>JAWNOS010000244.1:9257500-11697500 GCA_035045845.1 Drosophila buzzatii | reverse complement strand
AAGGCTGGGCTATGCTTAAATTGCTTGAAAGGCGGCCATCAGTCGCGACAATGTGGCTCGCGTAGTTGTCGGGTCTGTGGAGTCAAGCATCATACGCTTCTCCACCTTGGCAACTCCAGCACATCGCACGCAGTAACTCCGTTCCATCAGCAATCCTCATCATCAGGGATGCAGATCACTCCTACTCAGCCCTCAGCTCCGTCCACTACTCTCTTGGCTCAAGATCTGAACAGCGATGTTGCGCTCCTGGCTACCGCAGTGGTTCTGGCCAAGAATCGGTTTGGCGAACTTGTTCCTTGTCGTGCACTCTTAGATTCAGGCTCCCAGGTTCATCTTGTTACAGCCAGGTTTGCCAATCTGCTACAACTTAAGAGATCAAGGTCATATGCGTCTGTACGTGGCTTAGGCGACTCCGATTTTGGCACCGATGGAAGCACCATTTGCCTCACCTTGCAGGCTCACGCATCGGAGTATGCGACTAGCATAACGGCCATGGTAGCAGCAAATATAACTGGCAGGCAGCCCAGTTCTAATATAAATACAAGCAATTGGAGTATACCGCAGAATATAGTCTTGGCAGATCCAGCTTTCGATAGGCCACAGCGAATAGATTTGCTTATCGGAGTCAGCCTTTTCTATGATTTGCTCTGTGTGGGTCAAGTCAAGTTGGCGCCTGGGCTTCCACTGCTGCAGAAGACTCGTCTTGGTTGGGTTGTATCGGGGGGCAAAGCTAGCGGCCACAATTCCACACTAATAGTTTCAAAGACGCCTTCGGATCCAGGTCCAGACTCCGCTACTGATATCCAATTGGACAGTCTCGTTCGTCGTTTCTGGGAGACTGAGAGCTGCAGCGACCCTGTCGTAAACATTAGTAAGGAGGAATCAGATTGCGAAGCGCATTTTGTGAGGCATTACAAACGATTGCCCAGTGGCCAATATTCAGTACGCTTGCCTGTTAAGCTTAATTACGAGCTTCTTGGAGAGTCTTATCAGCAAGCGCTGCGGCGGTTTCTTAATCTGGAGAAGAAATTGAATCGCTTGCCTCATATAAAGTCTCAATATTCAGCGTTCTTGGATGAGTATTCTGAGCTGGGTCACATGTCACGTGTTCCTCGCAGCTCATTTCATCAATGCAGATATTTTCTTCCTCATCACTGCGTTTTGAAAGAAGATAGCTCAACTACCAAACTTCGAGTCGTCTTTGATGGATCAGCAGCTACATCAACTGGTTATTCGCTGAACGACATTCTAATGTCAGGTCCTGTCATTCAGCCGAAAATGATCGACATATTGCTGCGTTTCCGGTCCTATCCAGTTGCACTCACCGGTGATATTTGCAAAATGTATCGTTGCGTGAAGGTGCCTGAGCCAGACAGCTATCTGCAATGCATTCTATGGAGGAATTCACCAGATGATGAGTTAGAAGTGTTCAAGCTTGATACGGTCACATATGGCACAAAACCTGCGTCATTCTTGTCTGTGCGTGCCATGCATCAGCTCGCCATAGATGAAAAGGATACCTTCCCAGTCGGTTCCGAGGCATTACTTCGCGATTTCTATGTCGACGATTTGATCTCTGGAGGAAATTCAGTCGAAGAGGCAAGACGTGTCATGCAAGAAACAGCTGGAATATTGGCATGTGGCCGGTTCAAGTTGCGAAAGTGGTGTTCAAGCCATACCATGGTGCTGGACGGCGTAACAGAGTGCGACAAGGAATCACTCATTAGCTTCAATGATGGCAGCGACATTACTAAGACACTTGGCCTCGCATGGGATCCATCATCTGATCAACTTTTGTTCTCATATTTAGCTATGGATTTGACCACTAAGCCAACCAGGCGTTCTGTCCTCTCGTCTATTGCTCGGTTTTACGATCCCCTCGGACTGGTCGGCCCAATAATAACAAAGGCTAAAATTTTCTTGCAACAACTCTGGAGGCATAAACTTGATTGGGACGAGAGCCTTCCAGCAGCATTTCACACTGCATGGCTGGACATCTGCAGTAGCTTTGGCAACGGTCTGAGGAGTGTCTTTCCCAGGTTGGCATTGGTACCAGGAGAAAAGGTTGAGGTCCATGGATTCTGCGATGCCAGCATCGAGGCGTACGGAGCCTGCATCTATATTGTATCCAAAGGGCAACATAGCACCAGCAGGTTACTTTGTTCAAAGTCTCGAGTTTCTCCCTTGAAAACGCTCACGATTCCCAAGTTGGAGCTATGTGGGGCAGAGTTGCTTGCACGTTTAATGGATGAAGTGGCTCGTTTAGGAATTTTCGAAGGGGAATTTCACTGTTGGTCCGACTCTACTGTAGCGCTATCTTGGATTAATGACGAGCCCGGGCGATTTAACGTTTTTGTTTCAAATCGCATCGCCACGATACAGGATCTCACATCAACAATGGAATGGCATTACGTACCTACTGTGCTGAATCCCGCAGATATGTTATCTCGAGGTTCATTGCCCGCTGAGTTGAACACATCATTACTTTGGTTCAGCGGTCCTGATTTCATTTGTAAGCCCACCTCTCAATGGCCAGTCCTATCGCTTCCAGAAAGAACTTCACTGGAGCGTCGAAGGACCGTTCTACTTGTGAAAGGCCCAGTCCATGACGCCTCCATGGACTGCAAGTATGCTAATTCGTTTAGTCGATTGCAGCGTATTTTTGCATACGTATCAAAGTTTATCAAAAAAAGTCATGGTTCAGGAATAACTCTCGCAGAAATTCGGACTGGTACTGAAATACTGTTGCGAATGATTCAGCGAGCTCATCTCTCGGACGACATTGATGCACTTCGAACTAAGGGAATGGTTGCGCCATCCAGCGTTCTCGCCTCTCTTTCGCCATTTCTTGATGAAGTCGGACTGCTACGTGTAGATGGTCGCCTCAAAAACTCTACTCTTAACTTTGATAGTCGCCATCCAATTATATTGCCCAGAAGTCATCCAGTAACTCGAGCCATTGTCATGCATTACCATCAGCGAAACTTGCACGCTGGGCCCCGAGCGGTACTAGCTCTGGTTCGTTCCCAATATTGGCCAATCGGTGGTAGAAAAACTGTGTCCAGTGTGATACAGAGATGCGTCATTTGCTTTCGCGCAAAACCTCGACTCTTTGAGCACATAATGGCAGATCTACCCAGGGATCGCGTCGAAGGCTGCCGTGTATTTGGAGTGACTGGTGTCGATTTTTGCGGACCGTTCTTTTATAAGCCTGAGGCACGAAATAAGGCTCCTATGAAATGCTACGTCTCTGTATTCGTTTGTTTTGCTACGAAGGCTATTTGGTTGGAACTAGTTAAGGATTTAACTACCACGGCATTTTTGCATGCCCTCCAAAGGTTTATATGCACTAGAGGAAAGCCAAGTCAAATTTGGTCTGACAATGCCACAAACTTTCTTGGCGCCCGCAACCAGCTTCAGGAGCTGAAGCGTCTATTCCTATCTGACGCCCACCAGAATGCTGTGAAGGACTTCTGCCTGGCTGAATCAATCGAATGGCATTTCATCCCTCCACGATCTCCTCACTTTGGAGGCTTGTGGGAGGCTGCAGTGAAGACGGCGAAGCATCATTTCTATCGATCAGTTGGCCCTTCTGTCCTAACTTATGATGAGCTTCGCACACTGGTCTGCAACATTGCTGCTGTCATTAATTCACGCCCTTTAGTTTCAATTTCAGAGCACCCAGCAGACTTGGACGTACTGACGCCTGCGCATTTCCTGAACGGTGGTCCTCCTTCATCCTTCAGCGAGCCTAACCTCACGAGGCTCAATTTTAATCGCTTGGATGCCTGGCAGCGCGTAAGCTATCTCCAGCAGGTATTCTGGACACGTTGGCGAGACGAATACCTCAACTTATTACAACAGCGGGCTAAATGGAGAACTTCTAAGTCTGGTTTGGCGGTTGGCGACGTAGTTCTCGTAAAGGATGAGAATCTTCCGCCGCTTAAGTGGCCACTGGCCAGAATAATTGAACTTATCCCTGGAGGTGACGGCGTTGCACGGGTGGCCGTGCTCAAAACTGAAGCTGGCGAGACAAGAAGAGCTACAAACAAGCTGTGCTTGCTGCCCCTTAAGGATTCTGTTTAAGACTAAGTCTTCAACGGGGGGAGGATGTTGGGCCCAGCAATCAGCGCTTTATAAGAACTAAGAGCGGCAGTTCGCCAAACCTATTAGCATCTAAGAGAATTTTGTAAAGAGATTGCGCTCTCCTTTTCTAACGTTCATTCGTTCTCCCACGCAACGGCGCAGTCTGATCGGCCGGCTCGCGTAGATCGAACGTGTGCATATTTACTTTCGCTTGTCAAAAAGAAACGTTTTCTTTAACATACATATTTACCTACACATGCATACTCGCATCTAATAAACAATTAAGACTCGCTGATCAAATTGTGTTTTTAATTCAAAGCTATACGAAAAATCTCGATAGCTCAACAACTGTCATGAATGAAATTCTGTGAAATTGAAATCCAAGAGAGAAATCTGCGACGACAGATGGCTTAGCTCAGCACTTGCATCTATCTCATTTATGATTGGCCTATGACAGGTGTGTTGATGTATGCTAATGTCCTGTCACATGGCTCGTTAGAGACAGCTATTCAAGAGTGTTTGTATATTGAGGGCAGCTAAGCCATAAATCAACATTGTCGAATGCACAGAGAGTTTAGAAAATCCTTCAAATTACATAGCCATGCTGCAGCGGCATCAACATGGCCATAATTTCATTTGGCCAACTACAGACTCATAATAATGCGCCTTGGGCGCGAGTTTATTACTTTTCCTGACTTGACCAAATTAAGCTGTTTGCCACTTGTTTAGTTTTATTTTTCTCATCTGCTCCTCTTTTTTTTTTGTGTCTTTAAGCTCGTAAAGTATTTCGGGTGCACTGCAGCCAGGGGCAACAATTTTAATTAGAGTGCTCCACGCAAACAAGGCAGCGGCCGACCCTTCACTTCCTCACTTCCCAGCAGGCGCTAGGTCCGCTCGCTTCGACGGCTCTACAAGCCCTGGCCAAGGAGCCGAGTATGCAATACTTTACGGTCTCCATTTGGGCACACAATGTTTATGTTTGTTTGTCATACATAGGAGAAGAGTCCCTGGTGCATTGAACGGTAACCAAATAAGGCCCCAAGCGTATTGTGCTCGACGCTGTGCTGAATATGTGGACCTTGGCAACACTGAAATACGAATACACACACGCCACGCCACAAGGATAACGAGCGTGAGCAAGCGCACATTTTCGGACAGCCGTTGTGGCCACAGCTTCACGGCTGATTGTTTTTCTTTTTTCCATGCTCTCCCTCTCTCTCTCTCTCTTTCTCACTCTTTGCCTGCCCTGGCTTGTTTTTGTTTCATTGTCCAATATACTTGTTCCATTGAAAACGTGTATGCAAATTTGTTTAGCCTACGGCTATGTCCGGCTAGTTTCATAAAGCCAAACTTAAACCGTAGAAGAAGAAATGAAAACAATCGAATTTTTCTGAATCGTAGCAATACACACTGGAAAATTCGTTACTCTTGGCCAGCTGCTGTGGGCCATAAAATAGAAAGTAAAAGAAAATGGGAAAATGTGAAAATAAGATTTGAATTTATCATATTATCTCATCCATTGAACCTGGAGCACAACATTTGCTAAATGCCAAACAGAAGTCGAGCTGCGGCTAGCTGCTCTAGGGCAGATTACAAATCTTTGAATATGGCATTAGCTGTGACCCATGAAGTGACGTCAGTGTAGACGTATTCCAATTGCCCAGCGCAGTTATAAGCCAAAGCTGAGCTCTTAATCGGCTAAGGGAAAAAATAGATTTTACAATGAATTCGGCTGAATATGTTGCAAAATTTCAAGCTGTTGGCTTACTCTGTATAGGACGCATAAATAATATATGTAATTTTTATGAGAATTTAGTTGAGCTTCTAGGCAGACTGTGCTCTGTATATGGTTTATGGTCTTAGTTGAAAATTAAAAAAAAATAAGAATAATAATTAGACTTTTGGATTATTTTAATTATTTAAATACATTAACGAAAAGTGCCTGCTCTGACTTTTGAAGATTAAAACGTAGATCTTACAGAGTCTATATAATTTCTGAGAAAATGTTTAAATATTGTCACAATTATTATTTGAACAATCTGCTAACTATATCTTCATTCACAGCTAAATATAATGTATAATAATATTATTGAACTTGACGGAAATTAGAATCTGTTAATGGAAAATCAAACTGAAATTTATTTTAAATCTTATATATAATACTATTATTATAATATATAATAATATAATAATATAATAATAATATATATATAATATATGAATACTCAATACTATAATATATTTATTTTATATTTTAATTTTTTTTTTTTAATTAAATTTATTTATTTTATTTATATAAAAAATTAAAAATTAAAATATTTTTTTTAATAATTAAAAATCAACTATAAAATATGCATTTAATTTATAGATAACTTAAAAAATAATAAAATCATTAACTTATGATTAGTGATGGCACGATTAATCACGATGATACACATTAATCGATTATTTTGCTACCATTCACGCTTTAATTGTAATTTGTAAAATGGATTGCGATTAATTGAAACAATAATCGATTATTCCAAAAAATATAATGGCGGCGTTTCCTAGAATATTTTCGCGGAAGCACCAAAAACCTTTTAACCATGCCACAAATAATATAAAGTGAAATTGGGCTGTTTTATTACAAAATTTTTGTAAATAATGCAATTTTGATGGTAATAAATTCAGTCAGCTTAATTAGGCCAGTTTAACCATCGGTTTAGTACAATATTTATTTTATAGCTTCAGTATTAGATCTCAAACGCAACGTTCTTAAGGAGAAATCACCAGATTTTAATTTCCCGTCCTCATCATCTTCGTATTTGCTCGGCTCTGTAATTTACTGCTCGGCCAGCGAAAATATACATACATATGTATGTACATAGCAGTTGATATTCAGTTCGCTGCCAGCGCTCGAACGAAATGATTCTATTCTCATATGATGCGCCGCTGTTTGCTATTCTTTCTTTACTCACTTTCTCACTCACTCTCTCTATGTCTCTCACATATATATGTATGTATGTACATATGTATTCTCATATGAAGCACCGCTGCAGCGGTGTGTGCACTTCTTTCTTTACTCACTCTTTTACTCTCTCATATATGTATGTATGTGTGTGTACGCAGGCACAAGCTAGCAGCTCACAAAAATTGAAATTTGTCCGCGAGTCGCGATTCGCGACGATCTTATCTTCTCTTCTGAGTAAGAGTATGCCGAACTCTTAAACGGCTTTGCCATGCTCATGCAAAATTTTAATGTTTTCGTGATCATTTTTGGAAAGGGTATGAAAACGCTGAAGTGCATAAGCATTACTTTTTCGCAATGAGCATGCACACACACATTTACTGTGTCTTGTTTCATGTATGAGCATTTATGTGACTGTTGTATGGTTAGTGCTAATAGACACATCAGTGCCAACAGAGCGCATCTTTTGTACATATAACGGGCGCTACTGTTACTTGGAAAAGTTTTTGGTCCTTAATTTCAAACTTAATAATTAAATTTTAACATAATTTTCGTCATTTACCCTTGTTCTATACAATGCGTTATACCCCTAATTATACATACTTAGTGGTTATAAAAAATATAGAAAAATAAATAATTTGATTAATGATTAATCGATTAATTGAAATTAATAATCGAGTCGCTTCAATTAATCATATGATTCAATAATCGATTAATAATTTTTGTTTGCCATCACTACTGATGATACAAGTGAATAAAAAATAAAAATAAAAAAACTAGTTTCATTAATAATAAATATATTAAAATATAGATAAAAATCTTTAAAAATAATGTATTTAGGAAATTATAAATCTATAATAATATAAAAACATTTTAAATAATTAATATTTATAATTAATAAATATAATATTTAGGAAATTTCAAATCTATAATAATAATATAACATTTTAAATAATTAATAATTATAAACACTAAATTATAAGAAATAATACAAAATTGACAATTAATGTTATAAATAAAATTGGAACTTAAATTTATTTATTTTTATCCAAAGGACCTTTATTTATCGTTTAGAAAATGTAGAAAAAAATAAACTTAAAATATATTTAGAATTTCATAATGAAAGAACATACGGAGCAGATCTTAAGCACATGCCTAGACCATAATATTCCCAACCTAAATCAAGTAACTTATTCACAAGGCACCTGCCAAACGCCAAAGCATGACAAACTGTTCCCAGTATAGAAGAGACAAGAGATTCATTTGGAGTTTTGTGCGCAGACTCGGCCAATTGGAACTCAGCATCTACAGCAGCAGCGGCAGCGACAGCTTCAGATGGGTTTGTGTTTTGGCCATGGTAAGGCAGAGCCTGATGCTGGCATATCAGTTGCGCGCTGGGCTCTTAACGGAACGGTTCACCAATCGGAATAACTGCGACTGTGAGATGTGCTCCGTTACTGGCAATGCTGGGACGCCAGTGTAGCAGCGCCCAAGTCAGTCAGTCAGTCAGTCTAGTGAGTCGAGTCAGTCGAGTCTGTGGCTCAACACACATTCAACTGCAGTGCAGTTCGGTCTCAGATTCAGCTTCAGCTTCAGCTTCGGCTGCTTTTCAGGTGTTTGGCGCCAAGCCCAAGCTGCCCATTTGGACGCGCGCGTTGCAGAGACAAATTGTTTATCTTGTGTCAAGTGCTGGCAACACACACACACACACACAGACACGCACAGCCTGGTCGAGGCACAGCCACAACTGCCAGGCAGTGAAAGTTGTCGCTGGCGGTTTTGCTGTGGATGCCGTGTGGCGTCGTCTGCGGAGTACTTAGCCAAACAGTTGCTGCGTCTACGCCGTAGAAGTCTTTTAACGTAGTCGTTTTACGTATTTGTTGTTGATATCGTCGCGCGCGCTCCGCTCTCGCGCGGCTCCCCAATCGGATGACATTATCTGAGGCCCGCGGGATATATCTATATATACATATATACATGTAGATGTGAAAGTGTCTGTAGTGCTGGCGTTGTTGTTTACTTTGTTGTTTTTTGTCAACCAGACTTAAATTAAAAGCGAACAAAGTCTTCGCACCTCGGGCAAGCAGTGCACAACACGACGCTCAACGTCCGACCTCCGACGCCCGGACACCCTCAATCCTCAACCAACAACCGTGAACCGCCTCCCGAGCACTCCCCGGAGCATGCATCTTTAATCAGCCCTGATGAATTTGGCGGATGTGCAAATGTTTGCAGCAAATGAATAAAGCATTAAATAAGCACTTCCAGGCACTTGTGAACGCAAAGTGAAAATTAAAGTGTCTCAACACAAAATTGAGATAAATGTTTCGCAATTAAATCGACTCTTCCAGCGGATTACCTTCACCCGACGCAACTTGATAACGTTTCAATTTGAACTCATCCAGAATATTTCATTGGCTCCGACGGTAAGCAGCAACGAGTAGCGTTAACTTATCCTTAATAAGTTTAAGCAATTCAATTTTAATAAATATCTATTGTCATCAATAGTCAGTCTAATTTATTGAACAAATATTTGACTGAATTTCAGAACGACAATTTGGCAATAGAATTATTCAAAATATATTTTGTTGTAAATTCATTTTATTTGTTTTGTTGTGGATTCTTTATAATTGGAAACAATTGTTTCTATGAGTGATAGGATTATACGATAAACTAACAATGGCAACAAGAGGCAATTGCCATGGCCTAGATTTATATGGCCTTATAGTCGATTGATTTCTATACAATAACTAATTACATTAACTAATTAAATGAGTTAAAATTCAAATTGAGCGTGTCTTGTAATAAATTGTTAAAGTATATGAAATAAATCAATTTTATTATTATTATTTTATTATTTATTATTTATGTTGTTATTATAAGGTTAATTTTAATAAATATTTTTTAAAAATATATATTTATTGTTATTAACTTTTTTTTTTAATATGTATATATAAAAAAAATCTTATTTATATGAATATGAAATATTTGTATATGAAATACTTATACAATATATTTTATATATGTATATGTCGTATCAATATTTTTATTTTATTTTTTATTTGTATCGCCAATAATTTTTTTTTTTTAATAATTCTTGTATCAATCCTGATGTAATGTATCATCTCTGATATAATGTATCATCTCTAGTAAAGAAAACGAAAGAGAAGCAAAATATTGTTTTACCGTTATCGGTTTCTATTCCCTTCCTTCATGTGTATCTGTCTCACAAAATCATGTGATTCTCTTGCGAGCACAACAGATCTTGCTCTTCTGCGTAGTCTCGGCTGACAATGCCATAGAGTGAGATAGCAATAACTCTTAGCAAATTGTAATTTGTATTGAGCGTGGAAGAAGCGGTAGCGAAGAGAAGGAAGAGAAGTGACGCGCATAAAGAGCGCATTAATGCTAAGAACTCAAAAGAAGAAGGTTGCATTATGTCCGGCCTGAGAAAACGCAAGGCACGCGGTGCTGAAGAAATAATATTGGAACTGGACGAGAACGAAACTCCGACATACATACATATATACATACATACATACATATATCCAGCCAAGGAGTCGGTGAACTGGTATTCATTGAAAATACCATGAATGCCGAGCAATACCTTCAAATTTTGAAGTCAAATTTACACCTAAGTGCCAAGTTTTAAATTTGACCAGCACAACGATCCAAAACATAAGGAGTATAATGTACTTTACAACTGCGGAAAGGTCTTGGATACACATCCCCAAAGCCCAGATCTCAACCCAATCGAACAAGCGTGATCCTACTTGAAGAAGAAGGTTGGAAAAAGGAATCCAACCAGCTGTGACAGCTAAAAGCTTTCGTAATGGAAGAGTGGCAGAAGATGATCCCCGAAAAAAACCAAACTCTATGAAAAGAAGACTCCAACATGTACAGAATACTAAGTACTAAATACTAAGTTTTTAAAAATTATCTATAATTAGTTTTACATTTTAAATTTAGAACAAAATGTATATGAAGTGTGTAGTTTCTTGACAGTGTCAAATATGAGTAATTTAAGTTTTTATTGTTTTTTAAGTTTCACTCTGTTTTTATAATTTGATATAAAAATACCTATTAAACAGTTTACCATTAAAAAAAAATAGCTAAATTAAACAAAAACTCTTTATTTTTGTACATAAAGTAAAAAAATTAAACTTTTTTCAAAAATGCTTTTTCCAAAATTGTAAAATGTTTGCATCACTTCTGACGATCTGTTTCATTGCTACAAAGTATGCCGCAAGTGACTTCGGCAATTACAGTTACAAAAGTTACCAAAACAAAGCAAAGCAAAAACCATGGAAGCTGTCTGCTGTGCTGTGCTGTTCGGCAGTCGACAGTCGACAGTTTTTGCTCTAACTGTCGCCAGTGAACGCAGTTCGAAGCGCTGCGCTGCTGATCAAGAATTGTGTTTTGCTTTTGCTGCGACTGCGACTGTCGAAAATGCTCGCAGCAACCACGATTGAGTAACACTAGGTTATGCAAAGCGGTCTGTTAAGTTAACAGTGAAACGTCACAGGGGGTCTGGCGCGCTTAAGTTTGTATGAAAATTTGGCAATTTTGGCACTGTTAACTATCTTAAAACTAGTAGACTTAATTAAGGCGATTCAAGTTACCAATTTTAAGTTCTATATAGATTCACGAATCTGACAATATAAGGCTTTTTGAAAATTTTGTATTCTAAGCCGTTTTCTAGGCAGTTATTGCTGAAGGTAATTCGATCAACCGCCAATACCTTCGTCTTATATAACTTCAACTTTATTTTAAACGACTTTATTTTACAAAAGTAACTAGTAAGAATATATACTAATCGTTTCCCATCAATCCACATCATTATATCTATCATAATAATTCATCATATTAGAAATCTGTTGGCCATAGATTGGGTGCCGCATTGTTAGCTTCTACCAAGATTTCTGATGGCTGGTTGAACCAGATTATCTGTTTCTTTATGTTTGACTACTTATAATCTCAGTCCTTTTTGGGTTTTTTAAATAATACATAAAATTTATTTCGGCCTTTGGGCTTTTTTTTCGACATGTAAGCAGGTGTGAGCAGCAGCTTACCTGATATGTCTCCAACATGTACTCTATTTGAATATTTAAATATATTGGCATTTATAAACAATACTTATGCCGAAAATTAAAAAAATCATGCCTTCTGATCATTTCTTCGGACGTAGTACCCATTTAGGAACTGCTTTTGCTGCTGCCAGAAGGCCCTACACATTCTTCCATTATCTAATAGGTTTTTGTATTTTAAGTAAATAAAAGTAAGAATTGATCATTTTTATGGTTCTTACTATTCGAATTCTTTGCAAAACAACTTATTTTGGCTGCTTATGAGCACTAGGAGGATCTCTGCATCAGTGCCCGCCAAGTAGCCAATTGAATAACAGAGCACACTTAGGACCCTGTGACGTCACAGGGGGTCTGTTAGTTAACATCAAAAGTAACGGAACTGCTCTTTGCGTAACCTACTGAGTCTTTTAACAGTGCGCAGCAACAGTTCTAGCAATAACAGAACTGCGAAAACTGTTGACTGCAGAAGCACAGCACAGACAAAATCACGATTGAGTAACACTGTTGAGTCTTTTAACAGTGAGACAAAATTTTACGACTGTTGCTGCTGTGACTGTCAGCTTTTCAAACACTGCTTTTTTGCACTGTGTAAAGTGTTTCTTGACAGACTGTATGTATTTACATAAATATATATTTATATCTTTTATTAAGTGTATATTTTTTGATTTAAAATATTTATTAACTTAAACTTAAATCATAAATCTTTATTTATTTTCGTAAACTTTTTTGACATGCATCTGAGCTTGAATATTTATTAGCTGCAAAATGAAATAAAAAATCTGTATTTACATATGTAAATTTATTATTTAAAATTTTGCCATTAGATATTCTCTTTATTATTATTATTATTTTATTTTAATTTATTTTTATTATATTTATTTTATTGTTAAAATTTTACAGTTAATAAGTTCGCGCTGATCAAGTCGAAGCACAGTGTGCGAGCAATAAGCATATGAAGAATAGAGAGAAAGAAAGAATAGAGAAAGAATAGAAATACAGATCTCTTATATAGAAAAGCCTATGTATTGGTATCAATGAAACTCTTAAAGAAGCTAAGCCTCGGCTGCTGAGCCTGCTGAGTAGCATTAAATAAAATAGGAAACAAGTCGAGACACCCTGCACCCTACAAAAAAAAAAAAAAAAAAAAAAAAGAAAAAAAACTGTTAAAAATATGTATGTAAACACCGCTGAATGTCTATTTCTTTTCTAACATTATTCGCATGTTCTGTTCTGCAAACTATAACGGACATTCTTTCGTTTATGCTTCAAGTTCATTTTCGGCTGCCTGCGCTGCAGCATACATTCGTTATGTATTTTAGTCTCTAATAAACCTCTGAATTGAATAAAAACAACTAATACTCTTCTTCTTTACGAACGTTTGAGCGCAAGCTATTATAACCTGATTTCCCATTTTCAATGGGTTCAGGGTATAAAAATAATTTCAATTTGCTGCGCAGCTCCCCATAGATTTTGCTTCTCCTCAAGCTCGCTCTAGTTGAGCAAATAAAATGTATTAAAATTCTTCAAGAGTTTTTTAGTTAAGCTGTAAATAAACATTTAATTTATCAAAGAGAGTTTTAGTGAGATGATCTAGTATTAAGAATTTTTAGTTAAGCTGTAAATAAACATTTAATTTATCAAAAAGAAAGAGTTTTAGTGAGATGATCTAGTATTAAGAACTTCACAATTTGAAGAAGAAAAAATGATTTCTACTAAATAAAATTGTATTAAATTGTTTCAATTTTATTCAAAAAGACTTAACACTAAATAAAATTTTATTAAATTGACTAAAGTTTACTCAAACAAAATTTTTTGAAAATAATAAACTAATTCTTGCTAGCTAATTTTATTCAAATTTTATTCAATTGATTGAGAAATGTTTCTTTAACTCTTTTCATATAACTATGAATGTTGCTATACGCAGTATATTCTCTATATTTTCTATATATTCTCTAGAATTTGTTAACTAAAATAATGAAAATATATTTTACATTTGCAAGAGTCTAGCTTTTGCTCGATTATTACTGCACTCTAAAGGAAACTCCGCAAATTTGTCATAATTGACATTAATGAATCTGCTTCCAATTGAAGCAAGAAACTTTGCACATTTCCCAACGATTTTCGAGTGTTAATTACACAACTTTACCTGAGTCGTGCTGCGTGTCTGCTACAGTTATTGCTGTTGTTTGTACACAAGGCCTAAGAACTGTAACTGGAATTTATTGTGTAATTAACGAATATTTCGCTTGGTCAACACTTGAATTTATTTGCATTTAATATCGAAGAAAATTGAGAACTCGACGGGTAATCAGTTTGCATTAAAGACTTAATGAAAGACGGCTGTGCACCTGAAGCAGCTTAATTACTGCTGGGAAATAAGCTTAATTATTTACACTGCCCGAGCTACGAAGATGCCCGAAAGGCAAATGCGATGACCAACACCAGCACCAATGTGTGTGTGTGTGTGTGTGTACAGATTACTTATACATATGGATTTTGCGGAAAAACTCACCCAGAGGCGCTGCGGCCAGCCAGACAGTGAACGAGAATGAATGTTTGTAATTGCCTTTGATTTATCTCACTCTTATAGCCGACAGCCTCGAGCCCAGTGGGTCACAGTGGGTCACAGTGGGGCAGCGCTGTGTCATTTGTTTGTTGATCTCCGCCCCAGAACAAAACTAATTTAGATAAATTATGAGTCGACTGCTTATTGATGTATGCCAATGTATTGCACACGCCCACTTCATGAGTATAAATTCTACTCTAGCATATGATCTCACCTTTAAGAGCTTCAAATGCTCTCTGCTGTGAACCGCAAAAAGCCGTACTTTAAAAAGCCGCAAAAGGACCTTAACTGTATTTGGGAAACCAGGAATATGCTCGCTCGCTGTCTATAATATATTCAGCACAAAGGACCTTTGGCGGTTCTGAATTTTTTTTTCTTTTGGTTGAGTGTGGGCAACAAACAACCACAGTGCGGACAATAAAGGCAAAAGTTTTGCTTTGTGCATTTTGCTATTTATATATGCACATTATTCTATTACAACAACAACATGCGATATATGCTCGCCTCTAATATATGTGCATATGCTTTAGGCATATCTATGTAGAGCTATACGAGAGTGTGCCCAGCCACTTTTCAATTCCCAAAAAGGTTATCGGGTCACTCAACTATTTTTGTGCCCTATTAGCGGCGGCCAAAAGGGAACCAAACTTGGCCAAACAGCGAACAAAACTGAAGTTTTGATATGCAAAGGCAAGGAACCAAAATATATGTAACAATTATATAAAGTGCGATGAGTAAACAAATTGAAAATTTATATAGTTTATATACAAACATATAAATAGATTTGTATACTCTTTACTATGCAGCTGGAAAATGCAAAATAAATTTAAACTTTGCTTCAAACTAGTTGTTGCTTGTTTTGTTTTTTAAGTTTTTAAATTTCAAATTAAAGTAAGCGAAAATATTCGGTCTGTCGAGTTGGCTGTCTAGCTGTCTATTCAGCTGTCCATTCGTCTTTTTGCCCATCTGTCTCATCTGTCTGTTTTTATACACGAAAAACATTTTACTGATATTGAAGTTAGAAATATGTATGTACATACAGTATGTCCATTAATTGTTTGCAAAACGAAAAAATTCATACAAAAGCGACTTTGGCATCATATTTTACTAGGAAATACACTTTTTTTCATATTTTTTTTTTTACAGCGTTCTTCTTATATGTATTCTTAATGATACTAAATAAAAAAAATAATGAGATTAGCAACAGAAACATAAAAAATAATTCAAAACAAAAAAAAACAGCAAATATTGACTGTCTATTAATTGTTTGCAAAATGCAAACGTTAGTTGAAAGAAGACGGGAAAAAAGCTAACGGAACATCAAAATCAAAAACGGCTGGTCGCGTCTTTTTTGCTCGTCTTCCGTGAATTCATTCGTTTAAAAAGTTTCTTGAAAGCACTACTACTTCTGATAAAAATTACATTTTTGCAATGCCTGGTAAACGCACTGATGGTAATTTGATACAATTAGTGTATTTTAATTATAACAAAGGAAAAACCATCAAAGAGTTAGCTGAAATGTTTAATATTAAGCTTAGAACTGTTTATAATATTATTAGTCGGGCAGAAAAAGAAAATAGACTAGAATTAAACAGCTCTAGAGGCAGACCAGCAAAGCTCTCTCGACGGGATTGTTCAAAGATTCTAAAGACCGTGGAAAACAATCCACAAACAAGCCTCAGAGAATTAGTTAGTGACATTAGAATAAACCTTCAGAAGTCTGTGTGCCCTGAGACTGTGAGAAAAGTACTTAATTTCCACAGATACTCATCTCATATAGCAAGGAAGAAGCCGTTGTTGTCCGCTATAAATATTGAAAAACGCTTGACCTTCGCTAGACTTAATGTTAACAATCCTCTTAGCTATTGGAATGATGTAATTTTTTGCGACGAGACGAAGATCATGCTATATTATAATGATGGCCCTGGAAAAGTTTGGCGGAAACCAAAAACAGCACTCCAGGCCAAGAATATAGTGCCTACTGTTAAGTTTGGTAAGCTTTCAGTCATGGTGTGGGGTTGTATTTCTTCCAAAGGTGTAGGGCAGGTGCGAATTTTCAACGATACCATGACAAAAGAGTATTATTTAGACATTTTAAAGCAAGAATTGACAGAAAGTGCGCGAAATTTTGGCTTCCTTGATCCAGAAAACACCAGTAAGCTCAGATACAAGCTGTATCAGGACAATGATCCGAAGCACAAATCGCTGCTGTGTCGCACTTGGCTGCTTTATAATTGCAGCAAAGTAATTGACATCCCACCCCAGAGCCCGGATCTCAATCCTATTGAGAATTTGTGGGCATTACTTAAGAAAAAAGTGGCCAAACGAAGTCCAACTTCAAAAGTTGACTTGATTCGTTGCATAAACGAGGAGTGGCGCAAAATACCCCAATACTACGACATGAATGCCTTAATAATGTCGATGTCGCAACGCCTCAGATGTGTAATGGAAGCTAATGGAGG
This sequence comes from Drosophila buzzatii, assembly GCA_035045845.1. Taxonomy (NCBI): domain Eukaryota; kingdom Metazoa; phylum Arthropoda; class Insecta; order Diptera; family Drosophilidae; genus Drosophila; species Drosophila buzzatii. Next base: position 11,680,352 of record JAWNOS010000244.1, on the reverse strand, counting down.
GCATACCAAATATTAGGCATTTCGATAATGATCTTCAAATGATACAGGTCTCACAATATTAATGTTTGCATTTTGCAAACAATTAATAGACAGTCAATATTTGCTGTTTTTTTTTGTTTTGAATTATTTTTTATGTTTCTGTTGCTATTCTCATTATTTTTTTTATTTAGTATCATTAAGAATACATATAAGAAGAACGCTGTAAAAAAAAAAATATGAAAAAAAGTGTATTTCCTAGTAAAATATGATGCCAAAGTCGCTTTTGTATGAATTTTTTCGTTTTGCAAACAATTAATGGACATACTGTATGTACATATGTATATGGCATGTCCACTTGCATTCCTTTAGTGTTGAAGCGGAAAAAATATATAATTTAACATTATCGTATATTTTAAAGCCAGTTAAACATTATTATTCATTCATGAATTGATAATATGTAGTACAGGTCTGCAAGAATTCATTTCTTACAGCATTGTACTGTACAGTATTAAAGTGTTCTTAAAATGCTGCACCCATTACATTACTGTACAGCATTGTCTAGTGTGCAGAAGAATCGTGTACAACATTACTACTGTTCTCAACTAGAGTGAGAACAGTTAAAGGGAGGGAGTACAATATTTGTCTCGTTTCGACACGTTGTACACCATATACAATTATGAGAACAGCATTTCTGTCATGTCTAACAGCTGTGCGTAAACATGATTCATTTGGATGCATTCATGCAGATGTCTAATATGTACATACATATGTACATACATATGTATTTATGTAATAATCATACATAGCTCGCCAATAACTGTTAAATGTTTCTGCCGAGCGTGCAGAGCGTGGGCTGTTCGCGAGATCAACTGAAATAAATCGTTCTCTCTCTCTCTGTCTCTCTCGCTCTAAGCCACTGCCTTCGGTTCTTTTCATTTTGGTCATCGGTTGTGTGCTTTGCATTGCACTATTATTCGTGTGACGCTCTTTTCCCGCTTGAGGCTTAGCAGTAAGTGAGCAGATAAAGAGTCTTTCTTATGCACACACAAGCATACACCCACGCTCACGTACGCTATTGGTGTGTTTAGCGAAGACAGCTCTCGCAAACACACCAATACATACACACAAAATATTTCTTGTTCGCGAAACATCTAAAGCGAAGCAAAACGAAAGAACACGGCTGCGAGCCGATCGCGAACGAACTTGTTAAAGAAACGATAAATTCTTTTGCTCTCTTCGTTGTTGCTTAAAGTCTGAGTGAAAGACAATTATTTGCAAACAGTGAAAAGAAATAATTATCATAAGCAAATATTTAATTTAAATATATTTTGCACTATCATTAAACATAATATGTTCTTTGCCCATTCAAATACAATTGTATATTTGTGATATTCCAATATTAATATAATATAATATAATTATTAATATATAGAAAACATTTTATATATTTATCTTTAATTTATATTATTTATTTTATATTTATATTTATTTCAAATAAAATTTAATTTAAATATGTTTTAAATAATTCACTGGAGTTCATATCACTTGCCTCTATTTTATAAATAATTTCCTTTCAATAAAGCTTTGAGCCGTTCTGTGAATTCTTTTACCTTTTAACCTGCACTAACTTAGTTCAAATAGCTCAAATTCTATGCAATACAGTTCGAATCAAAATATATTTTGAAAAATAATTGCTTTTTCTATTGATATTAGTAGTTAGTTTTATTTGTTTGTTATTAAAAATTGATTAGTTTATAGCTGGAATGCATTCGAGCATATTTCTACGTTTCGCTTTTCCATTGTTGAATTCCTTTTTATTCGATTTTTCATAACAAAAAGCAAAGAAACATAAATTTTTTTGTGGGCTTCACAATTCATTTTGCACTCTTTTGCTCTTTGTTTATTTTCTCTTACTCGGAATGCAATTTTTTCGATTATTTTCCAAATTAATTGGCCAGCATTTGTGAAACAATTTCCGGTCAGGAATTCTAGTTGCGTTCATAGACAATGCAGCAGGCGGGCAAATGGACAAAGAGAGCGATTAAGAGAGAGAGAGAGACATACTCTCTATGTATGAGTGAGTGCCTATGTATGTATGTATGTATTTCAATAGAGTATTTCATATGCTCAAACGAATGAGCAAATAAATAAACAAGCGCCAGTGGGCGGCATTGAGGTTAGAGCTCGAAACTAAAACTGGGTCTGGGCAGGAAGCTGTGTGCAGTCGCCGTCGTCGCCGTTGTTGTTGTTGTTGCTGCCCTGATGCGATTTCGTATGCATCGAATGGCTAAAATTTATGGAATTCCAAATGTTGACACAAACACAAATAATTTAAATGCTGTGCGAAGCTGACGAATTTCGCTCATGTGTTATGCGCTCCGGCATGCGCCATCCGGCGTAGTATGCATTTGGGCCATTGGCACGTGCGGCGGCTCTTTGTGTGCCCACACGGCTTCCACACGGGCCGCACGAATTTCAAGTGAGCACATATTCACCTTTGACAGGACTAGAAAGCGGCGCAAAACCTGGAGCACAGTACCAGAAATAGAACCAGAGCCAGAGCCAGAGCCAGAAGCAGTGCCAGAAGCAGCACAAGGACTCGCCAACCCGGACGCAGATGTCATCTATGTGTACCGACTAGAATATGCTGGCTGCTGTTATGCATCCACACACACTCACACACACACGCACTCCCTCTCTCTCTCTCTCTTGCTCAACATTTGCATTTCCATTTCGGTTTCATTTTCATTTACGTTTTCCTTTTATTTTCTCATTCCTTCGCTCCGTTTGCCTTGCATAAATTATTCGTGTTTTGCATGCGAGCATTGCTTAAAGCAAAAGCCGAAACGTGCAGCTCGTTTCAACTAGGTGAGCGAGCACAGGTGAACTGGCATCTACCTGGAGGCTGCTGGCTCCAGCTGCAACTCAATAACTGCGCACTTCGATGCCAGGCTGAGGGATTGACAGGTTGGCCATGTCGGGCAGCTCATTATGCTATGGAACACGATAGTTGCATTAATTTTGATAAGAATCTCTTATTTTGGTTTATTTGTGTATTGTGTTGGTTTCCTGTTGCTGTTGCCGTTGCCGTTGCCGCTGCTGGGCAGGCCACAATGGCAGCCAAGAAGTGATGCTCGGCAATCACGGCTTTGCCAAATCCTCTTCATTGTATTCAAATTTCTTTATCCTTTATAATGCCAACCCACTTTTATAATGTCTCGGGCTTATTTTCCCCTTCCGGCGCCGGCGCCGGCATCAGAGTCAGCGTCGTCGTCGGCGTCGCCTCACCGCTCTGTTGGCTTCTTCGTTTTATGGTTCATGTTCATGTCTTCTTTATCTAAATCATCCAACTGTGTAAATATTTGCCTCGCTTCCTGCATTCCATCCTCGTTATCCTTAAATCGTGCGTGCGAAGCTATACAAAGCGAGAGGGCCGACAGTGCACAGGACTCTAACAAAATGAAGAAGAAGGCGTCCTACACCGACCCTTCACACAGCCCACCCGCAAGCGAGCAGGACTCTCTATTCTGGGTTAAATTTTGCATATAAAAGACAACGCTCCTGCAAATGTCGTCTTTGCCACTGCACAGTGGATCAATTGCATTACGCTGAACATCTGTTTCCTTGCTTGGCTCTGAAAAGCTTTTCTTCTCAGTTAGTAACAGGTGAAAATGGGAAGAGATGAAAGGCAGCACTTGAATATTATATTCTATTAGCATTTTTCTTGCCTTCTGAAACAGAATAAAAATTTAAAAAAATACGAAATATAAATATTATTGATTTTTTTGTAAATTATTTATTTGTTTTTGAATTTTATGTTTAATGCTTTAGAGTAAATATTAATTTAAAATTTTACTGAAATTTTTTAATAGATTCTTAGTCAAAAAAAATATACAAAACATAAATATATATGATTTTTTTTAAGTATTTATTTGTTATTTAATTTTATGTTTAATGCTTTAGCGTAAATATTTATTTAAAATTTTACTGAAATTTGTTTATTGATTTTTAATCAAATATAAAAAATACTGAATATTGTTATGCATTTAATTAGGAAGAAGAAGATTTATAAATATATAAAAAAATAAAAATAAAAAATATAAATATTTAATAAATATAATAATGTAATAATGTAATTTTTATTAAATAATTTATTTTATTTTTTATTTTAAATAATGTATATATACAGTTTTTATTTATTTTTGTATATATTAATATTAGCATTTTTCTTGCCTTCTGAAACAGAATAAAATTAAAAAAAAATAAATAAAAAAAAAATATGAAATATAAATATTAATGATTTTTTTTTATTATTTATTTGTTATTTAATTTTTTGTTTAATTCTTTAGAGTAAATATTTATTTAAAATTTTACTGAAACTTTTTCATAGATTCATAGATCAAAATACTGAATATTGTTATACATTTTATTAAAAAGAACAAGAAGAGAAAGATTTATAAATATTTAAAAATAAAATAAATTCAAAATATAAATATTTAATATTCTAATGAATTATTTTACCATTTTTCCAACTCCATTGTTAACTTTTTATTAAATAATTTATTTAATTTTTTATTTTAAATAATTTATATATTCATTTATTATTTATTTTTGTATATATTAGTATTAGCATTTTTCTTGCCTTCTGAAACAGAATACAAATTTAAAAAAATATACATTATATAAATATGTATATATGATTTTTTTTTTTAAATTATTTATTTGTTTTTTAATTGTATGTTTAATATACAGATATGAATTAAATTATATATTAATTAAAAATGTTACTGAAATTTTTCATAGATTCTTAAACATAAAATTTATATAAAATACTGAATATTGTTATGCATTTAATTAAAAAGAAGAAGAAAACGTTTATGAATATACAAATAATAAAATAAATAAAAAATATAAATTTTTAATAAATATAATAATGTAATTAATTATTTCACAATTTTTCCAACTCTATTGTTAAATTTTAATTTTTTCTTTTTTCTTTTGAATAATGTATATATACATTAATTTTTTTTTTTTATGTATTAATATATATATTTTTTAAACTAATTTATTTATTTAAGTCTATTCACATTCGCTTAAGCCTCATAAAATAAATACAAAAATATAAATATTTAATATATATAATAATGTAATGAATTATTTTTATAATGTTTCCAACTCCATTGTTAACTTTTTATTTAATAATTTATTTAACTTTTTATTTTAAATACTGTATATATAAATTTATTATTTATTTTTGTATATATTAATATATTTTTTTATTTATTTATTTATTTAAGTCTATTGACATTCGCTTACAAAGCCGAAACTGAGTTCACTCATCAGTCTGAGCTGATTATTTTCTCTTAATATTAATTAATTAAGTAATTTATGCAATTCATAATAATTAGCTTACATAATTATCGCATTTAAAGTGCTTACAAATTATCATTTTCAACATAAGCGACAATCGCAGAGATTAACAAGTTTCATAGGCAACATTGCATAACGTTACGTATACGCACCACTGTGCACAATTCCAACGGTAAACAATAATCGCAGCATTAATCTGAAAATGCGCACAAATCCGTCAAACTCAGAAAGTAGGATGACAAGCGAGAGAGAGAGCGAGAGCGAGAGCGAGAGAGCAAGAGAAGAAGAGGCAAGATAGATAGAGGGAAGCTACTACAGCTAGTAGCTGAAAGAACCAAAGCAAAAGCAAAATAAACCTAAGAAAAGAAGAGAGAGAGAGCGAAAAAACCCCAACAATGACAAACAACATTGTCAGGGATTGTCAGGCCCACGCTATCATTAATTTGAAGAACTGCTCCCACGATTATCCTTTCGTCGATGTCAGCCCAGGTAGAGGCGCCTCGACAAATGTTTCGCGTTGTCATAAAGGGCAATTAGGCGGCATGATGCACACAGGTTTCTAGCTACGAAAATTACATCAGCTATAATCTGATGCACATACACATAAATATAAATATATGTGTATGAATTTATATTGCGTTACTCTAGAAATTAATGGACCGTGCCGACAATTATCCAGAGGCAACGGCAATCTGCCTGGCTGCCACGAGGCAAATTCAATTCCATTAAGCAAGTCGTCGATTTGTGCAAATATGTAAGCATGTTTTACACTCGATCTACATATATATACACACACGATATGCGTATGTATGTAGGTGAATAAATATCGGCGTGAATTTGCTTCAAGTATTTGCTGGCTATGAAAACTTGATAGCTTGATACTTGGACTGTTGGCCAAAACTCCAGCAGGGGGAGGCCTTCTCTCTGTTCGTGATGTAATACAAGACGGGCTCACACGAAAAGGGCATTGTTTACAGAGCCACTCGACATGAATTGTTTTGCTAAATGGCTCATAGAAACTTTGATTTGATTTAAATATGTTGCTCGACTTGTCAACAAAATAGTCAAATATACCAAATAGAGAAGAAGCTGGAAGCTAGCGCTGTTAGTCGTAAACCCCTGATGATGCTCTTAGCTTGCTGCTTACCCAACTTGTATAATCAAATGTTGTAAACTTTTCCCTAAGCTCTTAACTTAAACTCCTCGCAGCACGATGGAGCTGGAGCTGGGCGAACTGAAGAATGCCAGAGCAAACTATTATTATGTACTTACATTGATTATTTGACTTCTTTGCTTGCAGCTGCCGGCAGAATCTGTAGCATAAAATGGAACCCAAATCCAGCTTAAGCACCCAGGAGGAACGTGCCCTCAAAAGTTCAGGTATGCAATAAAAGTTCAACTTTTAAATTCCAGCTACACAGCAGCTTAATCGAAGCAGAATTCTATTATTAATTTCGTAAATAAAGTGGTTAAAGTTTGCCAAGCTATAAAAACTGAAAGGATTATTTTCGACAGACACAAGTCAAATATGCTGGGCAAACAAATACTGAGAAACACGAGGCGTGCGCTGAGCGCAAATATATACATAGAATACAATAAACATATAGAAACGCAGTCTAGAGCCAATAAAAAATAGATGACAGGCGAGAGCAAATTTACTCAAGCATATGAAGATACTCTATTGGGTCGAAGTGACAGAAGACACTCAAAGCAAGAGCTCTGAAGCATTATCGCATTGACATTGTCAATACATGCGTACAAGCGAGGTGTGTTTGAAAAGTATTGCGAAGAAGACGAAGAAGGCAGATCAAGTTTAATTCATCCGCTCAAATCAAAGCTCACTCTTTGAACTTGTAAATATTGCCACGAAAATCTTAAGCAAACTTAAAGCTGTTTCAGCCGTTTGAAGAGCTCTTTAGCTTGGGCATGTTTTGACTATGTTCTAAGCTATGTCGCATTTCTACAAATAAAGCAAATAAACTTTATAATATTGTTGGCTAAAGACAAGATACTTGAGATGCCGTAGTCATCATATGTTTAGGCTTGGGACGCCAATGAATTTTTCTTCTTCCAAAAATGATTTGCTGCATTTGACAAAGATCAAGATCAAAGAACGAAATGCAAAAGAATACAAAAAGATTGAAAAATATTTATTTTTTTTAGGGAAAATCATATATATGCATATACAACTAATTAAATAGAGCAAATTAAATGAATATAATTTGGTATAAAAATAAAAGAAAGAAATAAAAAATAAAGATATGTAAAAAAAAATTAAATAAAACAAATTAAATGAATTTAACTAAATATAAAAAAAATTAAAGTGTAATGAATATAATTAAATATAAAAATAAATTAAAAAAAATAAAAATAAAAAAAATAAAAATAAATAAAAAAATACAAAAGATAAAAAATAAAACAAATTAAATGAATTTAAATAAATATGGAAAATTAAAATATGATGAATATAATTAAAAATTAATAAAATAAAAATAAGAAAATATATAGAGTAGAGTAGATATATACAAAAGTTTAAAAAATAAAACAAATTAAATGAATTTAAATCAAAATACAAAATTAAAATGTAATGAATACAATTAAATATATGTATATATTACAAAAAAAAAATAAAAAAATTAATATAGATATGTAAAAAAATTAAACAAAACAAATTAAATGAATTTAACTAAATATACAAAATTAAAATGTAATGAATATAATTAAATAAAAAAATAAATAAAAATAATAAAAAATAAAATAAAAATACATATAAAATTTAAAATGTGATGAATATAAATATATAAAAATAAAAAATAAATAAACAAAATAAAATATATAGATATTTACAAGAAAATAAATTAAACAAATTAAATGAATTTAACTAAATATAAAAAATTAAAATATAATGAAAATGATTTTAAATAAAAATAATAAAAATAACCAACTAGATATATAAAAAAGATTAAATAAAAGAAATTAAATGAATTTAAAAAAGTAAAAAAAAAAAATAAATAAAATGTAATGAATATATGAATATATATATATATATGAATATATAAAAAATAAATAAAAATAAAAATAAAAAATAGATAGATATGTAAAAAAAAAAAAAAAAATTAAATAAAGCAAAATAACCGAATTTAAATAAATATACAAAATTAAAATATAAATAAAAAATAAACATACAATAAAATGTACATTTTTAATAATTTAATTAATATATTTTTTTTATTAATTTAATTTTTCATTTCAGTATTTTAAAGTAACAACAATATGTAATAGCACTTCTTATTAAATATTAAAATTTTAATAATAGAAAACTCCACCAACGCTTCGAGCAAAGCATTCGACCAGCTCAGTTAACCCCAAATCAACTGAAGCGTAAGCTGAATCAAGCCAACATAAATAACAGTCGAAAAAATAATATTAAGAGTGCTTAAGGCCACATGAATAGTTGATTAAATATAAATTAAATTAAATATGCATTTAAACAAAATAAATGTTTCCCACTTAAGCTTTAAATAATGTTTTCTGCCTCTCTCTCTCGCTCTCGCCCTAATAAAATTTTTTTTTTTTTTTTTTTTTTTTTTAATTTATTTAGTAGGAAGCACCGGAGCATCTTTCTACTCCATTATCTCCCTTGGATCACACAATTAACATCACAGGTTTACAATTATTTATACAATTTAAACATATATACAGAGTAGAACTAAGTTACAGTGGGGGTGAGAAGGCTTCCGAACTGGCGTCTTCTTAGCCTTCTGATGGGTCTGGAGGTTGGCAGCTTTTTTGCGAGCCGGTTGGCGTGGACCATCAGGCGGTCATTATAGCGACTCGAGTGGAAGGAGATTTGTTCTTCCACAGTGTCCAGGTTGAGGTCTCTATGTAGCCCAGAGTTGCGGACGAACCAAGGGCAGCCAGTAATTTGACGCATAGCCTTGTTTTGAATGACTTGGATCTTGTGTCTATTGTTCTTTGCGGCGACTCCCCATATTTGCATACCGTACCTCCAGATTGGAGTGATGATGTGCGTCAGTATCTTGCGCTTGTTCTTCAGCGGTAGCTTGCTTTTACTGTGAAGCATCCAGGACATTTGCCTAAGCCGGGTGCGGCAGGTGCCTGCAATTGCCATGATATGTGGCTTGAAAGTTAGACGCTTGTCCAGAATAACCCCCAAGTATTTTGTAGCCCTTGTTTTTTCAAGGGGGGTATTGTTTATATGAACGGCAATGGGCTCATCTCTTCTCAGCGTAAAGCAAAGGTTTTTGCTTTTTGTGGCACTGATTTTAATATTCCACCTGCTAGCCCATTGTGCAAATGAGTCCATAAACTCCTGCAGAATTTCTGCCGCTGCGTGGCTACACTTAGCAGAAGCCAACACACATATATCGTCTGCATAGGTCGCAATAAGCGTTGCTCTAGAGGATAGGCCATATCCTGAGGCGTCAGGGAGAGGGACATCACCTATAAACAAACAGAACAAAAAAGGTGCCAGGACACTGCCCTGTGGAACTCCAGCGGCAATTGAGTACGTGGAAGACTGGCTCGATTTTACTTTTACTCTGAAAGAACGATCCTCCAAGTAGGATCGGATCAGGGTAAAGTATTGAGAGGGCAGCTGTTCCTTTATCTTCTGCAGCAGTCCTGGATGCCATACTCTATCGAAGGCTTGTTCGATGTCTAGAAAGATGGCGTTGCAGTGCTCTCCCTTATCGAAAGCTCGGAGTATGTGGTCTGTCACCCTGTGCAGCTGTTCAATAGTACCGTGCCCAGCGCGAAAACCAAATTGTTGATCCGGAATCAGGCTTCTGAACTCCGCAACTGCCACTAGCCGACGGATGACCAGTCTTTCCCAGACCTTCGATAAAGAAGGTAGGAGACTGATAGGTCGGTAGGAGCTGGGGTTCTCCTCAGGTTTGCCAGGCTTGTGTATCATCACGACAAGTGCCATCTTCCATAGGGCTGGAAAGTACTGAAGCCTCATTATGGCATTAAAAATTAGCACCATTACGAGGATAGCACTATCCGGCAGCACTCTCAACGTGCGGTTGCAGATTTGGTCATGTCCCGGGGCCTTGTTTGGGTTCAATTTTTTGATGACAGATGCCACCTCGTCAAAGATGAATGGCTCCTCTGGTAGATCGAGCTGTAGTGGAGTGGTCAGTACGTGCTCGGTTGTCTCAATGTCTTCTTGCGTTGCTAAGGCGAAAGGCAGAAAACGGCTCTCCAAGTGAGTGGCAAAAGCCTCAGCTTGCTCTTCGTCTGATCGACACCAGCTATCAGGGCCATTTTTGATGGGAGCTTGCCTTAAGACTTGTCGTCTGCTATTCCTGGTAGCTTTCCAGAGGTTAAATTTTGCGTCCTTTGCAGTCGACATATTGTCCAGCATGTCCTCAAACATCTGCGTTCGCTGACGAGCCAACTCAGATCTAAGTGAGTTAGCTACTCTGTTCCAGTTGGATTTATCTATCGGGTGTAGAGTACGCTGGTAGATTCTCCTCAAGCGGCGCTTTTGCTGCAGTAGATAGCGTAGATCCGAAGTGAGCATTAATGAGCCGCATTGGCGAAAGACATGGCTCGGGCGAGTTTTTTGCGCGTCTTTGGCAGCGGAGCGAATATTCTCATTAAACAGGTGCAGCGCGTCATCAATATCCTGATTCGAGTGTAACTCCAGTTCGGGGTGCATCTTATTGTTTAGAAGTAACTTGAATAGGTTCACGTCAACGTTCCTGTTGATCAGTCTTTCGGCCTGGGGGTAGAATTTTACAGTGGCATCCAGCGAGATCACCAAAGGCAGGTGATCTGAGTCGAGATCGTTATGAGAGGCGATTTTCAGCTTCCATTGAGGTATGCCCTTATACATTCCGAAGTCCAGACAGGAAGGCCGTTGCCTATTGTGGTCTGGGAATCGGGTGGGACTGCCAGTGGCTAAGATCTGTGTGGATGTAGCCAGAGTAAGGTTGAAGAGGTCTCTGCCCCTAGCGGTACTTCTCACTGATCCCCAGGATTGGTGATGAGCGTTCCAATCGCCACAGATTAGGAATTTCTGGTCTAGGGATTGCCAAACATCAAGCATGTCCACCATGGACAGTGGGTTGTTTGGTGGGCAGTAGATTGCTCCAAACTCTACATAACCCAGCCCTGTGGCTACTCTTGCCCTAGTCAGTTGAATAGAAGCAGAGCGAACAGGGATGGTGACGAAATGTTCAATGTCTTCCCTGACGAATATGGCAGAGCCGCCTCTCCTATGAGTAATTGAAGGGTAGTTTGCTGTGTGGCAGGCATAGCGGAAGAGTTTGGGTACAAAGTCGTTGAGAATTTGCGTTTCGCTTATTAGTAAGATGTGGATATCGTGAAGCTGTACGAAAAGTTCAAGCTCACGCATCTTGTTGGAGACCCCCTGGCGTTCCAACACATAATGTTTGTAGAATTAGACATTATTAGCGCGCGCGACGAGAAGGTCCAGTATTTTGGACTGCATGCGCAACATTTCTTCTTGCATTTTTACAAGTCTAATTACTGTCTCGTTCAGGGTATTGAGAGATGCAATAAGTGTCGGGAACTCAGGGCTTGGCTGTTCGGTGGATGATGTAGGCCTGTAGGTGGGACGAGTTTGTTGTCTGGGGGGGTGACCGGCATCCATGAAGTGTCCCACTGAGGGCCATTCGTTTACGCCGTGAAGATTACCCCTAGTCATCTGAGCATAAGTAGGCCGGGAGTTGTAGTGAGGAGGTTGCACAGAAGTCTTGGGTGGCCATTGGACCTGGCTTGTAGATGGCTGAGTTGTAGATGAAGGTGGATATTGGTTGCGAGTTTTGCGCTGATTACGGGCTGCATACGCAGCGTACGCTTGGCATCCCCTGTAGTTAGCTGTATGCTCCTGGCCGCAGTTTGCGCAGGTGGCGGCAGCAGAGTCTGGGAGCAGACATTCGGAGGTTTTGTGGTGTTCAGCGCACTTAACACACACAAAAGTCTGCCTGCAGTATCTTGCAGTGTGCCCGAAGCTTTGGCATCTTGAGCACTGGCTCCACTGCTGCTTCTTGCGAGCTTCTTCAATGGTGATCCGTTGGCCATCGAGTTGACTTATGTTCTTAAGGCTTGCTTTGTTGCAGCCTGGCGCAATACTTATGAAGAACAAGTCAATGGGATTTTCCGGTCTCTTTGTGTTGTCTGGGCAGTGGATATTAGTGACGTTGAAGCCAAGACTACCAAGCTCATTTTTAATTGAAGAGTGCAATGTGGAGTGATGCAGACCTTTGATTACAAATTTATATGGCCTGTCTTGTTTGAGTTGGTAAGTGTAAAATTCGAGTTTGACCGTCTCAAAGAGGTTTTGAATGCGTCTGAAGGTCTCAATGTCTTGAGCGTAGAGACGAGTGAGACCTCCGGCAGAGGTGCGTAGTTGTACCTTGTTGGAACCGTAAAGATTGTTGTTTTTTAGTAGATCCTGCAACATAGGAAGGTCTGTCAGCCTTGGGATGGTAATTGGTGGAATATTTGTCTTTGGAGTCGATTTAGGTTGAACTGATGCGTCGTTAAGCTTCTCCTGCTGTTTACGATAATTTTTAGAACACTCCTCAAGAACACTTTGCAGGGTTGGAGTGTTGATCGGTTCAGTCGACATCGCATCTTCATTTTCGTCATCAGAGTCGCTGGTCAGAACCTCAAATCGGTTGCGATACGCGTTGTCCGAGTTGGGCTTCTGAGAACTTCTTTTGGGATTGCTACTTGTTGGGCTATCATGAGGAGAGGATACAGTGCTTTTGCGTTTGCGTCGCTGCGGCTTGCGTTGGGAGTTCACAAGTGTGAAACTGCCCAATACAAAGCTGGAAGTTTTGCTCACTGTGCTCGTCGACTGGCCGCTAGATCTGTTGCTGTTGTTGGTGCTAATAGCATCATTCGATTGCTCACCATTGCTCTCAAGTGCTGCAATCTCATGCATGATCTGTGATCTGAGCTCAGCCGGTGTGGCACCACTAAGATTCTTAACTGCATTATGTTTCTCCATAACAGAAATTGTCTAATTGAATGTGCACTGTTATTTACACTGAAAGCGCTTGCCCTCTGGGCAAGCGCGCAAAATTTTTTTTTTTTTTTTTTCTCAAAATTGTAATTTGTTATTGTTTTATACACAGTCAGCTCCGACACCGCACGCGTCGATGTCTAAAAATAGATATCTGCGGAGAAGCACAACGGCTTATTTCGCTTGAGAGATCAATAATTAACGGTAAAACTGCAAAATCAAAACAAAGTGCTCCGATTTTAGTAGATTTGCATGCGCAACACAACCGTTCACAACGAGTGTTTGTCGCGAACTACCTAATAAAATGCTGTAATTCCTTACAATATAAATAAATTAAATTTATCGCCAAATTCCTGATTCTCATTTAAGCTTTCAATAATATTTTCCTCTCTCTCTCTCTCTGTCTCTCTCCCTCACGCTGTGTTTACAATCGAATTCTTGAATTTCTCCCACTGCTATTTGAGTGAAAGTGTCGCTGAGATTTACATTGTTTTTATTGTTTTCTATGCATAGCGCGCATTATGACTTATGTTATTTTTTATAATAAAAAGAAAATAGGGAAAGAAGGATAACTCTCTCTCACACCAGTTGCCAGCAGCTTAAACAGCTCCAAGAACAATCAAATGCCAAACCAGCTGAAAGCCGTCGTTTGGCGTGGCAAAGAAATTCAAACAGAGAAAAGTCAACTTGATTGTGTGTGTGTGTGTGTGTGTGTGTGTGTGTGTGGGCGCCACACGAATTTCCACACACAGACAGTTCGTGCTGCTGCTGCTGAGCTAAGCAAACGTCGGCGAGATGTGAGCTTTCCCTGCGACTGTTTTCTTTTTCTCTCTCTCTCTCTGTGCTACCTTTTCGACTTGCGACTTGTTTGTGCAAAAGTTAAGGAAGGACATAAAGCGACTGGCATCCTGATGTCGTAAAAACTGTCGTCGCACTGGCTGTTACCGATATCGAGAACCGAACACGCCGAAATTTAATCATAAGCATACAAGCAGATTACGTCATGCGGTGATAACGCAACGAAAAACAAAACTATTTGTCCTCAAATCGCACCCTACACGCCTCACCCCACGTGAGCTCATTAGGCACTGCCCCACTGCCCCACTGCCTAACATAGATACCAAACCAACCAACAACAACAGAAAGTATCTGGGAAAGTATATAAATCCAGCAGTGAAAGAACTCTGTCTTGGCCAGAAGGATGCTCGTTTTTCTTCAAATTCAATTTGCCCAAGACTCAAGTTTAAAATAACAATGCCCCAGTAGCTCGCAGAGCAGAACAAAAAGAGAAAAGGGGAGCAGAGCGGAGCTGAGTAAAGGATACATACGCAACGCAACGTAACGAGGGGCAAATGTTCTTTGAATGTTTGATGTCCTCGTCGCCGTTGCGGCATGTAAGCTCTTGGGCAGCACATTTTTTTTTTTTTTTTTGACTAACGAGCCGCATTTTGGTAATCCGTCCCTTGGGTATTTGGCATGGAAATGTTAAACCGAAAACCAGAGTCAAAGCCAACACCATCAGAACGTCTCTCATGAGCACCGAAAAGACTTTTGCAAAACGATTAAATGAGCCATTGGCCATTGCCATTGCCATTGGCATTGGCATTGCCATGGCGCTGCTGCCTTGGCTTTGCCTTTGACTTTGACCCAAGGCGTCTGGTTTCCTTTGGGTCTTATTTTGTGCTTTTATTTTATTTTTATTTTTATTTTTTTATACGCTCATGTTTGCGATAAGCAGCCAAAGGGAAGACGAATTAATACCAACAAAGCCTTTTACACGCACTTACCACGGCAGCGGGCTACATTTGCTTGATTGTAATCAATACGTTTCAATTCACAGCAACAATTCCCACATTTGCCATGGATACGTTGTTGTTATAATTGCCAGCAACTTGAGCCTGACTGAAAATCACAATTTTGGCATTTGATTTGCAATTGAATTGGAGCTGAATCCCAATTGCACTGTGAGGGAAATAAAACCAGAATTTATTATTGTATATTAAACAAAATATATATTTGTCAACTGACCTCAGGCAAAAGTCTTTTTGCTATATTAGAGAGAGAGAGCTGAAAAAAGTTATGAATGCGGGAAATTTTCATTAAAGAGAGATTTGTGCGATGAAAGTTGTAGATCTTCTCTATCTCATACAATACCAAACCATTCCATTCCATATCATACCAAAGCATACCATGCCATATCAAACCAAATATCATATCAATCCATCTCATACCATCTCAAAGCCATGCCATTCCATAATTAAATATTACTCAATTAAATACGCACAGGAACTGCTCTACGCACTCTCTTCATCTTTAAGAGAGATCTCTTGCATGGCTCTCCTTCAACAAAGCTCTCTTTGAACTGATTTCTCTTTGACAATTTGCCTTTGCCTTTAGTATAGTATTCATTATAGTCTACATATATGTATATGTCGTATCGGTGTGACATGATGACGTTGTGTGAGTTATTATGCTGATATTGACAGTTGCACTAGTATTAAAGAGAAACTGACAACTAGCGCTAATCGAAAGAGTTAGCATTTTAGTGACAATGAAAGGCTGTGCCATTAGGAAAGAGATAAGCATAGCTTCTGCTGAACGTGGTCTCGGATGTCGCAGCGTGAGAGCGAGATGGCTATGTTTTTCTTACAGAGTTGCTATGATTGGTGAACGAGAATATGCAACCAGAGAAAAAAAAAAAATATTTAAAAAAAAATACATAAAATAAGAATAATAATAATAATAATAATATTAATATTAATTAGAATAAAATATTGTATTAAATAATTAATAAATATATACTAATTATATAATGCAATTTCAATATTTTATACATAATAATAATATAAATAAAATTAAAAATCAAGAAGATATATTAAATAAAAATTAAAAATTTATTATGCACTATGAATATGTAAATAATATAAAAATGTAATAGATAACATAAAGTTTATATTTAATTTATTAAAAAATCCCGCTTATCAGATGGAAAGCTCATCAACAAATTGTGAAACATTCACGTCTAATCTAAAAAGCTTTAACTAAAAGCTTTTGCGCATTAGCATAAGCTTATGTAAATCGAAAAAGTTGGCCTTTATTATCGACAGTAAATCAATCTTTGCTGAGTGGACTTAATTAAGCAACGGATATTTCAACTTATGTTCGGGAAGTCGTATTCGGGTCTCTGATGGGCAAATGTAATTTATTTAAATTCAGGTGTGGCCTTTGTTAAAGGCAAATAAATCATGCTCACACCGTGCTCGCTGAAGTGTTGAGGGTCACGGGTTGAGGCAGGGCAAATCCTCATGTTAAGACAAGTGTCTGCCCCTGGGGCATGGACAGTGGCAGGAGCGGCGGCAGGCACACGGAACTGTTTTCCGGACAAACAAATGACCTGGAAAAGCCAAACGAAAGCAAACACAAAAGGAATGGAAAAATATGCGAGCAAAAGGCAACAACAACTTGGCAACGGAAACAATTGCAATGACTGAGCAAATGTTTAGCATCTGTCCTGAGGCCTCTTCACACAGGAAGTGCTGCGCTCTCACTGGGCCTGGGCTGGCTGTCAGCTGTGACTCTATTTGCTGCATATTCAGTTAGTTCACTGATTGTCGGAACTATAACTTCAACTTTGATTACGCATTCAATGCGCCATATCGAGGCATATCGTAAAAGAAGTTTACGCTGATCTCGCAGCAGCCACATTCCCGATATATTTTACTTTTTGGCAGCCCGCACAGAGACAAATGCCAAAAACACTTTTACAGCTGCCCCTATACACGGGAAAAAAAGCACTTAATGCAATCTGATAAGGGCCAGGGGAAGCGACAGAAAATAGTTGGAACAGCAGTTCGCGCAGCGCAATCGAGGCCCCTGAAATGCATAGCTAATTAGCTTAATGGCCTTTTGCCCATAAATTATACAAGATTAGAGTACCAAAAAATTTACATTCACCTGACCTGCTGGAGCCAATGCACACAGCCAACCCCCAGCCCCCTCGCATAGTAGACAAACTTTTCGCACAGCCCCCATTATGTGCGCTGCGGCCCCAGCTGGAGGCAGACCCACCAAATTATTGTCAGCCCCCGTTAACAGTAAACGAATAATGATTATAATAATTGTAGCTCGATGCGGTCGACGTTCAAAATCAATAGATGCCGCCTGGCCGAATGCCAATTAAATGGATTTTAAATGCATATGAAATGCATAAAGCGGAAATTAATTACGTAATTAGTTCAATGCTCGCCCAAAGGGCGCTCAATATGAATACAAAAAAAAAGAAGAGATATATATGCATTATATTTAATAAATTTTATTATTTATTGCTGATAAAAAATACCACGCTCGACACTTGCTGCAGCGAATGTAATTAACATTTTGGGTAAATGCTGCAAGTATTTTACAATATGTTTCATATAATATTTTATGAAATTATTGTTTGCATAAGCAGCAGCAATAACAATTTTTACACATCATTGTGTTTATAATGATTTAATGCTATATAATGCTTATATATAGAGTATTGGGTAGAGACTTTTCGTTTCTCCATCCTGTAACACTTGCAGTTCTTTGTTCATGAGGGCCTTGGCCTTAGAATTGTATGAACGGTCTTGCATTTGCTCGATCTTGTAGACTTTCAAATCACCCATGCATATGGCATGTATGTTTATATGCATACATATGCATTTATTCTTACAGATGTTTTATAAATAAAAAGACTATAATTAATTTAGTAACAATTTTGAACCGCTAAATCATAGTTTAGCATTAACAATTATCAAATATATTGTGTTGCGGATTACAAACTAAACCAAAATGACTGATGCAAGCCGTAAAGGATCATTTCACAGTCACTCTACAATTCCACGCATACAAAATAGACTAACAACTGAATGGCGCAGGTAGCAAGAGTAGTTACGCACACAGTCACACAAATGCTCATACATGAAGATACAGTAAATGTGTGTGTGCATGCTCATCGCGAAAAGTAATGCTTATGCACATCAGCGCTTTCATACCCTTCAAAAAATAAGCACGAAAAACACTCAAATTTTGCATGAGCATGGCAAAGTCGTTTAAGAGTTCGGCATACTCATGAGTAAGAGAAGCGAAGATGAGATCGTAGCGAATCGCGACTCGCGGACAAATTTCAATTTTTGTGAGCTGCTGGCTTGTGCCTGCGTACACACACATACATACATACATATATACAAGACAGGCGTAATTAGTACACTGACACTGTAGTAGAACATATTTGACAATTGGTGAATGCGCTTTGCTCCGTTATTCGCCAGATGGTCAGCGTAGTCAGCGTTCGATGCAAATACATACATATGTATGTATGCAGAAATGTTGCGAAAGCTTCTAAGTGGCGTACGTGACCAAATAAGGCTTGAAAGAGTTGCACAGGAGAGAATTGTCGTGCGTGCAAACTCGAGTCACTGAGAGAAAAAGAGATCGCTGTATGTTCTATTAAAATAGAATGTATGTGAGCGTTGTGGTATTGATGCTGAGGGCATTAATCTTTAGACACTGAAGGTGAACGGTGCACTCAAGTTTATTCGCCATACGCAATTATAAAAGTAATAATGTCTGCCGGCCAAGCTAACGATAATAGTAGTAGCACTCTGACAGATACATATATGAGAGGCATAGAGAGAGAGTGTGTAAAGAAAGAATTGCACACAGCGGTGCTTCATAAGAGAATAGAATCATTTCCTTCGAGCGCTGGCAGCGAACTGAATATCAACTGCAATATATTCGCTGGCCGAGCAGTAAATTACAGAGCCGAGCAAATACGAAGATGATTAGCACGCCAAGTCCAAATCTGGTTCGTGAAAAAAGTTTGTTCTAGTTGTCCAGTCTATGGTTAATGGTAGTAGTATTGGCGGCAAAAAAAACCTTTAGCACTCTCTGCTCTTATTGCAAAGAATCTTTCAATTCTGTCTCTCTAATGAATTATCCATTATCCATTGATTTCATTCATTCAAAAACATATATATCTCCAGAAAGTAAACAAATCAATTTGTGCACAGACAACAATAGAACGTGTATCAATGATGTCATGCCATAAATTCTGCAGAAGTACAATACAAACTCAACCATTTTTAACCCAGTTATCGAAAGATTTGTATGTGAAATATTACGTATACGTAATATTATCAGATTCAGCTGAGAAACAAGTTCTTACATAATCGTAAAGAGCTGTTGAAGCTTTAATACAGAAATGAATTATTCAAGCTAAAACTAATAAAAAATATGTATATTTTATAAATTTTGTTTTATACATAATTATACAATATTACGTATACGTAATATTTTCTGCAGAGACTTGATGTAAAAATATAAAATATTTACAGCAAACTTAAAGAAATATTATATATGAAAATATTTTTAATAGCGTGTTAATTTAAATCAAACCAAATTTTTAAAAATGTATTTCCGCTGTCAACGAAATTACGTATACGTAATATTTTCGGTGCAAGTCCCCTGCGAAATATTGCTGAAGAGCTATTGAAAAACTAAAACTAGTTATGAGAGTATTTCGCAACAACTTATTAATAAAAAATAAAAAAATTGTTTTACAGTTACGTTATCAACAAAATTTTGTCGAAAAGTCTGATTGAAATGTTAATTATGAAAGTATATGTTAACAGCATGTTAACTAAATATTCAAATAGAATTTCATATATTTTCACTATCAAACGTGTTACCCAAATATATATAAAAAATTCTCAACTCAAGCTCGGTGTTAAATTGGTGATTTAGTATGGGTAAGCTTACGCGTTTATGCTTGTGCTTTAATGATAATAATTAATTAAGTTAATTATAAACACAAAAGTCCTTTTAGGGAATTATGCGTTGGGTGTAATTAATCAACAGGCTTGGCAAGCGTGTTCTGAAACTCATCTCAAATTTATGCATGTATGCAAATATTTTGATGCCAAATTTACATGACACATACGCACCGTTGCCGAAATGCTTTCCAGTTTAAATTATGCAAAATATTGTACATGCACATCTATATATATATATATGTGTATGTGTATGTGTGAATATATATTGTGTAGAGCGAGACGTGCTTTCGTCTTGGAAGTTTTTCCCGCATCTATATAAAATGCCACGGACAGTGGAGATGCTGATGATGATGATGATGAAGCGTGCTTTTGATGTGGCAATGACAACAATTAACACAAATAGACGACGACGAAGACACACACACACACACACACATAGACACACAGACTGAGGCAATGAGTGTATTCAGCTGCTCGCTCTTGCACTTACCGTTTGACTGTTTATGCATTTGTCAGTACCAAAATACATCACACACACACACGCACAGCTGCTCAGGTGTGTAGTGTCTGGATGTGCGCCGGCAAAGTGCACTCACTCTGCTGACAACTGCAAACTACTTACGTATGTTACAGCAACTGACAACTCGACATATTCAGAATCAGAGCCCAAGCCCGAGCCACTCACTCATCGGAAGCAGAAGGGCAGAGAGATACCAACACCAACACCAGCAGCAGCAGCAGCAGCAGCAGTGACAAAGGTGTTAAGAAAGCCATTTTCCCTGCTAATGAGTGTCGGTATAAATGTATAGGTATCTCTCTCTCTCTCACTCTCTCTTCTCTCTCTCTTTCTTTCTCTCTCTTGCTCTCTCTGCCTGTGTCTGTGCAGGCTCTTGTCTTGGCTTACCGGGCCCTAGCCTTGCCGTTACTTGAGCTGAAGAGCAAACAAAAATGTTTTCATGTTTGGGCATGTCAACAGATTTGTCCCTTTCAGTTAGTCCCCGCCATGGCGTGTCGCCCTCATTTGGCTGTGTGCAGAAGCATTTTGCTTAATTAGTTACAAACATTAAAAACGAAGAATCCAAAAGGAATTATCTACCTCAGCCAGACACTGACTCGCATGACTTCGACTTGGACTGAGCAGCCCAACTGAACTGAGGCAACAACAGCAGCAAATGACTCTGACAGTTTGATTAAGGATGTCAGGTAACTATCTGATAAACACTCGAATACATTGTCAAAGTCAACTGTGTTAATCTTCACGCCAGACACTCTTTGCCACTCTGCTGTAATCAGTTCACATTGAATTGGCTGCGCTGGGCCATTCGGGTCAGGAAGTCATTTCCCTCTTCATAAAACTTTTTATCTTCATCTTTATCAATATATGCGTGCTAACTAAAAACAAGTTAGAGTTAAGTGAGCTCAACTAATGTAGATTAAGAGCTCGGCTTAGGTTGGCCTGAGACTTTAAAGAGAGCGTTATGTATGAGGGGTAATAAAATATTGAAAATATTCATAGAAGAGCTTGAAGAATATGAGAGTTCTAGGAATATATTACAGCAGTTATTTGGCATGTGAGATGAGAATTGCAATAGAGCTGTTAAAGCCCTTCATGGCAGCATCTATTGTATTGATTAACTTTCTCTTTGGCTACAAATCAATGCATTTTTTACGATGATGATCAACGAATAGATTAAACAACTGTTCCTCTAGTGACTGAAAGATAATTATAGTTTATTCGATTCAGAGGTTTATTAGAGACTAAAATACATAACGAATGTATGCTGCAGCGCAGGCAGCCGAAAATGAACTTAAAGCATAAGCGAAAGAATGTCCGTTATAGTTTACAGAACAGAACATGCGAATAATGTTAGAAAAGAAATAGACATTCAGCGGTGTTTACATACATATTTTTAACATAGTTGTTTTTTTTTTTTTCTTGGAAAAAATGTTAAAATTTCTTATGGATTATTATAAATGTTTTTTAGTTTTCGCGGTCAGTAAATATATTATAATAATATATAACAATAATGAAATATAATTTATATATATATAGTGACATAATCATACTTATTACGTTCACAATATCCAAAACTGTTCCCATAGCCAAATCATGAACATAAATATTCCCAAGCTCAGTAATTATAAACAAAGAGCAGCCAAAACGGCGCTTTTCCCTCATCGATCGGCATTGATCGAAATAAAGCATAAACAGCATAATATTTTGTTAATAATTCTTTTTTGTATCAATAATTAATAGTTTTCAGCTTTAATAAAAGTAATCTGCACACCAATCCATTGATAAATGTAGCTGGGAGAACTTCTCAAACTTTGCATTTCAAAGTGGTGCTATTTTATTTTTCGCAGCTGTATATATAATTTTACTTTTATATTTAAATAAATATAAATATTTTTAAAATTAAATTTCAGTATAATATTATGATATATAATATAATGAATAAATAAAAAAATAAATATTGTTGGAAGCTGCCAAGCTTTTTCGGCAACTCTGGCTCCAATCATTTACGAAGACACAAATAAAAGCTGCCTGAAGGCCTCTGTCGCTCTGGCTTAAAATTAAATTGTTTTTTAGAATTAATTCTTAGTAACAATAAAATAAATAAATAAAAGCTAATACGATTTAATTTAGCTTATTATTTATTAATTTAATGCCGAGTCCGTTTAATGCAAAGTTAATTGTATGCAAAAAAGATAAGAGAAGATGTTGTGCGCTTGCAAACAACTTTCGTACAGAATTAGAGAATTTAAAGAATCAACGTTACAAGTATAAGCAAGTAAAAAGAAGCCGAAAATTACATATGTATGTGTGTCATGCTTTCCTATGTGCATGAGTGCACGAACAGCGAATGAGAATGAGATAGAGAACAGAATAATTTAAGAGAAGCTTATTTAAGAGCATTTATTAGTTGCTGCTCCGAATAAATATGTATATAATATAAAAAATTTAGTTTACAACAAAATTAAATCATTGAATATTTTATGTTGAGGATTTTCTTGAAACAAATCAACAACTGATCTTACACAATACAATGATACAATGAACATTGACTCGATGTGCAGCATACTTTTATACTTATTCCTTTACATGTAGAATGTTCTGGATTTCTCCTTCGTATGCTGCTCTCTTACATATAGAATGTTCTGTATGTCTTCTTCGTATGCTTTTATGCTTGCTTCTCTGTATGTACATATGTACACAATCCAGAACATTCGTTTTCGTTTTCTTATTCTAGAGAAAATGTTCGAACAGCCAACGACTGTCTTTACCGTTACGTCAAATGCTTATTACTACAAAAGATGATTATGATGATGAGTTTTGTTCGAGATCATTTCCACAACATTTTATAAATAAATATTCGTAATAATCATAATAATCGTAATGATATAAAATTTTACTTTTAAAAAAATATTTTTAAATATTTTTAAAATTATATTTCTGATTTGTATTCATTATTAAGCATTAATATTATTTATTATTATTGTATAAATTAAAGCAAAAACATTCTGATTTGTTTTCATTATTATTAATATTTTATAAATATAAAAACCTCGAGAATGCAAAAGTAAATCAAATTTTTTCCATAAGCAATTGAATTGTTGCCGTATCAATGGGAAAAACTTTGAACTTTTATCAATAGTTTTTTCGTTAATATGAGAGTTTATTTTACTAAATATTTTTTAAGGAATTTCTAAGAGCATTATTAGTCAATTTTAAATTGACTAATTGAGGCATAACAATATACTTGTTGAATTACGAACGAAAACTGCTTAGGACAACAAAGAGAAAGCTCGCCAATAATCCATGCAGTAAGACAATGCCTAGAACCAAGGTCGGCAAATCAACAAGTTAAGGAATCTGCCATAAAGAGCTTTAATTGCCTCTCTCTCTCTCTCTCTCTCTCTCTCTCTCTCTCTCTCTCTCTCTCTCTCTGCCTCTCTCTCTCTCTCACTCTCTCTCTCTCTCTCTCTCTCTCTCTCTCTCTCTTTCTATAGTCAGGTTAATTCTGGGAATATATTTACTTAGTATAACAATTGAGTTCTCAAATTAAGCTAAAGTGCTTTAAAAGCCTACAAACAATGTCTAGGCGATACTGAGAAATCGTATATATATATGCGTATATACAGATTAAGAGCAAATAAGTTAAGACGTCGAATTTCCTAGAAATTGAAGTGTCTTCACAAACAAAGACTGAGGAGCATTTGTCTTGTTTAAATAGCCAAGAGCTGTATATAATAATAAAAACTTATTAAATCATTCTAATTAAACATGAACTCAACTTGATAAATCTAATTGGACTTTTGCAGAGAAATTAAAAATGCTGGACATAACGCGCGATAAGCCCGTCAAGGTGTCCGTGAAGGTGGCTGTGCCGGTGCGGGATCACCCGAAGGTAGGTCGAATATCTGTTAATCATGCCAGCGATAATCGCTTACTTATCGTTTATTGGGGCCTTTGGCTGGCAGTTCAATTTCGTTGGCAAGCTGCTGGGACCGAAGGGCAATTCGATGAAGCGACTCCAGGAGGACACAATGTGCAAAATGGCCGTGCTGGGACGCGGATCGATGCGCGACCGGCGGAAGGAGGAGGAGCTGCGGGCCAGCGGCGACAACCGTTACGCCCATCTCTTTGAGGACCTGCACGTGGAGATTTCGACCTTTGCGGCGCCCGCTGAGGCGCACGCTCGCATCGCCTACGCCCTGGCGGAAGTGCGTCGGTTTCTGGTTCCGGTGAGTCCCTTTTCCATTTTCCATTTTTTTTCATTTCTTGTTTGCTTGGTTCCCGTTGGCATTACGGCTTTTGTTTGCCGCTCGCTACAATTGGCAGTCGCCAGTGCTTAAAGCTGAGGCACAAAGAAACACTCGAAAAGGAAAACATCTTAAATTTTCTCAAGCGCGAAAGTTAATAGCCGACGAGAGCCGGAGTCCGGTCGGAAGGAGGAAGAGTCTGAGAGACAGTGGCACCTGGTGGCGGAGACTGCATCAAGGCTGCACTCGTTATCGACTGCAGCTTCCGTGTGCTCGTGGCATCCAGCGCGCCAACGTGACACGCCTCCATGCGTCGCTGACTAAATTGCATTGTGCTGTAATTACATTTGCCACCCCTTTGGCGGCACTCGGGAAGCGTTCCATAAACTTTGTGCTCGCTGCCAGATGTCGCCTCTGTCCATTGTGTGGCTCTTGGCACACTATCACAACGACGCCGGCATCCACTCCCCTCGCCCATCTCCCATCGTCATGCCATTCACAGGACATTCTCGCATCGCGTGTGCGCCCCGCCCCGCCCCAGTGTGGCTCCGTCCACTTGAGATACAAACGGTAACCATTTACCTATCTACCTCGTTGCTCGTTTGCAATCCTTCTGCCTTCCATCATTGCGACTGGCGTGCACATGTTCACATGTTCACATGCCTCGCCACGATATTTATTTATTTATTTATTTTTCCGCTTTTCCAATGAGAAACTACGAATCCACCTGAAATTATAGCCACCCATTTGGCCTGCTTAAGTGACCTAAATATCTCAAATATCTTAAATTCCAAATCCACATCCAAGGACGGCCTTTAAACTGTGCGCCCCAGCATGTTTACTTCAGGCTCGAACAGTTTTTCGCTTTGAGCTGTAAGAAAATCATTCGAGTGAAATTTGAATAACATATTTTAGAATGGCTTTAGTATTTATACATGATATTTTATAGGGCGGTTGAATAAGGCTTGAGAGGCAAGCTATAAACGTGAACATATAAATTGCAGAAGCTTTTGCAAAATTAATTTGAAGCTTTTGTTATGTGAGCTGAATTGAAGTTGAATCGCTTGATTTTTATATATCATTAGGAAACATGTACGGAAAGCGAATAGACGTTTCCCTCTCTTTGCAGCTTATGCTCTGCAAGCAAAGAGCTTTCAATTGGCTGGGAGAGAGCAGCATATTGTCTGAAGTGAGCTCTATGAATGATAGAGTGAGTGAGCAGATGCAATTGAGAGCTGCTGATCACGATTGAGTAATAAATACAGTCTTTTAACAGTGGCTGCTGATAGAAGCAATTTAGAAAACCACTCAGTTCTATAAGTTCTGCTTGCACTCTCGTTGCGGGATCGCCGATTTACTCTCAATTACTCAGCGAAACTATTGGTCAACTGCACTGTTAAAAAACTCAATCGTGGGTCAATTGCTCAAAGGCAGTGAAAGAACGCCAGAGAACGAGTGCAGGGAGAGCACTTCAATGCTTGCGCTCTTTGCATTCGCTCTTTGAATTTCTTCATTACAAGGAATACTCTAATCACTTAAGAGAGAGAAAAAGTAAAATAATTATAAGAAAATAGTAATTCTGGGATTTCGCAACACTTCTGCATCCAATTGCAGCACTTTTCTAAGCACTTCAGCTTCTTGAAAGTGCATTCCTCTAAGAGAGCTGTTTAAGGGCTTCAAGAAGCTCTTCAGGCACTTTACAGGAATTTTTAATGTTCGTACAAATTTCAAGTGTGTAAAATAGAGGCTAGCTTTCGCTGAAGAGCATATTTTCACAATTTATTTTAAAATTTATTTGCTAGAATATTAATGATTAAAATATAAATAAATAAACTTGTATTAAAATCATTTGATTTGAATTTCTAAAGTATTTAAGCAAATTTTATATAAATAAACTAAATTATATATTTTTTAAATATACATATATTCAAAATATAAATCAATAAAGTGTATTTTATATATTAATTAATTGTACTAATCCTGTAAATTAAAGAATTATATTTAAAATACTTTGAATATGCATATAATTAATTAATAATTATATTTAAAATATAAATTAAATAATATTATCAAAAATATAAATGAATAAAAAAATTTTATTAAAAAAAATTTTTTTTAATTATAAAAATATATAGAGTTTAAATGAATAAATTATATTAAAAATATAAAATTATATTTAATGTATATTAAAAACGTTAAAAATATAAATGATTAAATTATATTAGAAACATTATTATAATATAAATAAATATAAATATAAATAAATTATATTAAAAATTATAATAATTATGTAATATATACAAATAATTGATGTTGGGCCCAGCAAACAGTGCTTCATAAGAATTAAGAGCGGCAGTTCGCCGAACGCATTAGAATCGAAGAGAATTTGTAAAGAGATTGCTCTCTCCTTTTTAGCGTTCATTCGTTCTCCCACGCACCGGCTCAGCTTTGGTCTGCCGGCTCGCTTAGATCGAATTAAGTGCATAATTTACTCTCGCTCAGTGCAGACATTAGTGCAGATTGTTTTAGTAGACTATTACTTACATATGTATGTATATACTTACAGTGAGTCAAAAAAGTATTGGCACACTTTAAAAATCAAACTTCTATGGGCTGTAACTTTTTTTTAAATACAGCTATAAATAAATGAAAAACGGTATTTATTAAAATTATGTTTTATAATAATATTAAAAAAAAAAAAAAATTAAATTTTTGCTTTGGCTACTTTGCATTATACTAAAATATATATATAGGCACAAATTTACTTCAAACAAGTAAGAAGGCTCTAGTCGAGACGGCTCGACTACGAGATACCCTGAGCCCTTCTTCGAACGAATAATATTCCAAGAATTATTCATGTATGCATGTATGCATGTATGTGTGTATGCATGTGTGTAAGCATTGCAAGCGTCTTGCTGTCTCGCTGCTTTGCAGCTGCGCCGCATGGATTTTGATGAGAAAACTTTGATGATTAATAATTCTGTTTCTAGATGGACAATCGTATTGATATCTTCAGATTATGATTATGATATTCATATCTATATGCTAAACCAAACTGCATGTCTCTAGTATTTGAAATGCATTTTTTTTTCACATTTGGGGGTGGTGGGGCGAAGTGGGGATAGGAATCTGACAAAAACCGAAATTGTATTAAATTAGTATCTATATATATGCAGAAGACTTGGAGACTCTAACTCTAAAGATGAATTAGCTAGAATTTTATAACTGGGTCCCAATAAATTCGTTTATCGATAACTTTTCAAATATACAAGTTATCGAATTTCTGAAACAAACTCGTACTGCGCGTGCAATATACGGACCTAACACAAAAAGAATGAACTCTCTAACTTTTGTATCATCGGAAATCGACGCGTTCATACATACGGACGGACGGACGGACAAACGGACATGGCTATATCAACTTTTCTCGTTACCCTGATCAAGAATATATATACTTTGTGGGGTCTGCCACGCCTCCTTCTGCCTGTTACATACTTTTAACAAAACCATTATACCCTGATTTCCCATTTTCTTTGGGCTCAGGGTATAAAAAGTATTGACACACTCTATGTTATAGCTTACGCTATATATACATACATACATATATATATATTTTAACATATCAAACTTAACTTTTACATCATCATTAATCATTAATGTTATATATATATATACATATATAATATGAAACTCAGTTTGACTTGGCCAGATTTAAAGCCCTCTGCAAGAGTTTGCCAATACTGAAACATATAAGCATAAATATTTAATGAATATGGAACGAGAGCAATAACTACTTCCTAGACTGTTTGATGCATGACTTGTAATAAATCTTAGACTTCTTGTTGAATGCTTTGACAACGAGAGACATAACTCTTTTTGTCGC
This sequence comes from Drosophila buzzatii, assembly GCA_035045845.1. Taxonomy (NCBI): domain Eukaryota; kingdom Metazoa; phylum Arthropoda; class Insecta; order Diptera; family Drosophilidae; genus Drosophila; species Drosophila buzzatii. The sequence continues at coordinate 11,651,536 of JAWNOS010000244.1, read as the reverse complement.
CCATGCGCTCACCCACACCAAACGGAATCTCATAACTTCAGATAGTATCTGGAGACATGTGTGGTGTCAGCAGAACTCACACACACACACGCACACACACACACACGAGCGAACCTGTGACACGCAACTGTCAAGCACATAAATTTGACTTTTGCGTTGGTTTGGGAGTTTTCTGATCAGATTACGAAAAATTTGCATAGAAATTATTTCAACTTTATGCGCGTACTCATATGTGATGCGTTCACACTCGAAGCATAAACTGTTTCAATTTAGATGAATGCGAGTGAGTGTGTGTGAGTGAGTGTGTGAGTGAGTGTATGAGTGTGCGTGTTCGAATGGGCAATTCGTAAAGTGAATCCAACTGTTTGTGGCAGCTGTCAGTGCGTCTTATGAGGGGCTGATTGTTCCTGGGAGAAAGTCAACTTCAGCATTGCCCAGTCGAATGGAATCGAATGAAATTAGTAGCTGGCTAGTGGCCATATTAGGGATTCATCTGGGGAATACACACACACGCACACACACACACACATGCGCACTTAACTGTTGAACTAACAATAACTTGGTTAATGCCCGTAATGGAAAAGTATACTCACTCAACACCCGTTGTCGCCCACACTCGATGATAGCTCCCAATTTTGTGCTGTGTATCCATTTGAGTTTCAGTTTTTACCCCTGGCGCTGCGCCATAATTGCATTAAGCACTCCACACATACAAAAGTAAATAAATGTGTGTATGTATTGTATGTGTGTGTGCCCGTATATTTTGCTGCTCTGCTCTGTTCTGCTCTGCTCTGCTCTGGTCGAACGCGCACGCACCCAGGGGCGTTGGGTGAATGGGTGTGGCAGTGGGCGTGGGCAGTGGGCGTGGGAGTGTCACATGAATGGCCTCGCAAACTTTTAATTGACATCCAATAAAATTCGCATTTATTACGCGCACTGTGAACGCTTGAATTAAATTTAATTGCTCGACGAGACGAAATGCAGTTCTCATGACTGCCCCAGCAGCACCTGCCCAGCCAGCTGGCATCCATTGTTAATGTTACATCTGCTTTGCTTTGCAGGACTACCACGATGACATACGACAGGAGCAAATGTGGGAGATGCAAGCGCTCACGTCCACGCCCACGCTTAGCAACCTGGACGACTCGCAGAGCCCAACGAACACTGCACGCGGCCTGGGCGGCGGTTTGGCCGACATGGACACGTCCAATGACGACAAGTCTGACAACGATGCCAGCGGCATGGATTGCCTCTCGCCGGACAAGCTCGACTGTGGCCAGTCCTGCAGCAGCGGCGGCGGTGGCGGCGGCGGCGACACTCACCCACATCATCAGCATCAGCAACAGCAGCAGCAACAACAACAGCAACAACAACAACAACAGCAGCACCACCATCACCATCACCACCAGCCAGCGCACTTTCATCAGCTGCTCCAGGCGCACGGCGGAGCCAGCGCTGCAGCTGCGGCTGCCGCCTGTGGGGAGCATCTCGCCGGACAGGCGTCTACAGCGACAGCAGCGGCACGTGAGTATCGTTGGCTAAGAAAATGCAATTAGCACAAAATGCGAGTGAGGAATGAGTGCGAGCTGGATTACTGGCCAATGTAATGCGCATTAAGCGAATCCAATTTCCAACAATAATCAAATTTCATCAAATCTCTCTCCCTCTCTCCCTCTCTCCCTCTCTCTCTCTCTCTCTCTCTCCATATATATATATCAATCCGAAGTTTCTCATTACCTCCTGCAGCTTTTGCTTTTAATAGCTCTTCTGCTGTTTGCATTAACACTTTTAATTAAATCATGAAACTCATTGGGAGGTACTTGAATTTCTGAGAATCGTGTAGAAGGGCACGCTTGCAAATCATTTCCAATGAATACAGCAAATTGGAATTTCATTGGAGAGTTGGTTTTCTTTTTTCTTCAAGCATATTTATTTACATTTGCCATAATTATCTATAAATTTATTGATACATATAAGATATATATATATACATATATCACATATGCGCGAAATCATGCAAATAACCATAATTAACAGAATTATTCAAATTAAACATCATTACATGAAAGTGTTCAATGGAAACTCAATTGCCTTTGATGCAATTGGTTACATATTGAGGTTTAAAACCCACATACAAATGAGAATCAATATGGAATCGAAGAGTACGCAGACAGCCTTCAGGCACTTGAGGGCCTCTCTACCTTTATTTACTTGCCAAACTTCATATTTGGCACTTGGAAATATTGCAAATGCCAAATGTCTCTTGATAAGTTTTTAATATGCATTTCCGGCGACTCAACTGGCTATGGCATAAAGTTAATGTGCTCGGATGCCAGCCAATTTTTAATCAGATTGAATGCATCCCATGAACAGTTAGTGTGCAGTAACGTCATGTTCTGTGCGGCATTTGCCAAATTGCTGTCAGTAGTAGCAATTGTACATAGCACGAAACTCTATCTATCGATTTGATGTAAATATTTCACACTAAACTCTTAAATTAAAAAATTCATATTGCATGGCTTCAAAAATTAAGACAAAGAGCACGCATTCTCCTATGCAAGCATAGGAGAGCAAGCATAGCGAGAGCGATCAAACAGACATTTCCGCTCTCAGAGCCCAAATCCAACTGCTGCTCTTCATACTGCTAATCACTCATAAATAATAGCTCACAAATAACTGTTGACGTTTCTCTGCAGTCTTTGCTTAAAGAGCAGCCGTTTGCATCAGCGAACAACCATTTCTTTTTATGTTGGTTTGTTTTGCTCTGCTTGTTCCCCTACTGATTGGCTGAGGAGCATTGCATTGGTGTGCATGCGAGAGTTGTGTTCGTGAATATTGAGTGTGTTCATGTGAAAGAGAAGATCGTTTGCTTTGGCCTTTTGACTTATTTGCTCGCTCTCATTCTACGAACGTATGAAACGAGCGTCATACGAACAGTTCAACACGCAAGGCGCTCAACAGAAAATCGAAACGAAAAGAACCGAAGGCTCTTGCTTAGGGCAAGAGCGAGAGAGAATGAATTTTTCAGTTCATCTCGTAAGCATAAATAATAAAAGAATAAGTGTGTCCATGTGAAAGAGAAGATCGTTTGCTTTGGCCTTTTGACTTATTAGCTCGCTCTCATTGTACGAACGTACGAAACGAGCGTTACACGAACAGTTCAACTTGCAAGGCGCTCAACAGAAAAGCGAAACGAAAAGAACCGAAAGCTCTTGTTCAAGGCAAGAGCGAGAGAGAATGATTACTTTCAGTTGATCTCGTAAGCATAAATAACAAAATGGCCAACTATTAAGACTGCAAATATCCATCAATTTTTAACTAATCCTGTTAGCCACTTCGACTACAGGGTATCTTGCAGTCCACAACCACACTCGCACTCCCACTCTCATCAATTACGCGCATCTTGCCTGCTTTGAAATCATATTCGAAATTCAATTTACATTTCCCATTGCAGTGCACACAACAGCCATGGCTGTGGCGCTGCAGCATCAGCTGACAGCTGCCGGCATCGGTGGCCTGTTGAAGCCTGCGCCTGGGGTGGGCGTGACTGGGGCTATGTCTGGCCTGCCGAGTGCACAAAGCAGCGCCGCAGCACTGCAGCTGGCCGGCGATGGGGACGCAAACACATCGACATTGACGCTACTCGAACCACCGGGAGCTCTATTGCATCCGGCGCTGCGCAACGTGAAGGCCATCAACATAGGTGCGTTGCAGTTAGTCGACTTGGCTTGAGCTGGCTCAACTTGGTTTATCATTGCAGGTAGTGGCTTGGGCCGCAAGCGACCGCTGCTGGGCGTTCCGCGATCCGGCATGAATCCCACGAAGCGCACCGTGATGAGCCTGCTGGCGCGGGCCAAGAACTCGCAGGCGCTACACACAGTGCGCCAGCCGGTGGTCACGGCCACCAGTTTTGCCGAGTAAATAGCTCAGTGTGGGGAATGGGAAACCAAACGCGATTCTATATATATGTATTATCTATGCCTTGCAGGCCCCTCCAGATGCTGGCCTCACCCTTCATCATTCCTCACCAGGGCATGGATCAGTCCATCATAGCGCTGCCCAAGGAGAGTCTGGCCCAAGGCGTCTAACCCTACGACTTTTATACGCTGCGCCCCACAGATGGACGCACCTGACCGACTACAATTTGCCCCGCCTCCTTCTTCTAAAGACACACACACACACAGAGTTTCACACACACACACACTTAGGCTTACCAATTTATGAAATACGATTTCTAAAAATATACGATTCGAGTCTATTGGAGAGAGGAGTCTTTATAGAAGAAGAGCAGTGAGAGAAACGGGAACGCCTGCTGCCCACAGCCCAAGCCACACCAATACCAGAGAGCCTGTCTACACACGATTTATTTTAAGCGAATTCTTAATAAATAACGCAAGTATTTTTAATGCGCTGTTTTATTTCGAACAAAAAGAGAAAATTAAGAAAAACCTAAAAAAAAAAAAACTTAAAAAAAAAAAACTAAATTAGTGTCAAATTAATGAACAACTTCAATAGAATTACAATGTAAACGCAATTACTTTAAATAAATTACTTTAAATAAATATACACTCACACACTCCATATAAATATATATACAAATATATATATATACTTGAATATGTACTTAAATCTATATAAATATATTTAAAAATAAAACGTGTTGAAACCAAGCTAAAACTTCAACTTAAACACACGCCACATAAATTGATAATAATAATTTTTGGAGTATTTTAAAATGCAACTCAAAGCCCCAAGAGAGCTCAGTACAAGCAGAGGAAAACTTTAACACACACACACACATAAGAATTGAGAAATTTTGATGAAATATTCCCAAAGTCCAAGTCCAGGCATTACGATAATTTACTTTGCATAGATTGGAGCACAACCCGTAGTACACATTGAAGCCATATAAATATATTAAGATATATACCAATATACACATATAGAGACGATATTCCAAGTCCTGGATAAAAAGTGATCACAGTGATCCCACCGCCTTCAGCTTGTTTCATATTGAACCCAGAGCAAATGTCGTTAAAGCCAAAAACGAAAAGAAAATATAACAAATTATTCGGTTTCAGTTAAAACAAAAATATATATATATCGAAAGCAACGAATTACTCAACTATATATTTTTGCAATTTATTTATTCCAATTTAATACATTTTTTCAAACGGAAAATATTGTTTAATATTTTATACAAAGCTGGAGACTAAGGAGCTTTCTTGACTCAGTTCTCAACTGATTTCTGTTTCTATTAGTTGCCAGATCTAGTAAATAATACCTTAATAAAGTATTCTGAAACTTATGAGAATTATTTCAAGTACTCGACAAATAGATGAGAATAAAGTTGAATATCTAAATGTGCACCCAAATGCATTAGTGAATAAATATAATCGCAATATGAATAAAAACCAAATACGAAATACAAATACAAATTAAAAATGCAAATACAAATACGAAATACATACAAACATAAATAGTTTACGCATTAATGTTCAACCGTTTAATCAAAAGGCATATTTACAATTTACAAGCAAAATAGCATTAAATTAAAACAAATATTGATATTGATGTTGAAAGCAAAAACAAACCGTGTAAAGTCCTAAAAAAAAAAGAAAATTAAAAAAAAATTAAAAATAAATTTACTCGTACCTACATAAATAACTGCATGTAGAAACTCGAAATATTAATATGCAACATTAATTAAATAATTAATTAATCTACAAGGTACTCACACACACACACACACACACACATAGACTAAATATTGTGTGAGTCATTGCAGCTACACCACCACAGCTTCGAGCTATTCCCAAAATAAATGCAATATTTTAAAAATATATTAAATCTCGGCGTTCTTCATTTGCTTTTATTAAATAAATTGTTTTTATATAAATAATAAGTAATACAACGAATTAAGCGTGAGCAGGAACTGTTTATCAATTTATTAAATAAAAATTTTTAAATTGATTTATTTTCCCTATTTATCTATTCGTAGTTGTTTCTTTTCGTGTATTTACCTACAATGTATATATATTTTTGTATTCCTATATTTCTATATTCCTATATTCATATTTTCATATATTCATATTTTCATATTTTCATATATTCATATTTTCATATATTCATATTTTCATATATTCATATATTCATATTCATATATTCATATTCATATATTCATATTCATATATTCATATATTCATATATTCATATATTCATATATTCATATATAAAAATATTCACATATTCACATATTCACATATTCACATATTCACATATTCACATATTCACATATTCACATATTCACATATTCACATATTCACATATTCACATATTCACATATTCACATATTCACATATTCATATATTCACATATTCATATATTCACATATTCATATATTCACATATTCACATATTCACATATTCACATATTCACATATTCACATATTCATATATTCACATATTCATATATTCACATATTCATATATTCACATATTCACATATTCACATATTCACATATTCACATATTCACATATTCATATATTCACATATTCACATATTCACATATTCACATATTCACATATTCACATATTCACATATTCACATATTCACATATTCATATATTCACATATTCACATATTCATATATTCATATATTTATATATTTATATATTCATATATTCATATATTCATATATTCATATATTCATATATTCATATATTCATATATTCATATATTCATATATTCATATATTCATATATTCATATATTCATATATTCATATATTCATATATTCATATATTCATATATTCATATATTCATATATTCATATATTCATATATTCATATATTCATATATTTATATATTCATATATTCATATATTCATATATTCATATATACAAATATTCACATATTCACATATTCACATATTCATATTCATATATTCATATATACAAATATTCACATATTCACATATTCATATTCATATATTCATATATACAAATATTCACATATTCACATATTCACATATTCATATCATTCAAACGCCTTTTCGGGTTGTGGCTCTTCTGAACATCCGAAATATGATACTTCATCAAGCCAGCCGCCGGGATATTTTCTCAATATATAACGCCGAATTGACTCTAAAATAATGGTCAGTATAGCCACCGGGAAGACATATAGGAAGATGGGTAGATAGCTGAAAGGAGTAAGATTAAATGTATGTACACTATGATGTCCCATGAAAAGCGCACTTCACAGCTAAACTCTGTAGATGAGTTGGCGCGTTGACAAAGGTGAACAGAAGACAGATGGCGATCATGTAGATAATGGCCAAGTTCAGGCGAAGGTTGCCAAAGCCATGCTGGAAGAGATTGGCTCGCGTTGTTTTGCACAGAACAAGATTAACGGACTGCATAATAGTTAATGTGATTACGATAATGGAAGTCATCTCATACTCCAGCTGAAGCCGTGCGGCTCGCGTCTGTTGATGCAGTCGTGGTAAGAGGAAATCTGCTGATATTGACATGGGATATTACTTGCCCATTCTTGGCCATATGAGTCCAGCATGTCATTAAGAGAGTCATCGTACCAACCATCGCTGAGGCCGATCAAAACGCCGGGCAGGAAACCATTGTACAGCATATACGCTATATAGGCCATGATCACGGCGGCTGCCTCCATGAAGCCCACATTTATGTAGGCCACAAACAACATGCTAAGGATTGAAAATTAGTTTAGTTAGTAGATGCCAGGCACAGCTTTACCATCGGTTAATCAGAAAATCATCAGCGATCCTTGGCATTACATTCATAAGGTCCACTTCTGGAGGCTCATAGTACAGCGTGGTGGCAGGTATCTGGAAAGCAAGTGAAAGCAGAAGGTGAAGAGCTCAAAGCCTTGCTAGATCCCTACCAGATTCACAAAGCATGCAATGAATGCCGATGGCATCAGTGAAATTCGAACTGGTATCTTCAGCAATACGAGAAGTATGTGCAGCACTACGAAAGTCATATTCGTGGAGAGCCCATAGACCACAGCCTTCTTCTGGTTCTCAAAGAGCAGGCGACTCTCAGCAATGGCCTTAGCCACCGTCACAAAGTTGTTCTCCAGCACAATGATGTCAGCACAGGACTGACTCACATGGGACGAGGAGCTCTCAGAGATGCCCACATGCGCGCACCGAATGGCCGACGTATCGTGGACGGAACTACCGATGGCCGTGACCACAGCGCCCAACTTCAGGCAGGTGTCGATGATGAGATAGCGCTGAGCCACGGCAATGCGACAGAAGACGACGTCCGCATAGGAGAGCATCACTTGCTCAATGTCCCAGCGCTGGTGATGCACCTGCTTGCTCATGTTCTGCATGTTGACCGTGACCGCTGTGACCATGCGTGGGTCCACCTCGGATATGGGTATGTTAAGGCGCTCCGCAATATCCTCAGCGGTCTCGCTGCCTATGGCAAAGACGCCCACAGCTTTGGCAATGGCACGCGAAAAGTTGACATCGCCTCGGGTTAAGAGCACCAGCTTGATGCCAGCACTTCGACACCTAGCAACCGCTTTGACGACTTTGGGATACGGCGGATTGAATGCAGCAATCAGGCCCAGAAAGCACATTGACTCCGAATACGAATTCATGAAGCTCAGAAATGTGTTCTTGTTGGTATAACTGAACTTATTCGAGAGCAGCGACAGCATATAGTCGTCCACATTCAACTTCTTGTAGGCAAAGGCATAGGTGTGCCTGCCCAGCGTGTTCAGCTTTGCGCCTTCCTCAATGACATCATTTCGCAGAGCTGCGGTCAGCTTAACTGGGTCATCGCCGTTCGTGTAACAAGTGCTGCAATGATCCATTACCTCGTTCCAATGTCCGCGTATATACAGATGATAGTCGGCCTCCTCGTCGTCATTCATCGACATATGGACGCTCACCTGCAGATGGCTAATGGTGTCGACGGATCGCCAAGCCACCATCTTGTATTTGACACGCAACACCTGAATGCTAGCCACAAACTGGATGGCGAACTTGAGCACAGCCTTTTCGTAGTCGGTGCCATCCATGGCCTGCATGTGAGTGGGTAAGCCCCTCTGGCCGGACCAGAAGCAGGCATTGTTGCACAGTATCGAGGCACGAATCAGCTCAACAAAATGAACGGTGGCTGTGAAAGTGGATTGCGTGCGAAGTAGTTGGCCATCGACAAACATCTCCGAGACCTTCCATCTGCGTTGCGTCATGGAGCCAAGTAAATTACTGCAGATTACTGTGGTCATGCCCAGAGACGAGACGGACTCCATGTTACGAACGTAGCAGCCCATCTCTGTCAGGTGGTTTTTGGTGATCCACAGACCAACGAAAACGAGGCTCGGCAGGAATATGGCTGAGGACGATATCGTCAAATTAACATAGAACTCAATCATGCCCGGAACGCTCAGACCATCCATTGTGAGCGATAACAAGGTCGCAAGGATCATGGCCAAGCATATCACATACTTATAGAAGATAACCTGAAATGAGTGGAAGTTTAGAACGATTGTTGAATGCCAAATTTTCAGTTTCCCACCTGTTTCATGTGTTTGCGTGGTCGGGTCAGAGGACGCCGCTCCATGCACAAGCGCGCCATGATGCCCACTTCGGAATTATCGCCACAGGCAATGACCAAGCCCCGGCCAGAGCCTTGCGTTACATGACTGCACGCAAAGCCCACATTGCGAGCGAGCCATTTGTTTTGGTGCGTGACGTCCGGTATGATGGTAACCGATGTCGAGTAGCCGGTGAGCGCCACATTGTTCACTTCCAGATCCTCGGAGTAAAAGATTCGAACATCGGCCGCAATGCGTTCGCCATAGGTGATCGCCAGCACGTCGCCCAGAACGACATCTTCGGCGCGTATGATCTGCAATCGGCTGTCTCGGACGACCGTGCAGTACATGGGCATCAGGTCCATGAATGCCCAGGCCACCAGGAAGTCGTCATTCTCCTGAACATAACGAAGAACTCCAGACAGTAGAAAAACGATCAGTAAAAGAATTCCGATTATCAAGTACACGGGACTAGCCTCCCGATCGAAATAGGTCTTCATCTCCCAGAGATGTAGAGCGAAACTGGCAATCATGGCCACAAATACGACCGAGGCCAGGCCAGCAAAACAGTTTCTAAAATACTTTAGGCATCTGAACTCGGGTCTCTGCGGCAAGGTCATTTTATTTTTTCCCGTTAAAACCAAACGCCTCCTGGCCTCTAAAGACGTTAGGCCCTGCAACAAAACACGTTCGCAATCACATCGAGAACTCACTGAATATCATAGCCAGAACTCACATGTATAGGTGAGCTGTCTAGTTCTATGCATACTCTATCGAATGCGTCTATATGCCATGTATTATTACTATAATCATCCATGCCTAACTATCACAATATCCGGTTTATCTTCGTTCCAAGTGATTGATTTCTTGTTGATATTTTTGCAGCCTAAGAGTGCGATGTAGATCTGTCTTGAAATGTGTCAGACTCCAATATAGGTTATATAATTGATCGATATATCAAATGCTACTATGAAAACTCATTCTTTAGTTTTGCTGAATTTCACTCTCTCTCACTCTCTCTCACTCTCTCTCACTCTCTCTCCCTCTCTCTCTTTCTCTCTCTCTCTCTTTCTTCCTCTCTATATATATGCATTTACATCTTACTCATTATACCTTGATGTAACAGGCAGAAGGAGACGTCGCAGACCCCATAAAGATTATAAATTCTTGGTCAGCATAAAAAATAAGTTGATCTAGCCCTGTCCGTCTGTCCGTCCGTCCGGCCGTTCGTCCGTCCGTATGAACGTCGAGATTTCGAAAACTTCAAGAGCTAGAGAGCTGAAATTTCACATGAACACTCGTATGTTAGCTACGCAGTACAAGTTTATTTTGTTTTTTTTCGATAACTCATCCCATTTCCAAATTATCGATAAAAAATCGAATATTCGTTTCCATTTTTTACGTTTTTTTGAGCAAAACTTCTACGCCGTTTTAGCTAGAGACTTCAAATTTGTATATTTAGATAGATATTATGAATACGCAGATTATGTAATTTTCAGATTTTGGATGCCACGCCCTTTTCGCCCACAATTGAAAATACTAGAGACTTGCAATTTGGCACATAGTAACATTTAGCTACTCTTAATCTACTCTGAAAATTTCATGAAGATCGTCCATCTATCAATGGAATTATAAACGTTCAAAGTATAGCCCAACTCACCCCCAAGCCACGGCAGCAACTGCGCGGTTAGCAGAGCGCGTGCTTATGCGTGCGTAAAGAAGAAGAGTATCACCTTTTTTGGGTTCACGATATCTCGTGGTCGAGCCGTCTCGACTAGAGCCTTCTTACTTGTTTTCTTTTAGTCTAGCTCTCTCTTTGCTTTGTCTCTCTCTCTTTTCCTCCTTTAACGTATATATAATAATATGTAAAAAGTCTCTTGAGTTGAAGCTGCTATAGAAGCTTTATTTCTTTTCGACTGATATTGTTAAATATATTTTCTGCTTCAAGGGTAAACAAGATTTTCTTTATTTAACTAGCAAGCAGCTGTAATCAATGATTTTCATGGTAATTTATGTGTTTTTTTTTTTGCTGGCTCTAAGGAGCCACACTGAGACTCTGCTCGTGCCAGCAATTGAGTGTGTCTGATGTACATAAATTTCGTGTATTTATGTAAACGAATTGGCGTAAAATCGATCGACTTTGTTTTTGAAATCAGTAATAATCGTAAAATTTGCTCCATTGTTGTTCACACATAAAGTGCCGGAAGCGCTACAACGGAAATATATACATATATGCATTATAGATATATGTGTATATGTGTATCTGTATTTGTACATTTATATATCGGGTTGCTCAGCTAAAGGAACAGTCTAAAGTATGCCATATACCTGAGTTGACTTTTGCTTGATATGTACAACTCTTGTTTCCTCGCACTTTATGGCCCCATTTAATGGCACATTAAAATTTGATTGCCCCAAAAAATAAAATAAAAATGTATAAACATATATTTGCTTACATAAGTCGACTTGAATATGCGCGTAAGCTGGGTAGGCTATTGCTGCAAGCATAATATTCGCATTACAAATCATATCTCTGAGCGTTATTTATTTATAAAATCTAGAAAACTTTATAGATGCCAAGAACTTTAGTTAGCTTAGCTATTTTTTATCAACAGAAAATTCTTAAGAGCTTTTGCAGCTTGCAGTTCTGAAGAGATTTGTATGCATTGCTTGGTTTCCTATATAAAGAGTTATTATTAAAAAGAGTAAATCAACTTATTTTTTAATACAACTTTATATAAAATATATTAAAAATGTATTAATTTGTTCATTTTTCCAAACGTGCAAAAGTGAGTTTATGTGAGTCCATATAAAATGGGAAATCAGGGTATAATGGTTTTGTTAGAAGTGAAAGGCGTGGCAGACCCCCTAGTATACATATATATTCTTGATGAGAAAAGTTGATATAGCCATGTCCGTCCGTCCGTCCGTCCGTCCGTATGTATGAACGCGTCGATTTCCGAAGCTACAAAAGCTAGAGAGTTCATTCTTTTTGTGTTAGGTCCGTATATTGCACGCGCAGTACGAGTTTGTTTCAGAAATTCGATAACTTGTATATTTGCAAAGTCGATAAGCGAATTTATCGGGAACCAGTTATAAAATTCTAGCTAATTCATCTTTAGAGTTAGAGTCTCCAAGTCTTCTGCATATATATAGATACTAATTTAATACAATTTCGATTTTTGTCAGATTTCGGATTCCGGTCCCTACTTCGCCCCACCCAAATGTGAAAAAATGCATTTCAAATACTAGAGACGTGCAGTTTGGTTTAGCATATAGATATGAATATCATAATCATAATCTGAAGATATCATACATGCATACAAGGGTAGATCAGCGTCTATGTGTGCGAGTGGTTTTGCATGCGTGCAGAAACGAATCGAATAGTTCTTGGAATATTATTCGTTCGAAGAAGGGCTCAGGGGATTTCTTAGTCGAGCAGTGTCGACTACAGCTTTCTTACTTGTTTCTTACTAACTCTTTGAGTTTCCATCACTTTTCCTTACAACCTTTTTTTTATTTATTAAGAATACTATAATAAACAAAAAATTAAAAAGATTTCTTGATTTGTTGTATAGTGTCAAAGTCAAAGTTTGCAAACATTCACTCAATTTTGCTCGCTACTGTAGATCTGAAGATCTTAAGGTAAGTATCTCATATATTGCCTACATCCATATTAATATCTAATTAGAAAATATAAATTGTAAGATATATTATATATTTATAATATAAATATGTACTTAAATATAATTGTAACTTTGATATATGTAGGTATTCCTAGCATCCAAATAAAAGTAAGCTTTGCAATATATACTTGTGTAACAGCTAGCTCACATATCAAGGAAATCACCTCACACTTCAACACTAAATTATTTAAACTTACATTTAATTTATTTATTTAATATTTAAAAAGAAACCCCGAGTATTTCGCGAAAGCGTGCAACAAGTTCACATCACAGAAAAGAACGAATAATTCTTAGTAAAATAATCTAAAATTTCTAGTAATTCTCTTTTAATGCACTTCTAATGGGCGCCATGAGAGATCTGAGTATAATAATTTGTCTAGTAATTTCGCTGCTCTGCAGCCAGGCAACAGCCTCTAAATGTAAGTGCAGTTAGTATATAGAATATATATAAGCAGTTCTATATTTCTATGCCATCTGCAGTCTCGATATTTTGCCACTGGGATGCAGAGTCCTACAATCGCAAGGGATTGAGTTACTTCAATTCCTGGAGCATTAATAGAAGACTGTGCACACATTTCGTCTATGGGTCTGTGGCCACTTTGGACCCCAATGGATCGGGCGCCTTGAAGGTCATAAATGGGGATATGCTCGAGAAGCGAGGTAGGTAACATTCTCAAAGTGTCTCTAGTTAACTGTGCTTATCAGAGAATGTTCAAGGACTTTTGAGCGACATCTTGAACATGAGACGTGACAATTATCAGGCGATTCTCTCCGTTGGCGACACGAAGGACGACGCCCAAAGGTTCTCCAAGATGGCAGCGAACCTGCGCAAGCGCGACGAGTTCTACGTAACTCTAACGAAATTCCTCTTTGAACGGGACTTCAGTGGAGTGCTCTTGAACTGGGAGTTTCCCACCCAGCACGGAGGTCACTCCGAGGATCGCCGCAACTTTATCACATTGTTGAAGGAGCTGAAGATTATGTAAGCGCAAGGAAAGTTCCTTATAGACCAAGTAGAGTCTTAACATATATTCCCAAAACAGCCTGCAGGAACATCATTTTCTGCTCCTGGTCACCGTCTCCGCGCGACTGGATAGGACAACTCTGGCCGCTTACGATATTCCCAATATAGCGAAAATTGCCGATTTCATTATACTGAATAGCCACGATTCGCAGGATATATACGATGGGCAGGTGCGCTACATGTCGCCGCTCTATGGCAGCGGCAGTCAGAGCGTGGAGCGCGGCGTCAGGTACTGGATCAGCCAGAGCAAAACGCCAGAGAAGCTAATCCTTGGCATTCCGCTGTTTGCACAAACGCATACACTGCGCGATCAGCGTCAGACGGATGTGGGCGCGCCCAGCAAGGGACCCGGCCTACGGCACGTGTTTTCCAAGCGGCCCGGATTCATGACCTACGCCGAGTTCTGTACCCAAGCGGGCAAGTGGGAAAAGAGATTCGACAAGAAGGCGCAGGTGCCCTATGCCCACAGAGATGACCAATGGATCAGCTATGAGGACGGCACCAGCATCAGCGCCAAAATGCATGTGGTTAAGGATCAACGAATGGGCGGCGCCATGGCATGGTCCATCGATGCCGATGACTTCCATGGGCGATGCGGCGAGCGTTTCGCTCTGCTCAAAGTGATCGTCTCGCAGATAGGTAACCCGGCTGTGCTCACAACCGCTGCACCCACCACCGAGGGCGTCGGCCTCTGCCCCAAGGAGGGCTTGTTCCGCGACCTGTGGAACTGTCAGGCGTACTACGAGTGCCGCGATGCCAGACGCACCGACTACGAGTGCCAAGACGGTGACTACTTCGACGAGGAATTAGCCCAATGCAAGCCCGCTGACCAGGTGAAATGCTCAAACGACTTTGTCACCTGGCGTCCAGGCCAAGATACCTACGACTACCGCAACTTTCCCATCAACTTGAAGATAGTCGATTAACTGCCCCCAAATTTGTACACATGGTAATCGTAAATAGTTAGTAAACAATAAATTCTTTCGGCTGTGCATTCCAATTAGCAATTTACTAGATCTGGATAGTTGCAGCTGTTTGTGCTGGGATCGAACAGCAGACCAGCTGGGCAATCGAACATGAATGTCGAACCGCCGCTACAGTAGTAGAACTTGGAGCAATTGTGGGGATCTCTCACATAGCCATCGGTGTCTTCGCAGCAATAGTCATCGACTGCAGCTACGCTCTGCGAGGGTAGAGCAACAGCTGGCTGCACCTCAGCCGCGAGTCCAGTCGGATTGTCTCTTCCGAAGAGTGCGCGGTTTATAGTGCGCAACAAGGGAAAACTTTCGCCTCCACAGCTGCCTCGAAAATCGTCCGACTCGAGCGACCAAATCATTATGCCGCCCAGTTTGTGTTCCATGACATATTGTGCCTTCAGCATCAAGCTTCGAGCGTTCTCATAGCCCACCCATTGGCGTTCCTTGAAGGCGAATGGCACCTGCTGCACTCCCTCCCAGCCCATTGTCCATTGCTCGCGCCGAAAGAGCTCGCACAACTCATTGTAGCCCAGCACTCCCGGCTCTCGTGAGTAGGGGCCAGCTATGCCACGTCCAATGTGCACTGCGCCTGGCAGGTGCTCTTCGGCCGAGGCTAGGGTGAACGTGCGACCATAAAAGGGCACTCCCAGCAGCAGTTTCTCTGGCGGCGCACCAGCGTCTATCCAATATTTGATGACAGCATCCACATTCAGCTGTTGCGCCCGTTGAGTCGTATCGTTGGCGCCCGCATATAAGGGCGCATTAATGGCCACAGATTCATCCCAAGGACCATGCAGGTCGTAGGCCATAACATTAATGATGTCCAAGTACTCAGATATGGCGGGTATATCATACGATATGCTCGCCGAAAACTCTGCTGAGCCCACAGCAGCGCTGAGTATATAGCCAAAGGGACTGAGTCCCGCCTTCAGTTCCTTGAGCAGGTTTACATAGTTCTCACGATCGTTGTTCTCAATCAGATTATGACGCTGACCTGGATACTCCCAGTCCAAATCAACTCCATCGAAGCCATGTCGCTGTATAAACTGAACAACTTGCTCGATGAAATACGAGCGCTTCTCTGGATCGTTGGCCACAAGCGAGAAGCGCTTGGAGCCCTCGTTCCAGCCGCCAATAGCGAGAAGTGTCTTCAGCGTGGGATTCTTTAATTTGAGCGCATTAAATTTCTTGATGTTGCCAAGGCCTCCATTGTCCTCCAGATCTAGATAGGGATCTATGACACGCAGCTCGCCGCTCTCCTTTATGCCCAGAAAGGCATATACCAAGTGTGTGCACAAAAATGGATCTATGTCCTCCACACCAAACTTGCCGTCCTTCGGCCGATAGACAGACCAAGTGCCCTGGTAGCACACAACGTGCTCTGAGTGCAGATTTATGCATGATTATTATTAAAAACTGGCTTCAATTAATTACTTACTATTGGGCTCCGTTGCTCCTACAACTGCCATCAGCGTTAATGGCAAAAGCAATCCTGCAATCTTACAATCCCACATAACAACTGAGTCTTTGGAATTCTTTGACAATATTAATTCCGAATTTTCTCTTACGCTCGTGTTTTATACATTTTCTTGGTGTGCAAAATAAACATAAACATTGCAATCGATAAGTGCCATTTGTTGTTAAATAAAAGTTCTTGTTAAATACATCTTATGCTACAAGAACGTAGCAATAAAAGTAAAACAGTGTTTATTCTTGCTCCAACAGCAAGGTAAATAATAACAAATGAATTCTCGGCTGGCCAAAGATTCATTCAAACAGTTGAAGGTCGGTTGTGTGAGTGTGACCAGTCACCCGGCTAAGATAAAATATTGCAGTTTAGAACTTTTTCAGCTTGGACAGTTGATTGTTGCGACGTAGCGCCATTTTACGTAGCCGGCGCCAATACTGTTTGGTATTAGGATCCAATTCTTCCAGAGGTATGATGCGTTCGGTATTTAATGTCCACAGCCAATCTGGGTACTCCGAGTCGGGCTTGAGCTACAAATGAATGATTATTTGTTGCAAAACCAAATCCGTATTACATTGACTGCACATTTACCTTGATGTCCTCGCCAGTCTTCATGTAGTTGCTGCCGCACACGTAGTTTACTAATTTAGTTGCATCCGTTTCCACTGGTATTATCTTCTTCTCCATGATGGGCCCCAGCTTGCCTAGCTTCTTCTTTTTGCCCACTGTGTGATTAGATATTTCCCATTATCAATCATTATTATTATTATTATAATTATTATTAGGATACTCACTTGGTGCCGCAGCCGCTGGCTTGGCTGCATAGCAGCGCGCAGCATTTGCAGAGAAGGTGAGGCGCTGCCTTAGTAAATTGAACGTAAGCGTCAGGCTGTTCATAACTGTAATTTCTATAGTTAACTGCGAATTCAACTTCAGTTTTTAATTCATTCCTATTTACAACACGCATTAACAATTGCCATACAGTTGTATAATCAGACTAAATTGTACGAACGGTCACACATGTAATAGTCTATCGAAATCATCCCTGCGCCGGCAGTAGAACGATAACAAAATTATACAAGTTGAGCAAATACAAATTTGAACATTGAATAATGCCGACAATTAAGCTGCGGCTCCCGTCCAATCGGACACTGGGCAATATATGTGTATATGGCGCTATGTTCTCCATTTCAGCGGTGATGTTCATGCGCTGGAAACTCGAAGATCGTGTGCGTTCCTCAGAGTACTATAAATTGGCATTGCAAACACTACGCCAACACAAGGGTAAGGTGGATACACCGAGGCCAGCTGTTCAATTATAATGTAAACAAACTTTTTCCAGGTGCTGTTGGATTGCTCGGTGAGCCCATTAAGGACGCTGGCTTTGACATATCCAATGATCAGAATACATGTAATGCGGATAGCGCCCAATTCGAGATCTCTGTGCGTGGCCCCAAGGATAAGGGAAAGCTTTTCTTTTGGGCAAAGAATAGAGAAGACGGCTGGCTCATTGATCGGCTAGAGTTGGAGGCTAATCAGCATCCCAATAAGAGGTTTTTGCTTAAAAAACAAGATGAATACTCCGTACAGGACTTGCCGGAACACACTCGAAAACACTCGGAGCTACCAGCCGGTGTACCACATTATGAGAGACAGGCATACCCGAAGCCTCAGCCACTGCATCAGGCGGAAGAGTCCTCGGCATATGTCCATACGGCGGATGGCGGACGCATGCGATAAACCAAAATTTTCAATTTATATCATTTATTCGTATTAAATTTGACTATGCAAGCTTTTAATCATCAATTTTAGTATACAAAAAATTTCAAAAATAAAACCAAAGTCTTATTGAACAAAAAACTTATTTTTTTGTTGTTTGTTTATGCAGCGCTCTTTTGTATATATATATAAATATTTATATTAATAGTTTTCTGTTAATTATGTTGCTATTGCATAGGTTTGTGTTTATTGAATGCATTGAATTACTTTTCGCTTGTTTTTAAAAAAGATTTTATATAAATTGTTTTTACTGTTACTGTAGCTGTTGCAAGGAGCTGTCTCTTAAGATCTAACTGATGCCAGCTTCAGTGAGAGTGAGAGACAAGGTTACATACATGAATGGACCGATGCTCTTATAAATTTATAATACATTGTTGAAAGTACATGCATTCTATTATTATCATTATACTCAATATTATTATTAGAATTAAAAACACGCGCTTAATTAAACGATAAAGGCGACTGTAGGTGGCGATTGTGACTATGATCCTCCAGGTTCGAGCTGACGACAATCATCCAAGTATAATTGATTTGATACATTGTGTTGCACATACAGATTGTGTGCTTCGGTTATATATATAAATATATATACATATCCACTTTCATCGTATTATAACATAAGAAATGTATGCACTGTGCACGTATATGTATGTAGATGTAGTTGTTAAGTATTGATGCATGTATGTGTTGTGTTTTGTTGTTTGTTGTATAAAAGATAAGCAAATTAAAGACAGTTATTACATAAGCGCCAACATTTAACGATCGTAAATAGATAGTGTATATATATGTATATGGTTCTGGCTGCGACTTCCGTTCCTGCTCCGTTCACTACTCTCGCTTGGCCATTGCAAGTGGAAGACTGTTGGGTCTTTTGATCTGCGACTGCGTCGGCACTGCCATGGGCGTGCCACCGGCTTCCGCTTGCTGCTCCTGTTCTTATTGCGTCTTTAGCTCTTTACCAATACTGTACGATACGATTTTGCTCCAGTCAATCTTGGTCTTGGTTATGGGCAACTGTCGCCGCATCGCCTTGAACGTAGTGTCCGACATGGTTTGATAGTTCTCTGAGATGGCCAACTGATACTCGTTCTCCGCCTCCTCGATCAGGCGTATGACCTCGTTGGCCAACTGTTGTTCATTGGACACAATAACGCTCTCGCGGCAATCCTTCGAGGACACCAGCTGCACATTACCATCCTCATAGTAGTGCACCTGCACTTTCAGCACGCCCTTCAACTCCGCCGTGCCGCTGCCAGCTTGGAAGCTAACGTGCCACTGGGAACGCCATCTGCCATTCCAATAGTTCTTCGGCTGGAACTGATGGTCCTCAATGCAAATGGTCAGCGTTATCTGATTTCCCTGTGACTTTCCAAACACTGAGCACACCTGCGACGCGAATAAATTTTATATAAATATATGTATTTAGGAATATATATAATTTATTGAACTTACGCCGTGCCTGTAGTGGTTGGCGGTATATGCTAAGGCAGCTAGATCCAGGGCAGCGCGCCACGATTCCGCATTGGCATCAGCCTTCTGATCCTGGTAGTCGGACGCCTCTTTCCTTAGATGGTCGTACTTAAAGGATTGCTTTGTGCGAGGGTCAAAGAAGCGACCATTCCCTATAAATGTAAATAATATCGGTTAGGAAATTAAAAAAAAAAACAGGGGAAGTTTTTATATCTTATCAATATCTATAACTTAGATGATAAGAAATCTTTAAAAATTGTTGAGTGACGAAATGTAGAATTATAAATAAATACTATTATAAAAATAATTTTAAAATAAGCCCAAAAAGGAATAAAATTGATTTATTACTATATTTACATGTTAAATGATTACAAAACATATTACTCAGTGACGAAATTTACTTATATAAATAAAGTATATTATTAAATACGTAAAAATTGGAAAAAAGTTGGAATCCAGTTTATCTATGACTAATATTTGATAAAAACAAAAATATATGAAGTTCACATTGGAATTTCTAATCGAAAGTTTACTTTAGTTGTTGTATTTAAGTTTAATCAATAATGATTTTAATTGTTTAGTTTTAGTTATTTTAAAAGTAGTATATATTAATAAATACTTCGGATTATGCTCAACTCAACACCGATTGCATCCACTGTAACACTGTGCATGTGTGTGTGTTTCAATTGAGTCTTTGCTACTCTGAAGCCTATGCCCATATATGGTAAACGCCACAAAAACATAAGCAAACAAACTTTCAGCAGCTGACGCCCACTCTTGCTGCCACCCCCACCCACTACAAGCCTAACCATTTGTAAATTGGAGTTGGAATACGTACCCAAATCATTGTACTCGGATATGATCGCATTGTGTTCACTACCCTCGACCCGCACGGGTGTCAATTGGTCCTTGTTGTATTGGGAGAAGGCGTGGCTGGCGCCATCCTTAAGCAAGGAGTCGTTCTTCAGTAGCTCGCGGACATCGTTGAATACCTCGTTGAATTCACCGGGCGGCGCATGTAGTATAAACTCGGAGACAATGCGAACCCTTTCCGCATCTGTAATCTGTGTTTGTTCCATTCTTTCGTTTGGTGATTCACGAATTCGGGCAGTGTTTGGATTTTAGGTTGTTATTGTTGTTGCTGTTGGTGATGTTCAACTATCGCAATATTGCACAGTACGTGTATATGGGTGTGCACGGCAGTTAAAACTGGCATGTGTGTCCGCCAATATTGTGTAAAACTTAGTTTTTCTACCCGTATTAAAGTTAGTTCGGCCTTTTTTTACTTTTTCAAGCAATTAATGAAAAGACAATGAACGATGACGATGACAGAGTTTTGCCTTTGGTATTTATTTAGTATATCTCTTAGTGACTAGGCCTACATCGCATTTATATATCGATAATTGACAGTCATTTTAACGATATTCGACTATCGCTTATTTGCCGGCGAAATATGTATCTTATCGATGTATTAATTGCATTAATTACTTGAATTTGAGCGACTAAGTTTTATATGTAAAATAAAGTTCGTATATTTAAATATTGTTATATGTAATTTTAAAAGCGCATACAGCTATTCTAGCAAATCAAAGCGTACTTTAACATTAAGATACATATGTATCTGTAGCACTTTAGCAGAGTCAACGTCCATTAAAAAAGCAAATACATACTTTTAGGATTAAGTAATTCTGATTTCCATACACACGATCGGTTTTTACTCCGAAATTCGGAATACGTAGTTTGATTAAACTAAAAACATGTTCGAAAAGTTATTATAGTTAGAATTAAAGATTAACGGCGATCAAAATTTGGTTATATTAATTTTAAATTAATCCCCTGGTACGGAATACTTGAATAAGCTAAGTACTTCCTATCAAACAAATACACCATATTTAAATGTAGCACTGATCAAATTTGCTTCCAAGACGCTGTTAAAATAATTTTTAAATGCAGAAGCTAGCTTTCAGATGCGTAACTCTCCAAACTGTTAGATCTTTACAGCCAAAGAAAGTCAAACATTAACATTATTCACAATATACTATCGTTTAAATTTAATATCGATATTTTGTCGCTTTGTCGCCTGCTCGCTCGCTAGATTGCCGCTCATTTTGGCTTGTTGCTCATTCCGTCTCTCGCAGTTGAATCGTGCGGACGCTCTCGTGAGTTTCGTGTTCTTATCTCCGCTTCGGTTCGTCTAACGGTTGCTTTCAAACAAGATCACAAAGCAATTGTGAATAAAATTGTAGCAAAACAAAAAGCCGATTCACGTTAAATATAACACGTCTTGATTTAAATCTAATTAACGACTAATATAAAGTGTAGTGAACAATTAAATAACGAATAAAACCGAGCTTGTGTATAGTGCAAACGCCACAAAAACAAGAAAAGTGCCTTTTCTCTTGGTTTTGCCAACGTTTACATACAAATACACACACATAAGTATATATAGCTGTGTTGGTAACAAATACAAGTGCAATAGCCAAACAACGCTCTTAAATACACACACACATACATACACGCTTGTGAAAGAGGCGGCCTCTGTATGTGTATGCGCGCTTGCGTGTGTGCGTGAAACCACTTTTTACCTCGATTTACCTGTTCGCGCGAGTGAAATAAGCCGTAGAGCCGCAACAACGAAGCAAATGAGTGAATGCTACTCGAGTTAAATGAGTATAAATTCAGCGAGTTGAATGAAAATTAATAAAATTAATTGCAAGTTGATTTGAGTTCGATTTTACAAAGTATTTAGTGCGTCGGTTGCCATGAAAATGCAGTCTAAACAAACTGCCAAACAGACGAACGCAAACAAACGATTCTGAGAGCGAGCGTGAAAAAGATAGAGAGCAAGAGCGTGAGCGAGAGCGAGAGCGCGAATTTTAAGAATTCGAGTTCAATAGAAAACGTAGTGAAGCAACGTGAACCTGTGATACACACTCACACACACACATACACGGAGAGTTGTAGAATTAAAAAAGAACTAAAATATACTGCGGAATTCATTTTAGTGATTTTTTTGTTGTTGTGTTGCTAAGATGATATCGACAACTTGATTAAAGCGAGATCCCCTTTCACGTGCGCCCCTCTCCTTCCGCTCTCCGTGTACACAGAAAAAAATGCAATAAAATGTCGTTACATTTACAAGATAACAACAGTAGCATCAATGCGAATCCCGCTCAACAACAGCCACATCAGCAGCACAAGCGAAAATGTCGCTCCACACCAACAACAATAACAACATGTTGCTACACCTGCCATCGACCGGCGATAATAGCACTCGCTGTTGTTGTTGCCGCCTTCATTTGCTTACCCGCCCAGTCTGTCGAAGCACTCCAAGCCATCTCCACCAGCTCCAGCTCCGGCAAATACGACAGCTTCTTAGGCGACAATCGCAAGCCCGCGTTCAAGAACTGTGCCGGCTATGCGCCCTCTGTCAAGGAGGAGCAGCCGGAGAACACCTACGTGTTCACCGTGCAAGCAACCGATCCGGATCCCAATCAGGAGATAACCTACAGCTTGGTACAGTCCGCTTTCGATCGGCCCAAGTTCGTCATTCATCCGAACTCTGGGGTCATTGTGACGGCGCACACCTTCGACCGGGACGAGCCCATCCACGAAAAATTCGTCTTCGTCACGGTGCAGGCCACAGACAATGGGCTGCCGCCCCTGGACGATGTGTGCACCTTCAATGTGACCATCGAGGACATCAACGACAATCCGCCCGTCTTCAACAAGGCACGCTACGACGAGTCCATGTCCGAGAATACCATGGTGAGTAATCCTTGCCAACTGGGCACTCGGCGTCAGCAAGGGTCAAATGCGCGGACCACGGATTACTGCCATTTGATCTATAGCTGGACCGAGTGCTGTAACTATAACTGAAAATAAATAAAAGAAACATCACTTTTAAAATACTAAAAATACTATAGGGCAAAATAAGTTTGAAATACTTTTGGATACTAAGCTGTTGGTATTTATTCGAATGTCAAGCAAATTTGCCCAGTTAACGAAAGTCAGTCATGTATTTTTTAAATACTAAACATTCAAGAAGGTGCGCTATGTGATTTTGTTAGATAGTATTTTAAATACTAAACAACCAAGCAAAGAGAAAGATAAGACAGAGTAAATATTGAAAGAAAATAGCAAGAACATGAAACTAACTATTTAATGAAAGAGATAAGCCATAGATAAGATAAGTGATAATGATAGACGCATTACATAGTCTATTATATATAGAGAAAGAGGAGAACAGAATAGAGACAGTGCTCCCTACGAAAATGATATATGTTAAAAGTTGTAAATGTAGAAAAACAAATTAAAATACTCCCTTATGCACAGCTTAACTGTGCAGGATCTCAGCATGCGTGGGAGTGGGCGTTCAACTGGAAAAGCTGGTTAGGTTAGAGCAAAATACTAAAAAAAAAACAGCAACAAAATGGCATAGGCACCGGCACAGGTTGGGGTTCATTGTTCTCAGCTCTCAGCACTCAGTTTGCAGTTCTCAACTCTCGCCTCGATGAGTCAATCCCGAAACCTTGAAGCGCTCTACGTCTCGGCCCACGTTAAATAGTTCTTAAAAGCTGCCAAACGAGTCGAGACCTCAGTCATTTTATTCTGAACGTGGAAATAGCCTCTATTAATAGTCTAGATAAAATCAAGAACAGGGTAGACATACAGAAATAACCCTAATAATGTATACAGGTATATTATAGACATATATAATATAGATAAAAGAAGTAATCTTTGACTCTATGCTTAAGTTAAATATAGTAGATAGTTTACGATATTGGGGATTTTCGTGAATAATCGAGATAAAAGTGAAAATAAGATTCGTTTGCATGAATATTTATTTGAAATATAATTGGATCCATGTTAAGCAGTTCCCCTGACCCAAAGCAATACATCCCAAAAGACCTTGAACTAATTGAATAATATTTATTTCACGCTTGCCCTGTGCAACTATTGATTATTTAGGGATTAAATGACAAAACCCAGCACAAATTGGATCAATAAATTAAATACAGTATTGCCTCAATAGAAAGAAGCTTAAATACATAGAAGAATTCCACCAAATATACAAAATCAACATATATATTTATTCTTTATACTTAATACAACAAAGCAAAGACCTTCTTAAATCTACAGTTAATTAAACCAAAAACTTAAAGCTAGAACAGCAAAAATTTGCAGTTTATGAACTTTTGCTTTTGTTGACGAGGGACGAGGCGCAGCTTGCAAACCAGTTTGATTTCTCAGTATAAAAATGGCGAAAGTTTAAGAAGTTGACGCCCAAGGTGTTTTTGTAAGAGATTGCGAATTAGCCAAGGTTACAGCTAGCGATTGGACACTGTAGTTAAAGGGCGCAAGTTTTTCGCTTTTCTGGTCTCAGTTTTCCATTTTCCACACCGACTTTTCAGTTGGGTTTCGTGCTCGCATTTGTTGTGGTTGCTGTGAATTTTCTTTCTTTGCATAAGTTTTCTTTTGAGGAAAATGTGCATCATCGCATTTTGGCAGGCAAGTTTAGTTATGTGGAGATGGGAATGAGACCTGAAACTGGTGCTGGAACTGCTCTCCAATATAGAACTTCAATCGAAATTGTTTTTGCTCTACTTACAGATCGACGCAGTGGTCATGTCGATCAGTGCCAGCGACTTTGATGATCGCAACAATAGCATCGTGGAGTATGAGATATTGCGGGAGCGAGACTTTCAATACTTTCGCATCGACAGGGAGTCGGGCATCATCTATCTGAGTCGGCCGATAGACAGGCGACCCGGACAGACCTATACGATAAATGTGCGCGCCTTCAATATAGTGCCAGATCCGCTGCAGGAGGCGCACATCGAGGTGCGCATCCGTGTGGTGGAGTCGTCGATTAAGCCGCCCTCATTTGTCGATCCCATTGACGAGCCCATCTACCTGAAGGAGGATCTCAAGAACTTTTCGCAACCGATCGCGACGCTGCGCGCTGTGTCCAACATGCCCGACAAGCCGGAGGTTATTTTCGAGCTGATCACCGGTCGCACCGAGCAGACCAACGGCAAGAATACGTTCGTCTTCAACCAGATTGGCAACGAGGTGACCATCAAGCTGGGCAAGAGTCTCGACTACGAGGCCATCACGGAGTACACACTGACAATGAGCGTGCGCAACACTTTCGAACTGGCCGCTGAGCATCAGATAAAGATCAAAGTGGAGGACGTCAACGATAACATTCCATTCTTTACGGAAGTCAAGTCCGGCACGATATTGGAGAACGAGCCGCCGGGCACGCCGGTGATGCAGGTGCGCGCCTTTGATATGGACGGCACGCCAGCCAACAACATCATCACCTTTGAGCTGGCCGACAATCAGGAGATCTTTGCCATCGATCCGCACTCGGGCAACATCACAGCGCTGACAACATTCGATCGGGAGGAGCGCGACTTTTACAATGTGAAGGTCAGCGCCACAGATAACTCACCCTCGAGCCTGTTCGATAATGGGGATCACAATCATGGCTATCAGGTGTTCCGCATCTCCATTGGCGACAAGAACGATCACAAGCCGCACTTCCAGAAGATGACGTACCTGGCAGATAAGCTGCTCGAGGATGCCAACACCAACTACGAGGTGATCGAGGTGAAGGCCGAGGATGAGGACAACGCCTCACAGATTGTCTACAGCATTGAGAGCGGCAACGTGGGCGACGCCTTCAAGATTGGCCTGAAGACTGGCAAGATCACGGTCAATCAGCGCCTCGACTACGAAACGATCACCGAATACGAGCTGAAGGTGCGAGCCTTCGATGGCGTCTACGACGACTTTACAACGGTCATAGTCAAAATTGAGGATGTCAACGATAATCCGCCGGTGTTCAAGGAAGAGTACAGCAAGACCATACTGGAGGGACCTGTGTTGTCCAATGATTGCATTCTCAACATCGAGGCCTACGATCCGGATATCAAGGATCGCAATGCCGATCAGCACATCACCTACTCCATTGTCAAGGAGGACCACAGGAAGCTGCTGACGATCGACAACAGCGGCTGCTTGCGACTCATCCAGCCGCTCGATCGCGATCCGCCCAACGGACACAAGAGCTGGCAAGTGCTGATCTCGGCTAGCGATGAGGATGGCGTTGGCACCTCCCTAAAGTCGGTTAAGCCCGTGATCATTACCTTGGAGGACATCAACGACAATGCGCCCTTCCTGATCAACCAAATGCCTGTCATTTGGCAGGAGAATCGCAATCCCGGCCAGGTGGTGCAGCTGCTGGCCAACGACTATGACGAGCCGCAGAATGGTCCGCCCTTCACCTTTGGCATCGACAGCGAAGCATCCAGCGACATCAAGTCCAAGTTCAGCATCGACAACGACTACCTGTTCGCCAACGTGCAGTTCGATCGCGAGCAGCAGAAGGAATATTTCATACCCATTCGCATCAGTGACGCGGGCGTGCCCAAGCAGAGCTCGGTGAGCATTCTACATCTGATAATTGGCGATGTGAACGACAATGCCATGTCGGAGGGCTCGTCGCGCATCTTCATGTACAACTACAAGGGCGAGGCGCCCGACACGGACATTGGCCGCGTCTTTGTGGATGATGACGACGACTGGGATCTGGAAGACAAATACTTTGAATGGAAGAGCGGCATCCCACATGAGCAGTTCCGCCTCAATCCCAGCACAGGCATGATAACCATGCTCGAGGGCACACAGCAGGGCGAATATTTGTTGGAGTTCGTGGTGACCGAGGATGCCCCCCAGATACAGAAGCATTCCGTTGATGCTGACGTCACGGTCATTGTGCACGAACTGCCAGAGGAGGCGGTGGACAAGAGCGGAAGCATACGATTCTACAACATCACCAAGGAGGATTTCATCAGTGTGCCCAGGGACGTAATGGCAGATGATGTCTTCTCGCTGAAGGATCGGCTGCAGCACTCGCTGGCCAAGCTCTTCAACACCTCAGTCTCCAACGTGGATGTCTTCACGGTACTGCAGAATGAGAACCACACGCTTGACGTGCGCTACTCCGCCCACGGCTCGCCCTACTATGCGCCTGAGAAACTCAATGGCATGGTGGCCCAAAGCCAGCAGCGCCTGGAAGCTGAGCTGGGACTGCAGATGCTGATGGTCAACATCGATGAGTGCCTGATTGAGCGGCTCAAGTGTGAAAGCTCCTGCACAAACGAGCTGCACAAGAGCTCCGTGCCCTACATGATCTACTCCAATACGACGTCCTTTGTGGGCGTCAATGCCTTCGTCCAGGCGCAGTGCGTCTGCGAAGCGGTGCCCGTGGCCCAGCCATGCCTGAACGGAGGCACGCGCAGATATGGTGAGAACGATGCCTGCGACTGCATTGACGGCTTCACGGGTCCCCACTGCGAACTGGTCTCCGTGGGCTTCTATGGCAATGGCTACGCCTTCTACGAGCCTGTCTCCGCCTGCGACAATACGCGCATCAGCCTCGAGATTGCGCCGCAGCATGAGCAGGGACTCATCATGTACTTGGGTCCGCTCAACTATAATCCACTGCTGCCGATCTCCGACTTTTTGTCCCTGGAACTGGACAAGGGCTACCCGGTGCTCAGCGTGGATTACGGCTCGGGCATGGTGCGCATCAAGCATCAGCACATTCAGCTGCAGGCGGGCCGCTCCTACCAGCTGGACATCATACTGCAAAGGGCCAGCATAGAGATGACCGTCGACAATTGCCGTCTGTCCACCTGCATGAGCCTGGGCGCTCCTCAGGGCCCCAACGAGTTCCTCAACGTCAACTCGCCGCTGCAGTTGGGCGGCACTCCCGTGGATCTGGTGCACCTGGGCCGTCAGCTGAACTGGACGCATGTGCCCAACCAGCAGGGCTTCTTCGGTTGCGTGCGCAATCTGACCATCAACGAGCGCACCTACAACCTGGGCATGCCATCTCTGTCCCGACACATCGACAGCGG
This sequence comes from Drosophila buzzatii, assembly GCA_035045845.1. NCBI lineage: Eukaryota > Metazoa > Arthropoda > Insecta > Diptera > Drosophilidae > Drosophila > Drosophila buzzatii. The sequence continues at coordinate 11,622,614 of JAWNOS010000244.1, read as the reverse complement.
CTGCCAGCGGGCTGTGGCAGTGGCCGTTAGCTTTGGCATCGATCGCAACTTCATCATTGCAATCATCACGTGCATTGCCCTGCTGCTGATCATTCTGCTGGCCGTGGTGGTGCAGAAGAAGCAGAAGAACGGCTGGCACGAGAAGGACATCGACGACATTCGTGAGACGATCATCAACTATGAGGATGAGGGTGGCGGCGAGCGGGACACCGATTACGATCTGAACGTTCTACGCACGCCGCCCTTCTACGAGGAGAAACTCTACAAGGATCCGCATGCACTGCAATCGGGCATGCGGGATGACATACCCGACATTGGGGACTTCCTGGGCGGTAAGAAGGAGAACTGTGACCGCGACACGGGCGCCAATACGGTCGACGATGTGCGACACTATGCCTACGAGGGCGATGGCAACTCGGACGGCAGCCTCTCCAGCCTGGCGTCGTGCACCGACGACGGAGATCTCAATTTCGATTATTTGTCCAACTTTGGACCGCGCTTCCGCAAGCTAGCCGATATGTACGGCGAGGAGCCCTCCGACACCGATTCGAATGTAGACGACGAGCAGGGCTGGCGCATCTGAGGAGCGAACGGTTAGAAGATAATAGCGAGTACGAAATTAAAAGACTTTTACGATAAGTGTGCGTAGGGCGCCGGGACGACGGCATAGCCGGACGGACCCCACTCGGCCAAACGACGTGCCGTGCGCTTGAAGAAAATAAAAAAAGAAAAGAAAAACATTGCAAATATATAGATTTTTATAAAATATAGAGGAGCATTGCAAGGGCATAGGAACACTTGAATATTTCTGTCTGACCATCGATCGATTGTCGCAGAAAGTGATCTTGATCTTACGTAAAACAAATCTAAACTTTAATTTAGCGAAGCAACTGCGAACAAAAATCATTGCAGCATTGTTGTCTGTATTTTTCGAAGAAAAAATATAGAAGTTAACACAAATATCATATATATAACTAAATATAGAGGTATATGTTATACATACATATATACACACGTCTCTAGCGTAGACATATATATTTATGATTATCATAATCAAAATTTCAAAACAAATATTCCTACATGAAAAGTAAATATTAATGAAAACGCATTGCATTTGATTTGCATATTCCCAACAATAGATCTAAGGCTAGTTCTTAGCGCTAATTTAAATCTCTCTCTATATATATACATATATAGATTCGATAAAAGGCATTATATTATATTTTATGCTTAGACAGACTCCCAGCTCCAGATGTACAGGCTGTGGAGTCTCGTTTCAACTTCCGAATAAAAACTCGAAATTAGGATAAATACATTTAAATTATGAAAAAAACAAAATAAAAAAAAACGCATAAAAAAAGCGAAATAAAATTAACTAAATTTTTAATTTAAGCTCTTAAGTTTTCACTGTAAATTTCTTATCATATATATATATATAGACAGACATATATGTAAGAGACAAATCTATCCGATTAATTATGAATTAGCCAAATACATATATGTTTATGTAGAGTATATGTATTTGAGTGTGTGCAGTTATTTCTATGTTCCATATAGAGATCGAATAAAAGTAACCTGAAAACTAGAAGTTTTATGTGAAAAGTGTTTAAGAATAAATAAATATGCGATATGTATTTTTTATAAGTCGTTTTTTCGTACAGAGTCCTAAGAACTAAGCAAATTTTTTACGAGCCAACACATAAGATTAACTGACAAATTTATTTATATAAATAAATTTTCAAATTTCAAACAAACACACACAATAATTGTGTAAAATAAAACAGAGAATATATTTGAAAAGAAAAAAAACTGTGATTTTTTGTGATTTACGATTTACAGCATTAAATGGAACTGAGATGTGACCTATGGAGCGATAAGTACTGCTGTGAGTCTATATGTATATATACTATTACAATCGATCAGCATAAAGGCTTGAATAATTTATGAATTATTAAAGAGAAATAATATAGAAACGTGCCTAGAGAGTAAAAATACTTGATCGAGTTCTATAAGAAAACTACAATCTGCCTACCATTTTTTACTTTTCATATATCACAACTGATATTCATATAGATAATATATCTGATACAGAATACATGCTTCATTGGCATGCCATTAATATCTATATATATATATATAAGGTGTCTATAAGGCTTGGGGAATAGAGGTAAATATCTTATCAACAGCAACACATACTGATCACATATATACAAACCCTTTAACATACAATTGATAAGACAGATAGAGGTGGAATGGAGCATACATACTGTATACATATAGATAAGGCGTGGAATAACATACAAAACTTTATGATTAACAAGAAATTTGCCAAAGGTTTGATGTGCTTGCTAGGGAATATGTATTTATACAATGCTTGGCACAGGAAAGAGCAATATTTGATCGCTCATCAGTTTCACAAATGTGTGCGACGCGCCTTTCACAAAATGATCGATAAGACACAGGCAGAATTATGCTTATAAATCCAAATACAGACAAAACTTCTTATGAAAGCTCCAAAATAAACAGAGAACGAATGAACAAATAAACACAACAAAAAATACCAAATGCAGCAAAACTATTTCAAGTGGCGATGTTTACACAAGGCGAGCCACGTAAGGGGCAGCGGAGGTTGTTGGGGGAGGCGGAGAGAGCGGGAGGTAGTGGAAGTCATTGACTGTGGCTACCGTGCGATGGTGTTGGAGGAAAAGCACCATTATCTTATCAGCGGGCTTGACTCGGAAAGTAGGCCGCCATGTCGCCGGCACACACTCAATGTGTGTGTGTGTGTGTGTGTGTGTGTGTGCGTGTAAATCGATTGAGGCACGAGCAAATGGATTACAGCGCGTGCATCAAACTAGGGCAGCGTTGAGAACTAAGATAGAATTGATGTGCTCAGCATTGAATGCAGGTGCGCCTTAGCCAGGGAAAATCGATTATCGATTTGGAATCGATTAGCACATGCCTATAGTCGATTTTCAACTGTTAAATGAAGCTGAGCTGAGATCGGCCAAATATCTACCCGAAGGGGGCAAATGCTGGCAATTCTTTAATTATCTTTTCCAGTTGCCCGCCAGATGCTCATAAATTTCAAGCAAATTAAATTTCAATTGCCTCTGGAAAGTATCAGTAAAATATTCTTGATCGAGCAGAAAGTCCAAGAGAATGCTTTAAATACATATATGTATTCTCTGAGTGTATGAATTTCTGGCTGATGTCATGGCTTGGATTGCGGAAAGGCCAGACAGATGCGTTTCTATCTCGGCCAAACAAGCGATAACAAAAAAAAACATTAAACCAAAAAAATAAAGAACTGCAAAAATGATCAGAATTGAGGATGTTTGGCTCAGGTAGAGGCAGCGACTGTCGAAGGGCTCGACGCAGAGGAAGCAGAAAAAAATGGCTGTTGAATAATCAAATAACCTTTTGCTACCTGTCCGAGCCGTGCGCAGCTGCAGCTGTCGCTCAGGTGTGTTCGTATGTGTCTCTGTGTGTGTGTGTGTGTATCCCGGCATTGGGTTTGGGTTTGTGCCTGGGATGTTTAGCCAATGGATTAACATAAAAGAGCGACAAGACGAAAGAAGTAGAAAGAAGAAGATGCAAAGCAAAGCCAAGTTGAGAACGCGGCTCAAATGCTACCTGGACAGACGCATACAAGGGGCAGCTGCTGCAGCTCGAAATACACACAACTATTCATGTGTGAATGTGTGTGTGTGTGTGTTTTCGGATACACACGAACCACACACACACATACATACACACATATTGCCAGCGTAGCCGTTAACGGAAAAATGAAAGCAAATCTTTGTAACGAACTTGGCCGCCTGCAGAAAACCAGTATTTTTGGAACTGCTTGACAACGCGCGGTGTGTATCTGTTGACTGCCACTCTATGTATGTATGCATTGCTACTCTTTCGTTTCCTCTTTACTGTTCTTGAGTGAAGTTTTAGCTCCTAAGCTTTGAGCGCATTTTGTATGTGTGATTCTCTTTTGATCTGCTCATTCGCCAGCTGCTGCGCAGCCAACTTCGTTTGCTTCGTTCAGTTCTTTCTTTCCCCTCATACGCTCGCTGCTTGCGCGTACTCCTGCTCTCCCTCTCTCTCTCTCTCGTTCTCTTTTGAGCTGCTTGAAGTTGAACATGTCACGCACGCTGCCATTGTATTGATATTGATGGGCACGTCTTGGCGTTTTACTACCTGTTGATGAGGATTCTGCTGTCGACTGTCGGCTGTCGGCTGTCGCTGCCGCCTCTCTTACCCATCTTTGTTCTCGCTCTGCTGCTGCTGCTGTGCTGCAATTTTGCTCTCGCCTCAACCCACACACACACACACGCACATGCACAGTTCTACTCTTGATTAATAACAGGCAACTGGCTGACCATTAAGGAATGTTGTAGGTACTCATAACGCTCTCGGCATCGGCTCCAAGTAGAACCAAAGTGCTCATTAACACTCTGCGACTATTCATCACAAATTCAATTACCAAGGCAAGCCAGACGCCAAGAGAGGAACAAAGATCAGCCATTGTATATGAAATAAATACATATTAATATATATGTATGTAAGTATGTAAACATATTTTATGTATTGATCAGCAATCCTCCAGCTGCGCGGCGCTCTTCAGCTCCAACACCCACAAACCTTTTAAGACGACACTAATAACTCTATGAAGCTAGACGACGTGGCTGTTGTATTAAGTTGGCTGTTAGTTGGCCAACATGCCAACAGGTACACAGCTACCTGTGTTGCTAGAATCAATAATACAGATCGCTCATAAAGGGAAATTTTTGTGACGACAATTGACCGGCCGATCGACAGCCAGACTAGAGAAATGCTGTCCGGGCGGGACGTGCCGGCTGCAGATTCTTGCCCATCAACTGATTTAACATGCCCAGCACGTACACACACATGGGTGTACATATATGTGTGCATGTATGTATGTGTGATATGCAGCAATCGCTACTGCAAGCTTTACTTGGCGCTGCATTGCACCGTGAGGCCAAATTGGTTTTCAAATGCCAAAATTGATGCAGCTCTTAAGCCGAATATGGCTGTTGCATTAAGGCAAAAGATATTTATTCATATTTGGATAAAACATATATTAATTGAAATAGCCTAAAAGGGCCAACTAAAGGGACTTTAATAAATCTGAATTCCATTGAACAGAGCTCATTTAGTAAAACTTGCAATGAATTTTAAGTAGTTAAAAAGAGAAATAAATAGAGTTGTAAATTTTGTTCACAATAAATTGTAATATTTAAAGAAAAAGAAATAAATAAAAATATATTAATATAGCCAATGTGCATATGCGGAATATTAATCATATTAACATATGTATATTCATAGAGCTATATACATATATATTTGTAAATGTATTCCACTACATTTATGTCCCTTTATCTCTATCTGCCCACCTAAAACTTTGCTCAGTCGCCGCGATCCACAACTCTCACACACGCAACAGTGGTGGCAAAAATATTGTGCACGCTGCGCAAAGCGATAGCTGAGCAAACTGGAAAGGCGCTCCACATACAGCTTAAATTACTTTTTATAGTGTTAAAAATTAACTTTCAAAAAAATTGGCATTTATTTGAAACATTTACAGAGTTATGATTGTGAGTTTAAGGGCATTTGAAAGCAATGCTCATAATGCGAAAAATGTTTTGCTCTTGTTGTTGCCTTTGTTTACTCTGTTTTGTTAGCGCTGTTTGTCAGCGTAAGCATTAGTTTCCACTCGGAGCCCCAGGCTGAAGGCGAAAACGTGGCATAACTAGTTTAAGTCCATATTTTCTGCTTAAATTGCAATGTTTCCAACTGATTCAGTTTTCAGCTGCAAATGTTGCCACAGCCAAACAGGTGAGAAGCGGAGGGGCGGATGGCAGCGGGCTAGAGCTTTACCACTTTGGACTTGAGGAACTGAGAGATATTGTTGCCTGCCTGCTGGCTTGCTGGCTTGCTGGGCTCATTTGCCTTCGTCGAGTGTGAATTTGCTCACCTTTTTTTTTTTTTTGTATTTTTGCTTTGCCGCATCGACTTACAAAGAATTTGGAATTCCAGAAAATTGCTTTTGGTTTTTAGCTCAGCTCACACCCGCAGACCCTAGCAGTCAGTTGGTCAATATTTTGCAGAATGTTGAATAATATTTACAAAGGTGTTGTCAAAAATATAGCTGAATAAGGTAAGCAATAGATATACTCTATAAAGCTGTAGAATTGCTTACTTGGAAAATATTCCATAAGATGTAAGAATCAGTTTTTATATTACTTTTCTAAATAAAATGTTAAAATAGACTCTAACGTTTAAGTGCAAATTTAATTTGTAATAGGCAGAAGATGATCAAAAAAAAGAAAGAAAAAATAAATATATGTATATATATCAGTTTTGCCAAATCCGCTTTTTTCTCGTAAAATCTGTTTTTTTTTTTTTGAAAATCCAATTGCGGGAAAAATTCCTAAACAGCGGGAACTGTGGCTTCTAAAAAAAATATTTTGCGACTTTTCCGCTTTTTTTTTTACTTAGCAATTTAACATATTTTAGAGAATGCATGAACAATGAGGTGTTGTTCATTGTAGTTGAATTAAAACCAAATAATTCAGTGTAAACAAAAATGCCAGGATGTGTAACCAACAGCCAAGAATTTAAATGCTGGCTGCGAAAGGACTTAAATAATAAGACAAGAATAGATATATTGCAGCCATTGCAAATGTAGTATAGCTGCGAGTTGACCACATAATCAATTTGTGCTGGAAATAGTTTAGTAATAGATTTGGGAGTACTGTCAAGTTTCTGAAAACAAACTTTTCAAGACCTGCTGGATCGTGTCTTGACATAAACATCTATTTTTCATAGTATTCATATAATTTTCACAAAATATATATATTTTTTTTCTCCCTATTTATCAATCATTATTAGAAAGGTTTTTTGTATAATCTTGCTTTCGATATTGGCGATACATAACATAGCATTCTGGTTGACAAATTAACTTATAAAAATGAAGAAGAAATGCTGTCGTGACTACGAGTTGCCAAATAAATAATAATAATTATAAAAATATTGTTTAAATATGATTGGCAATATAGAAGAATGCGAAAAAGGTAATAATTGTCACGACTAGGACGAAACACTGGATTATTCATAAAAAAACCTTAAAATAAGTCAAAAAAAATTCAGCTTTTTTGTCAAACTTGTTCCCCAAAATGTCAGCTTTTTTTAAAGCAGATTCCCACTAAAAACAGCTTTTTATTTTGCCAAAAAAATATAATATATATTTATATACACTGAGAAGCAAAACTGTAACACGAATTCAATATTGTAACTTCAAAGGTCTGTATTTTCACTTCTACTGCATGGATGCTTGAGTTCTTAGTCTCTTTTTTTTTGTACAGTAATTTAGCTATATTTAAAAAAAATTTCTCAGTGTATCTATCTGCCCGTCTGTCAAGACTTCTGCCTTTACTCTACTTTACGCTTCAAAGATAGTTTTCTATGCCTGATTATGCAGTTGAAGATACATATTTTATTTATTATTTTTTTAATATATGACACTTTTTATAAATATATAAAATTTTTAAGATTATAAGAAATTTAATTGCCAACTAAATAAAACTTTAGCTGGTGGTAGAAAATTTAATAAATGCTCTCCACGCTGGCAATAAAAATAAAATTATAATTATATACGTAAATCCAGTTAAATACATACTAACTAATATATAGCTAGTAAGCTGTTGCTACTGAACAGACATAACTTATATGCATATATTATCTATTTGGAGTCAATATCTCCGACATTCCCCGAGTTGAGCAAAAACTGCACTCAGGCAAGGCAATAAGCAAATGTTCATGACTAGACTAAACAGCTCATAAGCTATGAAATCTTATTTGTTGAGAAACACATTTAAATAATTAACTGAAAATAGCTTAGAAATGCAACTGTTATGAAATCGCACTCCCTCAGCAATTATGACAACTGTTCTCTTTATGCTGTTCCATTAGAAGCGTAAAATAATCTGTTATTTTTCTTGTTTTTTGCGATATCGAAAACATATTTGATTTATTTTATTTTTACAATAATTAAGCGTATGCCAGACGAATCCAAATAGAAATCCATATGCCAGCTGTCACAGTTTTGGGCCATAAATGTGCGTCAACAATTGTCGATTATTAATAAAAGGCGCAGGCGAAGGACGAATGGATGTGAGGAGGAGTCTGTCGAATGTGCGGAAACCCACGAAATGCGCACCCTAGTGGAACGTGATGGACTCAAAAGTAATGCCAGCAAGAGCGGTGACCGCAGGGTGGAATATATTTGGAATATATGTGCGTATGTATGTATGTAGAGCAGGCCTAAAATCGAACAAGAGAAAACAATGCATTCGCTGCTTTAGTTTCATGTGGCACGACGACAACAATAAAATTAAAATGAAACTTCGCTGGAAACCCTACAAGTGAAATATGACCCTAATACAAATTAGAGTTCCCCACAACGGGCGAGAGAGTCTCTAGCAACCCTCGCCATATACCATAAATTATGAACAATACACAAACCAAAAAAAAAAACAAGTAAAGAGAAGGAATTTCCAAAGAGCCAAAGGGCTGTGCAGTTGCTAACGAAACTTTAGCTATAGGTAGGTGCCGTGCCCTATTAAGCTAAGCCTCCCAGCACACGGCAAAAGCTAGGGTATGCCAGCAAAGAGCTGTGCGCTCGTCTGATTTTTACCTCAATTGTTGGCAGTTGTGATAATTGATAAGAGCACCGGATATGTAGGTCGTTGAGTACACACACGCACACTCACACGCACACACACACACACACACTCTCACACACATGCACTCAGCTATGTGTGTGCCTGTACTCACCCTATAAATAGGCATTGTGCCTGGGTTTCCCATATTGACTGCGAAAACTATATTGAAATTCCGTACTAGTTGGTTTATCTAGATGTCGCCTGTTTCTCCACATTGTTGTTGTTGCTGCTGCATCGACGAACATGGCTAAGCGTGTGTTTATAGCTCTGACTCGAATGTGCACAGCTCTTTGACAGCTTTGATAAATGCCGCTGCTGCAGTTCAATAGCGGTAAATGTGAAGGTGAAGTGAGTTTTGAAGGGAAACCTTTAAGCATGCACCCCATGTCGACTGAGCAGGATTTGCCATAGGTAGATGGATGTGCGTGTGTGCCTATATATGCTCTGAGATTGGCATCAGTTGAGGTTTAGTTTATTGAAAAGGCTAAAAGTTGAATGTAAGCAATTGGCATTGAAGGCGCGTTATTGAAGCCTAACGCGCATAAATTAAAAAAACAAAACCATTATACCCTGATTTCGCATTTTCAATGGGCTCAGGGTATAAAAAGATTAAATAAAAAAACTATTATTGTAATCGTATTTTAATTTAATTTTATTATTAATTTTAATTTAATTTAATTATTGAATTTTAATTTAATTTTATTATTGAATGTTAATTTTATTTTATTATTAAATTTTAATTTTAATTTAATTTTTTAATTAAATTTACTTTTATTATTTAATTTTAATTTTATTTGATTATCTAATTTTATTATTTAAATTTAATTTCATTTTATTATTTAATTTTAATTTAATTTTATAATTTTATAATTTAATTTTAATATAATTTTATTATTAAATTTTTATTTAATTTTATGATTTAATTTTTATTTAATTTTATGATTTAATTTTAATTGTTTTCTATTATTTAATTTTAATTTTATTTTATTATTTAATTTTAATTTAATTTAATAATAAAATTAGAATTTTATTATTTAATTACATTTAATTTTCTTTCTATTTCTATTATTTAATTTTAATTTTATTTTATTATTTAATTATATTTAATTTTCATTTTATTTTATTATTTAATTTTAATTAAATTTTATAATTTTATTACTTAATTTTAATATAATTTTATTATTTAATTTTTATTTAATTTTATGATTTAATTTTAATTGTATTCTATTATTTAATTTGAATTTTATTTTATTATTTAATTGAAATTTAATTTTATTAATATTTTCATTTTATAAAAAGTAAAAAAAAATACAAAAATTATTTTTTTAAATTTATTATAGTATTCTGATCACATTTTAATTTAATAATAAAATTAGAATTTTATTACTTAATTACATTTAATTTTATTTTAATTTAATTATATGATTTTTATTTAATTTGAATTTTATTTTATAATTTAATTGAAATTTAATTTTATTAATATTTTCATTTTATAAAAAGTAAAAAAAAAAATACAAAAATTATTTTTAAAAATTTATTATAGTAATCTGATCACATTTTATATATTATTCATATATTTTATTTAATATTTTATTAAATTATTTATGCAAGTTTGTTAAAGATATACAAACTGAATATTGAAATGAATTAATGCACATATATATTAAAATTATCAGCAAATGTAAAAGAAATATAATAAATTAAATAAAATTTTTTAAGACAAATTTTATAGCCAAAAATGTATATTTTGTATATCAACAATTAACACATTCTTTTTTTTCTTTGGAACTTGGTTCCTTTTTCCCTTTCCGGTGCTTTCATTCCCCTTCTAATTCCCAGTTCCTTAAAATATTTCTTCATTAAAGCTAAAACTCTCATGTGACACGGACATGCTCTAAAAACAAAATTGAGAAATCTCTTGGCTGTCAAATGTGTTTCAAAGTTTTCGCCAAAGCAGCAAAAATTCAAATTCAAATGGCCAAGCTCAAAGCAAAAAAAAGAAAAAAGAATTCCAAATGCGATGACGTGAAGGTTTTGCTGCAGCAGAGAAAAAAATCTGCTTAATTGAAATAAAAGAAACAAACTGCGACGACAAATGGAAGTAAACAAAATAAAGACATTTGAGACAGCCAAGTAAAAAATAAAATAAAAATAAAAAATCCAAAAATAAGAAAAAATAGCGCGCAAACACATGGAGAAGTCGACGATGTGGAGCAGCTTGACTTGGACTTGATCGCTTGCTGCTTGTAGCCAATAAAAAGCAGTAAGAAAACAAATGGCACAAGAGATTCGGTTTACGCTGCAAAATGCGGCCAAATGTTAACACTTCTAAGGCTGCGCATAAACCAGGTCGGAGGTCAGCCAATCCATTTATTTGTCGACAATTGGTTCAGAGTTCAGGGCAAGGCAAAGCGCTTTGTGGGCATACATTTAATATTTGAATAAATTTAATTACAGGATTTACTTGTTCAGAATTTATAGATTTAGTTGCGGACATATGCGGACATCAAAAAAAAATATATATATATTTATATATCTAGTTGTTCCATAAGTAGGTCAGCAGTAGCTTAGATAGATAGATTAGCTAGCTAGACAGATTTCTAAGGAGTGAATGTGGCTTAAATGATTCCTTTAGCTTTTTTTATGTTTAAGTATAATATTTCTGGTTTTTAGCCCAGTTTAGCCTCAGTGAGTCTATCAGATTCATAGGAATTCATATGGAATATAGCTAATACAGTCTCTAACTTGATGTAGCCAATATTTACTCTCAGCTCTTGATATCAAAATTGGTATTCCCTCGGCGACAACTACTCCCTTTTAATGCACTCCACTAACACATCTTCAAACTGCCTAGCTATAGAAGCTTCTATCAAAATAGTATGCATATGACTAACGTATAGTTATAGTAGATGACCTTCAAGCGGAGGCAATGGCTTGGCACAACGCTGTGATTTGAGCCATGAAGTTGAGCTGTTCAGCAGCCGTAAGAAGTGAGTCACTCGCTCAGACGTGTCTAAGCTACAATTCCGCTTGTGGAGCTACCAAATCTTAGGCCACACAATCTGTACACCTAAATAATAAATCCATCTGAAGTTTTTGAACATAAAACGCACTCATAATATTTACTGACTACAAATCATATCTGAGCATGCAACATCAAAGTGCAATGCGAGTTATTAGATTTTTTTTTCCGACATTCTTGAGGAACATATTAGTAGGGAAACCCATTTCAATTACCGTAGACCCGCTTTATGAGGTACTTAACCCGGTTAGGGGCCACACAGCGCGAAATCTAGCACCAAATGGCGCTGGAACCGATCAACTTGAGTGCCTCGGCAGATGGAGAGACTCTCGCAACAATATGTTGCATGATTCAACAGCTCTGAGATGTGTTAGACTGTCTGAGGCTGGGAAATCATGGCATTGTTGTCTAATAGTCCAGCCTCGAACAGCAGCAATGGACGCAGGTCAGGCATTTGACAAATTAGTCGATCGTTTGGTCATTCGAAGACCGACAGACGCAGCTATTGTTATCTGAAACCACCTCAAGGGGGACAGCGAGAGAGAGAGAGAGAGAGAGAGAGAGAGGTAGAGCTGGGCAAGAATGCAATGGCAATGCGTGTGCTGCTTGGATCCGCTTAGTTGTTGCACCATCAAGCAACACACCCCACCACTGGAGGCACGCAAATTGCTTTTACAGCGGGCTTTTTGTAAGCTCTTCTGGCATTTGCAGTCGTCGCTTTGCTGCCCGTGTGAGCCGAGGATTAAAACATTACCAATTTATAGATTAAAAGCATTTTTTGATACCCTGCGATGGGGAGTAATATGAGTGAAGTAAAGTAGTCGTAGGTATAGTTATAGAGGAAGTAGAAATAGTGGTTGGCATTTTATCAGGAGAAGTAGAAATAGTAGTAGGAATAGTAGTAGGAATAGAGTAGGAATAGTTCTAGAAGAAGTAGAAGTAGTGGTAGGCAGAGTAAAAGGAGTAGTAGAAATAGTAGTAGGATTAGTTCTAGAAGAAGTAGAAATAGTGGTAGGCAGAGTATCAGGAGTAGTAGAAATAGTAGTAGAAATAGTAGTAGGAATAGAGTAGGAATAGTTCTAGAAGAAGTAGAAGTAGTGGTAGGCAGAGTAATAGGAGTAGTAGAAATAGTAGTAGGAATAGAGTAGGAATAGTTGCAGAAGAAGTAAAATTAGTGGTAGTCAGTGCATCAGAGTAGTAGAAATAGTAGTAGTAAAAGTTATAGAAGAAGTAGAAATAGTGGTAGGCAGAGTAGTAGGAGTAGTAGAAATAGTAGTAGGAATAGAGTAGGAATAGTTGCAGAAGAAGTAAAATTAGTGGTAGTCAGTGCATCAGAGTAGTAGAAATAGTAGTAGGAATAGTTATAGAAGAAGTAGAAATAGTGGTTGGCATTTTATCAGAAGTAGAAATAGTAGTAGGAATAGTTCTAGAAGAAGTAGAAATAGGTATAGGCATAGGAATAGGAGTAGTAAAAATAGTAGTAGGATTAGTTATAGAAGAATCAGAAATATTGGTAGTAATATGAGTAGTAGTAGTAGTTGTAGAAAAAGTAAATATAAATGATGATAGGCGAGTATTAGAAATAGTAGAAATACTACTAGAGGAAAAATATATGTAGTAGCAGTAGTAACAGAGATAGTAGTGGGCGTAATGCACAATGTTGTAAATAGTAGATTTGTACTAAATTAGTATGCGCATTATAAATAGTAGAAGTTGCAGTCGTAGTAGAAGCGTGCAAATAGTATTTGTAGAAGCTGAACTAGTTCAAGTGATATAAATAGTAGTAAAAATAGTAGTAGTTGAATAGTAAGAGTAGTATTTCTAGGAACTGTAGTAGAAATTGGACTAGTTGCAGTCTTAGCACGTTTATTGTTATACTAAGAATAGTAGTAGCGAAACGAAGAATAGAATAGTAGCATATGGCAGTATAGATAGGTAGCTTTTAGTAAATAGTAGTAAATGCATACATTTGTTGCATATTTGCTATATTAAGTGCTAAAAATAGTAACAATAAATAACAAATATAATTATCTGGAATCTTATGCATTCGCATCGACATGCGCACAATAGCAGTAGAATTTAGTAGTATGTGCAGTAGCTGCACTCGTAAACAACTGCTATTATAGTGCACAATTGATATTTAAACAAAGACAGAGTATGTTTATATCGACAGTGCACACTGGGCGGAGTAGCCAAAAAAAAGTGGCATAAAGTCTTATATTGCACATATCGAGCTGAAACTTGGCATGTTTGATAAACACTTTAAATATAAAAACAAAGTTTTAAGTCATTTGACCACGCCTCCAAAAATAGCCCATATATGGCAACAATGCGTATACGTGATCACAACGGAAAGTGTGAGAGCTATAAATAAAGTACTACAATTTTAATAGAAGCATCATTTCTTTGCATTTTTTAATTTCATACTAAAGGCTTTAATTTATTTATTCTACTATTGAACTATATTTAAAAAAAACTGAGCTACAAATGCAAAGTACTGCAAGAGCCGCAAACGGGGCTAATTCTAACTTTTAGTACACACTTTCTACTTTATTTTGATATATAGTATATAACGCACAAACGCGCAGAAGTTAAAGTTTTACTCCACACAATATGAATACTTTGGATGGGTTTTCTATTATGGACAATACAAAACAATAAACATATATAACATTAAAAAAAATTAACACAAAATGTTTTTTTTTTTTTTTAATTCATTCTACATACCCAGACCTTCAAAATCAATTTTTCACAATATTTGATTTTTGCGATTTGCACATTTGCATTTTAGCAAAAACATTGTTTGATTCTTCATATATAGGGTTTCTACTTTGAATATAATAAAACAGAATTCATTTTTGCTTGCATAAATTTTTTTACTTTATGACACTTATTTGGCAATTCTGCCCAGTGTGCAGTGGCATAGCTTGGTTGATTGTTAGTTAGTTTCTGCCCCTGCTGCACTTTGCATTTGTTGCTCGTTTGGCATTGCGCATTTTACGCAGTGCTAAAGCTAAGAATGAGGTCAGCTGCGTCTCTCTTCACTCCCACTTCCACTCCCACTCTCCCTCCCAGCTGAGTGACAATCACTCAAACTGCAATTGTCTATGTAGAAAAGTAACTCTCAAGCGGCGCTGCCATAAAAAATAACAGAAACAAAAACTTCTTTTCAAGTTAGCCGTTTAGGCTGTCCGTTAATTTGGTGCTGAACGTGCCTGCCCCACAGTTGGCCGCTGCGGCAGCATCAAAGAGAGCCCAGCTTAGGCCGGCTGACAGTGCACTTCCGCTTGATAGGGGGCAGCGGTGGGGCGATGGAGCTTAGTGAATTGGCGCGTGCGCACGCACATTCCAAGCGACGACATTTTGGGGCAATCGCTCAGCACGCACTTCAATTGCTTCGCTAAAAGCGCATTTAGACAAATTTAGAGGCAGCCACATAACTGCGCGGGCATTTGTTTAATTTATTGAACCGGAAATACGTTAAACCATGCCCACAAAAGCCAAATGGACCGCGAAATTCAAACAATGCTCAATAAATTAACACACGCAACAAGCGCAGTCCACGCAGTAGAAAAATCAAATTGAGCCGAAAAAACTTTTGTTGTTGGGAACTTGCGCAATGTCAAGCTAAATTTGTTCATTTTTTTGTGGTATATTATTATATATATATTATATATTATATATATTAATTTTATGTTTATTTATTGTTAAGATTTGTTAAGCAAAAGAAAAGCAAAAGAAAACAGAAATCAATGTTAAAATTTATATATATTTGCATTTTATTGAAAATGGGAAATCAGGGTATAATGGTTTTGTTAAAAGTATGTAACAGGCAGAAGGAGGCGTGGCAGACCCCATAAAGAAATTATATTCTTGGTCAGGGTGACGAGAAAAGTTGATCTAGCCATGTTCGTCTGTCCGTCTGTCCGTCTGTCCGTCTGTCCGTCCGTCCGTCTGTCTGTCCGTCTGTTCGTCCGTCTGTCCGTCTGTCCGTCTGTCCGTATTTTTGAACGCGTCGATTTCCGAAGATACAAAAACTAGAGAGTTCATTCTCTTTGTGTTAGGTTCGTATATTTCGCGCGACTTATAGGTGGCGGTAATCCCCTACCTCCACCTCAATCACGACAGCATGTTGAGGTAACACAAATAAGATCACACACACTCGATCACACACACTCGATCACACACACTCGATCAGACACACTCGATCACATTCGGCACACAGACGAGTGAGCAGCTGATAGATAAGCGATATACATAAGATAGAGAGTCTCTGCGCAGACAAAGAAATAAATAAAATCACTTGTAACTTGCTACTGAACCAAAGCGGACGTCTTTTTAATAAGCAAATACTACAATATATTCATACTGGTGATTCGCGCAGTACGAGTTTGTTTTAGAAATACGATAACTTGTATATTTGCAAAGTTATCGATAAACGAATTTATCGGGAACCAGTTATAAAATTCTAGCTAATTCATCTTTAGAGTTAGAGTCTCCAAGTCTTCTGCATATATACAGATATTAATTTAATACAATTTCGATTTTTGTCAGATTTTGGATTCCGATCCTCACTTCGCCCCACCACCACCAAATATGAAAAAAAGGCATTTCAAATGCTAGAGACATGCAGTTTGGCTTAGCATATAGATATGAATTACATGATCATAATCTGAATGTTTGCAAACGATTGTCTGTCGAGTAGCAGAATTATGAATCAAAGAAGTTAGGGCAGCAACACCCACGCGGCCCAGCAAGAAATGAAGCAAGACAGCAAGACGCTTGGAATGCTCACACACATACAGACGTACAAGCATAGATCAGCGTGTGTGTGTGTGCTCGTGTTTTTGCATACATAGTTTCTTACGCGAGGAGAATCGAAACGAAGCAGCCTTGGAATATGATTCGTTCGAAGAAGGGCTCAGGGGATTTCGTAGTCGAGCAGTCTCGACTACAGCTTTGATTTGAAATGATCCAAGAGCAAAGTCATCGAATCAGCTGCCAGATACCCACGCCTCGCCCCACCCCCCATCCAACGAACGCTTTGAGAATGAGTTTGCAAATGCGGAATTACAGATACCCAATTCCATTTGCCAAGAGCTCATTCCTAATTCTATCGCAGCACAGCTGAGCCAAGTCGAAAATTGAAAAACTTAAGCCAAATAAATGACTTCAAATTAACTAAATCAAAGTGCCCAAAACGTATTAATCAAGTTAGCATATGTATTTTTGTAACTTTTACATACATGTTTTATTTTGCTTCTACATTAGTTAACAAATCACACTCCAAAAAGGGAAAAAAGATATTTTTATATTAGTTAACAAATCATACTCCAACATCGTGCAGAATTATTTCATACAATTTTACGCCGGCGGCGGAAAAGTAGTTTGAAATAATAATATCTTTTTCCATTGGATTGATCCAAGCCTCTTGGACTACAATTGGGCTGTTGAATTCGATGGGGGCGTCGAGTTAGGCGCAGATTCGCGCACGAGCTGCTGTGCATACGTCTCAAATCGGATCGCCAATAAGATAACTCGGATCACGGATCACATCTGTTGCTATCGCAGTAGTTTGGCTTCCCAGACCCAGAGTCTAACCCTGTGTGCGATGCGGCCGTCCAATTTCGTAACCGGATCTATGCTAAGCTAATGGCCAGCATAATTGTCGGCGGCTGGGATGAGAGGCAGAGTGGTCTATGCGGTGCCCATATCGGGGCTACTACTGCGTGAGAAGTGCGCCATCGGCGGGCCATCCAGGGCTATATGCACTCGCGATATACGGCCGGCGTATAGCGAAAGTGCATATAGCCCTGGATGGCCCTGGATGTCCCACCGATGGCGCACTTTTCACGCAGTAGTATCCCAAGTATCGCAGTAGTATGAGCCAAGAAGACACCGTCGACTTGGTCAAATGTGGCATCAAGCTTGCCATTGAGCGTGACTGCAGCAAGAAGGAATTAATTATCGATAGCAAGGATAACAATCTAATCGAATAAAGTTATGTGGAATCTCGAGTATTTATTACTTTTGGCTTTATTAGAACCATCGAGTTTTCTTGTGGCTGCATTTGCTTATATAGTTGTTATACCCTAAACCCATTGAAAATGGGAAAACCATTATAATTTTTGAAAAGAAGGAGACGTCGCAGACTCCACAAAGTATATATAGTCTTGATCAGCATAAAAAAAATAATTTGATCTAGCCCTGTCCGTCTGTCCGTCCGCCTGTCCGTCCGTCTGTCCGTTCGTCCGTATGAACGTCGAGATTTCGGAAGCTACAAAAGCTAGAGAGCTGAAATTTCACATGAAGACTCATATGTTAGCTACGCAGTACGAGTTTATTTTGTTTTTTTTTCGATAACTCATCCCATTTCTAAATTATCGATAAAAAATCTCAAATTCGTTTCCATTTTTTACGTTTTTTGGGCATAACTTCTACACAGTTATAGCGAAAGACTTCAAATTTGTATATTTAGATAGATATTATGAATACGCACATTATATAATTTTCAGATTTTGGATGCCACGCTCCCTCGCCTTCAATGCGCAAAAAAACCCATTTAAAATACTAGAGACTTGAAATTTGGCAAATACACATTTGGAAAGTTTCATTAAGATCATCCATCTAGGAATGAAGTTATCTGCGTCTAAAGTATAGAGCAGCTCACCCCCAAGTCATGGCAGCAACTGCGCAGTTAGCAGAGCGCGATTGCACCTGCGTAAAGAAGAAGAAATTTATTTTTTGCAGGGTTTAGGGTATCTCGTAGTCGAGCCGTCTCGACTAGAACCTTCTTGGTTAATATTCATAAATATCTTATAATATTTTTTTGTTTTTTTTTTTTTTTTTTAATTTGAATTTTATATATTTTTGTAAAAATTAAAAATTAAATTTATTAAATTTATTATTCATGGCATTTTTTTGTGTGCTCTCTACAGAGGCCTAAAAGTTAATTTTTAAATAAAAAAAAAATTTTTTAAATAAAAAATTTTTAAATAAAGAAAATTAATACTACTTGTTTTAAAATGGCTTAGACAAACAGCTAAAAGTTCAAGTAGTAAAAGCTTGAATTAAAGACAAAAAAGTTATAAAGTTTTGTAATTAATGAAACCCACATAAATACACATAAACGTAAGAGCTAGCTGAGGGATAGACAATCAAAAAGCACTAAACTTATTCTCTGCAAATATGTCTGAGACTACAGTTGCTACTATATACATATAGATCTTTAGTTCTGCAAATCTGAGCTTACACATTTTAAATCTCTTCATTTAGATCTAACATTGTCGTTCTCAGAGCTCTTTGGCTCTTGCAAATTGGCTAATTCCCCTTAGCGCTTTTCTCATGTTCCATATGCAGCCGGATGTAAGATTCAAAAAGCTTTTGTGTCTGACAGATGCGGGCAATAACTGTTGGCAGCCTAAGTTTTAAATGAATCAAGCAGTTATATACGTTATGCTTGTAGAATATCAGCAAAAGCAGTTTTGACTCCAAAGAAAACAACATAAGATAGCTGACTCATAGAGCTATTATGCCATAGTCTGAGTATAATGAATATTTGGCTTTAAAACCTCTTAGCCAATAATAGCTAGCAAAAATCAAGCTAGCAGCTGCACTTAGTCTTGCTTCATTGCGGCAAACAGACAGCAGTTATTTATGAAACATGAAACATAAATTTGAAGTAAGATTATCTCTAGATATCAACGTCTATATGTTGTATATAAATAATATGTCTAGGGCACAGCGAACAGCTTTATTATAGAATTTCTTAGCTTGAATTTGTAACTTTTACTTTTCCTTTACATCTACCAAATTACTTTATATATCTCTCTATCCACATCGACATCTTTTCCTACATGTCTAACGATTGCCTAAGCATCTGTTGAGGATGTTAAAGCTTTACGTCTTACACTGAGCACAGATTTTTCTCTTTTAGCAAATTCACATAAATTGAAAGGCGAAGCTTTTGACTTTGGCTAGCTAAATTCCCATCAAATTGTCTAAACAATCGCAGCAAAAGCTGCCCCCATATGGCAGTGCTTGCAATTAGTTGCGCTTGCCCGAAGCTGCCAATGAGTAAACAAAAGCTGAATGGCCGCAAATATACATACATGCATATATACACATATGTATATAGCTAAGTTCTGGCAGTTTTTAATGCTTGAGTTGAGCAACTGAAACTGTTTTTTGTTTTCGTCTCTTTTTGTTATGCAAATCACTTTTGTTGACATTCATCAACGAGCTTAAAGAAAACAAAAAAAAAAAATAGCCATAAATGAAAAAAAGCTATATAAATACTATATAAATACTGTATATTATTAGCATGTAGTGGGCGTGTCAGCTTGCATATTGAAATTCCATTTCCATTAGTTGTTGACCAAACTATGGAAATGTGACCAAAAAAAATATATAATGCAAGTAAAAAAGGTCAATTACGCGACTTGGCTTTAACAGTTTCCCAGGCCCGAAAAGCAACGAAGCGCAGCAGCAACAGCACCACCAGCACCACCATCGTGTTGGCGTCGTCCAAAGCGTTAGCATTCTCCACTCACCCTCTCTCAACTCGCCCCTCTCCCCTCTCCCTTTGCTAGCTGGCCACGCCCTGGCACATCCTCACACGACCTCAACTTTACATTATACACTCGACTGCATTTGAGGCAGCAGCAACGCGCTGCAATTTTATGGCCAAAGCAACTACAAATTTTCGGTGGCCAGAGCCTCAAGTTCGTGTTGTGCGTGTGTGTGTGTGCGTGTGTGTGTGCTCATGTCTGTCATTATCATGATAAACAACGCTGCACAGGTGTCATCCGCTTTGCTCTGGCTTCGGCTGCACCTGCTGCGCGAACCTTTGGCTGCTTCTGCTGCTTATTATAGCTAGATAATTTCTAAATAATTTCTTTATTACAAAACGGTTTCTATATACATACATATATTCATTGAAAGCAGTGCTCGAAGTGGGCAATGGAGTTTCAAATTTCTCGACAATTGGGTTATCTGATACCTTGACTAAGCGACAACATTTTGCTGATTAATTTTTCAGAAAATTGCACAAAAAATGAACTGCAATCAGCAGCAGCAGCAACAGCAACAGCAACAACAAGTATCAGAAATTGTGAGGTAACTTTTCTGGCTCCATTGTTTATGTTTAGAGCCAAAGCTGTTGACGTGACTTCCAGCGAATAATTAAGAAATGAATTCATTATCGCTAGAAGAGTGCAGATAAAAGTCACAGCGAGTCACATTAAACAGCGCAGAATTTGAATAAAATGCTAATTTGTCTATCAACTAGAAATGAACTCGTAGTTTGCACAAATTTCAATTCAATTCGATCGCTTGCTGGCTTGATTTGACCAAGTCCCCATGAGACGAAGAAGCGCCTAAGCTGAGATAATTTCAGCTCACGTTTTCACACGCTACACCTGCGCGGTTTATGGTAATTATGTTAAATTTGACAGATCCATGCTCAGATATTTGGCATTAGCTCTATTTGCATTTTAATGAGACACTTGCAGTGGAGGGAGAGAGGGAGAGACAGTGAGAGAGAGAAAGGGAGAGTGAGTTAGACAGAAAGAGTGGTCTACTTATATATATGCATATATAGAGAGTGAAAAGGTAGCAAATAAAGATAGGGAGAGTGAAGGAGAGAGAGAGAGAGAGAGTGAGCGTGTGAGAGAGAGAGAGAAAATGCGAGAGAAAGTGAGAGAGAAGCAACGTAGAGGAAGCTAGATAAAAAGAGATAGAGAAAGGAATGTAGATATAGTTAAAAATGTAGAAATAGACAAAGAGAGAGAGAGAGAGAGTGAGAGAGGGAGAGAGAGAGAGCTAGACAGACAGAGTGGCCTACTTATAAAGGTAAATAATAAAGATAGGGAGAGTGAAGGAGAGAGAGAGTGAGCGTGAGAGAGAGAAAGAGAGAGAGAGAAAATGTGAGAGAAAGTGAGAGAGAAGAACGTAAACGAAGGTAGATAAAAAGAGATAGAGAAAGGCATGTAGATATAGTTAAAAATGTAGAAATAGTTAAAAATGTAGAGAGAGAGAGAGAGTGAGAGGTAGAAAGAGAGAGAGAGTGACAGAGAGAGTAAGAGAGAGAGACAGAGAGAGACAGCTAGATTATAATATGATTTATTATAAATATGAAAAAAAAAATTTTTTTTTTTTTCTCCCTAGCTATCCTATGTTAAAATTAATTTAGCTTTAAGTAAGTTTATAATTTTTAATTAATTTCCGTTTAGATTAAGTTGCCTAATAGGTAACGCTACGTTAAGCTGTAAATAAACATTTATTATTTTTTGAAAAAAATAAATAAATAAATAAATAAAAATAAAAAAATATATATATATATAAATATGAAAAAAAAACTGAATAAAATTGAAAAAATATATATGAAAAAATTAAATATAATTTACATATAAAACAAAAAATATATTAAATATAGACAAAATATAAAATTAATAATACAAGAGAATTTGTTTAAGCTTTTATTAATATATTTAAATATATAACAAGTAAGAAGGCTCTAGTCGAGACGGCTCGACTACGAGATCCCCTGAACCCTGCAAAAAAAGTGATACTCTTCTTCTTTACTATTGCATGAGCGCGAGCTCTGCTAACCGCGCAGTTGCTGCCGTGGCTTGGGGGTGGGTTGGGCTATACTTTAAACGCTTATAACTCCATTTCTAGATGCATGATCTTGATGAAATTTTCAGAGTAGATTAAGAATATCTAAATGTATCAATGTGCCAAATTTCAAGTCTCTAGTATTTGAAATGCGTTTTTTGCAAATTGTGGGCGAAGGGGGCGTGGCATCCAAAATCTGAAAATTACATAATCTGCGTATTCATAATATCTATCTAAATATGCAAATTTGAGGTTAGCTAAAACGGTGTAGAAGCTATGCTCAAAAAACCTAAAAAATTGAAACGAATTTTCGATTTTTTATCGATAATTTGGAAATGGGATGAGTTATCGAAAAAACAAAATAAACTCGTACTGCGTAGCTAACATATGAGTGTTCATGTGAAATTTCAGCTCTCTAGCTCTTGTAGTTTCCGAAATCTCGACGTTCATACGGACGGACGGACGGACGGACGGACGGACGGACGGACGGACGGACAGACGGACAGGGCTCATTCAACTTATTTTTTTATGCTGATCAAGAATATATATACTTTATGGGGTCTGCGACGTCTCCTTCTGCCTGTTACATACATTTTCACAAAACCATTATACCCTGAATTCCCATTTTCAATGGGTTCAGGGTATAATAATATATAAAATAGAAAAGTTTAAAAATAAAATTTAAAAAATTAATGAATAAATAAATAAATGAAAAAGCAATTATTATTGCATATAAAACAAAAAATATATAAAATATAGACAAAATATAAAATTAATAATACAAGAGAATTTGTTTAAGCTTATAATAATATATTTAAATAAATGATAATCTATAAAATAGAAAAGTTGAAAAATAAATTTTTAAAAATAAATAAATAAATAAATGAAAAAACAATTATTATTGACTCAAATGGAAATAAAATATTTATTAAAGTTTTAAAATTATATTAAATTCATAAAAATAAGCTGAGTTCAGTAAGCAGCCACGCCGTGAGAGATCTCTAAATATAATGAAATTAATATCATGGACTTACTCATATTAAATTCCTATAAATGTTTTCTCATCGTGACAATCTCATTCGACTGAAATCGCTAATCTTTCACTCAAGTTTGGTTTACTTAAGAAATACTTGTAGAATGAAACGTTTGTTGGTGCTACAAGAAATTGCATTGTAAGCCTCAGTGAGACTCCTCGAGTTGCAATGAAATTGTTAACTAAATAATAATCGGCATAAAAGCTAGTCACATGAGCGTATGGATGGGTGTGTGTGTGTGATTCGTATCTTATCGTGCATACTTTTATCTCAACAAACCCGATTGATAAGTGAAGGTATGACATAGCTCTGGCAGTATATTTAGCTACGACAACACGCAGTCCAGGCCCAGGCGAGGCCAACATCCGCTGCACCCAGCCACAATGAACGCAACTCTTTGTCAGTTCGTTCAACCCAACCCCTACACAGCCATTGGACTTTTGCCTGGCCAAGTGCGCTAACAAACTAACAAATAAATGAAGCGACAATAAACCAAGTGCTGGAACACCTAAGTATACAGAGAGCCAGCCAGCCAGCCAGCCTAGTTCAGGTCAAGCTGCAGAGTCAAGCGTGCAGCACATGCAACACGAGTGTATTTGCATTGCTCCTGCGGCAACTTCCGTTGCTGCAGTGAGTCACGAACCGGAATCCGTACTGGACAAATCCCAAAACATTGCTGAAAATTGAGTTACAGCAATTAACCAGTCCCTGGACCGCGGCACGATCTACGCTCCAGTTTCAGTTCCAATTCCAATTCCAATTCCACTTCCAGCTCGTTGCTCAAGTAAGGCACATGGCAGCGCATGCGCGACCTCCTTTTAGCTGTTGCATGCCCCGTTGGTGACTTTTTTTTGTGGCAGCAGCAGCAGCAGGGGCAGCGACAGCGCCAGCGGCAGTCCCTGCTGCAATTGCGCATAATTAGCCATAATAATCCAGAGCAGCGTTTGGCTCAACTGAGCTTTGCTTTGGCTTTAGCTTTAGCTGATTTGGCAGTTTCATTTATTCGTACAGCAGCTGTCGGCAGTTGTTTCTGCATACCCTGTTTTTGTCCTGAGAAGGGGTATGATTGATTATTTAACAATGTATGCGAGATCTAGAAAATCTACCATATTCAATTCAATTTATTTCACTCTTTGTTATAATTACAGTTTTGTGAATGGTATCTTACAATAATAAAAGAGTTTAGACTAAGGACTAGGCCTTATCTGCTTAGATATTTTTTTAGGAGTATGACATGGTATATAAGATGTCATAATTATTGGGGGAAAAATCAAAGAAATAGAAAACCCCAAGGTAATTTATTACAAGCTAACTTAAATACTAATAGTACTTAAAACTAAATGGCTATGCCAGGTCATTTAT
Source organism: Drosophila buzzatii (assembly GCA_035045845.1). Classification (NCBI taxonomy): domain Eukaryota; kingdom Metazoa; phylum Arthropoda; class Insecta; order Diptera; family Drosophilidae; genus Drosophila; species Drosophila buzzatii. The sequence continues at coordinate 11,597,838 of JAWNOS010000244.1, read as the reverse complement.
ATGTGGATATGTTGATTCACAACATTCAGCATTTCGACATTGGCTCGACAGTGTAGATCAGACGTGGAATGATGCCAAGGAAGATACAAAACAAGCTTCAAGACTTTATTTTGTGTGACTGACTTATGTGACATTTGGCTATATCTGACCAGACTGGTGCACCGTAAAAAGTAACTGATTGGAAAATAGACCTAAACAAAAACATTTTGTTTTCTATGTTCAGCCTCGAGTTTCTGTTTATAAGGAGATATAGCGTACGGATTAAATTAAATCTACTATATAAATAGAATATATTGATATAAAGTTTATGCCTCACTCTAATCTCAGTTACACTAATCATCCATTATATATTTCCATACTCAAGTACTTACAGGGTATTCATCTAGTTGTGCACACCCTCTTTTGCCTGCCTTTTTTCTCTCTTCGTTTTAGTTGCATTCGCAGATTCATTTGTTGCACACTCCGCACGATCTGCTGCTGCTGCGCGCTCCCTATTGGGTCAGGCTCACCCTCGTTGCACTCTTAATGAACTTTACGTCTCTTGCCACTTCAATGAATATAAATATATAAATACTCACACATACATAGAAAGAGTAGCAGCTGCTGCCATCAAACAATTGCAATTTGTATTTGATCAAGGAAAGGGTTGATCCGGAAATGCATAAATAAACAGAAACTTTTAGCTAGAGTTAATTTCAACTGGCTTTAACGGTGTAGAAGATACGTTTTGCCCGATATGCCACGCCCCCAATGCGCGTAGATATATCCGCCATAGCTTGGATTGTCACTGCGAGTATACATTCCGAATTGCAGCTCTCTAGCTCATCATCTAGTATGATTTCTGGCCTATGGGCGGAAGAGTTTTCCGATTTTGACACTTTATAATTCGGTAGCATATAGGCGTATATGTTCCAAATTTCAAGTCTCTAGCTCTAAGTGCATCCATGCGGACAGACGCAGAGACAGGCAGACGGACGGACATTGCACAAACCCAATATACTCTTTTTGCCTTAGGGAACAGAGTATAAAGAGCTGTTAATATTTAGAAAATATTATAATTCTCATATTAATGAGGAACAAAAAAATGAAATAAATTGAAATAATTTAAATAAATTAAATAAAAATTCTAAAATGCAGCAAATATTATAAAAATGAAATAATTCAATAAATTAAATAAAAATTCTAAAATGCAGCTAATATTATAAAAATTATTTAATAAATTGAATTATGATTCATAATTTGTTTTGCTCATTGACTGTTTCAATATATGACTCTAGTATTAAACGACTATCAAGAAATTTGATAAATGCGTGAGTAGTTAATAATAGCGATTGCCAAGAATGCTTAAGCGAACCTTTCCTTGGAAAATGAACAAGAAAGTGTCATTGAAAGATATTGCAGTATAAATATATTTATACAATAATAAATGTTTCATTTCCTTTCTATATATTCAGTTATCAAAGATAAGCAACAGCTTAAGTACTTAGCCTTGATATATGATATAGTATATTTGATAATTTTTTCAGAAATCAGATAACTCCAATTTAGCCACTTATATACTACAAGTGTGCAAAAGCATATAGCTAAGTCACAATATCTTTAGATTTACTATATAAGATTTGAGATACAGCGAAACAAAATTAAATTCTCAGTAAAATTTGAAATTTCCCACTTACTTTTCATATAGAAATAATCTAAAGTTAAAAAACTTTTCACTTTTCCTCAGCTGCCACAATTTTTCCTAGAATTTCACACCTTTACTCTCACTCTGCGTCGAGTGCAACAGAAATAGACGCCTGCCACGCCCACCAGCTACAAAGCAGCGCTAAGCGGAGGCTGTGTCTAGTACTTTGTGTGGGGGGAGCTGTGCTGCTCCAATTAAGCGAATGCGCATCTTCCGGCAAATCGGCAGACGCCAGCGTCAACTAAATTAGCGCCAAAGTACGCATTTAAATTTTATGACAGACGGAGTAAACAAACTGGAGGAGATGTTGCATGCGGCATGCTGCATGCTGCATGCTGCTCTACTACTATACGGCTGATGGCCATGTCATCGTGCAGCATCCCCTGTGTGAGAAGCGAACGCAAGTGCTAGCTGACGCCGCCGGCGGCCGTTCCTGCCACACCTCCTGCTGCTGCTGCTGCTGCAGCTCCCTCTGCTGCAGCCTCCTGTTCAATGGGCAACCGCTACTTTTAATGTTTTGATTCCTGGTGTCGCTTAATGGGCAACTGCCAGCGTCTGCAGCAAGGGGAGCGCTGAAGTTTTATGGCCAATTGTAAATCTCGAACGTGTGCAACTGACGATGGACGCACGCCTCATAACTGGAAGAGTCTGCTGCCCTGGCCTGGGCCGTGTCATAAACTTTTATAAACATGCAAAGATTATGATCAACTTTTGATCAACAAATAAAATTCCAAATTGCTTTGAAGACTTTGTTGCCAAGCATTTGCCCTCTAAAATCTAATCCCAGTGCTTCGTCTCCCTCCTCCACTCCTCCACTCCTGCTCTCCAGCAAATTCTCTCACAAGCTCATAAATAATACGCCCGCTGTTAATTAAAATCTTTGTATTAGCTTTGGCTGCCCGTTTGTGTGAAATATTTTTGGTAAATGAAAGCGCTTTGATTTCAAATTTTCATTTTGATAAATGCTCGGCACAGTTTTTCGTAATTAATATGATTTTTATGGACATCAGCCCAAGTCGAACTGCGCAAGGCGATTCTACTCTGATCTACATAGCAAAGCAAACAATTTCCAAACAATATGCCGCCATGTTGAGAGCTGTTAATAGAGTCTGTAATATTCCTAGAAACCCTACCCAGAACTCCACTCGACTGCTAGGATTCCCCGCTGTCAATCATTGCCCCAAATCGGGTCGAGTTTTAATTGAATCCGAAATAATCATGTACCAGACGGAGTTTTGAAGACCGAAGTCGCAGTTTGACAGCTCAATGACGTTTCGGCTGGTTTCAAATTAAACTACGACACCGCCGCAATCCCAAAGTGTTGCCCGACACAACAGCTAGTGCTGGGAATGCTTGACTAGAAAATACCCTAAGAGAAGCGCTGAAACCAAAGCTAACATTGGATGCGTTGGGAAATGCGTTTCGATTTAAGTTTATATATATATTTAAGTTTATATAAATTATACTTTAATATCACATATATAATTACTCTGAGATCTTTATAAAGAAAATGAAGAAGCCGAAATTTATTGCGTATGCAATTAAGACTACTTTAACATAAATGATTTTTAAATTGAATGGCAAAAATATATCATAATATTAAAACGATTTGAAATTCAAAATTAAATGAAATATAAATTTAAATATGGAATCATCAAGAGTTCATTTGATTTAACTCAAGATACTGCGAGCTGAAACAGACAAAAGGCAAAAATATCAGCAGCTGTTGAACATGTTCAAGAAGAGTTCAAAATAAAATAGAATCTTAAAAAAAAAATATTGAAAAAATATATATACATATATATATAAATATATTCACATATTATTAAGTACAAGTTAAAGTTTGTAACTTATTTTTATTTTTAAAAAATAATTTTTAGAGCAAAATGACAAAGTCGATTTTTCGACTTTTTTCAGCATTTTTTGAATAACATAAAAACGTTGAATATTTTGATGAAAATTCTTTTTTGTAGCAATAATTAATAGTTCTCTGCTTTAATAAAAGGAATCCGCAGACCAATCCATTGATAAATGTATCTAAGAGAACTTCCTAAACTTTGCATTTCAAAGTGGTGCTATTTTTTTTTTCTCGCAGCTGTAGTTCATGCTTGTGCGTTCATCTCAGATTTATGGCAGCAACGTGAATTGAGGGTTCCGGTGAGGTGTTTGGAAAATGATCATAAATTATAAGAAGTATAATTACAATTGGGTGTGAAAGCAGCAATCTCATAATTTCATCTGAATGGCGGTGTCGTGAAGGTAATTATGAGCACCCAGACAGCTAGATATCTAGCTAGGCAGCTGACACAGTCAGTCAGTCAGTCAGTCAGTCGTGGGAGACAGTTGCTTTATGGGTGAAAGGATCTACTAAGTGCGATATTTGTATGTAAACAATAATAAATACAAGAGATTCCAGACGCGCAGCACTTGTAGCATGGCATTCGTCTGAACTCTCACTTGAAGTCGTCTGCATTTTATAAATAGATACTCAATGCAATCAGTACTACGGCATAAGTGCTAATAATACAAATGGACAATAAACTTGAGTTCATTGCTAATAATATCAATTTGAAAGAATGTTGCGAGCTTAAACATGAATGTAAACAGATGTGTCAGTCGACGGATCTGTGCGAGAGTGAGAGAAAGACAGGGAGAGAGAGAGAGAGAGGGTGGGAGGCAGATTGAAAAGTTATAGAAACTTCAGATACTGTTGTCAGCCTGAAAGCAGCATGTAGGTAAATCGTATAACTATATACATATGCATATAGCTACATGTATGTACTCGCATGCGCATGCCGTGCTCAACTTTGACCTCTTTTGCGACTGCCAAGCCTCAGTTGATTGTCAGCGTTTATGTTTATGCTTGGAGCTTGTCTCTGTTTCGCCTTATGCATTTCTCAACTCTGCAAAACCGGTCTGTGCCCACTCTCACCCCCTCTCTCTCTCCCTCTCTTTGTTTCTCTCTATCTCCTCTCAAGCAGTTTCCAGTTTTCAAGTTTACAAACTGTTTGCAGTCGCATTGCAGTTAACTAACTTAAACTTTGGCTTTGTTGACTTTGAACAAGCCCACAAGGGATGCATTCACTTGGTCAATTGTTACTATAAAAAGTATTTATTTAAATTAAATTATATGTTTTTTAAAAACTATTATTTGCTTTTATGTAAACTCAAAAGAGTCCACAGCGTACGACTTTCATCGGTTTTACCAGCTTGTTTATATTATAACAAATATTTTTAAGCCTTTATTTCCTTTTCTTGAGCCTGAAATGATATTTTAACATTTATTTGATCAGCATTGCATTGGCCGTGAAGCCTAATACAACATAAATAAGAATTTGTTTATATATATTGCACATACATATATATTTTATATTTATAAAATAATATATGTAATATATGATGTTTATACAAAATATGTAAATATGTAAAATATACATAAAGAAATATTATTTTATACATTCATATTTTTCAATGAAGGAATTAATAATGCTACAAGTTTTATAAAAATACATTAATATATTCTTTTAAAATTATATTATATTATATTAAAAAAGAAATTAAATGAATTTTATTTTAACGAAATTTTAAAATATCTTTAACGAAAATTATAACAAACATTTTTTCTTTAATAAACAAAACATATTTTATTCAATATATCAAAAAAATATGTATACATAAATAAGTAGAATAATAAAAAATAAAATATACAAAAATAAATAGAATATATTTTTAAAAAATATACACAATTTTTTATTATATTCAATGAACGAATTAATAATGCTAAAAGTTTTATAAAAATACATAAATATATTCTTTAAAATAACGAAAATTATATCAGTTTTTCTCTAATAAACTATATATTTTATTCAATATATAAAAAATAAATATATATACATAAATAAGTAGAATAATAAAAAATAAAATATACCAAAAAAAAAATAGAATATATATATTTTTTAATATACACAATTTTTTATTATACTCAATGAATGAATTAATAATTCTAAATATTTTATAAAAACACATAATTATATACTTTAAATATTATAATAAAAAAGAAATTAAATGAATTTTATTTTAATGAAATTTATAAATATATTTAACGAAAATTGTATCAAACATTTCTTCTTTAATAAACCAAATATTTGTTATTCAATATACATAAAAAAAAAAACTAAAATAAATAGAATATATTTTTAATAAATATACACAATTTTTTATTATATTGAAATATGTTTAGAGAGTTGCCTGGCACACTTAAAAATACTGAAACTCTCTGGCTGCAGGGAGAAAATGAGAACGTGAAACCCTTTTACAGTCTTCTAATAGCTATTCACACTCTGAACATCGATTGGCTTGATCAAGCTCTTTAGCTATTGCCTGTTGCCTGTTGGTTGTTGAGGCCTCGTCAACTTTCTCGTCGCATTGGGAATTGTTTTGGCGCGTGTTTTCGTGTTGAACAAGTTTTCCATGGCATTTTTCCTGCACGATTACAGGCTATTCATTGCCATTTATGTTGTGCTCTCCGCGGCTCGCTGTGCCCATAAGCGGTTTTCCATTTTCCTTTTGTGCTGGCGTGCGTCGATCCATTAGCGCTGGACATGGCCAATTTACACTTTAGGGCCTCGACTTGACCGCAGACCCGACCGTAGACTGCCAACTCGAATGGAGCCAGAGAACACGTACCAAATCCGTTAAATGACGATGTTCAATGCAAATGCTGTTGAAGCGCATAAACAGAATACTTCGGGTTCCCAGCTCTTTACATAAAAGAAGAAATTATGAAAAATTGAATTTAGTTTTTATTAATCTTGAGAATTTTAATATCATTTTCGAACAATTTGAATAACGATACGACTTTAGTTCAGAGATGCGCCAATCGGTTTCGAATAAAATTGAATTTTAGACTTGAACAATGAATTTCAGCTTTTCAATAAAATATTTTTCCACTGTGCAGTTTACGAACTATCGACGATTAGGCAATATGGCGAGGACGAAAAGACGCGATAGTTTCGGTTGACTTCTCTTTTGTAGTCAACTTCCAATTGTACCCATCGCCAGGCAATTGACTCGCAATCAATGGAAACAGCCAAGCGATATGCATATGCTGTCCGAAAATGCCACGCAGATTGTAGTAGATGCCAGCATTATAGTTGTACTTATCCTTCTCTTTCAACTCGCCGCTCAGTTCGCCTTTGAACACATAGCGGGAATGCAGGTATATAATGCCAGTCGAAAAAATTTGGAGAATTAGATTCAGAGCGAAGAAAATATTGTGTAGAAACTTGTCTAACGATATTTCTAAAAATGAGAGAGGGTTACCCAAATGCAAAAAGATCATATGCCTGAGGTTGTAGAACATCAGGACGCAAGATAATAGAAACGCATAGACTACGAAACAGGTGAAATAACGGTAATTTTGATGACCAATGCAACAGCCGGTGAAAAAGCAATGATGATCCCGTGTCAAAATGCAGGTTCCACAGCGATCACAGTGCCAAGATCTGGGCGGTGTTAAAGCATTACAGATCTTGCAATGTCGCCAATTCACACACTCCTCACTAACGTTAAAAGTTTTGATGCGATCATCTAGTTGTATAGGCAATGACATTAAGATCAATCGAATCAATCAATCATCCTCCATCTGGAAAATATACTCACGATCAACTGACACATCGACCACCATGATAGCCAACAAATTTGCCATAACGTTTACATAGAGAACCAGTATCAATGTGACTATTACAGCATAGACGAACCCTTCAGTCGAATGGTACTTGGGTAGCACGACTATGAAATCGTAGAGTAATCCAATTGGTAGGCTGATGACTAGGAATATATGACAAAAGATGTCCATTTTTTGATCCAGCCGTATATTGCGACGCAGCCGCATTCGGGGAAAGAATCGATTTAGAGACTCCAACATAATTGCGATTTACAAGTTACGATTTACGATTATAATAAATATTCAGATTCAAACTGTGTTTTTAGAGTACCGATTCTCCTGGAATATAATATAAATAATGAGTGAGTAGCATAGCTTACTAAAATCGAATTTCCTAATAGACCAACAAAGTGTACTTGATTTTCAATATTTTATCTTTATAGAAAGTACTCTGTACATTAAAGACGAAACGTAAAGTAAAGAATACCTTGGCGGATATATTTATTTGAAAGTGCATAATATAATAGTAATGGAAAAAGTTTATAAATATATTATTTAAATATAATATCAGACTTAACTCTTAGCCATAGTAGAAAAATGTGTCAAATAAGAATTCTTAGTTTATGCATGGAGAGTGGCTATAATAATATGTATGTACATACATTTGTATATACATATGTACATACCTGTATACATATGTACATATGCATGTATGTCCATAAATACATTCAAGTACATACATACATACATTTGTATAACCCCAAGATTCCGTGACATAATTTCAGCATGAATACTCGCTATTCACTATAATTATTAACTCTTGTTAGTATGTGTGTGTGTGGCAATGTTCTTAGTAATTGTTTTCGCGACAGTTAACACACACTCACACACACATGCGAATGTACATATTTATTTAGATGTATACAATGATAGCTACTTTCCGCCCCCTCTCGCACTTTACATTGACACTGAATATCATTTGAGATGTTCGCTTCAGCCACTTAATCAAAGAGTACGTATGACCCACACTTGAATTGCTGCTGTTCGACGTGCTGTAATTAGGTTTACGACTGTTTGAATGAATTCAAATTGTTTTGCGCCACGGTTTCGCTCTGGCTAGACTATGGCAATTGACTATCTCTTTTCAATTGCTGTCTCTCCTATTGACTATGTCAAGGGCTCTTTGGCTCTCGCTCTCGCTCGCTCTTAGCTGACTTAATTGCATTACGCAAGTTTTGATTCTCTGTAACTGTTCTTGAAAAACAATAATGAGAGAGAAAAAGCAGTAAATGGCAAAAGCGAAATACACAGAGCTAAGCTCTGAGAGCTTAGACAGCTGTTATACATGTGTGCGTGCGTGTGTGTCTCTGTTTGTGTGTGTGTGTGTGTGTGTGACTTTTGCATGATTTATTCGCAATATCACACCCAGAGCTCGGTTCAGATCTTGTTGAACAACATCCACAGGCTGACGCATGCATGTTGCGCTGGAAGTGCGCAAGCTTATGCAAATGTATGCACGTCAGTGTGTATGTATGTATGTATGTATGTATGTATGTTTGTATGTATATACACGTGCTTGCATGCATGCAAGTTTTCATTTATCAATTTTAAAAGCAACGGCAGAAAAGGTGTGATTCAGTTGAGCCCCACTTTCGGCTGTCCGATTGCAGCTCTGTCTTGAATATCCATTTGACATTTGGCATACGTACATATACATATGTACATATGTACATGCATATGCTTATTTACATACATATGTACATACATTTACATGTATCAGCATGTGTAATGATAATGTACTTAGAAAACAGGCAATGCTTCTGAATAACATATTCAAGCGAACTGGATAACAAGTTAGCTTTAATAAGTATTATTATTAGATACAATTGATTTCCATTTAAATTCTTCCTACTTATGATTTACCACTGTTCGTAGTAACTGTTCTAGACTCTCTTTTGATTTACCACTGTTCGTAGTAACTGTCCTAGACTCTCTTTTGATATGCCACTGCTCAACGCTCTCTTTTGTGTGGCGGGAGAGCGATTATAAATAAATGCAATAAAAGAGAAAAGTGTCATACGCGCCAACATGGACACGGACATGCGACCCCAGGCCTGAATTCACACATACACACACACACATACATACACACACGACACACAGGTACACATGCATGCTCAGCACACACCCACACATTAAATACCATGAAATCCAGTTTCATTTCATGATATTTGCGGCACCTCCGCAGCTCCGAGTTGCGTGTAAAATGCAAAAGATGATAAAATGTGAACTTACAACGAGCATAAGAACATAAATAAATATAAATGCATTTATATACATACATTTATTTATAAATATATGCACATATGTACATATATACAGACAGTAGTCTTATATGCGTAGGTGTGCTTGATTAAAACCAAAATAACATACATATGCAGAGTTGCAAAGAAGAATTGTGTGTGGGTGGATAAATTATAATATTCTATTAACAAACTGTGGGAATAATTTGCATGGGATTTTCTAATGTAATCTAACTGGTTTTGCTCATTAAAATTTTGAAAGACAAAGCTAACGGTTATTCTTTACCAGACTAAATCCGTAAAGCTGACAAATTTACAATTTTAGCAGCTGCTAAATAAAATTTGACCAAAACACTATTTTTTTTTTTTTTTTGGCACGCAAAACGCACTCAACTGTTACCATATAAGCAGGAACCATGTTTTCCGGAGCGTTATTCTCCAGCAAATTTTGTGACATGCAACATGTTTTTAGCCAACATTTCACATTAAACTTCTTTTTTATTTTGCACCCAAATTAGCGAAACGAGCTGAGAAGTTGTATTAAAATTTGCTGACGAATGTAGGTATGTATATAATGAATAAAAATATGAATATACCAACATACATACATATGTACATGCAGAGATGGCATCATTCGCTTTCTTTTTTACAATTTTTTTTTTTATTTATTTATTTTGTACCTACAGCCCCGCTAAAGTTCAGTCTTTCCGGTCACTGATTCTTTTTTCTTGGGTGAAAATTATAGTTTATGATTATAATTAATATGCGCAAATGTTTACGACTAACTAAGGCCATTGCTTAGCTGGTTAACTTTCGCTTTCGCGCAAAAAAAAAATTAAAATAAAATAAATAATAAATAAATAAATATAATAATAAAATAAATTAAAAGTTAAAATAAAATAAAATAAAATAAAATAAATAAATACAAAAAATATAATAAAAGTTAAAATAAAATAAAATAAAATAAATAAATACAAAAAATCAAAACAATTTTTTCTAAATAGATTTTTATTACTTGAGTTCTTTCAACTAAAAATTATTAAATAAATAAAAAAAAAATATTAGAATATTTTTACTCATAGTTTAACATTAAAAACGAATTTATTTTCTGCTTTTTAATTTAGCTAACTTTGTGAATCTTTAAGAATGTTTCATATAAATATTCTAATGAACGGCTATCAAAATATCTCTATACATATCTATTCACAATTCGTAAGACACGCCCACTCACAATTCGAACAGTGTCTCTAATGATCAGCCACGCCCTAAGTTCTATGTGATTATTGCCAAAAAATTTTATAGAAATTTATACACAAAAATATTTTAAACATGGCAAAATCCATCTATCAACGCCCACTATGGGTGTGGCAAAAAGTTAAAAAAAAGTCTATATATTTTAATTAACTTGCTAAAGGCAAAAAAAAAATCTAGCTGGAGTCAAGTTATATATAAAAAATATTTCAATAACTCAAACGAACTTTATCAAAATATTTGAAACAAAAATAAACATATAAAAATATACTATATATACAAGAGAGAATCATAAAGCTAAGCCCCATGGAAAGCAAAGTAATTAAAGTGGCTTTTGTTCTTTACCGTTTGCCGAATAAGTAAGGCAGCCCATAAATATGCTGAGGACAGCTCCGGAGAGAGCCCAAGGGTTGCATTTGTTTACGTTTGAGTTACGGGAAGACTTAACTGCTGATAAGCAACGACTTTACAGACCACCAAATGGGATAAATAAACGGCGCAGTATAAACGTGGGGGCGGCAGGAGTCGATCCGACGGGGTTTGTCACAACAAGGCAACAGGGCGTGGCAACCGAATTTAGTGCAGTCAGCGTGAACAAGTCGAGACCAGGATCTCAATCCAGATGGTCTGCGCCCACAAGAAATACCAGTTCAAGTCGTCTGGCAGCCCTTTCGCTACTGCAGCTGCTGCTGCTGCCGCGGGGTTAATTTCACGTTTCCTTTTGGTATTCGAGACGCGTGCGTCCGTCACATTACTCAACAGGCAGGCTCAGCAGGATGCATGAAACGATGTCCTTATAGCGTGCCGGTAATTTCATTTATTTCATTTATTTTTTTGTATTCCTTTCTCTGCTCCACTTACTCAAAAATTGATGCAGTGCAAATAGAAAGTCGTATTGCCAACAAAAAAGGGGCCAGAGCTTAGAATAAACAGCGTCTGTTTACATTTTTGTGCTCTGAAGCCACTGTGAATGGCTGTTTGGGGTATATTGGTTTTGTGCAAGTGGCTGTGACAGACAGAAGTAGGCGTGGCAGCTGGCACGAGCTGTATGCTTGATCAGGCTAACGAGCTGAGTCTGGGACTCTGAAGTGTTCTATGCAGATCTGCTATTCAAGAGTATCAGATTAGTCAAGAGCAGTACTAGCCATAGAAATCCCTATTTGGTATGAACTCAGCAAATGTTTATGAATAAAAGGATTCAAGAGCTCGAAAGACGTATCAGAATATCTCTATTCTCAGACGACGAGAGAGTAGATCGCTCGATCTACTAATATCTCTCTGGCTTTTTTATCCCCTCTGGCCATCACATGCTTAGGGTATCTCCTAGTCGAATACTGTCTACTTACTCTACGCACTCTAACTTGTTTTTCTTTTTGTTTCTGGTCATGTTTATCTCGTCTCATCAACTTTACCCTGCTACCGAAATCTTGTGCGTTTATTTTGCTTTGTTATTGTGACAGCCTCTCTGCCAGCCAGATTGTTGACTAACTATATATACTATACACACACACACACACTCTATGTGTGTCGGGGTGGTTTGCGTTGATAATGTTTTCGTGCCAAGGGCAACGCGAAGGCTCCACTGCAGCGCTCAATGCGATTCGACTTCAGCCAGAGCCTAGCCAGAGCATTCAAGGAGAGGGTGTTTGCTGTCGCATGTGCATTGTTCATAAATTTCACAATGCGACACTCTATAAACACTAAAAGGGAAACAAATATAAATATATTTATTGCCATATGCATAAGCTTGTAGAGTCAAATGTGCATGGCCTTTGATTCATTGCAATTTGATGCCTTTGTTTGAGTCTATAAATTCTTTGATTGCAATTTTATGTTGGCTTGTTATTCGATATGGAAATGGCATAAAAGTAGCTTCAAAATAAATGTAAAAAAATTTGATAACCTAAGCCGAATTGGTTTTATTGTCGTATCTTTTGCTATGGCTCTTGTTTGGTCAAGTCTAGAAACATTTTGCCCACTCCACCCACAGCAGAGGCAAAAACTTCACAGTTTAATGAGATGCGTTCAGCTTAATTTGCCATTAAGTCAAATAGAAGTTGATGCGGCGCTTTTTATTGTCGTTGTGCGTGTTGCTTGTAATTAGCACGGCGTCGACAGCGACTCCTCATGCCACATGGCGACAAATCTATCGATGTTGGCCTTAAAGTCAACAGCATGTCGAGAAGTGATAAGCTGCGCATCTTTGTCTATTAGCCGTAGAACAGCCGCAGCAACTGTAAATTATATATGAATACAACATTCAGAAATGGAAATTGTCACGAATTGCTGCGCACAGGTGACCAAGCGAGCGAGGAGGCATGCGAGCGAGACAATGTATGTGTATGTGACTGTGTGTGTGAGTGTGTGTGTGAGCGTGTCATGTAGTCAGTTATGCCCACCCCCACCAAGCAGCACCGCCCACGCGCCTAGCCCCCACACAAATGTCCAAAGTGTATCTAATAAGTAGCGCACCCATTGATAATAAAAACGATACAATGCGATCAAAAGTAAATAGTTGAACAAAGTCGAAATTGGCGCACAAAAAAGATAATAAAATGCTGAATTTGTTGACTTCAATATACCTCGTAAAAAGGACAATAATTGATGCACGTTTAGCAGCTATAAAAGGGCAGAATTTGCTGTCGATGTTGAATGTCTGAAAAAGTTAAATGAGACTAGACTGAACAGAATATCTGATAAATGAAACTGATCATGATAATATCAACTAAATGCATATACAGAGAGTAGAATAGTAGTGTAGCTAAGTAGAGTAGATTTGCAATAGAAATTGTAATAAATGAAATTAATAATAATAAATAAAGTGAATAAAGAAAATAGAATAATTACATTCAGCGACTCTGAGACGAAAATCTGTTTATGATATACAAAGTATCGAATAATCCTTTAGTACATAATTTTTCTAACAAATAAAAATAAAATACAATTTGAAAAATATTTAGATATCTAATAATTCTTTAATAATTAATTTTTCTAACAAATAGAAACAAAATACAATTTGGGAACTTTTTAGATATTTGAGTACTTGTGTTTTTTTTTTTCCTATAAAAATATGACGTATCGCTGTGACATGATGACGTTGTGTGAGTTATTATGTTGAGATTGAGAGTTGGAGTAGTATTAAAGAGAAACAACTAGCGCTAATCGAATGAGTTAGCATTTTAGTGACAATTAAAGACTGCGTCATTAGGAAAGAGATAACTATAGTTATTGCTGAACGTGGTCTAGGATGTCGCAGAGTGAGAGCGAGAGCGAGAGGGCTATGTTTTTCTCACAGAGTTGCTATGATATTGATGAACGAGAATATGCAACCAAGAGGCAGTTTGACAGAAGAGCCGACAAAGGGCGCTTAATCAGAGTTGGTTGAGAAAGAAAGACGTTTGGGTAATAGAAGTCGGCGACAGCGAGAACTCGTTATTAGGCAAACCTATAACGAAAGGCCAGAACAATAATTTTAACACTTCGACAAATATATAAATAATGTCAATAATATTTATATTTTTCTTTTGATTGTTGGATCAAGATCATTAATATTTGTTCACATGCAATTTTCAACCTACGTGCAAAATTGAGTGTATGTGAGTTTTTTTGGTTTTTTCTTTCTAACTCTTTGAGTTTCCCTCACTTTTCCTTACAATTTTTTTTATTTGTTAAGAATACAATAATAAACAAAAAATTAAAAAGATTTCTTGATTTGCTTGTATAGTTTTTTTTATGCGTCGTCAAAGTCAAAGTTTGCAAACATTCACTCTATTTTGCACGCTACTGTATGTATACTTTTATATTTGGGTCCACCCTAACTAATTGTCTCTATTTACATTCTTAAACTCTTCTCACTTACACTCATTCGCCTAACTTTATACGTTTCTGTAATTTAGTCTATAACGAGAACGAGAACTCATAAATAAACGTTCATTAGTTTAGTAGAATAGCACCCCCATGCTCTGAAACTCATGCTGATCCTACACTGATTTTTCAGTTTTTATTATTATTTTATATTGTTTTATTATTGTTAATTTTGTATTATTAATTATTATTTCAATATTAATTTTTACTACAAATTATTACTATTATTATTTGTTTTTCCCTGCCTTCCTCAACTGCAGCTTCAATTCATCTCTAGTTAATAGTCGATCAACCCTTTTGGCGCATCACTCTTAGAGGGTACAAATAGCAGAGCATAAAAACGGAAGCTAGCCGAAATTGAAGCAACTGTCGACAGCGACACAAACAGATAGAGAAAATGAACGAGAGACGACAAGCGAACAACAATTAAAGCGTGACACAGTGAAAAGCTAGACGGAGCCAAAAGCTAAATGTGTTCAATAGATAACTGCGAGGCAGCTCACAGATGGGCGAACCGAAAGGCAATTGAACGAATTGAACATTGTCTACGTAAGTAATTCAGACCCCAAACCCCAAACCCCAAACCCCAAGCCTCAGACGGCCAGCCGCAAAGTAAAAGTCGAGTGCGCCCTCGCCCTCGCCCTCGCCGAGCAAATGTCAGAGATGCCGGAATCCGATATTGCCATGAATAATACCCCATATATGTATGCACATGCATATGTATGCCTCTGCTTAATCCAGATGCACTACTTCAGCACGGCGCCTGTTTTTCTTGATTGAAAAATTGCCCAGGCAATGGCTACTAAAATTCCATTCGAAATTAACTTTACGTTAAATGGAGCTGTTAAAGATATATATGTGAGTGAGTAATATATTAGATATTTTTAAGTGAGAACAGAGCTAGAGCTATAGGTGGGAGTTAACACAATAAAAATTCCTGAATAGAATCTATCGCTATAGATGGGATAAGTTTCTAAGGAAAACTTATAATTAATAAAATATTTATTTAATTTAAATTTTGAAAAAAAAAAACAAATGTAAATTGTAAATGTTTAATAGAACTAAAGAAAAATTGTAATAAAAACAATTATTATTAATTTTTAAAAATTTAAGCAGCTGAGCAAGGCTGATTTCTAGTCGAAACTTTCTAAAATATTTTATTGGCTGGCAATTTTTATAGAAAACATCTTAAAGCATTTCAAATATGGGTAATTCTCCAGAAAATTCAACTTTTTGTCACGTTCGACACTTTGGTTTTTTTTTAATTTTAATTAATTAATTTTAATTTTAGTACTAATATTTAACTATTTGTCAAAATAAAAAAGTTTTTGCCATTTTCAGCACTAAAATTTATGAATTTTTAAGATAATTACAAAAAACCAAAGTGTCGAACGTGACAAAAAGATGACTGGAGATTCTGGTTCTGGAGAATTATGTAAAATTGTATATTAAAATATAAATGCATTATGCATTGAATAAATATTTATTAAATATATTTTACAAATTGTATATAATAAAAAGTAAATGTATAAATATATAACTATTTTCTATAATATTAAATAGGCAAAATCTTGAAAATTTTATATAACTGACTTGCTGAAAAAATCAAATAAAATAATAGTTCCCTTGTGTATACTTTTAAACACTATATATTCCCCTTACATATATAGTATATGTATGCCTCTCGTGATTATAATTTCTATTAATCAATCAAAAAATGTTCATAAAGTTGTTTAGATTGCTGAAGCGAGTAAATGAGTGTTGGCCCAAAATGGTTGTTATAGGAGCTTAATTCACGGGAATTGAGAGACGATAACCCAACTCACATCTGACTGATGTTCCACTAAACGAATCCAACGCCCCGACATGACGGGCGATCGCCATTGGAACAATGGAAATTCTTGTGAGATTTTTATCAAACAAAAATTATGATTTGCTCTGCATAATTGAATCAATTAAGTGCTGGCCGAGAAAGCCCAAAAATAAATTATTAACTTGAGAAATCTAAGAGTTTCTAGACGATGAAAATACTCTGTAAAATAAAAGTTCTCAAATATATAAAAAATAATCTCTATGAATTTGAAGAATGAGCAAATTGATTGTAAAAGAGAAAAGTAATATGAGCACAAAAGCCAAACATATTTGAGGTAGTTATTTATATGTATGAGCTGATGCTGTACAGTCGTGCATACCCCAAGGCATTTTGGGTATTTGAGTAACATAATTAATGCATTGAAACAAATTCGTCGAGCAACATGCGTTGTAAATGGAATTGTGAAGAATGCGCTGCAGAGATTCAACATTGCCAGCATAAATGAAGGAAAGAGAGAGAGAGGGAGAGGGAGGCAGATGAACAGAAAGAGAGAGGAGATGTATGTAAATACGAGTGGCATCAAATGCAGCTCATAAATAAGGGCAGCATAGAGAGCATAGTAGCTGGGGCATGTCAAGTACTACTGTAGCAGTAGCTGCTCATAATTGAAAGCTTTCAAGCTGGGGAATGGGACTTGGGGGCCGTGGAGCTGCGCCTGCGCCTTGCAAGGCACTGACGCACTTGCATATGGATCGATGTCAATCGACTGCCATTAGAGCCACTTAACAGCAGCAATGCGAACGAAATTGATTTTAAATGCTAGGCAATAAAGGAAAAAGTTCTGATTTCATATAGAGCGAGAGGTCATTGCAACTAGCTAAGCATTTGGCTAAAGGCTTTGCTCACGCCCAGCTCAAGATTTACTGAGCGGAAGTCAGCAGCAAAATGCCAGAGACGCCAGCCGCAACTGAATTCACATTTCGCATTGCATTCATGTGAAAGACAAAGTAAATTAGCAGCTGCCACAAGAGTCATAATTGAAGACGCTGCAGACGCTGGCAAAGTTGGCAAGAGAAATATGTATGTACATGCATACATCGTTGCGCTGCTGCAAGAGCAGAGTGTCGCAGTTCATTTGCAACAAATGTTGCATGCAGCCTGAGACGAATTTTCACTTGATTTATGCATTTGCATCTTGTGCTGCCACGATTTCCCTCAATTTATGATCGAATCAGAAACGAAATTTACAAACTTGCTGCCCATAAACATTGCCATCTGCAACATGTTCGCCATGCAGGCAGTCAAAGCACCCTGTGGCCAATCCTCGAATGTGGCTGAACTGCTTCCTGGGTGTTGGTTGCAACAGTTTTATTGTCAACGCGGTCCATTGCAAGCTGTCAATCAAAGCAACTGGAGCATGAGCGGCGGCCCACTCGACAGGGCGCAGGCATTCCAGAGAACGATAAAACATATGGGCTCATAGACTACATTCTATAGTCTATATATATGTATCTATGTGTATTGATACAGGGTATGGGTGGGCATATTGAAATCGGTTTGCCTGTTGCAACTTGAGCAACAAAAGTGCTGCCACAATTGATGGATGCGAAAAGGAAACGAAAAAGAAATCAATCTGTCGTTTGAGTGGCTGAGCGACCGGTTTACAATGTTTTTATGAGAGTGAGAGGCAGAGAGAGAGAGGAAGTTAGTGGAAGAGTGGAAAAGAGAGAGAGAGAGAGAGGAGCACCCCAAGTAGACCCCAAACGCGTGCTATTGTCGCTGGCCCAGCATCAATCGCTTTCCCATACACAATCACTTCAATCTTGTGGCCTCTGCCCGCACCCTCTCCTGCTGCCAAATGCATTCAATCACTTTATTTGTTGCATCTCCACAGAGCATCAGCCTCCTCTTCATCTTCTTGCCTAACTGAGAAGAAATATGTATTTTATTTACTTTGCACTTATGACCCCCATGCCGGCGTTCGCTGTCGCCGATCGGGTTAAGTGAATCTGATACGAAGACTCTCCAACGACTCTGCATTTGCATCTCATCTCATCTCGCTTTCGAGCTGCTGCTCAGCTGCTCAGCTGCTGCTGTTGCCTTTCATTTCCCGTTGTTGCTCGTCTTCTCTTGCGTGTGTGTGTGTGTGTGTGCTTGGCCGGCGGCTACACAAAAATGTCATTGCAACGACAAACATAACTTGCGCTCGCTCTCTCTCCTCTCTCTCTCTCTCATTCTCTCACTCTCTGCCTCCCTCTTCTTGACCATCGCGCGCCACAGCTGCTGCACAATACTTAAGATGCAAACACTGATGGATTGTGTCCCTGGCCCCAAAGATCTCCGTGCTTATGTGTATCCACATAGCCAGTAGCTAAATCATCTGATGTGTGTGCTCGAGCACAGTGGCGCAAAAAATATTTGCATGGAATTAGGAAAAGGTATAAAAAACATAAATAAATATTCGCTTATGTATATGATCCTCAAAAAAAAAAAGATTATAATTAATAAAAACAAAATTTTAAATTAATTTTATCAATTTTCAATTAACTCTACACATTCAAATATTTTATACATTTTTACTCACTAAACAATTACTCAAAAATATTTGCTCTATACTTAAAATATTTGTAAAACTTTTAGAATTAATTTTTAAAATATATTAAATACTTTGACTTAATTTAAAATAAAAATATAAACATATTTTTTATTTTTTTATTTTTTAAATATTATTTATTTATTTTGTAAATTAACAGAACTCATTTTAATATTATCTTGTTTTTTTTTTTTAATAAATATATTTTTAGCAACAAATTAATTCGTTTTCTTTTCATATACAAATTTATTAAATAAAAAAAATAGTTTATAAAACAATATAAAATATTATTTATTTATTTTGTAATTTACAGAACTCATTTTAACATTATCTTGTTTTTTTTTTTTTTTTTTTTTTTTTTTGTTTTTTTTTTTTAATAAATAAATTTTTAGCAACAAATTAATTCGTTTTCTTTTCATATATAAATTTTTTAAATTTAAAAAAGAAAGAAGAAAATAATTTATAAATCAATATAAAATATTATTTATTTGTTTTTTAATTTACAGAACTCATTTTAGCATTATCTTGTTTTTTTTTTTTTTTAATAAATATATTTTTAGCAACAAATTAATTCGTTTTCTTTTCATATAAAAATTTTTAAATTACAAAAAAAGAAAATATTGTATAAAACAGCAAATCCAAATTTCATTTGTTGTATTTTGCTTTTACTAATTATAT
This sequence comes from Drosophila buzzatii, assembly GCA_035045845.1. Taxonomy (NCBI): domain Eukaryota; kingdom Metazoa; phylum Arthropoda; class Insecta; order Diptera; family Drosophilidae; genus Drosophila; species Drosophila buzzatii. Next base: position 11,577,987 of record JAWNOS010000244.1, on the reverse strand, counting down.
TTTTCCCACTGTGCGACGCCGAGTTGTTGGAGTTTGACACCGATTGAATGACAACAGCAGCAACAACAACAACAACCACAGCGACTGTGTGCGGTACTTGCAGATGCATCTACGCTGCAAGTATGTGTGTGAATATATATATATATGTGTGTGTGTGTGTATGCTGGCAACTGTATTAGTGCCCATGTGTGCATGTGTATGGGCTTTTGTGCTACGGGCTGCCTTGTCGCAGATCTTTAATTGCAGAATTGTGTTGCGCTGGCACCGTCGCCGTCGTCTCATCATCAGCATAGATGAGGATGGATGCGCATTGTGGCAGCGCGACGCTCAGGCCGATCTCCCATTTCCCATTTGGCATCCCCCATCTCCGACCCGATCTTGGTGATTAATTGACGTTGGTGTCGCGTGAGCTGCGCGGGTTTATTAAAAGGATTACAAGATGTGAATGTGCGACGGACTCCGCTCGAGTCGCAATTCCATAAATGCCAGCATAGACCGATGCAGCCAGTCGTAATAAGATTAATTACGAACGCCGCAAAGCAGCCAACACACACTCACACACACACACTTACAGTGAGGCACAATATTTTGACATGACAATTAGAAACTTGAAGTCTTCCATTGTCTTTTCAAGTGTCTGCATTAATTTGAAAGCTTCAAGTTCTTCAACAATATTCATAATGTAAAAGTACTTTTTTTGGACAATCCCCTGTGGGATCTTTAGCTGTAATCCTTGCCAGACATTTGCATATATTTAGTCTTTGTATCCTTTTGACACGCGAGCCTCGGTCGGATAAGTGTCATCAGGGGCGCAAATAATTGACTTTTAATAGAGGGTCGGGCCCAAACAGCGTTACGCCAATTAGTGAAAAGTGTCATTAAGGGTCGCTTAGCCATATTTAGAGCAGCATAAACCCCCAGCTGTTATATGTGGTATATAGATGGGACTCTAAAGCGACTCGTTTGCTTTGCCCGAATGCCAGAAAGTGAAATTCGCAAATGTTTCGTTAAAATATGCAATTTTTTGTAGTTTTTAATGAACTTTACTTTATTTTTTTTGCCAATGCCAATGACGATGCTGATGATGATGTCATCGCCCAAGACAACCGTACGAATGCGCAAAGCATCCAATAAATCACAGCCCGAGATCGCACAGTTTATGCTCATGCTCATGCCCAACTCGTGACAGCTGGATACCCAACTATGGCGGAGGCTGTGGCAACGACGGCTGCGGCTGCGGCTGCACGCCAAACACCCGAGACAACGAAGTGGAGCAGCTGCCAGAGATTAGTCAGTTTCAGTGACTGGCAGCATTGGCGGGACTCTTGGCGCACTTCAACTCTCTCGGGAGCGCGCGCAAGCTGCTCAACTGGTTTGCGCGCCTGCACCCAAAAAGGGGGGCGAAACGTGCACAGAGATCAAGGTGAAACACTCGCTCAGAATTCATTATGTTAGCCAACTAAATGCTTGGAGCTTATAATACTTATATATAGAACTGAGTAAGGCGCATATCAATTTCAAATGCAAATCGCAAATTATCATTAAATCTCAAAAGTTCTTTAGCTGAGCTTTAGCTGTAAGACTAACAAGTCTGGAGACTGTAACTGGACGTGTCGTAACCAACTGTCTAATGCATGCCCAAAGGAAAAAAATTGAATATTAATTTATCTTAGCTAAAGATAGATCTTTAAATGATGTGATCTGTCTATTAGATGCAAGCCAATATAGATTCCATCAATACGAAAGAAAATATAGCAAATATCAAGCATCTCTAAGCCTGCATACTCAGCAGCTAATATTCCCGATTCATTTCATATTTATTGATTGATTAACTAAGCTTGTGATCAGACACATACATATACAAACAAGAATCGCATATATATCGCATATACATATATAGTCTTATGCCTGAAAGCTTAGCTGAGTGAGAGCAGACAAAGGTATAATTAATAACAATAATTATTCATTGAGCTTGAACTTTCGCACATATTGAAGCGCTCACGTTTAATGAACGCTAATACATAATATAAACAACAAATTGAGAATTGAGTAGAAAGAACATTATCTTGCGTAATGCAAGCTTAACGGTTAACAGCTTAGAGGTCACTCACAAAGAAGAAAAATCAAAAACTCTTGCCAAGAACACGCTGGCTTGGCCACAATGAAACCGCAAAATTTATGAAACACTAAAAACGCAAAGGTCTTAACCCTGCTCCATGCTCGAATCTTGTTTCCCAGCTGCGATTATTCATGCTCGAGACAGTTGATGAGCTGCGTTGCCCCGTTGCTGGCAGTGCAATTTCCAATTTGCTTAAGGTTAAGAAAGCGAAAACCAAAAAGAGTAAGAAAAACAACTAAAATTTCCAACTGGCTAACAGGAAATGCTCCAACTTACCAATTCTCAGCAAATTGATGGCATTTCCTGAAGATTTTCATGGAGCTTCAAAAAAAACCTGTTCTCTAATGCTCGCGTCGGAACTTCATTAAAGCCTAATAATGTTTATTTAGTAACACCTTAGCAGCTAATTTGTTTAGTCTCTCGAAGCATGTGCACTTAAGGCGATAAATGTGCTTTGGTTGTTTTACAATCGAAAAGCCAGCTTAAAACTTTATGATTGTTATGCGTGTGCTGTCACAGATATACATAAACATACATAGTATATCCGTACATAGGTAGATACATGCTGCATGACTCACGGTCACGCTCAAGAAAGGTAAAAAGTGGCATAAGCAGAGAAAATACCCAAAATGACGAAGTGCACATTCATGAATTTTGAAATGGGCCGCCAGAGAATCAGAGAATCAGAGAAAGAAAAGAAATACAAATAAAATAAACAGACAAAAACCAAAAACTGTTGGCTTATAACTGTGAGCGTGACTGGATTCCGAAAATTGTTCCTCATTGTTGTTGTTTTTGCTGTTGTCTGTTGACTGTTATGTGATCGGTGACTCTTTGGCTTCAATAATTCGCGCCAAAGTGCTGAAAAGTGCTTTTTGTGACATGTTTAAAGTTGAATTCTTTTTCTTTGCATAGATTAGCAAGCTTTCTTTTTTTCGTCGCCCGACAAATGTTTAATATGTCACTTCTCACTTGGCGTTTATTCATTGGCAGTCAGTTAACCACACAATTGCCAGTTTCTCATCTGTACAATTAATAACTAAAAACACGAAAGAGCTTTTAACCATTTCAAGTATTTGTTTTGTTTAATTCGCTCTTTACTCCTTCTTCTCCTCCGTTGTCCAGTTCCTGGGACGGTCGGCCATAAGAGTGTAATCGTTTTTGGCTATGTTAAGGCCTCCGAATTGATGCGTGGGTGAATCGGGGAAGAATTCCCAGCCTTGCTCAATCGACATCTTCTTGATAACACCAGCAATACCTAGAAGTAGAATGCAGCAATATAATTCATAACGTTATGTTCAACTTTAAGTTAGATTTTCAATAATGCAACGATATAATTTAAATAGAAATACTTCATACTTAAAATAACGTTGCGGTATATCCAAAAACCGTAAAATAATGTTACGTTATATGGAAATAACGTATAGTTGTATTGAAATAACGTATAGTTGTATTGAAATAACGTATAGTTGTATTGAAATAACGTAACGTTATGTGAAAATAACGTAAAGTTGTACACAAATGTTATATATAACGTTATATGTGAGTAACGTAACGGTCTATGTGAATGACGTAACGCTATATGTGAATAAAGTAACGCTATATGTGAATAACATAACGTTATATGGGAATAAAGTAACGTTATATGGGAATAACGTAACGTCATATGGAAATAACGTAACGTTAAAAGGAAATAAGCCCAACTAGTTTTGTAGCTTTTATGCATTGAAACACTTGGTATTCCAAGTGTTTGGCGTTTATATGGGACTAACCCAACGTTATATCGGAACAACGTAACGTTATATGTGAATAACGTAATGTAATATGTGAATAACGTAACGTTACACGGGAGTAACGTAACGTTATATGTGAATAACGTAACGTTATATGTGAATGACGTAAATAACGTTACGTTACACGGGAATAACTTAACGTTACACGGGAATAACGTAACGTTATATGATAATAACGTAACATTACATTTATATAACGGTACGTTATACGTATTTTAAATGCCAGTACATTACTTTTAATTCAATTTAATGTTACTTTAAGCTCGATATCGTAGATGAAAATCCTTACCGAGGAACAGGCCAGTAACGAGGCCAGCTACGTGATTGTGCTTCCATGCACCAAATACACCGCCAGCAGCAAAGCCTCCAATCAGATAATTTAGTCTGCAAGTGCATTCAATCAATTTGTAAATATTTTAATGCATAACTAGCTAACTCAACTCACTTATCATCCTTGCCGCGAAAGTTTGTGGCAGCAAGCGTGGTTACCGTAAATGCTGTAGCCATGCCCATCAGTGGTCCCGTGTTGTAGGCGAATCGTCCCAGTGTGGGTATGTAGCCCTGTGGCTTGGTGAGAGTCAACACGTCAAATGTGGACCACGCCAAACCGGCGGCAATGGCGTATTTGTTTGTTGCCACAATCTTACCAAAGGCATCTTCGCCATCGGGATGGTCATAGTATTTCGAACGTAAGATCGACATAATTGCCTAGATGCAAACAAAAATTAATTTATGTAAATAATAGTCACATAGAAATCCGATGATGTTGTCCATGGTTATAACGTTAACCAAGAGTTTTTGTACTGCGTTTTAGGCATTCCGCTATCATTTAAACGTTTCTCCATAGCTTTATGAATTTGCTGAACTATTGGTTAGACGATTAATGCTTTAATGTATCTATTCATTTACTAACCTGCCGAATTTACGTAATTATTCCTAAACGAAGAATTATTTGACAAAACAGCTGTCGATCAGTGTGTACTTATTATCAAATAAGAAAAATTAAATCCACAAAATACCAAACAAAATACAAGTGGTAGCAATACTGTCTCTAAATAAAGAAATTAAAGAAAGTCTATTTTAGGAAATATGTGTGCTTCGAAAGATTTTCCCACGTTTCCTTATTTTCTCTTTTATTTTAAAATAATTTTATAAATAATAAAAATTTCTTAACAGTGCCAACATGTTAACATTGACAAGAAAGCAGATATGAGTATGTTGATTCGATAAATTGGTCGAACAACCGCCATTGGCAATTGAATAGTTATGCTTGCATCTGCATCTGAGTTTCGTATTTGTATCAACTACTTTATATATTATGTGAAATTATGTAATTGTATTATTATTATTGAAAATACATATAAATGAATTATATGCAATACACCATATATGATATTACATCTCTTTATTAATATGTTTCAGGTCGTAATAATTAAATCAAAGTAAATTTTGAATGGTTTTTGAGAATTTGTACTCGATAGTTTAAGCGATTACTTAATTGTCTCCAAACATTGACGAGTCTACAAATATTTTATCTGTTAGTTAACATTTATTTTTCAAATATTTAAATAAATAACGAAATAAGTTTATTGTTTCCGCCAGCGGAAAGCACTCTCGATGCACAATTTCTTAGTTTTAACTAGAACCGGAACTAATTTTGGTTTTCTTTATTAACACTAAGCTAAGCAAATATCCTATAAATCTTTAAACCGGCTAAAAATATATGCATTATGTTAAAATAACATTTTAGTTATGCTCAATAACATAAGCTCTTACTGTTAACATAAGCTAGAATTTATATCTCAATCTATATTTAATGTATCTTATGCAAGTTGCCTGCAGACAATATTAGCAACGGAAATGTTAGTTTAAATGAATTAAGAAGACAAAGACGAGACAACACAAGAAACAGATGAGGTCAGTGTACACTTGAACTGCACTTAAACAGCTTAAAAACAACTTTATTAATTACAATTTATGACTTGAATTTAGCTACAAATAATAATTTAGGCAATGGCAACGCTCTAGGTCTTTTACATAGCTGTCTGTACGTGCCAGCGCGAGCTTCGTTACATTTTGTGCAATGATCAATAATAAATTAAAAAATGAACTAAACTAAACAATTAACACGTACAAAACAAATTGCAAATTTTGATGGCATTTGTCTTTGTTATTTGGGTCTACAATGGGATGACGCTTCATTTGTTTCCCCTCTCGATGGTTCAGCTATTTCGATTTCTTGGACTCCACCGGAGGCTGCTTTTCAACAGATTGCTTGTAGAGCTGATTTAAGCCAAAGCAAGCTCTCACATTATCGCTGGAGAAGAAAAACTTTTGCAATTTTCCTTTGGCATCGCCGCAAGGGCGACGGTCTACCTCTTTGCCCTGTTGGAAAAGGATTAGGGTAGGTAGCTGCTTAGAGAAACTGCTGTCCGAGATGCGATACTTGGCTGCCACGTCTGGGAAGCGTCCAATATCGATTTTGCCAAATTTCAATAAATTCGCATTATACTCCGCCGAAAGCTCTGCAAAGATCGGGGCGAAATTCACGCAGCTGGGATTCCAAACGGTGTAGAAGCATATTAGCCAGGTAACCTTCTTGTCCCTGGCCAGCTCATCCTCGAAGGTTTGGGCATTACGGAAGTAGGTTATGTGCTCTGGGCCGCGATACGATGGCTCCGGCAGCAGCATTCCAACGAGCACGCAGATCAACAGAAAACCCAAGCCGTAGCGAAAATCCGCATAGGACCATAGAATCATATTCGCAACTTTTGTGTAAAGAAACGACGAGGTCAAATAGTTGATCATGGTGACACTACCCGTTTTGCGTGAGCGTATCATCACAACAATCAGCAGAAAGAAGAGTATTTCCACCTCACGGCTGTCCATGTCGCAGACGTCCTCCTCCTGGTTAGCATGCTGAAAAAGGCGCGTGCAAATCACATTCGTCTTCTTTGACACCAGGTACGATATGGCCAGCAGTATATTAACCCAGTAGTATGGTTTTGCCAGCACTTTTAGCTCCTTTTTCCACGACATTGTCTAGAAGTCTGTCGTCTTTCTATCTGGGTCACCTTTTTAATTAACAACTTCCCGTATTTTATTTTTTGTTGTTAGCTAATTTTGGCGACGAACAACCTGACCGATAGACAGCTACTCTATTAGTACTGCTGTGCGCTTAACAGAATTCTGCTAAGTCATCAAGTAACAGCTGATCCTGCTCGATAAGCACTGTTATACAAAAGCGAAACCAACAGCTGTTGCAAAACAGTGCTGGAAATGTGCTCAAAAAACGAGTTCGTTACATTTAAAATTGAATTGAAATATCTGTTCCAATGAGACATTGATTTTTTTGACAAGATTTTTTTTAAAGTTGTAATCTAATTTTACAGACAAGGTATAAATACGCAGCAGCTCTTGCTCAAAAGATAGAGAGCATACTTTGCTGTAAATACGCTCGAAAATCATATAAAAAACATTTTAAGTTGAACACAAAGTACTTCAAATGAAATTTCAAGGGCCAGGCTAATTAAAATATGTTTATTTGTTTACATGTATTTCCAAACAATCAATCTGATATACTCTATGCTGATTGTAGAGCAATTATAATGTCTTTTGATAGCCTTGCTCAATTCAAGATCCGCCTAATCTATATTTTAGCTTGTTGTTGTTCGTATATTATATAAGTTGTACTCTAATCAGGTTAACGAATCATTCTACGTGACTGCGGACGCTCGTGGCTAGACAGACCATTAAGTGTCACAATTTTGGGCAACCTCTTTTATTTGTATTATTAATTAATTGATTGCAAAGCAAAAAAAAAAAAATAATAATAATAATGCTGATTGCAAGCGTGGAATGATGCATAATGTTTTAGCTATGTGAACAAATCGCACGTCACAGACTTGCACATCTGACTTACGCGTATTTTTACAATTATCATTTATAATGCTCTCAATAAAATATTGCAAATATAGCACTTACAAAGCATTTCCATGGACCTGGCAACAGGCGAACGAACAATGCAATCAATGCTTCATATAAATTGATAATCACAAAAAATTAAAATGAGGCTGCAATGGTTTTTAAGCAATAGTAATTATACACATATATTAATCGGAAACGTAATAAAGAGCAATATAATCAATTATATTTATTTACTATATATAGTAAACAACTTAGTCAATAAACAAAACATACAACAAAAGTCAATATATATTAGTAAGGTCAGTAAATGCATCACCAGGTATATGTATGTATGTATGTATGTATGTATGTATGTATATATATTTATATATGTCTCTATGTCTGCACCGATTTTGTACTCGTGTGCAGATAGACTCGAACCGGTTCAAATCGGTTTAGTTGTTGACTTCACATGAACCAACATAAGATAGGGCTGCCCATCAGTGGTGCCAGATTTTGAGCTTCAAAATATGCTAAATAGATAAGCTGAAACTAAAAAAAAAATAGGCTAAAAAAGGACTAAAAATTACCCAGAAATATATACACTTCTAATTGTGTCTAATTGCTCATTTGAATCAGTATATTTCTCGCTCGATCGAATTAAGTTTAAATATTCTTGTGGCAATTGATAATTGTAGCAACATTTGCCGTAACGGCGCAATCCATATCTGCAAAATGTACATGAGTATGGGTCCTATACATCAAATAATTAAATATTTCTAAAACAAACCTTATATTTAATACTGAGTGTAAAGATTTAAAACTCCTTTTGTTTCGCAGTTTCGTCTTTACTATGTTCATTTGACTGAATATCCTTTCTATTGCAGCATTTGACCATGGGAGACTTAAAATTCCAACGGCATCGCTTCATTGATTTCCTGAAAAGGGTTATTTTTGCCAGCATCTTTATATGGCAGTACTTTAGACCAAAACTTGAAAGTATCATCTGTGCATTACCAAGGAACTAAATGAATTTTTCCATATTGGGCAATAATTGCATCTATATTGCTATAGTTGAAATATTCCTATATAGAAATGAGATCTTTTTGACTTTTGTTGTGTTTGAGAACGTTTGCTGCTCTAAAAACTTGCAGCAAATTGAAATAGGCTAGATTTAAAGCTATATGCATTTTCATAATTTTTGCGTTTTCAAATATGCTAGATCTAGCATTAAATATGCTAAAATGGCAGCACTGCTGCCCGAAGGCTACGTTCATGGCCGCAAGCATAACTGGGCTAAGAAATTTATACAAAATAAAATAAAATAGAAAACACTCATAGCTGGACAACAGCTGATAGAGGGCTCATCAAATCAAATTCGAAGATAACTATTTGTTGAGACAACACTTTTTTTAAAGGTTGGCATTAAGTTTGTTCTCACAGGCATTTAAACGAACTGCGCAGTTAGGCTGAGCGTGTGATTAGAAATGAATTTCAAGTTTCATGCGCTTATCAAGCATGTGAACAAAAGTCGAAAAGTCTAGTTCAAATATATGTTATGTTGCTTGTATATATTTTTTTGGAAAAGCTGCATCCAATAAAAAGAAAAATCCAGCAAAAGGCCTCAAGAGGCATCAACACACGCTCTCTCTCACAACAAACAAAATGGCGTCAATCGCTGATCTCACTGCCTCTACCTCTACCTCTCACTCTCTCGCTCTGGCTCTCTGTCTCTCTTATCAAGCTCCATAACGTTCCAGCTGTCTGTCCGAGAGCTCTATAAGTTTCAGCTGAAGCTTAGCCTCCGATTCAGTTCAGTTTGAACCTACTTTGTGTTGTGTCTACAATTTTAACAAACTCTTGCGCTACAGATCGTTGTAATCTATATAAACGTGCATTTTTTAATGCCGCGTAACGAATTGTGCTAAAGCAACTATTGACAATCAAAACAAATCGAATTTTTTTAATTTGGCCAAGCCAAAGGTGCTCAATAGAAAATATTAAAAAAGAACTGTGCTAACGCATTTTATCTGTTCATAAACGTTAAACTTTGAATGGTGCTGTCTGTGTCAGTGTTGGCTAACGACTCGAAAATTGCTCAACACGTGTCAAAAATCTATACTAAACTAAACAATCGCAGCAATCTGCAGCTCACGCAACTTCTATTCATACTCAACAATTTCAATTTGAACTGTAAGTTTTCAGCACTCTCCATGTAAATAAATTCATTATTTTATTTTATTTTTCGTATTTTTAATTTGTTTTTTAGTTGTCGAAATGGCCTTGCCGCAGGGAGCCTTTGCGGCTTGCAAATTACGTGAGCAGTTCCAGGAGAAAGACATGATTGTCTCACGCCTAAGAGCTGCGAACATTTCTGATAAAATTGACAATAATGCACGTAAGTAGCAGAGAGAGAGAGAGAGAGAATGTGTGTGTGGGAGTTGGGAATGGGAATGATGAGAGAGAGAGAGAGAGCTTATTATTATTTGTTTGTTTGCAGAACGTGAATACTCACCGGCCAAGTACAATGATAAGCTAATGAATTCCATTTGGGGCCTCTACAATCGCTATTCGCCACATAATGTCAAGAAGAACGAATACGCCCCGCCCAAATTCTAATTAAATCTGGCGGCGCAACAGCTGTAAGTAAAGAAGAGCAATGCTCATTTGTATGACCGACTGCATAATACTCGCTCATATTATAATAAATTTTTTGCTTTGATAGGTAGACCTCAGATAGCTAGTATAGATGAGCTTATCATTAGTTTTTTGTCTGATCACACGTAGGTTCATGCCTGCAGTGAACGTCTAGGCATAATCTGAGCATTAGCTATTATATTTATATTCAAGATTTCAGTATAGATATGAATAGACAAAGGGATAGACGACCATAGACCAAAGGCTCTAGCCTAATCATATGACGCATAGATAAATATACTGTAAAAAAAAAGAAAAACATTTTCTCTATTAGTATAAAAGATCATAATTTATATATATTTATCATAATTTATATATATTTATATATCATTATTTTAGCTTACGTATAGTAGATATATTGTATTTTTAATGCTATCAAATTATTCACATACATATATTTAAGTTTTTTTTTTTCAAATTTAATAGTCTGAGCAAGACTGTCCACAGCGCATCTCAGTTAATAAATATGCCTATGCTCTAGATCATATATAAATTTAATATATCGCATATAGTATATACATTCCCAAACTAATATTCACCCACTCTCTATCTCCATCTCTTTCCAGCCTACATTTGAGCTGTTGCGCCCCCAACGCGGCCTCTGCCTGAAGACGTTTAATTGTTTTTGGGGCCATTGGCTTACGTTGCTTGCTGCACACGCACAGGCACACACACACACCCACATACTTACACCTAGTATATAGGCACTATATAATCTCCACATATATACTCAATTATACAACAACAAAAACAAAAGCACATCAACATTTAAAATTATAAATAACAAATTTATTCATTGGCATCTATGTAAAATTCAATAAATACTCGTGATAAATATATACGCATATATATATGTATATGAAGCATAAAACATGTCAAAGCTGTTTTCTTTTGCCATATATAGAAACGAGTTCCGAGTTATGAGTTCAATTCAAGTAGCAGGACTCATAGGTCGGCACCATGTACTTGATGTTGATAAAGGCATCCTCGCCGCCGTGCAGCTCGAGCACCTGCAGCGTCTCGTCTATCAAGTCGCCCACATTCAAGTTGTTCTTTTGTGCATAGTCGATTTCGTCGCCGCAGTTTACTAAATGAAAAATCAAAAGAAAATTTTCAATTGAGTTATTTTAAATTCATTCGTAAAGCAACTTAGTCTTATATCTGTTTATACACTAGTCGGCACATTTATTTTGACGCAAATAATCTCGTGTATTTAAAGCATAACTTTTTAACGGTTTTATTTAACTATTTTAAGCTAATTTTTTAAGAGTATATTTCAATTACAAACTTATAAATGAGCGAAATAATTATTATTCATTGGAACTTAAAAATCTATCATTTTGTCAATTCATGGTATGGCATAAGTATTTTGAGCAATGTGGAACACTGAAAAATAAAATAGTTTTTGCCTAAAACAAAAATGGAATAAAGATAAGTTTAATAAAAAATATATCCTCCTCTGACGTCAATAACTTTTTGGAGTCGTTGTGGCATTGAATCCTTTTCACAAAGGAAAGTGAGCTCAGAAATTGTCTCTTGTCTTGATTTGCCTAAGAAAAGTGTTCTTTTGCGTTTCAAAAGTGAACAGACGTTTTCAGTAATATATAAATACGGATTCTGGGGTGACCAGTCCAAAGTAGAAACACCAACTTCCCTCAACAATTTTTGTATCATACGGGCTTTGTGGCATGGGGCGTTGTCCTGCTGCAGGATGAATGATTCCCTAATAAGCCTATCTCCGGAAGGGAATGCAATTTCGTTTCGTATTAAAAAATACTAGCTTCAATAGTCACAAAACGGTTTTGTCAAAATATATATGCCGACTTAATATCTTATTCTTGAATGATTTGTCATTTGGAATCTGCATTTATTTGTATGCCCTGCATTTGCCAATTATTTTGTATTTGTTATAATAATCTATGAGAAATATATATACTTATATTTATATATATGTATATGCATACAAATTGACAACAAAAAAAAAAAAACATAGAAATTAAACGTGAAGAAAGGAAGGAATCAAAAATATAGATATATTAAATTTGTATACTATATTATTTTGGTACAATTTGTTCAATGTACATAATTATGCATTTGTCTTTAGTTATTATTTATATCTATAAACAAATTTACAAAATATTTTGCAACATGTTTATGCCTAACAATGCCTAAGCTGCATAGCTTAGAAACATGTAATTCGAAATATATATTATTTTCAATATACATTTTTGACACTTTCAAGCTAATAGAACATATATTTAGCATTATTTTTGCTGTTTTGTTAAATATATAGATAGATTATCAATTTATCAATTTCAATTTCATATTTTGTATACCAACAGCTAAACCCCAAGCTTACTTTTCACAAAAAAAAAAACTTGATATATGCTATACACACTTTTTTGCCATTAACATATTCAAATATACTATATACTGCATCTAGAACCCTCTTAACATATTACGTATACGCCCCCAGTCTATAGGCACAACTACAACTCCAACTACTGTTACTACAAGGTTTGGTATTAATCCTGTTCATTTCATTTGCATGTTCTACAAGAACAAACCCATTAGATATTTAAGCCCCCCTCTACATTCCTCATCCTCAAGTCGCACTTACAGTTCTTCACTTTGAACGCATTGAACATGGGCAACAGTTGTCTGTAGAAGGGCACCAGGGCGGGACCCACCATATCGGAAGCCATGACCAGTTGTTGTATGATTTTCAATGTCGTGCACATCACCTCCACGTTGCGGGTGCTCAATGCGTCTGCAAAAGGAAAACCAAACAAAATCAAGAGCAAGTCAAAGGTGCAAATTAAAGCAAAAGCCATTTGCGTGACAGGACAAAATAGTTTTTGTGGTCGAGGCAGCTCTTCGATTTTGGCTCTCTTTACTTTTTTTTGGGGGTTTTTCTGATTGCTCCCATCGCCGGCAGGTACTCACTCTTTAGCGGTAAAATTAATTGCGGTACCACGGGATGGATTTTGTCGCCGCCCGCTTGAAGCAAGTCGCTAACGCCCTGGCGCGCATAGGTCTTATAGGGATGCTTTGGCTCGGCCAATCCATCGAAGAACAGCGGCAAATAGAGACTATAATCAAGCTTGTCAATGTCCACCTGCAAGTGAAATTCAGGTGAGTTGGTGACAGTTAATGGAAGTTTGCTTGCGACTTGTTTTACAGGTGTTAATGTGCACGCGATGCGAGTTAAGGCATTCCTCGGATATCTATTAAAATGTTTTTCGTTTGCTGGGAAAGTTAAATGGGTTAAATATATATAAAGGTATAAATGGAGATAGTGAAATATATATATACATATATATAGCGAGAGAGAGAGAGAGAGAGAGAGAGAGAGAGAGAGAGAGAGAGAGAGAGAGCGAGTATCTTTAACTGCCAAGCGTGCAAACTGCGTGATTGAAAATGGTTCAAGCAACTCATTTCAACTTTTCATTTGTTTTCTTTTCTTCTATTTTATTTACATTTTAATTTTCAAAGTTTTCGTAAAACTTTCTTTATACTCAGTACTAATATCATTAATTATATATGAAACCTCTGTATGTGTACCCATGAATGAACGAATATATAGTATATATAGTCTATAGCCAACAACTTCTTGAATCATTTTGAAAATCTTTTAATATAAATATAAATATAAATATAAATATAAATATAAATATAAATATAAATATAAATATAAATATAAATATAAATATAAATATAAATATAAATATAAATATAAATATAAATATAAATATAAATATAAATATAAATATAAATATAAATATAAATATAAATATAAATATAAATATAAATATAAATATAAATATAAATATAAATATAAATATAAATATAAATATAAATATAAATATAAATGTAAATATAAATATAAATATAAATATAAATATAAATATAAATATAAATATAAATATAAATATAAATATAAATATAAATATAAATATAAATATAAATATAAATATAAATATAAATATAAATATAAATATAAATATAAATATAAATATAAATATAAATATAAATATAAATATAAATATAAATATAAATATAAATATAAATATAAATATAAATATAAATATAAATATAAATATATATAAAATATGATATTTAGATTTTCCTCAGCTCTACAAAATATTCACATATATATTCACTTATATGTACATACATATGTATATTCACTTTATATGTTTATATTGACATATATTAGTCTTGCATTCCCTACATCTTATTGCATTTCCTTTTCACAATTACCTTGCCAAAAATAATAAAGCCAAAAGCTTTCCAGTAAAATCTTTCCGCTTCCATAAGCAAATCAGCTCCACTTACCTACTTCTATCATCAGCTAAGCCCCACTTGAAGCTCCTTCGGTTGACCTTCAAACTTGTTATGCATATATAGCATATATATGATGTATATATCTGTCACTTGCACATCGCTCATATGTAAATGAACTGTCAGAAATGCCGCAGCGCTAAATAAACAAACGCACCCGCTTAAGCATCATACCAAACATCCACACATGACATTGAAAAGGCCAGCTAGGCCAAGCGGGTCAGGCTAGGCATACCCATGTTCCCTATTCTATATATATTATGTTCTGGTATTCTCTCTTTTTGAGTGACTGACTGTCTGACACCTGGACGTCACAGCTACTATGGCAAACGCGAATGCGAAACGAAGTCAGTCCGTTTGTTTGTTCCGGAAATAGATAAATTATATTTATAAATATATACATGTATTACCTGCCATGAGTGTGGGAGTTCTTCTAGGTTTTTGTGTGCCAACACTTCAAATATAATTGGACACGCAGGTGTGCAGTTGTTAGTAGGAGAAATTGGGTCTAACACCTATTGGCAATTAGTTGGCATTGATTTGTTTGGCAGGTAATTTACGAATCAAATTTCAGCTAATAACGCCCTTTTGTAACCGAAATCAGAAATAGGCTAAATGTCTAGAAATTATTCAAAAAGTTTCCATTCCAAATCGATTTTGGAGAAAGTACTAAATTTTGATATATTGCAGTTTTTTTTATTCAATTCTCAAACAGTTAAATCGCATGTCTGAGAGTTGTCAAAGTTATTTTATTTATCAACTAAAATTGAGGCTAAAGAATTTTTTTCTTAATTTATGAGATTTCACTTAAGTAAGCTTAAGTATTTGGGGCTAATCAGACAAAAAATGAACAAAGCTCTGTATTTGATTAATATATAATAGAAATCTCTCTATTATAGTT
The DNA here is from genome assembly GCA_035045845.1 of Drosophila buzzatii. Classification (NCBI taxonomy): domain Eukaryota; kingdom Metazoa; phylum Arthropoda; class Insecta; order Diptera; family Drosophilidae; genus Drosophila; species Drosophila buzzatii. The sequence continues at coordinate 11,562,227 of JAWNOS010000244.1, read as the reverse complement.
TCACACTACATTTTCTAGCAGTCATGGCATAGACCTAATTTAAATAAATTTAACTAAAATTGTATACTAACTTTGTAAAAATAAAAAAAATATTGAGAAATATTTAAAAGAATATTCTAAAATAAAATACCTTAACGAAATCTAAGTTTTTATCAATTTCACTTAAATATTTTATTAAAATTTAAAATGTTCTAAATTTACTCTAGATTTGTGTATATAATGCACATAGCTCATAGCTCTGCCGACTTACCGTCCAGCCAATCTTATCGCCTCCGCAAAGATATTCCATTTTAATGGGCAAGTCCCCGCGATCGAAATACATGCGAAACAAAGTGCCACGCCCCGGATTCTTGACAGCTGTGCAGGCGTTCAAGCTATCACCCAAATTGCATGACGAAATGGATTTCTGTTGTTTCTTCAGACCTGAAAGCCATTACAAATAATCAAAATAATCTGACAATTTTGTTGCTGTTGGTTCCGGGAAACATTTGGGAATACGAACATTTGGGATTCGGTGGACGACCGCGTGCGCTTGCCGTGACGGGTGGCTCGTGTATGGGTCCGTTAATGACTACCGTGTTTTTTTGCTGCGATTGTATGGAAAAAGGCGGCACATAACGGGGTCGCGTACCCTGAATACCGCTAAATGGCCGTAATTGTGGTGGATTTGCGGACTTGGAACGTTGCTTCAGCGATATGGAGTTTGTGTGTAAATCGTACGAGTGCCGCGCTCCATAGGCGGTGGTTATGCGTGTATTAGACATTTCTTTTTATTTTGCGTTAGGCGTCGAACTGTTTTCAGCTAGCGTAAACAACAAACTGACGACCCGAGCAAAAGGTTCAGGAATTTTCTCATTTTCGTGTGTATTGGTATCCACGAGTGTTACTATGGCGGGCGTTGCTAGGACGGCTAAAAGCACAGTGACTGACTGATAAGGCACATTGTTTAGGAATTGCATTTTATGGCATTTATGGTCTGGCCGTTAGTAGTTAACAAACACATTTGGCAATTTCTAAATTTTAAAGGGGCGCCAAGCAGCACATGCATGCTGCACACTGTCAATCTGGCAACGCCGAGCCACATATGTAGTAAACATTTGTGTATGTAAATTATAAAATATAAAGTGAGATTAAACTATTTTATACTACATAAAACGCACAGCTGCCACTCCTTTAGTTTTGTTGGATTTATATTCTTAAAACGCAGTCATTCAATTTTGACCCGCGCCAACTATAGAAGTATCGATAACGATAATTGGCGAGTCAAGCGAACAAAGAAATACTATTTATGTATTCAAATAATATTTAATTACAGCCATAAAGCAGACATAGCTAACAGATTACACAAATTGGTATTAACAGCTGATTTGTTCATGTTTTCGGTGACTAATCATTTGCATTTACATATTAATTATATTACTAACCATTGTATAGTTACTGTTAAATATAAAACAAAGAACTAAAAAGTATTTTGAAAAGGATAGTTTAATACCAAACGCGTATATTCCATGACTAGTCACTAAAAAATACCAGTGACCAGCAATTTTGCTACAGCAGCTCTACTGGCGAACGAATAAAGAACAAATGTGGGTGCAAAAAAAAACCTTGCATTAAATTGGCAATTATCGTGGGGCAGATATTGTGTTATTTCAAAACCAATATACCGCAAATACGTAAGACTTGAAGTAAACGGCAGAGCCACTGGCACTAACACTGGTTACGCATATGCAGACGTAGAACAACGGCAACAACAGCCAGCAACATGTCTTCCAATACAAATGGCAATGGCGAATTAAAGAAATTATCAGAGGAATCGCTGCTGCAGCCGCCAGAGAAAGTGTTTGACATAATGTACAAACTAGGCGAGGGTAGCTACGGTTCGGTATATAAGGCGCTACACAAAGAGAGCAGTTCCATAGTGGCCATCAAATTGGTGCCGGTTGAGTCCGATCTGCACGAGATAATCAAGGAGATCTCGATTATGCAACAATGTGATTCACCTTATGTGGTGCGCTACTATGGCTCCTATTTCAAGCAATATGATCTGTGGATCTGTATGGAATACTGTGGCGCCGGCAGCGTCTCGGATATTATGCGTTTACGCAAGAAAACTCTGACAGAGGAGGAAATTGCGACCATATTATCGGATACCCTGAAGGGTCTGGTGTATTTGCATCTGCGTCGCAAAATTCATCGGGACATCAAGGCTGCTAATATATTGCTCAATACCGAGGGCTATGCCAAGCTGGCGGACTTTGGTGTCGCTGGTCAGCTAACGGATACTATGGCCAAGAGGAATACAGTGATTGGGACGCCCTTCTGGATGGCGCCGGAGGTGATTGAGGAGATTGGCTACGATTGTGTAGCGGATATTTGGTCGTTGGGCATCACAGCACTGGAAATGGCTGAGGGCAAGCCTCCATATGGGGAAATCCATCCAATGCGTGCCATATTCATGATACCACAGAAACCGCCACCCTCGTTCCGGGAGCCCGATCGCTGGAGCACAGAGTTCATCGATTTCGTTAGCAAGTGCCTGGTGAAGAATCCGGATGAGCGTGCAACGGCAACTGAACTGCTGGAGCACGAGTTCATACGCAATGCCAAGCATCGCAGCATACTGAAGACCATGCTAGAGGAGACTTGCGCCATAAGGGAGCAGCAGCGTGCTCATCGCGCAGCTGGCGGTGCCATGAGCCAGGCCAAGAGTCTGGCCACCCAGGAGGGTGGTCTAATGCTTCACGAGGAGGAGAACGAATACAATTCGGGCACGGTAAAGACATTTGTAGATCCCGGTACACTGGTGCCTGAGAAATTAAATGAATACCAAGAGAATTCGGCCTCCGATGCAACCATGATAGCACATCGCGAAGATATAGACGATGCCACACTGGGTCCAGGCGGCATCAAGGCAGGCATAGCTAAAGCAGCTGCAAAGGCGGCAGCTACAGCAGCTGGAGGTGCCGGTGGCACTGGTGGCAGCGCTGATGTGGCCACAGTGGACAGCGGCACCATGGTCGAACTGGAGTCCAATTTAGGTAAGTGAGAGCTCCTGATATAGTATAGGCAGATGTCAACCTATTTGAAGCTGTTTTCTGAGAAGCCATTCGAATCGTTTAAACATATTTCCTTTCGTTTGGCAGGCACAATGGTCATTAATTCGGATTCGGATGACTCGAGCACGGCCAAGCGGAATGATGATCAGAAGCCACGTTATCGCTATCGTCCACAGTTCCTCGATCATTTTGAGCGCAAGAATGCGGGTTCTGATGAGAAAGCAACCACGGAATACTCGCCAGCTGCAGTGGAGCAACAGTTGCAGCAGCAGCAGCAGCAGCAGCAACAACAACAGCAGCAACAGCAGCTGTCACAGGAGCATTTGGCTAGTGGTGCGCATGATGCCAACAATTGGGAGCACAATATGGAAATGCAATTTCAACAAATCTCAGCGATCAATCAGTATGGCCTGCAGCAGCATCAGCAGCAACAGCAACAACAACAACAGCAGCAACAATTGCTTATGGCCTATCCACTAATGACCGAGCAGCTAATTGCACTCAACAATCAACAGAATTTGCTGCGGAACTCGCAGCAGCAGCAGGGAGGAGCGGCAGCTGCAGCAGCAGTTGCTGCGGCAGCGCCTCCGCCCGCATATCAGCATCAGCATTTGCACACACAATCGCACGCGTATGTAGAAGGAGAATTTGAGTTTCTCAAATTTCTCACCTACGACGATCTAAATCAGCGGCTGAGCAATATCGATCACGAGATGGAGCTGGAAATTGAGCAGCTGAATAAGAAATATAATGCCAAACGACAGCCCATTGTGGATGCAATGAACGCGAAGCGCAAACGCCAGCAGAATATCAACAATAATCTAATTAAGATATAAAAAAGAGAAAACAATTTCAACATGTATATATTTATACACATATGTATATGTATATGCATGAAAGAGGAATAAGCAAACTCATTTTGAGCAGCAGCTGATATTGTAAGTGAAACGAGAACGTAAAAGCTTTATTGTAAAATGCACTGAAGAAACAGATATCTATATATATATTTATTATATAGACAAGATGAAAGAGAACACATAACACTCGAAACATATTCTAAAATGCACTTTGTATCGTTTCATAATCGAATTGTGGCATATTGTATTATTAATTTGTAATGTTTAATGTTTCTTTTAGTACTGCCTTCAAAAAAAAAAAAAAACGAATCAAAAGCAAATCTCAAAATGCTGCTAATTTAAAAACATAAGACTAAATTGGTGCGTTCAACCTTTGTTAACTAAACTATATGCTATTATTTAAACAAATTAACACATTGTGTTTGTTTTTTCTCTGTTATTTTTAAGACACACAATTTGAGTGCATCACAAGAAATTTTTAACAAGCAACTGTCAAGCAATAAAACAAATAGTAAGGAAACAAATACAATTTTTATAATGCATATTTTTGGAAGAGATATATAGATATATATAAATCACACACACATATACACACTCACATACATACATATAAAGTATAAAATATATATAGTAACTAGTGTTTACCTAATAAATAATTTACACAATAAATATATATATATACATAATATATATATATATATAAATTTATATTCAAGCACATATTTGATTTTAAACTAAAACCTAAAGGAAATAGAAAACCTGCTGCGAATTTCAATTGTCCAAGATATATATATATTATATATAACTGATAGTTTAGCATGTATATAGAATTTTTCAGTTTTTTTTTCTGTTTTCTCAATAAAGTGATGAATAAATTAAGTTGCACTTTCATTCTACTGTTTGTCCTGTTATTCCGCTATATCCATTTGCTGTGCCGCTTGCTCCAAGTCTTGCAGCTGTGCACGCAAATCTTCCGGCAGGCTATGCTCATTCAGCGCACTCGGATCCTCGCCGTCGACCACAATCTCCTCTGGATCAGGTGCCCGTGGCAGAAACTCTTCATTCGCATAGAGCTGGCTAAAGATTTGACGCGCATTCTCTATGGCCGCATCGTAGTCCTGCTCATAAGCAGGCCCAGCTGTGCAATAGATGGGCGTGGCAGCATTTGCAATGCTCTCGGCAGCTGGAGCTGCTATGGTAAAGTAAGCGCTGTATAAGATCTGGCTGGCATTCAGATCAAAGAGCTGCGCCACGAAGTCAGCTAAATCTCCTGCTGGATCCGAACTAATTGCGGGCGTGGTTAAATGGAGTAAATCTAGAAAATTTAAGAGAACATTTAATAAGAGCTTGCCAGAAGAGTAACAAGAGTGACACCTACATAAACCCTCTGGACAGGCGCCCGAATAGTGTGAGAGTTGTATAAGGCAGGCCTCTCGCTCTCCATTCGACGTCAGCAAGCGCAATAAATTGACGCCGCCGCCTCCCTTATTTAGCTCTTCGCTGCCTAGAGGCTTACAGGTAATGAACAAGCCTCTCGATATACGCGGTGTGGACTCTCCGAAGTGGGTGGCCAATGTCGTAGGCAATTGAGATGGAGCACAAACTAAATGCTTAGAGCGCAATGTTTTACCTGCGCTGCTCACAAGCAGCTCGCTCTCCGTCCAGTTGATATCTTCGACGCTCCGCTTTAGGCAATAAATACCCCCATAAACAGCGCATAGTCGGCAAAAGCATTGTGGCAGTTCACCGCAACCGTACATGGGAAAGAGGAATGGAGTATTGCCGTAGCGACCGAGGCTGCCAAGGAAACGCTGGGTGCGCTCCATGCCCGTCTCAAAGCTGGTGCTGGCATCGCACATAGCAATCGCTTGCATCACACAGTTGGCTATTTTCTCCGTCACGCGCTGAGCCTGCAAATACTCCGAGAAAGTCCGTCCGCGAAATGCTAGCGAGTCCTCATTGCTTTTATCTTCGCCATAATCATTGCAAGCGGTCAAAAACTTCATCAGGAGTCGCTTTTCAACTATCGTCAGCGTTTTGGTATTAAAAACGTCGCTGCGGGAGCAGGGCACCGAGACGAGTTCCTTGTTGTACAACATGCAAACGTGGTCCAAGGAACGGAATTCCGCATAACGACAAATGTTCGACTTGATAAGCAATTGCACCAAGGAGCCAGCACAATAGGCGACACGTGGACATAGATCCAGGCTAAAGCGACGCGATTTCTCTAGCAGAGAAACACGAGTCCAACCCTGCGTTGCCGCCTGCTGCCCCTCGTCTTGCAGCTGTTCCTGCTCATCTGGTGGTTGCTGCCCCTGCCCCTCCGTCGACTTATGCCAGGTGTAACTCCCATTGCACACGCTTCTACTGGGCTGCTCCAACAATTTATTAAATGCTTCCAAGCTAAACGAGCTCCAAACGTCGCCATAGTAGTCGTTAGAATCAATGTGCAGGACATTTTTACCTATGCGACTGGCGGCAGCAGCTATGCAGGACTCCGAGAAGCCTTAAAAGATAATTTATGACTCATCAAACTCAAGTCGTAGATAAACAAGACAACTTTTACCTGTGCCTATGACTATCAAATCAAATTCCTCGGGAAGATCATCTGACATGGTTATGGTTAACGTTTACTACTTGACTATAAAAATTAATTTTCTTTATATATTGAAATTTATTTGGAATAACAATTATAGAAATGCTTTTTGGCTTTTGTTATTACAGCTGTTGCGTTCTTTAAGTTTAGTACGCTGATGACAAAGAACAGTATATTTGGTATATATTGCTTGCCACACCGAGTAGTATCGTTCGGAATCTACTTGTTGCTGTCATGGTAACGGCCAAAATATGTAAACAAAGAAAGTCCTCTTAAACTTATCCCTACAAATTCATTAAAAACCCTATAACACAAACTATTTTAAAAACTGCTTGTTTAAGATATTTAACAAGTTTTCAGCTATACTTAATATATTACAATAATTACTTCTTTACTGTATTTTTCCACTTAAAAACTGTTTTCTAAACACAACAAATTTAAACAAACTACTAAAAAGAGCCCTTGCAACGAATTATCAGCAGATTCAATTAAATTCTGCGCAACATTTTCAATAAATTTAATAAAGAAATAAACTTATTTTCAATAATTGTGTTATCCTTTTTAAATATATATTTATTTAAAATCATGGTCACACTGTTTAAAGAATGAGTAGTATCGTTTGAAAACTACTTGTTGCTGTCATAGCAACGGTAAAAAAGCGTAAACAGAAAGCTGAAAAAAGTTTCCAGCTCTGCAAAATGCAGCAAAAATGCATAATTTTTAGAAAAAATCATGCTGCTATAGGAGTTTAATAGTTTACAATGTCGTTCGAGAAGATATTATACAAATATGATGAGCCGCACGGCATTGGCGACGTCTACTTCATTTGGCAAAAAAGTGCCGGCGCTTTGCTGGCCACAACGGGCACGGATGGCTCCGTAGCTCTATACAATCGCCAAGGCCAGCTGGTGCAGCGCCTCATATTAGCCGGGTAATATTTAGATACGGTTATCAATTTAAAACTTATAAAAGAATAATTCCAATCACAGTTTGTGCTCTGGTTTCGCTTGGGATTGCGAGGGTGATCTATTGGGGATCATCACCAGCAGCTCGCCGAATATCACTCTTTGGGATTATGCGACACAACAAAAACTAACTGTAGAATCTGGACTGCGTGACCCACTCACCTGCATATTGTGGTCCAAGCAGCAGCAGATTTTGGCTGTAGGCACTGGACGTGGCAATTTGGCCATCTACAATCATCGCACTGGAAAGCGAACCCCAGTGATTGGCAAGCACAACAAGCGGATTACCTGTGGCGCCTGGTCTGCTCAAAATCTGCTCGCCCTCGGTTCCGATGACAAGAGTTTCTCGCTGAGCAGCGAGGATGGCGATACGGTTCGCATTGTTCAGCTGCGTGACGCCCCCTCCGATATGTACTTTGCAGAGATGGCGAATGATGAACGTATCGTGGGCGACAATGCTATTAGCATGATCATTGGCAAGCGTACGCTATTTCTGTACTATCTGCCAGAGCCGGAGAATCCAACAGAGCTTGGCTTCCAGAGTCGCTATGGTTCACTGTTACAGCATAAATGGTTTGGAGATGGATATATACTGCTGGGATTTTCCAATGGACATGTAGTGGCTATTTCGACGCATCCCAAGGACGTGGGTCAGGAGCTATGGCAAGTGCGAAATCACAAGGATACGCTCACTGGTCTGGCCTACTGTCCAGCTCTTGATATTGTTGCCTCCTGTGGCGATGACAAGTTAGTTGATACGTTTTTATTTACTGTAGCATTATTTACTCTCTTTCTGGTCTTTTCTTCATCAACACAGCATCAAGATCCATTCGATAACTAATCTGCAGGAAACGGAACGCATTATCACAGTGCCGGATCATGCAAGCGTACAAATGATTGATTGGTCACCAGATGGACAGCTCCTGGCGGTCACTACCAGCGGAGGCACAGTCTACACCTATGTAACCAAGCTGCCTCACATGTTTGCCGTATCGGCCCCACGTCTGGTCATGTTGAGCAGCCTAGCGGAAGTTTCCATTTACGTCTATGCGCCAGATAAATCAAAAACAATGCCTTTTCGCCTGCCTTTGGAGACGGAACCTTCTTTTCTGGCCATTGGACCGTATAATTTTGCTGCTGGCCTAGACAAGCATGTCTGGTTCTATGACCTGGGCAAGAGTTTGGGCGACGAGCCGCGTCCGCTCAGCGAACGCGATCTGCCACACGATATTGTGGCTATGAAATTGAATGCGGATTATTGCGCTGCATTGTGCCCACCACAGTTGATTCTACAAGCGATCGGAGCGGATAATCCAAATTGCAAGGATAAACTGCAAGCATGCTTTCCCAGCGCACTGCCCTCCTCCCTGCCCAGCGATGCGGTCATCACATGTTTTGCACTTAGCCAGGAGCTACTTATCTTTGCAACGGATGTGTGTAACGAGTGTAATGATTTTCGATTTCTTTTAAATTAATTTTGTTCTCTTTCAGATTGGCCATCTGGTCTTTTATTCGCTGGAGAAGTGGGATACGTGCACTATCTATCGTCACAGCAATGGCATACGCCAGCTTTACACTGATGTCGAGGGCACTAAAACGATTTTCATTGATGAACATGGTCAGGGATTTATCTATTTGCCTGCTTTGGATCAGGAGGCTCTGCTCATTGCGGAGCTGCCCAAACAGTGCTTGGGCTGTCTATGGGACTTGACACAATCGAATATTTTCATTAGCTACGATTCACGCCTGGTTTATACGCATGTTTTCACGCGTCACTCTGTCCGTGGCAGATATAGTCAAAGATTAGGTGAATCGAAGCTAAATCCTGGCCAGGTGCCCCTGCTGGTCTGTGCGGGTGAGATGGCTTTGCACATCGATGGCGGACAGTATGCAACGCAGTGCTTGAGCACACACGTCATCAATCCCACAAATAGTCAAACGGATAATTTGCTGTTGCTGCTGAAGCTCAAGAAATATGATGAAGCCTACAAGCTGTGCGAGCAGATGCAATTGGACAGCGCCTGGCGACAATTTGGCGAGCATACCATCGCGGATCTGGAGCCAGAAATGGGTTAACTATTAATTATATAACAATGTTTATTACAATTTAAATAACATATATCTCTATATCAACAGCTCTGCGCGCTTATCGTCAATTGGGCGATGCTGCTCTAGTCAATGCGCTGGACGAACTGGTATACGTCGAGGATTTACACATGTTGTGCGGCTGCTGTTGCATGCTTCTAGGTCAATACGATCAGGCTAAGGAGTACTTGCTGAAAGGATCATACACACGTGCTGCTCTGGATCTTAGCAGGGATTTGCTGCAATGGGATCAGGCGCTGCTCTTGGCGCACAAATACGAGCCCAATGAGGTGCCATTCATAGCACGTGAATATGCTCAGCAATTGGAATTTACGTAAGACAAAATGCACATTGGTTAAAGATCATTGTTTGATCAGTCTTCGTTTAGCGGCAATTATGCGGATGCACTGTATCACTATGAGAAGGGCTACAAGGAGGATTTGATTAACAACGAGGATTCGGAGCCACCCACCTTGCTGCACAGTACACCGGAATACGAGGAGCATGTGCGTCTCTGCAAAATGGGCATTGCACGCACCTCCATACGTGCTGGGGATTTTCGACGTGGCGTAAGAGCTTTTGCATCATTTCTCTTGATCTTTGTATGTCTATTTGTGTTACCCTCCTCAGATTCAATATGCTGTGGAGCTGCAGGACAAGCAGCTGCTCTTCGACTGCGCCGAGTTGCTGGCCACCGTGGGTCATCTCACAGAGGCGGCTGGGCTTTACGAACGTGGCGGTTACTACGACGAGGCTTGCGGGCATTATATCTCTCTTAAGATGTGGCACAAGGCCAACAATATATTGAGTCATGTCAAGAGCAGCAAATTGCATGCAGCCTATGCAAAGGCAAAGGAATCGGACGGGCATTTCGAGCAAGCCATAAACAGCTATCGCATTGCCGGGGACTTGGATGCCTGTGTCAGAATTTATCTAGATCATCTGTGTGATCCACATGCTGCCTCTGAAATAGTGCTCGAATCACGCTCGATGGACGCAGCTAAGATGCTGGCCAAGTTCTATCAGAAAATTAACGATATCGATCAGGCTCTACAATTTCTCGTCATCTGCGGCTGCGTGGAGGAGGCCTTTGCTCTGGCTCAGCGTCATAATAAGCTTCGTCGCCATGGCGAACTACTGGAGCGCTATGAGAACGCCAAATCCGCTGATTATCTGGCACTGGCTCATTATTTTGAGAGTGAGAAATATACGCTGCTAGCGGGCAAATATTATTTTCTGGCCAGGGAATTTACCAAGGCACTACGTTTCCTGCTCAAGGCCTCAGCTTTTAGTAATGAAGAATCGCAGGCGCTATCGCTGGCCATTGATTGCGTGGCCACCTCCAATAATGAACAGCTGGCCACACAGCTAATTGAATTTCTGCTAGGTGAGCTCGATGGAGTGCCCAAAGATCCACGCTATCTGTTTCGCTTGTATATGGCGCGCAAGCACTTCAAGGATGCGGCTAAGACTGCGGTTATTATAGCCAATCAGGAACAGCTTTCGGGCAATTATAAATCTGCAAGAGACTTACTTTACTCCATGTACCAGGAGTTGCGTCGTAATAATCTCTCGGTGACTGCTGAAATGCGACACAATTTGATATTGTTGCATCGTTATACTCTCGTGCGCATCCATGTGAAGCTGGGCAATCATCTGCTAGCCGCCAAGTTGCTCGTCCAGGTGGCTGCCTGCATCTCACAATTTCCAGAACGTAAAGTAGAGATGTAATGTTTATTATAGTATAATTATTAATTCTTAATCATCCCCAGATATTGTGCCCATACTCACTTCGACTGTCATTGAATGCCACCGCGCCGGCCTAAAGAAATCCGCTTTTACCTATGCCTCAATGCTCATGCGTCCTGATTATCGCAATCAATTGGATAGCCGTTACATTAAGAAAATTGAGTCGATTGTGCGCAAAGCACCGAAGGGCATCAAACAGCTGCGCGATGAGATCGATGACGAGACAATGGAGTGCCCCATCTGCGATACCAATCTGGCGAACATGGAGGTCACCTGTTATAGCTGCAAGACAACGCTGCCCATTTGCATTGCAACGGGCCAGCACATCATCAAAACTCAAATGACATCCTGTCCGCAATGCGATTTTCTATGCTTTCGCGGTGAAATGGAAAAGTGGGTCATGATTGCTTTATAAGTAGTATATACTTCATTTTTGCTTATTTGCTTATAGCATTCTATCGGAAAATGGAGAATGTCCCATGTGTGGCGAGCGTGTGGCTCCTGAGCAGCTCTTGGATGTGGAGGATATACGTCCCTATATACTGGCTGCCACCTAGACTGTATATCATTTAGTACTTAATGCTGATAGACTGCACGAAACACCAAATAATATTTGATAAGTTATTTATGGCATTTTATAACAATGCTGCATAGCACCAATTACACCTGGATACAAAACATATATTCGCTTTTCAATTCAGTTATTGAGTTGGTAAAGATATGTAGTCTTTAATAAGACTGCACAGGATCACATATTTACTTACATAAATTATAAATTATTCTTACATAGATGACCACAGATATTATAGACAGTACAAAACTTCAAATGGAACTTCATCTAGGCAAAGAAATATAAGGTGATTTCTTGGAAGCCAAAAGCAAATGCATCAGTACTTACCTTTCCACAAGCACCCATACTCCTGTACTGCTGACCATATTATTCAGAAGACCTTCGAAATGCTCAGCTCAACTCATTTATTTCTAGAAAATTAATAACAATTTCAATATGATCTATTCGCTTAGAGAGTGTATTACTTTTTAAATTGCACACCACCCTTCGAGGCCTGTATGTCACAGTCAGGCAGACTTTGTTTCAGGCTCTTGGCCACTCCATCTATATCCTTAACGAAGGGCATATCGAAGATGAGCAGCTGCCTCAGATTTTTCAGCTGGCTGATGGTAGACAAGCCAGAGTCTTTGATATTATAGCAGCCGGATACCTGTAGATGAGTTAGCGACTCGCTTAAGTATGACAAACCCTCCAGGCCGTCGTCCTCCAAATGTTTGCATTGGTGAAAGATAACGGTGTCTATGTTCTTGCAGCCTTCGAAATGGTGTAAACCAATCTTCATGATCGATGAATTGGTGGCGTCCACGACTTTAATACGAAACGGCGTATTCTCCCCTGGCAGATGATTGTAGTCCTTCCACAGTTTGGTTGGATTTTCAGTAAAACGTACACCTCCACCATTTTTTAAAATCCATTCGGCGCAGAGGCGATTCGGACCCACCCGTGCCAAGCGATCCTTATCCACCTGGTTGAAGGCCACAGCCACATAACCCCATATACTGCGAGCCGCTGGTATTGTTGTCGGTGTTATAGTATCTGTATGTGGAGTGGTAACTCTACACCAGTAATTTTGTTGAAACCCATTGCTAGTCCCTTGTGTTATTGATAAACGTTTCGGTAGGAATCTTGTAATTGAGTGTAAAATAGACATTGTTATTAACAGAACAGATGTTTTCATGAACACAGCCCTGTTTTTAATGCACTTCTGCCGTCGAACAGGTGTTTTCAACTAGCCACAATACAGCCCTGTGCGTTGTGCAGCCCTCGAATAAAACAAAGTTATAATTGTTACTTTGCCTTAATGGTTTTAATGGTCCCTACACATAAAAGAAAATTAGCCATCTTTTGATTTGTTTGAGCCAAAAAAGATATTATCAATAACATTTTTCCGTACTTGTCAACCCTGTTATGGCAGCTCTGACTGTTGCCGCAGCGCAGCTGAACATTCACACACTCTCAACTTATCGATATAATATTTACAATCAGTTCTCGTTTAGTTGTCAAAGCGCGAGGTTGTTGTGTCGCAACAATTCTTAGCATTTCTCCCCGCCTAATTAATCGAAAACAAAAGCGCGTGTATGTTCCAAATCAATATAAAACTAAGCAAAAACATTAAATAATTAAATGCAACTATATTGCATATGTGCGATAACACATAATAAGCAAAATGCTTTGCTTTTTGTGCAGACAACTAAATTATAATAGCTCAAGTGAGAACTTCTACACAGAGATTGAGAAGAGAGAGAGTGAGTGAACAAGAGCGCCTGCGAGAGCGAGCATAAAATCACAGTCACAGCAGCAGCAGTAGCAGCAATAACAAAAATAAATACATACACAGCACACTGAAATGTACGTACATAGTAGTTTTAAGGCATTTTAACTTTTTACATGATATTGTTTTGTTACGCATTTGTTTGCTGTAAGTCTAGTTGGCGGCAACAATCAAAACAATCAAACGAAAAACCAAATTCAATCTTGATAGGCATGCACCACACACACACGCACGCATATGTACATATGCGCGCACGCATACATGTGTATGTATGGCAGGCGCGCATTAAATAAAAATAAATTCTACCGCTGCGTTTGCGTTTAGTTTATTTTGTGTGTACGTGCGTGTTGTGAGTGTGTGTGTATGTCGGTGTCAGTGACGTTGCGTTGCTGCCTCAGTCGCTGTCCCGCTGTCTCACTGGCCGCTGCCAACGCGCGCGTCAGCATCGAACGTGTTAAAGTGACGAATAAACAACGCAGAATCGTTCACTAGAAAAGATACGACAAATAGGCATACAGACAGACAGACAGTCAAACATTTGTACATTTCTTTCACACAAACACATATCCACTCGCACACACAGACACGCTGTGCCTTTATAGCCGTAGCAGACATTTTGGCTGCTCCGTTCGCGCAATTTGTTTATATGAGTGCAACCGCAACGTACCCCTATCCCACCCGTTCTCTCTTAATACCGTTCGCTAGGTGTGTAAATGCCCCCATCTCCCACGCCTCCCCCACCCTCAACTCTATTGCCATACGTTTCAGCCAGCAGTTTTCATTCACGCTAATTTTGCCTTCACTTCTATTTATATGCTTATTTAGAATAAGCTTCCGAAAAGGGTATAATCAATTTATTAGTAACCAGCTGAAGTTTCTATAAGATATATAATAAATACAAAAAAAAAATATGTTGGTAAGCTCTTGCTAACGTATGACTTGATGTATCTGCCAGCTGCGTTTTATATTTGATTATGCCTTCTTTATACACCCTAGCCTTCCATTGCCTTTCTACAGGGCATCTCGCTGTCGACCTCTGTCGCCTGCAGCGCTTTTACTTGTTTTCTACTTCCACTTTTGTTTTTTTGTTTTCGTCTACTCCTGAGGCACCCAACTGTGTGTATATGTGTGTGTGAATGTGATTGTGATTGTATGTGTGCGTGTGCCAAGATGAAGAATGATATGCAGCAATGTTAGATGATAAATAGCGCGCTATATTAAATGATTTATTTTGCCTGCCTGCGTGCCCTCTCTTTCCCTCTGCCCCCACCTCAGGTTCATTGTGCCCGTTCTCGCTCGCTTTGCATCTCTCTCTTGACCGTAGCTAAAGGCAGTCCATCTATGGACTAATGCTAATGCCTATGCTGTGCTTTCAATCTGTATATCTTGCCGTTGCCATTGCCGTTGCCTTTGCCGTTGTTGTTGCTCTTGCTCCCATTGTTGCTGTTGTTGCTCTGGTAATTGATCAAGCAATTGTACAAATCCACGGTACAGTCGGTACAGTGCGGCTTTCATTCAGTTTAATAAATCTGAACGCAAGTTCAAGAAATCTTAATCTGCTCTAAACGATCTCAAATGCTTTTTATCCTCAACTAAATTTTTCATTTGTAAAATTTAACTCCATAATAACATTGCCTTGGCTACAGCTAGGCGTTACACGATATGCAATCTTAATTCGTTTATAAAGAAAAAACTGCACACAAATCACAATAACTCAGATTTGAATAGCATATACATGTACATACATATGTCAAATATATTTTTTACTAATATATAAAGACATATTTTCTATAATACATTTAAATATAACATGTATCTTCTACCTAACGATATTCATTCTATGAATAAAGTTTTAGTTTGAATAATATTTTTAGAATCAAAGAAAAGTATCGTAAAAATTATATAATAATTAGACCAAACATAATTACCACTTAAATTTTATATATGTTTATAAATTATATAAATCACAATTATAATTTTGCTGAATACATTTTATAATTCTTTTAAATTTGCAACTATTCTAAGCAAGCTTTCCATTCCATTTTTATCATATGTATGCATGTATGTATAATATATAGCAATTTCCGGATTGCACTATTATGAAATTGTTAGATAAATCAATCGAAAAGCCATGTGCTGGCTGCTGAGTCAAATATTTCAACAATTATTTCATTTACTGTTGGGGATTTTATTTCTCCACTAATCGCATATCATTTCCACAGCATTTCCACTGGCTTTAATCATTTGCCACGGTCGACAGCGAGAGAGAGAGAAAGAGAGAAGGCAAAAACATGAAAACAATTTTTTTAAATGTGTTTTTTTTGTTGTGCCATTTTGCGGCTTTTTTTATTTATTTATTTTTATCAAATTAGTTATAATTACACTTAATGCAATTTAGTTATGAGGTTCTCTATGGTTGCTGTTGTTGTTCTCTCTCTGAATGTTCGTGCTGGTTTTATTTTTTTCTCCTCTTTTTTTTCGCTCTTCGGGGGGTTTTCACGATTTGTGCAACTTGCATTTGTTGCTGTTGTTGTTGCAGTTGCATTTGAAGCTTTAGAAAAAACGTTGTTTTTTTTTGTTACAAGGGCTTGGCATATACCACATTAACACACACACACACATTTACATCTATACATATACAGAAAATGAGGGTGCCAACAGAGAGTGTGCGAGGGAGGGAGAGAGGGAATGCCCCTGTTGTTTCTATTGAGCACACGGCGAGGTGTTAATGCATTCTGGATTTGTAGATTTTTTTAGTTGGTCTGATAATTTTAACCGCATTCTGAGTACCTTGTGCTTATTCCTCTTCTACGTTTTCAACGTCTGGTTCTACTTGGTTTTTAATTTTTTTTTGTATTTCTTATTATTTTTTATTGCATATTGTTTGCACTCAACCGAGATTCGTAATGTGCTAAAATATTTCTGAATTAGCGCGAAAGCCACGTTCCAAGTATAAAGATTTGTTTAACGATCGTGTCGAGAGAACTGGTAAAAAGTAACTCCAATAAAAAAGTGTAGACATGACTTGAAAAAAATTATATGTATGTGTATGTGCTCATGTATTTATATATATTAATATAATTTATTTATTATATATTCAAATTAAGCAAAATTTTTTACTTGAAGAACAATTAATGAAATATGACAAATGCATCATAAAAAAAAATAAAAAAATAAATAAATAAATAAATAAATAAATAAATAAAAAAACAAAATATTTAGAAATATTTTGTTGGTATATTTAGCAATTCTCCAACACAGAAAATATGTTTGATATAAAAGAAAAGCATATATAAAGCAATGATTTATTAGAATATATATATATTAATTAAATTTGCTATATGATATATTTTAAAAACATATGATAGATAGTTATAATATAATTTTTGTCTAAAGTCCTAAACAACATGGTAGTAAATCAATTCCTTATATCAAATACATTTTGAAAACATCCACTTGATGGATATTTATTGGACAAAGTTTTTAAAATATGTATGTCGATTCATTAAAAAATGATATATGGTATATTTATTATTAAATATGTGGATAATTTGATTAGCAAACGAAACTACTAACAAAAATATATTATTATAGATAAATTCATTCTTTATCAGCGATATGATATACTAGACGGAAATTGCTTCATATTTTCAAGCACACCAAAAATGCAAATAAATGAACTTGTCCTATTCAAGTGTTATATATGTGATTCATATTTAATATTATTTTATATAATATGTAGTATGTACTGTATATATTTAGCAATATCTTGCCTATGATCGTTCAGTCTGAGCTTTGCCCTCTTCACTGGCTTACATATCCAAGCATCCTATAATACTCTGCATGCCAATTGTTGCATAGGAATTTATGATTCATATTGTGCGCAATTTATGATGTTCGCTACACTGCTAAGAGGATTAAAAATATGATTTATTATTTCCTTCTTAAGAGAGGGTCTAACCATATAATCCAACAGCTAGAGAACTGCAGCTTCAAAGGAGTCGATCTGGCCTGGCTCTGGCTAGCTTTGATTATATGAATGATGCTTAATATGCCATGAAATTGTTTGGCCTCATTGCTTATTATTGTTATTAACAATGAAAGCTCAGCTAGATTTTCCATATCATTTAACGCGCGCAAAAAACAATCAGTTGAAGTCGTTTTTCCAGCTAAACGCGAGCTGCGGCTTGGCCTTATGCTTTACAGATATATATATATATGAGGGGCCTCAAGGTGTGAATTCTAGTTAAATTCAATATCATAATATGCACATCGTATGCATATGGGGCCGTCAATTTTCTTAGCCAAGATTATATCAAAAGGAGGGTAGAGAGCTCATAAATAAATGCATTTAATGCTTGGCTGCGCGCCTGCTAAACTCGACTGCGACTGCGACTGCGACTTGGGCAGTACTTTATTTTCTGCTGCTTCTTCTTATTCTTTTTCCATTTTTTTTTTTTTTTCTTACTTTTTGTGCTGAGCTTGTCTCACGGAAGGAATCTGCGGCAATTGGCCAAGACTTGCAGCACTTTGACTTGAACCTTCGCTCTTCTCATCATTAGCAATTTGAAATGCATTCAAAAAAGGAGCTCTCTATATGTGCATCTGTATGTGTGTGTGTGTGTGTGTGTGTGTGTATCCAATTATTTTCACATTTTATGGCGTAAATTTTCTTAAGCCCCCCAAAACCATTTTTCAACCGAAACGAAACGAAGACAACAACAACAACAGCAGCAGCAGAAATGCAGCTCCACGTCCAGCTCCAACTAAGGCACAGCAGAGCAGAGCAACAAATCTTAAAAAGGCATCAAGATTATTGCACAGAAAAATTCTTTTCTTCACACCTCGAACGTTCGCTGACTGGCTGAGATGGCTATGGATGGCGGCAGGCCCCAGCGGAGACTTCCGAGCGGGACAACAACAAAAGGCCAAGGCTCCAAAGAATTAAATGCGACTTCAAAGAAAGGCACAAACAGCAACAACAACAAAAGTATTGAAGACGAAGAAGAAGCAGCAGCAGCAGCAGCAACAAGAAATATGGTCAAAACGAATGCGGCCAACACCAACAATGGACATGTGCAACAACAACAGCAACAACAACACGGCAGCAACAATAAAAACCAATTTAAGCCAACCGACGCGTCGCCTCCATGCGGCTCGCTGCGTCTATCTGTATCTGTATCTCTCGCATGTGTGTCTGTGTGTGTATCTGGAGGATTTCACGTAGGTTGTTGTTATTTTTCTTTTAACTCGAACTGACGTTGGGCACAAAACGTCAACTGTGAGGCAGCAACAGCAACAACAACAACAACAACAACAACAACATATGCAACAGCCACAGCAACGCATACGCAATCAGTTTCAGAAATCAGATTCGGTTCGAAGTTGAATAGTTGTCGGTTATGTTGTTGTTGTTGTTGTTGTTATTATGTGGGTATCTCTCTATGTGCCACATGTGTGTGTGTGTGTGTGTGTGTGTGTGTGTGTGTTTGCTACGTGCACGTCTGCTGGTCTCTGCTGCTTCTTCTTGTACTTCTACTACTTCTTCAGCCGCATAGGGTTAAACTGATCTATTGATATACAAAACATGTTTCGAACAACAACAGCAACAACAAATTAAAATAAAAATATATTTAAATTATTTACAACTCGCTCTATTATAATGAAAACAGGCAATACCAGAGCCAAATGCCCAAAAACTTTGTTCTCATAACAGCCAATTTATAAAGAAATTGAAATACTATATATGACTATAATATAATATATATTTCCTAGGCCTTCCACAATTACATTTCTTTAAATAAAACTCTAGAAATAACTAATTAAATGAGTGTTGGAAGACGAAAATGAGAATCGTGTAGAAAATACCAAATTAATGGGCTTTACTATTAAAGTCTAATTGTAATGGTATGGGGTTTACTAAAGTCTAATTGTAAGAAAGGTATATAAAAGAGTTCAAGACATTTACGAATTTACAATAGAGTTTCTTTTACCATATAGAGCTCTCCATGACTTGAACACATATGAGTTTTCTTCTATATAACTCCTTGGCAGAAGTATATAATATATTCCAATATTAAAAGAATTTATTAAATATTCTACAAAATATTTAAAAAATATATAAATCATTTTACAAATGTAATAAAATAAATAATTGAGAATATTATGCATTTTTATATAAAAATATTAACTTGGAAATCAATTTGAAGAACTTTAACTTTTTCATATATCATTAACATATATATTTAAATAATTTTTTAAATAATTCCTAAAGAGAATATAATACAAAAATATCTTTTATATTTATTATAGACCTTTAACTTTTTCATATATCATTAACATATATATTTAAATAATTTTTTAAATAATTCCTAAAGAGAATATAATACAAAAATATCTTTTATATTTATTATAGACCTTTAACTTTTTCATATATCATTAACATATATATTTAAATAATTTTTTAAATAATTCCTAAAGAGAATATAATACAAAAATATCTTTAATATTTATTATAGACCTTTAACTTTGTCATATATCATTAACATATATGATATATATTTAAATAATTTTTTCAATAATTCCTAAAGAGAATTTCAATAATATATAATATTTATTATAGATCTCGCATCGAAATATACTCCAGAATATGCTACACTTACAGCTAAATCATAGCTTAATAATTTACAACAAAAGAGCTATACAAATCGCATAGAACACCCTGAAAGTATATAGCTTAAATGGCATAAAAGATCTACACCGAATTGAATACAAACTCATTCATTGAGTGAAACATAGAAATGGCATTTATCATTTCTACCTTTGGCTCAATACAACAGAGTTGACCCAAAAGTCGTATGTCTTTAATCTTAACTCAAAAGCCGTAACATTCAATTAAAGTAGAAGAAGAGGAAAATCAATGCTGCGCTTTGTTCCAATTTGGTTCTACTTGAAAAAATCAAATCAAATTTTGTTGAGCATTTGATATGCTTCGGGAACAATACGAAATGAGATCCCAAAGGCTCTTGAGAAGATTGTATAGCTTTTGTGTTACATTTTTGGGATTGTCATGGCAAAAGTCAGAGCACCCATGTGTGCGTGTGTGTGTGTGTGTAGGACAGTTGAGAAAACGTTTTGAGTTGCCTTAATCTTAATGCGCCCATTTGGCCGTCAGGCTTCCTTATTATAAGTACTTTTCACCTTCGACTCTCTGCTGTCCGACTCGAAGTGGCAAAAAGCAACAACAGCGCAGCAATACCGAAAAAAACAAAGAAAAAAACCCGAAAGAAACAGATGCTTCTAAAAACGTAGAGAGATCATAGCACAAACAACAACAACAACAACAACAATGCTGAAACCCTCTGTGAAATCCCAAAGAGTCTGCCCCATGCCTCATGCCACACACTGGAAAACGACGAGAGGCCACAATCCAGTTTTCAGTTTCTTATTATTATATATATTTCTTTTTTCTCTACTATTGTTGTTGTTATTGCCTCTTCTTCTGCTTCGTCTTTATGCTGTGGTCTGTTCTTTGATTCGGGATCTCGGGATCTCAGCAGTTGAAGTTTTTCAGAATTTCGTGCTGTGTGCCCCGTCGTCTCTCATTGTTGTTGTTGCTGCTGTTGTTGCTTGTCTGACTGGCTGTGCTGTGCTTTGTATTTTATTTTTTCTTCACACCTTCGAAAAGGCAAAGGCACAAATTTTGTACGTCCGTCGACTGGAAATTCAATTCAATTCCCTTGCCACAGGCCGCGGGCCGTCAAAAAGAGACGCCCGAGCGGCAGTTGTAGCCGGTTTTTGGTGTTGGTGTCGCGCTTGGTTTTCTCACTTGCCCACAGCACTAACTTCGGCTCTGTGTGTGTGTGTGTGTGCATGTGTGAGTACCTGTCTCTGTGTATGTGTGTGTGTGTGTGTGTTTCTGTGTCTCTTTCGGCTCTGGAGACTGCAAACTGCGAACTTGGCAGCGCGCAAACTTGACAGCCCTTCTGCGCGTTTTTGTAAGTCTTCGCCTGCCAGGATCGTTTTTATTTTGTATTTTTTTTGTTTTTTCTTATTTTCATTTTGGTCTCAGCTTTTTTTTTCTCTCTTCTTCTTATTTCATCGTTAAGATCTTTTGACAGCCGCATTGCGTTCTTTTTTCGTTTGCATACCCATTGTTAAAAAGGCTTGAGCCTGGTATAATGAGTAATATATAGTGCTATATAGTATATATATATGTATATGCTCGAATTGGTATAAGCTCTTAAGATGTTTTCTTCTTAATTTAGTATAAATACATATAATAATAATGGAGTATATAAAATTGTATTTGCTTGCTGAATTAAATATATATCGATTAAAAAAAAAAATGAAAAATGAAAAATGATGAGATATTCTATTTCTAACATGGTTCAACCATAGTCAATTTTCTTTATATTTTATTCCCTTTTCATATTTGCTCAACAGAAACTTATTAATCGAACAACTTTTCGATTATTTCGATAAATTCCCTTCTCAATATTTTTACATTGCAAAAAATACCATATTTAGTATTTATAGTATTTAATTATAAATAATTATATATGGTTCCATTACAAAACATTCAAATCAAACGTGAATTACTACTACTACTACTATTGTTATTTTTTTAATATTTTCTACTTTTGTGTAGGCTTCATATAATTTTAATTTTCCTAAGTTTGACTCAAGAATTGTCAACATATTAATAAATAAAATTTAAAAAAAAAAATACTCTACTATATAAATTTCTTACGACTACAGCATAACTGCTAGTCGTTCATTTTGAAGTAGAGCATGCCGCTGCTGCAGCTTGTTCGCATCTTGTTTTGCATTTTTTTTCTCCCTTTTTGAATGGAACTCAATTTGACATGCCTGAAGATTTTCTTGAGCCGCTTTAACAAAGAAAACGACGAGAGAAAAAAAGAAATGTAAAGGAGAACCGAAAATTAAATCGAAAAATTATTGCGCGCAGCGGATTAATTTGCGGCTGCTGGTCATGCCTCAGCCCACGCCCTACGCCTACACGACGCGTCGCACGGCCGCAGCCGCTGTCTCTCCTTTTGATGTGCATCCGTAAGCCTGAACTGTCCACTTGGCCAAGTTAATCCACTACATTTCAAGGTGCAGGCATTAAGGCCGTAAAGCACTAGACTTTATACCACGGGCTTCCTCTCTTACCTAAAGCCTGCCAAAGGAAATCATAAAAAAAAGAATAATAATAATAATAATAATGCCCACTTGTCACTATCTAATATAGGAGCCCCTTCTATAACGTTGGCCTCGTCTACTGCGCCTAACACAAGTCTTTTTGGGGCCTTTGGCTAAGTTGATTTTTGTCGTAGCCATAAAATGTGTTTGTCGTTCGCTGCTTATCGTTCGGCTGCTTGATAACACATTTAGTATTAACAAACAGAAATGCTACAGATAAACCAGAATAGAATGCTTCATAAAATACCCTGTATGGAGGGAGTTGCAAGTGCATCAGAGTATATATAAGCATATGTGGGAATATTTATTATATATTTATTAACGCATTTTCTTCAATTTTAAACTAAATAAATATTTGAAATTCTTTACATCCCCAGATTAAGTTTTTTGTCATTAATTAAAGAGTATATATGTAAATATATTTATATAAATACAGCGTCCGTTGAAATAGACTTTTAATACTTACATTCAACTGGCATTTACTCCTAATACTAGCCAGAAGCCTATTTAACCCCACCCAGTCGCGCTAGACAATGCAGGGTATCTATACATTTTTCTACATGGTGTAAACAAATTAAATTTGTGCACTTCTGTCATGCAGCTGATGTCACGGGCTATAAAACAGCAAACGAATTTCTGTGGAATTAGGCGAGAGCGCGAGATATGAATTCGAACTGGAATATAGGGAAACAAAATAGTTGATTTATGAACTGTTTACACCCTCTTTATCGCAATATCATAGAACAGAGCAATGCCTTGACCAGACACATGAGCTTTCAATAGAGTTAATTGAGATTAATTGAGATTAAAGAATCCATAGACAATGATTTCTTGCTTTTGGGCATCTGATTATTATTTATTAATTAAAGGAAATTGAGAAACACTTAACAAATTCACAAATTTTGGATTAGCTTTTATAGAAATATATATAGAATATAGAAATGTAAATAAACCCATTTGGAATATTTTAGTTAATACAAAATTGCAACTTTTTAACGGTCAAGATTGTTTTTATCCACTATCATAAGAATATAGTGTTTTACGTCTTTTTGAGGGCTTTTTTGTTTTCTTACGTAATTCTCTTTTTTTATGACTCTCCACTGTCCTTTTATGGAATAAAATACTCCACGTTATTGGGTAAATCCTTGTCCTAAATTGCCATTCTGCTGAGACAACAATAGGAGCTCCCGTGACAGAACCTCAACTAGCCTATGAAAATCCAGCTCTTTCTGCTGATGCTGCAGCTCATGTTCCTCAAGCTGCTCTAGCCGATCGCACATGCACATTCTCAGATGTCCTTTACACAAGAGCTCCGCTACTTTGATTTTCCCTGCTATATTCTGTTGATCCTCGGCCAGTCGACGTTTTCTCTGCTGCTGTAGCTTGATGCGATTGCTGCGACGCAGCTGCGGCTCGACATTGGATTCTATCTTATGTTCGGTAGACTCGGATGATGACATGATCTGTTTAAGAAATAGGGATATCTTTCTGCTCCTAATGTGTTGTAATACTTGTAAAAGCTGACTGAAAGAGGTCTGAGTATCTATAATGCCTGCTTCAATTTGAAGTTGAAATCTTTGACTATTTGAATCATCAGGTTTATGCTGCTAGCTTGATTTCTATATTTTATTATTTTTGATGAAATTTCTTCAAAAATATGCAGCAATTTATATCTTTATTTAGTGTATTTGGAAAGAACAAAAATTTCTTTCTTGCCGAATTCCACGTTTAGGTATCACAATTTCTAAATATAGTAACAGAATGTTCTCATAAGTCGCAGAGATTATCTGATTTCGAAAAATGTTCTTTATTATAGAGAAAATGGTAAACAAAACATTTTCGGCAGATGAATGTATGAATATATAGTTGAGAAGGTCTATAAAAGTTTATTTAGAAATGTTATTTAAATTTCGTTTTTATTATAATCCAGCATAAGCAAAGTATTTAAATGATTCAAGTAAATATTTTATGGTACAAACTTATCTGCAAAATAGAGCTAAAAATATATTTATCAAATTATTTCTATTAATTTTGAAGAATTTTGCTATATATAAAAAGATAATTTCTAGAACTATTAAAAATATATTTTGACTGGTATCTTTAAGATACTCTTTTCAGCCATGAATGACACTATCTATGAGAAGCTTTTCCCTGAAATTCTTTAACTTTTTCCTTTATCAGACATTCCCAAGGTTAATTCATTAAGTCCACTCCACCTGACTGGCACACAAAGCACACCTCTAGGGGAGTATCTATATATATATGTACATATATTTTGGCATATGATATCACATATCACAACTACCCCTCAGTCTTATCAATGAGACAACAACAATAGCAACAATAACAATGATAATAATAATAATACTTTACTGCGCTTTGTTTATTTGTTATTTATGCGCTTTAGACCAATCAAGCAAAACGGTTTATCATTAAAGCGATAAAAAAAAGACGTTAATTTATTATATATGTATATACACACACACAGGCAAACACAGCTTTATTTACATATACATACATACATGCACAAATATTCGCATGTGCAAAAAATATTGAACTTGAAGTAAAGCTTTAAAATGCTTCCCCCTCATGCCGTACTGCTCGCGCACCCTTGCTTGCCGCCCTGTTTGCTGCGGCTTCGTTTTAATAAACCGTTATAAGCGTGCGTGCATACAGCAGCTGTCTGTCTGCTTGCCTCTGTGTGTGTGTGTGTGTGTGTGTAAAGCATCCAAGCAGAAGGCAATGAAATAGCCAACAATTATAAAAACTCTTTTTAGTTATTTAATTAGCTAGCCCCCGTCTATATAGACGTAGCGCGGGCGCAAGCGAGAGGAGAAGCTACGGGCAACGGTGGCAGCGTCTCGCGTTCGTATCTAGAGTGGAAAATTAATGGCTACAAAATTAAATTTATTTTTGCAAAAAAAAAAAAAACAAATAAAATAAAAACAAAAACAAAAGCAGCAGCACCAGCACCAGCAACAACAACAAAGCTGCGCGACGGAGCAGCCGCTGGCACAGACAGCCTGGCAGGCCGCGCAGTTGCTTTCTTATTGGATTTTGTTGTTAGTGTGTCTCTATGTGTTTGTGTGTGTGCGTGTGCAAAATTTATGTTGCTATTTGCGTCGTTGTTGCTGCGCAGCAACTGCGCTGCTCTTATCATGGGTTTGTTCTTGTTGTTGCTGTTGTAGCTGGCACGTTACCTAATTAGTTGCCGCAGACAGCGCGGCAATAGGCAACGATTTTACCTTTTATGTTGTTTTTGTAAGCCATAGGCCAATACAAACAAATATGCAGAGGCACTCATACACTCACACGCGCACACACACACACACCAATATTGAGTTCGCATTGACGTAACGTCAACTGCGACAGACAACGCCGACGCTGACTGCGCGCTGTTTCCGTTCTCGTGCCCACGCACCACAACACAGATACAAGAGCGAGAGGGAAACTGTGCGAGCAGAGCAGCGCAGCAGTGAGCGGGGGACTCCGCAGACCACGCGACAAACACAGCTTCAATTTTTGTTGCCGTTTCTTTTGCTGTTGTTGTTCTTGTTGTTAGCCGCTGCTGCTGTTGCTGTGTGGAAAAAGAATAAAAAAGAAAAGAAAAACAACTGCACAGTGCTGTGAGAGAGACAAATTGTGGGGTGTAATGGAAACGAGCAAATTTTATGTGCCTTTGAATAGCTGCTTGATCACGGCGAAACGAATCGATTACACTAAAAAGAGAGACATACAAATTAGACATGCAAGATACACACAGACACAACCGCACACACACACATCAATATACACATATGCATGCTTTAAGTACTAACATAAGCGTTCACTTTGACAACTGATCAGCTTTGTAGTTGTAGTTGTAGTTGTAGTCGTTGTCGTTGTTGATGCTTTTTTTACGAACCAGCTTATAAGCAATTAAATTCAATTGATTACATTTGCAGTATAAGCCGGATGTGGCGCAGCGGCTTATTGGGAACTTGGTTGGATATCACCTTTTGACTTGTTGCTTTAATATGTACATAAAAATGTCCATAAATACCTTGACTTTTAATGTTTACCAAAGCATATTGAAGTTAAGTCAATATTTATAGACATCTTATGACCAATTCGCAAATATCAATAAAAGTAATGCAGACAGAATTCTGAAGTGACAGATATTTTATTGCGAAGCGTTACAGGCCGTAGACACGCGCATAAAGACTTAAAATTATGAATTATGCTTACTGTTAAATAAATAAATATTTTGTTTAAGAAAACTCTTCTACTACCATTAAAATTTTCACTTTAATTTAACTATAATTTGATGGATGCTCGCCACTGTAGCATTTCATCTACAATTTTTGGCAAGGCTGCAGCTGCAGCTGCTTTGAACTCAACTTCACCTCGCCTCAGCCCACCTCAGCATATTCCAACTCAAATTACTGGCCGCCCACTGCATGTGCTTTGACTTATTTTGGTTTTGCTTCATTTTTTTTTTTATTTTTACGCCAACGACAAACGTCACTCACACACATACACATACGCACACAAATATTGTATATATTTTTATTCATTTGGCAAAAGGCAATAAACAACAACAACAACAACAACAACGACTAAAAAGAGACACAAACAACAAAATAACATTTGGGCGAAGCGTTTTCATCACACACACACACACACACATGAGCATAACATAAAAACCAGAAAAAACAAGCAGTGGGCGACAACAACAACAAGAAATGAACCGAGCCAGCAGAAAAATGAAATAAAATTTTATAAAAAATCTGGCAACAACAAGAAAAATTACCAATTTAAATGTTAAAAAGCAAATCAACAGGCAGCAGGTAAAAATTAAGACCAATAAAAATGCAGCCTCAGCTCCAAGTAAAATGTAAAAAAAAAAATAAATAAAACCAAATACCAAATAGCACAAGAGCACCACATTAAAAGCGTTATAAAAATTTAAATTTAAATTAAAACAAAAAACTAATGTAGTTTCCAC
Source organism: Drosophila buzzatii (assembly GCA_035045845.1). NCBI lineage: Eukaryota > Metazoa > Arthropoda > Insecta > Diptera > Drosophilidae > Drosophila > Drosophila buzzatii. The sequence goes on along the minus strand of JAWNOS010000244.1, from coordinate 11,534,383 downwards.
TCACCATACGTATGTCGCTGTCTCGCTCTCACCTCTTTCATCTATCGCCACAATCTGCTCTCGAATCTCATGACAAATGATGTTATTCTTGTGCAGCTAACGATCTTTAAGATACACAAATACATATAGATAAACATATGCATATACAGAAGATACACACACACACACACTCGGCATATGTCGCATGTGTTTTAGGCCCCGTCCATTGTATATTTATGTGCGGCATTATCATATCAACGCGATCGACAGCTAACAACGTCGACATTTTGTCGTTTTCATAAGAAAACAATACTCGCCCATGCTCGTACCGTTATCTAATAAATTGTGCGGGAGTTGACGAACACGACAACAACAACAACAACGAAAAAGAAGACCACAAAACAAAACAAAATAAAACCAATAACGAAAATCAACTAAAAATCTCAATAAAATCTGCATTTGATTTGCTCAACGTAAATTTGGTTATTGTCCAACACCAAAAAAATATATTAAAAAAAAAAGAATTGAGTTCACAGCGAAAGCTTGGAACAACAAATGTTCACTTATAATAATAAAAATACAAAAACAACAAAAAACAACAACTAAAATTGATTGGCGTGGGTTTTGCCCTTACATTGGGATTTTTTTCTCTCTCGATTTTATTTGAAGAGAACTTATGCTAATCAATATGCGATTTAGTTAGCATTTTATGCATGCAAATCAATTCAAAATGGCGGACGCCAGTTTTAGACAACGACGAAAAATTAGCGAGCTGATCGTCGCTGATTGGTGTGTGAAAATTGTCGCACAATACCAAACTAATTTATATAAATCTTGCTTTTTTTTTTCTTTTGTAATATCTCAAACTGTTGATCGATAGACAAACTGTCATCGATTGTGATGGGCGGCCACCCGCAGCATCAGCTTTCGCTGATCGATAGTTTCATGAAAGCGTGTCAAAGGTGTTAAACAAACTTTAAAATAAAAAATAAAAACAAACTGAAAACGCTTTGGATTGATGTGTTGTGCTTTATGAATATTTGATTATTTTTATAAATATTTTATAATTATCTTTTGTTTTCAGTATTAGATATTAAAGTAGAATTTGCATTTTGAATAGTGAACAAAAAAGTAAAAGGTTTCAAAATACCTTAAACCCTTTTTAAGTGTTTATGAACTGTTGATGGAAATATTATAATTTAAACTATTTACGAGTGGATTGTATAACGACTTTCGCCATAAGAATTTGACAGATTTACATCAAATTTGCGTAGTAGTAGTAGAGTAAAAAATTACGAAAGGTGACTACTTTTCTCTCTATCTATATCATATTTTACTGATCTATTGGACTCTGGGTTTTTCTTGATAGATAATAGTAGAAGTTATTTGTACGTAATGCCAAACCCTATTTCACTGCCCCCTCTTTATCAATAGTCTCTGACGTAAAGTAAGCAAACAGCTTGTTCAGCTGTTCTGGAAACTTGGTTAATTTTCTCATCCAAACACTTGCCGCACAGCCAATTCAAATATTTACCATTAACAAGTTTTTCAGCATAACTGCTCAATAAATTTCATATAAAAAAAAGGAGTATAAATGTATGTATGATTTCCTCTGTAGATACCGACGCCACGATCGTAGTGGCGATCGTAGACAGTGCAAACCTATTGATTAGATAATTGCATCAAGAGTGGTACGAGCTGTATACTCTATGACTCTTAGATAGACGGGAAGCCAATAACACAAAAACAAAATTATCTAATTGAGAGCAGACTTTCGACACTTCACTTAGGGGGAGTGCTCCCAAACCGAATTGAGGCCAATTCGTGTTGTTGTTATCGTTATCGTTGTTATCGATCTAGCAACTAAAACTAATCAAAAGCCACTTCAAATACAGCTCGCCAGCAAACAACTTTAATAAATATAAATATATTTTATATAGAACAGAAGCATACTCTGTAATGTACTTCTACTCGTTTGGGAGCTGTGGAAAGGGTATATTGGCTCTGCACATTCACTTATGCACTTATCTAGCTAAAATATTTAAAAGACATTTTTTATAATAAAATATAAATATATTCATGTGTAGTCTAGTCCTATCTAATAACAATATCAAACTTTATTTTGGCATATTTCAAATCTATAATAAACTATATATGCCATAGTTATAGAGCCCACATTCCCTAATGATTTTTTGTGTGTTTCTAAAGATTTAACAAATATGTTATATGTATTTTGTAGCTATGATCTAAAACTATATATTTTGTGTTTATGAATTTTCGCTTTTATATTTTTTCTATATAATTAACTATATAGAAATCTCTTAAAATGCTTGAGCAAGTACTCTGCAGTCTCTTACGCCCGCTCTGGACTGCAACAGGCTTGCTGCACATTTTTTGATGTGTGGAAAACTCTTTGAAGCACAGGAAAAACTCAACTGAACTGAACTGTAGTGAAGTGAAGAAAAAAAATAAGAAAAAAGATGTTTAAGAGATCTTCAACTGAGCTGGTTCTGCTTGCCTTCTTTGTGGCTGGTTTTTCTTTTTCTGGCGTGCACTTTTTTATTTTTCCTGCTGCTTTTTATTTGATTTCATTACGCGATGCTCTTTGTAGTTGTTGCTGTTGCGTTAGTTGTTGTTGTTGTGTTACTAAATTTGGTTGTCTGGGCATTTTAACGCGCCTCTTTATGTGTGTAGACGTCTCTGTGTGTGTGTGTGTGTGTTTGTGTGTGTGCCAGACCATTTTTAGTAGCCTGGCCAACAGCAGCAGCCAAAGCCGCCTCTCCTCTATCTAGCCTATGCGTTACGTATACGTTAAATATACTAGAGTATATATATGTATAAATATATATATATATATATATATATATATATATATATATATATATATATATATATATATATATATATAATATAAGTACATATATATATATATATGGTCATGCCTGTTTGCGGTAATTGCAGTTGGACTTTGTTGAAGTCGCTTTGCGCCTTTGTTTTTGCCCTTTTTGGTGGGTGGTTTTATTTTATTTCTATTTATTTATATTTTTCTATTTCTCTTTTTTGGTCTGGGAAAAATGTTTGTTAGGCCTCAGCTGAAAAAACATGTCGCTTATAAGTGCATTTTGTCCATAATATTTGCCGAAAGCAAATAATAATGAGCGCAACATAAAGAATGTTGTCAATTGATTTGTTAGCTAATTAAATTGTTTTTAGTTTTTATTTGCTTTGGCCAAACTTAAAAGGAATTGCAATTTATACGAAAGGCCAAACATTTATGCTGAAAATAATAACAAAAAAATATTTTGTTTTTGTTGGACTCATGTTTATTTATATATATTTTTTTAAAGTTTTTACATTACAAATAAAGACTAGAATTAGGCATACAAAATTTTATAAAAATTGATAAAAATATTTCTAGTATTTATATATTTACTATTATCATTTATATTCAATTAAATGTGTTCGTAAATATCAATTTTAATTTATTATGAAACCAATATTTTTATGAATCCAATTACCAACTAAATATGGCAATGTAGACTTGGCAAAAATCTCAAATCTTATCTCATTCTCAGAATGCAATCTTTACTTCAAGATGCGCTCTTGTGACATTCAGATGTAACTAAACATAATTCCTAGCAAAGTTCCTCAAGATCAGCAATATGAAATTTCATAGCTTGAATATTTCTAGTTCTCGGAGCTTATAAAACAGTAATTAAATTTTGCGCATTTAATTCTATTTGTCTACATTCATATTGTCTTGTCACTAAATCAACAAATTTATTAGTTTAACAATGTTCTAATACCTTTAATGGGTGTCGGAATTAATTTTTTTAAACAACAGATAAAATCGGAGCAAACGTGAGTTGCACAATTCTTTGGAAGTTATCTAGAATTTGCATTTGTAGACAGTAGCTTGTATGCCAAATTTAATAAGTCTAGCGCAAGCTTGCATAGTTTAAACAAACATAAAACGAAACAGAAATGAAAACAATTTGCAGTAAAACGTTTTCTCTCTCGCTCTCTTATTTTGCTTGTCAGCAAAGTTAATTATATATTTTAATTGGGGTTTCACGCCTATAAAATATTTATCTTTAAAGCTGTTTTTTGATTCTGTTTTTGTTGTTGTTTTTTTTTTTTTTTTTTTTTAATTTATTTGCACATGCATCAGCCGATTATTGCGAGGCATCTGAATGTCGAGTACGCCGCAATTTAGCTGATAGCGAAAAAAGTGCGCAGCATTCGCTTTATCTGAATGTCGCCGCCGCCGAATTTCTTTTGAATTCGCTCAATGTAGGTGCGGCTGTGTGTGTGTGTGTGTGTGTGTGCCTATGTGTAGGTGTATGTCTGTGTGCTTTGGACTTTTAGCAAGCGCAAAGTACAAAATGCAAAACGCTGCAAAAATTTGCAACAAGTTGAGAGATTTTTTTAGGGGGCTGATGCTGCTGTCTGGTGCGTCTTTTGCTGTTTGTGTTATAAAACGTTTCGCGTTTTCTTTTTTGTATTCATGTTTTTATTTTATTTTTTTTTCGCACAAAAACATCCGGTCGTATTTTAATTTAATGAGCATTTATTTTGCACACTGCCAGAGTCATTTGCCAACGCTGTTTATAATTAATTATTTATTTAGCTTGCCTTACTTCAAATATAAACAATTGAAATTGCAATGCAGCAGAAGGGACATCTTAATTGCTGTTTAAATGAGCTGAATTCGTTTGGCTAATGCTATCAGCATCGATGCCACTTAATCGATACTAGTCCAAATTGAGTATAACAATAGAAAATAATTTGCATAGAGTGGCATCCTTAAATTAATGTTTTCTCTCTGTCTTTCTCTTTGCAGTTCATTGGCGTTGGATCATGCAACAGCAACAGCAACAGCAGCAGCTTCAAACGACGAAAATGCGATCGAGCTTTGCAACACTGGCCACTGGCGAGGCCGCCATCAACGTCGCTATCACTGCGCAGGAATAACGGAATGTAGGCAGCAAAAAAGCAAAGGGAAAAGTTGCATTTGAAAACGATCGAATTTATCAAGCACACAAAGCTGAAGAAAAAGAAAATAAAAAAAACTAAAAAAAAATACGCAAATTAAAAAATCAAAACAGTGCAAAATGCACGTTTCTGCTATTAAAAGCGAGCAACAGGAAAGGGCAACAAAGGATGCATGTTCAGCGATAAAGTTTAATAATTATCGAAAACGAGGCAGCAGCAGCAGCATCGACGACGACGAGAGCAACAACTACATTAGCAAAATTATAATGACGTCTTCAATACTGGTGCAACGCCTCGCAACGCTGAGCATGAGCAGCAAGTGGCGACGGCGCCGGCGGCGGTGCAAACAGCAAAACGACGACGCAATTGTGAAAGGAACAACAACGACAGCAACAAGAGCAGGCGCCCATAATGATAATTGCAATTATAGTAAAACAACAATGCGTGCCCATGATTTCAATAAAATCAATAAATTACAGCTAATTACGTGCATGCTACTGATAACAACTACAACAATTTGTCAAAGCTATGCAGCTGCAGCGCCGTCGACGTCAGCCACATCGTCAGTGTCTGGAGAGGCGTTAACATCGCCGCTGAGCGCGTTGCTCAAATCGGGCGGTGCCTCCTACAATCAACAGCTGCCACAGCAACAACTTTTCGCCATGCTTGCAAAGAATAACGGAAACACGGCTGCGCTGGCATCGGTCGCAGCGGCGTCGCAGTCGCAGCAACACCAAGAGCAGCAGCAACAGCATCAGCATTCACGTCAGCGACCACGCTTTCTGCCGTTACGCGAAGACGATTCAGAGGATACGGGCGATGAGGAATTTGCCGCCTTGCATATTCCACGGGAAATCGCGGCTGCGGCTGCTGCTTCACTGGAAACGCGCGGCTTCGTTGCCGACGATGGTGGGCAATACGAGCAGGCGGAAAAAGAGCTTGCTGCAGCCGAATCAGCAGCAGCAGCAGCAAATGCGAATGCCAAAAATAACAATAACAACAACAAGAACTGTCCTAAGGAGTGCAAATGCCAGAACGAGTTCTTCGATTGCGATAAGCAGCACTTGGAGCGTGTGCCTGTGCTGCCCAACTATGTGCAAATGCTGTAAGTAAACCATAAAAAAATAAATAAAAGGAACCCCTCTGAACAACCCCCAAAAAAGAAGCATTCGCAACAACCCTCGCAGCTTTGCGGGCTTTTATTTTCTACATACCCTGTAGCAGTTAAAGATCATGTGGGGTATATTCAGTTTCTTTTTTTTGTAAATTCAAATAATGTAAGCTTATTGTGCAGTCTCTTTGAGCTTAACAGTGAATGTTATAACTGACTTAGCAGACTGTAAATCAGTGTGAAATGCTATGTTATGTTATGCTATTGCTTAACAGCGTTAAAAAGGCGAGTCTATCATACATGACATGAACAGTTTCCAAAAGTTAGTAATATTCTAATATTATTAGATATGATTCATATAAAATATGAATACTCATGCATGTAGGGTATTTTAGTTTTATTTATGCGTTTCGTTTCACTTGAATTTTTTGTTGGGGGTTGCGATTTTATCACATTGCTTTTAATCAATTTAATGCACTGGCAAAATTATGCAAAATGTGGGGTTTATCTTTATCGAGTGGAATGCATCAATAATTGCACGACTCTGGCACGCTTATCACTCGTAATTGCAGCATAATTACAGACCATTAATTGCGGGCCTCGAAAATCCAATCAGCTAACATTGTTTGCCATATTATTTATACGCAAACACACATCCACATTTACATATATATTTTGTTTTAATTTTTTACTTTTTTGCAGGCATCTGGCGGGCAACAAATTGAACGACAGCACCGTCCTAGCGATACGGAATCTGTCCGAACTACAAAAACTGTAAGTAAAATCGAAAACAAAAACAACTATATATTATATTTTATGTATGTATTTGTACATGCAGATAGATATATGTACGAGTTTATTGAGCTAATTATTCCATTTGCGTTGAGCTATCTAGAGTAGATAATGCTGTATAATCGTTTGGCTAAGCGAGTATTTTTAGATACTCGCATTTATAAGTTGTAAAAGAAAGGCATCTGGTTTTATTTTCTGTTCAATTGGAGTCTGAAATTTGAATTGAATTAATGCACATTTTAAGCTAAAGATAAGGAAAGCTTAAATCACGAGCAAATGATATACTTTAGAGATAGAATAATTTATTTTGTGTATTTCCAATTAACCCAGAGTAACAAGAGATTTAGACATCTTAGATTAGATCAGATATCAGATATCAGATTTTCATTCTTACAGAGTAGGTTGGATTTCGCTATGAATATTATATGGTGAAATTATTTAAATTTAATTAAGCACGACTTTTATCAGTTAACTGTAAAAACAGCTAGTAGCAAGCAACAAGCTTAGACATGAACTAGTTAGCATATTCTCTCCATTTATTCGACTCACCTTTATGTATTTACTGTACTATAATGTTTATTGATACTGCCTGGTAAGCCTGGTAGCTCTTTTATTGACTATGAACTGCTCTTAACAGCTGTTAATCAAAGCTATTTGTAACATTAACAGTAATAGCTATTCGAAAAGCTTAGGATTTTGCTTGCTCTCTCTCTCTCTTTACAGACAACTAACTGTTGTTAACATACCAGTAACAGCCTTTATTACAGCATAGAAATGCAAATTATGAATTGGCGTATTCTATATATTTATTTAAGATATATATATCCATAATTTATAGATAAAATTTAGTATTTTAACACCTTCTCCCTCCACTTTACCACACAGCTCACTGAAGCGCAATCAGCTGGATGTGATGCCCATGTTTACGAATCTGCAATCGTTGCGTCAACTCATCTTGGCCAACAATCGTATTCAGCGCATCTCGAGCGAGGCTCTTGCTCTGCTGCCCAAGCTCAAATTGCTGGATCTGAGCAAGAATCAGCTGCACACCGTCGAGGCCAATATGTTCCCAAGACCTAGCCGACTCTCTCATTTGTAAGTTAACTAGACATTCTAAAATAGAGCTATTCTAACTAAATAACAATTCGATTTACAGAATACTTAATGCCAATGAAATAAGCAGCGTGAATGAGCTGGCATTTGCTACACTTAGCAATCTAACGGATCTGGAGCTGAGCAACAATCATCTAAGCAACCTGCCTGTGGGCGTCTTTAAGAACTTGTTGCGCCTGAAGAAGCTGTAAGTTCATGGATGGATTCATATCCAGCTCAGTTAAATACCAAATATCTCGTCTTGCAGCACCCTCAACTCAAATCGATTAGAGATCAATTGGTCAACATTCCGTGGCCTGCAAGCGCTGCAGAAGCTGGAGCTGAAGTCGAACAACATCAAGACGCTGCAGGATGGCGTCTTTCATGTGATGCGCAACATTGAGAGCATTAAGCTGGATCACAATGAAATCAGTTCGCTGTCCCGCCAGGGTCTCTTCAATCTAACCAAGCTGCATCACTTGAGCTTGTCCAATAACTCGATCAGTCGCATCGAGCTGGACACATTTGAATTTACTCAATCTCTGGAATGGCTCGATCTGTCGCACAATTATATCAGCGACTTTAAGGCTCAGCATTTGGATTGCCTGAAGCGTCTGAAGCACTTAAATTTGGCCCACAATAAGCTGCAGTATTTGCCGGAAAATACGTTCGACTGTGTTAAGAATCTGGAAGAATTGAATTTGCGTCGCAATCGTCTCGCCTGGATCATTGAGGATCAATCTGCTGGGGCACATTTCAAGGCATTGCGTAAACTGCGCCGCCTCGATCTCTACGGCAACAATCTGAAGCAGATCAGTAGCAAAGCGCTGACGGGACTTAATAATCTTGTGCAGCTCAATCTGGAGAACAACGAATTGGCCAGCATACAACCGAATGCATTTGAGCATATGCAAAATCTGCAGAAGCTCAGCTTCAAGTCGAATAACTTTATATGTGATTGCGAGTTGATTTGGTTCCGTCAATGGCATCTCAATCGCTTTGGCATACAGACTGAGAAGCTGTACACAAATGCAGTCTGTGGCTATCCGGAACATCTACTTGATCGCCAGCTATTCCGACTCAGTCCTGCGCAACTTGTGTGCTGTAAGTCTCAGCTAAATAATAAGCAAACATAACTATTGACTTTCGTTCTTATTTATTTATTTATTTATTTATTTTTTTTTTTTTTTGCAGCTGACTCACCCAAGCCGGTGCTGCAGAAAGAGCCCGGTAACATGCTTGCTGTCAAGGGCGCCAATATAACCTTGGAGTGCATGGCGACCTCGCCGGCTGCCGCTTCGGCAGCTGCCACCGATGAGCTGGAGATCAAATGGCGTCATGATAATCAGCACGTCGTCGAGAGCCAGAATGTACATGATGGCGCCAGCACCAAAACCCAAATACATCCCAATCAGAGCACTAATCAGACGACGATTTATGGTCATCTCCGTTTGTTCAATGTCACTGACGAGAGCGCCGGCCGTTATCAGTGCGTTGTGTCCAATGCATTCGGCTCCACCTATGGCCAGAAATTCAAAATTTCAATAGGCAGTAAGTAGCTAAACGAATATTTGAAATTACAGAAGTTCCTTTTTGAAATGAACTGACACAGTTTAGTGCTTAGTTATCGAATCAATTGAATCAAATATCATTGAAATGAACTAATGAACCAATGAACTTATTCAGTGCAGAGGGAATTTATTAATGATTTATGAACTACAAGAAGTATTAATCGAACTAATAATTTATTCCTAAATGAACTTTTGCATAAAATTAATTAAGGATTTTATTAAATTTGATTTTTATTGTCTTTTGCCATATATTAACTACTCTATATTATACCTTCAGTTCACCCGAGCTTCTTGCATGTGCCTTCGAATCTAACTCTGGATGCGGGCGAAACGGCGCGCTTGGTGTGCTCGGCGAGAGGAGATCCCATGCCAGAAATGGCTCTGCAAAAGTTTGGTGGTCGAGATTTTCCAGCTGCCACAGAACGACGGCTGCAGGTGATGCGCGAGGAGAATGCATTTCTGATAACGAATGCTAAGCCGAGTGATTCGGGCATATATACCTGCACCGCTGAGAGTCCAGCAGGCGTGATTAAAGTCAATGCCACGCTAATTGTAAATGGTGAGTGAACACTACTTTGATAGCTATATAGATATGCTGTAATGTTATTCAATTGCAGACAAACCCCTGCCCAGCATTCCACTGGTCCACAAGGAGGTCATCCTTGGTCGCACCTGTGTGCTGGAATGTCTCAGTGAATCCCTCAATATGGAGCTCGAGCAGCCACATCGTGAGTGGTTCAAGGAGAACAAACTGTTGCATAGTTCACCTACTGGATCCGATACGGAACGCTTTTACTTTACCGAGAACAAGGAGCTCTTGGTCATTGTCAATGCCCAGTCCACGGATGCTGGACATTATCGTTGCGAGATGAGCGATAATTTGCGCACCTTGACACTGCAGTCGGAGCTGATGGTGGTACAGGATAGCTTAAATATCGATGTGGTGCTTCTCACTGTGATGATTATCACGATTATCGCGATTATCTGTTTCTTGGTTTTCATTGGCATTTTCTGGAAAATTTCGTACTATCAGCGAAGAAAGCAGTTGCATAGCTCGACCACGCGAAGCAGTCAGCACACATTGCCGCTGGATCAGACGCAATTGACTACAATGAATCGCACAATCATTCTCGATAACGCTGCTCACAAACAGCAACAGCAGCAGCAGGAGCACCCGCAGGAGCACCCACATCATCAGTCGCAGTCTCAGCTTCGACCAGCAAGTTTCACGGACTTGGAGTGTGGTCCTGGCCAGACGCAGAGTAGTTTGATAGTGTACACGACGCCGTCGTATGAGCAACGCTGCTTGGATCAGGGTCTGACCCTATGCTATATGCAGCAGGCAGAACACGACCTGCAACAGGATCATTTATCCAGCAAAGATTCAGGCACGGGCTCCGATGCAGCCGTCAAACGTAGTCTGGAAGATTTTGCCATTGGCATGCCGCAACGTCGTCTTCTGGATGAAGATGCCGATGACGACGATGTGGGCGATGATCAGGATGATAATGATTTGCAATTCGCGCCAACGTGTGCCTTAGGCGTCTCGGTGTACCACGACTTGGATGAGCAGTACGAGCGCAATCACAGCGCACCCGAGCAGCAGAGTTTTCTACGCAGTAGCAACAATAATAATCACCACAACTATGATGGTGGCGGTGGCGTAATGGTGGGCGTGGCAATGGCTGCAGCTGGCGATTACAAAGCAGCCAAAGCGGTGGACATTTGAGTATGAAAAGCCAAAGCCAGGATACAAATGCAAACCAAAACCAAAATGCAACACACCAAAAACAAAGCAAAAACAAAAGAAATGGGCTTGCCACGCCCCCTCCTCCTCCAAAACCACCCAAAAAGTAAATGGAAAAAGAACTAAACGATCAAAGACTGTTAAACGTAATATAATAAGTAAAGAGTAAATATGTGACGACGCTTGCCAGAAGGCAGCCTTATAGAGGATATATAGATGATATGCCGTTATATACATATAAGTCTAATGCTGTAGTTCGATATACATACATATATGTATTCTTGACGATATGGCAGCTATAGCAGATACCAGTGTCTTCGTAATTTATGAAATTAAATGGATTTATTATTAATTACCTACTGTATAACCTAATGCTATATTTACTCTAATACTTAAGCTTATATATTGGATATATGTATATTTATAATTTCCTATTGTTTATTTCGCTTGTGATATTATTTATTATATTTTTTTGCAGCTGTATATATTTATATAGAGCAACTGTTACCATTTAGTATTTAGTTTTAATTAGTTTAAGCCTAAGTTCCAATTGCCACGAAATCGGCTATGAATTAATAAAACACATATATGATACTAGTTGAGTCATTTTATGTTGCTAATTTGAAAATTTGATAAATGTGTATGTAAATTGATTTGCCTTATGCATATGGCCTTGACTATATATAGTAATATAAATCTATATATATAGTATTTGAAATACCTAGAAAATTAAGTGAAATATTTTTGAAGTCAGCTAAAATGCTAAAATAAAAGTTTATTAAATTTAAAAATGTGTTTATTTGGAATCAGTTTAATACGACATAAATTAATATGCTTTTTCTTTATTGATTGAACAATATTCTCCGTTTTAACTATATATTGAATGGGAGTAAAATGTAACCGTTTTCAACTTATCAACAGGCTTGCCAATGATTTAAAGCGGATTTCTTACATCACTCGCAACAATTTCAACTTATATACATTTAATATTGTACATCGAAAGATCTAGGCTAAACGGATTTGTACAAATCATGACAAATATTTCATTGAAAATTTAGTTACATATGTTTGTGCCTTAGCATATAGTTTAGTTAACTTGAAAACAAATATGGACTTGATATAAATGCTGCTAGGATGCAAAGGTTAGTTTGAATCCTCAGAGCTATCGCTGTAGGCAGCTAAAAGCGATAAACCAGCAGGTGCTGCAGGCCTCGTGGCAGTTACTGTTGGTGTTGCAGTTGCAGTTGCTTCTGTTGTCGCTGAAGACTTTACTTCAGCGTCAGCTGGTCTGAGCCCCTCTGCTACTCTTGTTTCTACTGCTGATGCTTGTGCTCCAATAGTTGCTTTTGCTATTCCGCCTTCTACTCGTTCTGCTGCAGCTGCTGGTGCTGCTCCTGCTGCCTTAGGCTTTACCAGCACCAAGGGCGTCTTTCTTTTCACCAGCTGAGATCCAGCAATAGCTTTGCTTGGATTAGGCTTCGCAAAATGCGGCTTGGCAAGTTTGGCTGGCGTGGGCGCAGTTACATCCGTATTCTTCACGTCTATTATTTCCTCTATAATTTCCTCCGCGACAATGCGCTTACCGCTCTCCGCTTTGTTTTTGAAGTTTACAGATCTATAAAAAAATATTTATAATTATATATATTTCTATATATATTACCGCAACACTTACTTGACAAACGCCTCATCTTCGCGTTCTTCGCGCTCCTCGCGTTCACGTTCCGTTTCTGCTGGATTGTACTGCTCCAGCATGGTCGTGTAGTCCACGGTTTGCTGTCGTCTATTGAGATCGCGCAACTCTTCGAGACTCTCGAGCATTTCGATTTCATTGCGCGACTGTTGCGTGCGATTCTCTAGCAATTTCATTGGATTGTTAGCTTCCTCTTCACGTGCTTCACGCTCTTCGCGACGCGCTTGCTCTTCGGCCAGTTTCAGTGCCATAAAATTACGAGTGGCCCCCGCCTCGATCTCATAGTCCGTGTTCTGTGGATCTGTTTTGAAGGAGATCTCTTGCAGGCAGCGTGTGCACTTAATATAGAATCTGTAGATGCGTATGCCCAAATACGTTTCATTCTCCACATCTTCCTTGCGGGCATTGAATTTCTTTCCCTTATAGATGTATTCCCCACACGTTTTGCAACGCATATTAAACGGCGCCATCAATCGAACTGTATATTGACGATTTTTCGCCAATTTCATGCGCGGAATCTTCGACGGGTCGAAGTCCGGCGGGTAGTATTTCTGCAGAGCAAGAAATGGTTAATATTGCCTTGGCTATATAGTTAGTAATATTAACTTACATTTAGCACTTTACGCTCAGACATTTTATCGCTGCACTAAGGATCCGCTTTGTAAATAAATGTTGTTCACTTCTTCTTATCAATTAGCCATTCACACTTGGAGATAAATAGAGTTGCCACAGCTACGATAAGTTTTCGATAGGCGCGCGCGTAACGATGGGTTATGTTACGTATTTAAATTCAAAGTTACGTATCGATCGTTACGTTTTAGACCTTTTTAAATATGCACAGATCGCTAATAACAGTTAACCGTTTTTAATACGCTCTGTCTTGCTCGGAGCAAGACACTTCGCTTCGGTTTTCGGCTGAGCGACGTTCGTTGAACATCGTCAATACCACAAAAGAGAGCGGTAAAAACCTCAAAAAAGGTGTATGGCCGTTCGTTGAAGAATCGATTGCTCTCAATTGGTTGCTCTCCGAATTTTTTTTCGGTGAATGAGTGAAAGAGATTTATGTATGTATGTATTTGCATACATAAAAAACGAAAATATTTGGAAAAAAATAAAATGAATTGTCTTTCTACAAAGAAGACATGGCGTATTGACTACATTTAATTTAAATTTATGTATAGCTGTTCGATAAAAACCTAATTGATTATCGATAATTGCAAACATTCCGTTAAAGTACTTGTTTGGGAGAAAAGAAACTTTGTTGTTGCATGCCCAGCACCATTATATTTCTTTACATATATACATTTATTTATTTTCACAGTACAATGCTTTAGCGGTAGACAATTCTCTTTGGCTGTTATTGCTGCTAAGTTATATTTGTATAATACAATAAATACACACACATGGATTCTCTTCTATAAAAATGGAAGACATGCATGATGTCACAAAATGCTCACAAAAATGCTTATATGGTGCACTCGGTGCTGTTGCCATCGGCTCTTTGAGCACCATTTCGCTCTGGTTGCTCATACAACGAATCCAAATCATTCGTACGACGCAGTCCTCCAAAACGGGAAGGTAACTGCACAGCTGTCGCTCCGGAATCCGGATCGGGTGAATCCAGCACGGCTGCCTCGACACGACTCAGATCTGTGTCGGGAAAACTGACCTTCTTTGGGGCAGCTAACGGTGGCACAGTGCCATCCGTTTTGTTCCGCACCTCGAGCTTGAGCGCGGCACGTGGAATCTTGTGCTTCACCAGCTCATAAGTGCACCTGTAAAGGAACGTATACTGCTGCAGGGTTTGCACCATTTTCATGCGCTGTAAAGGGAACATGAATTAGACATAATAGATAATACAGATAGATAGATTTTCGTAATACCTGAAATCGCAATTTCTTGACTGTTTCGAAAATATTAATTTTCGATTCGCTCTTCAGGCGCTGCATAATCAAATCGAGGCCAATGAAGGTGCCCGTTCGGCCAACGCCTGCGCTGCAGTGCACCACAATTGGCGAGTAGCTCGGTCGCTTTTCTGCCTTGACCTTCTTGACGAAATGGATCAATTGATTGGGATCATCGGGAACGCCATGATCGGGCCACTTTTTGAAAAAGAAGTGTATCACCTTCTCCTTGAGGCCGTACTTCTCGTGTACGACCGTAAGCTCAGTGCGATCGTAGATCTCAAAGACTTCCTTACTCTTGACTGTGACGCTCACACCGCGCATGTTATATGGATAATACTCATGACATTTGATCTGTGTGGGGTGGGGGACATACATTTATGAGGTTTATAGCTTTTATTTCAGTATAGCGCGTGCTCACAGTATTGCCTTCACGGAATTGCGTCACCTGCACAATGACGCGCACGTTGTGCTGCAGAATCATGCGCCAGAAGTCCATCACGCTCTCTGGCTTTGGTCCCTGTGTGGCTATGTACTCCTTCTTCCGTGTATGACCCTGCAAAGAGGATTTCTTAATAATGCAATATTTATATTTATAGCCCAAATCTTACATCGATAAACGAAGCATTAATATAGTCCGATCCTTCAGTATCTATATCCAGTATAACGCGATTCTTGTCGTCTGCAATATATAATTGGAATTAATTCCTTTGAATCCAGTCAGTATTAAATATAACGTACAGGGATATATATCTGCATAGCGATTCTTATTGGTGCCTAGTTCAGAGGCCGAATAGCTAAGCTCCAAGGCCACAACCGTAATTTCTTTAAATTCACGTGCCAGCTTTTCTGGCTTGGCCACCTCTGCATAGAATATCGCAAAGTTCTTGGCTATTACGTTGCCAAACGGATCCTCAATACCCTGTCCAGAGTCGCGATGCCTGGAATATGCATATCAAATGAAACAGAATCTAATCCCAATTAGTTCTAGATACTTACCAGGCTATACGCTTGCGCACATAGAGCACAACCAAACCCAGTATGAAGGCCAGCAGCAAGCAACTGCAGACGCTGACCAGGATGAGCGTCACCTTGATCGCTGCGTCCGTCTTGAACTCCAGCAGTGCCGCATCGTTGTAGCCGGAACTGGTGAAAAGTCGCACCACCATATGGTACTCCGTATTCGGCTTTAGTGGTCCATTGCAGTAGCGTTTGTTTTGATCCGGACACTTGTCGACGCCTATGATAAACGTAATGTCTTCAGCGTTGTCGGCGCGTGCATTTTGAATTTCATCATTAGGATTCCAGCGCTCGGGCGTTGTTTGGTACTGATGGATGCAATCACCGCCCACCTCATCCCAGGATGCCACGGGTGGCCATCCTTTTGAAATATTATGGATCAGTTCCGGTTCGCCGGCACAATTTTTTTGCGATAGCAACAATGCTACATATCGTATTTTTCCCGATTCGGAGTTTAAAATGTCACGGGGCAGTTTGACAATAGCCGAGCTGGTTGGCTGATTTGTATCATGGGCGCTTACACGCATCATACCCACTATATCATCGTCCAGGCCAGACGGTACTGCAATGGAAAAAGAGTTATTGGCTAATCTGTAAGATTCATTTTATATAATTCTGTTATTTTTTTACTGCTTAATTAAATCGCGCCTAGAATTTAAGTTGTTTCGCTGCAGCTGTCAAAAAATGCGCTTCCTGGCATAAAAATGCATTTTTAGCACTTTTATGCTAACTGCAGATTTAAGCGATGCTTATAAAGGAAACACGCCAATAATATACTGGCAGTTACAATTGGCTATAAATATCCAAGGCATTTTTTAGTGGTTTATGCTAATTGCATATTTATGCCATGTTATTTTAGTGTTTATGCGGAGTTAATGACTAAAAACTAAAAATGGCATTTTTAGCACATTATGCCATTTGGAGATGAAGTGAATTCAAAAAGAAGACATTCACGGCGTTTTATAATACTTTCTGCTAAATTATAATTTTAATAGCAGTGTAAAGTTTGAATTATACTGAAAGAAAAATAAGCTTTATTGCTCAAAACATTATTTCTAATGTCTTGTGTTATATTCATATGTATGTATGTATATTCATGTAATACTCACAGCCCGCTGGTGATTCCCACACCTTTGATTCACTTGCGCTCAATGTATCCACATTTCTTGTCTTGACCGCTACCCTGACTGTATATTCAACTTCTGGCAGTAGATTGGTTATGCTATGCGCCATGCGTCCCTCCTTGTCGTGATTATCGGGTGGAACATGCTCTTGATAACTGATCTGTCGCTCCGCTCGTAAGCCAGTTATGTTCAAGACAAACTCCTCGATTTGGCCATTCGATTTGCAGGGTATCGTCCAGGATATGGTAACTTTAGCGCTATAGTTATTAGGATCTAGCGCTGGATCTTCTGAGGTCACGTTTAAATCCGTGACAGGATCCGATACTATAAAATTAACATTTGTTTAAGTACATATATATCTTTTAGGGTATTGGAATTAGGTACGCTAGCTTACCATCTGGTTGCGTAGTGCCTATCACAGGCGCTGTGTACTGACCCAAGCCGAAATCATTCAATGCAGCCACCTGCATAACGTACTTCACGGCCGGCGACAGATCATTGAAAGTGCTCATCATGTCACCTACAGATATATGTATGTAGATGTATGTAATGTGAGTTAACTTTGTCTTATTATACAGGCTTACCTTTCGTTTCGGGCTTGATCACCTCGTTCACAGCTTTGCATGTGCTGGGCACAAAGTAATCTGGTTCGTAGCGCATTAGAAATGCATGATAGTATTTGATGGGCCCATTTGTATATTTCGGAGACTCCCAGACAAAGGTCACGCTCTTCTTGGTGCTGTCATGAAACCGAACATTTTGCGGCTGCTCGGGAACTGCAATTAAACTAAATGAGCTTAGTATGGAAATAAATTCATGATGCGCGCAGATAAACACATACAGTACGTTAAAGTTTCCAGCTGCTGTCCCGTTACACTCTTGGCCGTCGATGGCCCAGCCACATTGTAGAGGATTACGCTACAGGTGTATTTGGTGTAGGGCGAGAGTGGCTCAATCACTGCCTGAAATCCGCGATCTCGATAGCTCTCCACATACTTCTCAGCATAGGTGTTGGGCACGTCTACGTTGGTCTGGCAACTGAAATGTGCAAAGATCGTCTGGCAATGATTGCTGTAGTCCTGATTGTTCGCATTCAGCTCCAGACTGTGTGGCGTCGCTCCATTGCCCACCAGTTCGAATTTGATCTAAAAAATAAAGCGTTAGTCAGATCGATCCATACAATATATATTTATATTTACAAACCTTTTCGTAGTTAACAATTGCTGCCTTCGTTTCGACTGGGATATGTCGCAACTCTCCATCCAGATTCTCCTTTGTATAGGGTATTATTTGTATGGTATAGCCCTGGCAGGCAATCAGATCTTTGTCGAATCTGACAGAGGTATTCTGTGTGCTAAGACTCAATGCAGCAACCTCAATGTCATCGTCCATCCAGCCCGAGATGCGATAGCCATCGATGCAGAGATCCGCATAGGTCGGTGTCAACCAGGCTAGCTCGATGAAATAGGCTCCTGTGTGGCTCGAAGACTCTATAATCTGCGTGGGCTCTATTGCGGGATTATAGCTGAAGGCTTTAATGAAACATCTGCTCTACTTACGATCCTCGGCAAGCGTGCTCGGACTTTCGAACTTGGCGCCCCTTGAGCCATTTATTGATATAGGCACAATCTGCACATTGTAGATGCCGCAGGGCTCCAGACCTTCGAAGGTAGCAAATGTTTCACTGGTCAACTTCACGTCACTTGCATATTCCAAACGCTGCGTGGGTCCAGTCAGATTCACATGATAACTGGCCACGCACTGAGCGTTATCTGTGGGCGGCGACCACGACCAATTGAGCGTCGTGGAATTGATCCGCTCTAGAGGTTTCGACACAGCACTCGGCACTAAATGAGCAAAGGTTTAGATAGCATTGAGAAGAATTATGGACTGCTTACACTTCACGCCGGATATAAAGGTCTCTGTAGCCTTTGCCGTTGTATTGCGCTCTGCATTTATGAATACCTCGATGGAGTGCAGCTCACAGCCCTGCAGATTCGCTATCGTATACTGCTTCAATGTGCTGTCATTCGAGTACTCGCTCCACACACACTCAACTGCAGGAAAAAGAAAAGTTGTGAAAGAGTTGAGAGTAGTGAATGCAAGAGGAGCGAAGGAAGAGGTACTGGCAGGAGAACCGATGGAAGTATATGCCCTTCAATCTTAGAACTCACCTTCAGTCTCGGTTTGCACCTCAATGTCCTGCATCAGGGTCGTTAGATCCGTCCAATCATCTGTGACAGCTGTCGTCGTGTCATCCACCTGCTCTGTGGTCGCTGTCGTTGTTTCCTCATCCGAAGCGCAACCAATGCGTCGCCAAACAAAAGTAAAGCTGCCTATGCAGCTCTTATTAATTGGATCCGTCCAAGTCAGTTGCGTGTTCGCATCGGTTCGATTGGTTATGGTTAACTGCAGTTCACCTGGCTCCAGATAGGCCGTCTCCACAAATCTCATATCTTGGTCAACGGCAACACTCGCATTATTCTTCGTCTCCAGTGTCACATTGTATGTGCGACATGGCCAGACATCCTCGACCGTATCGCTGCTCTCCTCCTTGAACTGTTGGCGGTAGCGTGAGTTGTCCGGCGCAGTTGCGTAGATCTCAAAGTGTTTCACACAGGCGCGATCGGTTGTCTCCCAGGTCAGTTGTATCGTTGTCTCTGTGGCTACAACGGAGGTCAACGTTGTTTTGGGATCTAAGAAAAAAAAGGGTAATGTTAAAGTAAATTATATATTTAATTAACAATTCCTTCCCTCACTCACTTTTGTAGTCCGTATAGGCAATAACGACTTGGTCAAAGACTGTAGAGCCATCCGCCGTGCCTTTGAGCGTTACGACATTTGTATAGCTCGTACAGGGCTCTAGATTCTCACTAAAATTACAAATATTAGCTTAATTAAGATTTTTCAATATATATATTTAAATTGATTTATTCCTACCAGATGAGCTGGTCACCAGCTAAATTCGTTGCGCCACCTCCTGGACATGTCACATTCTCAATAATATATTTATCCTTATCTTCATCGCTGACACTAAAGCTTAGCGTGTAGGGCGTGCTAAGCACAGTTATTTTGACCACTAATCAAAGTAAATAAAAGCAAAAAAGACGTGTTACATGAATGAAGACCCTTATCTAATGCTAATGTAAACAGATTTTTACACAGATATATCGATTATTTACAAAAGCAGATAATGAATGTATAGATAGACGGATAGTAAACTAAAATATTATTATAATTATAATTACTATTTTGATTCATGATTATACCAATATAACGATCAACAAATATCGATGAATGATTAAGTGAGCCTGCTAATATAGAGCTTACTTACCATCATTTAGATCCTGATCCGCTGGAGCAGAGACTGTCTGCGCTTGCGCCTGCGCTATTGTCCATGCATAAAGAATTAACGGTATGCAGAGTAGTCCGTAGAGCCGAGTCCTTGGCTTGCCGTGTTTGTTGGGCCGCATCTTACGACAACATTGCCACCAGTTGCTGTTCAATTCGGAAGTTAAAAACAAGTTCAATGTCGGCTAACCAAAATGCAACCGGTTTCCCAATTACTTCTCCAAAACAAATCAACATATCGCACAGTATTAACCCCATATATGAGGAAGCAGCTCGTTTAAGTGCAATGCGCACATTAATAAACTTTAGGCGTGAATCAATAAAGAATCGCAATAATGCAAAAATACAACAAAAACAATGCTCTGTATGTATATGCTCGAGACATGAGTGTATTCGACAGTTGAACTTGTCACATTGAGTACAGGTGTCAATTGTACAAATGCATTAAATAATAACAAAGGTAATAATCATACAATTTGACCCGAAGGGAGAGAGAGACATATAGAGAGAGAGAGTAGGAATGAGAGAGAAGGAATGAGAGAGAAGGAATGAGAGAGAAGTCATTTGAATGCATTTACTATTAAATAAATTCTGAGTCATCTAGTTCTCTACGTTACATTTTTATACCCTGAGCCCATTGAAAATGGGAAATCAGGGTATAATAGTTTTGTGAAAATGTATGTAACAGGCAGAAGGAGACGTGGCAGACCAAGCAAAGTATATATATTCTTGATCAGCACCAAAAAAATTAGTTGATCTAACCCTGTCCGTCTGTCCGTCCGTCCGTCCGTCCGTCCGTTCGTCCGTCCGTCCGTCCGTCCGTCTGTATGAACATCGAGATTTCGGAAACTACAAAAGCTAGAGAGCTGAAACGACACTCGTATGTTTTGTTCGATAACTCATCCCATTTCCAAATTATCGATAATAATCGAAAATTAATTTCCATTTTTTACGTTTTTTAGGCATAACTTCTGCACCGTTTTAGCGAAAGACTTCAAGTTTGTGTATTTAGATAGATATTATGGATACGCAGATTATGTAATTTCAGATTTTGGCTGCCACGCCCCCCTCGCCCACAATTTGCAAAAAACGCATTTCAAATACTAGAGACTTGGCAAATACACACATATGGATTCTATTAATATATTCTGAAAGTTTCATGAAGATCTATCAAGGAATGGAGTTATAAGCGTCTAAAGAACCGCCAACCCCACCCCCCAAGCCACGGCAGCAACTGCGCAGTTAGCAGAGCGCGCTTACACGTGCGTAAAGAAGAAGAAATTAGTTTTTTGGCAGGGTTCAGGGTATCTCGTAGTCGAGCCGTCTCAACTAGAGCCTTCTTATTTGTTCTAAAATTAATTTGCTTTATTCAATCTATATTCATTACATGGAAAATAAGTGATTTATATTTATATATATACATATTACAGATATAAATATACAATCAATTCGCTTGCTACATAGAACACTTTTGCTAGGAATCTTCAAGCGCAATTGACTGGTATAGAGATAGCACACTCGAAATTTCCCGAGCTATATGAGCTGGCATATATGTATGTAGTATGTATGTAGGTATAAAACAGAAGAGGTATAGCATTGTCGGTTACTCGCGAATAACATATTGAAATTGGTTAAGTTGATTAAAGTCGGCCATAAAATTGATATTAAATCAAATTGATATATGTCCCAAATTCGAACGAATTAAGAGCCATGCCCATAAGAGATATTGCAACAAAATCGATAAATATCGAGGCGCAGCTTTCTATTTATTTGATCACATATGTGCTACATATATATGTAGTAGTCACAATTTGTTCTATATTATAGTTTTCTCTCAGAGTTGCAATTTTTATTTTTATCATTCCTTCAAATTTCGCGAAAGATACCGTAGTCAGTTTGCTGATGATATTAAACACGAACAATAACTGAGGACCAAAGAGAATATTTTGTACTCAATCATATTAATGTTTATGCAATACTTCATGACAATATGTTCCATTAAGAACTATATATGTATATGCCTCATATATTTATATATATACATATATGTATTTCACTATCATGTATTATGAATGTATATATAATATGAATCAATATCTCTACAAAAGCCTTGTGAGCGAAGTTCCATTGCGTTTTTGAGAGCGAAGGGATTGGCAATGAGCGAAATTTGTGATTAAGAACAAATACAGCAAAACATATATAAATACATATTTATGTATATATGCGTGTATATATATATTGGTCACTTGAGCAAATGGCAAGTCCCGGGATTGGGCAAGGGCTTATCATGGCACTCAATGGACACTGCGTCTACTTAACCGGGGACTGAAAAGTAACCCCCGAAAAGACCTCTAGAAAGGCGCAATATACGATTATTGATAAAGATAACAATCTGAACAACTTGATATTTATAAGTACCTATATAAATATATTCAGAAGAATTAAACATGTTCTATGTAATATAGAGCAATATTAAAAAATATATAAATACGAAAAATTAAATTCAAAATTATTAAAAAGGAAACAATTAGAAATGAGCCGAAATACTATTAAGAGAAATCTACCTTTTTATAAACGGTAAAGGAGAGCAAAAGTGTTTGATCATGACGCAGCTCTAGAGGAATTATATTTGGCATTGCTGAGATACATATAAACAGTTGAGCTATTTCATTAGGAATGTATCTATCGTGCCTGTGTATTTGTAATCAAAGAACACACCGCGGTAATTACAGACTTCAGTAGCTCAAAACGTAACGGCTGCCATTGAAAAAGACATTTTAGAGCAAATAAAATTACATTTTTTTGTTTCGATAATTATTAATAGCTCGCAAGAGGCGACATATTTTGTTATCTACTTGACGAGTTATTGTGTTGTATAGGCTGGCAGCAGGCGAAAAGACAATTCCATATGCTTCAGCTTGTTTAAACAAATCGCAAAATGAAAAATGTTTTTTATTTTGTTCGCATTGCTTTGCTTTGGTATGTCCACAAATCAAATACGAAACAACAAATAAGCCAATAATAACAATTTAACGGTCGTAGAAAGTAAACGCTGTCGGTTCTGGTGTATTTTTTTTATCATATCAACAATATATATAATCAGAGCAGCTCCCTGATAACAATGTGCATATGAGGCCGTCGAAACGTTCGCCACAAATCGTTTTCCAATAATAATTCACACACATACACGCGCATATATAGTTGTGTTTTGAATTTATGGCTTGAATTAAGGATGAGCTACCGTGACAAATCAAATCAATGGAGCAATTGGCAGCACTTTTTATGTCAATTAGAGATGAGGGTAATCCATTAAGGATGAGTTTCCTTTACAAATCAACAAATCAAATTATCAAGAGGTAGAGTACAAAATGCACATTTAAAATCGAATAGAGATGTAGAGTCGATTTAAGGATGTGCTTCCGTTACAAATGAAATAATCGATAAGCCGAACATATAGTCCAATTGGCAGCACTTTTAATTTCAATTTTTTTATGAAACCTTTATCACGACTGGCCTGTGTAACGAGTGTGAACGAGAAAAACAGGCTGCCTGATTAGAATCACGATAGCTTGATAACGGCTGCCTGTCATAATTGGCGAATCATTTACATATTTTGGCAATTCGCTCATTAAATTGATTCATTGGCTATTGTAGTTTGATAGTTTGGATGCCCAGCAATTAACTTAACAAATATATTAACGCTCACAATACGTTTATGTATTGTCTATATGATTTTTTGTTCGTGCTAGTGCATCAAATACGCGCGTGCTTTACCGAATCGTTTGTAAAATTGCACTTTAATATGCGCAACGATATCGTTTACTTTGTGTAAGAAATAACCGTTTCCGTTGAGCGTTAGATGAGAACTGAGCGTAAAAATTAATAACACATGGCTGTATCATTCTGCTTGTTACTGATAAGGCAAATTTTCTCCGACAGGGTATGCAAGTATGTGTTAGTGAGAGCATGTATGTGCTTGCAAGATAAAACAATACAATGCAGTTCTGTCAAAGAGTTATGTGCGTTGTAGTGCTGTAAAATGTCAACTGCGCCTTCAGTAAAGAATTTTTATAATTTAAATTAAAGCGGTTTGCGCCAAAATAGTAGAAACAGCTGTTCAATTAATTTTGCACAGCAATCGATAAGCGCCGTCATCGCCAAGTATCGATAATAAAAACATGGAACTAGTGCTGGTAAACAATAGGTTTGGCATCGATACGTCGAAAGCATCGAAAGATATTGGAAGCATTTCTCGCCGCGCTTCATTTCTGCGTAATTATTTCCCAATTAATTTAAATTAATATACTTTAAAAAATATTTAAAAGTAAGAAATTGTGTAAGTATGCGTAATGTGCAGTCAAAAGCATGAAATCAACGCCAATGCACGGTCTGTAACGCATAATCTAAATGTCGTTAATGCGACGACGACGCACCAGCGAAGTGTATGTAATGGGCAAATAGGGAAAAAAGAAAAAAATTTGTCATATGTATGAACACACTGTCAGTGTATTGGTGCGCGCTTATACGAGAGAAAGAAACCAAAACCCCGTTTAAAGCGCAATAGTTTTGTGGCAAATGTGCGTGTGATTGTCAAACCTATTTGAACTTTTTCAATTTTGCATATTGCCACTTTTCTAAAACGCTGCCGCAGCGACGCTGACTGCGCTGCTCTTTCAAGATGGCCGTCGTAACAGTTTTTATTTTTCGTCAGTGTCAGTGCTGTTGTCGCTGTTGTTATTGTGTTTGAGTGTGCGCTTGCATGTGTATGTGAATGTGTATATATGTTTTTGTTATTGAAAAGCAAAGCGAACAAGCAAAAGTTATGCAAATAATACTGCAAAGTATATAAACTGAACTAAACTACAGCAAAACATGCAAGTGGAAAAACAACAACAATTTCAAATTCTTCCTGAGTATGCTTTACTTTTCAACTACAACAACCACCAAAAAGCGATGACACATCGCTCCCTGCGTCAGTTTTCGTGTCTGTGTATGCGTGCGTGTATATATGTGTGTATGTGTGGTTTTGCGCATGTATCCTCCTACGCCTCCTGTTACCCCTGCTCTTGGACATGGAAAATTGATCGATTTTTTTTTAGCCAGAACAAATGGCAGCAGTAAAATCCGATTCCTTCGCCTGCCTCTAACAGCTTTTTACATTGGGCCAAAGTTAAAAGCAAACCAGTTCTGCAAATGCAGCAGCTTGGTCGTGCCTCGGTAGAAATCGTGTTTTTATTATTTTTTTTTTTACAGTTTTCCGTTTTGGGCAGCTTTGGCATTGGCCATCGCCGCTTATACACTAAAATACAAAACACATGTGGTATTTGGATCCCATATATAGTAGTAGAATTGTTAACAGCTCTAGCTGCAATTCCGAGAACGTGTGCAATTTGCTGAGCTAAGCGAAGCTGGTTCGGTTCTTCGTTCTGTATTAACGGAGTCGCCAAGTCTGAGACTGACTGTGCAAATTGGTCGTAAATTGCTGCTGTTGCCATTATCTATGAAGTCTGTTTTCTGACACTCTTAGCCCTGTCTTTCTTGTCTGTCTACTCTCTCTCTCTCTCTATCTATTTATCTCTTTCTCTTTCGCACTTGTCTTATCTTGCTCGAATGCCTGCTCAAGAGATTTACAGTGTTTTACAAATTACAATCTACAAATGTTGGTGTTGTGTTGTGTTTTTGTCCGACTTTCCCAGCTAAAGGTTATTGTAAAAGAGGATTAACTCAGGCTTACGTCTAGACATTTTGTTCGCAAGTGTAGTAGTTGCTAATCGATACTCGAAAACTTTTACTTATTCGCTGCATTGCCAAATTCTTAACATTACCAACACTAGCAAAGCGTGAGAAAAACACGCAAATGGCAGCCAAGTGCACATAGGCAAGTGCAAGGTCTCTCTTAAATGCTCTTTTCATGTAGTTCGCTCTCTGGAGAGGAAAACTGCGCGATTGTTCGTATCCTTATGTATATGCATGTGTGCAAGTATGTGATGCTGACATCAGATTCTCATGCCGCCGCATAAGCTAACAACTACAAATGCATTTTCAATTTACAATTCAAATTGGAATATTAAATACCCCTTTGTGTGAGAGAGTGTTACTGTTTGTGCTAGTTCCTACATATATTATTTTATATTGTATGGCTGGTAACCCTTTTTTTGCAGCGCCAGTGAACGCCTTTCAAATCTTGTGCAGCGTGAGACCAAAACGCCCCCGTGTAGCTATTTTATTGCTGTTGCTGCTGTTGTTGTGGAACACCGTTACTAGCTCTATCCACACAGTTACATCGTTGGAAGTTACAAGGCGCATGTCTGTGTATTGGAATGCTGGCCCCAATAAGAACAAAACGCACGCCCGGTTGCCACAACACAACGGTTGTTGTCGTTGTCCGGCATTATCCACCTACCTACATACATCTATCCAACCCACTCGTGCTCCGTTAATACTCGTGACGTTAGCGTTGTCTATTTCTTATTTTGTTTATTGATTTTTATTTTATATTTAGATGCGCAGTTAATGGTCGCTGTGTGTCTTTTAGTTTGAACAGGTCCCAACAGCTGATAAAGGCTGACTTTGCTCTCGCAATGTGCTCCAAGCGCATGTGACTCATGCCTAGTTTCAACGCCGACGTTGTTGCAAAAAAAAAAAACAGATTTCATCGCTTGAACTCGTTTGGTTGGTTTTTTTTTTTACAGTAAAGTATATAGAGATATGCTGCCCTGCGCTAAAGCAATTTGTTCAAAAATCGGTAAAATATTATTCGGCGATGGTTAAGCGTCCAAAAATAATCTGAAAACGTCATTTCCTAGTTGTGAGTATGTGTATGCATATCCATATATATTATATATGTATGTATATACTCCGTGTATGTGTGTGTGTAGCTAAGCTTGGACTTTTTTGTGTGTCTTTCTTTCTCTTTCGCTTTGCGTTATTTACTTATAAGAAGTTGCTTGAACTACCGTTAGATGTTGCTAATTGGCTTTGCCAGCGCTGCTGCTTGTAATTTTGCTACACAACTTTGGCAACGTGGAAAACATACACAAATGTGTCGTCAAATGCTTATCTCGAAA
The DNA here is from genome assembly GCA_035045845.1 of Drosophila buzzatii. Classification (NCBI taxonomy): domain Eukaryota; kingdom Metazoa; phylum Arthropoda; class Insecta; order Diptera; family Drosophilidae; genus Drosophila; species Drosophila buzzatii. The sequence continues at coordinate 11,506,940 of JAWNOS010000244.1, read as the reverse complement.
AAATGAAAAGGAAAAAATCGCGTTATGCTTTCGTTGATTTTTCGCTTAGATTCGTTTAGTTTGATTGGCCGGTTTATTGCGTGCTACCTGTGTTTTGTTATTGTTGGCTGTGTTGCCTATTGTTGGCCACCTTGAGTTAATTGAATTGCTCTTGCCAAAGTCAACAACAACAGGTACAGCAATATAGCTTGCTATTTAAAGAAACTACTACAGCAACATTGAATCGTCTTCAATGTTGCTTTGTCTATTTTGGAAGCTATTTGAATAGAGTTAATGCAGTTATCGATATGTCAATTATAAGAGCAGGGTTGTATATTTGATGCAGTCTGAGGGCTCAGCAACCTTTCAAGATTTGCAGACAATGCGCACTGTAATTGCGACCACATGAGCTGAAAATATTTTGGTGTGCCAGAAACACACAAACGAAACAGTTTCTGAGGCTTTTTGTTGATAATTATGTTGATCATCATGCAGCACGCTGCGAAACAATGAAAAAGAAGAAGAGGACGAAGGGAGGTCGAAGAGAAGTAACAGCAGATTAATGTATGCATGTCGATGATGGCGCGTTATGGGGCAATATTGCCAAAACCAAATACTGAATGCTTAACTTAAATTGACAAACATGAAAATACCACGCGCATATGTCTTACCTTGGAAATTTAATTTTTAAATAAGAAAGTTAAGCCAATTGAAAATTATCAATAAGTATTAATATTATTACCTATGTCCACTCGACTTATTATGCTCTGCGTATTACAAATCTTTGCACTAAAGTCAACTTGTTTACCAATTTCTGCAAAATATGCAGGGTATAACTATGCGGGTGACTTGCCTCTTTGCGAAACTTGCCTTTTCATATTTTTGTGGAACCAATTTCCTGTTCAGTCATTCATGTATAATACTTGAAGCATTTGTCTGTATGGTTGTTTCTCTTTGTCTCTTTTCTTAGCAGCATTGCACTACAAGACGGCAGCAACAAATCGTGGCATTAAGCAAAAGAATTGAAGCTCGCCTAAAGTGAAGAACAGCATGAAAATGGTGTTGTCGCAGCGGCAGCGCGAGGAGCTGTAAGTAATCCGCCAATTCGCAGTAGTAAACCAGTCTAAATCACATTTTCTTTATATAAATCTTTTTCTTGTTTAGTAACCAAGCGATTGCCGACTATTTGGGCTCAAATGGTTATGCTGATTCACTGGAGACCTTTCGCAAGGAGGCAGATCTCAGTACAGAATCGGAAAAGAAGTTTGGTGGACTTTTAGAAAAGAAATGGACATCGGTCATACGACTGCAAAAGAAGGTCATGGACCTAGAGGCTAAGCTAACCGAAGCTGAAAAGGAGGTTATCGAGGGTGCGCCTACAAAGAACAAACGTACGCCTGGCGAATGGATACCAAGGCCGCCAGAGAAATACTCATTAACTGGACATCGAGCCAGCATAACGAGGGTAAGCTAAGCAATTTAATTGAAGAGGCAGCACTTGTTCATTAATCGCAATTTTTACAGGTTATATTTCATCCAATATTTGGGCTCATGGTTTCGGCTTCTGAAGATGCCACCATTAAAATTTGGGATTTCGAAACGGGCGAATATGAGCGTAGTCTTAAGGGACACACAGACTCTGTGCAAGATGTGGCATTTGATGCGCAGGGCAAGCTTTTAGGTAATTTTATCAATTGACCGTATTATCGTTATACTCTAATTCACATTGGTATGCCTTCAGCCTCCTGCAGCGCTGATTTGTCCATTAAATTGTGGGACTTTCAACAAAGCTATGAGTGTGTGAAAACCATGCACGGTCACGATCACAATGTATCCTCGGTGGCCTTTGTACCCGCCGGCGACTACGTGCTATCCGCATCGCGTGATCGCACAATCAAAATGTGGGAAGTGGCCACGGGGTAAGTATTAATATATATATATACATATATATATGTTATAAGTTGATTTATCTAATTTACTAGATATTGTGTAAAAACCTATACCGGGCATCGGGAGTGGGTACGAATGGTGCGCGTGCACATTGAAGGCAGCATCTTTGCCACATGCTCAAATGATCACACAATACGCGTTTGGTTGACAAATTCAAAAGACTGTAAGGTAAGTACGTAACTAATTTGAATCCTTACAAAGCAAAACGGAAATGAAGCCACACAATTTTTTTGGAGTACTCAATCAAATACAAATGCATACGGCTTCCATTGCAATGAGATATTTTATATGACTAATTTTATTGAATTTATTAGGTTGAATTACGCGATCATGAGCATACGGTGGAATGCATTGCATGGGCGCCAGAGGCTGCCGCATCAGCGATAAATGAGGCAGCCGGCGCTGACAACAAGAAGGGTCACCATCAGGGACCATTCCTGGCATCTGGTTCACGCGATAAAACCATACGCATTTGGGATGTGAGTGTTGGACTGTGCCTGCTCACATTGAACGGGCATGACAATTGGGTGAGGGGCTTGGCATTCCATCCCGGTGGTAAATATTTGGTATCAGCCAGTGATGACAAGACCATTCGTGTCTGGGATTTGCGCAACAAACGATGCATGAAGACGCTCTATGCGCATCAACATTTCTGCACATCCATTGGTAAGAGACTCACATATATCTCAGATAAATTCAATTAATTTGCATTTCTTTACAGATTTTCACAAAGCGCATCCGTATGTCATCTCCGGTAGCGTAGATCAATCAGTTAAAGTTTGGGAATGTCGTTAGGAATTCAACAGCAAATGATTTGCTTATTTCTCAATTTAAACATAATTAATATATCTACAATATTTATATATATTTATATATATATAGATATATATGTTTGAGTATACACAGTCTCAGCCACCTTTACCAGATGCATCAATGCGAATTACATATGTATATTTCATATATATATATATTATGTATGTCTAAAGTTAAAACCAAGCAAGCAGCAAATTGCAAAAACAGCGAAAGAAACGAAATATTTATTTAATGTATGGCCTCCTAACCAACTAACTTACCTACCTACCAACTCTACAAAGTACATGCATATTTATATATATATATATGTCTATCTATATATATATAAATATATATATATACCTTTAATATACATACGATTACTATTAATTTATATGCTGTGTAGACTCACGCGCCTCAACAAATATAAAAGAAAAACAAAACAAATTGTTAAGATAACAAAGCACGCTCGCTAGCCGACAAAAACTTAAAATCTGTAGTTGAATTTTCAAATAGTTTTCTTGTGAGTGTGAAAACCAATTTGAAAAGCACTTAAAAAAAAAAAAAAGTTCAAAAACACCATGCATATAAAAAACAATTGTACGACTAGTTTTTGTCAAAATCCAAAATGCTAAAAAAAATATGGAAAAAAAAAACAGCAAACACGCAGTCTTTATAGACACGAAACTTAACGATGTTGTCATTTCATAATTTTTGTTGCGTTTAAGCGCATATTAATAGATTATTATAATATATATGCCACGCCCTCGCGCAATATTTCAGAAAATTCAAGTTCAATCAACAAGCAAATAAGCAGCAAAAAAATGTATTTTTCTTTCATAATCTATTTGTAGAGCGAACGATTTCAAACCCAATGTTTTTATTGAGAATTACTTCAAGTTTTATTCAAACGAAATTGAGGTAATTTTAAAAGCAAAAACACACAAAAATAATGATAACGAAAGCTTTTACAATAATTAACGAATACAGCTCCCAAGTTTTGTGTTCTTTTTTGCAAAAAGGATTTAAACAAAAACAACAATACAAATAAATATATAAAGAAATAAAATGTGTACAAGTTTAAGTTTGCTTTAAGTTCAAAAGATATAATTTACTTTAGTAAAAATGCTGCAAATTTAATTTTAATCTAATTGTTCATAAGTGCAAAGGCAGAGAAAAATATAGTATATGTATATGTATACATTATTAATTATTTGTGGAACATTTGAAAATGTCGTAAAAAATACGCACTCAAAAATTAAGAAGAATTGAACAAACAAGCGGATTGTGGAAAAGAAACCAGAAAGAAGAGAAAAACTAATTGTAAAGAATAAAATTTGCTTCTTCAAGAAACACATACGCCAAGAATCGACAATTAAAGACATTTTTAATGTCCAGTACCAGGTATATTAATTTTGTTTAATATGAATACTGCGCCCGATGCACTCGATATTTTTTCGAGGGCCCTGGCTATAGTGTATGTTATAGTCGAGCACATTCGATTAAAGCTTACAATCTTTATATATAGAGCACTTTCACCTATCTTATCTTTTCTAGCATAAGCTATGGGAATCACAATCTAAACAAAAACATTAAAATGATATGCAAAACGCTTCTCTCTTCACCAAAGCTGCTTTAAACGATGGCCTGTTATTCCGATAAGCCACACAAGTTGCAATCGATAACTCGCCAATTATACATAACTATAATGGCAATTTTATCGTTACACAAACTGGTTAATATATAAATATATATATACATACATGAATAAATACAAGCTTTCTTTTACTTATTAACCATAAGCAATATTCTTTAATAGAGATACATAAAATTTTTTAATTAAAATGATTTAAATTAAGTCAAGCGTCTGCCTGGGAAGATTCAGCATCCGCTTCAACTGTTGCAACTCTTTCTTCGTTGATCATTTCAGCAGGTGTATTAACAACTCGTTCTTCATTAGTGTTCGCAGCTTCAGCTGCTGCTGTAGTTGCTTCTTCCTTAACTTCACTTTCTGTATCCGCTTCAGATTTTGTCTCAGCGTCGTTTTCAGAAGCACTACCACTCGACTCAGATTCCACTGTTTTCTGATCGTTTGGTTTTTGTTCGCGGGATCGTTTTGCTCGTTGTTTTTTCTTTAGACGCTTAGCACGCTTTTTGGCTGTGCGCGCCTCAGCTGCTTGTTTATTATCTTCCAATTTCTGTTGATATGCAATGTCAGCGGCCTCCTTTAAACTTTGGTTCTGTATGTTCTTCTGACGAGCATATTCTTTGCGTCGCAGATGACGATAGACATGGAACTCACCAGAACCGGCGCCAGCGCTACTGCCCATCACATTGCGCACAAATGTGGGAACAGAGGACATGTAATCACGTTCTCGCCGCTGCTCTGGTATAATAACTGGCTTTTCCTTTCAAATATTTTCGATAAGTTATTGTTTACACTTAACTTAAAATTAAACTTACTGGATTTTTCATGAGTTTTTCCAGCTTCAATCTTTGTAGATCTGTAGCACTTTTAATAAATGGTCCCAGTGGTTTATCTTTTTCATCATTGTCGCTCTCTACTTCGCCATTCTTTTTCTTTTTTCGAGGCTTGTTTTCTTCCGTGTCTTTAACTAAATTCTTAATCAACGACATGTTTGTTGACAAACTGCAGTTAGTGTTTTCCCTTTGCTATTCGCATGTTGACGTTCAATGCTGACTGGTCATTGAGAATCCCAAAAATACCGTATTTTATTATGGTTAAGTATTTTATTTTTTTTATTTTATCAGTTGCCTGGTGCGGTCACACTGACAAGTTCCAGCTGAAAAACAACGCGTTAAATTACAAATTACAGAAAATCGTAACTGAGTTGAGTGTGCTAACGCTAACGTAGCCAAAGATATAATTGTCATATGTTTACAAACAGTTACCCGGACAATAAATCCTCGTTTATATTAGATATTCTAGTTAAAAATCAAAATCACATACGCGCAATCGGTTTGAGCGCACAGAGCAGAGCAGAGCAGAAATCAAGAGCAAGAACAAGAGCAAGCAAGCAAGCAAGAAATCATCAGTCGCCAGAGCAGCGTTGAGTTGTGTAACACGGCAGCGTGAACGTGTAATAGAATTTGGATTTGGGTTTTTGTGCGCTAAAACAGAAACATACGCAGCATGGCGCTCGAGATTGATACAAAAAATGCGACGGCGGCTGCGACTGGCGACGGTGGTGCCCCTGGCAAGGCCAAAGCCAAGGAGAACAAGAGCAACAACAATTGCAACAATAATAACGTACCCGCAGCCGGCGAAAAGAACTTGGTCAATGGCAGCAGCGCCACTACGAAGAAGAAAGGTGCGTTAACTATGACATTTTCGATCAAAGCAAACAACCCCTCTTCCCTGTATCCATACCCTACCCTGCATTTTCATTGTTATATGTGCTAATAAATCCAGTAAAAGGCAGTGATAACTGTTTTATACGATATTTTCGAGAAAAAATAGCTCATCACATAACATTTTTACGTTACGTAATGTATTTTTTTCTATAATGCTTTAAATGCGGCCTGCTCAGTTATTCGTCTATTGCTGGGCGCTATTGTCGTTGTTTCCGCCGCGTGCGTTTCAATTGCATTTGTATAAGTGGAAGTCATATACTGTGTACATTGCGGTGCGTGTGAGTATAAGTGCTCATGCGTTTTCTTGAAACATGGCAACGCGTGCACACATACACATGTTTATGTGTCGTTGCTCCAATGTTCATTAACCCCCCGCGGCTGCGAATTAAATGTTTCTTTAACCTACAATTACCACGTGCTTAACGCACTCTGTTTCGCATGCAACAAACAAGCAAAAGCCGCACGCACGTACACTCACATAAACAATATGTCGCCCTGGTAATTATGTAAATCATGTGTTCTTCTTCTTCGATGTACCACTACAACAAAATGATCCCAAGCATACGTTTCGCTCTCCCTCTCTCTCGCAGTCTCGTTATTTCTTTAGTTCGATCTCAGCACTCGCTCTACATTTTCTAGATTTGTTTAGGAAATTAGGTTTCGCTGTAATTTGTAACTGGGCTGTTGAAATTAACATGGCTCTGTGAAAATAAAGATGTCCGATTATTATGAGTTAAATTGAGCGGTTGCATTCTTGCAGCTACCTCTTATCAGCGTTTACTGTGACTCGATTTGTTTGCTTTCTCTTGTTTTGTTTTACAGCACACGAAACATGTACATATGTTTAATTTTGTGTGTGTGTGCGTAAGTCGCCATGTGTAAGTGCTTGCAGCCGGCTACAGTGAATGGCAAAAGTAAATGCTCGCTGACCAGTCTTATGTAACAAGTGAGCCAAACTGTAGGTGAGGTCCAGGTTATTGGGATTAGCAAATTTTTGAACATAACTAGCTTAATTAAATTTATTTATAAGTTTTCACATAATATCTATATTATATTTAATCATCTAATAGGATTGTGAAATGGAATCTCACCGTTCTTAAACGCTTTCTAAACCAGTTCGCCATTCATTTACATGCAATCTTTGTTATTACAGTCGAGTCTCGATAATTCGTAGCCCGCTAAATCGAAAACTTTAGTATTTCATATTTCCTTGAAAAAACTTCGTTAATTCGTAAAAATCCCATACACTTTGGTCCCCTCGTTAATTCGTAGTTTTTCTGCCTACTCGGCGATGATCTTGCCCCTTATAATTCGTAATTCTTGATTTCACTGGAAGTTAAACTACCGTTAGGTCTCGCCGACTATTATGCATGGCGCCTTTTTGTCGCTTTCTGTGCGATATTTCGTTGTTCTCTCATTGGATTTACATACATATGTACATACATACATATGTACATACTTACATACATATGTACATACTTACACACATATGTATGTATGTGATTAGTTTGCTCATTTTATGTGAAGCGTGAAGACGATTCTTAAAAATGTCAACCAATCGTTCGTATAATACATTTTCTTTTTCAAATAATGTTCCGAATAATGCAATTGATCATTTAATTAGCTTGGTAAACACTAATAAAAAATTACAAGCTTTTTTAAATCTTAATTTTTCGTTAATATGATTTTAATGTTTAATTTTGTTTTTAAATACGTAATATTGAATTGAATGTGTATTTGATTTATTTTTAATAAGTTAAAATTGTTGAAACGGCGTGAAATATAAAAATCCCTTCAATTCGTATTTTGAATTTTTAAACCCCGTTAAATAGAAACCCCGGTAAATCGAAAACCTCTGTAATTCGTAAAAAATCGGCTCCTTGCCATTACGAATTATCGAGACTCCACTGTAATTACAATAATACAATATATGTAACAATGAATAACTAGTTCATGAACTATTGTTGAGACACTTTTGTGTAGAATACAGAAACATTTGTACATTAGATTCCACCCTTGACCACAATTTGAATAATAATTCTGGTTTATGTTTTCTCAAATGCAGGCAAGAAAAATCGTAACAAAAGCCCACCTCAGCAAAATGCAACTGATGCATCTGAATCTAGCGCTGCTCTCAGCAATGGACATACCGAGAAGGCATCAGTTAATGGAGATGCTGCCGATGCCAATGCAAATGTACTGGAAAAGAAAGTTGATAAAGGGGAAGCAAAAGCAGACGCAGAGGGTGGGTCCTCAGGTGACGGTGGAGCTACTGTTGAGAGCGAAGCGGCTGCAGCCGGTGAAGATGTCGACCTTGATGCCTTACATGATATTGGCATAACTGTCAACATCAGCAGCCCCGGCGCAGATGTGCTGTCCGTGCAGCTGTCGAGTATGGAGCTGGTACAGGAGATTCACCAGCTATTAATGGATCGTGAAGAGACATGCCACAGAACATGTTTCTCACTGCAGTTGGACAACGTAACGTTGGATAATTTTGCTGAATTAAAAACTATCGAATCACTGGAACAGGGTTCTACCATACGGGTCGTTGAAGAGCCGTACACAATGCGCGAAGCACGAATCCATGTACGCCATGTGCGGGATCTACTCAAAAATCTGGATCCGGCCGACGCATTCAACGGTATCGATTGCACCTCGCTAACATATTTAAACACCATAACACAAGGCGATCTCCTGGACAAGAAGCGAACACGTCCCGACTCAGTTGACTGCACACCGCCCGATTATGTGATGCCCGGTGTTCGTGAACCGCCACTGTTGCCATTGCATCCAAATATTAAGAATGCGAAGGGACCGCAGGCGCTCAAAGTGTTGACTACATCAGCATGGAATCCACCACCTGGGCCACGAAAATTGCACGGTGATTTGATGTATCTATATGTGGTCACCATGGAGGACAAACGCTTTCACATCTCTGCCTGCTCCAAGGGTTTTTATATTAATCAATCCACTGACGAATGCTTCAATCCGAAACCAGATAATCCTAGCCATTTGAGTCATTCGCTCATCGATTTATTGTCGCACATTTCGCCGTCGTTCCGTCGCGCTTTTCAAACCATTCAGAAGCGACGAACGATGCGACACGCCTTTGAGCGTGTGGCGACGCCTTATCAGGTGTATCAGTGGGCAGCGCCGCTACTGGAGCACACTGTTGATGCCATACGTGCCGAAGATGCCTTTAGCTCCAAACTGGGGTAAGTCAAAGGATGAGGAGTAAATTTGTCAGATATTCAATTAAACTTTTCTTACAGGTACGAGGAGCATATACCCGGTCAGACTCGCGACTGGAACGAGGAGCTGCAGACGACCCGGGAACTGCCACGCAAGACACTGCCAGAACGCTTGCTGCGCGAGCGTGCAATCTTTAAGGTTCACGGAGATTTTGTGACGGCTGCCACACGCGGAGCCATGGCTGTCATTGATGGCAATGTATTGGCCATTAATCCCGGAGAAGATTCCAAAATGCAAATGTTCATTTGGAATAATATATTCTTTTCCCTGGGATTCGATGTGCGTGACCACTATAAGGAGCTAGGCGGTGATCATGCTGCCTTTGTGGCTCCTCGCTATGATTTGCATGGTGTGCGAGTCTACAATGCGGTTGATATTGAGGGTCTGTATACCCTAGGCACAGTGGTAATTGACTATCGTGGCTATCGTGTGACCGCCCAATCCATTATCCCTGGTATATTGGAGCGCGAGCAGGAGCAGTCGGTTGTCTACGGCTCGATTGACTTTGGCAAAACGGTGCTCAGTCATCCCAAGTATTTGGAGCTGCTGCGTCTCGCAGGCAAGCACTTGAAGATCTTGCCGCATTCGGTTTTGAATGAACGTGATGAGCCAGTGGAGCTGTGCTCCTCTGTTGAATGCAAGGGAATTATTGGCAACGATGGTCGTCACTATATACTCGATCTGTTGCGCACATTCCCACCAGATGTTAACTTTCTTAAGCTGCAGGATGTGCAGCTGAGCAAGGAACTCACTGATATGGGTTTTCCCATTGAGCATCGCCATAAACTTTGCTGCCTGCGACAAGAGCTGCTTGAAGCGTTCATTGAGGATCGTTATGTGACCTTCATCCGCATTGCTGCAGTGCATCTACAGCAGATGAATGCCAAAAAACAGGCTGAGAAGGACCTGCCTTCCATAGCTGAAAAACAGGAGGAACCAGAGAAGGAGAAGTCGGAAAAGAGCAGCACCACTGAGCAGACTGAAAAGGATAAGGAGGAGGAGAAAGAGAAGGATAATGATAAGGAAGATGAGCAAAAAGACTCTAAACCCAGTCCAACTGAAACAAAAAGCGCCGAGGCCATGGTCAATGCCATTCGTGAGGCACAATCAAATGTGGCTGTCTCGAATGAGGTGCAAGCTGCGGAGGTCGTAAAGCGCGCTTGTGCCGCTGTTGGTTCGCTCAAGGAGATGGAGTTTGATTTTCGCTTCAATCCAGATGTCTTCTCGCCAGGCATACGTCACGTCGATGGCCCCGAGGGCGGCATTCAATCCCTGGCCAAACAGAAACGTCTTGTTCAGGATGCAGCCGAATTTCTGGTACTCAAGCAAATACCCGCCTTCATCAAGGAACATATGTCACACTCCTCACCGCCCATCGATGGACAGAGTCTGACTGAATCCCTGCACAGTCACGGCATCAACGTGCGCTACTTAGGAAAAGTGATCAAGATGCTCGGTCAAATGCCGCGTATGGACTATTTGCATCGCGTTGCCATACTTGAAGTGATTGTGCGTGCCACTAAGCACATCTACTACCCCTATATGCAGAGCACGGAGCCACTGCATCTCTCGGCGGCGATTAGTCATTTCCTTAATTGCCTACTGACCACCGGGCCAGTGAATCCCGCCGTTAGCAGCGAGGATGTACACAAGAAACAGTCGCGCAACAACGGCGGCAAGCATAACAAACATAACAAAACAAACAAGGCGGCGAAGCCCCAATCAGCATCAGCGGCAGCCGCCACACAGAATGGCCACAGCTCCACGTCAGCCACTGGTTCGGCCAATGCGGCAGCGACTTCTGCATCGAGCAGCAGCTACGACTGGACACTGGTCACCCCACGTTCTTTGTGGCAGCAGATACGCAAGGAGGTGAAAAGCTATTGGAACTGGGAGCTGGATTGTGATTCCATTGAGAGCGCTTGCGCCAAGTATGGTTTGTTGCGCATCAGCATGTTACGTGCCTTCTGCTTGAAGGTGGGCATCCAAGTGTTGCTGCGTGAATACAACTTCGAGTCAAAGCACAAGCCCACCTTTGGCGACGACGATATTGTCAATGTGTTCCCAGTGGTGAAGCACATCTCTCCACGGGCAACAGACTCCTACAATTTCTATACGACGGGTCAGGCAAAGATCCAACAGGGTTTGCTCAAAGAGGGCTACGAACTCATCAGCGAGGCGCTCAATTTGCTGAACAACGTGTTCGGAGCCATGCATCAAGAGAATGGCTCCTGTCTGCGTATGCTGGCACGGCTCAGTTATCTCTTAGGTGATGCCCAAGACGCATTGGCCATACAACAGCGTGCGGTCATCATGAGCGAACGCGTCAATGGCATTGATCACCATGCAACCATAATGGAATACGTAAGAAAGATTAACTATCTAATTATAAACATATATATATATATATATACTGTTTATTCTCTTTTTGCAGACACATTTGTCGCTTTACTCGTTCGCCAATGGTCAAGTGGGCATGGCGCTGAAGCTGCTCTATCGCGCACGCTATTTGCTTGTTCTCATCTGCGGCGAGGATAATCCCGAAATAGCGCTTATCGATGTGAGTCGGCAAACTATAGACGCCACAGCTTAGATTTAACTCCCTTTATCCTATCTCTTATCTACACAGAGTAACATAAGCTTGATCCTGCACGGACTGGGCGAATATGAGCTTTCGTTGCGATTCATCGAGCATGCTCTCAAGCTGAATCTGAAGTACTTTGGCAACAAAGCAGTGCACGTAGCCATCAGTTATCATCTGATGGCGCGCATTCAGGCGTGCATGGGCGATTTCCGCTCAGCGCTGAACAACGAAAAGGGGACCTACTCCATTTACAAATCACAGGCATGTCAGCTGATGAGATATGTTCCAATGTGTTCGTTTAATTAACTCTATTGATTTTAATTTTTATAGCTTGGCGAGAAGCATGAAAAGACGCGTGAGTCGGCAGAGTGCCTTCGTCTATTGACACACGAGGCTGTTGCACTGCAGCGGAAAATGAACGACATCTACTCCAACGGCAAGCTGACAAGTGAATTGCCACCCATACACATAACGCCGCCCTCAATGGGCTCGGTTCTGGAAATGCTTAACACAATCAATGGTATACTTTTTGTGCACATAAGGTGAGTAATTAAGTGCATATTCATATTCTCTTTATGCTTAACGTTAATGTTTAACTCCTTCGCAATCGACAGCCAAAAGGATATTGTGAAGGTGCGTACCCAGATCGAAAAGCATTTGAAGACGAGCGACGACAGTGAGCCAAACGACGATAATGAGGTAACCGCTGCACTCAAGACCTTTGTGGCTGCTATCAACCACAATGATACTAAACAGCCAAAGGAAGGTTCAGAAGTTGAAGCAGCCACAGCCACGCAGCTAACAAATGGAAGCGAGGATTCGACAACGACGGTTTCAAGTTGAATGCAGGCAGATCAACAGTAGCAGCTATGAATGCAAAGAACAAGCATTCACAACAATTCACATAATTAAGAAAAGAAAAACTACACACACCAAAAAGGAAAAACACACATTCAACATATAAGTCACAAAATTGTCAACTCTGTTGTCCCTGTTAGTTTGTCAGTGTTTCATTTTATTTCGTGGACTGAGCAAAATTCGCAACAACAAAGTGTTTTTACTTCCAAACAAGAACTTTAGTGGATATTTCTACAGAAACAAAACCTTAAAAGAGGAGAAAAAAAGTAGTATGCAAAAACGAAGAACAAAATAAAATGAAGTATAATTCTTTGTTTGTTATCTAAAGGCTGCTCTTGTACTGCTCATATATAAAAAGTAAAATTTAACTATATATATTTATATATACATATATATATATATCATGTCGGCCATATCCTAGAGATAAAAGGCTTGAAAAACATTTTAGCTTTAGTTTATCAAAAAGAAAAACAAAACAGACATGAAAAACACTACCAAGCATCCTCCAAATCGTCACCAGCTTTATAGAAATGAAACTTTTTTGTTGTTAAACATTTGCCTTATTTTTATAGTTTATAAAAACATAAAACACATGAAAACATAATGGTATATATATACATATAGCTATTGTTTTTGTTTTGTTAAACAACTATTTACATAATTTAAGTTTGCGCCGAATCCAACGGAACACGTAAAAGCATATGGAAATGGTTCTTTTTTCTGTTGTACAATTACCATATAGATATATAGAAATATATATATACATACACACATATGTCTCACATACAAACACTCGTACATTTTCGTACTTGTAACATTTAATATACATGAACAAAAAATGTTTTTTATTATTAAAAAAGAAAAAAGATCAAATAAAACAGAATCCAAAAATACAAAAAATCGGAAATTTACTGTAAATAAGCAAACTCAATATACAATTAAATTATGTGTATATAATTAGATACAGTGATATATCCTTTAAAAGAAAGCTCCTTGGCAACTTATCTTATTTAAATGTTTATTAGTTATTTTAGAACAATCCGGCCATATATTCCTAAACAAATGTTTGTTAATATTGATAAACATGTAATTTTTTTAAATTTATTATGATTGAAGAGAAGAAATCAAGTAGTTCAAAGGAAGAAGTTGAGATGAACTTAATCAACTTACTAATATTATTTGCATTTCTAATGAAACGTATTAGATATTTAAAGATTTTAAAAGATAAATATCGATACAAATTTACATAGCTGCAATGGCAGTAATGCATTACTTCTCAACTAAGATATGAGATATATAATGAAATATATAATAATTATAATATAGACAATTGTAGCGAATAATATATCAAATTTATATATAACTATATATATATATAGTTTAGATTAGTTTAGTTTATCCTAATGCGCATTACTTGCGCTTTCTGCACTTGTTTCGCCCCTTACGTCTGCGTCCCGGTGTCTTTCCAGGTGATTTTCCATTCTTCGCCGCCTGCGGTTGCTGTGGCTGTTGTTGCTGTTGCTGCGGCTGGGCTTTTCCTGCTGTTGCATTTGCGGCGCTGTTCGCCGTATTAGCTGTTGCAGCGCTACTCTGTTTGCTGAGTCGATTCGCCGCGCTCTGCCCACTTATCTTTTTGGTAGGCAGCAGATGCTGGCTAACCAGTTCGCCGAGTACGCCTTGGTGGGCCAGCATGGAAAGAAACGTGCAGATGAATTTGTCATAATTGTGGGTGCGACGACTGGCGTCCACCTTGAACATTTGCCTACGATCGTTCTCATCAGCTAAATGCTGCTCATTGATCGCGATTTCTGTATCAAGATTCTTGAGCAGTGATTGCAAATCGCGGGCTGTAAAAGCACTCGGTTCTAGCAGCGTGTTGGGCGTATCTGGACGCTGCTGATCATCGCGCTCGCCCTGCTCATCCGCTTTGAGCAGCTTCTGTAGTGTGCCGGACACAATGGCTTGATTAGTACGTAACATCTTTAGTTTATGAGTGATAGCAATGCGACGATCCGGCACCACAGCCATCAAATTAAAGCGAATATCCTGCTCACCAGTCGCGATGCCTAAACGTTCAGCCATGACACGACGGAACTTATCCGTCCAATCTTCATGGTCTTCCCAGCAGCCGTGATTCATTGGATATGGCTTGAGTCCATCCAACTCGAATAGTTGCCCATTGATGGGCACAAAGCTAACAAAATGAAACGCTTCCCCTGTAAACCGACAACTGGCCACTCCAGCTCCAGTACGTTCTAGACGACGACGTGCTTGCGGCATGGCATGGGAGTTGTGGGCGCAAGCCAGCTCTGGTGTATTGCCAATGGCCAGACCCTTGTTCTCAGGGCTCATGCCCTTAGTGTGGGCCTTAAGGCGACTTAGTGTTTCGCCTAGTTGCAGATTGTTTTCGTTGCAGTTAAGCAGCACGGAGAGCAATGCATGGGTAGCACAGCTATTAGGCACCACTTGCTGGGCAAAGAAGATACTTGAAATGGCTTCCTCATCCTTCACAAATATCTCGGCAGTTGTCTCTACAATTTTACGACGTGCTCGACGCTCTTCAATCCAGCGAAAGAGAAAAATGAAGCCGTATGGGCTTTCTATAGGCTTTTGCAGGTCATACACCTCTTCCACTTGTACGTCGTGGCCTAAAATAAATTATATAGTATACTGGGTCTTTCAATTCAATTTACTTACATCCAAAATCTTCTAAGAGTAGCGTAAAGAGACCAGGATCTGATTCTAGCTCTAGCCAGCCATCAGCTAGTTGTGCCATGGGCAGTGCATTGTTGTTTGAGACGCTGCCTGCAGTTGGGCCGGTACCGCCGGCTGCGATGTTCATTGCACTAGCCAGCTTGAAGATAATTTTCACACAACTTTTTGTACAATTAATAAATGGAAACAAAAATTTGTTTTTCAGCGCTGCAGAGACCTGTGACTGGCATTGTTTCGCTTGTTAGCGCTCCGTGTGAATGACTCTCTCATAAACAGGGTGGCAGCCTTGTTTAGGATTTACAGTCAGCTGTTTTGACGTAACTCTCGCACGGCATATTACTGTCTATTAAACAAAACCGATTTTAAATAATTTTAATTTAAAAATGGTGCGTTTAAACATAGTCCATCTGACAAAACGTGTGCCTCTCATCCAGTTCCGGAAGGGAGGTTCAGCTTTGGCTAACAAACCAGCGGCAAGTCCACAGGCAAGTTCAAAGGATTCCGGAGGCAAAAAGGTTAACTTTGTTGTAGTCCATTAACTACATTAGGCGATGCACATTAAGAAAAAATAAAAAAACATTGCTTTAATTACTCATTTCTCATCCTAATCCAATTCTACAGACCTCTGGAGGACCAGCAATTGAGGATTGGGAACTGCCTGCGCGCTTCGCCCGTAAGCCGATCGATCCTCTGGAGGCGGAGTACATCAACAATGGCGGAATACCCAATTGAAATGATTCTCGAAAAACTCCTTGAATAAATTGTAAAAGTAAAACTTTGTAATCACATCGTAATGTATTGCTTATATACTTGACAGTTGTTTTGACACTCACAAGTTAAGCTAGCCATCATATGTTTTGTATAAATTTTGGTAAAGTTAATTAAATAACAAGAACTTCCTAATGTGTTTCCAAATTCAACGTTAGTACAGGCATTTAAATTGTATAATGTTAAAATACCATAGAAAAAGCTTACTGTTAAATGAGGAGCATCTCTGTTAACTAGACAGCTGTTGCGTTGCGTATGGTGCTCCGAATTGCCATTCCAATAGGTTTTTCAGTGCTTATCTTGCGCCAGTGTGAATCAGACGTGACTGCAGCATACTACATTTACCGTTGTCTACCGAGCAGCCTGTGTGTATCAGTGTTTGTTTTGTGTTACACCGCGTTCGCTCGCTCCATCCCCCGCATAGTACAAACATTCGAGTGGAAAATTTTTTCAATTTTCAAGGCGGTATCCACCGATTTGCTATAACTTGTGTATATTGTTTGGCTTATTGCGTAGCAGAAGTGTGTGCTCATTGATTGGCCAGAGGCTGGCCTGAATTCCTTTCGATTGGTTGGACCGTTCCTTTTTGGATGGGTGTAAAGCGTAGTATGCAAGTGAACTGGTGCAACAATAAGGACTGTTTGGGTCTTCGTAAGCGTGTCTGCGGATTGCATCAAACCTGGAAGTGGCTCCACCAGACGCCCGCCCTGCACGAGTATCTCATCTCCGCTAGCTCTGTGGCAGCAGATATCCAAATCCCAGCCAGCACACTCTAAAGTCCAAAACAACAAACGGCCAAAAACAACAACAAAATATATATAATAATCAGGGTATAAAAAGCAATAAACCAAAAGAAGAAATACGACAAACATCGTGCTGAGCAACAAAAAAAGGCAGCAAAAAATAAGCTAAAATAGAAACGCTATACATAGATAATAATTAATACGCACGCACCTCGGCATAGCCAATATATAGACTTTAAAATTCAATCTAACCTAACAAAAAGAAGAAGCAGAACAGCGGCAGTTAAAAAACTGACCAAAAAATTAACCAACAACAACATATCAATTAGCGACTGACTCTGACGGTGACCTTGTTTTTGTAACAACGAACGCAAATAGTAAGCAAGTGCATTGCCGTTGTCTGATTGCAAAAGAGACGGAGAGCGAGTGTGAGTGAGAGCGACATAGCAACAGAGCCAATAAGCTTCCTTGTAAGAAGAGCGACGGCAACAGCAACAGCAAAAACAACAACGACAGCAGCGCTGCACTGAGTTGTGCAATAAAAATAACAGAAGACGAGCACACAAAAAGAAAAAAGAGTAACAGCTGTTCCCGTTTTGTGGCTGATTGTTAAATTACATATTTAAAATGAGCATATTACTGCGTCGTAATTCTAGCCAGCTGCGCTTGCTTCAGCGCCTGGGCGCAACGTCAACCGAATTCACGCGGCTCGCCTCAGATAACAATACAACTGCATCTACTACTACGACAACTACAACGGCAACAACAACAACTGCAACAGCTGCGACTGCAACTAAAGCATCGTCGTCGGCCGGCAAAAGGCTCGCCTCTGTAGCCGACGCTGATATCAAGAAATCGGTTTTCATCTCTCAATCAAATGACATCTACACGAATCTAGCTCTCGAGGATTGGCTATATAAGAACTTCGATTTTAGCCATCATCATGTCTTGCTGCTGTGGGCTAACCAGCCGTGCGTTGTCATTGGTCGCCATCAGAATCCCTTCACCGAGGCGAATGTCTCCAAGCTAATGGAACGCGGCATTACGCTCGCTCGCCGCAACAGCGGCGGCGGTGCTGTCTACCATGATCCTGGCAACCTCAACTGCACGTTCTTCACGCCCCGCGAGCGCTACGATCGCAAGTACAATCTGAACATTGTGACGCGCTCGCTGTTCCGCGAGTGGGCCATCAAGGCGGAGATCAACGATCGTGACGATATTGTTATCGGTAACAAAAAGGTTAGACATGTGGCCAAATCTACGAGCTCACTCGCTTATCAGCTCAATTGTCATAAACAAACATCTGGCCAGGCCTGGCCCACAGTTCGACCCGGCTTAGAATAGCTTTCAGCTCGATGTCAGCGAAGATAACACAAATATTTCGTAAATTTTCCATACATATTGAAAAGCTCAGCATTTTTAGCCTTGCAGCAGACTTGCAGAAAGTAAAATATATAGATATATGCTCAGTATTCGTGTGGACAGTGTGTCCAAATATATTTAATATATGTATATGTACATTAACTTAGTCTTTCCATTTTATATAACTATGTTTAGATTTGTCTTTTTTACGAAAGCAAAAGAAATTATTTTTAATTAAAATTGATGTATTTAAGTGGATTTTGATGACTATTTTTAACAGTTAAGAAATTACTATATTCTAGGTTAACTAAGATAGGGTAAAAGCCAGAGTTGGATAGTTAAAACTAGTATCAATAGAGTCTGAACAAAAGCTTAATTCAGCATAGCTAGATTGAGTGATAGTCTACATATATATTTTTTTGTATTCTATATATATTGTGTATACGGTTGCTATAGTAACAATCTATCAGAGTCAATCTGCAAGGGCGTTCAATCTATATCAGGCAGCAGACAATGTATTTTTTCTTATCAATTCCACTAATTTTCAGCCTTATCTTTTCGAATTTAATTTTCAGCCATTGAAATTTATATTTATTTTATTCCAGATATCGGGCACGGCTGCTAAATTGGGTCGCCCCAATGCTTATCATCATTGCACCATTTTGGCCACGGCCAACAAGTTGCACTTGAGCGAGTCGCTGGTTAAGGAGAAGGCTAACTATATTAGCCGTGCCACGGCATCGGTGCCATCGCCCATACGCAATCTGTCGGATGTGAATCGCAATGTAAATGTGCAGCAGCTGCTCTCGGCCGTGGGCTATGAGTACTTGCGCACCGCAGCAACGGCTTTGGAGGATGGCGGCAGCACGCAAACAATGAATCAGCGTGGCTTCCAGCTGATCAATCCTACAGAGAAATGGTTCCCCGGCATCAACGAGCTGCGTGCCAACTTTAGCTCCTGGGATTGGGTCATTGGCAAGACGCCGAAGTTTACGGTCGAAAAAGAGCTCGAGCTGAAGGGCAATGAGAGTGGCATGAAACTCAAGCTAAATGTCGAAGTGGAAGCTGTAAGACATTATTTTTAGATCCTTTCGCATGTTCCATGTTGCTAATCTATCCTTTCTTTTCTCACAGGGTCTGATGACTAAGATCGCCCTGCAGCTTCCGCAAAGCGAGCAGCTGGTGCCAGTAGTTACTCCTCTTCAGGGCCAGGCATACAATGAGCAAAACCTGAACGGCATAATGGACGCACTGAAATTGGTCTCCACTTCAAATGTGCAGCAGGCGATGAACGGTTCGGTTTGATATTTGTTCTGCTAACAGATCCCATTCATTTGACGCCTTTGTTTTTGGCCTTTTTATTATATAGTTGCAATTTTGCTTTATATACATAATATGATCTTTGTAACTGATCTAAATACCTGAACTAACATAGCACGTAAGAACATTAACAATTTCTATAAATATTCAACAGATTTTATATCAACAGATTTTATATCAATTTGCAATAAATGCCACAAATGAAATCTATTTCAAGAAAACAGCACAGAGTTTCATGTCCACAACTAAAATAATAAACAATTAATATATAATTTCGCTTATGTGTATGAAGAGCGTAAAATGCTTAACTTACGTAGCATAACATTGAAATTCATTTCAGAGAAGGTTTTTTATACAACTACAGCATACTTTTAGGCTGGAAGCGAATGAACTCATAAATTTTATGCTGCATACTTTTAGGGCGAAACTTAAATACAAGAATTATGCGGCAAGTCCTAGAAGATGGAAGTTCCCATCGATTTGTCAAGTTTCAAAAGCTGCCTCGCGCGGCTGATCAATTGGATTATGTAATGGAAAGGCATTTACATATGTATAAAAATCATTTAATTACATAATGGTTAATTGTTATAATATAATGTAAGGCACTTGTTCGCTATTTGACACAAATTGTTTACAAATATGTAAAATACACTTTAAAATATACATATATATGTATGTATACAGTTATATATGGTACAAGTAGTTATGCAGATGTATATATATATACATATATATCTATATAGAGGATGCTCGTAGTATATCGGCCAGGATATGCTTGGAAAGATGCGAGCAGAAAAGCTAAATAATACATTAGATAGATGAATACATGAAGTTGGTATAAAAGCAATTGCACTTGTTTAAGGAAATTAAATATAGAGCAGAGCAGATGTCTATTTAGATGTGTACCGAGTGCACCAGTTCTGGCAGATTCTGATACTCGGGATCACGACTGAAGAACTCCATGAGATAGGCAAAGGTAGGCCGCTCTCTGGGATGATAGTTCCAGCAGCTTTGCATTACCGCATAGATATACGCCGGGCACACTTTTGGCTGCGGCAAACGCTGTCCGCTGTCCACCAGCTTGATGGCATCCACATTGGATATGTCACCATAGGGCGGTGCACCCAAAGCAAACATCTCCCACAATGTGACGCCAAAGGACCAAACATCGCTCGCATGCGAGAAGATGCCATTGTTGAAGCTCTCTGGCGCATACCAGCGAATCGGCCAGCGTCCTCCTTGAGTGAAATGATATTCATCGCTGCCCGCACTTAACGAACGCGACATGCCAAAGTCGCTGATCTTGGCCTGCTGAATGGAGGTCAGCAATATGTTCCTGGCTGCCAAGTCACGGTGCACGAAATGCTGCGTCTCCAAATAATGCATGCCTGGATTAAATAGAATCAAATATTTAAAAGGAAATTAGAGAGAGTGTGGAACACACTTACCGCAGGCTATTTGCGAGGCCCACAGCTTGAGCTCGTGATTGACCTTGATCTCGGTACTGTGATCAAGTATATACTGCAGCATGGAGCCCAGTGGTGCCAGCTCTTGCACCATCATCAACATGTCGCCCTTGGAGATGCCAATGAGACGCACAATGCACTTGTGCGACAGTCGCATCATCACAGATGCTTCGCGCAGAAACTCCTGCTTGTTTATCGTTTGCTGCTCCTCGTCACGCAGTGTTTTGATTGCCACTTCCAGGTGATGATCATTCGCCTGTCGCAGCCAACCCTTGTAGACGGAACCGAATTCGCCAGCACCGATCACACTCTCTAGCTTCAGTTGATCGCGGTGTATAAAGAACCGTTGCTTGGCAGCCTCCAGCTCGGCGCTGTTCAATCCCATTGTCCCAGTTCCAGCTCCGATGCCGCTACACTTGCGCTGCAAGTAGCTGGCCATTTCGCTCTCCGTGGAGCCAGTCGATATTATGGAGTCCAGGCGTGATATCTGTTTGCTATCCAATTGCTTAACCTCCTGGTCCAGCAGCATGTGCACATCTGTGGTGGGCAAGTAGCCATTGGTGGTTAGTGCCGCAAGACGTTCCCTCTCAATGGCCACATCGCTCTTGGTGAAGTACTCCACCTCGTCCGCAGTCTTGTTGGCAATGGGTGGCAGCTCGATGGGCGTATTGTTGCGCGGTACATTGTACAGATCACCAGAATCAACATTGAAATTGCTGAAATCCGTTGAGAAAGAGAGATTCTTTAGCATGGGCGCTGCCGCCTGCAGTTCCTCGTTGGCTGCAGCCACCAAGCTGACACTGCTCTCCGAATCGCTCCGCTTATTCTTCGTTTTGCTCTTGCGTAAACTGTTCATGTCAAAGAGACTCTTCTTGGGGCTGACAATGCGCAGCGTATTGAACATCGAGCTGCTGTTCTCTTTCTGCTTCTTCTTTGTTATGGTCAAGGCAGGCTGGTGCTTGGAGCTGCTGGGATGGAGACTGATGGGTGGGTTGTCGCGAGCCTTATGCGTCGGCCGTGGTATGGTGGCAAACGATGGCACCTCCGGTTTAGGCTGCGGCGGCACCGGATGCTTTAGGCTCACGGGCAGACCGTACGAGAAGCGCATATAATGTGCCACCAAATGCTCCAAGCTGGGCCAATAAGGGCCATCGTCTATGTACAGATATTTCGACTGCAAAATAAATTTATAATTATTAAATTTTAAGAAAATAGTAAAGGTAGTCGCTTACCCCATTCGAGTTCAACTTGTTGCCGTTCTGATAGAGATCCGCTTGTGATATGAGAAAGTTTTTGACCACCTGATCACCGAGCAGCGTTAAAACATAACCCGAAGCCGCTGGCGATTCAGAGTAACGCACCAAAAAGTAGCCAGACGTATCTTGCGGCTGGTCCGTGGCAGCTTGCTTCTGTTGGGCATAGTTTTTGAGTATGGCCACAGCCTCCTCGCGCTTCAATGTGCCATGGTACCACAGTTCCCGACTCGTGTTGGCTGGCGGCATCTTATAGTTGAGCAGAAATTGCTCGACTTGTGTCTGTTCCGCCTCCTTGGCTAGATCGAAGGGAAACTCGCCGGCGCTGGTCCGCGGCAGCAGTGGAGCGTGTGCGGCCAGCAACTCCTGCACCGCTTCCAAATTGCCATGCTTGGCCGCCTCATGCAGTGGCACATGGCCGTTCTCAATGTTGCGGCACTGCACGTTCGCATGGGCAGCAATCAGAGTGCGTATGAAACTAGCATCCTTCTTGCGACAGGCGTACTGCCAAAGTGGACAATGATTTAGCTGACTCATTGTAACTATAGCTCTATACTTACATGCAGCGGCTGCCAGCCAAAGGAATCGGAGCTATTCACTTGGACACCCGCATCCAGCAGCAGCTTCAGTATGCCCTCATTGCAATTAATTGCTGCCAGATGCAGCGCCGTCTGTCCATCCTTGTTCTTTGCATCGAAGTTGCGATTGCCACACTTCAGTAGCTCAATGACCACCTTGCTCTCGTTCTTGCTGGTGGCCCGATGCAGCAGATTTGTCACGCCCTGACTGCGAGTATTAGGTGGTGGCGGATCGCCAATGAGTGGCTGCGCTAGCTTAGTAATCAATCCATTTGGCTCCTGCTGATAGTATTTCACTAAAGTCTCCAAGCCATGCAATATCTTCGTTTGACCTTTGTCATCTATTGAGAAGAAAGCGTCCTCGCCGTGACGTCGGATTTGATAGTGACAAACCTCGCCCTTCAACAAAAGTGCAATAAATTATTCACATGCGTAAAGACAAACTGACGCTATACCCTGCACACAGAACAGCTGGTTATGTTAGCTCATTATATATAAATATTTTAAAATAAGTATTTATCTGCGCTCAACTATTAATAAACGACACTGTTAATACAAAACCTTCTCTAAACATTTCTTAAAATAATGTTTGCTGTTTAGTATTTATCAATCAAGCTACACACGGGGTATCTGTGAGTCGAGCAACCTCATTTAGTTTAGTACTGCCTGTTATTGTGCGTCATTTACCTGATAGAGCAGACTCAATACAAAATCGCCAGCTGCCGTACTACTCTCCCGCACCAGAAATGTGCCATCCTCGTAACCTGTGACAATTAATAAAATAAACAAATTGAATTTTCTTAATGTCTGGGCGAGTCTTCTACATACACAGAGGCATGTCTTAATTTTTTCTTGTACGCACCTTGTTTTAGTAAATCGTCAGCGGCCTCGCGTGTTAAGCGGCCGTGGTACCATTTCATTTGATCATCACGCGGGTATGCTGCCATTTAAAGTCCATGCAATACTTTGTACTAGTCTTCAAATTATACAAATAAACTTAATAAAATAATAATAATTATCACCAATTCTGCAAGTGCGCAGTGTTGCACACAGCAAAATAATCAAACAGCAACAGGTTATCGAGATCGCCAGCTGGCAATTATCGAGCGAGGCTAACTGATCAAGAATGCTAACAGGTGGCAACGCTAACAACTGCATTGCACACGGCTTTTCAAACAGATTTTAATAAAAACAGAACAAGAATCCAAATTAAAAAAATAAACAAAATAAAAACAACATTTAAGTTTCATTTATCGCATTTGTATTTATATTTGTATTTTTTTTTTTCAATTTATTTTTGTTTTAGCTGACAATGATCTACTAAAAACACAGTATTAAATTGTGTGCGATTATTATTAGTTTTTTGTTTTGTTTTTGTATATCATCCTGTCCAATACGTTGTTTATATATTTGTAATTTGTTTGCTTCTCATTTTAGGTTATGTGAGAGTAATCTTAAGCTTAAGCATTTAAAAAACGACTACAGACTATGAAAGAAAATTTTTAAATAATTATGAAATATAAACATTCAATGTCAGAAATGTATATTTTCTTTTGTTTTGCATTTTTTCTCATTTTATTCTTCTTTTTTGTTGGTTTGCATTAATTTAATATTACAACTATTTTGTTTTGTTTTGTTTTTTTTTTTTTTTTTTAAAGATTTATTTTATGGATTTGTTGTTTTATAATGTACAAAAAGCAACGCAAATGCATTGTATTGGTCATTTTGCTGATGCTGCTGATAATTGTTGTTTTTGTTGTAAGTATTGCGGCAACTTAATTGACTAACGGTAGTTTATAGCTACATATTAAACAGATAACACAGCATACATCCAACGGAGCCCACCCAAAATAAAAAATGTAGTTTTCTAGCTAAATTGCTTAAAAAAAATGTTTTCTTCTTTTAGTATTTCAATTGTTTTATTTTGCTTGCTTTTCTTTCTGTTTTTTGCTGCTGGGGCACCTTGTTTTCATTTTTGTGTGTTTGTTTCATTATAATGCATAATGTATTCATATTTATATTTCAGGCCCGTTCGTTCTAAACTGTTTGACAACAGAAATTTTGCTTTTACATTTATTGCAATTATATCGTTTAGAATTTCGATTCAAATGTGCTTGCAAAATAATAGTTTGAAATAAAAGCCCTACAAGTAATTTAATTAAATTGCCATATTTATAGTTGTTGTTGTTGCTCTTGATGTTGTTATTTGTTGTTGATGTTGCTGGCCCTTTGTTATTGCTGCTTCTGCTGCTGCTGCTGCTGCTAATGGTGTTGTTTGTTTGCTTGTCGTTGTTGCTGCTGCCTTCCTCCTTCGTTCTCCAAATCAAACAGTTTCATTAAAACATAACTAAATTCTAATGTAGAACAATTTCTTTAAATCTATTTTTGTTTATTCAACGAAGCATTAAGAAAGCTTTCATCCTTATCATTTTCCTCCTCATCTTCTCCTTTTTCCTATTCCTTTATCTTCGTTTTGTTGGTTTTTTGTTTTAAACTTATGACTTTTTGTTTGTTATTCTTTATGTTGTTAGGTTTGCGCCGCTGCTAAACTCCTTTAAATTGAATCAATCTTGAATGTTTTTCCTCTCTTTCTTGTTGTTTATGTTAAATAATATGTTATCAGTGTGTGTGTGTCTGTGTGTGGGAGTGTATTTGTTGCCCAGTTTTATAAATTGTTAAATTAATTCGCTATTGAAGAGAGCTTTTGGGATACTCCATTCACAGTCTTTGATTTAAGGACATCGTTTTCATATGAAAAGACAGTTTCCTTGCCATTTTCGACGACGCTGCAAGTAGAAAAGGGAAAACGTTAAAAAATGCAATTTTCAGTTCTCAAGTTAAATTACTTAGGAAACTTATTTAATTGTAATTATTCAATGTTTTAACAAAGGGATAAGGTATTCGATAATGAATTCATTCGAAATGTTCATTTATCGTACGTGAACTACTTAGTGGACTTAATCAATCATGAACTAATTCATTTACTAAATTATTGTAACGTTCATGACCGCTATGTTCATTTGAACTTTGCAAATGACGATTGTGAGCTGAATAGTTCATGATTTATCGATATCAGTTTGAAATGCAAATAATCATTGAGCAATAAGACTTGATGAATATGTTGATTTCAAATTTGTAACAAATACTTTTAAGTATGAGATTTAATGAGTTTATATTAATAAAAGTCAATCTCGGTTGTAGTTGGATCACTTTAAATAGTATTTCTTACCGTTTGGTCATCAGTTTTTTGCCATTGACAAATACCGTTGATGTGGAGGTGCGCTTGACCGCTCCATTGCTGTGAAGACCGCCGCCGGTGGCAACGCTGTTGCTGGCAGAGAAGGAGGTGAAGCCGCTGGTGGGCATGAAGAAGTCCATCATTGAATAGTTGAGCGTGGGCGCACCAAACGGACTCGCCATTTTATGCTGGTGATGGTGATGATGGCGAGCTGCACCACCGCCGCTGCCATTAAGGCTGCTATGGCTACCGTGTCCGCCATGACGTCGACTGCTACTAGTGGCGCCATTGGACTGCGAATAGACATTGGGTTCTGCAACTGCAATAGATTATATTAGGATATATACAAATTTCTTAGATATTTGCGGTCATTGGTGCTTACCCCTGAAGAAGTCGGCGAAGGGCGAATTGACGCCAAAGAACTCGCGGAAGACCTCCTCGGGTGGTCGGAACACAAACGGAAAGCCGCCCATTATGTCAAAGTCATCAAAGCCGTGTGTATTATAATGATGACGAGCATGCGAGCGGCTCTGTGCCCGATCCCCTAATCCATCCTTGCCGTACTCATCGTAAATACGGCGTTTCTTCTCTGTAAAGGCAATTGCAATCGGTTAATTAGATTCTTTTCAATGTATTTCCAATTTGTTTTCTCTTTTCTTCTTGTTTAGTAGAGAGAAACACGCGGGCTGGGCATTAGACAAGGCCTAAACAATTGCACTTGATGAACTAGCGGCGCTCAATGCTGATGCTGATGCTGATGCTAATGAAGACGCTGATACTGATGACGGCAATGATAATGATGATGTTACTTTTTGCTTTGCATGTTGTTTGGCGGGTGGCTGTAGTTTGTAGTTTGCGCGCTTTTGCAAAAAAACAAAACAAAATGTACGAAAAACGTAACAAAAAATCAAAGAAAAAATGTTACTTCGTGCGCTTCAAGGCTGTTCGTCAGTTCAGCAAATTGGCAAAACAAAAACTGCGCTAATCGGAGTAGTGACCGACTAGGAAATACCTTGTAATCAGCAATTACTGCCTATTGTTAACACAATAACTATTAGTCATATCTTGGAATTGATGTTCCAACAGTAGATTGAAATATTTATTTATCTATGAAAATGATATTGGTATTGTGAAATCAATATCAGAGAGTGTTTATATCACATTGAATAATCCTAGCTTTTATAGTCTTCTTACAAAATAATAATAATACAAAACTTTTAAAAGATATTAATATTAAAATATTTAAATTTAAACAGACAAAAATATATATAACTTTTAAATTGAAATGATAAATTAAATAAATGTACGAATATTAAGTCATTTTCATTTTTAAAGTCTAGACTTGGACAATTGATCAATGGGCATTTGATATATTTCACTGAAACTAGTTTTTCTACCATTTTCTGCAATTTACCTAACTTTAGAGTAAACTGTTTTTGTCTTCGAAAGCTATTTATGAAATCTTTCGTCTATTACACTTCTTGTAAATACATGCGATTGGCATAGAGCACGTAAAAAAAGAGAAAAAATAAGATAAATCATAGCAGTAGCAATGGCATAGCCACGAAACAGAAAAAACAAAAACAAAAAACCAAAAACATGCGCTTGCACTCGTTTTTTTTTTCTCAATCTTTTTACCAAACAATTTGTGAAACGGCGTGCCCTCGAACAAGTTGCGGAAGGTGAACGCTTGATAGCGATTGCCACGCCTACTGCTGGCTGACCCGCTGCCATAGCTGGGATAATAGTGATCGTAGTCGTAGTCGCGACCACTCGTCGAGGATGTACCGCTGCCGCTGCGGTAACGGGAATAGCTGCTGCTGCTGTTGCTGCTCGCCGCAGACGATTTGTGCAGCGTGGACCGAGCATCGTAGATACGTCGCTTACGGGCTAAATACATCAACAACAACAACAACAAGGATAACCAAAAGTTTCAATTGTGGCCCTACAGCTGCTATAACACTTCGAAACGGGAATAGAACTTATGGGCAATGCAAGTGGTCAACTTACCATCCGATAAGACTTCGTACGCCTCGGATAGCTCGCGAAAACGCTTGTTTGCCTCTTCCAAGTTGTCCGGATTCTTGTCTGGATGCCATTTGAGTGCCAATTTTCGATAGCTGCAGATGCGAGAGATTAATTAGAGCGAAAACAAATTCAAAGAGAGCATTTATCAAAACAGAGCAAGAGCATGTCATGTTGCGCTCTCTTAATTGTGCTTGGACTAAAGCTAACGACATTCCAGAATGCATTCCACTGCGTGCATGTCGTTCGTCTACCCTCAATGTCAAAGAGATCAAAGCTGACTCAGTTCTAGACTTAGCACTAAAGAGAACGTAACTATCCCTCTATCCCTCTGTTGAAGGCTCTTTCCAATACTTACGCTTTTTTCACTTCACCGTCTGTGGCGGTGCGTGCAACGTCTAATACTTGGTAATAGTCCACCATATTATTTGATGCGTGTGTGTGTGTGTGTAGATGTGAGTGTATGAGTACGAGCGCGCCTGTCTATCGCTGTTGATCAACAATTAATAATGTGTTGATGCTCAATTCAATTGCAATACAATCGCTCCTTGTTCCAGTAACTTCTTAAGCGCAACTGTAAGAAAACAAAACAAAGCAAAATTAGTATGAAGTGTGCAGAGACAATTCTAGTAATTTAACACATTAAAAATACCGTTAAACAGGCAGCATTTGGCAAAATAAATTTGTTTATTACTTTTTTGGTTTCTAGTGCTTAATGTTACTATGGAAAAGCAAGCCGAAGCCTACTGCCAAAGGGCTGCCACCTAGTAAACATAAATCCAATTCAAAGGAGAAGAAAAAATACAACAGCAACAGCATAACGCACATAGTGGTAAAGCAAAGCCAACACGATATTTGCTTTAATTTCGTTTTCTTGTTTCCATATTTTTGTTTTACTCATTATTCTTCAGTCCCACATTTCGAGTTCAATGTCGTACGAAAACCTCATTCTCATTATGCGCCCACACACACACACACATGCACAAATACGCGAAGCTCTCAAGCAGGAGAACGTCAAAGGCAAGAAGGAGAGGGAGACGAAGATAGAGCATGGCAGCAATAGCAGCGCGCATGTGTAGGGCGTTCAGCCGGCAATGTCAGTGTGCGCTGCGCGGCGCAGCGACTGCGCTGCCTTCGTCGCGGTCGCTAGACGCGTGTGTAAAGTTTTTGCTCGACAATTTGTTGTTGTGTGCTACGGCTTTGTCTATGGCTTTGTGCTGCTCGCATTTGGCTTTTGGCGCCCATCTTCCATCTCTCCCAATTGTTTTCACACACATTTTCGTGCAAAATAGACGCTAATTTTATTTAATTTGTATTGTTGTCGTCGTCGACGTTGCTGTTGTTGTTACAACTACTGCTAATACTGTTGGTTGTCAGACAGCCCCCTTGACACAATTTTTTTCTCTTTTGCTTTTATCTAATAAAAATTACAACGCCAATGCAGCTAGCTTTGCCTCCGTCTCTGCCGCTGCCGCTGCCGCAGTTGCTGTTGCTGCTAATCTGTGTCAATTGTTGTTGTAGTTGGCGTTGCCACATGTTGCCAATGAAAGTGCGCTACAAATTGGCTGCCCCCAAGCAAAATGACAAACATTATGTGACTGACCGACACTTGACTCGAGTTGTTGCTGTTATTGACTGGGGCAAGCTTTTTGGCAGCATTTGTGTAGGTTGTAGCGGAGTTCTCTCTCTCTGTGTGTGCGTGTTTGCTTTGCTCTTAAGTAATTTAGTTGGCATTTATTTTTGCTCAACTTATTCGTTCTAATTTATGGCTACGGTTTTAGCTGCGTGTGCGTGGCTATAAAATTTATTGAATTTAATAAATTCCACGCATTTGCCTAACTAAAATCCAAATGACATACACATACATATACATATGTACATATATACTTAAATATATAGTTATAATATATAGCTGAATACAGCTATCTCTATCTCTTTCTATTTAAGAGGTGATACGCACCTGACTTAACACATAAGATAAAATGAAATAAAATAATTTAAAAAGAATTAAAAAAAAAGAATAACATAATATAAAGCTATAATCATATTAATTAGAACAGATTTTCATTTTCATAAAATGTTTATAATCATATTTTGAATAAACAAATAGTATACTAAATTATGTTTGTAAAACATTTGATTAAGTTTTAATTACATCATATACATATTTTATATACACAATTATTTTTCTTGTTAACTATGAGTATATTACGGCTTGTATCCAATTATAATTATTTACATTTGTCATTAATCTCAGTTCCATATAAATTACAAATATAATTATCAGACTCTAAATAATATTTATTCATTACGTTTATCAAAGAGTAAACGTTGAACGTTGAAACGTTCATGTACAACCAATATGAGCAAATTCATAGAGCTTGTAAATATATTTTATATATACATTTTTATCGATATATTAATTAAAAAAAAAAAAAAAAAAAAAAAGAAGAGATAACTTAATTACTTAAGCCAGGTTCCACCGAGATTTGAACTCGGATCGCTGGATTCAGAGTCCAGAGTGCTAACCATTACACCATGGAACCAACTTGCCCGGCTTGCCAAACTTGGCCCATATCAGCCAAAGAGCAACGCACTGCGCATGTTGTGATTGAACCCCACAAAGAGATACCCACCCCAACTGTAACGAAAGAGCATCAATTTCGACAGCTGGGCGACAGCTTTCGGCCATGGCTCGGGCCACAGAGCGCTGCACTTATAAACAAACGAAGGTCGTAGGTTCAAAAGCTAACCGTGCTAGAAAAAAGAACGGGTTAAGAAGAACTAAACCTGTATTTTTATGCAAAAACTAGAGAAATCAGGCTTACGCAATAATATTTTCATTATGCAATAAACATTTCAGTGCTCGATATTTAAATAATAAAATAACGGAAAATATATGTAGTATAAAACAAAACTACTTTACATTTTTTCGATAAAAATTGAATATAAGACAGACACAAGTTTAAAAAAATCAAGTACAATAAGTTCAGTTTTGTTATCGCTGTCTGATAGCAACTTGAGAGAGTTGAGGTGCAAACTTAGAGAATTTTCCTATTAGCTAATTGTACTTTTTTGTTTGTTTATCTACTAAAGATTGTTAATAATAAAAATCGCTAATCTAATACAAATTGTTAACAATGTTGCCACGAAGTCGGCTGTCCGAAGAAAAATTCATTCATAAAACTACGCAAACGAATTGAAGCTAAGAATATAGATTTATTTACATAATTATGTACACGTTGTTCAAGGTCATCGAGTGCCACGCCCTAGCATTTCATATAAATGTCACAAGAAACTAAAATTGGTTGCAATATATGACTATCACAATTGCTAAAATATATCAATGTTTATATATACATACATATATCTGAATGAATATGTATATATAGAATATATATAGGCATAGAGTAGCGATTGACGTACAATGTTTATATAATAATTTATTGTATATACAAATATATGTGAATATATACTGCCTGCTTCTATATACCTGTTGACATATTCGGCATATTCTAGGTCGTAGGTGTAGGAACTTGTAGCATTGTCTAAAAGCAGCAAATGACGACGTCGACGACGGCGTCGACGACTCTCTCTGCTATATGTTTAGCCAGACCAGACCAGACCAGTTGCATGACACACTCGATTCGAGTCGTCGCGTCTGTCTGTCAGCGGGTGGGTGGAGGCGACCAGGAGATGGCGCAGCAGGTGAGGGAGAGTTAACGCTTACGTCTGCCTCTGCCTCACCCGCTGCCGCTGCTGCTGCTGCTGGTGACTTGGATTTCAATCTCCCAGCGGCCGCTGCTGACTCAAATCGACAAATCGTTTCGACTAAACTCATCAATCGGCACTTGCTATAATTTTATTTGTATAGAACAAGCCAACACGGCTTAAGGCATTTCGATTGTTTATTATTATTTTTTGGTTTTTTGTTCGCTATGCCGGCAAAGCAAACAGAATTAATAATTCGAAAAATTACGGCAAGCAAACAAATTATTTATACTCTTTCAAGAAACTGACTAACATTTGTATGCTATCGAATAGAACATAATATGAAATGAATTTAACTTAGACATTTGGAAATATTTCATTATCAGTATTTTATTTATTTATTTAATATTTAATTTTTGTAATACAAGGACTTTGTAATAATTAGTTAGGGTATTTGAAAAACATGTATTTAGTGCGCTTGCGCTGCCTACGCTATGGTGGGCATCAAACCTGAAATTCGCTCCAAAAATTATGTGGTCTGTGGTCTGCCAGCTGCTCAGAGGCTGTGGTTGACTTGCAGAGAGTTGTCGGCAGATGTAGTTGTAGTTGTAGTTGTTGCTTATGCAAATTACATCACCGCCATCAGCAACACAGATTCAATCGATAAATTTCGCATAGACGCACAAAGAGAGAGCTCAGACAGGCAGGCACACAGAGATGGAGAGAGAAGGGTAGCGAGGGGTGTTTGATTGTCTCCTTTGAATTCACACTTCAGTTTGAGGGGGTTTGCTGCAACATGTTTGTTTATAAAGTTGCTGCTGCTCGTACGCACTCAATTATAACATAATTGTGTCGCTGCATTGATGTAGAAGACATTGCGAGAGTCGTCCGAAAAGTTTGCTTTTTTTTTACATATTTCCATCTTCTTTGAGCTTTACATTTTGTTAGAGCCCCCCTCCATAGGCATTATATCAATACAAACAAGACACGACACAAAATGTTAACAGTTAGAAAGAGCAGCAAGAGCTGGAAGAGAGAAGCAGCGGGCAACAGTTGGTTGCGTGTTAATTACATGCACTGCGTGCTGAGCCACTTTACTGATTGATTTTCTTCTTCTACTTCTCCTCGCTCTTCTTATTGTTGCTGTTGTTGTTGTTGTTGCTCATTTTGCCATAACCTACTTCTTGTGCAAATGCAATATCAATACAAACAAGCACGCACACACATACACATACACACACGCACACGCTTATAGAAAACTGATAGGCCAGACGACGTAAAGCAAAACGTGCGATAAGAAAACGTTGCGCATTTACACTCAGATATATGTACGGTAAAATCACGCTATAGCAAACAGGAACTAAAGTAATTGCATATGTATGATGTACAATTTCTTTAAATTTAACAAACTTTATTGGCTAATGTAAGGTGTGCCTTGGCAGAACTATTCACTGTAGTTGTGCATTTGAAAGGGGCGCTTAAGAATAGTCACGCAAGCAACAGAAACACAGACAGCAACAGCTGAGACGTATACTCACAAAGGCAAAGAGAGACAAAGAAAGCGAGAGCGGGCGCCAGAGAGGGGGCGATTGCATGTATTAAAAACACAACTCACACTTTTACATTAGCTAGCGAAAACGTTTGTTGCAATCCTCTCTATTGTGGTCGTTGTCGTTTTTATAGTTATTGTTGTTGATGCTTGCACAAACATTATTATAAGCAAATATCGAATCAAAGTGGGCAAACAAACACAAAAGACGCAACAACAATTACAAATCGAAATGAATTAAATCAAAGCTGCGTCTAAAAAACGCGCACGTACGCAGCAATGAATCGTTTAGAACTAAAAGTAGTCAGCAACGGTGCGGCAGAACGACGTTGCCATATGTTTTGCCAGAACGAGTGCGGGAGAGAGAGATGCCGAGAGAGAGAGAGAGGGTGAATGAGAGATGACTCGAGCGCGTAAAGAGAGAGAGTGAGAGCAGTCAGCGCACTGCTGTTATTTGTTGTTCTTGTTATTGCTGAACCGGAAGCTATTACGCGAATTCTTGCAAATTTTGCACTCTTTTATCACACTATCAAGCATGAGTGTGTGTGTATGTAATATGCTTATCAGCAGCTGCCACTGCATGTCATCAACAAGAGCTTGATGACGCCTGGAGATCAGATTGTTGTTGTAGTTTGTTTGTTTTTTATTGGTTTACCCCGATTTCTGCAAAGATATCAACTGTGATTCATAGAATTCAGCGGAAATTTGCTCTAAGCGTTAATACCTTACTAAAACCCCACAGTTTAGTATTTTTTTCTGTTTTGGTAACCAATATTTATCGATTATAAGATCATTTATATAAAAATGCATATGTATGTTTGAATGTGTGTGTTTTTGTAATTTGATTGCCCAAGTTTATGTGAACCGCTTGCTTTGAGAGGCATTAAAGCGGCAGAGCGCAACAAAATGTTAAGGCAACAAATTTGAATAAATTTAATTTTAGCACTCGTAGCGCGAGCTTCGATTGAAGATGGAGGGGCAGCAAGAGATTAAGCGGATGGCAAGCGGAGAGCAGCAACCGCTCGGTGAGTCGTTGACGCCGGCGCACAGTGGTGCGTAATGGAAGTAAAATGAAACATTGAGAAAATTACATTTGTTGTATGTGTGAATGTAAGACATAGGTAAGACCGAAAGAACAAAACATGCAATTATATAGTGAATAACATTACATATAATTGTCAAATATTAAATATAAGTCTTACTTTAAATAACTATTAAAATATGAATCACTGTTGATGGTATCATGATATGATATCATATGTTTTAAAGTAAATGATACATGTATTAAATCTTTATTTTGACAAATATTCAAGGCTTTATTTAGGCTTTTTTTGTATGTAGATATTTCAGATTCATGTTTATTATTTATATAAAAGCTATGTTAAATAGTATAATTCATTTAACAATTTTCTCAAATATATTTAAAATAAATAACATACTGAGATTATTGCAATTATTAAAAACAAAACGTTGTTTTTGCTTGTTGCATTAATTATATTAATTAATTAGCTTTCGCACCACAGTGCCACTGTGCCTCACAGCAGGTGGTGATGATATTTGCTCAGTGAAAAATTTGTGCGAAATTTGCAAAGTTTATAAATTGTACACTTTAAATACACAATAAAATGTAGGCGTGTGAGCCAGAGTGTGTGTCTGTATGTGTGTGTATGTGAGTTGTGTTTATTTTTAGTGTTGCGGAAAAATGAAAATTTATAAAAAGCTAAAAATATAAATATTCACACATACACATGTATATATAAGCGGTAAGCGGTAGGTAAGCGAGTGCTCGACTAATAGATACGCAGTAAATGTAAACAATGTTGAGCAGAAGCATTCTAAAAGAGATCTTAAAGCATAGGTAAGTATATATGTATGCTTGAAAAGGGCAATCAAGAGAATCACTCGAGCGCAGAATGGGGAATGAATGGAATTGGAACAACGGTAAGTGGCAACAATTACAAAAGAGAGCAGCCGAAAATTAATGCCATGCCACACAGCAGGCAAATTGCAGCCATGGAAAGTGCCGCCCGCCAAGCGAGTGGGGCGTGGCAGGTGGCACACAAATGAAAGCGAACGATAAGAAAGGGAAAATGAAACTGAAAATGAAATAGGGAAGCAAACACACACACACAAAATACAAAGGCTGGCAAACTGTGGAAACGAGCCAAATTGCACAATCTTGTGGGGCAGCAGAGGAGCAAGAAGCAGCTGACAAACAATGCAATGCCACGAAACTGTAATAATAATAAGAGCAATAATAATAGTAATAGTATAATAGCGCACAATACAATCGAGAGTAGACCTAGAAATAGAGACGTGGGCGTGGGAATATATCTATTTCTGTGATTGTGCCATAGACAAATGGATAACAAATTTCTTTCCGTTTTCAGCTTCTCTCTCCTTTTGTTGTTCTCGTCGTTGTTTGGGTAAAACTTACAACAAACGCTGATTCATCGAGCAATTGATTCGACACATTTTCGTGCTCTGTTTGAAACTTTTTGTAATAATAGCCAAATATATAGCAACAGCAGCAGCAGGGGGGAGGCAGCTGGAGGGTATGTGGAGGCTTGTGCACTGTATCTAATCAACAGCATTCGGTCGGTTCAGTTGAGTTCACTGCGGCGCATAAATTAAATCAATTCAATGTAAAATTTCGAAATTTTATGTCTATGTAAATTTTGTGTGGTTTTTATGCTCATTAATAGGTTCTAAAGCAGGGTATAATATTCCATATGTAGATGAGAAGGCAGACACTAGTCTAACAAATTTGCAAATTTAATGTGTGGATATATAGGGAAATGGAAAGTAAGCAAATAATATTAAGTTAAAATTTATATAGTTCTTATTACAATAACTCGTTAGCAAACAGTCCGCGTATGTCATAAATATATATAATAATATACACATTTCATATATTTCCAATTACACAGAGTATTTTCTAGTCGAGCATGTAGGCTGCTCTAGTTGCCTCTTGTTCTATGTAAATGTTCTCTTGTGGGTTGGGCCCGTATTATGCTGCGGTCATGCTGTAATGTCAATCGGCATTACACGGATTTGAAATAAAAAAGCTTTAAATCTTGACACGCCCTGATTAAGGGCAAAAGGCTTTAGAGAGAGCATTGTTAAAGCTGCTTGCAAGCCAAAGCTTTCCATTCCATTCGCTATGAAAGCTCACTAAATCAACTTCACATTTGGTTTAGCAAACTGTGAGTGTTCCACCAAGCTGCTGACTAATCCACTTTGAGAGTTACTCAATGATTAATTATAGAAATTTTCTTTCAGCGAAAAGCTGTTGACGAACTGAGTCTGATAAGTAATTGTGAAGCTGATTGAAGTTGAAGTACTTCCTTCTCTCATTAACTTTGGCTTTGCTTGTCTCGACTCTGATCTAATCTAATCAAGGCTTGTGCGGGTGTAATGATGACGCTGCCAGCGAGTCATGCACCCATAAATACTAAAGAAAAATAAGCCAAGTACTAAATATGGCAAAGTCAGCTTTGTGGCCCGATCTGTCGGTCACATAAAAACTACCCACCATCAAACGTCGCACAGCCAAGCAATGCGATCATAAAAACCTGTAGCTAAAGATCAGCCAGGCAGCCAGGCCGACGGTTAGACGGACGGACAGTCGATCGGATGATGATCTCAATGAAGACATTTTTTATTGCGTTTCTGATTTGTGAAATCGCCCCTCGCTACAATTCTTTTGCTCTCCTGCGACTCTCTCCTTTGGCACTGTGCTCGCCACTTGCCTCGCCTCTGCTGTTTGGCTTGCCGCTTCATAAATCGCTCACGATCACGATATCATCGCTAGTGACTACCGTGTGGATGCCACTGTTGGTGGCATCTGTGTTCATTACTATTTCTATTGCTCTTGCTCTTGCTCTTGCTCTTGCCATTTGCCGTATCCGCATCTAGATCAGCTCCAATCCGGCCGCAGGCTGAGCATGCACAATAAACGTTTAGAAAAGAAGTCAGGCGCTGTTGCACTCATTGTTGTTGCTGCTTTTTCTATTGCTTTTGTTTGTTACATTCACATTTTGTTGGTAATACTCTGTAAAATTTGCTGTTGATGGACTATATTGATTTCCAAACTCAATATATATCATTGAACTGCTCCGCATTGAATACAAAAATTAGAGTCAGGCGCTGTTGGAATTGCATAGGCTTGTCTATACCCTGTAATTTAGGACTATATTATTTATAAAGTTTACATTAAAATCTTTATTATATTGTAACAATTATTTAGGTTATTTAAAAAAGTAAAAAAACATAAGGAGTTTAATGTACGCAATTGTCTGCTTTACAACTGCGGAAAGGTCTTGGATACACCTCCCCAAAGCCCAGATCTCAACCCAATCGAACATGCGTGGTCCTACTTGAAGAAAAAGGTTTGAAAAAGGAATTCAACCAACCGTGGACAGCTAAAAGCTTTCGTACTGGAAGAGTGGCAGAAGATACCCCCAAAATATATCCAAAACTTGGTCAACTCTATGAAAAGAAGACTCCAACATGTACAGAATGCTAAGGGGGCCATACTAAATACTGAGTTTTTAAAAATGATCTATATACTTTAAATTTAGAACAAATTATATGAAGTGAGTAAAGAGTTTCTTGACAGTGTCAAATATGAGTAATCTAAGTTTTTATTGTTTTTTAAGTTTAACCCTTATTGTTTTTGTTTCTGTTTTTTATAATTTGATATAAAAATACCTAATAAACAGTTAAATTAAACAAAAACTCTTTATTTTTGTACATAAAGTAAAAAAATTGAACTTTTTTCCACTGTGTAAAGTGTTTCTTGACAAACTATATATCATTAAACTACTCCGTATTGAATATAAAACTTTATAAAGTTTACATTAATTTCTTTATTATATTGTAACAATTATTTAGGATATTTAAAAATGTAAACAATTTAATTAAATTTAAATTATGTAATTAAAATAATAAAATCTTTGAATTCTTTCTCTGTTGTAAATATTTTTTGAAAGTTATTTAACAAAATAAACATGTCTCAAAATTCTCTCCCAAGCTAATATTTATCTTAACTTGTCAACAATTTACATTTGCCAGCTTACAGGGTATATTTGTAGTCGTGTCAATTGGCAGTGCTTTGCTTGCACACATGTTTGGCTGGCTTGTTATGGTGGCTGCAGTTGCAATTGGTGTGGCAGTTGCAGCTGCTGGCTCTGTGCACCCGTTTGTTGCATTGACAATGAAGTTATTAAAGCGCAAAGCTGGACAACAAACCGCAAGGCTCGCTTATCTAACCTCAAATTATGTGGTACACATACATATATCTAGCTCTGCCTCTTGGCTAGACAAATTGTTCATGTGCAACATAAACTTTATGCATGCAACTGCATAAATCAAAGGCACTTATTATTTTTGTTTTCTTTTTTGGGTGGCGAAAGTTTAGTTCAACTAACGCCGTTGAAGGGTTCACAGCTGGCCCATAAAATCGTGTTGCACAATTTGCAGCACGTACTCAGGCCATGGGGTTAAGCATCAACTCATTTCTATCTAGATACTGGTAGCAACATAATTTCCCAATTAGACAAACCACAATGAAAAAGAAACTCTTTCGGAGCCATCAAAACAAAGAAGCTGCCAAAGAAATGATCGAGCTGCACGAGTGTGTGTGTGTGCGTATAGTCTGGTAATCTGATATCACTGTCTGCGGCCAGGAGGGACCAAAGAACAAGTGTTGTGTGTGCGGATAACCACACAATGAAGTAAAAAGCTCTCCAACGGGGCTGCCTTATAATAGCCGTGAGATAGCTGAACCCAAAGCCCAAAACACTATAAATCATCGCAACATGATTTTCTGTTTCTACCAGATTTCGAGTTGAGGTTTTATTTATTTACTTAACTAGATTAGAGCAGCGGGCTCTTGGATTATGTAAATTAGAGATCTAGATAACTCTACTAGATAAGCGAAGAGAGTTCATTTCGCTTGTAGAAAATATAATCACAAATATATCATTGATCTTAACTGATTGCCTGCATAATATATTTATGCAAATAGTTCTCAACTTTTGACAAGCGTTTAGATCAGGATTTCAATGAGTAAATGAAATAAAATCGTTATTATTATATTATTATTTTCTCTATAATCATTATAATTTTTAATAATTCTTATCATAAAATAGTATTCATCATTATTCTATTCATAATCCAAGCTTATATTCTCTGTTTCATGCACATAGAGTTATTCAAAATATGAATTTAGCAATTTTATCATTATACTCTGTTCCCAAAGGGAAAAAGAGTATATTGGGTTTGTGCAATGTCCGTCTGTCAGTCTGTCCGTATGAATGCAATATTTTTCGGCGCTATTAGAGCTAGAGACTTGAAATTTGGAACATATATTCTCATATATGGCAAATCGGAAAACTCTTCCGCCCATAGGCCAGTAATCATACTAGATGATGAGCTAGAGAGCTGCAATTTGGAACGTATACTCGCGGTGACAACCCAAGCCCAAAAAGCTATGGCGTACATATCTACGCCCATTGCTGGCGTGGCAAATCGGGAAAAACGTATCTTCTACACCGTTAATGCTAGAAAGCTGAAATTTGGCATGTGAGTTCATGTTATGATTCTATGAAGATCGATCAAAACATTTTATGTCTACGCCCATTGGGTGCGTAGCAAATGATATGAGCTTCGTTAACTAAAACCAAATAAGGCACTGCTAGAGCGCCTTTTGACACAACTAAAGTAACGATCGAAAAATGCACAATTCATAGAAATTTTAGCATGTTTATTTCGTTAATTAAATGTTTATAAAATAAATAAAATGCAACTATGGGAACAGAGTATTTCGCAGTTAGTTGCGCCTAACTGCAACATTCTTACTTGTTTTAAAAATATATTAATTAAAAACTAATTATTCAATTATAAAATATGTATAAGCTTTATTAAACTATCCCACTCTAGCTCCTCATAGCTATAGACGCCTCACCTTTGCTCACATCAACGCTGCCATTTCACTCGCATTTCGCAAATCTTTTCAGGTAAGTTAACTCGACTTGACTTGACTCGTGGGGCGCCTCTGCTTGTTCAGCTGATCAGGCGAAGACAACGTTTGTTAATTTTATTGTGTTGTGTTTGCAGATGTTTCTTACTTTGGTCAGCTAAGCTGCGCCTCAGCCTCAATCTCTGACTCTGACTCTGACTCGT
The DNA here is from genome assembly GCA_035045845.1 of Drosophila buzzatii. Lineage (NCBI taxonomy): Eukaryota > Metazoa > Arthropoda > Insecta > Diptera > Drosophilidae > Drosophila > Drosophila buzzatii. The sequence goes on along the minus strand of JAWNOS010000244.1, from coordinate 11,466,231 downwards.
GTATCTTGAACTTTCTGCTCGCTCAGTAAAAAATTACAAAATACTGCAGAAAGAAACAAGTCAAGCCGAGGCATTTGAAAGCAAGCAACTGCGTAATACTCTGTTATAGAGACAGGCAAACATTTTACTAGAACAAGTTTTTTTTTTACTTAAGCTTTGCTCATAATATATCTCTCTATATTTAATAACTTAGCTATACCCAAGTTTCTTACAAAGAATAAATTGTTATACTTTGATTACTTAAAAAGCACTTTGCAGTATGCGTATCCAATATACTCTCTTCACTTTCTGAGCGAGCATAATGACAGGCCATAAAGTTTGCTCGTTTTTTCGTACAATTTTAAAGTTGGCGCTTTAAAGTTTATAGTTTTTTTTTGTAGCCCGTTTGTTTGTTGGTTTGCCGTGGTAATTATTATAAATAGTTCAAATTAAGCCCATAAACAAAATGAAAGTTGAGCGTCGGGCCGCTCGCTCACTGATCAATTTCAGTGCTCAAGTTTGGCTGACAGCCGGCAACAAGACGAAAACGAACTCAATTTCCAAAGCAATTAATTTAATTGAATGCAGTAGTCATAAAAACAAAAGCAAAAGCCAAAGCAAAAACAAAAGCAAAAGCCAAAGACAAAAGCTAAAACTCTATAAAGAGCGCAGCATTAAACGAGCCACGTTGATGAAGCTGCTGTTGGCAATAAATGTGTAATTGAAAAATAATTGTGCCTCTCGCACAAAAGAAACTAAAAAGGAGAGAGAAACAGAGGGAGAGAGAAAGAGAGACAACATGAAATAGTCAAACGTAATTATTTAATAATTATGATAATGTGTGCAAGTGTCGGACAAATGGCAAGTGTCGCACTCTGAGGCAGTGTTGGCTAACACTCGACAAAACAAGTTATGGAAAATGCATAATTGCAATTGGCTAAGATGGTATCAATGTCAATGTCGCATGATAACAATCTGAGTATGCCAGATTTCATATATAATTTAGCTTAATATTTTACAGTCTTGACTAAAGTAAGAAACGGATTTAGTTGACATTGCAATTATTCTTTGCCTAGTGCGTTTCATGTTCTATGTGTTAATTTTAATACATATTATCACGTATTTTCCTTAGAGCTCTCTCTGCCTAGAATAAAATCGTTGCCGTAGGAAAATCACTCGCAATGCACAGGCATAAGCTCTAGTATGCATTATGTTGCTTGCAGTGATTTCCCAATCCTATCAAATATTCTATTATAGCTCTTCTTTTACTCTTTTCTTTTTATTTCTTATTGTTCTTTTAACTATCTTTCAGTATTGTTAATTAATACCATCCCTGTTCTTTACTAATTTTATTTTATTTATTTATTTATTTTATTTTATATATTTTATTTTATTTATTTATTTATTTTATTTTATACATTTATTTTATTTTATTTAGTTATTTTTATTTATTTTATTTTATATATTTTATTTTATTTATTTATATTTATTTTATTTTATATATTTTATTTTATTTTATTTATTTATTTATTTATTTTATTTTATATATTTTATTTTATTTATTTATTTATTTTATTTTATACATTTATTTTATTTTATTTAGTTATTTTTATTTATTTTATTTTATATATTTTATTTTATTTATTTATATTTATTTTATTTTATATATTTTATTTTATTTTATTTATTTATTTTTATTTATTTTATTTTATATATACAGTCGAGTCTCGATAATTCGTACCCCGCTAAATCGAAAACCTCAATATTTCGTAAGAAACTGCTGGTCCCTTGAAAAAACTTCGTTAATTCGTAAAAATCCCATACATTTTGGTCCCCTCGTTAATTCGTAATTTTTCTGCCTACTGGGCGATGATCTTGCCTCTTATAATTCGTTTCGAAACCTCTTATAATTCGTAATTCTTGACTTTGCTGGAAGTTAAACTACTGTTAAGTCTCACAGACTATTTTGCATGGCGCCCTTTTGTGCGAAATTTCGTTTTTCTCTAATTGAATTTACATTAGTTTGCTCATTTTATTTGAAGCGTGAAGACGATTCGTAAAAATGTCAAGCAAACGTTCTCATAACACTTTTTTTTTTCTTTCATATCATAATGTTTTGAATAATGCAATTGATCATTTAATAAGCTTGGTAAACACATTAGAAAAAATAATTATAAAGAATATGAAACCATAAAAAATTACAAATTACAATTTAAATCTTAATTTTTTTAAATACACAATAGTGAAATAAATATTTTATTTATTTTTAATAAGTTAATATTGTTGAAACGACGTGAAATAAAAAAACCCCCTCAATTCGTATTTCGATTTTTTGAGCCCCGTTAAATGGAAACCCCGGTAAATCGAAAACCTCTGTAATTTGTAAAAAATTCGGTTCCCTTGCCATTACGAATTATCGAGACTCGACTGTATTTGATTTTATTTATTTATTTATTTTTGATATTTTTATTTATTTTATTTTATTTATTTATTTTTATTTTATTTTTTTTTTTATTTTATATATTTTATTTTATTTTATATATTATATGTTATGTTATTTATTTATTTTTATTTATTTTATTTTACATATTTTATGTTATTTATTTATTTAATTTTTTTAATTTTAAGAATAATTATAATTGTAATTATATTAATTATATTTAATCTCCTATAATCTATATTTTAAATTTTCATTTAACACTTTCTTTTCATAGTTTCAATAGTTATCACTGACGGACTGGCAAATAAAATACCTCCATCGGGTTGCTGATACTATTGTAATAATTTTAGTATTTTTAGTAGGCTATTTGACTCTCGATATGCCAATATTTTTAAATAAATAAATACTATTTCTTGTATACTTGCTTAGTGCTGCTTAATACAAAAAGCTGACTATTATAAAGACTTCAATTTACTACAAAATGCAAACTTCCGCCCAACTTAATATTTGATTTCAATCGTTTCAATGAAGCAAACAGTGCAGCAATGCTCTTTAAATTAATTTATAATATTTCAAATATTATTTCAATGGTTTCAATATGATTTTTATTATATTCCCTCAGTTTGTCTTTGATGTTGGCTAACCCATGAAGCTGTATGGCTGCTCTTCGATGCCAATTAACCTACTTCATTAGTGTTTAGTGTTTATACCAACAGCATACATACATATTTCCAGTGTTGGTTAACACATAAAATGAGCTTATTAAAAACGCTTAAACTAATTGCAATTTGCAATGCGCTGTTACTGCTTCATTTCCATTGTCTCGGCGCAACACGCGCCTCACCTTGAATAGTATAAGCGATAAACGCAATAAGACAACAACAACCAGAAGCTCTTCTCACTTCTCCTTCTCTCTCACTCCCTCTCCCATCTTCACTGTAAGCTCAACTCTTTTGTGTGTGTGTGTGTGTTCGCTGCCAGCGACATTGGACCTGACACAATGATAAAAGATTTGGCAAACATGCAAAAGTAACAAAAAACACGCCAAAAATGATTTGCAAATGGAATTGAAACTACAGCGGCTGAAGGGGGAGGGAGAGTTCCCAAAGCTTCGACACTTTACGACTGGGCAAATTAAATAAATAGCCAAACGAGAACAAAGCCAAAATTATATAAATCATGATTAATTTTTGCACTAAACTGACTCAGTAGCAGCAGAGACACAACTCGACTCAACTCGACTCGGCTCGACTTGATCTACGACTCATTGAAGACCTTCATAGCAGCTGAGTTTTTAGTCGGAAATGGAATCAAATCGAATTCAGTTCTTAGGTATAAATAGCTGCCCAGACACGAAACTCGTTTGGAGCTCATTTCATTTGCTTAATTGCCAACTATTTTATCTAATTACATTAGCTAATTAAACAGTTATGATATATTTAAGTGAAGCGCGACGCTCGAACAAGGTTTGCCCATGTAACTAAGAGGGAGAGCGCGTGGAGACCCTTGAAATATGAATGCACTCGAGTTGCAATGCCAGACAGACACATTGACCAAACATATCATGTATATACATGTCTATATATATATGATATATGAGTAATATCAAACTCATGCTCAAACTGCAATTCTAGCAGTTCTTTCAAGAGCGCCAAAGTTTTGGGTGACATCATCAAACAGTTTTTACTCTTATTCATAAGATTTTATTTGATTTTTATTTTTTGGTAAATTGTTAAGAGGGCATTTATGTTTTACGGTTTCCATCCGAGCGTTTCTCGGAAAGCGAACCCGTTTTCTGTGGAAGCCAAGGCAGAAACCTTTCAAGAACTTGAAAGTCTGGCAATTGGGTTACTGGCCAATAATTGACCCCGATCTTCATATGAAATCTCGACAAGCTCATCTTAATTGTCTGATTGCCTCAAGGAAATCTCTCAAACTGTTGCGCCTAATTAAATGCCACAAATCATATTTACATGCCAATTAATATATTCCAATTGTAATTGGCCGTAAGCTGTAAGCTGTAAGGTGAGACACGTGTAAGCGCCGTATAATTTATATACCTATGCATAACTGTAGGCAGACTTTCTCAGACAATAACAGGCATGGAGAAAACACAAGACCCGACAAGACCCTACCTTATGAACAGATGCAGATGGACGGTCGAGCTGTCTCTCCGTCCGACTCTCTGGCTGGCTGGCAGACAGACAAGCAGGCTGACTGCCCCGTCATGAAAGTGTTGGCAGACTTGAAGTTTCTTATTATTTATTTAGCTGCGGGTAGACAAGTGCCTCGCTCATTAGACGCCAACTGGGAGAGATGGGGTGATGCTGCTACGTTGCTACGTTGCTCTGTTGCTGTGTTGCCACAACCGGTTCATTTAAATAGCCAAAGCTAAGCAGACGCAATGATTGATTCATCAGGCAAAGTCAGTAAATTAAATAAAGTTTACAAGATTTTCACTGCATTAGCACAGTTGCAACGGTTGTTGCCGATGTGGCTTGATCGCGTCGTCCCCCAACGCTGCTGACAAGCAACAATTTTTATGTGCGCTTCAAGTGCAGACCCCGGAGGAGCGATTCATTCAATTTATCTTACACGAGCTGACATCAAAAATAAAACCAAACTCGTTTTCGGTAATTAATAAAAAATAGAAAAAAAAAAAAAAACAAACTCAAGACTGGAAGATGGTGAAGCGGCTGGCGGGCATCATCATCAATGGACAAACATTAAAAATTACGTTGCCCATAATGGATAAACCATTCGATAAGCCATCAGATACAGCAGTTACAATGTCGGCAATCAAGAATTTACTTTGGATTTCACTCTGAACAAATAATGATAATGATAATGATGATGATAATGATACCACAAAAGTGACTACATTTATTCAAGCAACTGTTGAAAATATGAAAATTATAGATATTTATATAGTAATCAAATAGCAGATATTTTAAGATTGCCTATTTTTAGTTTATTTATATATTCATATAGTTGTTTATAGCAAAACAGTTTTTATATACATTTTTTTCTTTGGGAAAATTCATAAAATGCATTTTCAACGCATAGCCCATATCCCATATGGTCTAGTGGCTAGGATATCTGGCTTTCACCCAGAACGCCCGGGTTCGATTCCCGGTATGGGAAGTACCAAACTTTTTTTTTTTTTTTAATTTTTTATATAAAATCTGATTTTGATATATCTCAAATTAAGCATATTATCTCATGTTAAGAAAACCAATTTAAGAAATTGTTCATTTCTAAATCATTTGCTCACACATCTTTCTCTCTCTGTCTCTGCTACAGAGCTTAGAGCTTTCGGCTCTAGCCAATAAAGCAATATTTACTCTCGTCCCCATAAATATGTTCTTTTTTTGAACTATTATCTCTTAACGAACAGCTATCAAATGCTGACCTTTAAAGTCCAATCGTTGCCCCGGGCGAAAGTGAACTTCAATGAACCCTATTATGGCTATAGTGTAGTGCTTTAAGTGCTCCATTCGTTTAACACTCACACAGAGCCTAGACGTCACCCAATTAGCATGCCAACTGCTACAGACAAATCATTATAAGAAACTCACGCACTGTCGTTTTGCTCTTCCTCTTCTACGTTTGTGTCGTTCTCAGTGTCAGCGACGACTCTACGACTTGGCGTCCAAACAGACTTGGCTTGACTTAGTCGTGAGGTGCAGCGTGTAGCAAACGTGTGAGTTTCATTGCCTTGTCGCAAGAGTTTCTTTACATTTTATTATACCCTGCACACGCATAGGCAATTAAGTGGGTTGAATGACAGTTTACTTCAATGATATGCCAAAGCTTGACGTGATTATATTCTATATAACAAAAGATATGTGGAAAAGGTACTTCAAAATATAATACTAAAGCTCTTATAAACTTATGCTTTCTAGTGCAACTCCTAGTTACTGCAACTAACAGGGTATCTCTTAGTTTAGAACTTTCATGGATTGCAGCTGGACGTGATTTATTTTTATGGCTGTATTGGTTATTGAGCTGTCCGTTGCCATAGTTTTCTCTTTAGCCATTTAGCATGGCAATCAGACAACAACTAACCTACGCCTCTGCCGTTCCCCACAGCCCCTCCTCCAACGCCATCACGCGGGTCATGCATGGCCTGCAGTTGAAACTGTCGTACACACCTCTTTGGCTTTTGTTTGCACAGACATAGACGGAGAAAGAGATGGAGACAGTAGACAACAGACAGCAGACATGAAAAGTGCAAAACATTTTCACTCATTTCATTTTCATGTTTTGTGAAAAATGCGCATATGAGCAGACGTTGGCGGCACGCCCACTGTTTTGTCTTGGGCTCTATAACTATATAGAAGGGCCGCTCAAGTCAAGCCAAAGGCCGTTGACACAGATTTGATGTGTGTGAGCGTGTGTGATGTGTTTGTTATTGAAATCCGGGGCTGGTCAAGACACGACACATGTAGATACATCTGCCAGACTAGCGGGTAGAAAGTGGTATCGACCAAGAGACGCATGACCAATAAATAAATTGAAATATTTACGCTTTAAGCAAAGAATCAAAAAATGCCGCAACGCGTTCGAATCGCAGACAACGAACGTTCGAATGAACAAACGAGCGAGCGAAAGATCGCGCCAACCGGTCTGGGAGTCTCTGAGCTGAGCTGCGCTGAGTCTGCGGTGTCTGTGGGTATCCATCCGCATCCCTATAATCGCTACGTTGGTCGCTGCCATCAGCTGCTGCTGCTGCACAGTCTGCAGCTGTGTGACCCACTCCCAGTTGTCCATTTAAAGCGAATTCGAATTGCAAACGCGGCCAAACTGCGCTCAAAGTATCTGCGCGCATTTATCGCCAGTTTTAGACAGTTTGACGGCGTAGTTTGGAGTTTTTTTTTTTTTTTTTTTAGTATTGCTGCTAGCCGAAATAATCGAAAATGAAATTTCACCTCCGGTCACACGCTTCAGAAGTCACAAAAGGCAGCTGCAAACGTTTGATCAAGCTGAAAGGCGCTTAAAGGCATTTAGCCAATAACGCCGATAATTAAGCCTTAAGATACGCAGTGAAAATGAAACAGCGAAATTGCATTGTTTGCAATGGAAATGCAGTGGCAACGAAATGCACACTGCTTGCTGGCAAACGCAAACAGCAAGTGCGTGTTAAGTAAATAGCGGAAACAAAGTACACTCTACTATGTAATTAACGCCTGAGTCTACAAGTGAAAATGAAACACTCTTTGCTATTCAAATTGCATGGCTGGCAATTAAGCGCAACGACCGTGATTGGAGCGCTCCCCTTGATCGCAATGCAACGTAATGGAAAAGAAACGTCGCGTCGCTGGCTCTCTTGCTACACAAATTGCACTGTTTCTAATTAAGCGCTGCGCTCATGACACATGAAACTGATTGGAGTCCGGCTTTTGAGTAATGGCAATGAGACACTGCCACTGCCACTGCCACTGCTTGCTACTATTCGAAATTAAGCACTTGATTTATGGTATCTAAAAATGATTGTGTCCGGCGTCTGGCAGCATGCTGTATATGTAGTGCAATGCTCGCAATTAAGCGCATTGTTCATGAGACATGAAAATGATTGGAGTCCTCTACTATATAACATATAAATGGCACTTTTCGAAATTAAGCGCTTAATGAATAATATATGAAAAGGAAGGGAATCTAATGCTGTTCGAAATTAACCAACTGTTACTTTTCGAAATTAAGCGCTGGGTGCATAATATATGAAAATGATTGGAGTCCAACACTGCGTAAATAACTAGCGAATGGAATGAAACTGGCCGCCGCCACATCAAACGGATTAGAGCAGAGTCGACTTCATTTTAAGGACAGCAGACGAAGCGCAAAGCAAAAGCAAAACAAACAAAACTTTAGACAGCGTTAAATAAACATTCGATTGACGACTGGCAAAAAAGCTTTAATATGCAGCCAGCGTAGCTTTTGCAGCTGTAGCTAGGCAGCGCGAAGGCGATGGCAGCAGCTGCTGCTTGCTTTGCTCTTCTTGCTCTTTTGTTCTGGCTGAAGCTCAGCTCAACTGGTTTAACATTAAAAACAAACGAAGCTCTGTGTGTCTTAGCGTTGGCGTAGCGTTTGACAGAAGAGCAGAAGAAAAAAAAAACAGTCTCTCTTTTTTTTCATTGTATATTTTTATTGTTACTCTGTCTTGATTCTCGGGGCTTGGCTTTCTTTGAGCAAGCTGCTGGCTACAAAACAGAAGAAAAAAAAAACTATAAAAATGTTAATTTTTTATGCTCTGCCTTTTTTCTGCTGCTGACTGCGCTGCCTCTTCTTCTGCTGCTTGCTCAATCGCATATCGCCTCACACGCGCTTCTAATGTCTGAGCAGAGCTGATGATGGCATACAAAAAAAAAAAAAAAATGTATATAAATAAAAAAGCCAAAGCTCAAACACAACAAAGTTTCAATTGCTAAGAAAGTGGCAGACAGCAAAAAGTAGGCGGACCAACACATAGCAACAACAACAACACAACATCAACTACTACTACTAACTACTACTACTATATTTACAACAATAGATCGCTCCTTGCCACACTTTTGATGAATTAGCCGTTTTATGGCTGTTTTTCCAGCTGAAAATTGAGTTGCAGACTGTTGGGCTCTATCCGTGTGCAGTTCGTTGAGCCGGATCAAATTTTCAGCTTGATATTCATTAAAAAACACTTCAATTAAATTGGCTACATTACGAGGTCAAACATTAAGTGGAAGCTGTTTACAGATTTCAGTTTTTTTTAATATAAAAAATGATGCTGATTAATGGCGCATTAATCAAAGGGCACCTTATATAAAATTAACAATAAATTAACAGAGCAACACAATTAATGTCAAAATAAATATAAAAAAAAATTCATATCCTAAATTTGTTTCCCATACCGGGAATTGAACCCGGGCCTTCCGGGTGAGAGCCGGATATCCTAACCACTAGACAATATGGGATTGTGCTTTAAGGCAGCTAGAAAAGCCTTTTGCATTTACTTGAAAATATGTTAGAACGCCTACTAAATATTGGATTTTAAATACAGTATAATCTTACTAGTCAAACTTCAACTCTGAAGTCGCTTATAAAATGAATGGAAAGTTTGATTTTTCCGTTTTCTATTTCATTATATTTCTTTTACATAAATGCATTTTGTTAAGACTATAAAAAAGCGATAAAAATATTTATAGTTTCTCTAGTGGGCGGAACTACATTTTTATATAAACATCAGGCTAAAGAAGCTAGAGGTTTTCTATGCCTTCACATTGCTGGCAAATATTTAATTTCTTATTGGGAATGCAATGTCCCATATGGTCTAGTGGCTAGGATATCTGGCTTTCACCCAGAAGGCCCGGGTTCGATTCCCGGTATGGGAAGTACCATTTTTTAAATATTTTTATTTATTTTAAAAAATTATATAAATTCCTAATATATAAATAAAATATCTACATGTATACCTTAACTGTCTTCGTGTGGTTTCACTACATAAAAATAATATATCAAGTGATTCAAATTAATGCGAACTAAGCTTAATAAGTTGAGAGGCTTAGAAATTGACCAATTTGGCCAAGGGGCAATTCAAATAAGTAGAAAGAGTGAGGAGGAAAACAAAACAAAAGAATGAGTTAAACACAATCTAATGCAATATCATTTCTTATTGGTTGTTAGGCGAAATGGTGTTGGGTAATGCCTAAGCGCCACGCAAAGGCAAAAACTGAGCACGAAAGAAAAATAAAAACGGCTTTTATTGTAGCTGTTGTGGTTGTTGTTGGCCCGTTTCTTCTTCAGTTGGTTGTTGTCATTGTCGTGTTTGTTGTTGTTGTTGTTAACAACGAAAAACCGTTTCGTTAACAACAGCAAAGCTTTAAGAGTTGAGTACTTAACTTTTGTTATAACAAAAATTAGCCATGCTCATTGTTGCAACACACGACAACAACAACACGCGGCATAAACGTGTGGCAAGCGAACAGCAACAATAACAATGAGCCACCAATGCCTTGACTGAGTTTATTTTTTGCTTTCTGCCTGTTTAATACGAAAATTGCTTTTTGTTCATTGTTGCAGCAATCGTTGTTGTTGTTGTTGTTGCTAACTGACAATTTGATTGTATTTCGTTGTTGTTGTTGCTTCTCGAGTGTATGCTTGCAAACGGAAAAATCAATTTGATTTTTAATTACGGCAAATTTGAGACAAACAAATTGCGGACTGTGCCAAATAAGGCGAATTAACGAAAAAAAAAAAAAGAAACAAGCACCCAATAACAACAAGTCATTTATTTGAGTCATAAACCCGTATAACGGTACACGCGCAGCTGACGCAGCAGCTGGAAGGAAATGTATCAAAGCGACAGATGCAAAAGGAGACAACAACAACAATAACAGCAACAGCACCAGCACCAGCAGCAATAGCAACGAATGCGAATTCAAATGTCGCCGCCTGGTGCATTGAACCGTTATACAATTCGATTGAGCGTGCAAGAGAGATAACAATAGAGAACATACACATTACACTTTCGATTATTGAACTTGTCAAATTGACAGACGCCATTTTGTCATTATTAAATTATTCATATTATGCTTACCCCTTTTAGTAGCTTTCAGCTGTTCTCTTGCCGTATTTGTTGTTGTTATTTCGAAATGCAGCTAGGTAAAAGCTCTGCTTCTGTAGCCAGGCGATAAAAGAGATAAACAAGACAAGCGTTACAATTAGGTTTTTATTTTGTTGCCTTGCGCGCGTTACCAAAATAAACACGGCGAAAAAAAAAACAAGATAACACGATATGGCGAATATAAAACACGAGTGAGCAAGCGAGAGGCAGTGTGAGAAAGACAGAGAGATAGAGGAGCGAACGAGCGACTGAGCGAGCGAGCTTCAAGGCGAGCTCTTCGATTGTTGACGGAAACGTTAGACGACGACGGCGTCAAGCTCCTGCCGCGGCGACAATATCAACAACAACAACAATGAGCAGAATGTGCCAGCTTATTTTTTTGTTACTTATTGATTTTTATGCGATGCAACAAATAATGAAAAAGCAATAAGCACGCGCTGCCGCTTGAGTTGCTGCTGCCGTTCTCGCCGTTGCTATTGCTGTTGTTGTTATTGTTGCCGTGCTGTTGCCTTCGCTTTGCAATTATAATTTTTGCGCGTATTTAAATAAGAATATAACACAAAAGAATTTCGCACACTCACACATATACACATACACATGAACGCACTTCAATGTCAACTCACTTTTAGCAACTTCTTTTTCTTTTCGAAATACTTGTGAAGACTTTGCGGCACTTAAATCTAGTTGAGCACGTAACACAATAAATAATAATAATAATTAATTACCAGCCAAGCACGCTGCACTCTGCAGAACAGTTTAAACTCTAATTATTTTTTGTGGGCTTACAAGCGCTGAGAGCGCGTTTTGATGCAAAAATGCCAAGACTCGCGAACAGCTACGAACCATGCGCAAGAAATACGAAAAGAAGACTAAAAAGATATGGACAGCAAAGAAGTGCAAGGCAAGTTATGACAAGTGTAATCGATATCTGGCGATATATCGATAGACAGTCTGTTAAGTAGAAGTGGTTGGCAACGCAAACAAAGACACAACAGTGCAGCAACAGTTGCGTAGCTGTTAACTTAAATTTGAGCGCCACATTCAAATAAAATAAAAATCCTTTTAATTGTTAACTCCTTTTATTGTGGGTGTGCTAGTAATTTTTTGTATATGTTTTGTTTTTCATTTATGTAGCTATAACATGGCAAACGCGAACAAATTCAACTACAACTTTATTACTTATTTTTGATGGTTTCGCTTTTCTCTTTTTTTTCAATTATGAATAATAATAATAATATTTGTATGTATATTTATATATTAACTTAACATTCTTAGGTCTTTGCTAATATATATATATATGTGTGTATATTGACTAATAATTACAAATTTAGTTGAGGTACTATATAAATTAAAGTTTAACTAAGACTAAATTTAATGCTCGCAAAATTTGACTAATTTTTTCTTTCTTTTCTTTTCTTTTTTCATTATTTTTATGGATTTTGGATTTTTAGATCAATGTGATGCTCAGTCCCTTCGGCAGCTGCAGCTGCTCCAGCTGCAGTTCTGTTTGGTGGTTTACATGGCTAACAGCCAGGTCTAGCTCCAACTCCAAATCCAGGTTCTGTTCTAGCGCCTGTTCCATTTCCACTTCCGCTTCCGCTTCAGGTTCTGTTTCGCCTTTTGCTTGGTAGCTTAAGCGTCGCTTTGCTGCGGGCAGCACCTCGCCAATTGCTCTATCGAATTCCAGCAGAATCTCATCATCGTCCAGCTGACGTGTCCAGCGTGGCCGTCCCTTGGCCGGACTCATGATGCGATTGATTGGAGATCGTGATTTCTGCTCCTCCAGCTGTGCTGCCTCCTCCTGCAGCGTGGTGCCCAGGCGCCGAAACATGGCCACAACTTTGCCATCGACACGTGGCTTGGGCAATCTTTGGTAGGTGGGCGACTTGACTAGTCTCTGCTGCAGTTGCTGTTCCAGCTGCTGCTGCTCTAGCTGCTGCTTCTCCTTCTGCTCCAGCTGTCGCTCCAGCTGCGCCAACTTGGCCATGCTTCGCTTGTGCAGCGAGCGCCATTTGCAAGACTCGCACAAGCTACGCAAGGATCGGCGCCTCGACAGCTTCGTCGTTCTTCTGCAGCGGCGTCTGCCCAAAACGGGCAGCACTCGCCTCGCCGATCTTTCTCTCTCGATGTTTTTTAGGGCGGGCAGGCGACTCGATAGCTGTGGCTGTGGCTGTGGCTGAGGCTGAGGCTGTGCCTGGGGCTGTGGCTCTGGCTGAGGCTGCGGTTGCGGTTGCGGCTGCCTCTGCGGCTGTGGACGCACATGGGCCACAGGTCGCTGCTTCGCGGGCTGCGCCTTCGACAGCGGCAGCTGCTGCTGCTGCTGCTGCACGATGCCCGCGCTGCTGCTGTTGTTGCCCATGTGGGCGGAGGGGCTCTGACTGCGACTCTGGCTCTCGGCATCGTTGCTGTTGAGCGCCTGCAGCGAGTGCCAATTGATTAGCCAATTGTTGCAGCTGAAGCACAGGAATTTATCCTCATTCAAGGGCTGCAAGTGAGAGCGAGAACGAGAGAGAGAATTATTAGTTTAATAATATATAATTCGAGTCTTATAGAATTAGATTATGCGTAGACAGAGATATAGCATCAGCAGAGATCGACGAAGAGGGCAGAGGAAAGGGAAAGAGATGTAGAGAAAGAGAGAGAGATCGATGAAGACAGGCAGAGAGAGAGAGAAACAAAGGGAAAGCTATAGAGAGCAAGCTAGGGAGTTATATAGATGATATTTAGATGATTTAGAGATCACAACAAATGTGAAAATTCCATATTAAATGCAAATAACAAAATATATTTATTTCCTTTTAACTACAGGGCATCTGCTAGTCAGTCAACCCTCTCAGCTAGAAACCCGAAACATAATTTAATTGCCTAGAGCTGCCTTCAAATTAGATGGCAAAGCAGCGCTGAGCACATGGACTGGACACGCTCCGTGTCAAAGTCCTGCCCAAGGAATTACAAGTGAAGCATGACCACAGCTGACCCAAAATATGCCGCACAAATTGAGCTACGCACGCAGAGCTGAGCTGAGCACTGACCACTGACCACTAATGAGTCTGGCAGGGAATTCAAAGTCCGCAGTCAAAGGTGCAAAAAATGACATAAAACTCAGGTTGAGGCTGAGACCGTGGCATATTAATTACCAGATGAAAGCAGGAGGAGGAGGAGAAGAAGGAGCAGGAGCAGGAGCAGGAGGAGGAGGCATTGTATCAATAATAATTCGTGCACCTGCCAGCCGAAAATTGCGCCCAGCAGCAGCAGCCGCAGCAGCTGGCACGAAGCATAACCAGATCAGGCTAGGCGGCTAGGGGCTATGGCGGGGTCGAGGCTCAGGTGCTGTACGGCAAACTCGTTTGGCCACGCGCCTCGCCTTATCGAGCGTAGCCAAAGGAGAGCCGAGACAAAATATCAAAATAAAAGGGAAACACACAAAAAAACAATATTAATAACAAGCGTTTGGCTGACAAAAGGCACGCGGCAGCCTAGCGACAGCTGCTTAGGATTAGACACATAGACAGAAAGAGAGAGAGGGAGGAGGAGGGGGAGCCAGGCAGGATCACAAAAGGAAACTCAATCGAAGCTAAGGGCCCATGTGTAAACGGTAAATGCAAATTGCAGGCCAGGTGCAATTCAGACAGAGCCACACGCAAAGCTGATAAAGGCAAGGAGAAAGAGACAGAGGGAGAGGCACAGTGAGAGAGGTAGATAGAGAGTAGATAGAGGTAGGCAGGCAAGACAAACAGATGAATGAGTAAAATTTCTGCTGCTGCTGCTGTCATTCAAACGAGCTGCTTGTATGTATGTGTGTGCGTGTGTGTTGTTTATGGCGGGGGTGTCATATAGGGGGTGCATTCAGAAGGGCAGGTGGTGCCTAGTTGCGCAAATACTGAACGTAACGATCATTAACTCTGGCTTAGGGTGAACTATGACAAATAAATGGGAAAAAAGTTTGGCTAGAATTTAGTCCGTTACTTTTTATATGCTTCAATTAACTAGAAGTTGCCAATGGGGTGGCATATTTAATTAGAAAGACTTTAAGACTTGCTGAGTACACGAAAAAAAAAACACTTGCAGTTCTATATCAACTTTTTATACCCTGAGCCCGTTGAAAATGGGAAATCAGGGTATAATGGTTTTGGTAAAAGTATGTAACAGGCAGAAGGAGGCGTGGTAGACCCCACAAAGTATATATATTCTTGATCAGCATACAAAAAAATAAGTTGATCTAGCCCTGTCCGTCCGTATGTATGAACGCATCGATTTCCGAAGATACAAGAGCTAGAGAGTTAATTAAAATTAATCAGAAATTCGGTAACTTTTATATTTCCAAAGTTATCTATAAAACACTTTATCAGGAATCAGTTATCAAATTATATCTCGTTGATCTTTAGAGTTAGAGTCTCCAAGTCTTCTGTATATATATTGATACTAATTTAATACAATTTCGGTTTTTGTCAGATTTTGGATTTCGATCCCCAATTCGCCCCCACACGCCAAAATGTGTAAAAAATGAATTTCAAATACTAGAGACATGCAGTTTGGTTTAGCATATAGATATGAATATCATATTAATAATCTGAAGAGATGAATACGATTGTCTGTCTGGAAGCAGAATTATGAATCAAAGAAGTTATGGCAGCAAAACCCACGAGGCCCAGCAAGAGAGGCAGCGAGACAGCGAGACAGCAAGCCGCTTGCTATGCTTACACACATACAGGCGCACAAGCGTAGATCAGCGTGTGTGTGTGCTCGTCTTTTTGCATGTATAGTTTCTTATGCGTGGAGAATCGAAACGAAGCATTCTGGGAATATGATTCGTTCGAAGAAAGACTCAGGGTATCTCGTAGTCGAGCAGTCTGCTTTCTTCCTTGTTAAATAGGAAAATTATGACATTTATTCATGATCTCTTCAAATTGTTAATCTAAAATCATCTAAAACCTAAGCTTTCTCATGCAATTCATAAGCTAACTTCACATAAAGT
The DNA here is from genome assembly GCA_035045845.1 of Drosophila buzzatii. Lineage (NCBI taxonomy): Eukaryota > Metazoa > Arthropoda > Insecta > Diptera > Drosophilidae > Drosophila > Drosophila buzzatii. The sequence goes on along the minus strand of JAWNOS010000244.1, from coordinate 11,450,238 downwards.
ATCTCCTATAACTATCCATAGTCATTGCCAGCCTAAAGCTTGCAACCAACATATCTAATTTAGTCAAGTCATAATTGCCCATCTTCTTGAGTAACTCAGCTAGCCCCTATCACATTTCTCTATTATGACAAACTAATTCAATTGTCAGCAATCCAATTAACAGAGTTTCGCAGTGTAACCCGAGAAGGAGAAGAAGAAGAAGAGGAAGCAAACCAAGTGAAGAAGTCCTTCAATTTCAACATTTTCTAAATTTCCCAATTTTCTATAGAATTTTCTGGGATTTTTCTGCTAAGGTTTCCCTGGACTTAAGTGGTTCAAAATAGTTTCAGAGCGTATTTCTTGAGGTACTTGAATATACTTTGTCTAGTCCAAAGGATTATTGAAGAACAGCAAATATATATTCAGCTATAGCTAAAAATCAATGCGTGTCTCTGGCTCAGCACACAAATCTTATCTCTGAGAGATCTATGAAAGGTAACTACGATCCTTTTCATAGATAAGGCCAGGCAGCTGCTTCACTGATTGCGCAGTAGGTAAACGAAACGGAAATCTTGAACTAGCTATAGAAATGTGAGCAGACAATGGGCCGATATGCGCAAAAAAGGCAGAGAGAGATCTAGAGTTCTTAAATGCGGGTTACTCCACAGAGAGAGAGAGAGAGCGAGTGTGTGTGTGCTGCAAATACAGCTGCTCTTGCAAGCAGCTGTAAAAAAAAGGTAGAAAATAAAGGCGTAGACAGAGGTAGAGGCGGAGACGGAGGTAAAGGTAGCGGCTGAGGCTGAGGCAGAGGCTGCTGCCCGCAGAAATTGGATCAATCATAAATGAAGCTGAGATATTCACGAAATGTTGTCGTCGCAGCAGCAGCTGCTGCCGTTGGGATCGCTCGCTGAAGCAGGTTCGAGGCATACAGGTACAAGTCGTGGCGCGACTGTAATCCAATATGCAACGCACTTTGTGGCACAGACAGGAAAGACCAAAACAGAGCCAGCAGCAGCAGCAGCAGCAGAAGCCGAAACATTTTCTGTTCCCATGGCGCATTCAAATTAGAACAAGCTGTTGGAAATTATGACGGGAAAAAGGACATGTGCATAAGGACATGCAGCGTGGCGCACATGCAAAGTGTCCAATTACAGAAGAAAGGGAAATGCAGCAGCTGCTATCCAGTTACCAAGTTCCCACTTGCCCAACTCGAAGACAGTTTGCCCAGTTCCACAGTTCCTCAGTTATGTCCACTTGTCCAGCTACCCACAAATACCGCATACCGGATACGGATACAAGCGACAGTTGGCACAGTTCTCTCACACTCTTCACACTCTCCACTCTTAAGCTGCTTTACTTAGTTCGTCATACTAAATTATTTAGTGACTCTTCATGCAGTAAGCCTAAGTGCTTTGACCTTGTGCTAGTTCTTCCTTTCTATTGTTGCTAGTTTTCATTTAGTATTCAAGTTAACCTCTGACCTTTGACAGCTAAACCTATATTTAGGTACATATATTATTTATTTGCATGAAATCGTTCATATAGATAGCTATATATCATATATGGCTATATATCATCGTACTATTCGTGACAATTATTATCTTTAGCGTATTCTGCCATAATGACAATCATATTTTTTATTTATTTTATTTCTTCTTCACTTAAGTTAATTCGTCAATCAGAACGCAATATTTTGTATAGCCAATATCGAAAGCAAGCAAAGGTTTCTAATAATGATTGAACATTTTGTTTCTAGAAACTTCATAGAACTCCCAAATCTTTTGCTAAAATATTTCAAGCACAAATTGGTTATGTGGTCAACTGGCAGCTATACTACAAAATGACTGCAATATATATATTCTTGTCTTATCATTTAAGTCTTTTCGTAGTCAGCATTTGAATTGTTGGCTGTTAGCTTACACATTCTGGCATTTTTGTTTATACCGAACTATTTGGTTTTAATTCTACTGCAATGAACAACGCTTCATTTTATATAAATTGTCTAAAATATGTTAAAGTGCTAAGTAAAAAAAAAAGCGGAAAAAATGCAACCAAAAAAATTGTTAAAAAAGCAGGAATTCCCGCTGCCCGCTGTTTTAGAATTTTGCCCGCAATCGCATTTTCAAACAAGCCAGATTTGACGTGAAAAAAGCTGATTTGGCAACACTGATATGTAAGTTAAGCGCACACACACTACAAGAGTAGCGAGTTATATTCTCGCGTAGACAAATACACTTGGCTTCAATGACATAATATACTTTATATAATTTTGTATAATTTAGATATAATAGCTCTGTCTCGTCTGAATATAAACTGAACAGAACATAGCTCCGTAGATTGTGTTCTGCTCTCATCTCTGATAGGAGAATCCAGCCTATTACGTATCCTTAACTTGTATATACTATTTATCTATATTTATGTCTTTTTTTTGTCTATTTTATTAAATTATATTTAATATTTATTTGTATTTTCTGTTTTCTGTTTGGTATATCTGCAAATCAACTATGACATCAAGCTATGATATCTATGATATCTCTTGGCTTCTTTATAACAGCTAGGACATCTATGATATCGCTTGGCTTCTTTATAACGGATATTATATCTCTGATATCTCTTGCCTTCGCCCTCAACTATTCACTTACTAATGACATAGTTACTGAATAGATTAACCCATTTCAATATTCTTCGGCAGCACCTTTCCTTATACAAAGCAATTAAATATCCATTTTCTTTCTTATGCTTATTTGTTTACTAGACAAACTAAGGCTATATCCTTAAGGCACTTAATGTCTTGTTTATATATCGCTGCATATTCCATTTACAAATATGATTTTCTTACTTGTTCTATTTCTCTTTCTCTCGCTCTCTCTCTGTCTTTGACTTTCTTTAACATGCTTAAGTAACTCAGTTCCAATTTTCTCACACTTTCTCACTCTATGCGAATTCCTTGATCTCCCATTAGGTTTTTGTCGCCTTATAAAAATACCTTGAGACTACAGTTCTGTAATTTCTTTAGAACTACCTAATCTCTCTCTCTCTCTCTTTCTCTCTTTCTCTCTTTATCATACATATTACGCCCTTTTGGTTGCTTTTACCGTTGCGACTGTTGAACTTCCAGTAACTTCTGCAGCGCCTTTATACCCCTAGCTCCTATAACTCCTTTGACTTCCTTCTCCCTCTCCCTCTCCCTCTCCCTCTCCCTCTCCCTCTCCCTCTCCCTCTCCCTCTCCCTCTCCCTCTCCCTCTCCCTCTCCCTCTCCCTCTCCCTCTCCCTCTCCCTCTCTCACTCTTTGCCTCCTGCTTGCAAATGTTTTGCTAACCTTTTGCGACTTTCAAGTGCACACGCTTGGATGCTGCAGCCACCTGGAGATGGGCCAGACGCGCTGGGCTGTGCTGCGCCCAGAAGCTCTCACACATTTTTTCATCCCCTTTTACAACACACACACACACACACACACAGTCGCAGACAGAGAGAAGGACTTGCATATGACTCATTTGGTTCGCTTATCGATTTTTGGCTTTTAGCTGAATTTCTTGATAAATTTTGTTGTTTGTTTTTCTTGCTGCTTACCTGAAACTTGAATTTGGCTTGAATTAATTGCACAATGTTTGGTCCGGAGCGCGGCTCATAGATGTTGATCGTCTGATTGGTTTGACAGCCGCAGATGAGGCAGGTGCGTTTCAGGTACTCCGAGGCGGCGGCAGCGGCATCTGCCGACGAGGATGCAGCAGCAGCGGCCAATGCAGCCGCTGGCTCCGCTTCATTATTCGCAGACATTATTGAAGATTTCTGCCGATTCTACACTCTTCCGCTTCCACTCAGTCTCTCGCCAGCACTTCTCTCTTTTATTGCTTTTATTTTGTATATTTCGCGAATTGTGTTATTTTGTGTGTCGCTGCTGACGTCACACGCTGGGCGCTACGCGTTCTGCTTGCCACGGGGTGGTAACTAAAAAAACAACGACAACGACAACGGCAACGAGCACAACAACGACAACATTGGCTACAGCGAGAACTTCACGCGCTGCACGTCCTTCGCGTTGCACGCACAATTTTCGAATGAGTCGAACAAATTCACGAGCCTCGCCTCGGCCGAGCCTCGCTCTTCGGCTCGGCTTGCGCGACATAGACGCCTCGACTGCAGCAGAGGCAGCGCTGCTCGCTGGGCCGTTCGGGTCGTTCCATCTGCTCTCCTTTAGCGTTGTTGTTGTTGCTGTTGTTGTTGCTCTTGTTGTTTGTCCCTTTCCCATTCTCTGACACTCCTTTTACCTTTGCTGCCTGCTGTTCGCTTTTGTTGTACACACAGCGACACACTGAGAGAAATTAGCGTGTGAGTTTTTGCGTATAGAACATAGGAATTTGTAGTAAATCATTTCTAAATTTGACACAACTTTGGTGTAAATTTAAACTTAATTAGGTACAAGTATACATAATAATTAGCTAAGTAATTAAATTATTATTATTAATAGTTTTTTTTTTATAATTTATGTAGACATCAGAACATATATTTTGTTAGCATTTAAATAATAATATGAAATTATAGCATTAAAAATGAATTTATCTTTTTGAGTAGTTGGAAAAATATAGAAATATAAAAATGTTTCTATTTAAATTTAAATTTAAATTAATAAATTGTTAAAAATATAACAATTCATTTAATTTATTAAAAAAAAAAAAAAAAAACTATTATGTAATATGCATTTTTGTAATATATGACATTATTTTATTTATTCATTTCATGAATTTATTCATTCATTTATTTAACAAAGCTTTTAATTTGCTTATATTATATTAATTCGAAGATGTAATATGTATAAAAATTTAAAAGAAAAAATATTTGATTTTTTCTTTAAATTATATTAATAAATATAAATAAATAATAAATATATATTATTATAATCTCAAATAAAATATTTTAAAAATTTAAATTAAATATACTCTTAACAGTTTTTAAAATTTTTAAATAATATAAATTCCTAATATTTATTTTTAATTTTTTTCCTATATTTTTCAATAATTTATGCACACAAAATATAGATTGCAAAAGACATGCCTTGACATAGATCTAGACCTAGATCTATGTTTGTTGTATAAGGCCTGGTATAAGGTATTATATTATATTCTAATAATTCACTAAAATATATAAATGCAAATTGTAAACATTGAAACTTGACCTATCTACAGGCTAAAGACACCTTTTCGTATTAATGAAACGCAGTTGAACTCAACGGCAGCTGCTGTGCTCAACAAAGAAGAAGAAGAAGATGAGCGACAAACTCCAAATTTAATGTGGCTTCCTTTTGCCAACAGCAACAGCAACAGCAACAGCAACAACAACAGCAACAACAGCAAGAAGCAGAGGCAGCAGCAGGAGTTCTGCTCGTCCTGCTCATCAATATGTTGTCTTTTTTTTTTGTGTGGCTCAACAACTTGTAGCATGTGTGTGTGTTTGTTGTTGCAGCAACAGGCGGCACACACTCACACACAGATACAAGTTAATGTGTGAGGATTTAGCTCTCAGCAGCTGCTGCTGCACGAAAAGGTGCATTATATATATTTTTTGTTTTTTGTTTTATTTTTTATTTTTTGGAAACTCAATCATATGTTCTCTTAAATGTGGCTCGTTTGGCCCCCATCTTTGGCCATGTTGCAGCTTGCAACCGGATTTTTAAATGCTGCGACAGATGTTTTCATCTCATGCATCTTTCCCTGCTCCACGCTCCTCTTCACTGCTCTTTCGTTGTTTTTTGGCTCTTTTGCGAGTGGGTTAAGTTGTTGCATGCCGCTATATTTTACTACGCTTCTCGTACACCATAGTAAACAAAGAAGTTGAATGAATCGATCAATGGCGAAGCAAGGCGCAACGAAAGGCTTCCGCATGGGCCAACAAAAGGGTGCGGGAAGTGCTTTAGGGTTACGCTGCCGAGCGGATACTGGAAGCGAACGGAGATTTCTTGGTGGTTGCTTTGCAAGGAAGTAGGAAGCTCAGATTTGTGCTTGATACTGAACATATATTCAAATTTGAGTTGAGAGTAAATATAAATTGAATAAATATTAAATATTGTAGTATATGAATAGTGCATAATATAAACATATTTTGAGAGGAACTTTTAAAGACTGCCCTCATATTGAAAGGACATTAAAAAAGTTCTCATAGGCCTTTGCTTATTTTGTAATACTCTTTTTTTTAGTTTTAGTAAAAGCATTGTTTCTTGCATTCTTGTATTCATTGTTCATTGTATTCTAATAAATATTATCGGTTGTTGATAGTCCATTCACACTATTAATCTATCTGGCATTGTCTTGTTGTCCTTAGCAGTGTTGCCAGATTTTCAGAGTCACCTTAACCTAGATTCAAGGAAATCTAAGCTAGAATAAACTTTAAAAAATCTAAAAAAATCTAAAAAAAAAAGAGCTAACTATAAAAGCACAGCAACAGTTTCTTAAACATTTGAATAATTAAGTAATTCCAACAAAGGAATTATATCGGTTGGTTTGTTATTTGCACGTAGTATGTTTCTACGGCAAGAACCTCCATTTGTTTAAATGTCAAAATTACTTTAGGCATTTTTCACAAATATTTGTAGCATTACCAAATAATATTATCAGAAATTGCTCAGATATTTGCATAAGATTCCAAAATTCACCGAACAATTCTATTTCAGTTTGATTGCCCCTGATCAGAAAATGCTTTACAATCTCTTAAAAAAAAATCTTTATATAGAAACTTGTTTAAAGCCAAAATAAGATTTTAAGCTATAAGCATTTAAACAATTTTCTAAGCTATTTCATTTTGATATAAGCTAGATCTCGCTTAAAATAAGCTAAAATGGCAACACCAGTGTTTAGTGTGTTTAGCTTCTTCACTGTTTACAGTTATTTCACTCTATTGTTATTTCTTTTTCTGTCACTGTCGTTAAAATGACTTTTATTTTCTCTGTTCCGATTCCGTCTATCTCAATGAAACTGTGTTTCATTCTATTTAAACCCTCTGCTCTCTGTTCTGATGCCGTTTATAACATTGCAACTGTGTTTCACTCTTTCTTTTTCTATATCTATATTTTCCCAATTTAGCTGTCGCTTTCTCACTTTGGCCCACAATATATATTTCTATGACTCCGTTTCATTTTTCCTCTGTCTCTACCTTTACCTATCTCTCTCTGTCTCTCTCTACTGTCTTTCTTTTCTTTTTCCTTTTATTTTCACTCCCTCTCCCTCTCTCTCTTGAGTCAAATATAACTTTTTTCAGTATTTTATATACCTTTCAACAATTGCTCATATCTAAATGCAACAGCATAGATTTAAATCTTATTTTAAGCACAGCATACTTTCAGGCAGTCGCAAGCAGTCAATGGCAATGCAAGCAGTGCGACGGGTGCCGAATAAGCAGTGCATAATGCATAGATTTACTTTTGCACTGCTTACAGCGCGCGCATTTTTAAGCAGCTGCACATATATTGGCAGCAAAACAATTTGAATTCAAATCTAATAGAAATTTTAGCATTTCCATTAAAACAAAATTTGAGAAAAAAATTCATAAAAATTGGTATAATCTCAGCACAATTTATTTTTATCAATTAAAAAAATTATACTTTGAGTAAAGCAGAAGTTTCGTCTGATAGATCAATTAATAACTTATGATTCCACATTTTTCTATATTGCAAAAGCTATTACTTACTTTTCTTAGCTCTTGTCTTTAAAAAAGAGCTACTTTCTGAAAATTTATCAAATGTGAATCATATTTATAGTTTTTTGGAGCATTTAAGAAACGAATTTAGTTATTTTCATATATTTGAAATGCTTTTTATATCCTGAGATAATAATTGAGTAAATAATTTTTGTTGATACTTTTATTTCTGAAAAGTTGCCAGCAAAACTATGAATTTATTATATTTTTTTCTGCATATTAAATAATGAAATTTTTTTATTTTAGCAATATAATTTAGCTGTTTTTCTTTTTACATTAAATTATACATAAATAATAAAATATTTCCCCCATTCAAAATAAGATGCTGAGTATAAAGAATTTACTTAATTTTTTGTTTGTTTTTGGAAAGTAAGAGATGATTTCAAAGAATAAATATTTTGATATATTAACCATTACTCCAAGTCAAGCAAATTATTCAATTGCAAATTTGAAAACATTTCAGAAATGTGATTTAAGGGTGAAACCCAAGTGAAGTAGATCGGAAGTAATGGCAAGCGTAACCCAAGGCACAGCTCTTGAGATTGAGTGGAAACTGATGAATAAAGATTTAGACACCCGCTGTTGCAACAGCTTCTGCTCCTGCTCCTGCTCGACAATGCCTTCTCGTTCTCACGCACTGCTGAAGGCAACTCCCGCTGCTGAGAAAGCAACAGCAGCACCTTCAATTGGGTTAAGCTACTGAGGAACTGCTCTCAGGACCCCCCATACGCACGTGCGAAACTCGAGGGGCATGCAAATAATTGACTTGACTGTTTGTTAATTGCAACAGGCGTCGGCAAGCTCCTACGGCGCATACGTCACAGCATGCGACATATACGAGATTGAAAAAAATAGAAAGAAAAGCGAGTGGGCACCCACAGGGCAGCCAGCGATTGGTGCGATTCCCGATTCTCTAGGGGATGGAAAAAAATGTTTGTTTCAACCCTCGAGGGGTTAAGCCGGTCGCCTTCTAATATTTGTGTTGGCCGGCAAGTTTTACGGCCTTTGGGTGGCTCTCACTCACACATACGCACACTCTCACACTGTCACTCTGCCTTTGCCTCTCTGCCTTTGCCTCTCCCGCTCGCACACTCGGCACTCGCACTCTCTGGGCGCGCTCTCTCTCGCTCGCTGCTGCGTCGTTTGCCATTTTGTTTAAGAGCTCACCGTCTCGTGTTCTGTTCTCTTTGGCTGTGCGTTTGGCTTTGCCTGTTTTGGCATGTCGACAGGACTTTGGGCCAACAGCCAAGCTTCAGTCAGTTGCGAACGCTGCAGGCGCAAGGATAACACACACGGCTCAACGCAGCCAAGGCATCTGAAACCAAAACAAATTTGTTTCGAGTGAAACACGTGTTTGGCGCGCTTTTTGACAGTGCAACGCGCGTTTACAGTTATTATTAGTGATTAGCCGTTTGAAGTCGATTTGATACAGATTTGTGCTTCATTCTCTAGAGTAAATTTTGGATTGCTTCGCTATGTCGAGGCGCAAACAGGCCAAGCCGCGCGCCTGCCTTAAACGTAAGTTGGACACAGCCAGCGGCAGTTCCCCAGTGACAAAATTTATAGCTGTGTGTGTGTATGTGTGTGTGTGCTTGATTGATTTGGGGCAGGGCCCAAACCCAAAATGTGACAAGTGCAAAGGGAGCAGCAGCAGCAGCAGCAACAGCAGCAGGAGGTGGAACGGGATTGGGAGCAGGTTGACGGTAATCGAAGGGGCTGCAACGAATAGTAGCTGAAGACCCACGGGTAACGGTACACCTAACTGTCAGGCAACTAAAGTGTGTGTGTGAGGGGAAGGGGGAGTAGTGGATTTAGGTAGTAGAGGTAAGTGCCACACCCCCCTAAAAAAAAATGGTAGTCTGCACTCGTGTTGCAGCTGCAGCCAAGGCAACCAAAGTGCCGTTAATTTTTAATACAATTTCAAATTGTGTCAGTGTAAATAACGGCAAACTCACACAAACACATACACAGGCACACATACAACAACAATGATAACAAATAAAATTGACAATAAATCCAATGCACATGTGAGGCGGTAACTGGCAAACCGGCCCGAAGCCCCCAAAGACAGCGCCGCACACAAATTTACACACACAGACACACGTGAACAGTAACACACACACACACATGCATGAGCAGCAGCAATACACACACACACACATGCACTTGCACACAGCGTAGCGGGCATAAAATTTCCCCAACGTATACAACGAAAAAAAAAAAATTGTAGCGAACTTTGGCTTTGCTCTTTTTTGCACTCTCTCCCTCTCTCTCTCTCTCTCTCTCTCTGTCATTCTGACATTGCTTGCTCGCTCGCTCGCACTCTGTGTAAAAAGCACAAAACACAGAAAACCCATTGCCATGTATTTCTCAGGGGAGTCGGCAACGGCTCTGGCCAATCCCAGGGGATTGACATTGGCGCAGCCAGCCGCCAGGCAACAGACAACAGACAACAGCAACAACAACAGCAAAGCCAACATGCGCAACTCTCTAGGGAATTTTCATTCGCTGACACACACACGCACGCATATCCATATGTATTAGTGCGTGCTTATTGACAAGCAACAACAACAACAACAGCAGCAGCAGCAGCAGCAAGAGCCAACGCGAGCTTCAAAATTTCAGCTTTGATTTTGGGGCGCTCGAACTATGGCACTCACCTTTTTTCACCCAACAAAAATGTGCAGCGAAAATCTTTAAAAGCAACACCTGGAGAATTGACGCGGCTTAAAATTGCGACAGTTTTTGGCTGGCATAAGTTGCCCGCCAGAGAGCGAGAGAGAGAAAGAGAGTGAGTGAGTGAGCGAGTGAGCGAGGCAGCTCCCCAGTGTATTGGCAAAATATTTGCTATGACATTGCAAAGAGCAGCAGCAGCAGCAGCATAGGCTACATGTATATGCCTGGCTGTAGCTTTATATATAACTACAGTGCTCACATATACATACCTATACACACACACACACATTCACACATGTATATTGGCTGCGTCTAACGGTAACTAGTTGGGTAAATAGATTTGTTGTGGGCGTTTGGGATCGCAGTTATGCTATGTGTATGCGTGTGTGTGTGTGTTGTCTCGCAAGTGGCCAGGGGGTCGCATTTCTGGCAGCAACATTTTGTCAAGCTGAAAACTCAAGGGAAATTCCTCAGCTTGCACTTTAAAACGAGCTTCATTTCTCAATAAAGCAGTAAACTGTTTATCGGCATAGTTAAGGACATAGAATTAACTAAAGTGAATTCACATTGTGATTGCAAATGCTTGCCCCAATGCAAATGCAGTCATAATCTAGCAACTGCATGAAAAGGTATTTAGAAAATTCCCATGTGGGAACTTTTGCTAGTGACAGGCTGCATAGGGAAATTTGCTCGCTTGCAGAATATGTAAGTTCAAAGCGATTGGCTGTGATCGCTTGAACTATTGCTGGCCTTGTCGTGCACACGCCAATAAGCATTAACATGCGTTGTTAAGAGGTACATTTTAAACAACAGAAAAATGTTAAGCTAACAGCAACTAATTGCGCAATAAGGCAAAATATGACATATTGATAAATGTAAAGTTTTGGGCGATTGTCTGTGCTCAAAGTAACTCCAACATGTGATCGCCAACGCTTATCGATTATTTGCCGCTGGTTTATTTGGCTTATTTCCTTTTAGCTGTTTTATGCGCAAACTATTGATGAAATTTATTGTTGGCGCTTTTAACAACACCTTCGGGTTTGTTATTTCATTATTTTTTTTTTAACACACACACACTCACATACGTATGTACATGCCAATGCCATTATAAAAGTTGCAGGCTGTGGCGCTTTGGCTTTTGTTTTAGCTGCCCCCACCCCCAACGCCGCCCCCTGCTCCACATTGGTTACACTTTGGTTTCGATTGCAGAGCGTTTCGCTCGCTCGCTCGTCGCTCGTCGCTCTCTACACACGCTTAGTAGCCATTTGGGAGCTGGAAAAGTGGCAAGCGGCGGGTTTCTGGGTAGTGGCAACGGATTGATGGGTCAAAGGGGACAACGCTTATTATTACGTTTACAAATATGTGTGCGAGCGCATGTGTGTGTGTGTGTGTGTGTGTGCGTGTGTAAGTGCGCACCTTTTTGGCGTTCCCCGTCTGGGGTTGGGGTAAAACGCTTAAAAACATGCCATAGCCGAAAAACAAGTAAGAAACACACATGCGGGCACTTGCGCTCCACACACACACATACAGAAACATATACACTCACACACACACACACACATGCACTGGCAGCGACCGAGTGCGAAATGCACTCTGGGGGGCTTTAAACAAAAATGAAAATCGCTTGCATACATATGGGCGCTTACACACACACACACACATACATACGCCCTCTCTCTCACGCTCTCTCTCACACACACACACACACACACATGCTTTGCTGCCTTGCACAAAAAGAACTTGACTACGTCTCTGCTGCTGCTGCTGCTGCCGCTGCTGTTGTTGTTGTTGCGTTGCTTCGACAATTTTAACGACCATAACTGGTCCTCATACCAACACACTCACACACACACACACACACACACACACAACCCCTTGCCACTGCCTTTGCTCGCATTTATTTTAAAATACGCGGCACTTCCGCCGCAAACAGCTTTCCATCTCTTGCCACACACTTCCCCCCACTGTCCATCATTGATTCCCCACGCCCGGCACCCATACACACACACACTCGCACACACACATACGTTCAAGTGGCTCGCGCTGTTTTTATAGTCCGCTCTGCAGCGCTGGACTTTTATATGGAAATAATAACCAAATGTTTTCGCATGGACAGAAAAGTCGTCGACGTTTCCATTATGTTGACCAGAACATGCAGCAGCAGCGAGGCAGCGCAGCAGCAGCAGGACGAATTGCTACTGTTTGGGCTTCAGCACGCGGCTCTGGCAATCGTCCGGCTTGGCATAATGTTGATTTTCGCGGCGATTCCTTGCGGTGTGATTCCGGCATGTCCTTTTGGCAATATATTTTAAGCCGTTACCTTGCCGTGGTCACCAATATGAGACGCCCACTCCTGCCGGCATACCCCCAGCTCGGGCTACGCCTCCATCCACAAACTGCCCTTAAGTGCTTCCACCTTTCGCTGTGGGGAGGCGGGCGAATCATTCACAGTCGGGTTTGGCTTTGTCATAGGCATTGGCAGAGGCTTTTGAATCAGTTAGTATGTAGATAGATAGGCCTTAAACATCTTAATTGAGTTCAATTTCTGTTAAGGATTTTATATTTTATATTTAGAGCTAAATGTTAATTAAGTGAAAAAAAAAAAAACAAAATAATTAAATAAACTAATGTAAATAGTTATATAAATAATCTAATTAAGTAATTGCTAAAGCTGCTTTAGTTAACATGCAGTTTATCAAACAACTGTTAACAGTTCTGATCAAGTTATGTTAAAGTTCATGTTCGCTGTTAAGCAGTTAATTAACATTAACATTAGCTGTTAGAATTGTTGACGTATGACAGGCAGTTAAATTTGGGTTCTCAACTACTTCTTGGGTTGTCTTACAGTCTCTGCTTGGTTTGCCATCTCATTTGCTGTGCCAGACACCTGTGCAAATGATATTCCACCTGTAGCACGCCCAATGGTCACACAAAATATAAAAAAAAAAAACGGAAACACACACACACACACGCGCGTAAACTTTTGCATTTGCTTTGCAGCACAGAGCAAAAAAGGGAAAGAAATTTATGAAAAATTCAATTTAATTGCACAATTACACATGTTCCACATTTCCATTTCGTATGAGCTTGTACTTGGCTTGTTGTTTGTTGGTTATTGTTGTTGTTGTTGCTGCTGTTGGTGTTGTTGGTGCTGGCGGTGCACCCCTTGCAATTACTTTTAAGGCAGTTGTTTTTGGCAATGCCAACGACCCCCTCAAGATTTGGCAGTCGAGCCAAGCGAGCGCCATCGATCACGTGCGGCTTTGCCAGAGTCCAACACACACACACACACTCGCACGTATACACATACACGCACACACCTTCCACATACGCTGGAGTTGAGTTTGAGCTATTGGCAACTGTTTTCTTTAGACCCGGCTCCAACAATAAAACACAAAACGTGTAAATAGAATTTTTGGCACGATGGCCGCCCGGGGAGTGCTTTAGCATAATCTGCATGAGTGTGTGTGAGTGTGCGAGTATTAATATGAGCACATGTCTGTGTGTGAGTGAGCATCTATGGGTGTGTGTGTGTGTGTGTGTGTGAGAGGGAGAGAGAGTGAGAGAGAGAGCAGCAACTGCTCGCTGCCTAAGCATAGAGCACAGCGAACGGTGCAAACAATTAGGCAATTGCTACGAGTTTATTGAACGAGTTTCTCCTGCTGCATACCCCTTAATCAAATGGGTTAGAGGGTGTGATGCGATAGATAAAAGGTACCTTAGCTTATCAGTTAACATAATCAGAGAAAGAGAAAATAAAAATTGCTGTAATGTTAAGGAATATAAATTAAGGCTTGCGAAAGAGAGAGTGGGAGAGGGAGAGAGAGACAGGGAAAGTGAGAGAGAGTGAGAGAGATAGAGAGAGAAAGAGAGAGAGAGATAAGTTATTTACTACCTCAATATAAGTTAATGCTGCGATATTCTTAAGCACTAAATTCGACTTAGTTTCTTGTGATAACCTAAAAAGAGAGAGAGATAGAGAGAGAGACAGAGACAGAGACAGAGAGAGAGAGAGACAGGGAAAAAGAGAGTGAGACAGAGCTTATATACTACCTCAATATCAGTTAATGCTGCGCTATTCTTAATTTAGTTTAGTTTCGATTTAGTTTCTTGCATACCCTGCATTTAAATTGCAACGAGGGCATGCTAGACTATCTAACTTAAAATTGGTTAATGCTGTACAAGATAATTTCTGGCAAATTGTGGTACATGCATACATTGCTTGTTTTATACCCTGTAATCAAATGAGATAAAGGGTATAACTGACTAGAGTTTGTTGTTAAGGGAAGCTAATTGCTTATGCAGTTACAGTTATATTAGAGATTCATAGGGTATACATACCCTATACTGAAAATGAATTTCTAGAATTTATAATCTTTTTCATTTACTCAATACCCTATACAAAATTTTCTTTACCTTCCCCAAAAACAGTAGAAAAGAAAGAAATTATATAGGGTATGCTAGACTATACTAAATAATATAATAATATATATAATAATAATAATAATATATATAATAATATATATAATAATATATATAATAATATGATTTAATACACATTTTAACAGTAATTTGCGAATAGTCACAAATTGTTGCAGCTAAAAAATTCTATCTTATATAGGGTACATCTTAGTCGACTACCAACCATTTTCATGTACTATATACAACTTTCAGTTGCCCTTACAGTTGATTAGCTTTAATAAGTTAATATTTTTACACACAGTTGGCGAAAAAGAGGATGAAAACGTTGACGCTGGCGCAAAGACGGCCAAAGCCTCAGATTTACTCGAGCCCAAAGAGGAGCTGCTCAGCGCCGATGAGGAGGAGAGCGCAGAGGAGGATGATGAGCTAACTGGCGATGAGGAGGAGCAGGAGGAGGAGACGGCTGGCCAGGCAAAACTGATGCAGGCGCGAGTGCCCAATGAATCACAGCAACAAAACTGGCAGCCAGCAGCTGATGTTGATGCTGCAACAACAACTGCTGCAACAACAGCAACAACAACTGCCGTTGCAACTGCAGCTGAAGTACAACACCCTGGGGACACTGGGCCAGAGGCAGAGGAGACAACGTCTCTGAACGTGGCCAACGGGCACTGCAAGACAGAGCCAACAGTTGCTGCTGCCGCTGGTAAGTTTGACTTCAATTTGCATATTTTATTGGCTTTTGGCAAAAGATATATATCTGCTCGTATATGAACTGCTAAAGCAGGGCTAGCCCCGCCCTCAACTTACACTTAAGCAGAGGAAGAGGCAGAGGCAGAGACAGAGGAAGAGCAAGCGAGCCACATTTTGCTCGCCCACGTTTGCGAGTCCAAGTCCGAGTCTGCGTCTTGGGCATGCCCCTTGAGGCATTCACATGTCCAGCTAATAACTCTCGACAGTCTCATAAATAGCAAATGTTAACTTGTTG
The DNA here is from genome assembly GCA_035045845.1 of Drosophila buzzatii. NCBI lineage: Eukaryota > Metazoa > Arthropoda > Insecta > Diptera > Drosophilidae > Drosophila > Drosophila buzzatii. The sequence continues at coordinate 11,434,486 of JAWNOS010000244.1, read as the reverse complement.
TTGTTGTTGTTGTTGTTGTTGTTGTTGTTATTGTTGCTATTTGTGGCTACGTGTGGCAACTGGCTTCCAGCTCTGGCTGCTCCTCTGCTTAAAAGTGCGCAACCAGCTTGTAAATTGCATAATGTTATAGTGCGAACTGTTTTAAAGGGTGCTCAATTTGACTGCCAGTTAAGTGGCATTTAACAGCATGTTAAATTGCTGTCAACTAAAGTAGAGTATTGTACTGGTGCTTAAAGTCATTATTTAACTAAGCCAGTTATATAACTAAGCCTTATGGTCAAGAAAGTAGTGGCTCAGCTTCTATAGCCTCGTATTATCATAGCTAAACACATCAGTAGCTTACGTGATCAGCTTATCTTACTCTCTCGCTCTCGCTCTAGCTCTAGCTCTCTCTCTCTCTCAGTAGCAGTCTTCGGTTCCTTTCGTTTTCGTTTTCTCTCTCGCTCTCGCTCTCGCTCTCGCTCTCTCTCTCTCAGTAGGAGTCTTCGGTTCTTTTCGTTTTCGTTTGAGTTGAACTGTTCGTGTGACTCTCTGTAAACGAACATCGTTTAGCGAGCGCTATGATTGATGCTCGCAAATTAGACTCAGCAAGCAAGAAAATAACTTAAAGAGTCAATGCAATCCTCGCATATATATCTATAATGTACATACATATGCATACATTCACACAAAAGAATTTTAGCTTCATTTAACTCAACCAAGAGTAGTGATGGCAAAAAATGTTCATTAATCGATTATTTATGATTAAATTTAACTGGGCTATTATAAAACGAAATTAATCGAACAAAAGTGCAAATAATCGATTAATCAAATGATTTCTTAATTGTATAAAAAAGTAATTATTTATTTAGTGTTTTATAACATCGAGCAAAAAGTGACAAATATAGTAGTTAATGTTGAAAGTATCATATGTAGCAATGCGATATGTATTACATATGTATTACGACAAGTATCATCTCTAAGTTGACAAGTATCATCTCTAAGTTAGTCACAAATAAATCATTGTTGTGAAAGCACAGGCGCGGCTTCTCTTGTTTTTATATTTAAATTTGAACATAACTTCCGTGCATACGGATGGAGAAACAAAAAGTCTCTATCCAACAGTTAATATTAGTTATTTAGTGTTGAATTCAACTCGGACGCGTGAAAATGGCTAATTATCCGTGACAATCATCGCCGCAATTGACTTTGCTATATTGATATGTTTGGAGCCATCCGTTGATGATTGTTGGCTTGTGCTAGCCACTTCCATGTTCCTCCTCACAATCCACACAAAATTTTCATTGGGTGTCTAAAGAAACAAATCTAAATAAAGACCTGAGAGACGCGAATATGCTTCAGCTTTAAATGCTTTACATTAAAGTTATTTTTCCTCTCTTCCTTCTTCTTCTTAGTGATGCGATTATTTGAGCAATTAATCGTTTAACTTTTCAATTAATCAAACCCCCTTTTGCGATACAATTAAATTGCAATTCGAAGCAAAATAATCGATTAATGCACATCATATGATTAATCGTGCCATCACTAACCAAGAGCATAAGAAAACAAAAATTTCTCAACGCGCGCAAATGAATTCGTTGAAGAAGCGAGCAAAGCGCTGCTCTCTGAGTTTTTTTTTTTGGAAATTATTTTATTATTGCAGCTTATTGTCTGTGACTCTATAGCGCAGATATAACTAGACCTTAACCTACATATGGGCTAGAAGCCAGTTTATACATATTTTATCTAATTTATTTACATAATTATTTAATTGTATTAAGTTAATGCAGACGTTTATATTCTGCGGTCCAGAGGGTGAAGTCTTTTAAGCCTTCGCCTATTGGTGTTGTGTGCCAGGTCGCTAGCTGAGAGTCTGTCAGCGTGCCTAGAGGAGTGACGCCCAATAAGTTCGGCAATTGTTGGCATGTGTAGCTCTCTGAGTTGATTCTCAAAGTGTGAGTGAAAGACACTTACATATTTGCAGACATCGATAAGCGCTCGATGTTTATTTGAGACCAAAAAATGCTTCTACTAATGAACTAAGCTTTTTATTATTTATAAATATAAATTTGTTATAGTTCCTGATTCTCGTTTAGATCACAGGCTTACATTTTAGCATGTAATTAACCTGCTAATCAAATATATATTGGAATTTAATTGAACTAATCAAGATGCCTTTAAAACTTTCAATTTACTTTTTCTTTTTTTTTTTTAAACTTTAATTTAATTTTATTTAATCAATTTACTTTAAAATGTGATATTTATATATTTCTTATTAAATTATTCAATAAATTATATTATTAATAATTTTCATTTTTATTATTAATTTATTTTTATTTTTTTTATTCATTTAATTATCATAAATAAGACACAAAAACTTACCCTCACTTTGCTTGGCCCTTAGCTTTGGCTTAGTAAATGCAGCGCTGCAAAGTAGGCAACACATTTTTCTTCAAGCTCACTTGAAACACCCTGTACCAAGCATGCCCATACCAGCAGCAGCCGCCGCATTGGAGGCTGTAACTAACTCGCTGCTGTTGTTGCTGGTGCTGCATAAAGTTTGATGTGTCCATGCGGCGTCATACACGCGCACATTTACATACACACGCATACACACACACGCACACACACACACAGGCATAGCCAATACACGTGTGTGCAGTTGCTGTTGTTGTATTTGATATTCCTGTGCGTCATTGGATTATGGCACTTGGGTGTGTAAAGCCATCGATTCAAAGCGCTGCTCGTTATGGTGTGGCTCGTTGTTGTTTTCCCGAGTTGTTTTTGTTGTAATAAAGCAAGCGCCATGTTTAAATGGAGCACAAACCGATGACACACACACGCATACGAGCTGCATATGTGTGTCTGTGTTCATTATTTGTTGCTCTTTTCTCTGTTGCCGCTGCCATTGCCGGGCCACGTATTCCCGCTGGACAAACAGACAAGCCAAGCGGCGATGGCGGCATAGAACATCATCATCAGCCAGGCTAGAGCGTAGCACACACACACGCACACATACACTAACACACACATACGTAGTTAGTGAGCGACAGCCATGGGGAGCACATGCAGCAGGCCAAGCTGGACGAGCGAGTCGAATGGCATTTTGTACGTCTGGGTGCTGCTGCTGTTGCTCTTGTTGTTGTTGTTGTTGTTGTTGTTGTACCTGGCAGCTCAAGTTTTGCTTATGGGCTCTAGCCCAAGCCGGTTTTAACCTCACGCTCGCACAGCAGCAGCGGGCCTCCACTAACGGCACTATGGAGAACCAAAACTTTATCACCAGTGCGCGCAGCTATACTCGCTGGCTCTCCCTCTCTCGCTCTCGCTCTCTCTCTCCCTCACCATCTCTCTCCTTCTCCCGTTCGCATATGACAAGTACTCTGCTGCAGTGCGTCCTCTGCTTGGCTGCCTCGTTTACTGTCATTGTAGCCCTGAAGCCTGGACACACTCTGCCCCGGCCATGGCCACGCCTCTTTCATCGTTCGCCGCCCACTTCGCACTGGCTTGGCTACAGCCAGTGCTCTCCAGTGTGTTGTATAATGTTCTAAAGGGAAATCGAGAGGCTGTGATAAGTTTGGGGGATCCGAAAATTGTCTTTCTGCCTCTGCTGCTTGTTGTTGTTGTTGCTGTTGTTGTTGTTGTTGCTGTTGCTGTTGCCGCCATGCGAAACCCGGCGAGAACGAATTGGCCCTTTTGTGCGCATCAACAACACGGCCCAAGTTGAGGTACCATCAGGCACCAGCACAGTGACAATAAAGCAGTTGAAAATTGATTGAATTTTTGTCTCGATTAAGATTTGCGAGATAAACAAAAATATATGGATAATTTAATTAAATATAATTAAATAAATATACGGAATTATAAATCTTTTTAAAATATTGAAACCACTTTAAATTCGCTAAAATTCAATTCAATATTTTAAATATTTAATTTAAATTAAATATTTGTTTATTAATATTTAAATTTAATTAAATATTTTTATTAGTTGACTTAAGTTTAATTTATTTATTTATTTATATATTATTATTTATTTATTTATTTATAAATTTATTATTTAAATTAAATAAAATATTTTTCATTATTTAAATTAAATTTAATATTTTGTTAAATTTTTTTTTAAATATTTAAATACTTTTCAAATCGAAATATTTTTAATATCAATAATTAATTAATAAAATATGAAAGAAAATTTATTAAATATGAATATATATTTTAAAATAAAATTAAATATTTAAAACGTTAAATATATTTAATTTAATTTAAATATATAATACATTATTTAATAATAATATTTAATGTATTGCAAAATATTTAAATATTTTTATTAAATATTTTTATTTAATATTTAAATAAATTTTCAAAATGGATATGTTTTTAATATTAATAATTTATTAATAAAATATAAAAGAAAAATTTATTAAATATGAACATAAATTTTAAAATGAAATTAAATATTTAAAATGTTAAATATATTTTTTAAATTTAAATATTAAATAAATTATTTAATAATAATATTTAATTTATTGCAAAATATTTAAATATTTTTGTTATATTTTTTTTAATATTTAAATAAATCTTCAAATCTCAATATTTTTAATATCAATAATTAATTAATGAAATATAAAAGAAAAATTTATTAAATATGAACATAAATTTTAAAAAGAAAATAAATATTTAAAATGTTAAATATATTTTATTTAATTTAAATATTAAATATATTATTTAATAATAATATTTAATTTATTACAAAATATTTAAATAGAGTTTGCATTATTGAAAATAATGTTTAAATTGTATTAATAAATTATTAATTTAATTTAAGTCTAAATTATGTTTATTATTTCTAATTTTGTCTTCACTCAATTTGAACTAGCCTTGCACCACTGTGCGGCTCAGCAAATGCCACAGTGTCACACACTCAAAAACTTGTGGCGTTCGCTATCCAAGGCTACAACACACATATTCTCTCTTTCACTCACTCTCCTCCTACCTCTCTCTCTCCCTCACTCTCAGTCTCTTTCTCTGTCGCTTTTTGGCCTCGTTATTGCCATCTCTTTCATATGCTATAACATTAATATGAGTTTTGCTGCTTATAGATTATATTTGTGTAAAGTTTTATGTTGCAATATTTCGGTTGCACACTCGAGGAGGCGCACGGAGGCGCCGCGGGAAGGGGTTGGCTGCTGTGTAGGGGCTGCTCTATGACAGTTTGGCTACGTTTTGGTGTGCTAGAGAGGACGACACATCCGCTGGGAGCAACCTGGGTGCGAATAAAAATTATACATTGCCATATAAGCAGCCGAGTCGAGTCGAGTCGAGTTGAGACGAGTCGAGTGGGGAACAACAACTGACACAATGTGCCTCTGTACGTGTGTGAACGAGTGTGTGTGTGGGTGTAGCATGTTTATTGGTATGCTCATTGGGGAGCATCTTGAGACCGAAACCGAGACAGAGCGACATCTTCTTGTTGCATAGCGAAGTTGCTCATTTTGCCATTATTATTCCGTTGTGTATCGAAAAAAATGAAACAAAAGTGAGTTATCAGCTGTCTCGCTCCCTACCTACGCTCCCTCCCTCTCTCTCTCTCTCTGTCTGCTTTATAGTAAAATTATCAGGTGCAGAAACCCCTTATATGAGCGGTTGGGTTGCACCCGTGGGAACACACGAAAGGTGCGTTAAATTTTATGACAAAACTTCATTGCTTTCAGTGGCTTTGATTAGGGAATTGCATAGAGTCGATGTATGTATGTGTGGGTCTCTCTCGCTCTCTCTATCCATCTCCCTCTCTCCTTCCCTCGGTCTAACTGTGTGTGTTTGCCTTGATGTTGTCTGGAATTTTGACAAATGGCATGACGAATTTTTGATAGCTTCACATGTGCTGCGGCTCACATATTGATTAATGATTATCACGATTATACTTGGGCGTGTCTTCAATTAATCGATAAATTGCTCCGAATATATACGAATTGTCTGGCAACGCCAGAAACTATATATAAACTTCTTATTAGTTAGATTTTTTGGATAAGAGATTTGCTCAGCTCATCTACGAATATAAATAAGCTAAGCTTAACGATAAACTGTTTTGGTGTGTGTTATCGATATATAACTATTCAATTATTAATTATTTTTATTATTTATTTATTGTTTAATTGTCCATTATATATATTAAATATATATTTGAGCTTATATTAATATGCAAAATATACAAAATCCAATGCTTATCGATAAATTGCTATCGATGTGTATATTTCATTTCATTTCAATCTAAAAATTTCATTTCAAATCATAAGATATTTATAGTGTGCCAAGAGAATATTTGTAACATCGAAACTAAGCTAAATATATTTATCGATTATCGATAACACAACTATAGACTATACATCTTTGAACTATGCTTGACAGCACAAATTCATTTAACTGCATAAGTAATTTATAGTCTGCTAATTGCATCAGAGACACATTGAAGCAATCGACACCAACCCCAACTTGTCCCTAGGTCTCACCACATACTCCCATCTCTATATATATACTCTAGCATATCATTTCGCTTGATATTTTCGCTCTTCTTTTTGTATATTTTGCTTGCAATAATTTTCAAACAGAGAAACACACAAAAAGCATTTGCGCAACAATTCCCAGCGGCTCGGGCAGGGGCCGCCAGTAGGGAGGAGTTGGGGGGATAGGTAAGGCACAGGAATAGTTAGGGGATTGGGGTGGGGAGAGATTCGTGGCCCGTGGGATAAGGCAAAGGAGCAGCGTCTGAGGCAAACGAATCGAATTAAGAGCGAGTCACAGAGCGAGTCGCTGTTCAGAGCAAGCGAGCAACGTCCACATGGTGGCCCCCGTTGCCGTCGCCCCCCCCCCCCCCCTTCCCCTCCTCCTTTCGTCCACCTTTCTGGTCGCCGCCTCTGTTGCTGTCTTTCGGCTGTTCCCTTGGGCCAGACTCAGTTGGCGGCCGCTTCAGCCAGCCGTTCCCTGGGGACAGGCGCCACTGGCGCAGCGTGGACTCGCGTTCGCATTGCAGTGTCCAACAGCCAGTTGTTGTTGTTGTTGTTGTCGGACTGGTTCTTCTATAGCTTTGGCTATGTCTACAGCTGGACTTGGACCCGGGTCGGAACTAGGTTCTGGGTTTGGGTTTCGCTGTGCATTGTGTTGTAGGCATCGCTTTGGGAAATTTGCGCGAGTGTTCTGCGCTGCTGCAATGGCATATGTGGGCGTGGCAGGGCATAAGCAGCAGCAGCAGCAACAACAACCAGTAACAACAACAACAACAACTGCAGCAACAGCAGCAGCATCAAAGCTCTTGGCCAGCAACATAAAAACGCGCGCTGAGCCTCGCCTCGCCTCGCCTAGCCTCGCCTCGACTAATGGCCGCAAGATGGCGCTGGCATCATATGCAAATTTCGTTCGATTTATGAGCGGCACACACAGGCCACACACACGCGCGCACACATGCATATACTTCACATACTTTTCATACTCACTCACACACACACACGCACACACACACAGAGCGCATTCGCTTCATTAACATGACGAGCGCGCAAGATGCGAGCCATAAAATTAGCCCAGGCGACTGTCGATGCTGATGAATGCAACCAAACAAGCACACACTCACACGCACACACACACACACTCTCTCTCTCTCTCAAACACTCACACACATGCACTCACACACTCCTCCCTCTCTCTAGCCAACCATAAAAACGCAATGAGCGTTGGCGAGCGGTGTCGAAAAATTTGCAAAACTCAAAGCAACAATTCGACGAAAGCCAATTTTAGCAGCACGCCACAAAGAGCGAGAGGGCGACGCGAGAGCGCGCGAGTGAAGAAGAGCGTGTGCTAGAATGAGAGGCAGCTAGAGTACAAGAAAGTCAGTTTGAGTGCAATGCGACGAAGATTTGATGCGCTTGAGCTGAAAAGTTGATTTAAAAATTGAAAAAAAAATAATAGAAAAAAATAAAAAAATAAATATAAATATAAATATATTTATGTAAATTTATTAATTAATTTAATTTTTTTTAATTTAATTTTTTTTTACTTAATAATATGCACTTGAAAAATAAAGTTATATAAATAGAATATAAAAACTAAAAATTGCATAAAAATAGAGAAATTAAAATGAATTAATTTAAATAAATTTGTAATTATTTATGGGAAATTATTCAAATCAGCTTCGTATATAACTGAGTTATGTCTAGGATAGTTTCATGTTAATATCATCAGAAAGTTAGAAGAAAATGTAAAAGTTTGTAATATTCTGAGTATTCTTAAGAGATCATTTGCAACTAATATAATTTGATATAGATTGAGTATACGCTGCATTCTATAAGAGTCATACATAGATAATATATTCTCATTCTAATCTATTCTGCCTATTCATATTTCAGTCATTTCGTAATACCCATTTCTAGTGTATAGACTCTGGATTAGAGCAGGGCAACTGGGTCGACTATTTTAGACAGCAGCTAAGGAAGACACCCAAAAGGTGGGGAGGGGGGTATAGTTCAAGAGGGGGCAGCACAGGCCATACGGCTCCCCATAGAGCGCATGTTGAATAATCATCAGCAGCAAGGCAAAGGAGCGCTGGTGCAGCAGGTAGCAAAGTAGTGTGGGGTGGGTGGGTGATGCGAGGGGGGAGTGGGAAGGGCAGCTACGATGCGTCGTGTCAAAGTCGCCATTTGGACGCGTCGCCCAGGCGAACGTTGCACTTGGCATGTAGCAAGTTGTTCGTGTGCTCGCCGCTAGATGGCGCGCGGCGCACGTGCAACATGCGACACACACACACACACACACACATACAGTCATGCAGTGAAATTCGTAAAATTTTGTTTCCGCTGATGAAGTATTCCCCAGCTGCAGGACAAGGATTATTGGACGTGTGGCAACGTTCGCCGTTGCAACCCAGCCCCAAACTCCTCTCTCTTTCTCTCCCTCTCGCTCTGCTGCCTCTGGCTCTGCCCTTGCCCCTAGCTTATGCGCGGTATGCAAAGTGCGGCATAAAAGCACATCGTCAAAAACGTCGCTATTGACGCGCATATTGGCGCCATCAAAGAAATGTTTGAAGCTGCGCTTAGAATGTTGCATGCCACGCCAGGCGAATCACCCTGTTGCTGCCAAAATTTCATTTTCTCATTACAAACTAATAAAAAGTCAGCGGACAAATGCGTTTCAGCGCCAGCGAGCTTTATGTTTTACAGTTTCAATTGGATTCTCTAATTAGCTGATGGCTTTCTATACGGATCTATAGTGGGATTCATTACATTCAATACCAAATCGTGGGTGTGTGTGCAGCTAGTACTATAAAGACTGACTGTTAAAAGTGAAAAGTTTATCTAGCTGCAAAGGTAAAAATCTGTTTATGGGTTAGTAGAGCCTGAAAGAGCTTAATAAACAAAATGAAGCATTAAGAGTTGCTCTTTAATAGAAGAATTTGAATAGATATATAATTAAATGAGTTACATATTAAGAGCAGAGCTCGCAAATATCTATCGATCTCTTAGCGATCTCTGCAGATAAATAATTAATTTGAAAATAAACTCCAAGTGCAGCCAATTGCATCGCTTCTTCAACGAGTTCATTTGCGATCGGAGAGAAATTTTTGGTTTCTTTGCTCTGACTTTTTCGCTCCGTCTGTTTCATGAAACTAAAAGTCTTTCGTGTTCTTTGGCTACATACTCAACTACTGTCGTGTATTTAGTTTGTGCATGTGAATGTAAGTATGAAGATCGTTTGCATGAGCTCATTTTACGAATGCCAATCGCATCACTGCCTAAACGATTTTTAAAGAGCGTCAAACGAATAGTTCAACTCAAGGCGCTCAATAGAACACGAATTCGTTCAGAGCGAATTCGTTCATAGCGAATTCGTTCAGAGTGAAAGCGAGTGAGTAAAATTCCACTGTTAAAAGACTCTGTAGGTTATGCAAAGAGCAGTTCTGTTACTTTTGATGTTAACTAACAGACCCCGTTCGTGTCCCACTGTTAAAAGACTCTGTAGGTTATGCAAAGAGCAGTTCTTTTACTTTTGACGTTAACTAACAGACCCCGTGTGACCCCGTCCTAAGTGTGCTCTGTTATTCAATTGGCTACTTGGCGGGCACTGATGCAGAGACTCTCCTAGTGCTCATAAGCAGCCAAAATAAGTTGTTTTGCAACGAATTCGAATAGTAAGAACCATAAAAATGATCAATCTTTACTTTTATTTACTTAAAATACAAAAACTTATTAGATAATGGAAGAAAGTGTGAGCCCTTCTGGCAGCAGCAACAGCAGTTCCTAAATGGGTACTACGTCCGAAATAATGATCATAAGGCATGATTTTTTCCCTTTTCGGCATAAGTATTGTTTATTTCAATATTCAAATAGAGTACATGTTGAGGTCATATCAGGTAAGCTGCTACTCACACCTGCTTCCATGTCGAAAAAAAAGCCCAAAGACCGAAATAAAATGTATATATTAATTAAAAAACCCAAAAAGGACTGCGAGTATAAGTAGTCAAACGTAAAGAAACAGATAATCTGGTTCAAGCAGCCATCAGAAATCTTGGTAGAAGCTAACAATGCCGCACCCAAGCTTTGGCCAACAGATTTCTAATATGATGAATGAATTTGATAGTTATAATGATGTGGATTGATGGGAAACGATTAGTATATATTATTACCAGTTACTTTTGTAAAATAAAGACGTTTAAAATAAAGTTTAAGTTATACAAGACGAAGGTATTGCCGGTTGATCGAATTACCTTCAGCAATAAGTGCGTAGAAAGAGGCTTAGAATACAACATTTTCAAAAACCCTTATATTTTCTGATTCGTGAATCTATATAGAACTTATATTTCGCTACTTGAATCGCCTTAATTTAGTCTACTAGTTTTAAGATAGTTAACAGTGCCAAAATTGCCTAATTTTCATACAAACTTAAGCGCGGTCGACCCCTTGTGACGTGTCACTGTTAACTTAACAGACGGCTTTGCATAACCTAGTGTTACTCAATCGTGATGTCGTGTGTAGACTCAAATGGTTTACAGTTACTTGCGAACTATGTTAACTAGGTACTGCAGCTACTAGGAGCAGACTAAAATGCCAACACACTCAAGACCTGCTGAATCGTATCTTGACATGAACATCTTCCCACTCTTAGCGAATCCATAAGACTGAGCCATACCTCGTATACCTCGTATACCTAAAATATTTAATAAAATATATAATATATACATCTAACATAGGATACAATGTTTAATATAGGTAGCGGAACGTTAAGCTGTAAATAAATATTTAATAAAAAAAAAACTATGTTAAAAACTCTTGAAGAGTTCAATTAGCTTCAAATGTTAAAGGGAGATTAACAGAAATATCACAATCATATGCATTAAATGAAGAGTTAAAGTCTTATTCTATTTCTTATACAACAGCACAAAAATATATGTACATATATGAAATTTTCAACGTTTTCTTAGAAAGGCTAGATAATAACATTTTCAAGAGTCTAGATAAGCTAGAGAGCCCACACAACCTAGAGAGCTGAGAGTATTTGGCTGACCTCTATGGCATTACTCAATTCACTTAACTTTAATTAAATTTATCAACATTCTTAAGCTGCATTTAAATTGAAGTCCTCCAGCAACATCTCATGCTACACACACTAAAATGCCAATCTCCTCACGCCCATATATATCCTCAACAATCAATAGCCAAATGCAAGACCTTTGCAAACACTTCCCATTTGCCATCTCGTATAACAAATTCATGTAAGACAAATATGCGCTGATTGCCTAACACAGAGTTCAAGGAGCAAAGTCAAAAATATCATAACTCAATGAATTTGCGGCTGCCAGACGGCTCAGCTGCGGCACAGCCAAAGCTCAGAGTGCAGACAAAGGTGCGTATGAGTAATGTGTGGAAAATGTTGTGCCAGGCATTACACGTAGCCAAACGCAGACGGGTTCAAAGCCAACAAGAATTTGTGAACTCAGAAGGAGGCACAACACGTGCTAAGCGAACAGCTGTTTTGGCGCTGAGTGTGTGAGTGAGTGTGTGTGTGTGTGAGAGAGAGAGAGTCTGTGGTCAAAAATCAAAACAAAATTTGTGCGCTCAGCAATGTGAGAGGCTGGCGCATGCGCAGCAGTCAGCCAAGGCGCTCTTAAATGCTCTTAAAGCAGGAGGCAAAGCTGAGAGCGAGAGGGAGAGAGAGAGAGTGAAGAGAGGGGGCTGCAGGTCTGAGTCTGAGGCAATGCTTGGGCATGGAATTATGGCACCCAGGGGCATAGCATAATCAAAATTCCTTGCAACTGGGGACGTGGCATGCAGCTAGCGGCTGTGTGGAACGTGCCGCAGTTCAAAGCTGCTGCAGCAGCAGCTGCAACAACAACAGCAACAACAACAACTAACTGCTTCTTCTTTATTTCTAGAAGATGCCGAGGACGAGCTGGATGATGATTTGCTTAGCCTGAGCGGCGATGAGGACTACGACGATGATGAGGAATTGCAAAGCCTGGACAGTTTCTATTCGGGTAAGTGCAAACACAGACAGAGACACATATAAATAAATACGTATGTATATATGTATGTCTATATATAAATATATATATTTTGTCACATATCTTTGGGGCAGCTGCTCTTTGGCTCCAGTGTTAACCTTGCCATAACCATTGAAATTGTCGTATGGGGTATTATATGGCTGCCGGCGATGACACTCCTGGGTGCTCTACACCTGTGCCGCGGGTGTCGTTGCCATATGCCAAACACACACATACAGAGTGAGAGAGAGAGGGAGAGCAGGAGAGAGTGAGAGAGCAGTAGCGAGACCAAGACCAGGCAGGGGCAGCCTAACTACGTTTTAAAAACCCCAAACAGCAATCAACACCAAGTCGGAGTCGCAGTCGCCACAGCCAGAGCCACAGCCAGAGCTAGAGCGAAAGCCACTTCACTTTCACCACATACATCCTCGTTGCCATTTACGAGCTGTCGAACGAGCTGAGCCTGAGACAGCAACAGCAACAGCAACAGCAACAGCATCCACACACAGCTGGCTCGCCTCACAGTGCTCCGCCTGCTGCTCGCCTGCTGCTCGACTCCTGCTCTTGGCTCTGCTTTGCCACATTTCTCTCTAGTGCCATTTCGTATGCTTTTTCCTGTGTTTATTTGTTTCGTTTGCTGCTACTCGACCCTCATGCCTGCCACGCCTCTTTTGCGCTTGCCTCTTTGCTTGGCATTTAGTTTTCTTTTATTTTTATTTTTCTTTCTTTTTGCTCAATTTTCTTGTGCTTTTTGTTTGTCGCCTCCTGCTGCTGGCTGTCCATTTGCTAGCCAAGCACACACATACACTCACACACACTCACACACACATGCAGCCAGACTTCACTTGGTTGACTGCTTGAATAAGTCGACTGAGCTGGCGTTGGTTTAATGCCTTTATCGTGCTTCCTTATGCTTGACTACACTGAGCGAAATGAATGTGTGAGTTGCAAGCAGAAAGCAATTTTGTTCCAGTAATGAATGTTAGTATTTAATGTATTTTATTAGCTTACTTACTAATGCATATGGCAAAGAACTTATTTTAATAAAATATATCAATAAAAAATGAAATAATAAAATATACAAAAATTCTAGAATATTTAACATAGTTCAGAGTATTTAACTTAGTAAAAGTCAACTTTTTGTCAAGATCGACTCTTTGCTTTTTTGTAATTATGCTGAAAATGGCAAAAAAAAAACTTCTTTATTTTGACAAATATTTAAATATATTGCTCTTGATTAGTACTAAAATTAATCCGTTTTCAAGATATATTACAAGATATATTACAAGAAACCAAAGTGTCGAACGTGACAAAAAGTTTACTCTTCTGGAGAATTACCCATATTTACTATGTTAAATATTCTAGAATTTTTTTATATTTTATTATTTAATTTTTATTGATATATTTTATGAAAATAAGTTCTTTGTTATTATTATATTGATTAAGTTTATATTAATTAAGTTTTATATTAAATCTATATTTTACAAAAAGCTTAGGGAATTTAACTGCTCATTCATAATGCTTAAAGGGTATATTAGTTTGCTTAGCAAGTCCAGCTTGCTGTTGTCACATTCATCTACAGCTATTAAATTGAATTTTACTATACGATATATATCGCATATACATATGATTTTGCTCTAGAACACGAGCTGGATTGTCTATTGCTAGAGCTCGGCTCTTAAAAACATTTACCTACTCTATATATTATATACTTCATATAGATATATCATATATATCATATCATATATAATATGATACAAATTCAAATTCAATTTCTCTCTATTGATTCTTCATTCTAACCTAGAACAGTTATTGTGCAATCGCTCCAAGCCCCGTCACATATCTTGCTTTATAGCTACACACATTTTTAGCACATTTCCTTTGCATATTCACTCACATTTTCGCTCAGTGCACACACTTAGTTAACCTACCACAGCACTCAACACTTGGCCAGTCTAAACGACCCTGCCCGCGCCTCAGCTCGAGACTGCCTTGTGCCTGGGCTGGCTGACTGGCTGGCTGGCCAGCTTTGATGGTCTTTGGCTGCCTAGCTGTGGAGCACTTGTGTGTGGTTGGCTCCATGGAAATCTTGCTCTGTGGCGCCGTGTGCGCCATGACTATTTGGCAACAATTTTGAAACGTTTTACGGCTTGCGATGTGATTTGAAGAAATTGTGCTGCGGAATTTTGTGCAGCTGATGCTGCAGCGCCTAAATGTATGCAATGAAATGCAATTAGTTGCAGCACAGTCAGAACAGAAAGAGAGAGAGAGAGTAAAAGAGAGAGAGATAGAGGGAGGGCGAGTGAGTGTGGCTTACTTCTTTGTCTGCGCTAAAAAGTTTTACTCAAGTCATTTCATTTGTTTGGCTTTGCCTTGGACTTCCGGTCGGACGCAGAGCCTGTGTCCTTTTGATTTATTAATAGCACGTGTACGAGACGCAGGAAACAGCGACCCAAACTAGTTTAAGAGGGATAGAGAGAGAGAGAGCAGGGTAGCAAGAGATAGAAAGAGAGAGAGTTTGAGTGAAGGGATCTTTATTAAGACATGCTGTATGCAAATAGTTAGCTGGTTCCGTTTCAAGTTTCCTTTTGATGCGACGCAATTAATTACACATTTGTCTTACAAGACAAACACGACAAGCTCACACATCCCAAAGAGTGCAAAAAGCAAGCGCCTCTCACATGTCCGCCTCTACCAAGACCATAAATAATTGCTGTTTGTCTCCGAAAAAAATGAAGAAGAGAAGAGTATAGAGTAAGGGATTTGTTTACTGCTTTTTATCCCACAGCTCTGTGGATTTGCGTGTGGACCAGCCATACCCTGTGTGTCGGAGGGCGGTAGTAGAAGGGGTAGCTTAGCACTTCACTCTTTATTATATTGTCTAAATTCTTATTCAGTGAGTTTTTATAGCACTTTTATCAAAGTAAGAGGTATCTATTAGTCATGTACACTTGAGCAAAGCAAAGTTATTGTCGCGAAATCGTATTTTTGGTAGATTTTTATACACTGAACCCATTGAAAATGGGAAATCATGGTATAATGGTTTTGTTAAATGTATGTAACAGGCAGAAGGAGACGTCGCAGACCCCATAAAGTATATATATATATCAGCATAAAAAAATAAGTTGATTGAGCCCTGTCCGTCCGTCCGTCCGTCCGCCCGTCCGTATGGACGTCGAGATTTCGGAAACTACAAAAGCTAGAGAGCTGAAATTTCACATGAACACTCTTATGTTAGCTACGCAGTTCGAGTTTATATATATATATATATATATTTTTTTTTTTCGATAACTCATCCCATTTCCAAATTATCGATAAAAAATAGAAAAATCTTTGCCATTTTTTACGTTTTTTAGGCTTAACTTCCACACCGTTCGAGCTAGAGACTTTAATTTTGATTATTTAGATAGATATTATGGATACGCAGATTATGATATTTTTAGATTTTGAATGCCACGCCCCCTTCGCCCCAATTTGCAAAAAACGCATTTCATATACTAGAGACTTGTTGCACATAGTTACATTTAGACACTCTTAATCTACTCAAAAAATTTCATGAAGATTGACCCAAGTCACGGCAGCAACTGCGCGGTTAGCAGAGCGCGCGATTACAAGTGCGTAAGGAAGAAGAGTCTTAGTTTTTTTGCAGGGTTCAGAGTATCTCGTAGTCGAGCCGTCTCGACTAGAGCCTTCTTACTTCTTCTTAATTATAGACATTTGGAGTCCATTCATGCAAACACCCAATGCCTAGTTATGCACAGGGTATGTACTAGTCAAGCATATAAAAATTGATTTTGATTCTTAAGACTCCTGCCATTGCCTTAGCTGTCAGTTTCTGTCTAGAGAAATATTTACTAATCTATGCAGGGTATCTACTCATCAAGCGTGTTATAAATAGGCTCACGCTTCCTATGCTACAAGCATTGCTACAAAATATAGTTAATATAGTATTTAATTTACCAATAGATGCCAAAGCATATACAGGGTATCCCACAAGTCGAGCATGCTTAAGCAACTTGCAATTTGATTCACAGTTTTCAACTTGCAGACTCAGGTTCAAAGCTACAGGGTATCCGCTGGCCATGCACACTTCAAGAGAAAAGCCAAATGTTCTCAATT
Source organism: Drosophila buzzatii (assembly GCA_035045845.1). NCBI lineage: Eukaryota > Metazoa > Arthropoda > Insecta > Diptera > Drosophilidae > Drosophila > Drosophila buzzatii. The sequence goes on along the minus strand of JAWNOS010000244.1, from coordinate 11,417,871 downwards.
ATATTTTTCGAGACCTTTGAAGATTTGTGCTTAAATGTGGCGAAAAATTCTCACAGTGGCCGGCAGCTTGTTAAGCCGGCTCGATGTCCGTTGCTTTCACAAGAAATGAACGCAAATTGCTTTAGATGTCAATCTCTGGTGGAAAACTGGTCACTAAAGCGGTTAGCAGCAGCAGCTGACATGGCACAGTTTAATGAACCACACACGCACACCGTCTCTCTCTGTGTGTGTGTGGCACTCAAAAGGGCCGAGATCACGTTTAAGCTAAAGATCTCTAACCAAAATGCCGCACTTAATTGGGTCAACACGCATCAAATGTGCCTCGCAGCTAAACGCACTCTCTATACGTACATCCAACTCTATCTATAACCCTTGGCAACGCCCTCCCTATTTCCATTTCTTGCCTTCGTATTGCCCATAAATAATAACTGCCCAAAGCAACAGCAAGTCAAAAACTAAAGCGCAACTTTGCAATCTCAGGTGTACAAACGCCTTGACACCAAAGCTAAACAAGTGAGCGGGAGAAAAAAAACAACAAAAAGCAGCAAAAACAACAACGAAATGCAGAAAAATACGAAGAAAAGTTGCTCCACGTAGACCAGTGTTGAAAAGCGCTCGAGAGTTGAGCTGAGCTGCGCTGAGCTGGGGGTGAGGCGCACAGGGTGGTGTTAACGCTGCACTTGGCACGCCCTGTCAGTTGCACTGACTTACTTTTTACCAATTTTATATACCCTGTAGAGCAGCAGTGCGCATGGGCATAATTGACTAAGGGCTAAAGATGTTGTCTAAATAGAGTTAGAGATTTGATATAACGACTTGAGCTCGGTCAATCTAGCTATGTATATCTCTTTCAGTTGTAATTAGAAGGAAATTACAACTGCCCTTCTGTGGCTTTTATGCATTGAAACACTTGGTATTCCAAGTGTTTGGCGTCCCTGCCCCTCTGTGTGCCTGAGTGCATCGCTGACCAACGCACTCTGCACTATGGGCCGATTTAGCGGCATAAAGTAAAAAATTTTTTTGTTATATTTTCTTATTTGTTTTTTCTTAGTTCCATTTTAGAAATGTCTAAGAATATCGCTTCCGAAACAAGAAAATCAAAAAATTCTAAAAAAATAATCTAAGAATATATGCAAAATTTCAAGTCAATATCTTTAAATATGGAGTTTATGCCGCTAAATCGGCATTTGCGCCCATAGTGCAACGAGGCATCAACGCATGACAAGAGGGAAAAAAAAAAAAACAAACTGCGTCGCTGACCAACGCAGCAGCAGCACACACAGAAAAAAGTTTTTTTTTTTTTTGTGCAAGGCAAAAAAATTCCACTCTGACGAAGACGGAAAAACCCACGGTTTATGCGTTTCTCACTGAGTAGAAGAGATATTCCTAAGCACATGTTGAAAGAGTTATTTTGAGAGATTTATTTATAAAACTCCATGTGAAACACTTATTTGTGGACCTTTTGAAATCCCCAAGAGTTGTTCGGGGTCTCTGTTCTTAATAAATAAAAAAAATGTTGTTAGGAAAAGAGATAGCTCAAAGAGTTAGAAAGAAAAAACCAAAAAAACTCAGACAAACGAGCTTTTGCACGTTTGAAAATATGAATGAATATAATTAATTAATTAATTCATTGAATTAATACATTTTTTATATATTTTATATAAATTTGTATTAAAATATAACTTGATTTAATCTTTTTATCATGTTATCAACTCAACTTTCAATATTTATTTGTGGAATTTAATCCGATTACGCTTCTACGCCCTCCACGTGTGTTGGGGCTGCAACGTCCTTTTCCCAGACCTCCTTTCACGATTTAAATCATAATGAGGGCGGCATTCAGTGTTCATCACTCCATTAGCAGTCATCCATGGAAAAGCATCACAAAGACATTCTCTGGCAGTCGTCATGTATGGCTGCTTGCTCCACATGTTGTATCCGAATGCATTCTCCGGCTCTACGAGAGTCTTTTACAGGGTATTCACTAGTTGCGCACATCTGCAGTGGTGCTCTTAGTTTGCTGGCTAGCAAGTTTTGCTTGCAACAGCTGCTGGACGCGCGAGACGCTGGCGCGTTGTCTGTTTCCCGCGAGTCCTGCAAAAGGCTGCCTGACCATGTCCTGGGAATCGCGCCAAAAAGGACTCGAGCAAAAGTTATGACACGCCCAGCGCTTTGTGTTGTTTGCTGTTTGTCTTCAGCTGGCTGTTGCCACCTTTTGCATGATTTATGTGCGTTAGGTGTTGCCTGGCCAAGTTTTTCCCCACCCCTCCCCCCCCCCCAAAAAACAAAAATAAGTGTACGAGGAAAAGCAAAGAAAACTCAGGACTTTCCCCCTCTGCAAAGTCCAGGCAACTTATTCTTATTTTTCGCGCAAGACGTTTTCATTTCGCATAAAAAGTCTGCGAACGCTTTACGACACACACACAGATACAGAGCACGCCAATTGGTTTAGTGCCCCGCCTCCGTGCGCGCCCTACTCTCTGCTCTGCCCCCCCCCCCTTTTTGGTGGCTCCCATGTGCATACTTTTGGTGCCACTTTCGCCGTTGCTTGTCTTATGCGACTCCAAGGCACAATTTCGCGCACCACCCGCTCCTTGGGGAAACACTCCACGCACTCCCCACACACACACACACACCACACTCCACGTACTCCACACTCGACGCACTCTCCACCCACTGCGAACCCACCCTTCACATTTGCGTATTCTCTTGAAAGATAAATTCCTGGTAATTTAAATGAAATACACGCTGAAATGTTTTTCTTACTCTTCCATTTCCTTGGCATTAAAGGATTTAATTTGGACGTATTGTTATGTGTTTCCTGTCCCTCATTTTCTCTCGCATAAATCTTATATATGGCTATATATTATTTAGGTCGGTGGTGTACTTTGCATATCTTTGGCAATGCATATTGAGCGAGAAGTCGGAACCTTTATTAATGTGTATGAACAGTGGACAAGAAAAATCTCTATTATAATTGGCCATTTTATCTGAAGAAGAAGATTGTGATTGACTTTTGCAGTAGCATTCAAGAGAAACTGACAACTAGCTAATCGCTAATCGAATGAGTTGGCATTTTAGTGACAATTAAAGGATGTATTGTCATTAGGAGAGAGATAACTATAGCTATTGCTGCACGTGGTCTGGGATGACGCTGAGAGAGAGCGAGAGGGCTACTTATCCTTATTTGTCCTTCGCACAGCGTTGCTATGATATTGATGACCGAGCATATGCAACCAAGAAGCCGTTTGACAGGAGAGCTGAAAAAGGGCACTTAATCAGAGACGATTGAGTAAGAAAGAGCTTTGGGTATAGAAATCGGCAGCTGCGAGGACACGTTATTAAGCAAACATATAATGGAAGGTGAGAGTAATAATATAATAATATGTAATATATGTATATATATATGTATGTAATGTAACATATATAATATTATGAGAAGCATCATACTCTCAATCTTAGGTAAAACAAGTAAGAAAGCTGTAGTCGAGACTGCTCGACTACAAAATTTCTGAGTCCTTCTACAAACGAATCATATTCCCAGAATGCTTCGTTTCGATTCTCCACGCGTAAGAAACTATACATGCACAATCAAGAGCACACATAAGCTGATCTATGCTTGTACCCCTTGTATGTGTGTAAGCATAGCAAGCGTCTTGTTGTCTCGCTGCCTCGCTGCCTCTCTTGCTGGGCCGCGTGGGTTTTGCTGTCATAACTTCTTTGATTCATAATTGAATCGTATTCATCTCTTCAGATTATGAATATGATATTCATATCTATATGCTAAACCAAACTGCATGTGTCCAGTATTTGAAATGATTTTTTTTTACACCTTTTGTGATGTGGGGCGAATTGGGGACTGGAATCCAAAATCTGACAAAAACCGAAATTGTATTAAATTAGTATCTATATATATACAGAAGACTTGGAGACTCTAAATCTAAAGATGAATTTAATATAAATTTATAACTGGTTCCCGATAAATTCGTTTATCGATAACTTTGCAAATATACAAGTTATCGAATTTCTGAAACAAACTCATACTGCGCTCGCAATATACGAACCTAACACAAAAAGAATGGACTCTCTAGCTTTTGTATCTTTGGAAATCGACGCGTTCATACATACGGAAGGACGGACGGACGGACAGACGGACGGACAGACGGACATGGCTATATCAACTTTTCTCGTTACCCTAATCAAGAATATATATACTTTATGGGGTCTGCGACGTCTCCTTCTGCCTGTTACATACTCTTAACAAAACCATTATACCCTGATTTCCCATTTTCAATGGGCTGAGGGTATAAAAAGCCTGATTTGACTGGAAAAAGCTGATTTGGCAACACTGGTAATAATTTTAACGCTACAACATAAATAATATTATGAGAAGCATCATACTCTTAGTCTTGTATAAAAACTGCATCAACTTTATCTAAACTTTTGTTTTCATTTACTTATCAAAAGTCAATTTCATTGTGTAGCCTCTCATGAGGTGCAGCAACCGTCGGCATTGCCTTGTCTTAGACCTTTAAGCCAAGCCAACTAACTAACTAGTTCACTTAGTACATTTCCCAATTTGGTCATTTGAGTGCACTTGGCTGGCTTCGCCCACATGTTAACATAATATGGCCATAAATAATTTTATTTAGCTCCAGGCAGCCTTCCTTCTTTTATGCCCATAGTTTGCTATGCATAGCAAATGCAATTGCAAAGTCGTCAGTCAATAGTTTTAGCCTACCTTGGATGCCTTTGGCTTATTAGTTAAATGTCAAACGCGTCGACGACAAAATGATGATGGGCAATAAAATGATTTTATGTTTATTATCAACATCAAGCAGCGGCCGTGCGTTCGCCATCGTAAACCCAATTTCGCCAGCGAAGCCGCGAAGACCCGAAAGAATTGTCGACCCCTTTTCTGCGTCGTCTTCTTCTGCTTCTTTAGTGGATTGTTCCGTTAACAGCGGTACTTGAAACGCCCGACCATGCAGTTCTAGTTTCCGGGGTTTCAGAGAGAGAGCGAGAGAGCGAGAGAGGGGTGTAGATAGCCATCGGAAACCGGAATCGCCGCACACAAAGCCCAATGAACGGATGTGGCAATCGGACATGTTAATCTCTTTGCCAGCCAGAGCTCAGCTCAAGATTTTCTGTTTGCATTTCAATTACGAGTGCTTCAATTCCAGCTCTTTATGGCACGCGTGCCCAGTGGCACAGCAGCTGCCACAGTTTGTGGCAAATCAGCTGCCCATCCCCCGCCCCAGTCGTGACCACAAGCTTCGTGGCACGTGCTCAGCTGTGTGGGTCTAAGCTCTAACTATGCTGCGGTTTCGAGGGCAGGTGCGAAAGTCAATTATGGCCAAGTTACTCTGACTGCAAAACGAATATTTAAAAACCTCAAAAATCAACCTTTAGTCGAACCCTTTTCAAAAATGAAAAAAAAAAAACCCAAGCGAGGCGTCAGTTAGGGGCAGGCGCAAACAGCGTTACGCACCCGACACGTCGCCAGCCACATCATCATTAGCGCTGACAGTCGATCAAGATTGACTCACGATCAATGAACCGAGCTGAACCGAGCTGAACTGAACTGAACTGAACTGAACTGAACTGAACTGAATCGCAACTGCACTGAACTGCTTCTACCTGCCGCTTGATTGATTTGTGTCAGCGCCTGCAGCCGCCAGAGAGCTGAGGCTGATTGATGCCTGCTCCCAGATTGAGTTCCTCACTTCATTTTTCATTCAACAAGTCTTTACGCAACTTGACAACCAGAATAATGGCTCTTAAAGGATCATCATTATGTGTCCCGATGACTCCTCACTTACATATCTCTCCCTCTCCCTCTCTCTGGCTATCTTTATCTGATTGTTTGCCTCTAATTATTGTTTTGGTTTGTCTATGAATTGACTTTAGCTCAAATATTTTGAAGTGCAACGCAGTTGGGTTCCAACTGGCGCCCAGCTAATTGGCTTTTAGGTAGGCGTGTCTTCAGGCATTTGCTGTGCAGTGCACACTAAAAGGAGTAAGCCACGTGATTAGGGTTGCTGCATGTTTAGTGATGGCAAAAAATTTGAATTAATCGATTATTGAATAATATGAAATTTATCGCACAAAAGTGCAAATAATCGATTAATCAAATGATTTATTAATTGTATAAAAAAGTAGACAAATATAGTAGTTAATATTAGTTATTTAGTATTGAATTCAGGCACAGTAGCTCGGACGCGTGAAAATGGCCAATTATCCGTGACAATCATCGCCACAATTAACTTTGCCTTATTGATATGTTTGGAGCCAGCCGAAGCATTTAAAAATACATCAGTAATGTATTGCTGCTTTTCAACTAGTTTTGATGCTTGGCTTTTGCTAGCCATTTCCATGTTCCTCCTCACAATCCACACAACATTTTCATTGGGTGTCTAAAGAAACAAATCTAAATAAAGACATGAGAGATGCGAACTCGTTGATATGTTTCAGCTTTAAATGCTTTACATTAAAGTTCTTTTTCCTCTCTTCCTTCTTCTCCTACTTAGTGATGCGATTATTTAAGCAATTAATCGTTTAACGTTTCAATTAATCGAACCCGCTTTTGCGATACAATTAAATTGCAATTCGAAGCAAAATAATCGATTAATGTACATCATATGATTAATCGTGCCATCACTAGTTAGGTTTGCTTTGAAGCAACCTAAATATTCTTATTTGTAGTAAAGTATTTGAATAGTTAAATGAGGTTCGATTGGACTTTTTTGTAAGAGTATAAGAGTAGGATATGAGAGAGAGAGAGAGTATGAAAAGTATTTGAATGCAAAACATTGGAGACTTGTTCAGAGTTCAAGTTATTTAATAATAAGAGACTTTCGACTATACTTGTTGATATTGCATGGATGGGCAAAATGTTTATTTCATATTCATTTTTATTTATTTGTATTCAAGGCCTTTAGTGCACACATAAACTATAGTCTAAGAGCAGAATTTCTAATAACATTTAGTATATATATTAAATGCCGACAGCTCTCATCCAAGAAGTCTCTTTTTCTTAACTCTCTAACGTTAAAGCTCTCATGAATCTATCTATAAATAAATATAATATAATTGCTATAGATTTTATGAGAAATGCTCCCTAAACTCTAGCAATGAAACCAAAATTCATTGAATTAATTGTCGCCAATCAGAATTGTTCAAGAGTATCATATGATTTGATGCGATTCAAGTGATTAGTCAATATACATAGAATTTTCTATATAAAGTACAAATAAAGTGCAATTGAACCTTTTTTGGGCTTTTCCATTTTTTGTAGCATTTTTTTTGGCTCAGTTAAAAAAGGAGCAAAGCCTCTAATTAAATGTGGTCTTAAGCGTCTGATTAATTGTGCAGTTAAAAATGAGTGAAGCAGCAGTTGAGGCTTCAAATCTACAGAGAGAGAGAGAGAGAGTAAGTGAGAAGAAAAAGAGTGAGAGACCCACGCACATATATACTCATTAATTTATGTACATGGGCAGCGGGATTCGAGCTGTGGACCTTGGGCTTGGAGCTGTCAGTACATCAAAGTGACAATTTGAGTGACTTCAGCAGCGAATGGCAATAGAAGTGGCTAATTTAAAATGCGCTGCGACCTGCTGATGTGGTAACAAAAGGACACTTGCGCTGAAGGACAATGGCTGACAGGCAGCTAAAGCGGCACCCCGCACACACACATGTGTGTGTGTGTGTGTGAGTTGTGCTTATTTTTATAATTTATCTATTATGCATGAGGGCGCCAACAAAAAACCAAAAACCCTTTGCCTGTCAGCAGCCTAAAAAGCCTGACACATGAGTGGAAAGACCACTACCACTAACCCCAGGCTACAACCCAACCCAACACACATACACCAATCTCATCTACTTCTCTTCACTGCTCGCTGCTCTGCTCGCTGACCAACAAATCTCAGTCAAAGTCAAAAGTTTTTTGGCGTCACATTAGCCGCGCATTAAAAATGCACAGAAATCAAGAGCTAGAATGTGGCAAAACAAGCGACAAAAGGCAGGCAGACTAAGCAGATACCCTGTAGAATTAATATATGAGCGTAATATTATTGAATAATAATAAATATAATAGAGTAGAAATATATATTTAATTTGTTTGAATGCGACAAATGATAAATAATAATGCCTAAAATATATTTAAATTTTAAAATAAAAGAAATATATCAAATTGAAAATAATTTAAATAAATTAAATAATATATAAAAATATAAATATTTAACATAAAAGAAATATATAAAATTAAAAATAATTTCAATAAAATAAATAATATATTAAAATATAAATATTTAAAATACAAGAAATATATAAAATTAAAAATAATTTAAATAAAATAAATAATATATAATAATATAAATATTTAAAACAAAAGAAATATATAAAATTAAAAATAATTTAAATGAAATAAATAATATATAAAAATACAAATATTTAAAATACAAGAAATATATAAAATTAAAAATAATTTAAATAAAATAAGTAATATATAAAATATAAATATTTAAAATAAAATAAATATATAAAATTAAAAATTATTTAAATAAAACAAATAATATATAAAAATATAAATATTTGTAGACAATAAACGTGAATAATAATAATTAAAATAAAAATAAACAAAATTTAATTTAAATAAAATAAATAATATATAATAATATAAATATTTGAAATACAAGAAATATATAAAATTAAAAATAATTTAAATTAAATAAATAAATATAAAAATATATATGTATTTTTGTTGAAGGTAAACGTGAATAATAATAATTTAAAGAAAAATAAAGAAAATTTATTTTTATATAAATAAAAAAACAAATAAATAAAAGCCAAGTCTATTTTTTTTTATTTATATAAAAATAAATTTTGTTTATTTTTGCTTAAATTATTATTATTCACGTTTATTTTCAACAAATATAATAGATTTCTGTTTGTATTTACATTTTCTATATTTTTTAAAATAAATATTTCAATAAAGACTCGACAACATTGAGTGAGAAAGTTTAATAAGCAGCATTTCCAACGACTACAGTAATCGCTGGGTATACGAAAAAGGAGCCAAGACTAAAGCAGACTCAGTGGCAGGGCGCATTTAGCATTCACCTGGCATCTGGTCACCCTTTCACCCACCATGCCAAAAGGTCCACGGGAAACACAGCCACCTACCCCGCCCAGCCATGACTCTGGGTTCGCGCTGGTCGTCGTCCTGCAACGTGCTGCCTCCTGCTGCTGCTGCCCGCCAGCTACTGCTGCCGCTGTTGCTGTCACAAAACTGTCAGTCAAACGTAATTAACACAGAGACAAAAAGGCAAAAAGCTAAAGAGCCAACAACAAAAATCCCAACTCAAAAGCCAAAAACTTTTACGTTTTTCCGCCGAACATTTGAACATTTTCGAACGGGCGCTAAGCAAATTTTGTTGTGTACACTGGAAAACGCTTAGCAACACGATTTTCCATTGCTCAAATTTGCTTGACAAATCTCACGATTTTCTTGCTGCAATTAGAGCAAAAACTTGAGCGTTCAACTGGGGGCAATAAATTTGTTTTCTTGTTTTCCAATTTGACAAGTTTTTTCCGTGCTTAAACATTAAAAATTAAGCATGCTAAATTAACCTTAATTGGTTTTTTGGATGTATTGGATTGATGGGGTGTGCATCTATTATTTAATAATGATTAAAGTTGTCTTAATTCCAGACAATTTTTTGGAAAACTTTGAACTGAAAAAAAAATTTAAGAATATCTTTAGTTACCAAAACTATTTTCCTTTTAAATTATTTTTCAGTTATTTACATTTTAAAATGAAATAAATTTAAATATAATACATTTTATTTAATTCAAATAAATTTGTATATATTATATATTTTATATAGATAATAAGGAGATTGATACAACACTATAAGCAAAATTAGTTTAAGAGTGGCAGAGTTATGAGCTACCAAACTCAAACCAAAGACTCAAACGACAAACTCGCGCACACGCAAACATAACACCATAAATAGCAACAACAACAGCCAAACGAAGTGCTCAACACATAAGCGCGCAATTAGCGCAGCTTTCGCTGTAATTAAACATAAGCAAATCCCGCAATCGACAGCGCTGTCAATGACTGCCCTGTGTACGAACGAAAAAATAACAACAGAAACAACGACAGCAATCGCAGGTAGCGATAGCAAGAGAGTTGCCCAACGGCTGCAGAGTAAATAAGCGAGAGAGAGCAGCGCGCATATAGCTATAGCTATCACACTCACAGCAGCGGCGCATGCGTTGGCAGCGCAACGAACGATTTCCATTGGCTGTTCAGCGACCAATAGCAATTGGGCAGCGTAGCTAAAAGTAGAAAAAAAATCGAGCACTACAGCAACAAAAGCTGCTAATGTGCAAAGTGATTTTTTAATTGCTTTAATAGTTTTTTGTTTAAGTGAGCGGCAGCGGGGGCTGTTTGGGTGTGGGCGTGCTGTTGAGTGCTGTTGACAGCAGCAGCAGCAGCAGCAGAACAAAAAAATCATTTTTGCTGCTACTGCACTTTTTGGAGCTTTGTTGCTGCTGCTGCTGCTGCTGTTGCATGCATAATTAATTTGGCTTTTAGTGGCATGCAGCATGTTGCCTCTGACTGCCACTGAGTGCAGCCTGTGGTGGCCCTGGCTCGTTGTCCTTGTTGGCCACAATTTTTGCCATCATGACGGGCGACATTTGCTGACTTTTAACGCTAATGGCTTAAACGTGTTCGCTGCCTCTTTTGGCCTTTTCAAACTGACTTTTTTTCACTTGTTTTCTCTTTTTTTATTTTGCTCATCATTTTGTGTCAATTTTAGTCAATTTTTGTTGGCGCTTTATTGACGGCATTTGTAATGCGTTTATTTTATATGCAAATGGATGTAGTTTATAAATATTAAGGATAAAGTGGTGGAGGCTCAGTGAGAGAAAGCTCAGTTTTGGCTAATGATAAAATAATGTATGCTGATGCAAATAAATGCACATTTATGACCCAATGTAGTGGAGTTTTAAATTATAAATGTTGTTCAGCATATTATATGTTGCTCAAAGTTATTTCAAATTAATTCAATTAATTCTAAACAAAATATGTAGCCTAACTTAAAATTCTTTTAATAGGAGTTTACATACAGTTTTTATTATGTAATGTAATAATTATTTTCATATTTTTCAATTAAATATATTTGATTTATTATATTTTTGGTATAAGTATCCAAAATAGGAAATAATCAAAAATTTGCTGAGTGAAATCCGTCACAGATATTTGAGTAAATGTGAAGCTATTCAGATACAGATAAATTTTTTTAAGCTATCCAAGCTAATCTATTCTTCTGCTAATTAGATTTAATTCTAGATTATATTAAATGAAATGTTTCTAATCAAACTGAATATAGAGTGTTCTTCATAGTGCGCAATTAACAGTTATTATTTTGCGCGTAATACGGTAGACGCTCACACACTGCGTCTATTCGGAGGAGGAGATCTCAAACGAGCAATGCGCAATGCAGACATACATACATACATGCACGGACACGCACGCACACGCACGCGCGATGTCAATGGGTTTAGTGAAAACAACTCTCGCATACACAGAAAATGCTTATCCTTGAATGAATGATCGTGGCAACGTCCAAAAACCAGAGACCCCGAATAACAGTTATCCGACTCACTTGTCTCATTCATCTCTGAGAGATACAGCAAAAAAGCGCACACAAACAAATTATTTAGGAGATTTATTTATGTTTTTTTTTTTCCTTCTAGTCTGACGGTTTGGCGTGGAGGAAATCAGGCAATCCCTCTCTCTCCCACTCTCTCTCTTACAGTGAATTATTTTGTGACGTGTGGCTGTCTGTCCGTTTGTCTGTCTCTATAACTGTATGTGTGTCAAAAGCAGATCGTTGCTGTTTGCGTAGGAGCGAGTTCGCTGAGAACAGTTAGAAGTTGTTACTGCGTGGTGTTTTTTATTTTTTATTATCAAACTTTGAGAAGAGCTCAACGGTTTCGATCGAGCTGTGATGTTCTTGTATCTAATTACTATAAAATATGACTATGAGAGAGCTGTCTAACAATAAATCGATTTATATTTCGATAAAATAAAAGAAAGAAATCGAAATGCATTTTTTAAATATTAATAAGATTATAAAATTGCAATTTTAATTAATATTGTTTGATGCAAAAACAAAATCATTTTTATTAAAAATAAAATAAAATAAAATTAAATAAAATATAACACCTACATATGTATATAAAATAGCTACATTTTTGTAGACCAATGGCTTTCAGATATATATTCAAGTATATATAAAAGAAACATCCATAAATTATAAATTGTAAATTATAAATTATTTATTACTTTAATTTGAGCACATTCAGCAAACTGAACAGATATTTCTCTGCTTTCAACTAAATTAGAAACCTGTTTTATTTTACCTGTCGAGAGTGTCGACCAACCCAAACGCAAATAGAAACCAAGCCGAAGAAGAAGCAGAAAAAACAATAGCTGTTAAAACAACAACAACAAAACTTCCCAAAAGCTTCAACACCTGACATTTTGCCTAATTTGCATATTTCTTTGCGGCCTCAACTTCGCTCGTCTTTTTTCACATAAATAAGAAATATATGCATATATATAACAAAATGTACAGCTACCTCCCCTTCCACAACAAATTAACAAAGTATGTGCGCGCTCAACCGCTCTCTCGCTCTCCCGCGCCCATAAGCTAAATGAACGCCCAATGTGACAGTCGCACCATAGGGGCTCCCATGCTCCGCCTTTTGACTGGCTGTATATAGGCAGCTCACACACACACACGTGCAAATACAAAACTGACGCTCTTGCTCTCTCTTTGTGTGCTTGGTTGCGCTCGCTCGCTCACGCATGGCTGCGTTTCGGCATCCGTTAGCGTGTGTTCGTGTGTGTGTTCGTGTATGGGGCGCCATTTAATGCTTTGCTTTGTTGCTTCTCATTTGCTGGCAGCGCAGCAGCGACGCCGACGCCGCGCGCTTGGTGCGAGAATCCCAAAAGGCAGGCCGCACAAGCACCAACACATGCAAGCGCACACACACCATCACACACATTCACACACACACGCATGCGCTGGGCAACTAACTGGTTCGCCAAGTGCTCGCATTTATTACTCTGGTTGTTGTTGTTGTTTCCTTCGCTGTTGGTTGAATAGGCGTTGACGCCCGTTGCTTTTGGCTGCTGCGACGACGACGGCGTCGACAGCGACGGCGTTTACTGCTTCGGGTTTCCTACGGCGCTTGGCTCTTGGCTCTGATTTAGTCACATTTTGGTGCTCGCGGCATTAGGACGTCCTCATTGTCGCGCCAACATCATAAACAACAACAACAACAACAGTTGCGATCCTTTGGTGTCGCGCGTTAATTGAATAACAAAATTTGTAATTTTAATCAAGCGAATAGCCAAGGCATAAAGCATTCCTGAAATTCCTATGGAGCAGCAACAAAGTTCTTAGTGATAAATGTTTAGTGTGAATTGTGTTTAAATAAATTTAATTAATCGATCAACTGATTGATTGATTGCTTGCTGACAATGCCATGATGGCTTTAAAGATGCTGTATCGCGGTCCCAGTTCGCGTTTAGAGAATTTAATTGAAAAGATTCAAGCGACCAAGGAGATAACTAATAACGGTAATTAGCGTGGGTGAAAAATTTTAATTTACCATTTATACAAATGGAAAAGTGTGAAAAGTTCTTGTAATGCCTGGAAGGCTTTTATGAAATATTTAATTCAATTATTAAATGAAATATATTATTGCATAAGTAGGTCAACTATGCCTTGAAGAAGCATTTATAATAATTATTATAATATTTTTAATATTTTAAAATATGTAAAATTGAGTGCAAGTTATAGACACCTTAGCTTAGAAGAACTAAGTTAATTAATTCAAGTTATACACTCGATATATATATCCTAAATATTCTACTTCCTTCTGCTTTTACTCCCACTTCAATCAATATTTGTCATTCCAATATACATCTATATTTCCTAAACATTTTAAATCCCAATTTCATTTCATAGCTCTCTTGCTCTTTAGCTGCAATCTGTTCAAACTCTTTCATCTGACATTTGCCCCCATCAAATCTTAAGATTTTTAAAAATCTCTTTTAACTTTCTTTGACCCAAGTAACTTCAGAGACAACTCTGAGACGCAGCTATTGCTCAATTGACGCCTATATTAATTAAATTGATGCATTATTTTCATGTTTCCTCATTAAGGGGCCAAAGCTGCTGCTTGAGGAGCTCTAAGAAGAGTCACACTTCAGCTCATATCAGTTCAGATCAGAGTTCAAGCGATGCCAGCCAAAACAAACAGAGCTCTGCAGTTAACAGTTACAGCTAGATAGCTAGTAGTTATGCACATGTATGTCTCTATAGACAGGCAGAGGGACGGACCTACGCATCGGCTACAATTAGCTTCAATTAAAGTTTTTCCAAAACGCAAAGTGAAGCGAAAACAAAAAAAAAAATTAAAAAATTTATACGAAATAAGAGACGACACTTGGCGCGTGGTGATAGATGAGTAAAATGTATGAAAGTAGACAGATGCACTGAGAGAAATTACTAGGTGACTTTAGATGAGCAAATGATATAGAAAAAATCAGAGGCGCTGAAGCAAATTATTTGATATTAGGGGTTTATTGCGGGATTTGTCAGAGAGCAAATAAAAATAGCTGAGAAAAAATATTAAAATATAATTTAAATAAAATTTTAAAATTTAAATATTCGCTAAATGATTATAGAGAAGATATAGATAGATAGGAATTTTATGTAGATACTAAGTATTTTATAGGAAATATTAAATATATTAAAAAAGAGAGGAAAAGACAAACAATTTGAAGCAAGAGCAAAGAACAAAGTTCTATGAGAATAAAAAAAAAATAATTTGATTATAGAATAGAATACAGAGTATATACGCTCTAAGAAAGATCCATAGAATATATACACATACATATACATATATACAATTCAGGAGATTTTCAGCAATGAGCTCAACGGGCTTCAGCTGCTTAGCCCTACAATCGACACGCACACTCGATCCACTCTCTCGGCAATTGCGCTCAGTGTATTTATTGGAGTGACCCTCATTGCCCCGATGCTAATGCTAATGTGTGTGATGCGAAGTCAAGTGGCAGTCAGAACTTGTAATTAAAATGCTCTTAAGTACAGTGAGCGCAATTAGTTTGCATGAAACAAACGTGCGGCTCATTTACAGTCAGCGAGAGTGGGAGATAAAAGTAGCTGGCGACTGGGGGATGGGAATGTGGGAGGGGGCGCTCTGTTTGACTAGTGTGCCTGGGGTGGAGGCAACACCAAAAGGCAGGCTGCATGTGTTAATTGAATTAAGTGTTGGCAACCAATTTTGATTTCCTGTCTTAGTCACAGTGCGACTAAAGAGAGAGAGAGAGAAGCCGCCCAGCTAATAAGGATGCAGTCGCTGCCCACGCGACATGGGCTTAATTACAAACTACTTGATACCCTATACATGGTGTTTATTTCTTTTGTTTTGATGTGCCTTACAGATATGTACAGCACGCACACTTCATCGAGCTACTCGCCCAGCATCTCGGATGGCACTTTGACGCCCAACTCGCAGCTGCAGCAGCCGCAGCAGTCGCAGCAGGAGGCGGGCGAGGAGGTGGCCAAGGCGAATGGTGCTGCTGCACAGCAAACGGAGCTGGAGCAGGAGCTGAGCAAGCCAAAGCGACAGCCACAGTTGCATCATCATCATCATCATTTTCATCATCAGCAGGCGCTGAAAATAGCAAACAAGCTGCGCAAAATCAATAAGGATGCAAAGCTGGCTGCAGGACAAGGACAAGGACATGGCACAGCCGCCAAGTTTGATAAGTTGACAGGGGAGGGGATTAAAAGTCGAGGCGACGGCTCATATCAGTGTCAGTTCTGTGATAAATCATTTCCGCGACTCGGCTACTTGAAGCATCACGTGCAGGTGAGTTCAACTCCTCCACAGGGTGACAGACACAGCGAATGGGTTAATTACTCAACGTGGCATTATGTAAGGCGCTTAGTCTAGCGCTGCCTGGAAGGCTTCTTGGCTGCTTGACGTACGTCTGCTTGGGGTGGCTCCAAATGGGCCACAATGTTTGTTGTCAGTCAGCTGTGGTGTCAGCGAGAGAGAGAGGCTGCCTCTGAGACATCCCTTTGAGCCACATTAAATAATCAAATGTCTTGGCGCTTCATTCGTTAATTGCTATCGATTGCTCAACTTTTAACTGGGTTACGAAAGGAGGGAAACGAATTGCTTTAATTTTTGGAGTAAAAAGTTCTTTAGTTTAAGATGAGTACTATAAATATTACTGGTCAAGTTAGATTTAAAAAAAAAAGAAAGGAAAACAACAAATTTTCACAGAAAGAGGGCAAGAGGAAAGGCAAAACATTATTATACCCTGAACCCATTGAAAATGGGAAATCAGGGTATAATGGTTTTGTGTAAATGTATGTAACAGGCAGAAGGAGACGTCGCAGACCCCATAAAGTATATATATTCTTGATCAGCAGAAAAAAATAAGTTGATTGAGCCCTGTCCGTCTGTCCGTCCGTCCGTCCGTCCGTCCGTCCGTATGAACGTCGAGATTTCGGAATCTACAAAAGCTAGAGAGCTGAAATTTTACATGAACACTCGTATGTTAGCTACGCAGTACGAGTTTGTTTTGTTTTTTTTCGATAACTCCTCCCATTTCTAAATTATCGATAAAAAATCGAAAATTCGTTTCGATTTTTTACGTTTTTTGAACATAACTTCTACACCGTTTTAGCTAGAGACTTTAAATTTGTATATTTAGATAGTTATTATGAATACGCATATTATGTAATTTTCAGATTTTGGATGTCACGCCCTCTTCGCCCACAATTTGCAAAAAACGCGTTTCAAATACTAGAGACTTGCAATTTGACAAATAGATACATTTAGCAACTCTTAATCTACTCTGATTGAGTTGAATTTCATGAAGATCATCCATCTAGAAATGGAGTTATAAGCGTTCAAAGTATATATAGCACAACCCACCCCCAAAGCCATGGCAGCAACTGCGCGGTTAGCAAAGGGCGCGCTCATGCGTTCGTAAAGAAGAAGAGTATTAGTTTCTCTTTTGCAGGGTTCAGGGTATCTCGTAGTCGAGCCGAGTCGACTAGAGCCTTCTTACTTGTTTTTTTCAATAAAAACGAATGAAAACAAATGTCAAGAGTTAGGATATGTGAAGCTGATCTATGATAGGATTTAGAGGATTTATATTTACATTTATCTATGCAACATTCAATATGTATGTGATTTAAAGGATATTCATATTATTTATACTTTATAGCCAATGTACGTCTAAATAGCCTAGACTTATGTACAATTAAAGCTTTTTAGTAATTTACGAATTTTTTGTTAGGCTTATTTAAATTTGAATAATTAGAATTGTAGTTTTTGTTGTTGTTATATTAAAGGTTACATATTTTTTTTTTATTTTATATATGAATATGCTTTGCATAAAAAAAGAAGAAATTATTTGGAGGTCGAATGGAAGATAAAGATAAAAGAAACTTGTGAATTGCAAAGGGTCATCTATTTATTTACAGCTTATATAAAATAGATAGAAGTTAATTTTATAGAAAATAAGTATTAAAGCTTATAGATCTCTCATAATATATATTCAGCCATAATATTTTATTTTTATTTTTATTTTTATTTAATTAAGATGTTGACTAAACTCTAGTCAAGCTTTAGATAAATATAATTATAAAATATGAAAGCCTAAAAAAAATTACAGAACATTTAAATTATCAATAGTATTAGCAACCCGATGGGGGTGTTTTATTTGGCAGACCGGCCAGCTCTGTCCCAATTCACAGCCCTGAGATGGTCAGTAATACTATTGAAAGTATGATTAAAATAATAAGTGTTAATTGAAAAACTTAGAAATTCATTTTAAGGGTCTTAGGACTGATTATGAGCTAAAAATTACCAAAAAAAAAAAAAAAAAAAAAATACTCAGACTAAAGATAAGCAAGAAAAAAGGAAACACAAAAAACAAAATTCAGACTGAGAGATGAAGAGAAAGAAATAAGATATGATAGCAAAAGAGTGAATGTTCTTTCCGGGCCTTTGGAGTGAGTTCCCCCTGGCAATTGATATTCATAGATTTTCAGCAAATGCAAGTCTGCAAAATCGTCGCATTTTGAATCAATTTCCAATTGTCATTTATAGATATATATATATACAAGCTATATATAGAGAGACATCTAACCATAGATCTTGCCTATAAAAATGATTTATTTTAATCTCTAAGCTCCCGCCCTGCTTATCCGTTTCGATCGCATTCGTGCAAAAATGTTCATTGCCTGCAAAAGTTTCTCTAAAAAAAAAAAATTCCTCTATATGAGATGCATATCTAGCGGCCTTTATACATATAAAGCAGAGCATTCTTAGAGGACGGCAAAGTGCCTGCAAAGCAAAAGAGCGAGATAGGGAGAGGGAGAGAAGAAATACACAATTTCGGTAGCATTTCAAACAGAAACCAAAACACGTAACTCTCGTTGTTCACCCACTTGAAGGCATGTCTCATCATGCTGATGTGTTCTTGTCATTGTTGTTGTTGTTGTTGTTGTTGTTGTCGTTTTGAAAGGGTATAAGAACGCCCATGACATCAGCGGCAAACAAGTTGTTAACCCAATTGCAACTGTGTTTAGGACTACTGCTCGATCGCTTATCGCGGCTCAAACATAATGCGCTTGCCTTTGATCCACCTAGGCGGGGTACAAAATATGGTGAATATGCTGATGATTGCTGTGGATGATTGGCGCGACAGTTTAAAAAACCATAACCGACACGAGAATCCCCCACGCCCCCACTCCCCCACCCCCCGAAGACAGGCTAACACTTTGCGCGACGCGACTCATATTGTGCAATAAGCCAAACTTCAACTGGGGGGCTTGCATACAAATGGGCTAATTTTTTGCAAAAAAAAAACAAAACTCAGTTGTCTTTTTTTCATCAGACTTCAAAGCGTATGCGCCGACCGCCAAAGAACCCAAAAAGTAAACCGGTTGCGGGTGTGTGTGTGTGTGTGAAGCTAAATGCCCCCCTTGCTCTACGCCTCTACAGCTCTGCCCCACTGCTGCCCCTTCTATAGCATTTTGTCTGGCGTTTGCGTTGCGCATTTAGATGAATTTTTGTCCACAAGCCAAGCCGAAACACCTACGTTAACCGCCCTGCCTACAGCGCCCGCTCTCCACCACTCCCCTCACCCCTTGCTGCTATGCAGATTCTGAATCAGTTTGAGTTTTTAGCCAACTGCAGCAATAAATTCAAGACAGGAATCAGGCGAGTCGACAACAGCTCGACAGCTTCTAAGAATTTCAAATAGGTTAGTCAGCGACGAGCCTCGGCTAAGCCGCGGAACTAGAGATATCAGCGCTGCGATTGCAAGTCCCCCAAAAGCACTTGCTGAGCTCAGCTCGCAGGTCTCACTAAATACTATC
This sequence comes from Drosophila buzzatii, assembly GCA_035045845.1. Lineage (NCBI taxonomy): Eukaryota > Metazoa > Arthropoda > Insecta > Diptera > Drosophilidae > Drosophila > Drosophila buzzatii. Next base: position 11,398,351 of record JAWNOS010000244.1, on the reverse strand, counting down.
TAGCTCTGGCTCTGTCTTTAACTAATTCGCTCTCCCTCTCTCTCTCTCGTTTTTTTTAGAGCCATGCCGAGCATTTGCCTTTCAAGTGCGAATACTGCGCGAAGCTCTTCAAGCACAAACGCTCACGAGATCGTCATAAGAAGCTGCATACCAATGAGAGGAACTACAAGTGTCCGCATTGCGAGGCGGCTTTCTCCAGAAGGTAAGTGCTCAGTGGAGCTAGCTGATAAGAGATAAGCAAATAATGCTTGATTGTTGGGGAGATTGGCTGATTGGCTTAGGGGAGCTGGAAAAAAAAGAGCTTGCACAAAGTTGAAGAACAGATGAATATAAGAGATGTAATAGCTTATATAACTCCTACATTTATACAGGACTTATATATGGCTTTTTGTTGGCGACTCGGCCATGAAAATCGTATCGACGCAAGGTAAACATCCTTTCCAAACTTATCACTGACAGCCTGAGCTCTTTAGCGGTTTAAAGGGATCAACCTTAATTTCTCTAATTAAAGATCGCTCCTCTCTTGAATTTAGGTGTTTTCTTTTGCCCTCCTGGCTTTTATTAATTAGGCTTCCATCTTCCTGGTATCCTTTAATAATATCATGAACGGTAGATTTGCTCGTTCCGACCAGATCTGATATTTCCCTAACGGGTTTTCCATCAAAATGTAGCTTTAATATAATTTGGCGTGCTTCACCACCAGTTTGCTTTCCACGTAATAATTAGTTTTACTGACACTTAAACGAGCTTAGAACATAACGAAATACAAGAACCAAAACAAAAACCGAAAACTTTGCTAAATAACAGATCTTTTTCTTGCAGTTTCTTTTGTCCGATTTGGCGTCAAAAATCCAAATCAAAGAGATATTAGATGCATATAGCTCTTATAAGATAATATAAGAAATAATATCTTAAATAAGTGATATACTCTATAATATATCTCTTATTATTATCAAAATGAAAGAGACATTATATTTTATATATCTCTTAAGTTATATAGAAGAGACATAATATCTTATATATCTCTTGTTTATTTAAAAATATTGACATAACGAGAGTCTACAAAAAATACTAAAATTATTACAATAGTATCAGCAAGCCGATGGAGGTATTTTATTTGCCAGTCCGTCAGTGATAACTATTGAAACTATGAAAAGAAATTGTTAAATGAAAATTTAAAATATAGATTATAAGAGATTAAATATAATTAATATAATTACAATTATAATCATTCTTAAGATTAAAAAAATAAATAAATAAATAAAATAAAATAAATATAAATAAATAAATAAAATAAAATAAAATATATAAAATAAAATAAATAAATAAAATAAAATAAAATAAAATATATAAAATAAAATAAATAAAAATAAATAAATAAAATAAAATAAAATATTTAAAATAAAATAAATAAAAATAAATAAATAAAATAAAATAAAATGTATAAAATAAAATAAATAATATTTATTTTATAATAAAATAAAATAAATATATAAAAAAAAAATAAATAAAAATAATAAAATAAAATATATAAAATAAAATAAATAAGTAAAATAAAATAAAATAAAATATATAAAATAAAATAAATAAAATAAAATAAATAAGAATAAATAAATTAAATAAAATAAAATAAAATATATAAAATAAAATAAATAAAAATAAATAAAATAAAATAAAATAATTAAAAATAAAAATAAATAAATAAAATAAAATAAATAAAAATAAATAAAAAATAAAATAAAATAAATAAAAATAAATAAATAAAATAAAATAAAATAAAATATATAAAATATAATAAATAAAAATAAATAAATTAAATTAAATTAAATTAGTAAAGAACAGGGAAGGTATTAACAAGCCTGGAAGATAGTTAAAAGAACAATAAGAAATAAAAAGAAAAGAGTAAAAGAAGAGCTATATATATAGAATATTTGATAGGATTGAGAAATCACTGCAAGCAACATAATGTATACTAGAGCTTATGCCTGTGCATTGCGAGTGATTTCCCTAAGGCAACGATTTTATTCTAGGCAGAGAGAGCTCTAAGCTAAATACGTGATAATATTTGTTAAAATTAACACATAGAACATGAAACGCACACATAATGCATACATAAGTTATATATTATCTTATATGTCTCTTTAATTTTTAGACTTTGTTCCCAAAAGGGGAACAAGAGTCTATTGGCTTTGTGCAATGTCCGTCTTGCTGTCCGTCCGTCGCAATATTTTTTGGCTCTATTAGAGCTAGAGGCTTGAAATTTGGAACATATACTCATGTATACTCCCGAATTATAAAGTGTAAAAACATTCCCGATCCGTCCACAAGGGGCGTGGCAATTCATACTAGTTCTTATCTTATATTTATCTTGCTCTCAAGACTCCAATCGAATACTCTCTAGACAATATCATTATATATTTTACCCATATCTAAACCACTCCCTCTCTCTCTCTCTCTCTCTTCACTTTTCACTCCTGCAGCGATCATTTGAAGATTCACATGAAGACGCACGACATCCAGAAGCCCTTCCAGTGCAGCATGTGCAATCGTGGCTACAACACGGCCGCCGCTCTCACCTCGCACATGCAGAAGCATAAGAAGAATGCCGCCATTCTGGCAGCTGGCGGCAATCCCAATGCGCTCAACTATAGTCCACGCTCCACGGGCTCTGCCTCGATATCGAGCAATGGCAGCTTGCATAAGCGTCGCTATGCCTTGGCTCTGGCCTCCGACAGCAGTCCCAGTCGAATGGAGTTTCCCAAGCGAGCGCGTGGCCAGCTGACGACCACGCCCACGGCCACAACAATAGCCACGCCCACGCCGCTGCTGCGCTGCAGCTACTGCCCGAAGGCGACGGAGTTCAGCAGTCTCGAGCAGCTGAACGCGCATCTGCAGAGCACACACGAGCAGCAGCCGGAACAGCAGCCAAAGGACTCCGAGGCTCAGACGAATGGCTTTCAGTTGAGCTGCGAATATTGCACGATGAAATTCGTGAACATCGCTGCGCTCTTCCAGCACATGAGAGTGACGCACTTGGATCGCTTGAGCAGTCCTAATTCCTATTACGAGCACTTTAATCGGCTCGGCTCGCCGCAGTCGAAGCTCATCAAATCGGATCTGGCGCCAGCGGAGAAGCCCGAGCAGGAGCTGCCCACAGATCTGAGCAGCAACAAGCGACGTCCGCTGACCTCGCCCACCCAGCAGCAGCAGCAGTCGGCGCCGCCGCCTCCGCCTCCTGGCATCTTCTTCTGCAATCAGTGCAACGCCGGCCTGCCGGACTTTGAGAGTTTTCGCAATCATCTGAAGAGTCACATAGCCGAGGGCATGCAGCTAATCTGTCCACACTGCGGCCTCAGTCTGCCCGAGCAGTGCGAATATGAACGCCATGTGGTTGCCCACTTTCTGATCAGCAGCTCGGAGTTCAATTGCTGCAGCAGCAGCTGCGGCAAGTCCTATGCCAAGGCCGAGGAGCTGCATCAGCATCTGCTGGCCGAGCACGTGCAGACGATGCTGAAGTGTGTGCTCTGCTCGGAGCTCTGCGAGAATCGCATGTCGATGCAGCTGCACCTGGCCTGTGCGCACAGCCAGGAATCGAAGCTGCTGAGGTGCAGCGCCTGCCTGGAGCTCTTTCGCAACGATGCCGACTTCCATGTGCATGTGAAGACACGCCATCAGCTGGGCAATCAGGGTCTGGCCGGCAATCCACCAGCGCCAGCTAATCCGCTGCAGTGCATGTTCTGTCGCGCCGTCTGCTCGTCGGAGCTGGAGATGCATTTCCATTTGGCGGCGCATGCGCGACAATTTCGCTGCCCCAGCTGCCCGGAGACGTTCCATGTGGAGTTCCTGCTGGACAGGCATATGCAGAGCCAGCATGGCGGCATCAAGGACAAGGAATCGCCTGTGCCCGTGCCAGGTAGCATGGGTAGCTTGTATGTGAATGCGTTGCTGCCACCCTTGGCTGCGGCCGCAGCAGCCGCCGCAGCAGCAACAAATGCCAACAACAACAACAACAATAACAACAACAATATTGACTATAATGTCGCCTTCAAGGGCCTCTTTGGAGGCAACAATCCGCCGAGCAAGTTCTACAACAGTCCACTCCAAGTGGACACCAAGCAGACACCGCATCCAGCACTGATGTATGGCCTGAGCCAACGCTACTTGATGGAAATGTACGCGGCCAAGGCCAATTCGCCAGCGAATGCCAGCAGCGGCACAGTGGAGCTGGCCACGCCGCAGGCCGTGGCAGCGAGCGGCGGCGGCAGCAACAGCAGCAGCAGCAACAACAACAGCTACAGCTGCGGCATGTGCGAGCGCCAGGATCTGCGCAGCGAGGCCGAGCTGCATTCACATCGCAAGCTCGCCCACAATCTGAAGACGGGCGTCAGTCTGCGCTGTGCCTACTGCTCGGGCAACTACAAGAGCCGGGCTGAGCTGGAGCAGCACATGAAGAGCTGCCACAACTCGAGCGGCAAGCACAAGTGTCTCATCTGCGACGAGATCTTTCCCTCGCCCGCCATTCTGGCCGAGCACAAGCTGCAGCACTCCAAGGTGGGCCAGTCGGGCAAGTGTGCCCACTGTGGCCAGCAGCTGGAGCATGTGGCCGCCTTTCGTGCCCACCTGGGCGAGCATGGCAACGATGGCAATCTGCCGATGGCCTGCATCTGCTGCCGCCAGACTCTGCACTCGGAATTCGAGCTGAGTTTGCATGCCAAGTTCCATACCAAATCGCCCGGTTGCAATAGCCTGCAGGAGCCCGTCTGCGCGCTGTGCCTGGAGCCGCTGCCTGGCGCCGGCGAAACTGCAAAGCTGTGCGACAAATGTTGCCGCAAGCACAATCTGAATGGCAAGCGCAAGGAGCAAGTGCAGCCAGCGGCCATCGCTGCTCCAGCTGCAGCTGCAGCTGCAATTGCAGCCAGCGCCTATCTGGAGCATCGCTGCAATCTCTGCAAAATGATCTTGCCACACGCGCAGAAGCTGCAGGAGCATCTCGTCGAGCACACTTTCGCCGGCACCGAGCAGCGTGGCTACAATTGCTACATCTGCTCGGCTGTCTTCACGGCGCCCGCTGGCCTGCTCGCCCACATGGCGGAGCACGGCACGCGTCCATACGATTGCAACTTGTGCCCGGAGAAATTCTACTTTCGCGCCGAGCTGGAGCATCATCAGCGCGCGCACGAGCTGCGCGCTCAGCCAGCCCCGGCACGTCATCCCAAGCAGGAGGCGCACAGCTCGACGGAAAGCTCCCCGGTGACGCTCAGTCCCAGCCATGTCAAGCAGGAGCTATACGAACCGGAGCCAGCCAATTCGCCCAACGCCGCTGACCCACCCGTGCAGCAGCAGCAGCAGGAGGAGGAGGAATATATTGAGGTGGAGCAAATGCCGCAGGAGACGCAGCGAGCTGGCGAGCAGCTGAGCACCGAGCGTTCCAGCAGCAGCGCCTAAGTATTACCAACTATGCTAAATACAAATACTACAACTAAAACTAATACTTAAGTCAACTAAACTCAACTATCCAATGGCATTTTAAAACTCTAGCGTCCTTGAACTTAAGGATATATGTATGTGTGCTGTAGTTATATCTAGCTGAAAGGAGAATGTTCTACATACATGCTCCCTACACGGATCATATATGTATTTATATATAAGACTGTTCAAATCTATGTTCATAATTTCCCTTTCAATTGAGCCGCAAATATTTCTAAACAATTTTTATAGTCAAAACTTTTTATTATATAAATTTTATACATATTTTTCAATTGCAGTTCCTTTTTTACAAATTCTTGTTTGCGATGAAATATTAGGAAAACTTTCGTCAATATCTGGAAAAAAAGTGCTTACATATATATATTTAATTTTCAATTTGAGCAGATAAATAATATTTCTATATTTTTAAATATTTTTTAATATTTATGACTGCAGTTTCCGAAATTTACTTTGCAAATTTTTTTTATAATTCCACAATATTTCAAAATAAAAAAAAAGAAGAAAAAATGAATTATGAAAGAAAGGAAAACTTTCGTCAATATCTGCAAAAAAAAGTCCTTACAAATACATATTTAATTTTTAATTTGTGCAGCTAAATAATATTTCTATATTTGTGCCTTTTTCCGAAATTTACTCTACAATTTTTTTTTTTAAATTCAAAAATATTTAAAAATAAAAAAAAGGAAAATGCACAATATTTAAAAATGGTTTATTAATTTTTCCAAAATAATTTTTAAAAGAAAGGAAAACTTTCGGCAATATCTGGAAAAAAAGTTCTTACAAATATATATTTAATTTACAATTTGAGCAGCTAAATAATATTTCAATATTTTTTCAATATTTATGAGTGCAGTTACAGAAATTTACTCTACAATTTTTTAATTCCAAAATATTTCAAAATAAAAAAAAAGAAGGAAAATGCACAATTGTTTATTAATTAAAAATTGTTTATTAATTTTTCCAAAACAATTTTTGAAAGAAAGAAAAACTTTCATCAATATCTCGAAGAAAAAGTGCTTTCAAGTATATATTTAATTTTTAATTTATGCGGCTAAATTTTTCAATATTTTTTCAATATTTATGACTGCAGTTTCAGAAATTTACTTTGCAAAAATTTTTTTTTAATTTCCAAAATATATGAAAATAAAACAAACCAATATACTCTTTTTACATTTGGAAACAGAGTATAAAAAGGAAAATGCACAATATTTAAAAATTGTTTATTCAATTTTCCAAAACAATTTTTGAAAGAAATTAATATACAAATATTTTATTTTGGTTTTTAATACTTTTAAAAAATTAAAAAAAAAAAAATAGAAATTATTATTTAAATGTAAAAGAAGTTTAAAGAGAAATATTTGAAAAATATTTCCAAATTGTTGATAACAAAATATATATGTTATTTTTTTTAACTTCTTTCAAATATAATTTTTTTAAAATATGTTACATAGACATTAATTTATTATAATTATATAAATACGGAAATCTTGTATTCCCTCTAAGTAAATCTGCAGCTCAAAATGAAATTTGTATTTTTTAAGAATTGAAATCTTGCCCCAGTTTATTGTTTAAATCATAGGAACAGCCTAGTATTAAAAACATATTATAAAATTAATATAATTATCAATAATAATAAAAACAAACTATGCCTAGCTAAGTAATATCATAATTATTATATGCATAGAGTAGTTTTGATTAATGTGTGATAGTTTTCAAAAGGTAAACACGATGAATTTTTCTATTCCATAACTAGTTTGTATTATCAAAATAAAGCTACCCGAAAGATATAATAATTTATGTACAGCGCCTTGCGCTACCTTCCGTATTTATGTATACCTATAAAATATCTATAGCATACCACATAAAACATACGTTAAATAAACATATATATATATATATGTGTACATTTGAATAATCAACGCATCGTAACTACAAATATGATCTATGTCTTACATAAGCACCAAGCATTTTTAATGTGTAGCATATAAAAAAAAAAGACACTACAAAATATTTAGAGTAAATGAAATAAAAGAATAAAAAAAAACTGAAGTTGAAACCAAAATACAGAAACCTCGCGTAATTTCTTTTATGGGTTTACTTAGAAGTTTCGCCTGTAAATCTGATAAGATTTTTTATGGAAGCTGACGACATGCGTCTCCAACAATTTTATGGCGAATATTTTGTGTGGCTTTTCAATACCCTGTCAACGTAAGAGCTGTGGGTATCATGCGCCATTCAAAGATGATCAATTTGATAAGTGATCTACATTAACAATTAGCAAAACTTTAGCTCTTGGAGCGCATGCGCTCATTGGGTTCATTTGAAACTGTCTTTTGGAACTCACCTATTATAACAGCTAGAGCATTGCAATTTTAATTATATGATTTTACATACTCTTATTTAACAAATTTTACAAGCTCAACCCCTTAGAGATATTGGTATTTATGTTATACCCACTTAATGCCAACTATACCCATTGAACTCTGGATCTATGCAAGCTATAGAGATGAAAGGTGACGTATAAATACTTCTGGACATAATAAACTGTCTTATAAGCATGACTGTACTGAGTCCCATTGAACTCTGGATCTATGCAAGCTATAGAGATGAAAGTTGTTGTATACCAACTTTCATCTCTATAGCTTGTTTCTGGATATAATGAGCTGTCTTATAAGCATGGCTGTAAGTATTGAGACCCATTGAACTCTGGAACTATGCAAGCTATAGAGATGAAAGTTGGCATATAAATACTTCTGGACAGTTATTTATGTCTTATAAGCATGGCTGTAAGTATTGAGGTTTTTTTATTGGTAATTTGACTAAAAATTATTTCAATTTCATATAATTATTTCAATACTGTCTCAAAAAATTATACATAGGCATTCTAGAAGTTCATTAGACATGTCTTTATATATATATATAAATTTGTTAGAGTCCACTTAACCGAAGTAACTCAAAGACTAGATGAGTTAGGAACTCAGGCAAGAAGTTAGAAAAGAGGAGAGAAGAAGAGAGAAGAGATTGTAAAAATTTTTGCATTCCAAACTTTACGTTAAGGCACTGCGACAGGGTATGAATTAGTCTAGCTAGATTTGTACTAGATTTGCATACATTCATTATATATTTTTCGATTCTTTTAGAATATATAATAGAAGAAAAAAGCAAGAGTAGCTGTCTGTTTTTTTTTTTATAAAAAATATTTATTTACAGCTTAAGGAGTAGCTGCTAGTGCATGAAATGTGCCAAGATTAATTCCATCTCCAATTCCATCCAGAGAGTTTAGTTTCACTTCTTGAGCTAATGTGTAACAGCAAGCCTTTCTAGGGTATATGCTAGTTGAGCTAGTTACGCTTGATGCTTGCTCGCTTTTAATTTCTGGTGGTTTTCGGCGACCGCGACACGTAACGACAATAAAAAAGGTGCGCGCGAGGGTAACTCGTTTTTGTGTATTTGTCGTCGTATATACACGACAGATATACATATATATATATATATATTTTTTTTATTTCCCTGGTTGAGGCGACACAACAAATTGGCACTGGGTGATGCCTATCTGTAAGACCGGTGGCAATTATGCCTGGCGAAAAATGAGAGAAAAAAGATAAGAAGCAGAAGCTGCGACTGCGACTGAGGTTGCTTCCTAGAATGCGCTGGCAATGGGGGGCACTGGCTAATCCAGGACAGGGTTAGGAGCACCTCCTGCTTCTCGGAAGCAATTGCGAATAAATTGCATTTAATAAATTGCCAAGCTGAGGAGAGCAGAGAGACGGGCAGAGCCGTCTGCAGAGAGGCGTAGATGTCACTTTCTGTGCACCTGTGCACCGCTGACAATTGTTGGCTGTTCGCCGACGTCGGCAATCATCACAAATCAATAAAAATGTTTATTATCAGCAATTGGTTCAACTAAACACCGGCAGTAGTTAATTAGCGCCATGCCCGGCATGCCAATGCGTTTCGACTGCTGGAAAACTTGAAAAACCAATCTCCGACAACAGCCGCAGCAGCAGCAGCTCCAATTGAAAGCCAGCTAAGGAACAACTTTAGCTCCAAGTCAAGCTGCAGCTCCAAGCTCGTCTACAACTGCAATCGCAGCTCCATTGATCGTTTTCATCGAGCAGACCGCCAGGCGCGTTGGCTCTCTGAGTTTCCGCGAATTGTTTTTTATTTTTTATTTTTTTATAAATTTTTTTCTTTTCTTTTTTTGCCTTTTTCTTTTTAGCTCACAAAACGTCACCAATATGTCGAGAGCCATTGGATCTAAATCAAAAGCCACCTCCTAGTGTATCACGCATCGATTCGCGTCGATTTATCTTTTGGTATTTGCGGCATTTGACGGGTTTTTACAGCCAGTTGATGCATGCACTGACCGTGGTAGCAAATCAATCGAAATTCATCGTAATATTAATAAACAAAAATGTATCTTTATCATGTATGTACAATGTATTATTTATGTATGTATTCAATTCAACTCACGGTTGTGTTTCAAGATTCTATATTTAATGAAATGCTAGCTTAAAAAAGACAACAAAAAATAAATAAGATAATAAACATATTTAAATAAAAATTGTAAATTACTAAAACACAATTTTAAATTAAATTAAAAATAAATTAATAACCATTTTTTCATATAAATTTTGGGGGTTATGTTTCAATAAGTTTTATTTTTTTATTTTTAATAAAATACATACAAAATAACAGATGCACATACCTATGTATATTTCAACTCAATACTAAAGTTCAGACTTTCTTATACAATCAAAAAACACAAGATATGAATAATAATACATATGTACGTACATATTTCAAAATAAAAATTAAAAAAAAAAAAAACAAAATTTAAATAATTATATGCACATTAAAAAGTTTAAAAACAAACTAAAACTAATTAAAGGTTTATTAAAAACTTTATTGTTATTCTTCACACTTCATATGGTAATTAATCTGTTTCACTGTCTTCAAAGATCTATGCACGTGAGCGTTTTTGGGGAGCAATAGCTTCAGCAGAAGATATTTCTTCAAAATAGTCTTCGCTATTGGATAAGAAACTAGTTGTGGGAGCTTGTAGTCCCGTAAGCATGCCTGGTGTACTCACACATGTTGTGAAGGCATAAAATGGTAATTCCCGGCTTACACTAAAAATACATTACATACTACATTACATATAAATTATGGTACGCAAATTAGTGTTACCAGATTATATAATTATATATTTTCCCTTTCGCGTTATATAAGCTTAAATTTCGCATTGTACTGAAACCTAATTTTTCCATATCGTGTTATAACGAAACCGCGTTATACAAGGGATACCTGTAAAATAATAAAAAAAATAAAAATTAATCATTTATTAGGTATACGTATAAATAAAAATAAAAAAAAAAAAGTGTATATATACATTTTTTGAATATATAATATTATATACAAATATTTTTAAAATTTTAAATGTTTTAAAAAACAAACATTTAAAGCATATTTAAATATTTTTAGATTTGCCAATACTTTTATAGACCAATTCAGCGAGAACTGTCAGCATGTGCATATAGTTCAATATTCAAGCCTCAAAAGAATTAAATAAAAGCCTTTTCATTATGCCTCTAATGTAGCATTTCCAAAATTTCAATTACATTATTCGAAATGATCAGAAAAATACTTTAGTTGAGGATATCATCGAGTAAATGCTGCCAGGACAAACAGGATTGCTTAGGCAATTTTCTTTTAGAAATGTAAAATATTTGCATTTAAATTTTAGTTTATATTTATTTGTTGAGTTTTTATTTTTATTTATTTATTTATTTATTTAATTATTTATTTATTTATTTATTTATTTATATATTTATTTATTTATTTATTCATTTATTTATTTATATATTTATTTATTTATTTAATTATTTATTTATATATTTATTTATTTATTTTTATTTATTTATTTATTTATATATATATTTATTTTTATTTATTTTTTTATTTATTTATTTTTTTTTATTTATATATTTATTTATTTATTTATATATTTATTTATTTATTTATTTTTATTTTTATTTATTTATTTATTTATTTATTTATTTATTTATTTATTTATTTATTTATTTATTTATTTATTTATTTATTTATTTATTTATTTATTTATTTATTTATTTATTTATTTATTTATTTATTTATTTATTTATTTATTTATTTATTTATTTATTTATTTATTTATTTATTAAAGCTTCAATTCATAGTTAAGCTCTTGCTTCATTCAGCTTTGCTTTGCTTTATTCCCATAACTTTTGTGCCACTGTGCGGCGTTTGAAAGTCTGCTTGGCGGGCCGAGCGACAGCCAAGTGGAGCAACAATTGCAGTTGTTGTCTCACCTGCATGTTTTGGCGTCTCTTTGGCTGTTTGGCGACGCATTAGCAGCTACTCCTTGCTGCAGGCTCCTCTTGCCCCTTGAGCTACTCTATTAAAGTTAAGTGTTGGCCTTCGCCTGGCATGCAGCAACCACTCTCCTCTCCCTCGTTCCTCTCTCCACACTCACTACAAGAGAATTGTGGCATGTGAGCGTCTAAAACATTTGGAAAAGCGTTGCAAGTCTTTAGATTTGTTGCGCGCGTAACTTTGACAAATGAAGAAGCGAGCACTAGACATATTTGGCCAGCTGATGATGCTGACAGCGATGATGATGACGATGATGATATTGTTTCTGCTGTTGTGCAACACCTAAACCAAAACCATAAGCAGCGCCTCATAATGGATACAAATGATGATAAAGCTAAAGGCGAGACCCCATCAACTATGCCTGGCTGATTTGGGAGCTGCTTTTCAAATGGACAAATGTCGAGCAAAAATGTTTTCGCATGCCTTATTAGACAACTGGTAAAGTGAAATATGCTCGGAGCTTTTTATACCATCGAAACGGCGTGAAAAGCTGCATGATAAACTTGTGGGTTTGCTTGTGACACTGAGAAAAGCAAGTTTCTGAGCTGTTGTGTGCTTGGCGGGGAGTTGCAATAAAGTTGCATAGCAAATTTTACTTGTATTATAGGAGCAAGGTTATTATTGTCAAGCGACTCTAATCTATTTATTTTAAAAATCTTGAAGATTACAGGGTAACTGTAAACGAACTAAACGAATAACTCTTACTCCTTCTTACTTGCAGATTTTTTTTCTCGCAAGGGTAACAACGCCCCCGCTCACAGCACGCAAACGACCCTCAGAGCCAAATGCTTTACGCTGTTAGACAAGGGGCAAATGTTTCCTTCCGGTTCGCATGGCAAGGCATACAGAACAGGGTCAGCGCAACGGAGACAGAGAGTTCCAGAGAGGAGGAGAGGAGGAGAGGAGGAGACTTTTCGCAGCGCGAATGTGTGCCAAACATGCGAGAAGCGGGCGAGTATGCCGTACCCCAATATTCATTACCGGCTTATTAACGTGATTTACCGATGGGGGTGATGCCCGTTATGTGTGTGTGTGAAGGATATGATGCTCAAGGATGTATGGCAGCGGCTGGGAAACTGACTTTTCAAGCGCCATATAGCCATATATACGTATCCGTTGTCAATAAAGCTGGTTAATGATACCGTGCGAACCACTTGATGGATGGCCTCGAGCTAAGCAAATGTGTCAAGCTCTGTTACTCTGCCCATCACATTGAATATACTAAGAGAAATATTTATATATATATAGTATAACTGTCATATGCAAATCAACATTGGAAACTCATTCAACGTCTAATGGAGCTGTCTAAATGGCTAAGTGAATCTGGGAAGGTTTATATCAATTAGCTGTCATTTCCGCTCACACAAATTCAATTTCTTATATGAATTTTTTGTTCCATTTGCTGTTTATTGAAAACTTTACATAAATAAAGAACAAATAAATTATTAATCTGAAAGCATCGATTTTTATTTTGTATTTCAAGATATGTGAAAGCAGCTCTTTCAAACAATTCTGTCATATATCTATTAAAATTACATATGAGAACTAGAGGTTCCAAACTATCGATGCTACTATCGACCACCATCGATGTTTGAAAATTACTATCGTACACAAACGATGGCGCCTACCATCGATAGTTTGGCAACTCTAATGAGAACCAGGGATATAGAAAGCGATCTCAAGTTTACTGAAATGGGAGACAAAATCCAGAAAGTGGCCAACAAATATCAAGAGAGATTAAATTCCCATCCAAACAGTCTGGCCAGGCGCCTAGCTACTTCAGCTTTCAGTCATCGCACTTGCACTAGGAGCAGACCAAAACGACATCACCTCCAAGACCTGCTGGATCGTGTCTTGACATGAAAATCTTGTCACTCTTAGCGAATCCATAAGACGCATCTCGTATCCCTAAAATATCTTGTTATTGTCTTATTGTTATATATATCCTATGTTCAAATATATATAGCTTTAAGTAGTAGCCTTTAGTTAATTTCCATTTAGATTAAGTTGCCTAAAAGGTAACGTTATGTTAAGCTGTAAATAAACATTAATAAACAAGTAAGAAGGCTCTAGTCGAGACGGTCCGACTACGAGATACCCTGAACCCAAAAAAGGTGATACTCTTCTTCTTTACGCACGTAAAAGCGCGCCTCCGCTAACCGCGCAATTGCTGCCGTGGCTTGGGAGTGGGTTGGACTATACTTATACGCTTATAACTCCATTTCTAGATGTATGATCTTCATGAAAGAGTATCTAAATGTATCTATGTGCTAAATTTCAAGTCTCTAGTATTTGAAATGCGTTTTTTGCAAATTTGGGGCGAAGGGGGCGTGGCATCCAAAATCTGAAAATTACATAATCATAATATCTATCTAAATATACAAAAGTCTAAATATACTGAAGTCTTTCACTAAAACTGTGTAGAAGTTATGCTCAAAAAACGTAAAAAATGGAAACGAATTTTCGATTGTTTATCGATAATTTTGAAATGGGATGAGTTATCGAAAAAACAAAATAAACTCATACTGCGTAACGAACATACGAGTGTACATGTGAAATTTCCGCTTACTAGCTTTTGTATACCCTGTAAAAAAAAAAAAAAAAAAAAAAAAAACAAAAAACTTTGAAGAACTCGAATATATAACTGTTCTTGTTTTTTAAATAATGACTAATTATTTAAGTATATATTTATAACAAAATTTATTTATATTTATTTTACAAGCAGCTCGTATTTATTTTTCATTTAATTTATTTATTTTTTTAATCAATCTTTATTTTTATTAAATTTTTAAATATTTATTTTCTTTTATAAATGAAAAAAAGTAAAATAAATGATTTTCGTATATTTATTAAAAATTATTATTAATTATTTTGGTATATATTTTTTATTAAATATCAAATATATCTATTTTTAATATTGAGTTCTATTGTTTTTTATTTGATTATATTTTTAATTTGATGTTTTTTAATATTTTTGTTTTTATTAACTTTTATTCATTCATTATTCATTCATAAAACATTTATTTCTTTGACTATTAATTATTGCTCTTTTCTTTTATTTTTTATTAATTTACATATTTTCATTTATACTTGCATCATTTGTTTTATTTATGTATACAATATAATAACAATAAATATAGTACAATAATATATTTATATATTTGCAGCACAGCTTAAGTCTTCCTCTAGAGCATTTTCAACTTTCCCCTAGCTAACTATATCTACTTCCTCTCTCAATCTTCTTTTTTTGTCTTTTGCGCCTAACTAATTAAGTGATGCCTCCCCAGCAGTTGCAGTTGCACTTCCACTACCAATTCCAATTTCAATTTCGTTTGCAGTCGCATCTCTGATGTAGGCGCTTAATTCAATTAATAAACTTGTCTGATGTTTATCTGTCATTATTAATAAGCTGATCTCTGCAGTTATACGACATATATCCGCTGGCCAAGTCTTAATTATGACAATGCGCACGAGCTAACCAACTGCACGCACTCATCTCAAAGATACTACAGTCCCAGTCACAGTCACAGTCACAGATACAGATACAGATACATGCACAGCTATTTGGATACAGTTACACATTTACAGTTAACAAATTGCGCCTCGTTCATTGGCTACTCAGGTATATACACACACATACACACACACACACATGTTATGTACAACATTCGTGTCAGCTATCGGCTATGTAGTCGACACTCGTTTATGTATCTGCATCTGTGGCTGAGCAGGCGTGGCATGGGTGGGCCACAGCTACATGTCGTTTGGCAACACAAAAGCGGGTCAAAAGCAAGGCACAAAAGCATTTTAAGTGAAGATTAATGTAGACAAATCTAGTCAGAGTGCTCACGAGTCGAGACTCGAGGTTTCTATAGGAAAATAAAATGTGTTAAGATTGCACAAAAAAAAAAAACTCAATCTAAACATTGAGCACGCTTTAAAGTAAACTTGAAATAGTTGAACTTTGAATATATTTTACTTTTACCATTTATTTACGAATTTACCACAGCAATTGATCAACTCACACGATCTGCAGCACATGCTTAGCCTTCATATGAAATATATTTCCCTTACAGAGATCTCCCTCACAGAGCTCGTTCCCATCTCAATGGAAATTCCTTTGGTTTCGAACGTGCCGCACAATTGTGTTATGTAAATCGATATCGATATGGTTATGGATCGCGCAATTAAATTGATTGATTGATTGGCATTCAGAACACGCAGCACCAAATAGCAGCAGCAGCAGGAGCAGCAGCAGGAGCAGCAGCAGGAGCAGCAGGAGCAGCCATAACAATAAAGACCTCAAGACAGAGAGAATTCGAAAATTCTTTTGGCTGGCATTTGCGGGCGGTTTGTTTTTGTGCGCAATTTATAAAGTTGCTGACACAATATAATAGCTGGCAGGATAGCGCAAGGATCACGGTTAGAGCAAGCCAAGCAAAGGCACGGCAAGGCAAGGCAAGGCAAGACAAGGACCAAGATTCAAGCCAAAGCACCTCCGCCTTTAATTCTCGCGAAAAATTAAAAAGGAGCTGCAGCTCAAAAGTATTGTATTACCATTTAGAGAGGGAGACGCAGCGCAAGCGAGATAGCAAGAGAGAGAGATAGCAAGAGAGAGAGAGGGAGTGAGTGAGGGAGATCCAAGCTGTGTCGCCTTGATAAGACTCCAAGGCTACATAAAAGGTCCTTAAAGACAATAGGGAGAGGCCGCAGCAGCAGCAGTATTTCCTTGCGCCTTATTCGCTCGCTCTCCCTATACACATACATATATATATATTTCTTATCACAGATCAAATTTCAAGAGAGAACGCTGGGAAAGGATATGCCAGGAACTTCTTTAGAACCAAGCATAAATAAACAGCAAAAAAATTGAATAAAAGTACTCAAATGATAAAAGCTTTTGTTGGGCGTAACTGAAGTCAATGGTTTATTTATTTATTTTATTCATGTTTTTTATAAGACTTTAGAATTTTATTTCATTGGAAAACAACATAAAATAGTATAGAGCATAGACAAGCAAGAAATTCGCAGCAATTGAGGCAGTTTCAGAATTGTCTAGGGGTTTCCTCTACATAATCTCTCAAATGCAGCTTTAAATATCTCTCTCTCTCTCTCTCTCTCCCTCTCTCTCTCTCCCTCTCTCTCTTAGAACTTTCCCAATCTAGATTTAAGCTCAAGTTAGCTTTTATCTGACTGTTGGGCATTCAAGTCAATGCACGCTATATGGATCGGTGGCATTATAGGGTTTACATAAGTTCCAACTAAGACTGTGAATGCTGTGACAAAGACGAGGTTTAAACGATTCAACGGAACTGAAGACCTTCATTAAGTTTTGAGCCAGAATTTGGTAACTTGTTCTACGTTCGCCTTTTATGACCCACACACACACACACAAACACACTCGTTTAAATATATATAAAACAAAAATTTCACAATTTTGCTTGCTTGGGTCTTTATTTATTTTTATATATATTTTTATTTTTTTGTGGCCCTGGCGCTGTGTCCAGATCCAAGAGCCAAGTGCGTTTTGACCTCTTCTTGGGTACGTGCCTGGCCTCAGAGTGTGACAAACTGGTTCAAGTTGTTGTCAGTTGTCAGCTGTCGTTGTTGTTGTTGTCAGTTGCTGTAAGTTGTTATCTCTCGCTGTTGTTGTTGCTTTTATGACTTAATGCCGCGTACGCCACGCAATTTCAATTACAGACCAATGCGTCGACCCAGCGAGTCGCAACTACAGTTGTAAGCTCTATACAACAGTTACACACACACACACAGCCAGTCACAGTTACACACTCACACACACGCACACACACTTGTCTATAGCTAGCGCAACACTTTCATTAGGCTGCGGCGTCGTGTTCCAGGTGCCAAAGAGGAACAGAAAAAAAACAGGACAGAGAAGCAGCGCATCATTTATGAATAACTAGGCGTATTGACTAGCATATACCCTGTACACTCTTGAAAGAAGCGGCGAAAGACAACTACTCTATAGTAAAAGTGACTAGCAGCCCCAAGCACAACAGTAACGATAACTCATTTAATGCTGCACTTTTCATTTTAAACTGACTTACATATGTATATCACATATTTCATATAAATGCTTTGTCACAATATACCACACAACTTACTAGACCAACAGGGTATTTGAGAAAATAAGACTCCTAACTGGACTGTGCATATTGGCCTCCAGCTTAACCCCGGCACGTGTCGCTCTTTATGAATTTCACCACGAGTTTGTTGTAGTTCTGCTACTTCTATATTTTTATTACCTTCCTTCTTCTTCTTGCTCTTTTCTTTTCAGCTAGTTGCATGTATTTTTGATGTTGGGACGGCAACAATTTGCGGCGAGTTTTGAATTTAATCAAGTGCCACAGGAAAATATTTGCTGAGCACCAGCAAGTGCAGGTGCAAGAGCAAGGAGAAACGAGTGCATTTTTTATAAACAGAAAAAGTAGACAAGCTAAAATTATATTTACGTACAAATATGCAATAACAATGTACAAGTAACTGAGCTGTTAATGTATACAAATAAAAACATGCCTTCTTATTATCTTAGCTATCATAAAAATCATTTTTTTTTCTCTACACATTTTATACATTCACGAAAAACAGAGCAAAAACAAAAAAACTTTTATCTACGCTTTAAATTGTGCGCCAGCGAACAGCTGATTACACAGTGTAACCGTAGTTTATTTTATAAAATATATCGATATATGTAGAGAGTAAGCTGCGTTAACATTGCTCACTTTGCGTTAGCAGTATCTTGTGAGTTTACAGATACATTTTTGCGCTGTCGAATGTTTTTTGCAAAAATAAGCGGACTGTGATGTGAAATGCAACATCAAATAATAACTATTAAGGCATATGTAAATCGTATTAGACTAGCTGAAAGGCAGTCAATAAATCAAATTAAAGTTGCGTGACATAAATTTGCATAAATGTATTTATTTTCGACAAACAGAACGCTAACATGCCGCATATTGCCGGTCGGATGCCTAACATTTTTGTTAACAGCTGTGCAGAGCCTTAACATGATATCGCTCAGATCCGATAATCGAAGAGTTCATTCGAAAAAATAACATTGAACGGGACGGACGCTAGATTGGTGAACTGCAGATAGTTGTGGGTGTTTTTTTATACAGTGATTTTGTACGCGCCCGCGCCGCTTCAGCCCAAAACGCAGAGGACGAACGAGGAAGTCACGCATAAAATCAAAATAAGCTGAAACCTAGTAGCAAATATAATACTAAAGTGCAATTTGTGAAGTTTAAAATCTATACCGTTAAACAATAATACCAATAGCAACAACAACAACAAATCAAAAGCAATCATGTACTCGTGCAAATGCATGAATTTACAAGTCGGAACCTCGAGTAGCGACAATAATAATAAGGTCGAAGGGAATGAGGACATGGTTGTGATGCATATGAACTTTAAGGAGAAATATCAATGTTTTATCTACTTCGACAAGTTTATAAGTTTCTTTAACAATGTAAGTCTTTGCAGCATATATCATATACATACATCTATGTATTCACAAATACAACTGAATCCAACATAAACATGCGTATATATACATCATATATGTGTGTATATACATTATATATTTGTGCGTATATTTTAATTATAAGCATTTTATCGCATTCTGCTTTATGCGCAGCGTAACCATTTTCCACGCAGCATAGGGCCTAACTACACACCCAAACAGACACACATACACGCATCCACACATACAATACGTATGCTCTGTGCGTGTGTATTATCGTTCTTTATGCTTTGTGTGCCGGCCGTGCCGCTGTTGTCGGCCTATTCTTGACATACACATACACTAGCGCACGCATAGATATGTATGCGTCAGTGAAGCAGCGTGCGAGGAGCAGCAAAACAAAATAGGGTCATTCATGAAAAAGAAAAAAAAACCAGTGCCTTTTGTTGTAGGCCGGCCTAAGAAATTGCCTCTCTTCCTTTTGCCTGACAATTGGTATTTTTTGTTGTATTTAATGCACAGTTAGCACTGCCTGTATTTATGTGTGTGTGTGCGAGTGTGCACGGTGTGTATGGTGTGCTTGTGTACACTGCTTTAATTTTGCCCTACACCTGTTTTCGCTTCCTTCGCTCCTTCGCTGGAGACACCCTGTATAAATGCTCGTTTCTGCCTGCGCCAGTTTTTGTTGTTTTCTTTTTACTTTCTGTATGCTTCTTTATACTTCTGTCCGTCCCTTTCCCGATCACCTTATTTTTTTTTTTGGGTTTTCCGCTTCATATTCATTTTAATTTCATTTTTGCCATGTTTTTGCTTGTTTTTTATCTCTATTATTAACATCAACAGATCTTTAAGATAGATCACTTGGGTAATTCCCATAAAGAACTGACTTAATTTCACTCTCTCGGATAGATAATGTTTATAAATATTTAAAATCTACTCTCTATAGCATATATACTCTATTAAGACTGTATAATGTATAACAAAAACCCCCTTGTATCTTTTTTAATAATACACAGACTAATTAGAGATTCAAAAATATGATAATAAACTTATTAAAGTAATTAGGAATAATCTTGAAGATGGTAAAAAATAAAACATTTATACAAAAGTTTAGATACGGGTTTATTTTAGATTAGAACGTTGCATTTTCTATTATGCGCAAAATTAATAAACATTTGAAAATTTAATTGAAATTTTCTATATATTTTGTGATAAAGACTACATGTACATTTCAGTTATATATACATATGTATACATATTAAAGAATTACGAGCAGAAGAAATATATATATACATACATAAATATACACATCTAAACAGGCAAAAGCAAAATTATTAAAAAAAATAATAATAAAATCTTCCTTCTCAGCGCAAGATTATTGTAATTAAGAAAAAAAAAATCATAATAGAATATATGGATATATAGAATATATATGTCTCGATCGTGTCTCTATGACTAATGTTTGAATATCAAAACTCGATTATTTTGACGATGACAACGCAAAAATTATAAAACAAAATATTCAGAAGAAAAAAAAATTATCTAGACAAGACGCGACACGCGTAAAGCTGCAAAAAACGCTTTGACTCTACACTCATGTATGTTTGAATGTATGTGTGTGTCGTTTTCAAGGTTAAATCAAATAACAGCTGTTAGTTGACCATTTTCGCCGTTTCTTATGTTTCTATCGTTCGCCGCTGCCTAAGTCACCAGCTGCACGTGTCACAGTTTAAAGATCGCGCTGTTCGTACTGATCAGCACTGCTCAAACTGCAGCAGACGAGCAGCTTCAATAACAATTTGATATGCATATGTTCAGCAGCTGGGCCGGCCACACCCATTGCACAAGCAATTCAAACTCAATCCCAAAGCCATCCCAGCCCCCAATCTCTCCCTCCCTCTCTTTTGCTCTTGCGATCTTTGCATAATGCGTTTATTTTAATGGAAATTGAATTGTTATGCATTATTATTATTATTATAGTTGTTGTTGTTGTTTTGTTGCGGTCTGGAGATCGTGCAAAAGTTCTTCAGTGTTGCTGCTGTTGTTGTTGTTGTTGTTATTGTTTTGCACCCACTTGAAAAGCGCTGAGGCGTACAACAACAACAACAGAACCAGCATTAACAACAAATAGACCAAAAGTGTTATTGAATAATTCAAAGCGCAAAACAAAGCAACAGCAGCAAAAAAAACTGTGTATCTATACATATAAGAAGTGAGTATTTAAATACATATGTATGCATACACGTGTATGCGTGTGTATGTGTGCATGTGCACACATAAATATGTTTTAAAAAAAAAAGAAAAAAGTTCTATGTGTGTGTGTGTAGCGAGCCCAAAACGGAACGCTTTTAGAATAAATTACGAAACTGGCGACAAACACAACAAAGGAAAAGAAGAGGAAGAAACAGAAGAAGGAAGGCAGGCCGCACCAGCGCCAGCAGCAGCCGAAAAATACCAAAAGCAACAACAACAGCAGTCGCACAGGCAGAGCTGAAAAAAAAACTTGTTTATACATTTTGTTGTATAAACAAGTTTTGAGATTTCCAAACGCGACCAATGGCCAGCGAGCGACGGGGGGAGGAGTGGGATGGGCGAGTTGCTGAACAAAGAGAGGAGAGCAGTAGGTACTGGGCTAGCCTGTCATATGTAGGGCAGGGTGTAGGACAGAGCAGCAGTTGACAAGCCAAGCAGCTTCTTTTTCAGCACTCCCGCCTCGCTTGACCCTTCTCTTTGTCTGTCTCTCTCACACACTCTCAACTGCTTGTCTTTCTGTATTGTTGTATTGATGCGTAGGCCTCTGTTTGATTGTCTCAAGTTGAAGTCGAAATTATGCATAAAAGAAATCAAAATTAAAATATAAATAAAAACCAAATGTGGTCTGGTAGCGTTATAAACAAGGCTATTTAAGAGTTTAATAGGCAAATGTGAAATGTGTGCGGCGCGTGTGTTGCACTCAGTATTCATTTAGCCAGCTATAAAAAGATCTATTTACATAAAAAAATCAACAGCATCAACAACAACAACAGTGGCGACAATGCAACTGAGAGGCGCAACAGAAGCAGCAACAGATAAACAGTTAGCAGTTGTCAGAGTTATCTGTTCTTCTCTGTGGAACCATTTATATAACAGTCTTGCATATTGCATGAGCACATGCATGAATATATATGTAAAAGAGTTATACATGTATGTTAAATACTGAAATACAATTTACATACATGCATTGAATAGAACTGTTATACGTATGTGCTTCAAACTTGTTATATACGAATAGCAAGCGTAGCTTACACGTGCTTCAATGAAATTACTGTTATATACTGATGTATATGTTTATTGAAAAACTGTTATATAGTCATAGTCATAGCCAAGCTTAAATTTTATTAGGTTAAATGCTGCTACTGTTATATACAATTGCAGTACTACTTAAGACACTCGAAATTTATATATTTTGAAAGATCATCTTAAAGACGTTAACTGTTACACGTATAATATGATATTATAGTATATATAAATTAGAAAAAGGATGAAGTACATTCAGCTCTTTCAATAGCGCTCTCAGCTCCAAAATCGTACCACAACATACTGCAAACTGTTATCTTAACAGTGAGCACTGCATAGTTTTATCTAACAGCAATAGATGCTGTTAAGTTTTCAAGCACTCACACACTGACGCTGTCACGCTGCTCTTATCAACAGTTTTAGTTTGTGTCCAGTTTAACACCCCAAGCTAAACTCACGCTACAGACGCTTTTTTTTTTCTAGGTTATCAAACGGTAAAAATAACAACAGCAACAATAGAGTAAATTTGTTGCTGACGTCGCGGCGCGTCGCGTCGTTTGGTTCGTGCCTTAATTGATTTATTTATGATTAGATTCATAATTAGTTTGTTTTTATAGATTTTTCTTTAAGCTCTTTACAAATTTGTTTATTACTGCTGCTGCTACCTCTCTCTGCATCTCTCCCTTTCCGTATCCCTCTCTCTGCATTCAATGAAATGCCGCACCTGCAGACAGA
Organism: Drosophila buzzatii; assembly: GCA_035045845.1. Taxonomy (NCBI): domain Eukaryota; kingdom Metazoa; phylum Arthropoda; class Insecta; order Diptera; family Drosophilidae; genus Drosophila; species Drosophila buzzatii. The sequence continues at coordinate 11,374,956 of JAWNOS010000244.1, read as the reverse complement.
GCAAAAAATAAATAAATAAACTGTAGCGACATTTTAATTAGCATGACAAAACGCTGTTAAATAATGTATTTCAATTGAGAAGAGAAGAGAGGAAAAAACAAGCTCGGCTCAAATAACAATAATAAAGATATTAAAATGCAAATTTATATACATATATTGTTTACATTTGCATAATTAATTTATTTATAGTTATGGCTGACGAAATCAAAAGAAATGAGAAAACTCACTGTTCAAAAGCCAATCAATCTACAAGAGAGAGAAGAGAGCGAGAGCGAGAGCGAGAGTGAGAGAGATTGAGCGCAATGTAATGCAATGCTCTAAATATAGTTATTATCAAATCAAGAGTAATAAACTAAACGGAATAGTAAAAATATGATAACTGCAACTGAATGAAAGAAATGGAAATGGAAAGAAAATGTTGTTTCTGTCGCACAGGCAGCTGCTATTATCAGCTCAGTGGCTGTTAAACCTGTTCACTTTAGGCTTATCAGTGTTTGTAAAACTGCCAGCAAGCCCCCACTTGTTGCTACTAAAAGTTGTGATTGTCAAACCGCAGGACTTGCAGCGCGTGTAAACTGTCTCTACCAATTAGCTGTGACTGTCAAACTGTATGGCTGGCATTGCTTGTCAAACTGCTAACTGCTCTAATTGCATGATTTGCATTGCTTATCAAACTGTCTGGCACACTCTGGCTTATCAATAAACAAACTATAAGTGAATCTTCAACTGTGCAGTGTTTGACTTTTTAATTGCAATGATTATATTAATTATCTCATATTATAATGTGCATATATGATTAAGTATATGATGTATAATTTTTCTAATCAACATTTTAATATTTTTGCATGACGAGCAAAATCCAAAGATTGTTTGCGCAAAATTATTTCATTCTCAAAAGAAAAATAAAATAAAATAAAAATAAGTATTACAAAATAAATTAAATACGTTTAAATTCAGCAGAAATGTTCTCTCTACATTCTAAATTATATTGATAAATCATTAAAATTATAGCCATTTTTAAAAGCTTTTAAAATTGTTATTATTAAAGCAAATCTTTTGCTTGCTCTGCTTACTTAAAGGACAAGGGCAAACATTGACTATCAAAAAATAACAATAACAATAATATACCTTAAATTAAAACCGCATATCAGAGTGCACAAGGTTACAGTTTGACAGCCGCTGATCAGAACAATTACTATTAGTGTAAGAAAGCAAAATGCTGTTGCTCTCACCCACTCTTCCATATGTCTCTCTCCCTCTGTCATTCTTTTTCAGTCAAGCAGAGCAGCGCGTGTCGCTTAATTGAAAACCAATGTTAATCTTTAACAAATATAACCTTGACAGCAACAGCAGTAGCAGTAGCAGCAAAAACAACAACAATTGCCCAATGTTGCCAGATTGTTAAACTTTTAACCTCTTAACAGACGTCGTTGTAGCAGCAGGCAGCAGGCATTGACCACATGCACTCGATTGGCCGCCTTTGCCAGTGTTGCCAATTTGCATGTAAACAAAACTATAAATTCACAAATGGCTAAAAATAAACTACAACAACAACAACAACAATCGCATAGCGAATAGAAAATGAAAACACCTTTTTGGCGCAGCAGAGCTTTAATTTTATTTATTTATTTTTTTCTTCTGAATAATTTTACTATATTAATTACTCAATATATATTCGTGCTTGCGTGTTTTTAGGGGTGATTTCGGTAGGGGTTTCTTGCCTCCCTCTCTCTCTCTTCGCACGCACACTTCTGAATGTATGTCAAAAAAGATTTGTTGGCTGCTAATAAACATCAAACAAACAAAAGAAACGCACGCAAATAAACTCACAAAATACACACAAATAGGCAAGCATAAGAAGTGCACCTAATGCACACTCGCACACATCCACAAATAGTATTTACATAAAAAGAGTGAATAGCAAGATGGCGCATTTAGCAAACAGTAGCTAAGCTGTTACCTAAACAGTTGCAGAACTGTTGCTTAACAGGGAGCTCTCGCTTAACAGTGGCTTACATATGAGCTGAGCTGATTAACAGTGTTCTAGATGTTGATCTTGATGATTAGCTTGGCACTGTTTAACAGTGACTCAGTTGTAAAAGCTTTGCTTCGAAAGAGGGCTTGTCTTTATTTATTTTCCTCTTTTACATATGATTAAAAGACGCTCCCGTACACAAAAGAGAAACTATTAATAGCCACGCTTATCGGGCTTTTCAGTTAGCCACTGAAAAAGAAATAATAATAACGCGCTCAAGCAAATGTCAAAGCGTAGCCAAAAGATGAGATCATATTATAAACTAACAATTAAGTGCAGACAGCCACAAAGCACATACACACACACACACGCACACACACAATCGCGCAAAATTTGCCGCTGTTTGTATATTTAATTTGAGTTAGACACACACACACAGACGCACACGCACACAACTCTCTGTGTTAAAGATATGGCAATAGGCCCAACTCTATGAATAAACACAACGCACGTCAAACGAAAATTGTTTGTCAAAGTTTTTCGATAACACGCCTCAGCCCGTCGAGCCGGCCCGCCCTCTCGCTTACTTGCCACTAGGCGAGACTATAAAAATATATACGTATATAAGTAAAAAGAGCGTAGTAGGCGACTACAAAGTACCCTATATAAAGCACACAAATAATCGATACTTAGCGGCTGCTCTCAAAATGTATCAAAATTATAACAAATATATCGACATACATAAATCGATCTTCGAAAATATCAGTTACAAAAAGCCTTTTAAAGTTTCTTCTATAGAGATTGGAAAAAATATTTATAGAAAACCTACTTTGTATAACGAGAACAGAGCAGATCATATTATTAGTTTGTTTATCGATATTTATCGGTAATCAAATTTTATACTGATTTCTGGAATTCGTCAAGTCTCTTCAAGTCAATGCAGAATTGTACTATGCCCTATGTTATTCCAAATTTGTTATTCCATTACAGGGTATACAAACCGGACCCGGTCCACAACAGTCAGCCGGTGTGTAAACATTGTTGCGCTTAATTTACTGTTATACGCGCGTCTACCTGGCACCAGGTCTATGGGCTTTAACTATTATAATGCACACTCAATATACATGTATATATGTATATACTTAGGACACAAATATAGCCTTAATTTGTGTATATCTACCGAATAGAGGTGTATATATAGATTGGTATATAAACATATGTCTAATCAGATGCCATATAGGCATTAGAAGCTCGCGAGCCCTTAGCACACGTGTGCACGTTTGGAGCTAAGCAAATGTTACTTTATTAGTAAATAACTATGTAAACCTTTAATCATAGATTGGGGGCCCCTGGACTGCCGACTGTCTCGATGCGAGCTGTTTGTTTGGGTCTGACTGGCTATCTATCACCTTTTCAATTTGTTTTCAAACGACATTGAAAGGCTACACATACACAGACCGATTGCACTCGCTGATAAAAGAGCTAACAAAAAAAAAAAAAAAAAAAAGAGGAAGGCTCGAGGTGGGCGAAATATCATTGAAATAGTGACTCAAATTTTATTTCGCAAATCTAAATGCAATCGATTGCACTTTGACCCAAGTCTTGAGTCAAGTAGACTCTTTGTTTTTAATGATATCTATATCAAAATGAATGAAGTGCTCTGCATAATTCGAATTTCGTCAGAGCGAAGTTTCGACTAACTCTTTTATTCTTTTACATTTTTAATTCTATATATTTTCAATCTTCCTTAAACAAATTTTTTGTAATGTTAAAAATACTTAACATGTTGATAAACTATTAAAAAGAAAAACTAGATAACATGATAACTAGATAAAATATTAGCTATATACGGAAAACAGATTTAACATGTGGATGAAATGTTAAAAATACTTAACATGTTGATAAACTATTGAAAAGACTGAAAAACTAGATAACATGATATCTAGATAAAATGTTAGCCTTATACGGTTAACAGATTTAATATGTGGATAAAATGTTAAAAATACTTAACAACATGTTAAAACTATAACAAAGACTGAAAAACTAGATAACATGATAACTAGATAAAATGTTAGCCTGATCTTAAGTTAAAACATGCCTAAGGACCTTCACAACAATTTCATATAAATTCTTTATAATAAATTGCAAAAATTATTAACTAAATTAAATTTAGTTGTTTCTAAAATTCCAGAATATTCGGTCTGTGTTAATTTCAGAATTTTATGTAATTTTGGGAAAAACAAAAACATAAATATAGTTTTATCAAAAAAATCTAGCTTTAAGGATTCGAATATATACACATACATATATACATATACACATACACATACATATATACATATATGCCTTTGTCTTTGTGTGAGTCATCATGTAAAAGAGCCATGTTAAACCCAAAGAGACCAGAACCTAAAAAGCCAATGGAAAATTTTCGCTGAGCACCCGGCACCAAAATAGCAAAAAAACACGAAAAATAAAAGCGGGCGAAAACACAAATGCAAAAGCAAAAGCAAAAGCAAAAAAAAAAAAAGAAGCCGAATGAGAATAAACGGAAAAGAATCGGAATCCGAGAATTGCCAATTCGTTCGTAATCCAAAAAGAGAGGCAACTACGGCATGCTACGCCTCCAATCGCCACGCCCTCGCCGTGGCCCTCTCCCCCAGCACCTCGCAGTCGCCAAGTCGCTGTGCACGCGTGCTTCGCCAGGGCCCCAGCTGTCTAAAGTTGTTTATGATAATAGCCCCACCGACTGGGCAAAATGTGTTTGCGCTTTCCGAAAGAAGCAAGCAGAAAAAGAAAAATAAAGTAAAAAATAAAAAGCGAGCAAAAAATCAACAAAACCGAAGAGGCAACAAAATAAATACAGCAAAAAATGGAATTATTTTGTGAGCCGAACTAAGTCGCAGAGCACAAGAGCAAATCGAACCAAAAAAGACAAAAATAAAGAAAATAAAAGCAGAAAAAAGAAAACAAAAGTTGAAATAAAAAAAAACACTCAAGCAAATCTATAAAAGATTATTTTCGTAGTTTCTTTTGTGCGTTGATTTGTTTACAACTTATTTTCCTTTTCTCTTTTCTTTTCTTATACTCGTTCATGCCAGCGAAATGAGGTATATTAGGGACTTGAACTTAAGATTAGGATTTTATTATTTTTCCTGATAACAGGAGAAATACGTCTATTACAATTAAAGCTTAAATTTGCCTTAATTGCATTCATAAATATACATATATTTAAAATACATCTTAAGCGAGATAAGATATGCAATTTGAATGGATCCTCAGTATACATAAAATGTACACTTAATTAAATATTCATAAATGACTCAGTTGCTGAACAAGCATTATGTAGTCAGTCAAGCCTGAATGCAACGTTCCCACTTGATTTTATTTATTTTTTTTGGCTAATGAAAAGAGTCGAGTTATCACAGACCGATAAAAAAAACAAGAGATTTAAAAAGTTCAACGAAAATGTAATTAGAAAAACAAAACAAAAGCTAAATTGGGAGGTGAAGAGTGAAAAAGACAAAGCAAGAGATAGAGATAGAAAGATATGGATAATGGATAAATATCTATTTAAAATGTTAATTAGTCAGCTTAAGAGCTGCTACTTAACATTGCTAGGCTAGTTAACAGAGTTCTTTTAATCGCTCTAATCCTACTTACTTACCCTCTGTCACTGTTAAGTAGCTTGTGTTTAATATTCATGCTTAAGCTGATTCTAAAATAGCTCTTTAAGCGTGCTCTTAAACATGCTGTACTTGTTGAAATGTTTCTCTTATGTTAATCTCACGCTCTTTTACCCTCCCTCTGTTAGCAATCCTTACAGTAACTTCTGCTCTTATTAACAGATCATCTAGCTATTGGCCTTGCTCTGTTAGTTTGATTACAGCCCTCTGTTAGCCAGTCTCTTGCCAATAAGCGTAACAGTTTAATTCGCATGTTTTTGTTGTTCGTTTCTCTTGTCGCGCGTGGCTAATTGGCATTAGAGACGTTTAGAGACTGAGACGCAGTCTCAGTCGCAGTCTGCGAATTACTTAGTTAAAACTAACGCCTTGGATATAATTAATGTCGGGCCAATCAATTATAGTTGGCCGGCTAACCCAAGCCCCAGACTCCGCACCATAATCAACAACAATAACAAATAAATAAATTATGCAAAATGTGCAAATCGTATTTTTCGTATTTATTTATTATTTTATATTTTTTATGGCAAATTCTTCTCTCAGCCGTCGTCGGCTGTCGCCTAATGCAGTTTTTGTATTTATATACATATATAAATATATATTTTTTGTTGTATTATTTTTGCTCTTGCATAACCCGAGCGAGCTGTTAAAATTGTTGCTTTATATTTCTCCCTCAGCGCAGACAGGCTTTAGGGGGCCGCTTGAGGAGCGGGGGCGTGCCGGCTATAGCCAGACAGTCTGATATGAATAACAATTGCTTTTGTGTGTTTTTGTTCGAAGCACATTTTCAAGTGTGCAGCAAGCAGTGGGAAATGCATTCAGTATGAAGCTGTTTAAACAGTTTAAGCTGCGCTGTTTGATTAGATTTGTACGTGCAGTTTGAAATGCATTGTATATTGGAAGTGAGTAAAGCTGTGCTTGCATTAAGATCTTGAATACATGTTGGCAAGCACTCTCATGTTAACTATGAAATATAACTGTTAATGGCTTCATGCTATCGTTACCTTACATTCTTGCAGTTAAATTTTACTAAAATTAATTATGCGTTTGTCTTCGCTCTGTTAATTAACAGTCACCTATTAAATGTCAGCTGTTAAATGTTGTATGTAATGTTTAATTGAATATTAAACAGTAAGAAGTAAACAATAGCAGCTGCAGTAGCAGCAGCTTATTAAATATCAATTTAGCATTTAACATTTAATTATATGTATGCAATTGGCAATAACAGACAGCTGTTAAACATTTGCCATAATTTAAATAAAATAAATAAAAACATTTCTTACATGTATAAATACGTTTTTTTTTTTTTGCAAATTGATTTTCGATTTTCGTGGTCAGCTGTTGTTGCCTGACGTTACGTGCGGCTCGGCACGTTTCTGAAGGAGAAGAAGCAGAAGCAGCAACAGCAGAAGTAAAGCAATAAGAATGAAAAGAAGAAGCAGAACATGCGATGTTTTATTTATTATTATTTAACATGGCTCGATTAGCATGAGTTTTGCTCTTGGCCATAGAACAAATACGATTAATCAAATGAGCCAGAAACATATATTTAACAGATATATATGTATGTATGTATGTATAAGTGTACGTACGTAAGTGTGCGTCTCAATATAAATGGCAATTTAATTAGACAGCAAGTGCAGGGAACGGACGCAGGCGGTAGATGGCGCCACCAGCACATAATTAGCAGCAACAGCGACCGCATTTAGTTTCAATTAACAAAAAGTCAACAATTGTTATTGCTTAGTGTTAATTAAGCGACAACAACAACTGTTGCTGCTGCTGGGCTTCAATTGTTATTGCCGCGTGGGGAAGTCATTGACATTTTGCACATTGCAACAAGAGATGCGCGTTACAAAATGCTAGTATTGCCAACTTGTGCAAACAGACAACAGAGGGCGTTAGTGTTGCAGTGCGAGAGAGCTAGATATACATAGAGAGATGGTGAGGGTGAGTGCGGGCTAACGGTTACAGTTGTCAACGTTTAGCAAAAGTGCGATAAAGAAAAACGTACAAGACGAATAAACTGTGGCGCATCAAACATGACAGACTAGCAGCTACTCTGTGAAATATTACGCATTGTCATAAATTGAGATTTTTGTATTTAAAAAAAAGTATAGAAAAATAAAGAATAAATATAAATTTAAATTCAAAAATAATAAATCATTAAATAGATTATTTTAATATATATACGATAAATCTTATACTTGTTTTGAGTTCAAATAGTTTGCCATAAAATTAATATAAATATTAGATAAGATATAAATCAGTTTTTGCTTGTTTATTGTATGCACACTTTCATATTGTACAGGGTATATGAAGAACTCTACAAAGCCTTTAGAGACATGGGGGCTCCGTGTCTAGGCGTGTTTTGCTTACCATAAAAGCCGTTCGTAAATATGACTCGAAAGGCTGGCAAATCGACAACACAAGAACTGTCTCTCTAATAGCTATGACAACAGCTCGTAAAAATTGCAATCGCTGCAAAGGCAACGACAACTCGAAATAGATATGACTAGAAGAAGAAGAAGAAGAGGCTTGCTAAAGCATGTCCAATAAAAGTATCTATATATAAAAATAAATAAATTTTTCTATATCTCTGTGAATGAGCTTAAAGGCGCGTCCAAAACACACAAAACAACACTTGACATTAATGAATGCAATCGCTTTGTTGCTGCTATTTGCACACACAAAAATAACAAAAATGAGAAACGAAAAAAAAAAAAAAACAAAAACAAAACAGTACATAAAAATTAATAATAGTCTTGGCTGATTAGATATTACAGCACCAAGTAAACAAGTCGTTAAAAACAATATGAAAATTTACATGCAAAACAATTTTAATGTGCTTGCATAGGCGGGCCCAGACTGGGCGCAGAGGGCATGGTCACAGTGGCAAGGCAAACATAATTGTTATTTAGAAAGAATATCAAAATATTTACATAGCTCAGACGAAACTTGTTTCAAGAATACTAATTTTTGGGCCTAGCTTACAATATGATGGGTGCACACTGAAAGTTAATCGCTATACATTTCGATAACAAAATATTAATAAATATGTAATGATTAAATACTCGAGAATAATAACGAATAATTAAAATTGTCTGCGAGTATGTATAGATATCTATATATATACTTCTATAGATTAATCACTTGATTATTAGGTCACACTGTTTATCCAGCTCTGGTCACACCCACGCACATGCACACTCACTCATCACGTGTGCATAAACATTTTGGCTTTGGTCTCAATTGCAATGGCAAATGCGGAAGCACTTAGATAATGCTCACAAATAATACAAATTTACATATTATATACGTACTATATATACACACACTCTATATATTTCTTATATCAAATACAATTCGGACAGCTCGAACATGTTGTACATTTTATTTATGCATTCAAATTCCACCTGATGATGATGATGTTGTTGTTGACTACACTCTTGGGTATATTTATAGACTAAAGCCAGTCAGAATGATTAAGCTGGGTATATTGCTTATCTTGAAATGTATGTACGAGACTGAGCGAAAGTATATATCATATCATATAACTAGAATCAAGTCTTAAGAGATTATAATTTTGTCTATATATTATATTATATAATTATATATTAATATAGTATAAAGTACGAGTTGTTTTTATTAATAGTATGGGTATCTGTTAGTCTGATACTACCTGTTGTATATATAAATATGTAGCATCTATGCTATCGCATCAATCTACATAGTTCGCTCTAGAGCAAACGCCAAACCAAAAGCCAAACCACACCGACAAAGAGACAGAAAGCACATTGTCATTTGATTTGTGTTGACGTTTGCATTTTCTACCTTAATTCAATTTAATTTTTACTCAGTTGAATTGCCTGGCTGGCTGGCTGGCTGGCTGGCTGTTGTTTGTTTGGTTAGCTCATTGGATGCCGCAGAATGAGCAGAGGCGAAAAGGGTATTAGGGTATTGTATTTAAGCTAAGTGTCAAATTTAGCATTGCTGTCACACAGCCAACACGTGCTATGACCACACCAGTCAACATGCAGAGAGAGAGGGAGAGAGAGACTATGTAACACTCTAGGCAAATACTCTCTGAAAAGGTTTAATTAAAAATTTGAATAAAATACAGAAATTAATTAAATGTTTTTAAAGAATTTTCTATATTTATGTATATATTTTAGAAAGTATTAAATAATAATTTAACATTATTCTTGTTAAAAAAAAATAAATAAATAAATATATGTATACATATTAATTGAGGGTAACATATATAATATCTTTCTATATCCCAATATAATATACATCATTGAAAGCTTATGACTATGATTATATATGTATGTATTCACATGATATATGTATATATAGATTGATATATATTTTGTTTACTTTTGTGCATCAAAATCAAGAGACAATTTGAAGCATTTAACTTAATGTTATCGCTCAAATCTTTCGCTCTGTCTATCATCTGTCTGTCTGTCCGCTCTGGCAGACGAATGTCTGTGTTTTGCTCTTGACAAGGTTTTTATTTCGGCACCTGAGAGAGAGAGGGAGGGAGAGAGAGAGGAAGAGAGCGAGTGTCTGAGCGGGGGGCTATCTTTGATTGTGCCAATAATTATGCTGCATGCAAACAAGTAAGAGTGTTCTTAAGCGTGCACGACTAGGAGATATCCTGTAAACAGAGTTAAGATCTATATCTGTATACGTAGTAGATTGCAATTAAAATGGGTAAATTTATTTTTTATTTTAATTGGTTGGTAAATGACAAGTGAATCTTATTTTTTTATTTTTTATTAATTGAATTTTGTGATAGACTTAAATGGATAAATTTAAAATTGAAAATATAGTTTATTTTATAGATTGACAGACAGCCTAGACTGTTTATGCAGATAAAGTATATATTCACATGAATTTCTTCAAAACATAATACCCCCTTTACCCATCGAAATCAGAAAGAAAATCAAGTAGTGCTGTTTCTTTTTGGGGTCTACAACATTTTGCCATTGCACTAATTGTTTGTTGTTTACTACTATGGTTAAGTTTTTTTTGCTCTCTTTCTTTCTTCTTCTTCTACTTCATTTTGATAAGGCGCTACAAACGACGCCCACTTGACATGAACATTCTCTGAAACATAATTGACAAATTTGCACTTGAACTACTGTGCGCTGTGCCTCAACAAATATAAATACAAATAAATATAAATAGGTATTGATTTCGATATAGAATACTCGAAATAATTTATTAGTCCTATTTCAAAATTTATATTTCCAACTCGCACGGGGTATATAGAGTATATATATATTTTCTTATCGGTAAAAAAAAATAAATAAATATAATGAAAATAATACTTTGCGCTAATCAGGCGTTGACCAGTAGATAAGAAACGAACAGACGAAAAGGAAATCAACTTTGCCGCTCAATAATTATTCAGCAATTATTTATCAGTTTTATCGATAGATTTGCCAACACTCATGAAACATTGTGCAAGTCCAAATTTGTCATCCATTTGCAATGCTTCCAGTCTTTTGTTATCATATTATTTTTAATCAATATTCATTGATCAACATGAAACAGCAGACAGACTGGAGAAAGTTCTCTCTATGGCGTACGTGGAGTAGAAAAAGTCGATATTAATAGTTATTTTTGGTTAGCTCTATGTAAGTTTCAGTTGTATTTTACTATCAAGTTGACTATATTCTGTACACTCCAATTTGAAGTGGTTCATTGAATTAAATCGAATTATTTGCTATATTGAAATGTTTTTATAGTTTTGTTCAAGAAGAAGACTCAAAGTCTCTTTAATCTTATATTTTTCTCTTTCAATTATTCTCTTTTGCTTTCACTCTCTTTTTCTAATTAGCTAATAATTAGTTGGGTATACCCCATCGCTTTTTTTCATTCTCTCTGATATTTTTTTCTCTCCCGGTTTAAAAATGCCTTCGTCTTTCGCTCATTATTTCGCTCATTACTTCTCTCTCTCTCTCTCTCTCTCTCTCTCTCTCTCTCTCTCTCTCTCTCTGTCTCTCTCTCTCTCTGTCTTATTTTCCACCTTTTTGTCACTCTCGTTTTCTCCATCGCTTTTTCGTCTTCTCTTTATAGTCCTCTGTCAGTTATTTCTCTCTGTTTTTCCATCACTCTCATAATTTCTGCCACGACTGTTTCGCCCTTCTATGCAATTTTCATAACTTGAGCGGGACGACAGAAGCTTACTTTGACGTATTAAATATTAAATACATTTATAACAATTTATATGCTCTAATATATTAAAATCTTACCTTAATCTACTTGCATACATAATTAATATGCGTTTCTCCTTTTGCTTCTAGGCATTTGGTCCCATCTCAGATGTGAATATAAATGTCGTTCGCCACAACGAATTGGTCTACACGTTCACCCTTGAAGAGCAGAGCGAGACGTTCTGGCGCTTCTACATGTGCATCAACTGCAAGGATGTGCTGTTCGCCCGATGCTACGAGGGGAAAACACCGCTCAATAGGTGGTACGTCAATTCGAATTTGCGTTGCACCGAGAAGGATCTGATGTATAGATGCGACGACAAGTCCTATTCGGAGACGTTTAAAATCTTAATCACGGATGTTACAGCTCAGGCTGAGGGAGCCGTAGCGTCCAACTCGTTCTTTGATTCCACTCCGAGCGATAGCCTGCTGCAGCGTCTGAAGATGCTGGAGAATTGTCACAAAGAAGGCGTGGAGGCCGAGATCAAGGCGACCACAGAGCGCGTCGAACGCTACAGCGATCAGCAGTTCGCGATGCTCAAGAGCTATCAGGAGAAAGAGAAGCAGGACTATGCGCTCCTCATGCGTATCATCAAGCAAGTACCTGACAGAGCACGGCAGCTGCTCGACAATGGCCAGCTCGTTGCCCTGGAGGTAACGGGCGCTGGCGCCGTTGGTGGTGGCATGGGAGCTGCCGTAGCTGCCCAATCGACGTGTGGTGCGCGACGCCGGAATACCATTGGCAGTCGCGGCGACTTGGGTATGAGTGTGCCGGTCACGCCCACCACTCCCTTGGTGGAGGCGCCCAACTTTTTGGCCTTCACACAGGAGCATCATCAACAGCCGCCGCAGCAGCATCAACCGCAACCGCAGCAGCAGCAGCAGCCGCCGCTTCCCAGCGCGACAATTTTGAGTGCGCGCAAAATGTCCAACTTTGATACACCGCCTGCCACACCAGAAGCCACGCCCATGAGCGTGGGCAACAGTCCCACCTTTAGGCAGCAACAACAGCAACAGCCCTCGGCATTGGCCAGCAACAGCCTGCTGCCAATGTCGCCAGCTGCTGCCGCTGATGATGCCGACGAATGTCTCTTTGATCTGGAGGATGTCGATGGACCACAAGGCCACACATCCCACAACTATCAGCAGCAGCAGCAGCACCAGCAATATCAGCGACTGCAGCAACAACAGCATCATCAGCAACAGCAACAGTTTCTTCAGCAGCACGAAGACAACATGAGCGATGCAGATGAGGCAGAGGGTAGGTCTTGAATTAGATGCAAATATATTTAATAAATAAATATATATATATATATAATAAACTCCATTGCTTATTCCAGATGCTCTTGATTTGGATAGCTCAGTGGCCATTGCGATGCATGGACCTCAGGCGCGAGGCTCCTCCACGGCGCAGATGAATTTTGCGAATTACGCGCGGAGTCTGCCCGTTGAGATAGCCAATTCTCCGCTGGCGGAGCGTGCCAATAATAATAACAATCAGCAGCAGCATGTGCTGCTCGAGGATGAGGAGGTAAGGCTATAAAATATAGTGCAAGCTAGCTAAAAGATTCATATTTAAACATTCTCTCACTAGGTGCTGGACAATACCTTGGACATAGCAGCTAGCATCAAGGCATTGGCCAAGAGTGTTCATGGTGAGCCCGTATTTGGTGACCTGCCACGCCCACGTTTGCGGTCACAGATCTGAAAGAGGGCCATGGAACCAACAACAGCGACAACTACGTGCACCATAATTTGTTAAAGGAAAAGTGAGGAGAATTCCTCAGTTGTTTTTGCTAAACTAAATTAGTTTGCTCAAGTTAAAATTTGGACTCTTGAAGCGCCTTCATCCAACACACACACACACGCGCACTAGCGTATATATATATATACGCTCACATCTACACATCTGCATAGGCATATGCACCATAACATTTAATTAAGATAAAAGATAACAAAACTATGTTGAAGCAAATTCATGTAATTTCTCTCTATTATGATTTGAAAATACTTTCTGCTTCCTTTACATAATTTATATATACATATATATATTCTGAAAGTCAAAATGTGAAAAATGTGTATTTTCTTTTGCAAGTAACGAAAAGTGTAAACGGGGCTGTTGTTGGCCACCGTCACATTTGCAATTAATTAACTGATGATGTTGTTAGTTTATACAATGAATTAATTATATATCTCTATGCATACAAACTACAAACAAACAAACAAAAATATATACAAAAAGTGCACACGAACCAAAACGTGGTTAACTGTAAACAAAGTTCAATTGAGCTGTTTTCTTTTTTATTCAAATATCAATGGGAATTGGCTATAGATTTGTTTACTATTTTAAATTCGGGATATTGAATGCAATGCAAAGCTAAAAGGTTTTAGAAGATTTCCCACACTAAACTTGGCTAGTAACAAGAAGAGAGATCTTACGTGTGAGAAAGTTTATAGAATTTGATTTTTGGATAACTTGAGAGCGTCGAGTAATATTTATAAGGTTTATGCTTATCTTGGAATATTTGTGCAATAAGTTGAATTTTATATGATAAATACTAAGCAGCTTTGTCGGTGTTTCTGAGCGCGTACTGTAGTTATAGATTGATGATGGCTTGGAAAATTATTTTCATATTATAAGTAGAATAGTGAAGACTTGATCACATAGCTGTAAACTTCAACTAAGGCATTTAGAAAAGTATACACAAATTGAAAGAGAACTCGATATGATTTCAATATTTATACATTTCACACTTTATAAACATATTTATATTTTATTTATACTTTTGTTTTATGAAAATCTACAAATCGCTTTAACAAATAATTTTGTTGGTACTACGATATTTTAGGGGGAGTTGAGGCAGTTGGACTAAGTTGACATGCAGCTGGCATTACTTATAGCTAGGGGACTATTACTTAGAACTAAGGCTTAGGTATTAACTTTACAAATTTAGAAGGGCCGTCAGTGCCAAGCTTTGAATTTAGAAGATAGCCGAGAGGCGTTCAATCTCCAGCAGATCGGCGAGTATCTCCTCGGTGCGAGTGCCAATCTTTTTGGCAACCTCGCCGCGCTCCGAATGGGCCAACATGCGATAGGACCAGATAAGATCACCATCGATGATGCAGCGCGACGGATTGATGCCCATTTTCTTGACCGTCTTTATCGTACGATACTCTTTTGGATTCAGACCACACAAATGATCCATATAGGAGAGCAGCACATTCTGCAGCATAAGAAAACGTCGATAGACTTTCTCTGGCAGCGGCAAGCAATAGCCGAGAGCTCCATCGAGCGTGCCATAGATGACCAAATGCTTGTTCTCGTAGAGGAAGGGCTGTCGCTGATGCAGACCTCGTTGATGGCACTGCACCCGGAACATGGTGTTCACCACTTGGCCCAGATGGTAATCCGCTTTGCGCAACAGCTTTTGTCCACCCAACGATTCGCGTGCTTCCGGCTGATACATATAGACAATTAGATTGCGTTCCGCATCGGTGACCAGAAATCCTAAATTCGAGTTGTCTACCATGAATTCGATGCCAAAGACCTCGAGTGGATTGAAGTCGCGCGAGGCCAGCGACAGAGTGCGATATTCCTCCTGGAAGCGCAGCAAACTGATCGATTTATAAACATCCGCTATGAAGATCAGCGACTTGACCGTAATTATCTGATGCACATAGATGTTCGTGTCGATGAAGGCGACGCCAATGAGATCGCCGTCTCGCAGTTGCCAAATGTAGATCTTCTGGCCGAGACCTGTCACCAGGAAGCCCACCACATCGGAGATGGCCGAGACGGGTCCCTTTTGCTCCTTCTTGAACACTTCCTTAAGCTTGAATTTTGTCATCGGTTTGCCGGGTTCGGGCACTACTTCAATGATATCATAGATGTGGATATTGCCGCGACTGGTGATATCTTCGCTGTAATTGAAGTTTGTGCCAATGCAGAGATATTCCTTCAAGCCTGATCGTGTGCCCTCATACGACAGTTTCACAATCTTGAAGGCCGTCACGTGTTCCCACGGCTCAAACTGTATCGAAGCATCCGGTACAATCTCCCATGTCTCGGGACTTATCAAGACCATTTCAAATAGCGAGCCAATTGGGTAAATGAAACGTTCACCTCGACTCTCCTCGGACAGCTCCTTGTCTTCGCCATTGAAGCGATAATATTTGGTCATCGGCTCCTCCTTCTGTGTGATCAAGCAATAAACTCGATTCTCCCGATGATAAACCAATTGGCGAGGCGTGCAGCGCAATGGAACCTTTCGCACCGGCCAGGCGGCATCGTAACTCAAATAGGTGGGCAGCACAGAGATCTTCAGCTCATAGGTGGTATCGAAGTAGAGGAAGCCATGTGGAATATTCACATTATTGAAGGCAGCAAAGCTGCGAACATCCGCATTGCCCAGCAGTCGATGAATGCGCAGTTCGCCGCGCGCAGTTAGAAAGACGAAACAGGGATTCACGCCGCACACCATAATCCCGGCCAGGCCGCCCACATTGGCGAAGTAGCGCAGCTTTTGCACATATTTGGGCTGCATATTGTACGACTCGGCCTCGTCCGTCTCCTCCTCATTGATCAGTTCAATGTGCGTGGGCTGTTGATCGAGTAGATGCAGCTGCTCCAGCTTCCGAAAGCGTATCTTCAGATGTCCCTTGGCATAGCGAAAGACCTGATAGATGAGCAGCTCCAACCGGGTGCGCACCAGCAACAACGGTCGATCGCCGTGTTGGCCCAGGCCCACGAGGCACAGCTCGAGCGGCAGCGGAGAGTTCGCATGCTGTGGCATACAAGCATGCAAGATGCCCGCCTTGGAGTTCTCCTGTGTCAATGAAATCGGAACGAATTCCATGGCATCTGTGAGCACCAGTGCGCCATTGCCCACATCGTTGACCAAATAGACGAGCTTCATGTCCGGCATCGAATAGATTTCCAGCGTGCCGCTTTGCCGTGCCACCACCAGCCAATAGCTGGGCTTTGCCTGCACCAGTTGGCGTCGCCACCAATCCGAATTCTTTTGCTTCGATTGCTTGGCCAGATCGGCCATGCTGTTCAGTTTGAACGCATTGCCCGCATCGCCGTAGAGCAGGTCCTCCTCGTCCTCGACCTTCATGTGCGGCTCGGCCTTCATGTAGCCGCCAAAGCTATTCACGAATCCCGCTCCCGAACTTCCAGTTAAATTGAGCACATCGTCCGCTTTGCAGGTGAATAGTCCTGACAGATCCTTGTACGCCGCTATCGCAACCACAGCAGGAGCACTGCTGATCGTGTGCTTATTAATGGCTAAACGAGGTGTGCCGCGCGTCTCACGCAGCGCCAGCGTAATTACCTGGCCATTGAGTACACGCAGGCAGACATAGGGATCGGCTATAGACACCTGCACCACGGGTGAGCCTACATCGATGGGCACATTCTGGATGAGTCGGGTGCCCTGCAGTAGTCGCACATGACGCGTAGTTACCTGTGAGGAAGATTAATGTAAAGTTATTAAAAGAATGAAGGGGGAGCATGCTCAAGTGATAATATTACTATAATCTAAACATACCTGCACTATGAACCGTTGCTGGCCGAGATTACCGACATATATGGTCGGCTGGTTGACAGTGAAGCCAGTGTTCTCGATCTCATTGATCTCCTGTCCTGTTTGCAGCACAAGCGTCGAGGATCGCTGTGAGAGTAGCATGAAATCATGCTGCTCCTGTCGTGCTGTTGACGGTTTGCGCGTTGCGTCATCGAACACCGTCCACACATCCAGACAGCCATCCAATTCGAAGCTGGTGATGATCTGTGGATTGATGCAGTTGACAAAAACAGAGAGTGCGCCATTTTTGCTGTGCCCTGTGGCGGCGACAAGTTCAATTTTCAGCTCACTTAAGGACTCGGCATGTGGACGCAATGTGGTGCCATCCTCTTCGAACTCCACACGTTCACCGGCGCACATATAGTTGATTGGAGCCACATTAATCAGACTGTCGCAGACTTCGAAGATGAATTTTCGTAGCTGCAGCACCGAAGCTTTGGCACCCGAGCCATACACCTCCAGCTCTTCATCCTCGATGCGACGAGATTTAGCCTGCGATGGCGCCTCATGCTGGTCTACATCATACACCTGGTCCTCATCCAATTGTGGAGGAGACTGATCAATCGATTGCTGCTGCTGATCCCCTACAGCTGCTGCTGCTGCTGCTGCTGCTGCTTGTGTCTCGACGTCATCCAAGGTAATCACTGTGCTTTGATCCTCCTCGGTGAAGTGCAACAGCAGCGAATTGCCCAAACGGGAGCCAAGAAAGATGTACTCGGTGTGACAGACGCAGATACAGCTGGTGAGCACGCTGGCCGCCGCTTTGTGAAAGTGGAAATTACGCACAGTTCGCATGGAGTCGACACAAAGGGTCAGCACATAGAGATCTCCCGTACGCAGCGATATAACTAACTTGTCCACATCAATGAAAGCAAAGTTCGCACAGTCCAAGCTAAGCTTAACATTGTCCTGCGGCTTGAGGGGAAAGCTGGTGCTATTGTCGGCAGAGCTATTCAAACTGACTCCATAAGGCGGCACGCTCTGGTTCAAATAAATGATCGCATTCACCGTCATAACCAAGCAGCCACCGATGGGCTTCTGTATGGGAAAGACATGCAGGCAATCGTATGGCAAGCTATTCACCGTCCAGATAATGGGATGCACGCGTTGCTGAATGTTCAGGGAGATGGCCACCAGCACACAGGTGTCGGAGCGCACCTTGATGCGGCCCGCACAGGTGCGTACCGGCTCGTAGAGTATAAGCAGCGTCGGCTCATAATAGCCATGCAGAAATTGTATGTCCAGCACATTGTCTAGCTTCTCGTCGAGATCAGCTAGGGCTATTAGATATGAAGCCATAATTGGCGTTCGTGATACCAATGCTGTGGGCGCCTTCTTAATGGGCTTTACATCTGCAAGCTCGATCTCATCGAGACTGTTGTCTTTGCGAAAGGGTAGCACGACCAAACGCTTGCCATAGACAAGCATCACAGCACACCTAGCATCTGGATCCACTCGCACCACGGGCACGTGATAACGGCCTGTCCACCCACCTCGTATGTCATCCTCTTCGAAATAGTGCAGTGAGAGTGTTTTTAATGTTTGCGTATCTGCGTCCAGCTGTAGCACCGAAAGTTTTGCATCTTTAAAGCTCACAAGCAACGCATCTCGCATTCCACCAGCCAAGGAGACGCTCTGCAGCGACATTACATTGCCATAGAGGGAATAGCTGGCTAGGCATTCGAGTCGCATTTTGGGCGCCAGTCGCATTTCGCTTGGATTCAGTTTCTGCCGCTGCGTCGCATCCACGTTGGGTGCAATACGATAAACCTTGAGCACATTGGCGCCGGCTACGACCAGATTCTCCTCTACATTGTTGAAGAAGCGGCACGAGATGGCGAATTCCACTGATGTGGCCGCGTGTGTCTGCTTGCACATAGAAAACATCTTGGCGGGTTTATGTACGATAATTTAAATAAAACAACTAATTAAAACATTTCCCACTCAGCGATAAAAAATAAAATATCTGCCGGCGTTGTTTACATCTGTTTGTCCATCTGCAAAACTATCGATAGTTGCTCTCTTATTGATGGTAAGATCTCGATAATTTTAAAACGTCTAATTAACAATACCACTGAATAAACAGAATTAATACTGACATATTAATTATTTGCTTATATCTTAATTATTGTAATTAAAATATTATGAGTTAAGTCCACCAAAATATCGCAATTTCACACTTTCCATTTATAAGGTGCAATATATAAAAGCAAGTGTATTATTGAATTAATTATGATCAATGAATTAAATTTACCCATATTAAGAGCATTCATTGCTCTTATTTCAATATATATCGCAATGTACCATTTCCAAAAGTTTTTGAAAATAACAACTTTGGTCACTCTAGAAATGTCATTAATATCGATATTATTGACAATTGTTTAGCAGCTCTAGTTTTAGTGTAGTGCAGTTTTTAACATCCCTATTGCTCTCAAACTGGGAGTCCAATAACTATAATTTAACCATCAAATAAATAGGCTTTAAATGTTAGAATGTGAAACTACAAATGTGTGTTATATATGCTTATTTTTTATTGTACAATATAACAAGAATTTCATTCAATTAACTGGAAGCTATTTTTTTTTTTTTTTGCTGCGTAGCTTCTCTCCGTACGCGTAACAAAGACAGCGGTTGGCGTGCAGCCAAAACATATGTAAACGCTTGCGTAAGAAAGAGTCAACGCCATACAGCACAAGAAGCAGAAAAAGAATCCAAAATCTTGTAGCTCTCTGCTTCTGCTTTTGTTTGTGTCTTTGCAACAACCATTATATTTATATATATTTTTTTTAACTCGGTGCAGAAGAACTAACATTAATTGAGCCGAAGTGTGGGTGCAATTTTAAGTATTTCTGGATTAAAGCGCAATTAGCAAAAGCCAAAACAAACCACGCAAAAAGTTTTTATATGTGCGTGGATGCGTGTGTGTGCGCATTATAATTATATGTGTGCGATAGTGTGTTTGTATGTGTGTACGAGCATACATATGTATTATTCCTGCAGGGGCTAAAGCAACAAACCAACCAACTTTGCTTTGCTCTCTTTTTAATGTTGTTGTGTTTGTTATTGTAGGCAACAAATTCACGGCGGACACACACATATGTATTAATATATATATATATACATATATATGTATGTGTATAAAAAGGAAAAGGCAAAGAGCAGCAAATGAAAATTAGCGTGTGTAACAAATGTGTGCGTGAAAAGTGACTGGGCGTAAGGGTTTTTATCGTAAAGGTAAAACAAAACACGGACCAAAATAATTATTGTAAAGCTGTCGTTGTTTTTTGAGGAGGCAAAGTTTAATTGCCGCCAACCACAAAGCCCATTGAAATGGCAGAGACTGCTGCTGGCCAGGTGAGTTGTGATTACATTTAATTAAATATAATATATTTTTAAATTAAAGTATTCCTTTTTTTTTTTTGTAGTATGTTCGTAAAAAGCATTTAAACTGCCTCCTAACATGGACCCAATAACAAAAACAACATTGACACGAAACATTTCTGAGTCGAGTTGTAAATAGTAAAAAAAAAAAAAAAAAATATATATGAATATGAAAACGATAACGCCTGATACATTAACATCCGTATCAGCCGCGTCGCAACATCATCATCAGCAGCAGCAGCAGCCGCAGCCCCAACATCAGCAGCAGTTGCAGCTGCATCAACCACATAATCATTTGCCCGCCATCATTCCACAACAACACATAACACCGGTGATTATGGAAGCAACAGCGCATGTGAATCTCGTGGATGATGACGACGAAAAGGATCCACTGGCATTGGAGCAGACAACAGTAACGGAGGCGCCTCAGCAGCAGACACACAACTCAACATTGTCGAACAAGCACACACATAGTCTGAGGTTAGTTTGTTATTTACATCTTTATTCATATATGAAAGTTAACCCGCCGTCTTTGTGTCCACAGGCGCCACCTGCCACGCATCATTGTGAAACCTATACCACCTGAGAAGAAGTCAACTCCACCCAGTGAGGATGCATTGCTAAATGCTGGACTGCAGCCAGTGCCTGCGTTGTTTGTGCCACCAAGCATTGCCTCGACAACAGTGACGGGAACAGCGACAGCTGCTGTTGCTGGAGCCGTTGCTGCTCCTACGCCTGTGCGCGGCATCAGCAGTCGACGCATACAACAACAGCAGCAGGCCAAAGCAGCTGCAGCAGCAGCGGCAGCAGCAGCTGCAGCAGCGGCAGCCGCAACAGCCAGTTCAAATGTGACTGCTCCAGTCAGTGGTAAAGCCACCACACAAACATCCACAATGCGCGAGGTTCTGGCTTCGATTCCGGGCTTTAGTGTGAAGCCGCGTCGTCGCAGTAACAAAAAACTTACAACAGCCGCGCAAATTGAACAAACAAAAGATGGTAAAATTGATTTGGAGACACCGGATTCGATATTGGCATCGACGAATCTGCGTGCGCTGCTTAATAAGCAAACGTTCTCATTGTTGCCGCCACTGTATCAACATAATCTCATTCAGTTGCTGCCGAGCGTGGATCGTGAGGCCAGCGAGATAGTGCAGCAGCAGCAGCAGCAACAACAACAGCCACTGCAGCCAGAACAACCTAGCACTAGCAGCAGCACTACAGAAGCAATTCGTTTAAGCGCCTCCTGCCTGAATAATGAGTTCTTTGCGCGCGCATGTTTGGAGTGGCGTGAACGTCTCAGTGAGGGCGAATTCACGCCCGAGAATCAAATGAAGCTGAAAACGGAAGCGGAACGCGAAAAGAATAAGTTGGATCCATGGAAGGTCAAACATTTCGAGCCCTATTGGGGCGAGAAGATAGCGAAGCGTGCGCCGAACGTAAACCCGCCTAGTAGCAAAATAAAGATGGAGCCGATAAGACAACAGCAACAGCCGCAGCAGCAGCAACAACAACAACAACCAGCAGCTGTAGCACCGGCACCGGCACCACCACCAATAACTACAACAACAACAACAACACAGCAGCAGCAACTACAACAAGCAACATGTGATAATGAGACTGAACTGAAATTTAATACGGTAAATTTGCAAAATTTATTTTAAAACTAAGATGCGGTTGTAATAGTTTCTTAAATTATATTAATGTCTTACCCTAATTTATTACAGAGCACAAAGTGCGAATCGACCACCACAACAGAAGCAACAACAACCGCAAAAACTGACAGTGCCGCATCATCAGCAACAGAAGCAACAGCAGCAATAGCAACAACAACAACGGTTGTAACAGAGACTGCAATTAGTAGCAGCAATGCTTTAACGGAGCAACAGCGCCGCCTGCTAAAGCGACCTTCGAGCAGTCCCTCGCGTCGGAAACGCAGCGGTTCGCTTAATATGGCCGAAGAGCAGGATGAGATGCCCAGCACGTCAAAAGAGAGCAAGCAAATAAAACGTGAACTAGCTGATATTGTTCCTAATAATGACATGGCGAATGTGGCAGATGTTGTTGATCATGTAGTAGTAGCAGCTGCAACAACAACACCTGCAGTAACTAACAATAGCCAGCAGCCCCTTATCAACAGTACCTGTGATAAAATTGAGACACCTGATGCACAGACAACAATAGTAGCAATATCAACAACGACATCGACAGCAGCAACCTCAACAATCACAAATGCAATACCAGCAGCAGCAGCGGCAACATCCACAATTGCAGACCCAATTAATAATTTTGCGGGCTATTTGCAAAATGTAGACCTGGCAGAAGGTGCGTACATTATAATTAATTTAAAGTCATGTATGTGGCATTGACAATAATTTCATTTTGTTTAGATACCAAAGCAACGGATAATATTGTGACAGAAGCAACAGCATCTGCCTCAACAACGACAAACAGCCATGATTTTGTATTTGCCGATACGATTGATCATGGTAAGCTTCTTTTGACTATTTAACATGCTAATTAAAAATGTAGCTAAATAAAATATTTAATTAAACGGTTTTGGTTCTTTCTATATTATGTTTCTTTATAATAGTTAAGTCAATATGTATATTTGTATTTTATTATTGTACGTTACTCATATTGTATGTTATTCCTATTGAATCATTTGGATAAACTTTCTATATTTGTTGCATATTATTTACTTTGAGCTTTATTTGTTAATAATAATTTGTTACTGGATTTCAAAATTGTTTTTTAAACTTTAATAAATGTATTTGGTATATAAATATTTCAAAATTTCAATTATTATTTTTGTATATTTTTATTACTTATTTAATAAGAATTTATTATGGTTTATATCATTTATCACTTATGAAAAACTCACCTAATATCTTTTTCCAACTCTTGCTTCAATGTTCGTTCTCCATGCAGCCTATTTCCATGATCACCAAGCAGCCATCAGCCACGCCTACTACTCATCATCACCATCGCCAAATTGTAATATATACCTATATATATATATCTATATTTAGTGTTATCAATGCTTTAATGCTCTCTGGCTTTTTTTTCGTTAGCAACCGCAACAATCATCAAGCTGAACGATCATTGTGATAAGCAGCTGGAGGATTCAGGAATGACTCTAGCTATGTCTATGCCCTTGGCAAGCAGTTCTACAGGCTCATCATTGGTTAATACAACACCTGCTAGTTCGCTAACATCTAGTAGTTGCACATCCTCTTCGTTATCATCATCGCTCTCCTCGTCTTGCTCCAGCAGCAACTCTTCCTCAACAGCTCCAACCACAACTACAGCGGTCGGGGCGGGAGCTACAACTACGCCACTATCGCTGGGCACTCCAGCGGAAACGACACTGGCCAATATGCAGGCCATGCTCAGCACGGTAGCCACGCTGCAACAACAGCAACACCAGCAGCAGGAGCAACAGCAGCATCAACAGGTGGAATTGCCGGTGGAGTTAAATTCGAGCGAAATGTTTCAGAATGTGCAACACGATTGGAATTTTGGTGGCATCAAATTGTTGTCAGCAGCACCGACGCAAGCATCTGAAAATGCTGTGGATCGATTGCAGCATCAGGTCGAGCAGCATCTGAATCATGAGGACATTCAATTAATGGATGTGGTGCATGAAGCGGAGGAGGAGGAGGAAGAGGAGGTAATCGAAGATATGGTCGAGTGTCACAATCTTCTGGACAATGATGAAGATGAAGATGGAGATGAAATAGTGGACGAGGACGATGAGGATGTGGTGGAGTGCATCGAAGCTGAGCAACAGGATCAGGATGATTTAATGAACGAAATGGTGGAACATGTTATGGATGTTAGTGGTGGTGATGCCGTGCAAGATATTGTGAACAAACTGCAGCAACAGCAACAACAACAGCAGCAGCAACAACAGCAGCAACAGCTGCAGGCACAGTTGCAAGACGTTGTGCAGTTGACGCAGCATTCCTTTATGCCGCAGGCGCACAGCAGCGACTTTGCGAACGAGGTAAGTAATTGAAAAAATATCATTCAATTGTAGTTTAATAAATTTATTAATAATTAACGTATCAAATTCACAGATCTCCCACGAATTGCTGTGCGATGCGGTGCCCATGTCCGCTGCCGAAATGGAAGTGTCCAGCACAGTCATTACGAACAGCAGCAACAGCAATGACAGTAGCAACAATTTGAGTCTGTGCAGCAGCAGTAGCAGCAGCATTGCCCTCAATCAGTTAGCTCCACAGCCAGCTGCTGCTGCGACCGCTGCCCCTGCACCGCAGCAACAGCAGCGTCAAATTTTGGTAGACTCGAATGGGCAAATCATTGGTAATTTCTTGCTGCAACAACAACAGCAACAGCAGCAACAACAACAGCAGCAGCAACAACAACAGCAACAGCGCCAACAACAGCAATTGCAACAACAGCAGCAACAAATTTTGCAACAGTTCACATTGCAAGCAGCCGCCCAGCAGCAACAGCAGCAGGCAACCAGCAGCAATTCGATACATAAGGCGCTGCCTGTAACCCTGCGTAAACCCTTCGAAATCAACAGCAATGGTGCACAGCAATTCTTGACACCCAATTTGCTGCAGCAACAGCAAATAGAGCAAAAACAGCAACAGCTGCAACAGTTGGCACTGCAGGCCCAGCTGCATCAGCGCCAGCTGCTGGCACAAGCAGCCAACAACAATTTGCTGCAACAACAGCAGCTTCAGCAGCAGCAAACCTATCAACAGCAGCAGCAGCAACAGCAAGCTGTGGTGCCACCCAAGTTCATAGCCAAACCGCTGAATATCATATCCATGACACGACCCGCTAATGCGTCACCCAATGCAGCAGCAACAGCTGCTGTGCCCACAGCAGCCACAAACAATGCCCAAATTCCGTCCAGCTATGCAAATGTTGTGACAGCTCAGCAGCAGGTCAATCACAACAGCAATCTGCAGCAGCAGCAGCAACAACAACAACAACAAACATTGCAGTTGCAACCAGTTGCCACAGTTAACAATGTGCTGACCATGAAAACGTTGCCGCCTTCGGGGGTGCCCACAACCATTGCCCAGCAAAGACTGCAGCCAAAGATGCCCACGGGGAAGGGGCGCAAGGCGACTACCAATCGTTTGCCACCAGGAGCTGTCAATCTGGAGCGCAGCTATCAAATCTGCCAAGCTGTCATACAAAACAGTCCGAATCGTGAGAACCTCAAAGCGCAGCTGCGTCCGCCAGCGGCCATACTCAGCCAGCAGCAACAACAGACGACGCCAACCACTGCAGTGAGCAGCAGCAACGCAACACTTAATGTGGCCACGGTGGCAGCCACACCGTTAAACAATGTGCCTGCTGTAGCAACTGTCGCTGTATCAGCACCATCACAAAATCTGGTCAAGCAGGAGGAGCTGCCAGCCCTGCCCCCCAACGTGCTGGGCGTGGGCAGACCGGGCGTCTATAAGGTAAGCTAATTGTTATTCGTAAACTAGAATATATCAGCTAATTTTTTTAAATTAATGTCTATCCAGGTCATTGGTCCGCGCATGAGTGGCTTTCCGCGGAAGAAGTACGTGCAGCGCAAGCCCTCGCCTACAATGATGCGGCACTTGCTGACAGCAACGCCTGGTGCGTCCAGCCCACTGCAGCAGCAACAGCAGTTGGTCACGCAACAGTCCGGCCAAGAGCAGCAGCAGCTCTTACATCAGAATGGCACCGGTCAATATGTGCTCGTGCATCGCGCCAATGTGGGCGCAGCTGACAATCAGGCACCGCGGGCATCCAGTGCGCCGCCTTTACATCAAAATCAGGTGAGTACTACAGTTGACTTCAAGTGAACAATAGACTTAATTATTCTTTTATTCCTTTTCAGTTTGTTGCCGTTCAGAATTCGCTGCACAGTCTTAATGGCATTAGTTTGGGCGGACGCGGGCGTCCAGCTTCAGTGGACAACAACAATACTGCCGGTAACGATGCAGTGCATCATAACGAGCTGCAGCAACAGCAACAGCAACTCAGCAATGTGAACGCGGCTGCGAATATTGTGCGGCGCAATATCGCTGCAGGTAAATTGGTGTATTATTAGTGCTTAGCGAGGTACGTCTTTCAAATCACCCCACATACACATCAAAAATTTAAATTCATTCATAAATTGGCACGTCATCATATTAATGAATTATCATACTAGATTTTTTAGACTTATCAACTATTTTGGCAAAAAAAAAAAAAATCTCCACGTTGACTCATTCTTTTTTCTGTTTCCACGTAACCCTTTTTAGCGTATACGTAACGAGTATGTAAACTGCATGCATTTATTTTCAATTAATATGCATTCACAGATTGATTAAGAGTAAATGTTTTAGAAGAATAATTGAATAGAATCAGAAAATTGTACAATTGCTGTTTAGATATTGCTCTGTTATACATAACGTCTATATTGTTAGTTCAGCAAAGATGACTAAATATTTAATATTTTTGGTACATTAGTTAAATTATCTTGGCAGCTCAAATATTTAACTTTCTTCCGCTCAATTTAATGTCAAAAAGAACAAAGCCAATGAATGTGTATTATAAAAATAATCTCAAATATTGTATTAACTTGTATTAACTACTCAGCGAAATCGATTTTACCTAAGAATCTAAATTAGTTCAGCTCCTGAATGAATTAGAAGAATTAGCGTAAGGATAAGGTCAATGAAAGTGCAATCAGTCCTGAGAAGTATGAGGTATTTTAAGTTAGAAAAAATATGTCATTAAGAACCTAGCTGATAATAGGCAGAAACGAGACAGCTCTTAGAATGCTCAACTGTGAATGCTGCAAATATATTGAAGTATGTACAATTGATTGAATTTATTAATTTCTTTATAATTTTGTAATATGCTGTAATTATATATATCTAATAAGTAAGTTTTCAGTTTTCAATTATATATATATAATAAGTAAGTTTTCAGTTGTAAAGTGTACATTAACTAATACCGTATTCTATTTTTAATAGGTACAAACATTACCTACATAGACAACAGCAATTCGCCGGCAACTCTTATGGATGCGGGCAATAATTACATTGTGACGACTACAGCAGCAACAACAACGGTTGCGGGAGGTGCAGGAACAACTCAGCAAACAACACAGCAGCAGCAACAGCAGCCACAACAACATGCTTTAATCCTGCATCAAAGCGGAGAGAATACGCCGCCAGGCAACGATGCGACCAACAATGGTTGTGCCTGTGCCTTAAATGCGATGGTCATTTGCCAGCAATGTGGCGCATTCTGTCACGATGATTGCATCAGCGCCTCAAAGCTGTGCGTGTCCTGTGTGATCAGATGAGAGCTAAGCCTCCAGATGCAACTTGACAACGTATTATAGTAATATATAGAGTTAAACCTATTTAAATGCAATGCTAATGCTATATTCTGTATATACATATATATATATATATATATAACAATGTATTGAGTGGCATGTCGAAAAATCACTTCGAAAGAGTATACACAGTTGAATACCAATCACTCCTTTTTTACCCAGACAATTTGTAAGCTAGACTTTAGAAGCGAAAACCCAATTATAAACAAAACCATTATACACTGACTACCCATTTTCAATGGGTTCAGGGAATAAAAACCAAGTGCAGAGGCTTAGATACACTGAGAGAAAGAAAAACGAAAGCTAATGCTGATAAATGCTTACACAAAAAGCAAAACCCTTTTGTATAAAGAAAGTAGCTATAAAACAAAGCTTAATATTCAAGCAAGTGTTGTGTATTACGTGCATGTTTCGTACCCTTAAAAGAACGGGTATTACAGCAGCACATAAAAATGAAAATAATGAACAGATTAACAAGGAATAAAAACACTCATTGTAATTTAAACAAAACAAAAAGGCAGCGGCAAAAGCAGCAAATAAAACCAATAAAAACCAAGATATGTAAATATTTATGTTTAATATTAAATGTAATTTATAAATGAAAAATAGTATATATATATATGATTATGTGTAATTATGTTTAAGCTAGAATTGAGAAAAACTTCAAACTTAGGTTGACGTATGCCTGAAGACTATATTTTTATAATTTGTCACTGCAGTTGATTTGTTTTTAATCAAATACATAAGCAACTACATAATATACATACATGCAACTACAATTCGCATACATTTACATAACATACATATATTTTAATGTGTAATGTTTCGTATACCTAAGCTCTTTTTATTTCCCTACTTCTAAGTTTATCATCCCACACAATCCACAAATGAAAAAAAAACTAGCATACACATAATATAGCGTATAAAATTAATTATAATTCGCATATAAAAATTGATTTAAATGCATAAAACTGTTGATAAAAAGTAAAACAAAAACAAACACAAATATACATTGCAACAACACAAAATATAAACGTTAATTGAGAAACTAAAATGCAATTTAAAAATAAAAAAACATTAAATATTATATAGAGATGAGGAACAAAATTTAAAAAAAAAAAAGGTAAAACAAAAATCATTTTGCTCCTAGATGCACTCAAAATTAACCAATAAACATTATTATGAATAAATTGAGAAAAAAAAGAAAAATAATAATAGTAGAAATTTAATACAAGGGTATTTTGAAAAATTGTTGAAAATTCTTCAGATATGCTTATATTACTAATAACATTTTTTAACAAAAGATGGGGCATCAGAAACGGGTAATTTTAACAAAAACTATTTTATTTTTTATTATAAAAACAATTTTGTATTTACAAAGGCAAAGAAAACGTGGCAACCACTAAAGCAACAATTGTGGACACCTCGGCCATAGCCCCGTTGCCAGTATCGCCGCACATAAGGGTTTTCGATATACAGGGTATCTCTTTGTAGCCCCATTGGATTAGTTTATCAATCTGCTCACGCGTAATGGGATGGTCGTACATGCGTGTATTCATGGCTGGGGCAAAAAACAGTGGCTTCTCCAAATCCCAAGCACGAACCACGCACAACATCAAATTATCGCAAATGCCCTGCAATAAAATGTATTTTTTTTTTTAAATAATATGTATCTAAAGTTTAATTAAAGATAAGTTAATCTTACATTTGCTATTTTTGCTAGAGAATTGGCGCTGAGCGGCGCGATTAGCAGAAGGTCGGCCCACTTGCCTAGGTCAATGTGCAATACCGGATCACCTCGTTTATTCCAGGTGAGCCACTCGTCGCGGTTATGTAAAATGGGCACATGCTCCGGCACCTCCTCCAGTTCAATAAAATGCTTCGCATGCTCCGTTATAATGATTTTAATCTAGTTGAAGAGTTTCTAGTCGGTTAGTGGAAATGAAGAACGGGAGCATGTGGGAACTTACATGAAATTTGTAGGGCAGCTTGTCTTCGCTAAGTTCGGATATTATTTGTACCAGTTTGATCGTCGCCACGCTGCCTGTGGCTGCGATTAAAATATTTCGTTCTGGCTTCATTATTTCTGTTGCTGTTCTTTCCCTGTTGGTTGTTCCTTTTCCGGAAATCCCAGTTTCGCCCATTCTGTTTTTTCCATAAGATTGTTTTCCATGCGACAGCCCAAATACTCTTTTGCTTCTACCCGGCACTTGGAGTTGTCGTTGTCGTTGCGGCGCAAGCAACTGGCGTAAATTAAGAAATTCTTCTTACACAAGCTCTCGTGATCTAACGGAAAGCTGCCCTTCTCTGGCGCTGTGGGTATGAACTTCTTTTGATTGTAAATCTGTGAAGTCATTGGAATATCTTTCTTATCTTAGAAACAACATAAAAGATCGTGTGAAAATTATGAAATAGATAAAAGGTAAATATAGTGTCTATAAAAACAACTGTGAACTGCTGTGGGTGAGGATGCCAGAGTTTTAAATTAAATTGTGGAACTGGCAGCACGGTTGCAACAGCTGCTGATGTGTACATACATATGTATGTATAAAGAAAATAACATATTCATAATAAACCAATTGCGTGAAAACTGTCATTAATATATTTTTAATATATTTAAATACTACTTAGTATGTTTATGAAGTTGTACAAACATTGGAAACGCTGCCAACAGAACATTAAGCCGATATAATAAATTATTTAATAATTACAATGTTAATATAAAATACAAATGCTCATATTGAATTTTAAAGTATTGCTATCCTAAATGTTGAAAAATGTATATTTTATTTTTAATTTATTAGAATTAAAAAATATATATATTTCTTAAATATTACGATTGCCAAGTACCTGTTTATTCTTTGTAAATTCTGGCAACGCTATACACGAAGCCGGCAGAATGCAGTGGCTTAAATTGTTAATTTATTTTATTTCAATACTAATATTAAATACAAATGCTAAGTTTGAGCGCGATCCCAATGGCTACATTTCTTATTGTCCTTGCATGGGTAAGTTTCGTTAGAATTTCTTATTTCATTACTAAATTAATTTATTGCTTGTGCTTTTCAGGACGTTTCGGTAACCAAGCGGATCATTTCTTAGGCTCGCTAGCCTTTGCCCAGGCTCTAAATCGCACCTTAATATTGCCACCTTGGGTGGAATATCGCAAAGGTGAAATGCGATCCCGCCAGGTTCCATTCGACACATATTTCGAGGTGGAGCCGCTACTGCAATTTCATCGCGTTATCCTTATGTCTGACTTTATGGAATACTTGGCCGATGAGGTGTGGCCTGCCAACGAGCGCATATCATTCTGTTATATGGAACGCAAAAGCTTGCAGGAAGAGAAAAATAATCCAGATGCCCCGAATTGTCATGCCAAAGATGGTAACCCCTTTGGTCCTTTCTGGGATACATATAGCATTGACTTTGTAGGCTCAGAGTTTTATGGTCCACTTCACTTTGATGTACGCCACAGTTCAATAGCAACCAAGTGGCAAGAAAAGTACAAAGCTGATAAGTGGCCTGTGTTGGCGTTCACTGGCGCTCCGGCCAGCTTTCCCGTGCAGCTCGAGAATCGTGAATTACAAAAGTACTTAATATGGAGTCCCAAGTATCGAGAAGCCGCTCGTGAATTTATACGTACGGTACTACCCAGAGGTGCATTTATCGGTCTGCATCTGCGAAATGGTATTGATTGGGTGCGTGCCTGTGAGCACATTAAGGATAGCCAACAGCTTTTCGCATCGCCCCAATGTCTTGGCTATAAGAATGAACGTGGCGAGCTGTACCATGAGCTCTGCATGCCGACAAAGGAGGCAATTATCAGACAGCTGAAACGAACGATTAAAAATGTGCGTCAATCGCAGCCAAAGAACGAAGTAAAGTCTGTATTTGTGGCATCCGATGCGAATCATATGATAGCTGAGCTCTCGAGTGCGCTCGCTCGCATGGATATCAGTGTGCATAAGCTACAAGAGGATGACCCCTATTTGGATTTGGCCATACTAGGACAATCGAATCATTTCATAGGCAACTGCATCTCTTCGTATACTGCTTTTGTAAAACGGGAAAGGGATACGCACGGATTTCCCTCGTATTTTTGGTCGTTTCCCAAAGAAAAGGAACGTCAGCAATCGAAGCCACATGAGGAGCTATAAGAGCTATGACAATCTCTGACAAAATCTCTCTTAAAAAATATATATATGTCATACACATATGCCAGCAGATAGTGTTAAGCTAGAAAGTATGCACATTTCTATTGCAAGGATAGTCAACTGACAAATATCTCACCTAATAACATATTTTATACTAATTTAATTAAGTTAATACGTTTTTGTCTTTTGCCGGATAATTTCCAGACTATCCTTGTTTAAGCTGCAAGTAATTAATTTATGACTTTGATTTTACTTAGTAATTTATTCAAGCTTGGTTTTTCACGCATTCCTCAAAATAATTTATATTATGTAAAACTTTATACCAGCGCTCGTATTTTATTTGTTCTTGGATGTCAGTTGTTTCTTTAATGTATCAGTTTTTGTGAGCGTGCCAGATCCAGTTGTACAGACGATACATTTGTTAATCCCTCGCGTACGGAGCTCAAGTTCTCCTTCCAAGCCTGCAGCAGATCGCGCAGCTGTTCCCACTGTGGTGCGCCAAAGGTGCGATGCATTGTCGATGAGATGTGCACCTTGCGATTTGCCTGATCGAGACGTGCACGCACAAGCTTTGTTTTCAGCACTTCAATGACAAACGGTTCCACTTCATCCTCATTGATTTGCAACTCCTTGGTCAGTGTGTCGAATGTCATCTCGGGGTAGCTTTCGGCCAGCTGCATGAATGTCAATAAACGCATTTTCTTCATGTTCTGCTCGTGGTTCAAGCCTTGGGAGTTGACAAACTCCTTGTGATCCTCATAGAATTGCACATACGAGGGCAGCTTGTCCGACACAAAGATGGACAACAAATCGTGTATTAGATCACCTTCCAGGAAGCGCACAGGCTTCAGCGATAGCAAGGGGTCGAGCAGGAATGTATTAGGATCGGCCAGAGCGGTAACGATGCACTTCATGGCATCCTCACGAGCAACACACGCATTGTCTGCCGTATATGTGCCCAATAGTTCAATCATAACCTTTGAGGACAGCTCCAGATTGGTATCCTTGGTCACATCGTGCAAGAGGCGATATAACTTTTGCATCTGCTCACTGGAGGGTGGGCAATTGGCAAACTGGGACTTCAATTGATCGACGCCCGTGAAGACTTCGAGCACTTGATCACACTGCTTAGCCACCTGCACCAGATGATAGTAGACATGGTAGCGCAAGGGAGACGCTGTATCCAGATTATTGAATAATCGCCAAAGCGATTGCAGACAAACTTTTGCTAGCGGCTGATTGGGCGCTTTAGTCATCTTTTCGCAATAGGCCAGCACAATGTTTTCGCCACGATCCAGCGGTATCTAAAAATTACATCTTTATTGACAAATATTCAAAATTAATAATATACCTCATACGTACCGTGATCATAATGGATACAATGCTATTTAGTATGCCATCAATTTGGGCTGGTTCGCCGTCTTTGAAGCAAACTTCACATACGCCAATTATTTTGTGCAAATCATCCTCGACGCCTTTGTTCGATTTCTCCGATGAGATTTCAGCTCCAAGCTTCTTAAAATACTTGCGCAGCTCTTGCACCTATAGATATACAAAACAAAAAATTAATTTTAATTCATATATTTACAAGAATTGTTTTTGCACATAACCTCACTTTAAAGGGTAGAGCGGTACACAAAATATATTAAAGCAAAATTGTGACATTACCTGTTCATCTAAAGACAGGTCTATGAACACCGGATGCGAAGCCATCGTTTTGAAGAATGTTTAATTATTTATTTTTAGCAGAAGAATAAACAATTTTGCACGCACACGTCGTCGTCGTCGCTGAATTGACAACTCGAAAGGAAAAGGCAAAACAATGGCAGAGTTG
Organism: Drosophila buzzatii; assembly: GCA_035045845.1. Lineage (NCBI taxonomy): Eukaryota > Metazoa > Arthropoda > Insecta > Diptera > Drosophilidae > Drosophila > Drosophila buzzatii. Next base: position 11,340,766 of record JAWNOS010000244.1, on the reverse strand, counting down.
CCACACTAAGCAAAAAAAAAAAATCGATATTGATAGACATATCAATAACGATAATTGAGTTTCGAGATATTTGTTAATTTACCGGGATGCAAAATGGAAGATTTGGACGACGATTCGTTTGATGATGTTTTGGCATGCATGGATATACCCACAGCGTCGAAGCAACCTAAAATACAAGCGGCGACTGAAACAGCAACTACTAACAGCTCTACGGTTACTGGCACTGCAAAGCCCCCGCCGTCAAATCCCCACAGCGTTTTAGTACACACCAAACAACGCGGTAATCCTATTTTAAAATCCATTTTGAATGTGCCTCTGGAGTATCGGGATGATATAATACCAGACTATGTGGTGGGTCGCACTGCCTGCATATTGTTCCTTTCGCTTAAATATCACAATCTCAATCCGGATTATATATGCCAACGTCTTAAGGCACTGGGCAAATTATATGAGTTACGTGTGCTGCTTGTACAGGTAGACACCCCGGAGCCCCATAATGCGCTCAAAAGCTTGACACGCATTTCCCTGTTAGCCGATTTAACAATGATGCTGGCCTGGAATGCCGACGAGGCAGGCAAAATAATCGAAACTTACAAGCAATTCGAGAAACGTTCCCCAGACTTGATTATGGAGCGCGTTGAGTCCAATCCTCATCAGAAGGTTTGTAACGGTAGTCGGGTCTTTGAAATACTTAAATTATTTGATATACTTTATAGCTTGTAGCGGCTTTGACCAATATTAAACCGATTAACAAAACAGATGCCGTGACTTTGCTGCAAATCTTTGGCAATCTTGAGAACCTCATCAATGCCAGCGAGGAGCGTCTATCCCAAGTCATGGGCTTGGGCCCACGCAAAGCGAAGAAGTTATACAAAACTCTGCACGAACCATTTCTTAGCAAATAAGCCAAATTATTTATTACAATATATCCATTACTTATTATATACACAAAAACCTTAGGACTATTCCTGCAGCTTCCATATTTTAATGGTGCCATCATCGCTGCAGGAGATTAGTTGCCCGGCATTCACCGGATTCCACTCAACCGCATTCACATCCTGTTCATGGGCACCCTCCTCGCCAGTTAACAGTTCAAAGCTAGGAGCATCTCGCTTCGAATCGCTGCACTCCTTAAAAATGCGTATACCATCATCTCCGCATGCGCTGGCTATCAGACCTGTCAGCTTGCACCAAGACACATCGTATATGGCACGTGAATGTTGCCCAGACAGGGTGCACACACACTTCCACACAGTCGTCTTATCGGGCGTTGCTATGCCTGCTTCGTTGCCCGGATGATAAGCACGCCAGATCTTAAGTGTGGCATCATCGCTGCAGGAGACCAAACGTTCGCCATCGGCATCGAAATCAATGCTCCAAACGGTGCTCGTGTGTGAGCTAAGCGTTGCGGTGCAATCCCAATCACTGTCCAGAGCACTCTCGGCATACATTTTGATTGTGTTATCGTACGAAGCGGACGCAAGAATCTCTTTTGTCGGATGCCACACTACACGCTTCACATCCTGCGAGTGGGCATTAAGTACTGCGGCGCATTCAAATTCATCATCTCCAGCCACTTCCCAAATCCAAACAGATTTATCACGCGAACAAGTGGCCAACAGCCCACCACTACGTGACCAACTGACGCTCTTCACCTCGTTCTCATGCCCCTCCAGCGTAGCAGTGCATTCGTGCTTGGACCAAATGGCTGTGGTGGCATCAAAGCTAGCTGAAGCCAAATACTCACCACACGGAGACCAGCGTACCTCACGTATGGTACGCTTATGTCCATCCGATAGTATTGTCTTCGTTGTCCATGTATTCCCTGATAGAGACCAAATTCTGATGGCTTTGTCTTCACCGCAAGAAGCGAAACTGTTTCCCTTCGGATGCCATGCAACGCCCCAAATACGGCCTTTGTGACCTTGCAGTGTGTGTTCTAGAATAAGGCGACCCATAATACAATTTTTCTGTATATATTTTATTATATATGCTGGCTTTTTTGATAACACTGCATGCGTGCGGGTCCAAAAAAACAGATGATGGTCATTTGTTCAATTGCGAACTAGTTCGATCACTGTAACTTTTTATCATTTATGTTTCAATCAACATATATGAGATATATAGCGGAAAGATTGCATTTTCATTAATTCTAAGAAATTAGTGTTTTTATTTAATTGTGTTTTTTTAAATTAAGAACGCAATCGTACTTGTAATTCAGATAACACATTCTGGTAACACTCAGCTCTTATCACACAAGTTAAATTTCAGCACAAAACTTATCGATAGTTGCAGCTAACCGACAAGAATTTCCACTGAACTCTAAGAAATAAGCTTTTGCATTAAAAACATTCCAAGTCGAATAATATTAAACTGTTAAATTTATACGAGGCAGCAGTGTACTGAAACAGAAGCAGTGTATTGTGCATAGCCCAGAAATTATTTTTCTTTCCGATAAGAAAATGAACGGTCTAATTGTATTCAATAGCGCCAACGATGTGGCTTATCAGAACTTAAATGGACCGCTTACAGAAAAAATAAGCAGCATTGCCATCGCTCAGGGTCTGCTGCCGACGTCTGGTGCTCAACTGGACAGCAATGTACTGCTGCAGATATTCAGCCCAATTATTAGTTCCCAACGGATTATGCACTGTCAATTTGATAATGCGTATGCGAGTTTTCAATGCGAAAATGGCTTCAATTTGACCTTTGGCGAGCTGTTGGGATTTACATTCTTGAAAATTGGCCAAGTGGAAATTGAGCAGTTGATGCGGCAACTGGGAGTGGCCATGACGCTAACCCGTTATTGTTATGGTGCCAATTTATTTGGCTCACAGGCGGGCGCAATGCAACAGGAGCTGCTGACACAATGCCTCAATTGCTATGAGTCACAACTGTGGCAGGAGCAAGATCAGGAGCAGCAGGCCTATTTGCTGGAGGCATTACCTAAGCTGCTCATCAACGCTGAATTAAAGCGAACAGTGCACGTAACATTGGATGCATTGCTGGAGCAACTGCGTCAAACTGGAGGGCAGCAACGAACACACGCTCTACTGCTCGTCTCCAATAAGCTGGTGGCTTTGAATAGCACACGCCAAGCGCTTCCCTTGGCACCGGCAGATCTACTCTTTCTGGCCATCCTATCCCGTGCATTGCAATCCCAGAGATCTCAACGAGCTGTGGCTGTCTTCCTACAAGGCGTCACTCACGATGTAAACTCGGGTTGTGTGCCCTGCATTGTACATCTCTCCCGTTTGCACGGCCATCAGGTGCTGCTGCAACTTATCGAGTATGGACACATGCCCTTAACCAGCTCCATCTATGACACTTTCTTTGTGCTCCAGAAGATTGTCGCTGTGCAGCAGCAGGGCGATGCTGATGCGCTGAAGCCCGCCTACGAGAGTCTCGAATCTTTTGTCAGCCAAACATTGACGGCGTTTAAGCGACATCTAAAACAAAAGCACGAGGATCTGGAGAGCTGTGTCAAGAAGTTTACGGCTCGTTGGGAGAATCTACGCAAGATGTATGTTGAGTTCTTCAAGAGCTACGAACGTGAGCTACTCGTACGTATCGAATCGAATTTACCCGCCTTTGTGGAGGAGCTGAAGCAACTGTTCACGCTATCCTTGGCCAGTTGCGACATCGCCAGCAATCAGCAATTAGATCAACTAGCCGAGTCAGCCTCTGTTGTCGAGGCCAAGCTCTTGGAATTCGCTGAATTCCTCGCAGTTAAAGCTGCGCGCAACATCTCAATTGATGCTTATTTGGAGGACTTTCCTGGTCTGGTGCATTTTATGTATATAAATCGCAGCTCTGGGCAAATGCTGGCGCCTGATTTACGCCAGGGACAGCCACAGTTGCTACCCAAATCCAAACTCTGGCACTTGGTCGAGTTTACGCGCAACTACTTGAAGAAGGGTCAGACGACAGTCATGTGGAAGGATCGCACATTCCATTACTCGTATTTCCTTTGGTTCGAGGATCTCTCGGGCAGCATTTTGAAATGTACGCTTGACTTACAGCAACATTTCCTCTCCACCGGCTTTGGCAATGGCAACGGAAATGGAAGCCATAAAACGCCCGCAGAGCCCGGCTGTTTGACCATGGACTATTACAGCGAGCTGGCTGAGCTATGCTTCCCAAAGCTGGCCGGCGGCAAGGTACGCGTCTATGAACTGTATTGTATTCATTTAGGCCTCGTGACGGCCACCTGTGCCGTGGAGCATGCTCGCCGCCTGGTAGCCACCATCAGCGATGTCGTTGGCGAGGGAATGTTCTAAATTTAGTTACACTCTATGTAAATTAGATATTTAGTTATATTTATAAACTTATTTATTTTATAGTCTATGTAAGTTCGATTTTAAGTTATATTTATTACAGTGACATTCCAAAGAGAATCTGGATATCATTTAATGTTAATTGACTCGTTATGAAAGAGATTATGTAAAATCCTATTAAAGATTGCCTAATTGGAGATATCTGACATAGACACTAAATGAACTGTTGGAAGATCAGATCAGAAGATATTATATATGAAATTAGTGCAATATAAATTATTTATTGGTCTCATAAAATTCTTTGGAACTTCAAAGCCAAAATAAATGCTGAAAACCAAAAATAGGAAAGTAATGTTTTTTAACTCGATGAAGGACTAACCCTTAGGCTCATTAAGTCAATATAAAATTAATCTGAAAACAATATGCAATATTAAATAAATATAAAAAATATAGTGCTTACCTTAACTGGAAATTTAATAGTCTACAAATTTACAAATTCACCTCCCCAAAGCTAACTTCTCTCTCCCTCGCTCACAAAAATTTGCCCTATCAGCACATCGAGCAGTCTTATAAATATTACACACATCTAGTTATTAATTAGACAAATGGTTTATTACATAATAACTTTATTTATTATGTCGCGGTCGCCTCCCTCTGCAACTCCTGCCATTTCTCCTCAAAGAAGGATTTGCGCGCCGTCAGCGGCATGGATTTCTGTCGCAGCATATAGTTCTCATTGCCCATAGCCGTGTAGGTATCATCTCCGATGAGATTTCGTAAAGCAATATTTTTCTTCAGATGCTTATCGTAATAACTGATACCGGCGGCTACAAATTCTGGTCCAAGCGTGGCGAGCTGTTTGTCAATCTCCGCATCGTCGGTCACCTGATTGAAGTCCTTCATAAAGGACCAACTGCCCACGCCAAATAAGCCCAAAATGCTGTACATAACAAAGCGGACCTGTGAAAGCAAAATCAAGCGATTAACTACGTTACGAGAATGCCCCTTAACAACTTACACTGCCATGGCGCGCAAACAGCTGTAGACGCAGATTCAAATAGTGTCCAACCGTATAGACCATATAGAAGCTCAAGCTGGGAAAAAGCGAGTTCAAAAGAACGCGATGTGTTTGAAGCTGCAGAATGGCTTTGCATAGCCCAAAGACCTGTTCATCCTCGGTCAACACAATCGATTGCTCTAACAGTTTGCCACTTTCCGAGCTCCAATCGATTTGACGATCTCGGAAGCGTATGTCTGCACGCTTGATCTCTCCAATACTATTGTAGCCATAATTTACGGGTATTCCCAAAGCAGCGCCAAAGCGAAATTTCGTTGTGCCCGCTTGAAACAGATCAAACCCGAATACAGTAAAAGGCTTGACGAATTGCCGCTCATGCTGCTCTACTTTCAGTTTATCCATTGCCTGTTCTACTCGTTGCTGTACTACTTTCGGAACCTCGCGTTCAATGCCATTTCTATATGAATAGCAAGAATATATTGACAAACATGTGCCTCCTGATGAATTCATTTTCTCACCCACTGATAGCATTGCACAAATTCCCGGTAATATTTCAGTGCAAATGTGTGTGGCAGAAAGTTGGCCAAGAACAGACCAACTGTGGTTGTGCCCGCCGCATAGAAAACCACTTTGCGTCCAGCTTCTGTCTTAAAAAAGGATAAAACTCCTCCACCGGCTTTCTTTTGCATGTTTGCCTGTTTTGTAATCACTTAGCATCGACCAACCTCCACTGGCAATGATATTAAATATCGAAATAGGGACGATATTAATAAATGAGTTGCCTATCGATTACTCGCTTGAAGTTCAAGAATTTATTGTCGCTGCCTTTAAACAAAAGTTTCGTTATTCATTTCTCTGCTTTATTTACATTACTCGACTTAAGGTCAATTACAAGTACATTATTTTTCGCAGCTTTGTGCCGCCACCAACGCCCCAAACGGTGTTCTTGACCAACAGCCACAAAAAGCTTGCTGCCATCGGCATTGAAAGTAAGGGCATTAATAAAACCATCAATGGATATGCTAAGGACCTGTTGAAGCTTACGCGCGTTTGGATTGCTTTGCCACAGTCGCACGCAGCCGTCACAAGAGCCTAAAGTACAAAAATTAAATTATTGTTTGAAATTCTAAGGAAATATAAGTGTGCAGCGCACCTGTTGCCACTAAATCTGTATTGACGACGACGGCAATCGCTGTTATCCAGTTAGCTACCCCATTGTCCCCCATTCCATGAGCCAATGGTGTCGTGCTGATTGGTTTCTTCTTCAATGCACTCCACAAACTAATCGCACTGCAGTAATAATAAAAAAAAATAATTGCTAGTAAAACATTCTTTCTTTGCTTCAAATTATATGCATACCCATCTACTCCGCCGGATATAAAATGTTCATCATTAATCAGTTTAACGCACTCAATACCATCCTTGTGTCCATTGTATATCAATTGCGACTCTTCTGTAATCTTCCAAATGCGCAAAGAGCAATCTGAGCCTCCTGCAGTTATGGCCCGCTCTCGACTCAGTGCATCAATGCTCGTAACAGCTGTTTGATGACCAAATCTGTTATGAAATGTGATTAAATAAATCTTTAAAATTATTATAATGTTTTACTTACAAGCTCTCAACGTATGCCATTTCATCCACAGACCAAATCTTCACGGACCGATCTTTAGCAGCAGAGTACAGATCGTGAGTTCCTTTGCGAAACACTAGGCCTGTAACAGTATCCCGATGACCCTTAAATGTTTTTATATGCTTCATCGTTTGTGGACACCAGATTTGTATATTGACTCCGCCTTCGACTAACGCCATGTACTTCATGTCGCTCGACAGGCAAATGGAAATAACATGGGACCTTCGTTTCTTTTGTGTTTCGGGCTCTTCACGATGCGGCAGTACATCACCTTTATCCAGCACTTTGCCACTCTCTGTGCACCACTTGAGCACATATTGCGACTTCGCCCCTGTATACAAGTGCTTCCCATCCGCACTAAGGACAAGGGCGCAGATTGGACTGTGATGAAGCCTATGCTTTAACACATATTGGACCGTACATGCTTTAATATCGGCGGCAATAGTGCGGCGCAGGCGACCCACACTATCCAAATACTCGGTCTGCAGGCGTTGTTCTACACTCTGGCTCAATTCTTGTTGTTCAGCACGTTCTGCTTCCTGTTTTTCAATCTCCGCTAGATATTCTTTGGCCAGCCTCAACCGTTTGTCCTGGGCCGTTTCCTCTTCTTCGTCTTCGTCGGCAGAAAATGCCAAGGTATTTTCATTATATTCTTCATCTTCATCACTTGCAATCTCCTCATCGTCCGCTTTGGCCCGACGTTGCTTTTTTAGCCCAGGAACTACATTTTGTGTTTTCTTGCCCGGTTTGGCGTTACCTTGTGCTTTTGTTGCTTTAAGCTAAAATAATTATTAGTATATATTATTTACATGTGTACATTTATTTTCTCTTCATTAGCTTACTTTGCGTTTTTTGTTGGCAGCCACTTTTGCGGCGCCTGGTTTCAGAAAGAACGATGAGGACATTTTATAAACTATATATTTAAAACAAAATGTAAACGCTAAACAGGCCCACGTGCATAGTACAGCGCGGTTGGTATTTTTTAGTCTTTCTTGAACATATCAGCTGACTGTAACGTGTAACAAGGTGACGTCTATGACATCTTGTGTCTATAGTTTCATAGCACTCATCTAAGCACCCGCTCTTTTTGATTCGATTCAAATGAACAATTAATCAATGCTCTAATTAAACATTAATTTAAAGATTTATTGAGGATAATTTGATTTCAATATGAAATGAAGCCATTTTCTCCCAAATTCAATAAGAATTGTTTTATCAATATATATATATTTTTTATTTAATAAAACCACATTTATTTATGTTATTGCCTGTTTATTGAAATAACTAAGTACTTTAAACATAATTAAAAATGTATAAATATATATAAAGATGAATTAAATAAAAAATGGGTTGAATTCAGTTTTCATTTATTGTTTCAAATTCAGCAAACGCATATTACATGAATTTTAATAATGGACCAAGCTCTAACTTGTGTAACTGAATATGTTGACCCGAGAGTTTTAAAATTATCACAAATTATGTATACGTTTTCTTATCGTTGTGTGTAAAAATGTTTTCTTTTTATTTTGCATTATTTATTGTATTAAAAATAAATTAAGTGTTGCGCGCTCTGTATAGGTTTATGTAAATGGGAGGGATATAGTACGCGTTGGGGATGCCTATAGAGAACCGCAAAATAGATGCGCTGATATTAGCGCGTCTGTAAATTGCCTAAAACTAAGTAACGCTCTAAATTAAAATTGCTAATTATATAGAAAAACACACATGAAGTGAGATTAGGAATAATATGCATGTGCCCTCTCATTTCATCTCATCCAATCTACATGATCGAGCACAGGCCCGACGTTTCGACGCCATTTTGAACTTTCTTCGTTTTTTTCAGCGTAACCTGTCGCAGCGCCGGCTTTAGTTCGATAACAGGCTCCGGCTCAGCCTCGACTGCAGCGGATGGTGGTGGGGTAACCGACTTTTGTACTGTCGTTCCCAGACCGCTGACAGTTGCAGGCTGGGATGTTGCTGCTGCTGCCGCCGCCGCTGCTGTTGTTGCTGCTGCTGCTGCAGGCACACGCGAACTGTTGCTGTTGTTATTGCTGCTGCTGCCGTAGCTGCTTCCAATAACGGAAATGCAACTAATGTTGGCAGGCGGCGCGTTTGTGCTGCTGCTACTGCTGGTGGCAATCTTCGGTACAAACGTGTTGCCCCCACACAGCACAGGAATAGTGGAAATAGTTTGAATGGAATTTTGTTGCTGCTGCTGATGTTGCTGATCGGCATTTCCAGTGGCGCCAATGACGCTTATAGCCGACACTTGCGAGTCCGTTGATGTTGTGGTTGTTGAGGCACTATTATGACTATTACTACTTGTATTCTTAGTGATATTTATTTTTATTTTATTAACTATGCTAGCCAAAGGTAACGCCGGTGCCGGCCCCGCTGCACTTAAATTATGCGTCTCCTGCGGATTCTCACCATTAAAATCGGCCTCGCTGTTGGCTGCTGCAGAAATTGGCTCCAGTTCCAGTTCATCTTCATTGGCTGGCAATGACAGAGATGTCACCGAGGCTGGACGCTCCAGCGTGGCTGGCGATGCAGTCGAATCGATGGTATGGGTTAGCGTTTCTAATGGAAAGATACAATATACAGATATACATAGTATAAATGGCGATGTCTACTTACCGCTACTTAATATGGATATTTCATCTTCTGGCAGTGGCAGCAATTGTACTACTGTGCCCACATCCTCAAAGCCATCATCATCCTCTTCGTCGTCATCTTTGGGCTCCTCTTTGATTTTGACATTGATCATCGGCAATGGTTCTTTTTCTACATAATTGTCCAGATCGGTAAAGGGAATGTTTGGCTCCTGTATTTCTACATCTGATTCATTGGCGTTATCAGACACTCTCTGATGATGTTCCTTATCCAACTGCTGCTCGTTAGAGAGCTGCTGCTGTTTCTCCTCCTGCTCGCTGTTTGTTGGCTTCTCCTTGGACAGCTCTGTCTCTGGTTCGCTTGTAGCAGCAACGGGTACATATTCTTCATCGTCGTCATCGACAATCTCTGTTACACTTGGCTCTTCATTTGGCAGCACAATGACATCATCATCATCATCATCGTCAGCTACCATTGTACTGGATGTCTTCTTGACATCATCTAAGGTAGTATTAAGGATTATAGTGTTAAATAATATAATGAATTACCTTTGATTTTCACTTGTGCTTACCCAATTCATCTTCCAATTTAATCAGCGTGTCCATGGCATTGTCATCGCTAGCATTCAGCATATCCACATCTCCATTTGCTGTCGTATCATTATCAACAACTGGAGGTGGATTAAGCGAGGCTTTGTAGTCTTCGTAGCATAGCGGATGATAGATCTTATCATCCACACGTATGGCTGAGCGTAGATGCCATTCCTCCAGCTCTTCATTGTAGAACTGCTCGAATTTCTCCTGACACATGTCACAGCTGCGGTCGACATCATCCGCCCCAGCTGCGCAGCTGGGAACGGGGGAATTGAGTGAACGTTGCTGGGACACCTCATCGATGGCATCTGGTCCCAGTTGTTGACCTTGAGATTCAAGGAAATTTCTTTCACGCTCTTCGACATCCTCGATTTCCTCGTATTGCTTCCAGTCATTGAGATCATAGTACCAACGCCTGGACGTTGGCTTGCGTGTCGAATCGCGTTCCCTTCGATTCTGTCGAAAATGCCAATCCAAATGCTGGCTGTACTTGATGGTTTGCTCTGGTGGAAACCGTACGCCACAGCTGCTGCACTGCATGCCCAAATACAAGCTGGCTATCACGGCCGCCTGACGAGTTTTAATTGTGTCTGGCTTCTGCAGATCAATGCGCTTAATGGGCTCCATTGGTGCAGGTGCAGGCACAGATGCAGCAGGTGCTGCAGCTACAGCAGGTGCAACAGTTGCTGCTGGTGTGACTGTTGTAGCTGTTGCGTCTCTACTAGAGTTGGAGTTGGCATCCAAAGCAGGTACATTGACTGTGCTGCTGTTGCCAGCAATTATACCAGAAGAGACAAGCTTCTGGAAGAGTTCGTCAATGTTGAGATTGCTCAGAGCAGTTGCTGCAGCTCCAGGCAGAGGCACAACAGGAGCAACAGTTGTTGCTACGCGGGCAGCTGGAACAATTGCTGGCTGCTCGAGTGTTGCTGCGGCGGGCTGTGGTTGTACAGTTGGCGGTGGCTGTGGTGGTTCCACTGGCGCCTCAGTCTTAATGTACACCATATCTTGGACGTGCGCCTTGCCCGCCTGCACGCCCTTGGGCAGCGTGCCAAAGCGTATGAAACAGTTGCGTCCGCCATTCAATTTCATGCTCTTCGGTAGTCCGCCATACTCCAGCTTCTGCAGCTGTCCATCTAGCAATGCATAAAGAAAACTATCTACGAATTGCAGTGAGTGTTGTTCGGCGCCCAAATGAAAAGTCTGCTGGCGGCCATCGAGAAACAGCGGTACAATCGTGTGAGCATCGACAATCATGTTGATTTTGCCCACAACTAAATCACGACGCACACGGCCAATGTCCACATTTGGTGGCGGTCCCTCCGCTTTCAGCACATGCAATTTATTACCGATAGGCAGCGAAACGGGCGGTCCACCAAAATAGATCTCATACCAATGATCATCGATGTATAGCTCCCGTGATGGATGGCCAAAACGTATGCGATGCAACTGCCCATCCAACTGAAAAGGTTTGTAGTCATCATTGAAGCTGAGCGCTAGCGGCTGCTCATTGTTATCGATGTAGATGGCACGCTGTCCGTTCTGGAAGCCGATCTCATGCGGCTCATCCCCATCCATAAATATAATTGCCACTTGATTGTAGAAACGTATTTCCTTAGTTCCGCCATCGATTGTTATGCTGCGCACCATGTCTGCCATGGGATTGTCTAGTGAATTAATGGCTTTGGTTATGTTAACCGTTGGCACTGGCGGCAATGTTATCAAGGTGGGTGGTTGAGGTGGTGTTGGCACGACGGCTTGTGCCATAACCAATGGCGGGTGCTGCCAAGGCATGCTACGAAAACCAACGTTTCCAACGCCTGCTGCCACATTTCGCTTTCCATTATTGTTATTATTATTGTTGTTTTGAGCTAGTTGCCAGGCGGCACGCTGTGCTGCAGCTGGATCCACTTGCTCGCCCCATTTGCTTGGCTTACGTCGCTTGCCCTCGCGCTTGTTCTTTATCTGCTTTGCAAGCGGCTGTTGTTGTTGCTGTTGCTGCTGTGGCTTGTCGGTCATCGGCAATAGTTGCTGCTGCTGCTGTGGCTCGCCATCGCTACGCGGCGAACTAGACGCCTGGTTCTCATTGCCCTTTAGCTTGGGTATGCGTTTTCGCAACACTGCGTCTCTCGCTGCATTCCGCTCTAGGTCCTCATCATCGACAGCTGCCTCGCGTCGACGGTCCTTCAGTTTGCTACTCTCATTCAAGACCACCACCTTGCTGACTATCTCCTTGTATTGCTCCGGATTCATGGTGTGATTCTCGAACATTTCCTGTGCCTGACTTAGTATTGTGCGCATCTTTTCATCGTGAGCCTCTTGCGAATCATCGCTGATTTTCAGTTCTGACGACAGCTGCTTAAGGCGTTGCGTCATAGGATAATCCTTGGATTTGTCTGGAAAAAAATATATATCTGATATGATTTGGATTCCGCTTTGCATTGAGTTCAAATATTTACTTACCCGACTTAGCCTGCTGCTTGTTACTATTTCTCGCCGACTTGGCCAGCTTGGCACGCAGCTCATCTAATGTGGGTTTCTTCGCAGGCGACAAAGGTGACTTGGAAACCTGTTAAAAATTATGAACAGAGATTTAGTTGGCAGTTTTAATAATTAAATGATGCGAGCTTTAACTACCCACCTTATTCGATTCCCAATTGTCCATGGAATCATCCTCGACAACTATCACGTTGCCCGGAACAAGAACACTTGGTGGTAATTCTCGTCGCAAGTCCACATCTTCGCTGCCAAAGAGACTGCAATAAGGAAATAATTGTATTTAATTGAAATTTAGTTTTAATTATCGATGCACTTACGTATCAAGTTTGGTAGATTTACTGCGCTTCTGCTGCGGTTGCTGCAGCTTTTCCTCATCCTCATCCGTGTCCGCATTCACCGGTAGCTGTGTAGCCGAACGCTTCTCGCCAGCGGGATGCACCAGAAGTTCCGGCACTGGAGATGATTGCCGAATGCTGGGCGGCATTGTGGCTGTAGTTGCTCCTGCTGCCGCTGCTACTGCTACTGGTGCTGCTGCTGCTGTTATCAATGTTGCTGTTGATAAATGCGCTGTAGATTTTTCTAATTTATTAAACGGTTTTTGTATTTTGAACGACACTTTAGTGGGCAATTTGGAAGAAGAACTGCTATTCGTTGCGTTGGAGGCGCTGCTAGCAATTTTTGTTGTGCTGCTGGTGTTGTTGCTGTTCTCGCTGCTGCTGTTGCCGCTGTCTGCAATCGTTGCTGCGAATGTTCTTGCCGTGCCGAGTGTTATGGCCGGTGGCGGCGGCGTTGCTGGCCTTACGGCAGCCGCCATGCTGGCCAATTTGGCAAAGGGCCGTAAATCGACGTCCATACTAGATGCATCTAAATGCGGCGAACGAGGCCCTGGTTCAAGTAGTGTGAAATGTGTATCTAGGAATTTATATATTATGATTCCACAAAACAAAGAGTTCTTACGAAAAATATAAAAATGGGCTGGGCACAGCTCTTAAAAATACTAGAAAAATTACAAAAACTAAACAGGGAAGGAGTTTGAATAAAATCATAAAAATAAAAAATGTTTAACTTGACAAACGTAAAGAACAAAAGTGGATCATCAACATACACCAGGCACAGCAATTGAGCTAGAAAAATTAGTGGAAAATCATAACAAAATAAGAATAATTATGAAAAATAAATAAACTATACAATTATATTTCCGTTAAGGAAACTGGTTAGACTAAATAAGAAAAAAAACATATATACGTGGGTTCTTAAAAAGTGCCGTTCTACAAATATAAAAATAAATAATAATAGTAGAAAATAACATATAATATATATACATATTCGGCAAGACGTACATCATGTATTATAATACAACTACAAAATACGCTTTAATCAATTCTTTTTCGTTTTTATAAATATGTACGTTTAAAAAGTATTTAAGTTTTGCTTATCAATCCTTTTTTTGTTAGACTTTTTAATACAAATTAAAACTGCAGTCTTTATTTCTTCTTAGTTTTATCAAAACTGATATTGAGCATATATCATTGTTTATCTTTTTCTTTTATGAGTTTACAATTTTATCACACGATTTTTATAATTTTTTACAATTTCACAAAGTAAATATACTTAAAATTACAACAAAAGGCGGCACCTGGCTTTGTTTTTTATTTTGCATTAATTAAAACAACTGGAATGCAAAAGGTTTTTACAACGCATTTTTTATTAAATTTGTTTTCTTAAGTTCTTTTTTTTTAATATTAAATTTGAACTTTATCGTTATTTGTTCTTATGTATTAAGAAAATGTCATAAATATTATAGGCTTATATAGTTTCGTTTAGAATTTTGGAAATATCAATTAGAATAAATATCTCAGTTCTATCAAATAGTCGCAAAGGAAATGTCGATTTAAGTGGAGCAACGAGTGAAAAGAGCTCACCAAACAACGGCTACGAAAAAAAATAAAAAAAAAATTGGAAGACAACACACAGAACGACAGGTTAGGTGGCAACCCAGAGAATTACCAGCAACGTTGTGCGAGCAAAGTGCAATGATAAAGAAAATTAAATTCGGGTTAAGCATCGCTTGAATTTCTTAGTAATTATATCTATGTATGAGATCTTGATATTTGTTATTGCAGCTTTTGATCAAAAGGCTTTCCTATTGATTTTTAAAGAACCAGAATATTTCATTTAAAATTAAAAATAAAATCGCTTTAGGTAACTAATGTTAGATATTTTCGCGAAGCTCAGCTTAGAAAAAAATTAAATAATGATAATTTTACAACATAAGTCTTTTGTTCAGATCTTTCGCTTCACTAAATAAATTTTGAATTGATTGCACTTTGCTTCATATTACAGAAATCAACTGTAGCTTCGTAGCAATGATTCCAATGAGATCGACACTTAACACTCAATATACCAACCCCAACCTGACCCCCTGATAGTCTCTGTTAGGCCCTCGGTGCCGCCAATTTGGTTTGTAATTTGTGCATAATTCAACTACTTTGTCATTTGTATTGTTAACGACTTGGCTGTTGGCTAACATGTTTGAGATTAGAATTAAAAATTGTTTCTTACGTTTCTCTAAATCATTTGCTGGAGATGCTGTTGTTATTGTTGCTGTTGCTAGTGATGCTGGAACAACCGCTGATGGTACTGTTGCAGCCTTTGTTGTCGGCTCTGGCGATCTACTGCGTTCCACGCTACGCATGTCCACATCCCTGTATATTGGTGAGCGACTGCGTGAACGCGTATTGCTCGAACCACTCGATTTGCTGCGACTCATAGATTTTTGTGTGGCATTGCGTTTCGATTTGGTTGGCGAGTTTGCAGGCGAGCTGCTCTTGCGTTTACTGTTGCTTGCTGGTGAGTTGCCATTATGTGTATACTCCTTGCTTGATGAATGCTTGTCGCGTGAGCCGGACGAGCGTTTGACAGGTGAGACACTGCTGCTACTACTCTTGTGTCTGAAATCTGAGCCAGAGGATGAGCTTGACGCTGTTGAGCTCTTTGACTCGCTGCGTTTCCGACTGCTGGAGCTGTGATGATTATTGGTACTGCTGCTGTTGCTGGATTTGGAGGAACGATTGCTGCTACTGTTGCCTGAGTTGCGCAATGGAGACTTGCTGCGTGAACGACTAGATTTATGTCCTGTTGAGGATGAGGTAGAGTTTCCTCCTTTGTGACTTTCCAGACGTGGGTCTAGTGCACGCATGGGCGCTGCCATTTGTGCTGACTGTTGCGGCTGCATTTGACGGGCCAGTCGGGGATCACGTGGACGCACAGAATTAAGCATAGCTGGATTAATCGGATGTACCTTTGGCTTGTTGACAAATGACTGAAAATATTTCACAAATATTAGTTTCAGTATATTATAATATATTTAAGCAAAAGCCTTACAGGTTGGCCAACTATTGGTGGAACAGGCACGCCTGGACGCATAAGTCGCATGCCAGTAGGATAGTTGGGCGGAGGAACACTTGTCTCCATGCCTGGTGGACGTAGCACAGCTGGTGGAGCAGGCATGCCAGCGGCCATGGGCGTTACCGCAATTGCATCTGCGGCTTGGCTGAGCTGGCGCTCCTGCTCCTTTAAATGCATTTTAGTCTGTTCCAATTCAAGTTCCAGCTTACGCTTCTTCAGCTCCAACAATTCACGTGTTTTCGCCTGCAAAATCTCCTCCATGTCGCTAGGTAGGGCCGAATTTACGGGCATAGGCACCATACCCTAAGAGGAAATATTTATTTAATTAGTTATTTACCTAGTTTTACATTTTGGTTCGTATAATGCTTACCGTTTTTAGAAAATCTGGATTGACGTGTATGGCGGGATTAACGTGTATTTTATTGGGCTGACTTGGTTTGGCCGTAATAGGCCAATTGTTATCCAAACGCTTGACTTTAACATCAAGCGCATACATCTTAGAAGCAGGAAACACATCGTTCCACGTCTGCCGCAACAAATACATGCGTTCTCGCACTTTCTCCAGCACCTGGGATGGCGAGTGTTGTACCTAAATATTAGAGATTTGATTGGATATTTAGCTCAGAGAACGCTTTTAAATTAATCGATTACTTACCGATTCGAAGGCGTTGAGAAATATATTGACTATGCATTGCCCAAACAGCTGAACGTAGCTGCTTTTCACATTCTTAATAATTGAATCAATTAAATAAAGTATAGGCAATTTGAATTCGGGCGGCACCTGTTTGATTTGGTAAGATAGGTAAGAATATAAAAATAGAGCATAAGTTTCTACAACGTCGCTAGCGAAGTGTTTAGACACAGATTGAGGCACATCAGCATCAACAACTTCAGTTCACTAAGTCCTCGGCTCACAATTGACGATGATAAAGATAAACGAAATCAACGATGACGACGACGACAACGGCAGCTGCTGGACACAAATGCATCTCCATGTTGAAGGTGAGGGGGCAGTTGATCAAAGCAAAGTATTATCAATAGAAAAAGAAAACTACGAGACCTAAGTTAAAGAAACGACCTTTTACTATCTCTACCACGACTATTGAAAACTGTTTCAATCATATTGTATTCAAATATATAAACGGTTGAGCAAGAAAGACCTTTGGTTATAGAAGTCGGCGACTCCAAGAACTCGTTATTACGCAAATCTATAATGGAAGGCGATAACAATAATTTTACCGCTACGACATATATTTCAACAGTGGAAAATAATTTTGTATAAATTTGCATTATACGAAAATATTCTAAAATTTATTAAAAACCGCCTTCAACTCTGTTGAAAACAAAACCTCCACTAATAATAATTATAAAGTATAAAATTATTCTAATATAAAAATATACAAATCTATATATTAAGATCAGGATTTAAATTATATATTGTATCTATTAATTATTAAAAATATATTTACGCCGTCTGCTTTATAAGTTAAATACATTACTGATTTGTTTTGTCTCAGTGTTTCCTTTTGCCAAATTGCTTCTTTTTTTTTTTATTTAATTCTGTAATTTGTCTTCTCTTGCTGCGTGTGAGGTTTTATTTGTTATATAATATTTGGATTGGATTTTTCTTTGTTTATATTTTGAATTAATGTTTTGTTCTTGTATAAAATAAAAGACAACTTGATGACAATTGTTTAAGTATTTTCTCTTTTATTGGAATTTTCTTTTCGATTTCTTTGTGTATTTTGTATGGTACTTCAAGGTATCGAGGAAAAAGAAGAATAGAAATATAGTAAACGTCTTACCTTGTAGTGGATAAATCAGTCTCTGCTTAAAACCCAAATATAAATGTTTCAAATTGAGTTACGATATTTCTATACTCTAAAGTTCAAGCAACAAAACCAATAGAGATTGAGATCTTTTAAAAACACATTTAGTTCTGTTTATCTATTGATTGTTTGGTTAAACTTTAAACTTATACAAAGCGTATGCAGATGGGGCAATATCAAATAAAGTTATATATAAATTATTTTATAATCCTTCCCTTGACATGCCCACATCGCTTAACACTAAAGTCTAAAGGCAAAAAGCCATCGATAATATTTAAAGTAATGTATGCTCTACATATATAAATATGTAAATTTAAAATCAATAATTCTCTATCTCGGTTGCCGTTTGATATAATGATGAACCAAAGAAGTTTAAATTATCAGTCAGCAGTACAAATAATTTGTTTATATTATAACTTATTTTGTTTATACAAGCTTCTTGGTAACAAAAAAAAAAAAAATCAATAAGATCTAGCGCTTGGCACTTTTTCGATCTCAATAATTTTTGTTAATACCATTAATATTTTAGATATTTACTTAAGTGGCAATTGAATCTTTGTTTACACAGTTCCTGTTATCGATGACTTTTCAACTTAAGATCTTTCGTGCTTCCCTAACTGCAACTAACACACACTTTGGACATGGAGATCATGTGTTTACACAACTGCCGTGTAAACGGCGATATCGGCGGCAAATGTTCGTAGGACCTTTTCTTCGTTTATATGTATATGGTTCAGTATGTCTGATAAATGTGATTGGGTGTGTGTCTATCTTTCTGTGTTTTGTGGCTGTTTTAATTAATTATGCTTTATTTGTTAACCTGGCTGATGTGAAATTCCACCACACGAACAATGACATGGGCATAGTTAATGTTCTCCTCTGCGAGCATTGTGAGCATATTGATGAGTGGCTTGCTATTGCAATTTAAATCCGTTAGACTTGATAAATATTCTTCGCCAATGCGGCGTGCATCCTCCGGATACGATTGCAATATATGCTCCATAATTGCAGGATTTCCTCTTGAAACTCCTGTGGTTACCCTGTTGTTATCCGTATCAAGATTCACAATAAATTGCAGTTGTTAAGCTGCAAGGGAAAAGAATTGAAATACAAATGATGATTTATCGATATTTGTTTTGTATCATATACAAATTTTCTCAACATCCCCGCTCATGTGGTCACTCATTCACACACACACATGCATACATATAATCATTCGCTATATTCATAAATATTATAATTGTTGATGTGGCTTTGCAGCCATGGAAAAATAAAATAAAAAACAATACACATGTAAACAACCACACGCAACCAACTACATATATTTGTAAATATCTACATATACATATATACATTCATATGCATATGTATCTGTTCATGGGCGAACAATAAACACACGGGCAACGGGGCTTAGGGGAAGTTTTTTTCTCAGCAAATATTCAAAATGGCGGCCAGCAGACGTGCAAACACGCATTTTTTCACTGTTGCAAAAAATCGTGTTCTTTAACAATTCATTATTTCACTGATTTACGTCGTATACTCTTGCCAAATATATACTCTTGAAATTGAATTATTTACTGAAATTTAAATTTTGCATCTTTTTCCCACAATGTTTGTTGAAAAGCCACGTTTATATTAAACACACGCACACGCTTAATTTATCAAACAATTTTAGCGATAAATATTCGTTGGTAAACATACCTTTTTATATTAATACATTTGTACACTTCGTTTAACGCACTTGAATGCAGTGAAAAATAATTATTGAGCACTTTTTAAACTAAAACAAAATCAGCCTTTGACAACTTTTTCACGTAACAACTGCGATGAATCTGATGAGTGTGCACTAGTGATGTGAACTACGATTGATAACCACACTTTGACTCATAAATGCGTACGATATCGATAGATATATTATGATTTACGGTATACTCGATATTGGTACACAATATTCAAGTTGGCAGTGCCAGAAATTGATGCACAACCAGCTGTTGATTAGATTGGGTCAACAAAGAGATAGAAACTGCAAAAATAAAAATAAAACCAAATGCAAATAGTCAAATTTTCACCATATCCTCAAAGAAAAAGAAAAAATGGACGAGAGCGAGACCTATGTGCACAGCGCCTACCAGGTATCGATAATTCCAACTGATCTACATCACGAGGAAACAATAATCAGAGCAGCACAGTCGCTCGACTGCCTAAACAAAACAATCAACTCAATTTTCGGCCGCATCGATGCTCGATTGGAAAAAAATGGTGCCAAGGTTCAGCATATAAATGACCGTGTCATGCGTGCTCAGGCTAAAATTGATGCACTTGTTGGGTCCAAGAAATCCATCAAAATCTTTGCGCCCGCCCGGTTTCCAGGAAACGGTATCTTAAACAACATACCCGCAACCTTTCCGGCCGTGGCCAAAGACTCAATGGATATTCCCACGCCAACCCAAAAACAATTAAAGACAACAACAGAACGCCGCCAACTCAATCGCAATGCCGATTCAGCGAATGATTCGAGCACTGCCGAGGATATCGACGCTGTATTCTTTCATGTGCGTGGCGAGGAGCAGCAAGAGACACCGCTAGTTACGGAACGTCAGCTCACGAACAGCGTCACTGGTTTGGGCGCTTTGCCGCCTGCTAAATCAGTGCCAGCATTGTTTCGCTTCAATACAAATGAATTCGCCTATGGTAGTGATGATCTAAATGCGTGGAAGCGGAACTTGCCTCCGCAGACCCAGAAACGAGACGTTCACAATAAACCAAAGCCCACCGAGTTGCTGGCTCCGGCGCCCCACTCCCTGGCATATGGCACCACCAAGCAAACCACACCAGCTGGCGATTTACGTTATACGCCCGCAGCATTGGCGGCACCGGCGATAGACATGCCAATGGACTTACCTGATTTGCCGGGTATCGCGAATGACTTACAGTATGTGCCGGTCGAGGAGAAAACACCCATTGCACCATCGCATCAGTTTGTTGATCTACCCGACTTGCCCGAGTTGGAGGATAAGAGTGAAAAGTTAGATGTGGTGCCCGAGAACATGGTTGTAACAGTGCAGGCAATAGCAGCACAGACTCACATGACCAGGAAATCTTATACTGGAACCGTGCCGCAATGTGCACCACCTCCACCGCCGCCACCACCTCCACCGCCCCCACCGCCGCCGCCACCACCACCCTCCCAAGCAACTGCCAAACTGCCTTCTGATGGCGTCATCAAGCCCATCTCGCCATCCTTGGAGACACCTTTAAACATACCCGATTCGCGGCCACCACCGCCAGACGATCCTCGATCTGAGCTCATGGCTGCCATACGCAATGCTGGGGGTGCACACGGCGGGCGGTTGCGTTCATCCGCTGCTGCGCCCGTCAACCCGGATGCAGATGCAGTGGGCAAACACAACGTCAATGGTACAAGCCGATCCAGAGCAGGAGGCAGTGCAGCCAGTGGAGGTGATCTGATGGCGGACCTACACAATAAGCTGATGCTGCGCCGGAAAGGAATCTCAGGCAATCAAAATCCAGCCGAGCAATCAGGTAATCCCATGATGCTACAGTTGTCAAGAATAATTGCAGCACCAATGGAGAAAACCAAAAGTTCAATGTCAAGCGATGAGGGCGATTCCGATGATGATGATGCTGATGCTTGGGAGTAGTACCAAATTGATTAGAATTAAATTAGTTCCAACTATATGTGCCTTGCTTTAAGCATTAGAGAAAATAATTAAACTGTTTTGGGCCGATCGAGCATAACAACTGATTAACTTTTTTGTATTGTGAAGTGCTGTAAAATTCGTAAGGTTTTTAGTTTTATGTTGAAAACTATCGTTTAAAGAGCATGATAATTGATTGGAATTTTATATAAAAGTTTGGCATGCATAGGCAAAAGTTTTGATTTACTTTAAAACCTCCGACATTATCGATAAGCTTGTATCGATAATTGAGTAGGGCAAACACATTGAAACAATGTCCGCTGATTCGCGAGATATTAATGATCTGTTCGACGATATAGTGCTGACTGAGGAAAAACACGCACGCCAAGGCTACGCAGAGGGTATTAGTGACGGTCGAGCTCAGGGTAATCAGGAGGGCTACCAGCTGGGCTACGCTCAAGGTGTTCAACTTGGCGAGGAACTGGGCGCAATTTATGGCCAAGTGGTGGCCCAACAGCAGCTACCACATACAGAAAAGTTGCAGCGCACATTGCAACAGCTACGGCAGCTTATTGAACAGTTTCCACGTCAAAACGATCCCGACAAGGACATCATTGGCGCTGTGGAACATATTCGGAACACGCACCGGCGACTGTGCGCTTTGTTGGGCACCAAAAAGGGGACTGTGTACGAGACTGAACGCACAATACAAGAGCGCAAAGATTACAGTTTCTAACAAGATGGAACATGAAGAAGTAGTCGAGCTACAGCGTCACCTCGATGATTTGATAGAATACTTGACGCCATACTTGAGCTTGATTAATTGCCACATGGTTAACTACTTAACGGATGACTATTGGAATGAATTTGTGCATCAGTCATTAAGAGCGGAGCTTTCAACACCTGGACACGTACAACGAGCCATAGAAACGTTATTTTCAAATGACTCAGCGGATTTGCAGCAGCTTCCAGCACTTGCCCAATTTTTGGAACTTAGTAAGCGCCAACGCTTGTCCAGCAGGCCGGAGCTATTGACCAGTGTTGATCAACTGGACCAGTTACTAAATGCCCAAATGGAAACACAACTAAACATTAAAGAATTTATGAGTGCTAAAAAGTGCCATGAGGTAAGAAAAACTGCATAAGTTCAATTTAAAGCTAAATTTACTATATATATACATATGTACTACTATCCACAGGTGGAGATAACTGCGGCCTTGGTAAACAAACTCGTGAAGAGTATTTTAACAGGCTCTAATTGTTATATTGTTGATGCTGGGGATGGCAAAGGATATCTTTCATCGAGGTTGAGTTTACAGTATGGCCTTTCGGTGCTTGGCATTGATGCTAATGAATCAAACACTAAAAATGCCCTTTCACGGGATAGTAAATTACAGGTATGCACACTTTTAGATAAATATACAAGATTTATTTCGTTTACTTTTTTTGACACTTAATGCTAAGTTGTACTGAGAATTAGTTTAATCGCGCATCTCGCCCTCCTCATCGTCATCCTCCATGCCTTTGATGTAGAGTACATTGTTACAGCGTATCAGTACTTCGCCGAGATTGCCCGTAACGGAGCCCTCGATAACTTCCTCTGTGTTGGCTAGCTGCATGTTCATGTAGCCATCGACGGAGACAAGGAAGCCCTTGTATTCCTGTCCCCATTTCAGTTTAACGAGCACGGGCTTTCCAGTTAGACCATTTAGAAATGGTTTAGGATTGATGGGCATGCCAGCTGACATTTTGTATGTGTGTTTCCTTTTATTTGAGTTGTGGAATGAAAAAAAGGAAATCGCGTATTTATTTGCCGGCTAAAACGTTTTCGCGTCGTGCATGCAGCAATAACAAGAAGAAGCTAAAATGACAGCTGCGGGGTGGAAGTTATATATCGATATATCGATTAATACATGTTATAAACACTTGCAGTCAGTTATTTACTTACGTTAATCAACACTATTTTTGTTTGATATATATTTAAATTAGCGCGCCTGGAATGGCTTAACAGAACGTGCTGAGCTGCTAAACCAAGGCCAAACACCACCAAGACGCGGTAAAAAGTCTTCCATCAAGGATACACCTATACAGGCGCCCATAAACAAATATAAAACTACTTCAATGTACATAACTACTGAACTTAACTTGAGCGATTTACTTAAGGAACATTTCAAGGATGAGCTACAAAAAGTTGAGCCTTGTATATGCCTTACTGGCCTGCACACCTGTGGAAATCTTGCCGCCACCTGCTTACAGGTCTTTCATGCTCAGAATAATTGTCGTGTACTATGTAATGTGGGCTGCTGTTATCATTTATTGAATGAACGCTACTCGGAACAAGAATTCTTTGGCAACAAGGCATTAATGGAGAAGTCAACAGATTATGGATTCCCATTGAGTCAGTATCTTCAAAAACACAAATTAAAATTGGGTCGCAATGCCCGTATGCTAGCAGCCCAATCCATTGAACGCACCTTGTCAGCCAAGGAGGTACCTAACATCTCGCTCTACTATCGCGCACTACTCGAGGTTCTGGTCTGCAAGCATGCGCCAGAATTCAAGAACTTATTGCAGGTGGGCAAAGTCCAAAAATGTAATAATTTCGTTGAATATGTGCAAAAGTGTTCAAAGAAGTTAAATACCCCATGGCTAGCTGAGATTAAAGAAAACGAACTGGAGGCCTTGCTGCACCATCACGAATCAGATCGTCATTATCTGTCACTATTCTATCTACTTCGTATGTCATTTGCGCCGGTGGTGGAGAGCCTAATACTACTCGATCGATTGCTGTTTCTGAAGGAACTGGGCTACACGCACAGCTATTTAATAGACCTGTTTGATGCTGTTATATCACCGCGACACTATGCAATAGTTGCATTCAAGGAACATTCGATTTGACAATGAATATGAAGAGCGTGCGCAATAAGTCGACTAATATATGTAAGAGGGTGGTCCAAATGATTCTAAAAGATTATTGTGGGTTCACAAATTCAATAATAAGCAAATACAATATAAATAAATGTTATTGTTTTTAAGAAATGTTTTAAGAAATGCTGAAATAATAATTGTTAAATAGCTTCTATGCAAAAAGAAATTAAAATTACTTTATTTGATAGTTAGTATTGGTAATTAACGACATGTGTAAATATATGACATTTCAGACTACTCTCGTGTTTTACAAATCTCGGCATCAATTTGTTTTACTATACAACTTGTTTTTCAGTTATCGCTCAATTATATTTTAATTCAAATGTAAATACTCTTACTTAATGAAAATTTTAAGAATATATAAGTATATATATATATGCTCATATATTTATATATATTATATTCTATTTGATATTTTTTAAATCTGGCATCTCATCATGCACATTTGTTTGAGAATAGTATAAGTTATTATAATCATTTTTACAGTGCAACATTTAGTTGAGCTCTAAACTACAGATTACACTACAGTTTTTTAATCATACTTGTAGAAGGTGAGTATAAAAACTGGAAGTCAACATGAATCGATCGCAAGTGTTATTTCAGACTCGCGAATTGTCGGTACTTGTGAGCGGGTGTGAAACAAAATTAATTGCTGTATCAACTAGGTTAGTTGGTGATTGATTCTACTGAATTACAAAACAAAAAGTAAGTGAATTTGTAAAGGGATATGCGACACTTGAGGATTACAAAATAAAACATTGTAAATAAATGAAAGTAAAGTAAAAAGTTAAATTTAATATGACAATTCCTACCTTAAAAGAGAAACTAGTAAACGAGTTGGTTTTTTAACTTTTTATAAAAAATATTACAGAATAAAATATTTGTATAAATCTTTTGTATTTGTATTTTATAAAATTGCATATTACATTTGTTTACAAAATAATTTTTTTTTAATTTGTAAGAAAATTTTTAGCTGTTTAAAGAAAGCCAGAACATTTCTAAAATTAAAATTAAAATTAAAATTAAAAGAAACTTACTGGATGAGCAGTTTCTATTGCTAAAAAACTTTCCATTAATTTTAATATATACATCATATTATTTGTAATGGTTCATAGATTAAAAAGCTTTGCTTATCTTAGTGAAGTATTTTTTACAAACAATCAACACATAATAAATAAGTAAATAAACTCGTTTAGGGCAGAAAACATTTGAGTTTGATAAGATATATATTGATATACATATATAGGTTCACTTTTAATTAAAAGTTGCTTGTTTAAGAGATGGAGATAAGCTAAATAAATATTATTTATTAAATAATTTTTTATACAAAGAATATATATTCAGAAGAAAATTTATTTAATAAAAAAATAATATATAAGTTGCATTTGTTTTGCAGACTCCTGCGAAATGGTTTTAACGGAGGCCCTTTTCGTTATTGTTGGCGCGCTCAGCGCTATATATTTATGGTTCCAACGGAATCACAGCTATTGGCAGCGCAAGGGCATTCCCTATATACAGCCAACGGCTATTATAGGGAATACAGGGCCAGTGTTTACGCAGTCGAACTCCTTTGGCCTGCACATATCGGAGGTGTACAGCGACCCGCGGATGGCGAACGAGGCCGTTGTGGGCATCTATGTGATCAATAAGCCTGGTTTGGTCATACGCGAACCGGAACTCATTAAATCGGTGCTAATCAAAGATTTTAATCGATTCACCAATCGCTACGGACGCACCGATCCACATTACGATGCCCTTGGCTCAAATAATCTGTTCTTTGTGCGCAATCCCCAGTGGAAGGAGATAAGGACGAAGCTGACGCCGGTTTTTACCAGCGGAAAGATAAAGCAGATGTATCCGCTGATGCAAGAGGTGGGTTACTCAGAATACTTTTAATTAACGTCGCATTAAAAACTAAATTAAGCAAATGCATAGATAGCTGCAGATCTAGAGTCCATGCTAGCCAAGGAGAGGCCAGCAAATGGAGCCGCATACGTAACAGAAATCAAGGACTTGTGCGCTAGGTTTACGACAGACTCAATAGCCACTATAGCATATGGAGTGCGTGCGAACAGTTTGTCGAATCCAGATGCTGAGTTCCGTAGGCAAGGACGTAAGGTCTTTGAGCCGACGCTACAGCGTAGCAAGGATTTCTTTGTCGCCTTCTTTTTGCCGAAGCTGGTGTCGCTGCTGCGCATCAAGGTGTTTTCGGACGAGTTTTCCAAGTTCTTACGCGATTCCATTGGCCACGTCATGTCGGAGCGAGAGCGAACGGCGATTGTGCGCAATGATCTAATCGATGTGCTTGTGGGCTTGCGCAAGGAGGCAGCCCTGGAGCCAGGCAAGCCGCATTTGGCCAATAATAATGACTTTCTGGTAGCTCAAGCTGGGGTATTCTTTACGGCGGGCTTCGAGACGAGCTCGTCCGCCATGTCGTTCGCTCTGTTGGAGCTGACCAGGCAGCCGGAGCTGCAGAAGCGTCTACGAAAAGAAATCAATGAAGCCTTGCTCGAGGAGAAGACCGGCAATCTGAGCTACGAGAAGATCAATTCACTCGAATACCTCTCCATGGTGGTTGACGAGGTGTTGCGCATGTACCCAGTTCTGCCTTTCCTCGATCGCGAATATCAGAGTGTTGAGGGAGAAGCGGACTTATCGCTGAAACCCTACTACGATCACAAGCTGGAGAATGGCACGCCCATCTTTATACCTACCTATGCACTGCAGCGTGATCCTAAGGTAACTTTGCTGGACTTGCATATCATTCGCTAATCAATCATCTATTATCTAGTACTGGACCAATCCAAATCTTTTTGATCCCGAACGCTTCTCGGCCGAGAATCGCAAGTCGATTGAGCCCATGGCCTACCAGCCCTTTGGTCTGGGTCCTCACAATTGCATTGGCAGTCGAATCGGCCTGCTCCAAGCCAAGCTGGGCCTGGTTCACTTCCTCAAGAATCATTATGTACGCTCCTGTCCACAGACCGTGAAGGAGATTAAATTCGATCCGAAGATGTTTATACTGCAGTTGAAGGAGGGCTTGTACCTCGAGATCGTTAACGATAGACTATACGATGCGAATGCTGTATGATTTCTTGATTTGTTATGCAAAATCATGTAATACCTATAGTTGCTAGTTATTGCTTTATATTTTTAATTTTTGGGTTTCGAATTACATTAAAAAAAAAAAGAAAGAGCATGAAAACAATTCATAGTATATTTTACCTGGCGTCTGATTATACAGCCTCGTTCTTTGTAGTAAATAAAGTGATTAAATTATTATTTAAACGCTTTGCCCCTGCCATTCAGCTGACAGTCAGTAACGTCTCGACCATAGATCTTTACAGATTATTCATTTGCATGATAGATTTGTTGTGATCTGATCAATTTAAATATTATTAAGTTGTATTTTATAAGCAATAGAAATCGTTCTAATATCGATTTGAGTTGGGATTAAATTGTTTACAAAATAAAATGTTGAATTTATTCACAGTGCAGGTCATGTACATATGAATATTTATGTATATAAAAAATAATATATAGAAAATATATGAATAAAAAATTTACATAAAAAATACATTAAAAATCAATTAGCTACAAAGCTATTTATATATATTTATATATTTATATACTTATATATATATACTATATATACTTTGTAGTTAGTAAATTAATTACTTAAATTGATTTTTAATTGGAATTGGTCAATAGTATTTAAATTTTATTTAAATATTAAGATTAAGTTTACATTTGGGAAAAGGTTTTCATTTTTCATATATTATTTTTATATTTTTCTTTCAATGCTCATTAAAGCTGATGAAAATATTTTTGATTTTTAGTTAATTAATTTGTATTTATTTTATTAAAATTTATTTAAATTAAACAGCACCCTAATGAAAATAAATTATAATTTTCATACAATTATTACATTTATCATTATTATTTTTTTAAAATATTTTTATTTTGGCCCCTTTCTTAAATATATATATATAAACCCTCGAATCCGTTAAAAATTCATAATATAAGTTTTAAAGGAATAAGCCCTCTGACAATATAAAATATGATTTTTTTTTTATTATATCACAAGTGCGCATAATTTAATTTTTGATAGTGGAATTTAGGAGTTAATGATTTTGTTCACACTAATGACAATTTGAGCAAAGGTCGGCTCTTATTTATTTGGGGATTACTAGAGTGTCGCAGCAGTATACTTTGATTATCTATTGCACCTCTCGCAACACGCGAATATGGGAGACAATCAAAATGCATTTTGATTTTCGAATGCTCGTCTTAAACAATTTAAAATGCGCAGACACGCGAAATGAAAACTTAGTGCTACGAGAGTTGCTGACAGGTGAACTATTCGATTATCCAACCAGTTTCCCCATTTAAAGTTCAAGTAAGTTCTATTCAAACGCCCAGTGGATCGCGCACAAGTCTGAGATTGATGCCCCCATCGGCCTGTAGTATTATAGCCTTTGCATCCAATTTCATGCGTCGCGGTGTTCGCTCCGACGTAGTCACCAAATGATTGCGCAACACATAGACCAAACCCACCTTGGCCTGCAGGTAGCCATAGCGCTCCCCAATGCATCCATGCGGACCCAGACCAAAGGGCATATACGTATACGGAATATGTTGCTTTCGGTTGCTCGAAGAGAAGCGTTCCGGCTGAAATTGCTTTGGTTGTGGATAGTACTGCAAAGACAAAGAAAGAGAGAGAGAGAAAGTGAGAGAGGGAGAAGTTAGAAAATTAGTAAAAATATGCTAGGAGTTGGACAATGGAGATTATAGAGGAAATTAGATTAATCAAATCAAATCCAAAACATCCAATCTTTGACTCACCTGCGGATCCATGTGCAAAGCATAAGCTGGTATATACACGGGCATGCCCTTGGGCACGCAGAACTTGTGAAAGGGCGATAGGGAGTAGCCCTCGTCGCTGGTGCATTCGCGATCGAGAAAAGGCAATGGTGGATACATGCGTAACACCTCGTGCAATATCATCTGCATATATTCCAAGGATTCGATGAGCTGTTGGGTCACAGAGCCTCCGCTGGCAATGAGAGCCTGTTTGATCTCTGCCCTCAGACGTTGCTGCACCTCCGGATGCTTGGCCAGTTCGTACATGGCGAAGGACATGGTTGACGAGGAGGACTCAAAGCCAGCGGTAAAGAAGAGCACAGCCTGAGCCACCAGAATATCGCCATCGAATACGAATTTGGCTTCCTGAGTGCTGCGCTTGAAGTCGATCAGCAGATCGATTAGATCGTTGCGCGTCTGCTGGGACTTTTCGCGCTCTGCCATGACATAGTTGATGGTGTCGCGCAGGAATTTGGTGGGCTCAGCGGGCACCACCTTAAAGCCGAAGTAGGGCACCAGCTGTGGCAAGAAGAAGACCAGCGTGAACTCCGCCGCACGCTTCAAGCTGAACTCAAAGACCCTTCGTCCGTTACGACGGAACTCGCCATTTGGATGTATAAAGCTGTTCGCCTGGATGCCAAAGGCCACCGTGGCAATCACATCCGTGGTGAAGAGGGAGCACAGCTCCTTGGCCTCCAGATCGAAGCAGCGCATCCGCTCATTGTGCAGCGGCTGCTGACGGAGATACGCATCCAGATTGCGGCCAACCTCGTCGATCAGCGGATACATGTTCTTCAGTCGATTGCTGGTAAAGAATGGCGACAGCTTCAGGCGCACCTCTTTCCAAGCTGGATTTTTCAGAAAGAATATATTCTGAGAGCCCAACGGATCACCTTTGTAATCCGAGTTCGAGTAACGATTGCTGAACTTTGCGAAATCCTTGACCATAATTCGTTTAATCAGAGCCGGATCGCGCACGAGCAGCGCTGGCTTATGGAACACATGAATGCCCACAAAGGGTTTGTCCTGCGCATCCGGATGATTGTACAGCTCGCCCATAAAATCCGCCGGACTACTGCGCATGCTCAGCAAGCCGCCCAAGTTGCCCAGCAGCAGGCGAGGACGCAGCTCCGGCACTCCACGAACTATCCAATAGGCATAATGTTGTCGCAGATAGTAATATCCCCAGATCAGGATGCAGACGAAGATGAGCAGCACCATTCCAAGCGTCATTCTCACAGCTCAAGCTATGCCCAGCGACTGTCTGCGACATTTGCCTTCACATTGAGGTTTATCCTCAGCTCGCAGCAGAAGATTGCGATCGGGCTTAAGCTAATTGCGTCACGAGCTCATTTCCTATTCTCTGCCTTCTGTTTTCATTTTTCTGAATGAAATGCGATTTCCATTGTATATGCATCTTCTTCTTCTACTTTTTGTTTCTATTGTATTCCATATTTCAATGAGTTCGTCTAGGGTTTGTTACTTTGTAGGGTTATGTAAGAGATGAGCAGCAAAAAGTTATGTATTCATATATTATAGATATGTACATATATTCAATTTTATATACATACATAGAAGAAGACCCAGTAATTGCTACTTTATGAATCCAGTTATGAACCAATATCTCTCATCTTCCATTTTCCAGCTTCTATCTTACAGCCATGTTAGCTTTTTCATTGGCTCTGCTGCTGCTGTGCCTGGCGCTGCTCTTGGTCTACCTATATTTACAGCAGCGCTATAGCTACTTTCGTCGACAACGTCTGATTCATTTGCCCGCCTCGTCTTGGACGCCATTTGGTCATCTGAAGCAGCTGCTGCTGCTTCGCATCTCGTTTGGCGATCTCTTCAAGGAAATCTATGCAGATGCACGCATTGAGCAGGCAAAGCTTGCGGGTTTCTATGTATTCCAAACGCCTGCGCTCATGTTGCGCGATCCGGAACTAATAGGCCTGGTGTTAATCAAGGAATTCAATAGCTTTCTCAATCGTTATGAAGCCGCCGATGCCCAGCATGATCCAATGGGAGCTCTGACATTGCCACTGGCCAAGTATCCGGTGTGGCGGGAGAGTCGTCGATGCATGTCGCAGATGTTCAGCAGCGGGCGGATGAAGCAGCGCATGTATCCCATGATGCAGCAGGTGCTGCTCGAGTTGGAGCAACATCTGGCGAGGCGCATGGCTGGGCAGGCCGAGAAGGTGCTGCCGCTGAGTGAGATGTGCCAGCTGTATACCACCGATGTGACGGGCAGATTGTTCTACAGCTGGGACGTGGGTGGACTGCGTCAGGGCGAATCACTTTTGAAGGATCAGACCAAGCAACTGCTGCACCCAAATCTCATCAAGGTATTGCACTTCATGTGCATCTTCTTCTTGCCACAATGGACTTGGCTGCTGCGCGCCAAGGTCTTTGCCGCGAGCTATTCGCGTTTTATGCGGCAGTTGGTCGAACGACAGCTGAGGCAGCGTTGCCAAAAGACTAATCCTCTAGCGGATGTTGATCTGTTAGCTCTGCTGGAGCCACTGCAGCGAGCACAACATTCCGATTTTACAGCTTCCCAAGCGGGCATCATTTTACTCGCCGGCTTTGAGACTTCCTCTGCCTTGCTGGGCTTCACTCTGTACGAGCTGGCCAAGCAGCCGGAATTGCAACGGCGCTTGAAGCGCGAGCTGGCCACAGCCTTTGCCAGGGATGCGCAGCTAAGCTATGAAACAGCTTCTACTCTGCCTTATCTGAAGATGGTTTGCCTGGAAGCCTTGCGTCTCTATCCCGCTGCTGCCTTCATCAATCGCGAATGCACACGACCCGAGGGCTTCTCACTGCAGCCCCACGTTGACTATGTAATACCACCTGGTATGCCCGCCTATATATCCATATTGGGCATACAGCGTGATGCCAAGGTGAGTGCTTTCAAATATAGTTAAATATATAAAGATTTATGTTAATTATATACTACCCAATTGCCAGCAATTGAATAATTAATTGACTTAATTGAATAGCAGCAATATTCATTTGAAAGAAATAAGAATAAATAACTAGCTATCCCTTCTATATCCTTTAGATAGACCTCAAAAAGCTTTCATTATTATTTTCTAGTACTGGCCCAATCCGTTACACTTTGATCCGGAACGTTTTGCGCCCTCACGCCTAAAGGATATCATACCCATGACATATATACCCTTTGGCGCTGGTCCGCATGGTTGCATCGGCAGTCGACTGGGTTTGCTACAGCTCAAACTGGGCGTCGCTCACATATTGCACACGCATCGTGTGGAAGTTTGTGAGCAAACTGTCCATCAAATACGTTTCAATCCAAAGACTTTTATGCTCGAGTCATTGGATGAGTTATATTTACGTTTCTGCGTAGATCCCTTATAGCTAACACTAATATATTTAGAAAAAAAAAACTATCTTTAGAGGCTCATTAAACAATTAAAATATCTCGCTTAGTATTAACAATAACAATTATCGTATCATCTGTCAAGTCAAAGGGCTTTGTAGTCAAGTCAGAAATGGAAAGTACTACAAAGTGGATTCACAGACACGCAAGGTCTAATGGGTTACATTTGCTTAAACATTTGTTATTGCATGTTATTGAGAGTTTTCCTAACAGTTAATGAACCAAAGAATTTTAATTGCTCGACGTTAAATATATATATCTAAAACCCAAGGCTGATTCCATCAAAACATAACCCAAGCACTGATCAATGTAACATATAAGTTATTATTGATTTTTCATTACATAAATAGAGTTAAATTTGTTTGGCTCTTTCTAAAAATGCTCTTAGCTTGGATGTTGAAGTGCCTATAAATAATCGTATATTCCATGGAAATTCTCGTGCCGCATTAGTACTTTTAGTTGGGATGCTGCTCGAGTCGTCCCAGCTTCTCCTCAATGTCCTTGATGCGACAGCGTACCTCGGGCGCTGAGTCACGTTGAAATTTGCTCAGATTCGTTTCGAAATTTTGCTTGAGCAGCGCCAACGTACCCTGATCCCTGGTCAAGCTGAGGCGCTTGATCAGCATCAACACAATGTTGAGCGCTTCCTTTTTGAGACCTGTATGGGGTACGCCAGCAGCTAGAGTGACGGCGGCCAGGACATCACTGCAGATCTTCTGCACGATGGCCTCGCGGGTTTGCAATGGCGGCGCTTCCGTCTTCGGCTTCTTTTCCAGATTGTTTCGCTCGAGCGCAATGTCGGGCAACTTAGCTGTCTCATCGAAGATGTACAAGCGCTCCACATACTTGGTTAGGGCAGCCAGCAGGCTCACCTGTACAGGTCGTGTGCTCTCGCTCAAAATGCTTGTGCAATTCTCGGCGAAAAAGAGTTGATATCTGTGCTGGGTTTCGATGGCATGCTTGGGCCACGCTTTGCCGAGGGTATCCCAAACAGCTTCCTTCAATTTGTTCAGCGTTTGGGCGCGTTTGTTGCGCTCATCAGCAGTTAAATCCTTGCGAGCAATGCTACTACAGCCAGCCTCGTCATCATCGTCCGAGTCAATGGCGCGCAGCTCCTTCTTCTCCAGCAAATACCAAGTCATATTGTAGACCTCCTCAAAGCGATCCGCCTCTAGCACATCCAATATATCACCAAGAGCAGTTAATGCCATAGTACGATAGACAGGTTCTTGTTTGCGTGCCTCTCGCATTGTTGCTTCTATTATGCTCGCGCAGATCTCGTGCTGGCGATCGAGTTGCTTGCATAGTGCAGCCAGTGCCTGCAATAGACGCTCCTTTCCCTCGAATGTGCGTCCCTGCAGACCACTGAGCAGCAGCTTGATGAGTCGCACACGATCTGCCGTCTCAAGGGAGCTGCCGAGACGTACTGCTATATTTTGGATGACATTGGCTGCCTGAGCTTTCCGCGACCAACTGGCATCGGTTAGCGACGACTCCAACTTGGGTAGGATAACATGCAGATTGAGTCGAATGCCAGCATCACCTGGACTAATGTCGATCCAGAGATCCTTCCACAGCTCAATATTCGCTTTGTTCTCCTCGTTCTGCTCCTCGTGCATGGCAAAGAAGATCAGCGGCAGCAAGCAGTCCATATAGTCCTTAAGCAGTTCATGATGTCGCTTATTAATCGATTGAATGGTCAATGCAATGGAACGATTATTTGGCTGATCCATATACAGCTCGTCTAGTTTGGCAAAAAGATTCTTAATCGATTGTTCCTGTGAAGAAGATTTAGACAATACTTAAAGCTGAGTAAAAGATAAGTTGAGTTCCGCTCTTACCTTAGCTAGCCCCATGAGATGTCCAATGGCGCTGGCATTGTATTTGCGCACTGTGGCATTGCGATCCTTGATGCCGCCAAAGCAGGCGCTCAAATATTTGCCCACCAGGGGCGTCATCTCTTTGCCTAAACGTATGCTGATCTGCAAGGATTCAAAATCAACATGATAAGTTTATGAGGATATTTATAAGAGAGAAAGGAGAATATAGACTAAAAGAAAGCCTCTTCACTTACCAGACAAACGAAGTGGGCGCATCCAATTTTGGTGCCCAGATTAACGCTGGTCTTCATTAGTTCTAGGAGCTCCGGTGTCATGCGCTCTAGCACGGGGTAATCGATGAAGCGCACGCACTTGTTGATCGTCTCCATGGTATGATGCGACTTGGCTGCCTCAGCGCGCAGACTGTCCACAGCTTCTTGTGCCTCATTGTCGGCGCCCAGACGCGTCGATACATACGAGAGCTTGGTGTTTTCCAGCTCGCCTGTAGCGCGCAGCATACAGGGTATGAGAGTGGCAAGATGTGGTGCAATCAAAGCACCCGACGAATCAATCATTTCCGATATAGTCTTAATGCTGACCTTGCGTATTTCAGCAACTTTGTGTCCAACGCCCGTCTCTAGTAGATAGGGCAGAATGGAGGCAGCGACAGCAGTGCTCGATTTGCCATGCTCCGAGGAGGCGGCTAGGACGCAAAGCTTTCCCAGAAATGCGGCTGTGCCTTGAGCAGTCATGCGTGTGCCCTCGTGTATATCATCCATAACGCGGAACAGTTGAAACCAAAGCTCACGCAGCTCTGGCTCAGGCACTTCGTCCACATCCATCGTGTCGGGCGTTACACGAGGCGTGCCAGTGGTCGAAGCAGTCGCAGAAGATGTCTGCAGCTTCTCCTCAGAGCGCAATCGTAAACCATTTGAGCGCTTAAGCAAATCCCGCACAGCCAAGCAGCACGCAATGCGAACACGCCATTCTGTACAGGTGAGATTGTCGAGCAGTTCACGTAGAATCTCCCAATAGTATTGCTCGGTCACTTCCTTGGAGTCGGTGACAATGGTGTCCCATATGGATATCATGGAGTTCTGGATTTTGGGTGTTGGGTCGTATTTATAGCGATAAAGGCGTGGTATTATCTTGCCCAAATATGGTTGCATCTTCTGTCGAGATTCTGCAGACAGCGTTTTCAAACCAAACGCTGCGCCCAGCTTGCTGGTCCACGTAGCATTATGATTGGCCAGCTGCATAAACTGATAGATCATATCAGGCTGATTGAGGTCGGAGGCAAGGGAGCAGAGTTCCTTATAGGTGGTTATATTACCCCCTGTTGGCGTCTTGCCCAGCATGCCCTCGGCAAAGAGTTCGGTATCGGCAGTGACCTGATTCACCTGCCTCTTGCCGCCAATCAATTGATCGAGCAAAGAATTGGCCAAATCAGTTTGACTATTCGAGTCAGAGAGTGTGTAAACCAAGCCCAAGCCACGTGAAGCAACATCTTGCACGAATTCTGTAAACAAATATGAGTTATTATTATATGAAAATGAAATGTATTCAAATTTAATGTAGGTAATACGCACCGCTATCATCCGAGAGCAGTTCCGTAAAAGCGAACTGTAGCAATTGCTTTTTATTGAGCACGGCGGGTCGATTGCTGCAATGCTTGACCACAGCGAGCAGCCACACAGATATTGCCTGTCGCGATTGAGGATTGGGTTCGCTAACCAACCGTATCAAGGCCATCAAGAATTGCTCGAAATCTGCATCGCTGCAGTGCACATTCACAAACGATTCCGTTGGCGGACCCTTGTTTACATCATATCCACACAATGTGCTGACAATTGCCTCGGAAATGGCAATATTCAGTGCCGCATCCTTTTGTACCTTGGCCAGCGTTAGGAACTTTTCCAGATTGCGTTTGGTGAAGTGTGCGCCATCTCCAATTGCCAAATAGCCCAAGCACTTGGCTGCCTCTTCGCGTATCTTCTGTCTCACTGAGGTGCTGCGCAGCAGCTGATAAACGACGCTGAATATAATCATTTTCGTGGAAATTTGAACACTTTCTGTGTCGGCCATCTCGGCATCGTCATCGTCATCGTTGTTGCTGGTGGCGCATTGAATTTCCACAGGCACGTTGGGTATTTCAACCGCTTTACCAATCATCGAGGTGCACTTGACAGCTGCAGAGATGAGCAGCCACTGCGACTCGGTCAGCATTTTAGCTGGAAATGACAAAGCTTGCATTACACATAATATTATCATACACCATTAATCAATACCTACCAATAACCTTCACAGCATCCACAAACTGCGTCCAATTGGCGTAATCCTTATTCACATTTTGCTCTCGCAATTGTTCAATTTTGCGATTGAAACTGTGGCCCAAGACCAGAAGCCAGCCATGCTTATGCTCGAGTGATTTCTGCGTTAAGGCGGTGAGACAATCACCCACCTCCTGATCAAACTTATCATTTGGTAGCCCGTATGCCCAGACTATGCCATAGACCTGGGCGACATTCAGTCGCATTACTTCGGAAACATCCTTCAGCGAGTTGCTCAGCGGCTCCAGCAAATGCAATTGCTTGGGCGCAAATATTTCCGGCGCAGCGTTCAACAGATCATAGAGACATAATAGCGTCGAATCAGCTAAAAGAGAGATTTATAATTATAATCATCAAGTAGAGAGTACTATGGAGGATTAAAAGAATCAATTGGTCAGAAGATAATGACATAACATTATTCTTGTTCCATTTATCTAGAGACAATTCAAACTCTATTATAGCATGCAAGACATACTTCTCCTGGCCTCCACGCCGCGCTGTACGAAGAGTAAATATTGATGCAGTGCATTTGTTTCCTCATCGTCGTAGTTTGTGATTATATATTTGCGCAGCTCATGTGTATATTTCTCATCTCCGGGTGCGGCGACAATGCCCGCCGAATACCACAAACAGAGACGTAGGTAATCAAGTATCTCCTCGTAGACATCCAGGCTATAGGGCAGCTTGGTGCGTCCAATAACAACGCAGCAATTGCTCTTCTTCAGTCGCTTGTTGGCCATGTCATGCACATGGGCCATCATGACATGAAAACTGGGCAGCAAAACGCGTCGTTGTTCGAGTGACAGATGATTAAAATCGCTAATCGATTCGCTAGTATGTTTGCCTGTATGCTCAATGGAAGATAGCATGCTGTAATTGACATGATCCTTCTTCGAAGTTCCATACAAATAGGTAGTCACATTCTCACGCAAGGAGTTCCTATACATAGAAAGATTGAAATAGATTAGATATGAATATAAAGATTGTAAATATATATCAGCTAGGACGCACCGTTCGCCTGCAATGAGCAGCAACAAATAACGTGCTGGCGCATAGAACTCTGGGTAGCAACTGGTGAGGAACACGCTTGTTACATTCTGCACAATTTGTACTTTGGATTCGGCATTGTCCAGCAGCATGGCAAGTAGCAGATGCTGTTGTCCATCCAACTGCACGTCAGATGGATCGCCTTGCTTGTCCACATCCATGGCATCTGATTTGGTCTTTGTTTGCCATGCAAATGCTGGCGCCATGGAGACTAAGGCCTCGCGTATTGAGCTGTGCAACTCAGGTGCACAAGTGGCTAGATTATTAAAGTAGCCAAGCACTAGTTTTAAATCCTGGCTAACGTCCTCTGGAAAGCTGCGCGCGTGTTGAGCTAAAGCGGAATAAGCTGCATTTTGTACGTCATTTGGTTCCACAGAGTCGCGTCCGATGACTTTTGTTATGCCACTTAGCAGAACTTTGGAGACCTTGGCAACGACATCATGTGGAGCCCTGTCGAAGTGGGGAAGAGAAGCCATTAGTAAGAGTATATTCTGTATTAAATTAATGATCTATGCCAACTTACTCTCGCAGCACCAACTCCACGAATTGCAGTGATAGGACTTTACACTTCTGATTGGTGTTGTTGCTAAAGAGCCCGTCGAAGATCACTTGTAGACCTTTGACTACAAAGATGCCCTTGCCACGACACTTGATCAGATATTGCAAAAGCTTTTGGCGCACTCGAGCGCAGCAGGGACCTGTCTGCCGCTCTGTCAACTGATGCTGATTGCCAAGAAAGAGCGTGTAGAGAGATGATGTCACAGCTGGGTTACTAAAGTCCAGCATGGTGCATAATTTACTCAACTCGGCAATGGCAGGTGTGGCCACACTGAAGCGCGTATCAGCTGAAGCAACCACGAGTAGCGCGAAAATCTCATTATCAGAGAAAACTCCTCCGCATAAAACACGCACGATGCCCTTCTTGATCTTCTCCAACTCCTCGGCACGCCAATTGTTGGCAATAACACGCTTGAAGCTATAAGGACTCAGTCCAGGTGGCACATCCTGATCCTGTGTGATGCCATAGGGCAGCAACAGCACATCCTGTAGTAACGCTAAGAAATTGGCAGCAATTGCCGGCTTATCTTTCAGTTTAAGCAAATCGCTTCGTTGTGCGGGATCATCGGGTATTTTCATTTCGCTCAAAATGGGCAGTAGCAAAGTAAACAGCTTATCCTGATAATTCTCCAGTTTGCTTTCGCAGCCTACCACCTTGGCCGCCAGTTTTGTCTGCTCCTCGAGCGGTAGGCGAGGAAAACCCATGCTAATGAAAATTATAGCAAAGTTCTTCAAGAATGTGGTGCTATCTGCTGCTGCATATTGATCGAGCAATGGCTCCACTGGTATCTGCACCTGGCCTCGAGATGTTAGTCGACGCTTGATGTGTGTCAGCACCTCGACCACCTAATTGATAAACAACAAATTACAGCAAATTTATGCCGAGTCATTGAGGGATTTGATTTACCTTAGAGCGAACCACATTGTGTTGTGAATTGATTTTAATGATGACGGGCGTCAGGAATTTACCTACTGTCGTTTCCAGTTTCTCATCGCTATCCGCATTGCCTAGACGCAATAAAACGCGTTCCAACAATTCTGCACAAAGATTGCGAAAATTTGTAGACGGTTTTTAGCTGATGATTATATTTTAACTAAAACTGTCTAACTTATTTGATAACTGTGCCAAGACACTTTACATATAATTATTATATCTTATAAAGTCTTATTTGATTAGAATATATATTAGTTTTACCAATTTCTGCACTAGATCCCGCTGTTTCCATTTTGCTTATTTTCTGGTCTTTTTTTTTTTTGTTTAGCGTCTGAGTGAGTGTTGCCAATGCATCCCAGACAGCTGAGTGCTTATATTTGTGTGACGTTGCCAGACTATCGAATAGCAAGTCATTCGTTCTGCTTCTTGCCTTCGTAAAGGGCCGCGCTGCTTTAAATTGTCGCAGCTATGGGTAAAAAATGCACTGCAAGTAGCCGAGAGCTTTTTAAACAGAAGGGATTTGCTACTCATTTGAATAGGGGTAACTCTCCAGAACTAATCAAGAGCAATATATTTAACTATTTGTCAAAATAAAGAAGTCTTTTGCCATTTTCAGCACTAAAATTGATGCATTTTCAAGATAATTTCAAAAAACCAGTGTCGAACGTGACAAAAAGTTGACTTCTGGAAAATTATCCAAATTAAACCTAAACAATTCATAATATTACAAATAATGTAAAGTCCAGTAAATTAATTAGACTCAATTTTGACTTAAGAAACATTGCCATTTTTGCACTAAAGAATTAAATAAAATGTGTGTTGTTTTATTAAACGGTCTTTATTGAAGTCAATGTAAAACAATTTATTTTGTATTATCCAAGTATCTTCTTGAGAGTCACCAATAAGAAACTGAAAAAAATTAAACTTACTTTAGTATAAAATATAAGTAATTTTTAAAAATAAAATTTGTTTTTAATATTCAGTATTTTTACATTTAGTAAAAAGAGTCAAGGTTCTTCAGCAATTTGTTTTATGAAGACCGTCATGATTTTATCATCAGAATAGCAAAAATAAAATAAAAATTTATAAAAGATTTACTTATACACACCTTTTAAATATAAATAAATTTTTTTGGCTGCTGTAAATTCTGAAAAAAAAGAAGTTCTACAAAGTTTTATAATTAAATTAAATTTACAGTTTTTTTTTGTTTTATTCAAAAAGAATAATGCTACAAATATTATTTTCTTCCATAGCGGTTGTCCTCACTTAAAACTTCTTGAAGCTCTTCTTGGCGCCCTGACCCTTGCTGACTTTCAACACGTTGAAGCGCACGGTCTTTGAGAGAGGACGGCACTCGCCAATGGTGACGATATCGCCATGCTCCACATCTCTGCAAGAATAGAAAATGAAAGAAAGGTATTAATAAAACATAAATTTGGAATTAACTATGTATGTTAAACCGATAATTTGTCAGTATTTTTACATTTAGTAAAAAGAGTCAAGTTTCTTCAGCAATTTGTTTTATGAAGACCGTCATGATTTTATCATCATAGTAGAAGCACAATGCTAAAAAGTATATTTAGTCTTATAAGTTCTACAGAGTATATATACCTGAAGGCGGGGGAGCAGTGGACGCTCATGTTGCGATGACGTTTCTCAAAACGGCTGTATTTACGCACAAAGTGCAGATAATCGCGACGAATGACAATAGTACGTTGCATTTTAGTTTTGCGCACAACACCGGTAAGGATACGGCCACGGA
This sequence comes from Drosophila buzzatii, assembly GCA_035045845.1. NCBI lineage: Eukaryota > Metazoa > Arthropoda > Insecta > Diptera > Drosophilidae > Drosophila > Drosophila buzzatii. The sequence goes on along the minus strand of JAWNOS010000244.1, from coordinate 11,299,604 downwards.
TTCTCACATCACCGGTCCAGGGGCACTTTTTGTCAATGTAGGTGCCATCAATGGCCTGCAGGAAGAGAAAGAAATGGATTAGATTATTTGTATTTTTATATATTAAAATTGGGAATTTCTGTTGTTTAGCATGCATTACCTCACGGGGAGTTTTGAAACCAAGACCAACATCACGGTAGCGGCGGAGCACCTTCTTTTTGGTGATGCCGGGCTTGACCTTTCGGTTTAGGTTAACACCGAACTGCTTTTGGAAGGCGCGCTCGTTCTGTTTAGCGTGGCATACAAGTTACATTGGTTGTGGGGTACACAAACGTGCAGGTGGGGCATGGAACGGAAGAAAAACGAGGGGCGCGCAACATTAGTTAAATTTGCTATGGAGCTCTTACCTCGGCTGGAACTTTAAAGCCCAGCCCAACTTGACGATAGAAACGCGGACGTTTCTTGGCATTGACACTCTTACGACGTATTGTCGGCACTGAGTGCTGCTTGCGAAATGCGCGTTCTGTTTGCTACAAAAATAATAATCAAATTCCAAGTGTATTTAGCAGCGTAAACAGCATGCGTAGAAGTGTGGTTAGGTTGAATATGAGCCTCACTCGCTGTTGCTTCTCCTTATAGCAAGCAATGCATTCATATTGCAGCTTGTTCCACAGCAAATGTATTGTTCAATTCACAATTCACTTCTTTTCACATTTCACAGCATATTTGTTTTATAGCAATGCTATAACTGACGTATTTTATTTAATTTCGAACACATTTTCGCTGCCTTACCTGATCAGCCATGTTGGAGCAAGAGGAAAGAAAGAGCACGCGTCAAAATAGAGATGGGCGATATTTCATAATCGGTTACATATCGCAATGAATTTCAAAGTATTGGTTACTGTGAACTGCACCGATATGAATGTTTGTGCTATGACAACTGAAATTTGAAATATTATTTGGACTAATACTTATTCAATTTGAAAAATAGGTATTCATTAACTCTGAAATATTGTTAATATTTTATTTATTATTATATTATTGTTTATATATTGATTCGAGCTTGTATTGAAATAAGTCACTGTAACTTTTAGTGCCATACTTTCGTGCTTAAAACTATCGAATGTGTAGGATAAATCGATATGGATACGGCGATATTTGCAAGAAATAAATATATCGCATTTGTAAATTTAAAAAATTACGATGTGTTTGATAGTTCACACTCAGGGTTGCACTACAGACAGGCGCGCAATTCAATATGCTTTTGAAAAATGTGACTATAATAAAATTGGACTCTACTTTGATTTGACTGCACTTTAAAAGCCTTTATGTGAAATGTTTGTTGTTGCTGCCGCAACATTTGCGAAGCTATTGACCTTCTGCTAACGTTGACAATGACTTTGATTTTCGCACATAGCTAAGATTTTAAGACACAGTCGCGCCACATGCATTGAAAGCACTTTAAAACCACTTGAGTGGCTTTCAAAGAAAAGAAAAAATCTTTTGTGCGTTCCACTTTGCAGTTTGTGGTTTGCTCTCCACACAAGCATACATACGTATATATACATATATGTCCGTATATGCGTGTGTGTGTATGAACAAGTAAAATTAAAAATTGCGTCAGCATTAATTCTTGTTATATGCCGGATTAAATATAATGACAACATAAACAAGTGCAAGTAGAGCAAAGATGGGGATTGCCTTGAAACGATGTCCTGTGTGCAAAAGGCTTCAAGGCGAACGCAGATGCGCTGCCATTGCTATAAATCCGTTTACGGCTAAACGTCACGGATGAAGGCCAGCCAGCATGCCAGCCTTGCCGTGCCTTGCCTATCCACCTTCCAGCGTGCCTTCCTGTCGACCTTCCAGCGAGCCTGCATTTCATTGCCATTGTTAGTGAGAATATCTGCAGCATAATATTCTGGCCAGTGAGCCAGGCTCGACCTTAACCCGCAACAAATTGCTGGAATGGAGCGTTGGGCGTGGCATGAGTTGCTGTCAAGGTTTTTATTTTTGCAGGCGACCTTACTCGTTGGCAAGGTAAATTTCACTGCATTGCAAAAGGCAATGAAATTCTTTTACATTTTTTTTTATTATTATTATTTTTCCATCATGTTTCGCATATCTGACTGCAGGTAAAGCTAACACACATGTTTAAATTGAAATAAATAACGAACGCAAAGCTCTGCATTTTCAGTAATATAACAAAGCTCTCAACTTTTTCACTTATTATATTTTTTATGTTAATTGTTATTGTTGTTGTTGTTCGTATTGGACTTTGTAGTAAATGAAAAAAGTTTAATAGGCGAAAGTTTGTGAATTATTGCGGATGCAAATTGTACAAAATGCGTACGAGATTTAAATTCAATCTGAACAATGCGACAGACGTGATTTCAGACTCAGCTGTTGGTGAGTTCGGCAGTAAAAAGAGTATTTTATGTGCCATTGCAGCAGTAGTGTTAGAATTCCTACATTTTAACTTTTTCCCATCTTTATTTTGAAATTAATTTTATTATATTTTCGTATATAGTTGTCATGCTAAATTCCTTACAAATTTATGAGGTATCTATTAATCGACTTAGACCCTTTTACTACTTGTTTTTTAGGCACTTCAAAGTAAATTAAGAAAATAATTTTCGTGCCGCATGAAGAAAATGTGAAAAACAAAAACAAGTAAAAATGTGACACTCGGGCTTTACACACTGCAGATGCTCTGGCAAAGCCAAATTAAGGTCTATTTACATAGATCGTTATGTTCAAAAGGTCTGATTCAATTACTAAACTTCGTTGAGTTCAGCTTAGAAATTGTGGAACATATCATTTGGCATATAATTTGTATAAATGTATAATTAAAGTATTGTCAAATCAAAAGCAGTTTTTAAAATTTATTCCAAGAGAGCTGCGCTTGCTGAGCTGTATAAGAAAAATTCTTAAGCTTGGTTTCAGAGAGGCGAGTGGGTATTCTTGACATTCTAATATACTCCTTTCACTTCGAGGGCAAGTATAAAAAAAAAGAGAATGATAACGGCATTAAGTGTGCAGCTTAACGGTACATTAGGTAAACAGTGCTGTCAACATTCCTCTCAACTCTCCCTCTCTCTCTGACTACTTCTCTGTCTCTCCCAAAACTTAAAATGGCGCCCAGCCAATGACCCTGTCAAGGATGTGGGTGTTCAGTGGCTGGCCACACCTCCACACATCACCCTCCACACATACCCAGGCCCAGGCTCACGCCCCTTCCCATTGCCACTTCGTCCGCTTTTGGGGATCTGCTGGTTTTCCGTTGTCTAAGTGTGCGTGCATTTGAAAAGTGACCGAGATAATTTTTGGCATGCTTTGTTTGCGTTTACTTTTGCTGCCTCACAAAAAAGAGGCCGCCCATCCCCCGTTCCCTTTGCCATAAAATTTTGATGAGCAGCTGCTGTATTTTGGGTTGTGGTTGTGGTCCTGGGTTTGGGCTCGGGTTTTGGAACATCAGGCAACAAATAAATTGGTGCGACTACAGACGGGAGGCTTCTACCTTTATCAGAGACAAACAACAGAAAAGTGTGCTTAAATATTGAAGTGGTTGACTAAGAGATACCCTGCAGACAGACAATGACAAAGCTAATTTTTAATATCAGAAAAACCATACAATATATACTTATATGAACTGATGTTTAAATCGATATCATGTGAATGCAAATTTCGATTAATTTAATTCATCTCTAGCTTCGATAAGAAGATTTTTTGAGATTCTCTGTTGATTCTGATATATCATAAATATACAGTAGGTAGACAAACCAAGCTTTTATCTATATGTCATATATGCTCTAACAAAGCGCAATATACCCCGTCGCCCCACTACATAATTATTTGGGAGCTACTTTTGGGACAATGCCGATAACCCCTTTGGCCCGACCCACTTTTGCTCATGCCCAACCAGCAGCCCTTTTGCAAAAGGGTTTGCTGCTGTAATTATGCTAATTTCTGTTTAACATTCTTCTTAATACAAATAAATACCAGGCCAGGCATACGGAGAAAAAACTCGAACTCAACCACAAAATTCCCAATTCCCAATGCAAGCATCCATCGTCTTCCGAGTGAATTGGCTCTGACGTTTAAAGCTTAACGGAAATTGTTTAAAAACGTCTTTCGGCACAATTTCCGGTTAAAGCTGGTAACAGCTGCGGTTGCCAAAGCAAATAACATTTCTTATTTACATAAGTAAATGGATTTCGAATTTTACTAATGAAAAACAAGAATAGAACATTTTTCCAAGAATTGGCAACGTCTTAAATACCCTAGCTAAACAGTATGTTGGCATGTGTCTATTGAAATTCGATTAGAGCTATTATTAACTGAAGCTGAAGCTGAGTAAAGAAAAATAGCACATTTTCAAAGATATATTCGTTTAATCTAACTTTCCCTATAATAATACGTGAGATAAATATTAAATATATATGTATGAATACATATATATGGTTAATGCTTTACTTCTTACCTTAAAAATATCTTTAAATTAGTAAAAAATAGGTCTTATTACGCTGCTTAGCCAAGTTTTTAGCCAATGACTAAATAGGTTTTTAGCATTAAGAACTTTGTGTCTTAAGTACATTTGGGCACTTGATAAACGCCAAATGTTTACCAAGGCGAGCCTTTTCATCAATCAACTGGCTAATGAAGCCTGCTTGCAGAGCAAACAAGCAGCTAATTGAAAACTTTTACTCCTTAACTACCTGTAACGCCTCCTACAAATCCAGCGACCCGAAAACACCTGTCCAGGTCTCACAAATTCTGGCCACTTTCTCATTCTCTATGCACTCTAACGGACAGCTTTGTTGCTGCCTCTTCTAGCGTCCGACAAATAAGATTTTTTATTTTGGCAAGAAACATGGCGCACTTGGACCTTATATATTGTGCACGCTGTCTGAACTTAAGTTTCCGTTTGTTTTTTTACTTATTTTGGTTCTGTTTGCGCAGGGCTTCCGTTTCCGCTCCAGACTCGACTCAGGTCGCAGCAGCAGCAGCTGGTCAGTTAACTTTGTAGAGTTGTGAGCGTGTCGTAATTTTCTACTAAAGTTTATATTGTATATTTTCCGATTTAGATTGAAATTATAGGACTTGAATTTATTAAGATATTTATTTGTATAAGATGATATTTATTTGTCGAAGAGTAATATTTTAATATGCAGCTAATATATTATAAAAAAAAGTCATACCGATATTTTGTTCATGTAGCTGAACGAAGAAAGGTTGGCTTGTTGTAATTAAATATATCGCAATTTTCGTTCGTCTTTACCCTTTACTCCTTTTATATGTTATCGGTATCTCGTATATCGCTATATCGATATTTAAATATGCAAGTTTTCAAGCTGTGCTTCGTCCATCTCCAAGCTCTTGGCCACTGCACATTTACTTTCTCGCTCGCTCTTAGTGTCGAGCTGCCAGCTTCACGTGACGCATTGCCGAAAAATTTATTGGTTCGCGCTCGGTGGCGAACCCAAAAGCAATCTCACATTAATTTCTTAAATTGAAGCCTCAGCCAGCAGCAGACAGGGAATGCATATATTTGCACATACATACCGATATACATACATACGTATTGTTTCTATTCTTTGTCTTTTGCAGCCGAGAAAATCGATTCGAATTACTTGCCAACAGTTGCTCTGGCGTCGCCGATCTGGACATAATTAAATACGTCTACCGCAGTGATAGGTATATATGTGTGTGTATGTGTGTATATTTTCTTGGCTGCTAATTAAGGACGGCACTGTTTGCCAGGTGTTTTGTCTTGTTTAATTTATGCACCAAGTCACTTGCGAAGTGCATTAAAAACAGAAATAATTAATCAATTAGGGACGCTTTGTTTGTTTTATAGGCAGCACTTAAAGCTGGAACAGTGTTGCTTAACTTTCGATAAATTATATCGTTTGGCAATTGTCGTTAAATTTTGAAGGCCTTAAATTCGTTTCGCTTTTAATTAATTATTTAATGTATTTATATGCAGTTGTTGGCTTGAATATTAATTTAAAATATTTACAGCATACTTTCGTGGGTTAAAACTTCTTTATTGTGCCCGTCGATCAATATTCGGAATGCCTATAATTCACTTCGTTTGTGGTGAAATGCTGCAGCTTTATTTGGGGCAACTGCGCGTTGCGTCAGCGACACAAAATTGATGTTTCTGGCTGCTTTGGCTGCTGCTCATGCGACCCGAAATTTACAAAAAGGAAGCAAAAAATAGAAGAAAAAAAGAGACAAGATTTACGAGTTGCATTTATGAGCAAGCTTTTGGCCCTGCTATGGACCATGGACGCTGGCCGTTGAGTAATGCATGTTCGCAATTGCCAATTGGCTGCCATATATCAATTGTTAGCAGCCAATTTGGCGATCAATATAAAAGCGCGTGCTCTGGCCATTAACACATAATCATGGCCCAGCCACGATGCTGGCCTGCAGTAGTTAAAATGCGGGAAGGAAGGACGATTGCTTTGGTACGCAGTGGCCCGCATATTTGTATTGGCTTTGGTTGCGCTCTACAGCTCCTGCTTGACTCGCTCTCCTGCTACCTTCATTAAATTACACAGGCACACGCGCATACACACATATGTAGCTGCGCCCATAGGGGCAGAGGCAGAGGCAGCCATGTGTGCTGGACGTCGTGTCCTTCGTTTCAAGGATTTGCTGCGGCTCCCATTGCCTGCTGGCCGTGTAATCGCAAATAATCATCCACTTAGCGTCATGAAACTTTATGCCCAATGCTCCTCCGTCCGGCTTAGCAGAGAGCCGTGCAGTTGAGCTCAGCTGAGAAGCTGAAACTCGGTACTCAAATGGCCAGGCCCTAAGAGACCCTAACAGACTCAGTCCCATATAAAGTGCCCGAACATAGTCATAATAATGTTTATTATTGTTCGCAATTGAGCACATGCCGACTATTTGTTTGCTCCGACAATGTTACGCATAAAAGATACAAATGGATTCCACATACCGCACAGTACTCAAAGTGTGTGGTTGGGGCTTTGCTGTGGTTCCTGCTCTGAGCATCTTGCTTAAAGTCAAAGGAAACACTCGTTAAGCGAGTGTGGATAGAAATCGTAGAGAGCTAGCGCTGGCAGGCAAATTTAATTTGTTGTGCAAGTGAATTACTCCAAGGAATATTGCTTAAAGTGAAGTAAAATTATTGTAGATTAAAGTTAAATAATTGAACTATATTTAAACAAATTTAAATCAATTTTTATTTAATAAATATACTATATATATATATTTATTTCAACTTTGCTTAAATTTTGTATATTATGAAATTATTGGGTTAACATATTTTTTTTTTTTAGAATTAAGAATATATAAAAGTAGAAGATTATTTATTTTAAATCAATAAATATACTTATTTTTAATACCTTTATTTTAGATTAATTTAACTTCACTCTAAGACAAAGATATTTTTAAAATTTTTTTCATATTTTAATTAATATGAAAAATAAAAACTCGATGGTAAAAAAAAAAAAAAAATATTTTGTATAAATTTATTTTTTATTTACGAATATAGTTTTTAAATTTATTTAACATTTTGATTAATAAGAAAAATTAAATTAATTAATTGGTTAAAAAATATTTTGTATTAATTAATATTTTATTTACGAACATATTTTTAAAATTTATTTAACATTTTAATTAATACGAAAAATAAAAAACATTGGTTAAAAATTAATTTGTATTAATTTATTTTTTATTTTCTAAATAATATAAAATACAAACAAGTAAGAAAGCTGTAGTCGAGACTGCTCGACTACGAAATCCCCTGAGCCTTTCTTCGAACGAATAATATTCCAAGAATTATTCGATTCGTTTCTACACGCATGCAAAACCAAGCGCACACATAGACGCTGATCTACGCTTCTATGCATGTATGTGTGTATGCATGTGTGTAAGCATTGCAAGCGTCTTGCTGTCTCTCTCTGCCTTTGTTGCTGCGCCGAATGGATTTTGATGAGAAAACTTTGATGATTAATAATTCTGTTTCTAGATGGACAATCGTATTGATATCTTCAGATTATGATAATGGTATTCATATCTATATGCTAAACCAAACTGCACGTCTCTAGTATTTGAAATGCATTTTTTTCATATTTTGGGGTGGTGGGGCGAACTGGGGATCGGAATCCAAAATCTAACAAAAACCGAAATTGTATTAAATTAGTATCTATATATATGCAGAAGACTTGGAGACTCTAACTCTAAAGATGAATTAGCTAGAATTTTATAACTGGTTCCCGATAAATTCGTTTATCGATAACTTTACAAATATACAAGTTATCGAATTTCTGAAACAAACTCGTACTGCGCGTGCAATATACGGACCTAACACAAAAAGAATGAACTCTCTAGCTCTTGTATCTTCGGAAATCGACGCGTTCATACATACGGACGGACGGACGGACGGACGGACGGACGGACGGACGGACGGACGGACGGACGGACAGACGGACATGGCTATATCAACTTTTCTCGTCACCCTGATCAAGAATATATATACTTTATGGGGTCTGCCACGCCTCCTTCTGCCTGTTACATACTTTTAACAAAACCATTATACCCTGATTTCCCATTTTCAATGGGCTCAGGGTATAAAAATAATATAAATAAAAATATGTAAAATAATTAAATTTAAATTTCATCTAAGAAATAAAATAAATATAAATAGAAATTAAAATAGATAAAGCTAAAATTATATAATACAAAATAAATTCCATTCCAAATATAGATAAAATTTTTCTGGTTATATAAACGCTGTGGCACGATGGAAACTGCCCAACAGTTGCTGTAAATGAATTCAATTTTGTGGCATACAGAATTTCCCGGCAATTACACACAATTTCAATTTGATGTGCCAAAGGCCCTTCAATTTGGGGCTCATTATGGTCAAAAATCAGAAATACTTGCAAGCCAATAGGCTGGAATAATGTGCAAGAACAAAGCCCAATGGATTGTTAATGAATTAATTAATGCTTAAACGCGAGTTACACTAAATTTATTACAACAACAACAACAACAATAAGAGCGACTGCTACAACAACTATGTGGGCAGCTAGAAGAGTCATAAATTTTAGTGGGCGTTCTTTCATTGTGGGGAATTGGGGAATTTGGGGGCGGATGCGCCCACGGAGGCAGCCAAGCATGCAATTTGCAAGCTTATTTATGGGTCCCAAGGCGGCGCGCTAAACCGGATGCGGGTCCGGAACCATAAAGAAAACTTGCAAAATAAAACTTTTCCGCTATTTGATTTGTTGGCCAGCGCCGAGTCGAAGGGCTTAGAGTCTGCGAAAATCTATTGACCCATTAGGCTATCTGTAAGCAGCAAATAGAAATTGGCAAACTGCAATTGCAATCGCAATTGCAACTGCAACTTTGACTGCAAATGCAGCTGCAACGCTGCCTCAGCTCTGCTCTGGTCTGGTCTGGTCTGGTCTGCTCCTTCCGCCCCGGCAAATGTTCCGTCGACATCCTGGCGCTTTTATTTGTTCGCTGGCGTAAAAACTTTACAACTTCTGGGCCCGAGCTGAGCGGATGTTCGTTGGTTGTCGCTGCCGCAGGATGGGGGCCCAGAAATGGCTGCACTTCCTTTCCGCTTTCGGGCTTCAACAACCAAACACACTCGCTATATAAATAGCCTTTATTATGTTTTCTAGTTAATTTATACAAATTTTATACCTAACTATAAATTACTAAGAACACAGCTATATTTAAACAAGTTCGAGTAAGAGTTGAGCTTGCCTGACTAAAACATATCTTTAAGCCAGCGACAAGCTGCTTAAGTCTAAAATATCAATTGAGAATTTATATTATATTCACTAAATAATCGGAATCCTATTGTTGGTTATTTTATTTATTTAATGATCGTTAACATATAGATCAATAATTTACTAAACATTTATTACTAAACATTTTCTTAAATGAATGCTTTAAAGTTATAAATATAACAATTACATTTTTACTTAATAAACTTAACATTATTTTTAACTAATTAAACACTTACCCAAAGGCACAAGCAGAGGAGTTGCACTGCACGACTGATCACCAGGAGCTCACGATGACGACTGAAAACCACTGCAACAGGATTGTCTATATATAGGAGCATCATTTCCGCTCAAAATCGAACTCAGTTCAAAAGGCTCTCTCAGAGTCTGTTTTTACGCGTGATCATTGGCCGACCAATCACAGCTGCTCTGCTTCATCTCTGCATCAGCTGCTCTGCTTCAGCTGCTCCGCTTTAGTTCTGCATTAGCTCTGCTTCTGCTTCTTCTTCAGCTACTCTGCTTTAGCTCTGCTTTTGCCTCTTCTTCAGCTGTTCTGCTTCAGCTGCACTGCTTAAGCTGCTCTGTTTCAGCTCTGCTTCTGCATGTTCTTCAGCTGCTCTGCTTCTGCTATGCTTCTGCCTCTTCTTCAGATGCTCTGATTTAGCTCTGCATTTGCCTCTTTTTCAGCTGCTTTGCTTTAGCTGCACTGCTTAAGCTGCTCTGTTTCAGCTCTGCTTCTGCATGTTCTTCAGTTGGTCTGCTTTTGCCTCTTCTTCAGCTACTCTGCTTTAGCTCTGCTTTTGCCTCTTCTTCAGCTGTTCTGCTTCAGCTGCACTGCTTAAGCTGCTCTGTTTCAGCTCTGCTTCTGCATGTTCTTCAGTTGCTCTGCTTTTGCCTCTTTTTCAGCTACTCTGCTTTAGCTCTGCTTTTGCCTCTTCTTCAGCTGTTCTGCTTCAGCTGCTTTGCTTCAGCCGCTCTGCTCCCGTTGCTCTGCTTTAGCTGCTCTGCTTAAGCTCTGCTTCTGCCTCTTCTTCAGCTGCTCTGCTTTAGCTGCTCTGCTTTAGCTGCTCTGCTTAAGCTCTGCTTCTGCCTCTTCTTCAGCTGCTCTGCTTAAGCTGCTCTGCTTCAGCTCTGCTTCTGCCTCTTCTTCAGCTGCTCTGCTTTAGCTGCTCTGCTTAAGCTCTGCTTCTGCCTCTTCTTCAGCTGCTCTGCTTAAGCTGCTCTGCTTCAGCTCTGTTTCTGCCTCTTCTTCAGCTGTTCTGCTATAGCTGCTCTGCTTCAGCTCTGCTTCAGCTCTGCTTCAGCTCTGCTTCTGCCTCTTCTTCAGCTGCTCTGCTTTAGCTGCTCTGCTTAAGCTCTGCTTCTGCCTCTTCTTCAGCTGCTCTGCTTTAGCTGCTCTGCTTAAGCTCTGCTTCTGCCTCTTCTTCAGCTGCTCTGCTTAAGCTGCTCCGTTTCAGTTCTGTTTCTGCCTCTTTTTCAGCTGCTCTGCTTCAGTTGCTCTGCTTCTGCCTCTTCTTCAGCTGCCCTGCTTCAGCTCTGCTTCTGCCTCTTCTTCAGCTGCTCTGCTGCAGCTCTGCTTCTGCCTCTTCTTCAGCTGCTCTGCTTAAGCTGCTTAGTTTCAGTTCTGCTTCTGCCTCTTTTTCAGCTGCTCTGCTTCAGTTGCTCTGCTTCTGCCTCTTCTTCAGCTGCTCTGCTTCAGCTCTGTGTCAGTCTCTTTTTCAGCTGCTCTGCCTCTTCTTCAGCTGTTCTGCTTCAGCTGCTTTGCTTCTGCCACTCTGCTCCCGTTGGTCTGCTTCAGGTGCTCTCTTTCAGCTCTGCTTCTGCCTCTTCTTCTGCTGCTTTGCTTCAGCTCTGTTTCTGCCTCTTCTTCAGCTGTTCTGCTGCTGAGTTCTACATACATTTTAACGAAAACAATATGCTCCGCCTAAAAAGCTGGCGCATCATAAAAACAGTGTTGTAAAATGTTATGCAAAATGAGCTGGGTTTTAATTAGCTCAAATGGAAAATGCAGTTTGAATTTAATTTTATGAGAATCAAGAAATCTGCATTAAAAGAGCACAGATGGCACTCACAGTAATAGGGGCAAAGCTTGAGAACGACAAAGACAGAGACAGACGGAAAAAAGAGAGAATGAGAGGTAAAGTGTACCAGCGCGTGCAGGTAAATAGAAGGTAAACACCAGGTGTAAGTAAGCGAAAAAAAGCCAAGTTGAGCAGCTCATAAAAACTCAAGAAGGCGAAATATTTAGCTTGAAGGGTGCAGCAAAATGGAAAAGTACATGGAAAGGTTGCAGGGGCGTGGCAGGGCTTAGCCGAGCGGTGGTCTGGCGGGGCAGAGAGCGCCTGCATTTAGCTAATCCATGGCCCAAGTTTAAGCAAAACAAAGCCAAATGCCAAAGCACGACTCAAGGACAACGACTATGACGGCGACGCCTGCCAGGATGTGGAGAGTGCAGGCAGGTGAGCGGGTGGCCAGGTGGCCAGGTGGGCAGGCTGGCAAACTGGCAGGCTGTCGAGTGGCACTGGGGTACGACAACTATGCGACTACTTGACAGTCGCCAAGTCTTGAGCTCAGTTCTTTATTTGAATGCTCTATACCCAAGGTGAATGGGCTGGGCAAGCGACTAGTTTCATTGGCTGACAAGGAAAATGCATTTGTCGCAATCTAAATTGCTCGAAAGATGAAAGTTGATTTATTCAAATGAATATATGCATATACATATATATATATATTTATTAAGGAATGATACCATTGCTCTGCAGTGTTCGCTTTGGTTAGATATTTGAGTTCTTTTCTGATTTACAGCAAAGCTGATATAAGAATTTTAGTTCAATTATTTTTTAAATCCTCAAAAATTGATTAATGTTCAGTTGAATATATGTATATAAGAGAATATCTGCCTTATGTATTGAATTCCATTCCATTCCATAGTTTTGTTTTGAGTACTCGAAGTCTACTTTACCATTCCATTCCATTCCATTCCATTTATTTCACTGGATCACATCTATAGCATCTGGTACTATTGCTGTAAGTATAGAATTCCATTCCATTCCATTGTTTTGTTTTAGGTATTCGAAGTCTACTTTACCATTCCATTCCATTCCATTCCATTCCATTCCATTCCATTTGTTTCACTGCATCACATCTACACTGTAGTATATACTCTACTCACTCTACATCTAGGGTATCTAGTACTGTTTCTTTTTTGCTCACTCTCTCTGTCTCTCTCTCTCTGTGTCTTGTAGCTCTTTGTGCTGCATACTTTTGTGCGCTTAAATTTGCTGCTGCAAATATTTTTTTGTGGAACGCTTCTATGCAAATTGATGGCTTCTGTTTGTGTTTAGCGCGCAGTCGAAAAACTCGCAAATCCGTTGAAAATCCTTTTTTAACTTTTAATGATGCGCCAACCCTCTGCTCTTGCTGGATGCTGCCTGCTGCCTGCTGCCAGCTGTTTGTCGCTCCTTCGACAGCTCGCATAGTGCGGCAATGTTTTCTCTTGGGATTTGCGTAAAGTATCTGCTAAAAGCTTCCTTTCATTTCGGCAGCAGCGACCACATGGCCACAACAAAAACGTGAGCGGAGCAAAAAGCGCAGCTGCCCCAAATTCTGTTTGCCATCAATTTAGCCAGGCTAACAAATATGAAAGCCATTTTCATGCTCAGCTGAGGCCCCCCAAAGACTCGCGAGTCTCATAAATGTGGCTTTATTTTTCACTTTATACGTGTTTTGTTTTTCGTCTTGTTGCTTTTATTTTATGATCGTCTCGGGACAGTTTTGATGATCTGTGCTCTCTGATTAGAAGTTGCTGTTGTGGCAGAAAACAATAAGCAATAACATGTGAGAAGTGTGAAATCGCACTTAACTTTATTTTACAATGACAAAGAAAGCTTTATCTGTGGAACAGTAAAACTGATTAATAAGTCAAAAGTCAGTTGTGTCTCCTGTTGTGGAAATGATCTCGAACAAAACTCATCATCATCATCATCTTTTGTAGTAATAAGCATTTGACGTAACGGTAAAGACAGTCTTTGGCTGTTCGAACATTTTCTCTAGAAAAAGAAAACGAAAACGAAGGGAAGTCCAGAACATTATATATGTAAGAGAAGCAGCATACGAAGGGGATGTCTCCTTTACATTCTAAATGTAAAGGAATAATGTTCAATGTTCTTTGTATCATTGTATTGTGTAAGATCAGTTGTGAAAGTGTCGGCTCGGTCAGTTAAGTTGAAGACGTCGCATTGTGTACTTGTTACTTAATATTTGTATTTTATTAAAATTAACTTATCGTATTGCACCTACATTTAAAAACTGTGTTTTGATTTATTTCAAGAAAATCCTCAACATTTCCTTAAATAAATTTAGGTTTAAATCTAATAAATCTATGTATGCCAGGGAAATTCTTTGAGCAATAGAAATTCAGAAATATCGATAAGTATTTTGTATAAGTTGTTACTTATAATATCACTTGAGCTGCCAAATAAGACTTTATAGCTGAGCTCTCAGCTGTCTCTTCGTTTCAACACACTTCACGCACATTCCTACGCTCCCCGCCTATCTCACATCTACCCCAGCTCTTGCACATTTTATTCATCTCTTCAATTTCGTTTGTCTCTTTATTATTTATTACTTGTTGTCCAAGAGGCACGTCCCAAATCTAACACATCAACTCATCCCCAGGCGTGTTTCATTATCCAGAAATATTTTAGCGCGTTTCAAGATTTCACTCGCTCTCTCTCTCACTCTCTCTCACTCTCTGTACAATTGAGAGTGCCCAAACAGGGCATATTGGTTTTGCTTAAGGCTAATTATTAGGGAACAGTAGGCTCTAGCCAAAGTTAACTAAGCTTGGCTCATTAATTTTGACAAGTATATATTACATAGGCATAGAGAGTATAGCCCAGTCGAGCATTCCCAGCGTCAAGTACACTCTCTCTCTCTCTCTCTCTGTCTCTATTTTATCACTTGTTTCACGTCTGTTTGCTTTATTACTTTGCTTACGTTGCACATTTTGCTCACGCATTGCTCTTATCTGCAGCTTGGAGCTCCCTTTATGCTTTTCGGTGGCAAATTATTTCCGCAACATTTATTCGACAATTAAAATCGAGCGAGTGGATGCTGAGGGTAGTGAACACTTGAAAATGATATAGCACCTTTTCATATTCAGTGGTCGTAAAATTTTAATTGCGTACGCATCCCAGACGCATCCATTCATCCTGTATTTCAATCATCAAATTCAGTACATATTTGATTGCCAGCCACGTCCTGCTGCTAGCTATGGATATACATATACATGCACATATATATATGTATATATAGCACTGTCTTAGCAGAGCGAAGGCTCTGCTATCTGGCCCAAGGACACGAACAATTTCTAGCACGTGCGCAAACGTTTGAATAATACAACAGCTGCAGAAAGAGAAACAGAAGCCGAAACAATGGCAACGACAATGCCACGCCTCGACGCCCTCGTCTTAGGGCCTATCCATTGTCGGCTCGGGCCTCCATTCGGCAGACTAAACTCATTAATTATGGCAGCTGGCCATGAATACGACATTGTATTTATAATCAACTTTAACCATTGCTAATGTCTGCTCATCAGCATTCATTCAACATGTTCTATACGTTTTCGTGCGCTTTCGATTGTTCAGCCTTAATGATTATTGCAATAGTTTTCGCATTTGTCAACACTGAAAAGCCAGGCAGACAGACTTTCAGTTGCTCTTAATGCGTGTTTTAGGGTGACCATAGTAAGCGCTCTTTAATGCCATGTTTTGGCGCCAGCCCTTGACTTTTTGCCAGCATTTTCGACCTCGTTTCCATTTGATTTAATATTAATCAATGGAAAAAGGCGACATTATGCTCTCTAACTGGCCTTCCATGTCAATTGTTTGCGCTAACAAGTTCTCGGAATTGATTTATTGTATATGTTTGAATGACATTTACATGATTCTGCCGTGTCGACTGCAAATGTCGCTTTAACAGGCGAACTTCCATCATTTGTCCACCCATGGCAGAGCATTAATCAAAATAATTCTATTAGCTCGCTAATATGGCAATCGCAGCAACTGCAAAACGTCCCAGACACAGTCATCAAGACGAGAGCGAGAAAAAAGGGCAAAAGTACAGATGTTGCTGCGGCCGGATTAGATTAGGTGCCCAGCCAAGCTCCGGCAGTCACTGCCTGGCACTGATTTATATTAATGGTAGAACAGTTCCACATTACGGCAGTCAGTTAAATCTGTAGATTAACAAAATTGTTCTTGATGAAAGTGTTTATTATCTACTTGGAAAGCCTTTAACCTCTCGGCTGACTACGCTGTGGATATTGCAGTTGATTTCTCTCATGGGATATATTTCGAAAAGTATTTTTAAATGATGTAAGGCTAAATGATAATGATAATGATAATGATAATGATAATGTGTTTGGCATTGATAATAATAATAGTCATACTAATGCAATTGCTTATACCATAGACAGATGCCAATGCTAATGTTATTAATTGTATTGTTAGAGTATTAAAACTTTGTCTAAATTAATTCTTGATATTTCTTCTTTATATATAACTCAGGTATATATGTATGTTTATATGCACATGTATTGGCTGGCGTGTGTCGGAAATTAAAGCAGTCAAAAGGCCTTCGGGCTGGGCTCACATTCCATGGCCCCCCAAGCTCTATTGGCCCTTTCAGCTTTCAGCTAGTTGAGCGCAGCAGCTGCTGCCGTTGCTGTTGTTCTCTGTGCTGCGATGTTTTTGGCTCAAAGGCATTTTAATGATTTTAATTAACTGCATGTTTGTCAGTAATTACACTGGCAACAATGCAATTATGAGTCTAGTTCAAGCTATAAACAACTGTCTTTGGCTTTGGCACAGGACCTGCACAAGGCCTTTCGGCTTTTGCCACGCACACATCAATACACACTCACACACACACCTACACCTCAGTTGACACAATAATTACATGCATACAGCACACTCCCTCTTTCTCTCTCTCCCTCTCTTTCAGTCTCAGCGCACAGCTTGACGCAATTGTGGGGCAGGCAGTCAGGCAGTCAGGCAGTCAGGCAGTCAGGCAGTCGGCAGTCAGGCTCTTAGTTCATATAAAAGCATTTCGCCTGTTTGCTGTTGACAGTTTGAACCCACGTGGTGCGATTGATGTGGCACAGTGGGATGAAACTTAATTGGCATGACAACGTAAATGCAAGGCAATATGAGACCATTTACACTACAGTCAGCCTGTCAGCCTGGAGAGCTAATCGTATTTTGTCATAATGAATTGAAAATGTTTGCCAGCTATTTTTAGTTTAATTAAATTTCATTAAAAGAGATTAAATTATGAGGTGAACGTAATGTAATGAAATTTAATAGAGTTTTTGCTATAGATGAATTTTAGATAGATAATTGGTTAAGGTTTAATTATATCTGCGCTATAGAGTCACAGACAATAAGCTGCAAAAATAAAACAATTTTAAGATGAAAAAAAAAAAAAAAAACAAATATATATATATATAATTATTTTATTTAATGCAATTTTTTATATAAAAAGGTCTTTCTTTTTATAAAGAAATTGTAATTGTTCAATTGTAATTCTTTGTAAGAAGAAGGACTTTGTGCTGTTCGAGAGGGTGCGGCTAAGCACGCTGCTTCTTTTATCGCGTCTTGCAGTTTAGTTGCTGCGTATTCCACAACGTCAGCAGTGCGTAGCTCAATTTCCGGGTCCAGTGACGATTGCAGGGCAAGCTTAACTTTTGTCAGATCCGATCCTACAGTCAGGAGCCGTTGTCTGGTTGGAAAGAGCTTCAGGTAGTCTTCTATGCTAAGTTGTCGGTCGCAAATGCCTTTGTAAATTGCGAAGCCAATTGCAGACGGGCATTGTCCGTTTATTGGGTAGCGTGTAGGGCCTCCAGTAGCCAGGCAAACCTACACGTCAACACGATAACCAGAAGACTAAGATGATGCCATCCCCTAGATAATCGTGATATAAATTAAGTAGAATATAATAGAAAATAAAGGAATCAAGCCATCTCCTTAGTTAAGGTAAATTTAAGCATTCGCTATAGAGTCAAAGACAGAAGCTGCAATAAAATGAAATCTATAAATAAAAAAAAAAAAATAATAATATTAAAAAAAAAAAAAAATTAATAAAGAAGCATAGCATACTTTTGCGGGTTCAATTGTGATTTAGACCAGCTATCAAAATATTTACATGTCAAAAGAACATGCTTAAGTAAAATACGTTTCTTTATATATTTATATAACAATTGCTCCACAGTGCATACATTTGTGTGACTGTGGCACTTATTACTCATACGACATGTGGCACACATATACACACCCACACCCACAGCCACTCAAAGATGGTACATGTGTAATTATGGCCAACAATGTGGCTGTCCTTGAGTGTCATTGATGTTAGATGGAACGAAAAAAAAAAGAAAAGAAATAAACGGAGAGAACTTGTTGCACTTGTGACGGCTATTGGACAATGGGCGTGGTCCACTCGACAGCCGGGGCAGTTCAACCCGTTGCCCTGCTCGACTTTGGCTTTGTAAATACCAAGTAATTTTCTGCAATTTTTTTCTGCATTGTCAATTGATTTATGGCTCAAACAAGCCAGCCAGCCCACGTCCCGTGCTTTTGTTGGCAAAACACAAAAAGAAAAGCCAAGTGAACGCGTTGCGCTCTCTGAAATATATATTGCGCCTGTCGCCTGCGGCTGTCAAGTGCTGGGCTCCATTGTATGCAAGAATATATATGTACATATGTACATACATACATACATAAAAACAAATGTGTCGCCGTCGTTGACCGCCCACAGTTCGCATTGGCATTTCGTTTCAAACTGCCACGCCCCCAGTGGCTGGGTGTTACCGTTTTACAAGAAAATTCGTTTAGTGAATTTCATTTACATATTTCTTTATACGCACATACACGTATATATTTATATATAAATTTGTTATTAAATAAAAAGAAAGAAATTCTTGATATTTGAATGCGTGTACGCCACGTGGCACAGATTTCATCTCGGCCTTAATTGGATCAGTGACATTTCCCTAATGGAGGCTGCCTTTCTCTCGCTCTGCCTCTATCTCGGCCCCTTTCTCTTTTATTGCTGTCGGTTTTATTTATGCAAATTGCATAATTCAATTGCCTTGTAATTGTCCAGGCATTTAATTAGTTTGATGACAGTTCTGTGGGGGTAAAACAGTATTGCGAAGGACGAGCACAAATTTACTTATAGATTTCTCTGCAGTGCAAAAACATTTACTTCAACTAGAAAGTTCTTATATGAATTTTTGCACTTGAAACTGACACAATTTAATTCATTTGAATTTAATATTCTATGTGCTTCTTAATTTATATGTCAAAATACTCAAGCACAAGTAAATCTATTTATTGATTAGTTCAACTAAAGAAATCCAATTTATATTAACAGTAAATAAAGACTATCAGAATAATAATAAAATATGATTAACATATCTCAAGCATATCTGTTGACCATTTCTTAATGTCTGCAAATAAAAGTCTTTCACTCACACTTTGAGCAAGAACTCGGAGAGCAACCGATTCCATCGTTTCTTCAACGAGCTCGTTCGCGATTGGCCAGACACTTTTTTTTAATTTGTATGCTCTCCTTTATATCCGATCGTTTGGCTGAGTTTCACATAAGTCTTTTGTGCATGTATTGGTATGTAAGCGCGGATAGTCTTCGCTACACACATCGTACGAGATTGTGAATGTGTATGTGAAAGTAAAGACCGCCTTCATAGACTCTTTGAATCATCTGCTTTCTCACTCACTCAGCCTCGATTGCACGAACGTCAATCGCATCGCTCTCTGAACGATGTTCGCTAAAAGAGAACACACAAATACATAGTTTAACGTGAAATACTCAACAGAAAACTAAAAAACGAAAAGAACCGAAGCAACAGCGAGTGAGTGAGCGAGAGCGAGTGAGTATAATTGATATTTGGTTGATACAGTGAATAGAGCGAGATGGATATCTAATATGTATAAGAATGTATATATGTATATACATATATATTATTATTATTATTTAATATGATAATAATGATAATAATACATCAGTTTTCTATATAGTTTTGTATACACATTAACAGAAACAAAAGAAAATCTCATTCATATTAAACACAATTAATTTGTATATTTATTTATTTATTTTACTTGTTTTTTTTTTGCCAGAAATACAAAAATAACAAAGTAAAGAAACAATATAATAGCCCCGCTGCGTTTGCCTTATGCAAATGGTTATGATTCGCATATTTAATTAGTGAGCAAACATTTGTTTAGGGTAAATTGACATGGATTATACGATGCCATTCATTAAGGCCTAATGTGTCACAGAAATATATAGAGCATGTCTGTATAAATATTTCTTTATTTGCGCAGTATATAGTATAGAGAAGGCCAGTTGGCCGGCAAGCCAACTATAATATATTAGAAGAGTCAGTTTTTGGCATGGCAACGCATAATTTATATATTTAAAGATAATATCCTTATATATTATATGTTTTTATTATGGCTGCTTGGCTGGCTGACTGCAACAAATTGTGGGCTCAGTGTCGCTAACAAGCAGCTGTGCTGACCGCAGGATCACATACAGCCAGAAGCCACAGAGCGCGTCGCGTTGACCTTTTCGCTTGGTCTACTAGGCCCGCAAACCGCACGCAGAACATTAAAATGCAACACATGTGTGCGATTGTGTGTGAAGGTTTCTTCTCTCTCTCCCCCTCTCTCTCTCTCTCTCTGTGCATTTCTCATTTTATTCGTGCTGCAGCGTTTCATTTAATTTATGACGCTCCCATGAACCATGGAACTGCACCTTGGAGATTTATGTATCAGGCGTGAGCGTGGGCGTTTGCTGGTGTCTTATTAAAGTAGTGGGCGTGGCAGCTGTGCTTGCTCCAGCAGCTGCTTAACAGTTGGCAATCAAATTTAGTTGCTTTTTGAAGTCGAAGCTCAACTTAATCGCATTTACGGCAATCAAATATAAACACACACCCAAAATCCAGCCCAAAAACATGCAAAATATCCCTCGCAAGCACAGTGGTTGAAAAGCCAAAGATTTCAATTAGTTTTAATAAATTTCTATTTATATTTTGTGATTTTTTAAAAATATTTTTCTTATATTTATTTATTAATGTAAATTAATTTAAAAGCTAGTCTATAAAAAATAATATATAAAATTATTTTCAGGAATAAATTCTTCTGAAATACTAAAAATATTTAATATTTATTATAATTACGTTCATATATATTTTTAATATCTTCAGATATAATAATATTGTGTTTTAAAAATATATAAAAATATTGAAAAATATTTAATAATAAAATATAATATATTTTTAAAGAATTTATATTATTTGTATGCTTCAGTTAGATTTTTAATAATATTACAAATCAATTTTACTACTGTCTAACATTATAGATCTATCAATAAAAAATGCTCGTAGCTGAGCTGTTTCAATGCGCAGCGACCACTGTAACTTGAGATTGAAATGGAAAAGCATTTTCCATTAACGCATTACTGAACTGCTGCTGCTGCTGCTGTTGCTGAGCTAGTGTCTTCCTGTGTGTGTGTGTGTGTTCCATTTTCCATGTGACTTGGGCTTATTTCCTCGCTTTCCACTTGTGTTAACCAATAATGTATGCAAATCCAATTTTGCGCTCCATAAGCTTTATTAGATGCCAAAGTTGACACAGCGCCCCATCTACCTTTCGTCATTTAATGATAAACTTCTAGGTGACTAACTGACTGACTGCCTGACTGCCTGGCTGCTTGACTTATTGATTGACTGACTGTTATCTAGCTGAGCTTGGCATTAAGTATCTTGTGTAATTTAATTTTGCTGCAGTCAATCATCTGCTCGATTGACCAGGTGGCCCTAAGGACGTGCCTTCTGGGTACGACAACAATAACAAGAGCCAACCGCATAAGCCGCAGCACGTTTGCCACATTATGAGTTATTGCCAGTGTTGTATAGCAATAAACAGTTTTTCCTCTACGCGTACGAGTTGGGTTTACGAGCCCGCAGCCAACAGCCTTTGTTGACTATGTTTGCTCAGCGATATCTGAGTTTTTATTATAAGTTGGAAACGTGATTCTCTGATTCTCAGATCTAATTTTCTGATTCAAACAAAAACAATTTAATAGCAAATATAGTTGAAGAGCTCAATTTGAGCAGGCAGTTTGCTGACTTTCATTGAAAGTTGAACAATCGATAGTTTTGTTATCGAATAGCGTGGATTGGCAACGTAGATTGAGATTTAAAATGTGTTAAACATTCTCAATATCGAGAATTTGCAATTTTATTACAATATTTGCAAAGACATATTTTTGTCAGCATCATTGCTATCGATAGCAGTTGAATTATCGATAGATATATTCTCTGTGTGAATTACTTGTATCAGAATTAATGCAAAATGTATCAAGCTAATAATTTACTTAGATGCCATTAGCAAAATATACCGCTTCAATTAATTTCTATTTATTTACTGCTATAATCCTTGGAGTTCTCAATCAATTTAGCTCGAAGAAAAAATCGCCTCCCTAGCAATTTGATCTTATTGGCATATTCGGGGGCTAAGCCATCGTAAAGACCTCGAAAAGCTGCGGAATTAATTTTAGTCGTCTTAAAATACAATTTTCCGTTAACTTTTTCTTTTTTATTTTATTTCAATTTTGCATTTCGTTTACATTTTTTTTCCAACTGTTTGAGCTTCAATCCATCATGTGGCTTAGCCCACCTGTCGGCCGATTTTATTAGGCTTTATATAGATATATATGCGTGTGTAGATATATGTTAATTTCATTTAGAGCATTGGCTGCTTAATATTTCGCTTTAGTAGTTACAGCACCTGGGGGTTAAGCAAAAGGCAATCTTTCTGTTTGCTTATGCAGGAGGCGAAGTGCCGTGGCAGCAGAACGAGCAGAAGGAAAAGCGAATTACGTGTCCTGCAGGTAGACAATAAAAAAGCAACAATGGGCCACAAAATAAGCTTTTGCCACAGTCTTGATGATGATATACGAGTGGGAGGTGCTGTGGGTTGCTTATCAGCGAGACTGAATACAGGACCAACAGCAACAGCAACAGCAGCAGCAGTAGCAGGAGCAAGGAAACGTGCTCAAATGTCCTCTGGACGCCTGTGTCCTCTTCCTCTTCTACTTTTACTTGGCAGCTGCTGTTGCGCAAAATCCAAACTAATAATGACATTTTGCAAATTATTCCACATCGCACGCTGCTTGACACACTGACACTGAAACGGAAGGCGGGCGAGCGAGCGAACTGTAGCTGGAACAGGTGTAGCACACAAGTGGGTGGCCATGCTGGCTGTGAAATTTATTCGCTGCCAGTGGCTGTGTTCCTTCCCGTCACGTTGCCATTTGCCATTTGCCACGTATGTGTTGCATACAATTTAACAAGCGTTGAAATGAAAATGTTTACGCGCGCGTTCTCTTTCTAAAAGGTATCTAGAATACTAAGAGTCGATATTGAAGTACTTGGAGTAAGCAAATAATTGTCAATTACTCATGATAGAGTAAGGCTACACAAAACATATTAATACAAGTGTAATGACAGCATCATGTTAGGAATAATAATACATAATTTGTACTCTGTCAACAGCTGAAAGTTAATTTTGTTATTGGAAATTTTTAAATATTTTATATATAATAATATTTTAAGTAACTGCATAAAGTATACATATGTCGGGGTTTCGTTCTCATCCGGTTCCAACACTGTTTCTTCTGCCACACGAGCCTTGCTTTCTTCTTTCTTCTTTTGAGTTCTCAACATTACTGCGCTTTTTATGCGCGTCACTTCTCTTCCTCTTTACTAAATCAAAGTGGACACATCCCACGCTCAATACAAATACAATTTGCTATAGGCTATTGTTATCTCACTCTGTTGCATTGTCGGCCGAGACTATGCAGAACAGAAAGATCTGTTGCGCTCGCAAGAGAATCGCATGATTTTGTGAGACAGATACACATGAGGGAACGTGATAAAAACTAATAACGGTAAAACAATATTACGGTTCTCTTTCTTTTTCTTTACTAGAGATGATACATTACATCAGAGATGATACATTACATCAGGGTTGATACATCGGTGGTACAAATTAATAAAGTTATAAAATAAAAACATCGATCCGACATATATATATATTTGTTTATAAATTTATATTATATTTTCTCTTGTTATTTGAAAAGTCATAAACGAAGTTACTTTTAAAGCAAACAACCAAAACAATTTCAATTAAAATTCTACCTTTTACACATTCCTTTAGCAGCGCATACAAAATGCTATTAAGCGAAAGATTTCTCAGAGATTTCGTGCTTGCTTGATTGCTTTACAGTTGCATATATGTATATATATGTATGTATGCCAATTAGTGGTAGCTCAGCACACAGCTCAGCTGTCAGCTGCTTAACTGCTCCGTTTTCTGTTTATTTCCATTTGCAGTTTGCATTTCATTTTTGACCTGACAGCTTATCAGTTGGCTTAAGCCAGCATGAATGCAAATGGAACTATAATAAATATAAATAAATTTCTTTTCTTCTCATTTCGTTTCATTTATTTTGTGGCATAAATTGTGCGAGGATTTTTTATACTTTATTTGCATTTATTCTCTCTCACTCTCTCTCTCTCGCTCTCTCCGACTCTGTCTCTTTCTTTTGGGTTATCTTCTCTCATGCGCTCTGCATAATCCCAATTTGTGGCCTAGGCCCTGGGTTGGCATTTGTCAAATAAAATACGAAAAGGCATTTGTCATGCTTGAGATGCAAAAACCTGACTTAATTTATTGATGGCTCGGCAATTTGTTCAAAGGGATTTCAAAGAAAACCTTTTTCTTTTTATCACTCCGCCTCTGTTTTAAATGCAAATATATGAAATGAAAATATTATCCAGAATTTTTAATGCATTTTCTTAATGTAATTCAAATACTTTAAACAAGTGAAATGTATTAAAAAATTGCATATTCCCTATAAATATATTTTAGCTAACTAGATATAAGTATATATAGCTATCCTTTTATATATCTATAGTGGAATACGTAACGATTATCATTTTTATAAAAAAAAAAAAGAAATAAGAATTATTTTTTGAGTTATTTAAAAGATAATTATTTAATAAATTTTAAATTATCTTTATTTTTATTTTTAATTATTTTTATCATAAAAATAAATTTTAATAATATTTATTATAAAAATAATTAAAAATAAAAATAAAGATAACTTAAAATATTAAAAAATAATTATTAAAATCTATTTCTTTTTAGTAACTCAAAAAATAATTATAATTTCTTTTTTTTTATATATATAAAAATTATATTTTTATATTCCTTATTTTTATTTTTAATTATTTTTATCATAAAAATAAATTGTAATAATTTTTATCATAAAAATAATTAAAAATAAAGATAATTAAAAATTTTAAAAATAATTTTTACAAATCAATTTTAATATAAAAATCGAATCATGAATTTTATTTTCAAATTTTATTATAAAAATCAATAACAAAAATTGAAATTCAAATTTTGATTTTAAAATGCAGCTTAAATTAGATTTATTCTTAAATTAGATCATAAATAAAATTCTCTTTAAATATTTATATATTTATACAAACTAAATGCAAATATAATTTTAAAACAATTTCGCCCTTTCTTATATGCAAGCAGATGCTGCTTGGTCAACAATGTTTAGCACTTCTTGCAGCTCGATTTGTTTTTCGTGTCGTGTCCGGTGAAATTCTTTGGCTAAATATTTGCTTAGTTGTAAGTGAGATGGTCAAAGTGAAATGTAAATACCGCAGCAGTTGCAAAGTTGCAGCAACCACAGCACTTGTTGGCGCAACAGCGACGCTGCCACAGCACAGCTCCTGCTACGTGGCGTCGTCCCGCTTCAAGTCCACTCCTCGTAACGTACTCCATTCGAGCTTCAGGCTTAACTGCATGGCTGGCTTTTTATTTTAATTTAGCTGCTTCAACTAATGGATTTGGGGCTTACGTAACTTCCAACACTTTGCCCCAGTTACGCCCCCGCCCTGTCACGCCCCCTTAACGTTTTTTGTACTTAATTTGCATTTACACTACGCTCTACATGTGCGTTTATATATAGGTGTATATAGTTAGCGCTCAACTATTGTGCTACGTGACTGAGAAGCTTTTGCCTATATATAAATATTAAGTATACGCAGTGCAGCACACACACACTGCTGTCGCTGAATGGGTGTTGTTTATGCGTGTGTGTGTGTGTGTGTGTGTTTTTTGTAAATTACAGTATGTACAAAGTGAAGCAAAGTCCCTAATGACCACTTTGAGGGTTTTAAACGCGTGACAGGCATTGGCCACATAAACAACACTTGTGAGGGCAGGATAAAATTAACTTATTCATTAGCAAATGGCAAACGGGAGGGATGGCTTACGCTACAGTCTAGAGAGACTTATCTGTGTAGCAAGCAACGTTTCAAGCTGTGTGTTAATTAAAAAACATTCTCACATTGCAAGGTGCAAAATAGCTGGCAAATTGCATAAACGGCAAAGGTAAATGCCAAGTCCTGCCGAGCCTCAACAGCAAGCCCAATGCCAACCCTAACACACACATACGCATACACATATATATGTTTATCGTTAGCTCTGACTGGCAGCTCTCTCTCTCTCTCTCTGACGTTATTGTTCTGCTTGGAGAGAAAAGTTTAATTAAGTTTTCAAGTTTATTTTTAGCATGCTCTCACTCCCATTGTTTGCATGCGTTGCCTGGCTAACAACAACAATTGTGATTTTTGACAGCTGGCTGTAATTTATGACGGCATTTAGTTGCAGATTTTTGACATGCTGCAGCGAGCGCCATCAAAATGGCTTAAACCAAAAACTTGTACACCGTGATATATGACGAGCATTTAAAACAATGAACAGCCCACACACAATGCTGCAACAAAAAGCTGCTCTAAATACTATATAAACATGTATGCATGTGTATGTGTGCATTAGAGCTGGCAAACTATCGATAGTGGCGCCATTCGATATTTTCGATGTTTTGAAGGAAAAAATTCGATACTATCGATATTATCGTCTTTATTTACATTTAAATTTAAAAATAACAGAAAATAACAAATTACAAGAAAACTTAATATGCAAAATAACAAAAATTCTATTATTTAAAAAAAAATAACAAAAATTTTATTAACTTCTATTAACAAACAGTTTTACTTCATAACTGACTTGTTTCTTAAAGTTAAACACTTTTACTGGGAGATCCATTGATTGTGTTGTAGAAAGAGGAGCACATCCACATTTTCAGGTTTTAATGAAGCTCGGCGGTCGGCGATTATCAGTCCAACAACTGAGCGTAAACTGAAATCACCCGTCACAAACGTGCAAGTTATAGTCAAATATGCATCATTCGATACATTATGAATCTCATTTGCATTATTACAATTATTATTATGTTGGAATTTATCTTATTGCATATTTATTATAATGTAAGAAAAACGTCAATTTTCATGGTCTGGTATGTTTGAAGAGGCTTAACTGTAATGTCGGGATCTAATATGGGGAAAATACAATGGACGACGCAGAAAACGCTTTCCTTGACTGCGAAAGATGGTCAGAAGAGAGAACTGCCTTGGAAGGCTCTGTTGGCGAAGTCAAAGTAGATACAATAGTACAGAAAATGTGCAACAGCATAGATGCCTGGAAAAAAGTCGGTGACTTCGCCAAAAATGTTCTGCAACGAAAGAAGTATGACCTGAACGCAGGCACACAGAGGGTAACGCTCAGATAGAGCATATTCGAGGGCACCACCTTGAAGGTTAATGCGGGATAGTTGCTGATTCCAAGGTGGAATTTAGCCCTAGAAGAGGAGGTTTTTTAGTCGCTAAGCAGTCATGCAGTCCGACACATAAAGGGGCATAAAGCATATTTACCTACCTCAGCCAACAAAAAAAAATAAAATAAATAAATAAATAAATATGGAAAAATTTAGATTGTTCTTGTAAAAATGTAGGGAAATAAACCTATAAAATTATTACATAAAATTAATGAAAATAAAGAAATGAAAATGAATGTAGAACCATTATGCCCTGAAGGACCTAATAATTAACCTAATAAATTCTTTATGAAGAGCTGAAAGAATTGAATTTCATAAAATATTATAACGTGAAGGTATAAGTCAATAAATTGATGGAATTATTAAAAGACCAAGAAAAATTCTAATTCAATTTAAAGATAAACCAAAACTTGCTGAAGGGTCGATTGTGAGGACACTTTCTTGGTCATCTTTACGGGCTTTTTGCTTTAGATATGAGTGACTGGATCGACGAGTCGTTTAGTTCTTAGATCCCAAGTTAAACAGAGCCGAGTCGATCATGATCGCTGATGGCTGATTTGACGTTAGCTATCATGAATTTTCATTTATATGCTCGACGTAGGCCTAAATTAACTTCAAGCTACCTGGAAATTCTTCTGAATTTCATTATAAATACTTATTAATTTGAATAACATCATTGCCATTCTCATTGTTATTGCCATTGACTTTTTATTGTCATTGCCATTTGCATTATGCGTCTCTCAAACTTGAGCTTAACTGAATTGCGAATGATCAGTATTTGCATTTGTTCGCCTTAACTCGTTTGTCTTCATTGCAAATGCATTTAGTTCAAAACTTCAGCAAATGAATGGACAGCTTCAACTGCAAGCAACACTTAAAATGCAATTTGCGCACAGGAATTGACAATTTTCCACTATTCTACGGAAGTTTCTTGCGACGATATGAAACTGCAAGAAAAATGTAAAAATGTGAAAAACCAGCTCGCATTTTAAGTATTCCGCTACATTCAAAAGCTGCTGTGACAAATCCGCTTACAATGTGCAAGCAGAAATATTTCTGGATATTCCAATAAACAATTTTGCTGAAAATTCGATATGTTGCATGGCAGAGAAAATTGTTGAAATATGAAAATCTCATTTGGATCATTTTATGTAGTATATTTAGCTCAACTTTATTTGCCTGAAATTGGCTAAATTGAGTTGAAATTGTTTTTTGGAATGCATTTTTGCATTTGTCGTTTTTTACAACTTGTCCAGCTGACTGTGGCAATTGAACACCTTTTCCGTTGGCAGCCAGGCATGCAGGCAGGACACCCAAATGTAGCACACGTTGCGCGTCCAGGACCTTTCGTTCGATTCGATTCAGTGAAGTGCGAAATATTCGCGCCTCGATTTGCATGTCCACATAAAGTTTGAATAAAGGGAATGAACGGAGGCAGCTTCGTGTTGGCGCCGCACATAAATGCAAATGCTAATGGGTGCCAAAAGAAAGAGAGCAGAGCAAAGAGCGCAGAGCTGAGAGAAGGAGAGAAGGAGAATGGAGAAGGGCAGCAACTGCTTGGGCGCATTCGAGCAGAAACTGTGGCATACATTTAGGCGCCGCCGCATGCAAATGTTTGACGTTATGCGATAATAAAAGCAAATCCGAGCACACAAAGTAAACAGCAAATGCAAAAAGAAAAAAAAGAAATAACGATATATTTGTGCTCGTCTATATGCACATATATAAGGCGAGCAAAAAGATATTTTCATCTTTCTTTATTTCAGTTTGCGTGTATTTGTTCCCTTCATATTTTTTTATGCGTTTCATTTTGCATATTTTTTTGTTGTAGCTTGTTCGATTTTTATCGCAACGTCTGCGACGTTATTTGAAATTGTTGCGTAAATATTTGCGCTTTTATGTGCACTTCCCAAGCGAAGGTAGCAAAGCGCTACCCGAGCGCAATCTGGCTCTTCTAATGCTTTCACTGCTTCAGTGAACTGCAGTATTCTCTTGCTCCAGATACCCTGTAGATATACATGCATAGCCAACAGATAACAAGTGTCGATAAGTTACTTTGAGAGAGTTTTTTAATCAATTTATTTAGTAGGAAGCACCGGAGCAACTTTCTACTCCATTATCTGCCTTTGAGAGAGTACAGGGTATTACAAGAGTCGAATCATTTCCACTAGCATGCTAAAACTGCACTAAAGGAAAAGGTATTTTTATAATACTAAAACACAAGTCGCTCTTCAGGATATATCTAGACATATTATATATCTATTATTTCATGGATAACATGAGAAATTTATGTCTATTATTGGTATAGTATATTTATTATTATTTAATGTTTTATAATAAATTTAAGTGAATGTAATATTGTTTGATATATACAGTGTGTAACATTAATATTCGGTTTTTTGTTTTTTCAACTTCAAACGCAAATAAAACATGTAAAATTAACTAAAATAAAAAAAGTAAAAATGGTAGATTATAGATTGAAAAATTACCTTTTCAGAGAGCTATATATCAAGTTATTATATTTAACATAACTATTAAAAATTAAACAGAAATAAAAAAAACACCAAATTTCGCATAACATTAATATTCGGTTTTTTCTTAAGCGACTAACAAAATTCTACTTTTACTGAAAAATAAATAATATTTAATATTTTGTATGTATTCTATTATTTTTGATGGTGTCTCTTAGACGGTTTGGCATATTTGTTATAATTTTTTTTTGTATTCAGAGACGATATTGGCCCACTTTTCCTGCAACCCTGTCTTTAGGATGGATATGGATGATATTGGTGTTTTGTGAACTCGGCGCTCCAATTGAATGTGTCAGCAATATATATATATATATTTTTAAATTTCGATTTCTCTCTCTTTGCCTAAGAGTACAGGGCATCTCTTAGTCGTGCCACACAGGCAATATACTCTTGCTTTTTATGCACGCCGATTTCCTGTACGTTTTTTTCTCATTTTATTTGTATTTTTTTGTATGATTTACTTGTGCTTTGTGTTTGTCTTCTCATTCGTATTGGTATTGGTATTTGTATTTGCTTTTGTGCTTGCTGCTGAATAGGGTATACGACGCACATACATATATACATATTGAGTATACGAATTGGTATTGGCACTGAGCATTGGGTATTGGGTATTGCAAAGGTAAATTGGATTGAGAAATTGAAATCGCATTCGCAGCATTGGAAAAGCGTAGGGAAAATAAGAAGCAGAGAAAATGCCAGCAACTGTAAAACAGTTCGTCCAGCAATTGCAATTTTCTTGTCTTATTTGCCTTATCGATTTTATATACATATACATAGAAATACATGCGGACTAAACAGAGCATGTCTGCTTATGTTGTTTCTCTGTTTGTCTAACTGATGCGGCCGATAATCATGCCAAACTTACATTCAAGCCATAAAGTTGAATGAGTTTGAGTTTGCCCAAAAGGCAATGCTCCAAAGATGCCTGAAACAAAGTTTTGACCCTAGATATTAGCGTGTAATATTAGACTGAGAGCAGAGTATCCTTATAGCTAAAGTAACTGAATGACTTTGCTTTCTATTTTGTTTGTTTGCAAAAAGTCAATTGGCCAACTCTAGATAATCAGCAAGTATAATATTTATTAAATTGATTGCATAAAGAGCAGTTAAAGAAAGTATCAAAATGATCTAGCTAGCTAGCTATAAGCAACTCATGTATAGAGCTTCTGAGTTCTGAGCATTCTGTTATGTCATCAAGGCAACCATTAAATTTAATATTCACCATTGTGAATTTATTCACTTAGGTTCGTTTCAGGCTCTTCATACATTATTCAGTTGCTGCCCAGTAGCAGCTAATTAACTTCGTAAGATGTGTCCAATTTGCAGCTGCTTTTTAACAAATTACAGCCTTCATGGGCCCAGAGCTTCGCTTCTGACTAATTTATGCGCCCATTGCAACGCAGGAGCAAAAAAATTGAGTAGCAAATGAAAGTTGACAGCGAAATTTCAATACTCTTTAGAGGCATCAAATATTCCTATTTAAATTTATTTAAATATTTTATAAATTATATTTTATTAAAATCCAAAATAATTGGAGAGTGTCTTTATAATTTGTTTATGTAGCATGTAAATGAATATTGTTTTAACGAATTTTTAAACTAAATTAATAAATTTACCTAGAATCTAGTTCATAAAGGCAATATGGATACATTTTCTAGTCAACATAATAGCAAATAAATTCAAGTCTTATGGACTCCATTACTGAACATTTTGTATTAGTCGAGCATAATACTCTATCAGAAGTCCTTTCCGTAGAATTTCCATCCTTTCACTTTAATTAATTATGACGTCATTGAGGTTCTTTTCAGTTTGCTCATTTTTGTTGTTTTGCTCACGTGGTGGTCAATTAGGCAAAGTCATCGCTTGGCAGACGACGTCATTGGCTTTGACAATTTTCAAATAACGCGGAAAACATGTTTGCGCTGACTTTGATGAATTTCCTCAACATTTCGGGCAGCATTTACTGACTAATAGTCGGGCCATGGAATACAACAGAAAATGAAGTGCAATATGTAAATTTGGAATTTCGGCAATTGGGCGTTGCCTAATGCCTGCAATCAATTCTCTGAATGTCAGCTTAGGGTGTGCTCGATGGGGGGCTTCTTATATCGTTCTAAAGTTATTTGGAATTAGTTCGTAATGGCCTTGCAGCCTTGCTCAAATGGATATAATATGAAGCATTTAGTGGGAAGTTTAGTAGAAGTGCAACCAATACAAATTCTTGGTCTAAATACGCATAAGTAAAAAAGTATTGCATACTTTTGTGCTGCCCATTAATTTGCAATAGGCAAAATTATGCTGCATACTTTCGAGCGCAACGATAAATGGCTGCAAGAATATATTTAATTGAATGTCTTGATTTCTTAGGTATATTCAACAGTTAAATATTTTGTTTATAAATTAAAAAATAGATACATATATTATTATTGTATATAAATTTTATTCATTAGATCTCAAAGACTTGTTGCACGATAGCTGCGTGACTTGGAGAGCGACTAAGAACGATGCTAAAATCAATTTAAATTATTTGGTACAGTTTGATTTTCTTTTCAATTAGATATGTAAGCATGTGAAGTGAGTTACGTACAAATGGTTTTTGCTTTGCATTTATCGATGTTTCTTAACGTAAGTAGTTTAACTAGAGACTAAAACCAAACACCCATGCACCAAGTGTCGTACCGTGGACACTCAGTACTGACGTCCCATAACACGATCCAAATCATTCCAACTGCAGGAGTAATCGATCTGCAGCAGACCCTTCTTGCTCAAGCCAAATTTACGCGAATAAATTCCGGCGTAGAGCGACGAGTCGCTAGGCGAATCGCTTTGCGTGCCACCCGTCCGTCCGTAGAGTGTGGATGGCGCCGCATAGATAAGGGACGTCGCCTGCTGCTGGCACTCGGCGCAATCCGGTACGCTGCAAAACGGCAGTGTAGCATACGGATTGCAATAGTCGTAGGCGGGCGAGAGCGGAGGCGGTGCTGGAAAATCAATCTGTGGCATTGCCTTGGTCTGTGCCAGGGTCAACGATTTGCCCGTGGGCGTGGCCGAGCTACGCTTGCGTCGCGGATGCGGCGCGGTGCCATAGCCCGAACTATAGTTGGAGTTGTTGTAGCCACTGCGCTCTCGGCTCTGACTCGACTGGGCGTTACGCTGCAGTGTGGCTGCACGTCGTGGCAGCGTTGTCATTGAGGGCAGCTCATCCCCAATGGAAGAGTGTGGCTCCGTGGAGCTGGCACTGGAGAAACCTGACAAGAAAAAGAAGGCAGAGAGAGAGATAGAGAGTGACGGACTGATCTGTAAGAGAGTCAATGACAGCACACTCACCTCCATAGCCATTGTATATCTGTCGCTGCTCGCCATAGAGCTGCTCCTGTTCCTGTTGCTCGATGTCGTCATCATCCAGATGCAGCTGCCTGGTCATGGTGGCCATGTAGTCATCATAGCGGCTCGATATCGGATAGACTTCGCTGCGTGCTGCATAGAGCAGCTCCTTGCGACTGCGACTGCGACTGCGATTGGGCAGGCGACAGCACTCCAGCTGGCACTGGCTGCGCGACAGGCGTCTTGTGTGTGGGCGTGGCATGGTAGAGGCCATGACCATGTGATTGCCATGGCCATAGACTGGACTGGGCGACTGCGAGGGCTCCAGCTCGTAGTCCAGCGCCGTTTCATAGTCTGGCAAAATGTTGTCCATGTCCATTTTCTTGCGCACATAATCGTAATTCTCCAGATCCCACGGATCCATAAAGCGGCGCTGCGATGGCAATAGAGTCGAGCCATAAATGGCCTCGGTCGGCTCTAACTGGTAGTTGGACTCGACGGGCAGCGCCTGCTTGGGACCATTGCGACGACGGCGCGGCGTTGTTTGACTGCGTTCCCGCATGCTGCAGAGACAGAGTGAGAGAGAGTGAGAGAGAGTGAGGGAGAGTGAGAGAGAGGGAGAGACAGTGAGTGAGAGTGCGTAGCTGGTTGTGTTTTCAATGGCTCGCTTATGCAATCGGCTAACCCCACATTATGCGACAGCAGAAACTCTTCCGCCAGCCATCAGCAGCAGCAACGGCAACATCAAATCTGTTGCATGCCCCATCAATATGCCACACATTCATAAATCGTCGTAGCCATTAGGTTCGCTTAAAAGCCACTAGCTCACCTTCATCGAGCAGGTGTTACAATTAATGGCATATTTTAGCATCTGCATCGATTTTTTTCAACTCAGTTGCGGTCAAACTAGTTGGCTTTTATTTGTATGAAAAAACATTTGATTCACTTATGGAAAATCACATCAATTTAATGTGTATTTAGCTAGCCAAGCAAAGGCAGAGAACTATTTGATAAAGTTCTTAAGACTATATAGAAAATGTGATTCAAGTTCTGTAGCTGACTTCATATCATAGCTGACAAAGGTTGACAACTCTGCGAACTCAGTTGGCAGCTCTGCAGTTCTTTATTGAATATCCCTCTCTCTATTTTCCTTTGAAATATTTTAGCTAGTTTCCATACAATTTTTTTTTTTTATATCTGCATAAACTGACCAGCAAATATAATTGGCTTGTTGGGTTAGTTGCGCGCCTGACAAAGTTTTTAATTAAAAATCTGTTAGCTCTTCCGCAGTTGCAAAATATTTACATGCTGTAAATAAATATATTAAAAATATTAAAATAAATAAAATGCAACTGACACTAAAACTTAGCACTGCAAGGCGAAAAGTTAATTGAGATAAAATCCAATTCGCTGAGTTGGAAAATCAAATAGGGGAGGGATTGGCTTCTGATGCTGTTCATTTGACAACATATTGTATTGTGTGACAGCTGCTTAATTGAAATTAACATCAATTGTGATTCACATGTTATTTGCATTAAAATCTGGTTTGTTTTTTATAGCAAACACAAATTTATAGTCAATTTTTTTCTTTTTTTAATCAATATAGATATAAAACAAAGTTCCACATCATAAATTATTTATTATTGATTTGCATGCAAATGTCTGCAGACTAATGTGATTTAAGTATAACAAAAGCCTCTTGGTATATTAATTTTCAAATTGTAGCTTCAAATGAGCCAAATGACTCGAATGACTCAAATGAATCGAAGCTGCGCACTCTGTGAAGCAAGAGAGGCTTTGAAGCTTCAAAGCCCAAACTTCAAGGTCAAGCTATATAGTTATATTAAGTAGAGAAATTGAATAAATTTGCATACTGCATTAATAATGTATATACAACATCATACAGAGTTAAGAGTATATTAGTTTTGTGGAAATGCATGTAACAGGCAGAGAGAGACTTGACAGCTCTCATAAAATATATTTTTGCTCCGAGTTGAGTATTTACTAAAAAGCTCTTATTGTAAAAAAAATAAAATTTAAAATATAAAAAATTATAATAAATTGATATGCTTATATCAGAAAGCTTGCATATAGAAACAAGTAAGAAAGCAGTGGTCGAGACTGCTCGACTACGAAATCCCCTGAGCCCTTCTTCGCACGAATCATATTCCAAGAATTATTCAATTCATTTCTGCACGCTTCAGAAACTACACATGCAAAAACACGAGCACACACATACATGCTGATCTATGCTTGTATACCTCTATGTGTGTGAGCATTGCAGGCGACTTGCTGTCTCGCTGCCTCTCTTGCTGGTCCGCGTGGGTTTTGCTGCCATAATTTCTTTGATTCATAATTCTGTTTCTAGACAGACAATCGTATGCAAACGTTCAGATTATGATCATGACATTAATATCTATATGTCCAAACAAACTGAATGTCTCTAGTATCTGAAATACTTTTTTTTACACATTTGAGGGTGTGGGGGGAAATTGGGGACCGGAATCCAAGATCTGACAAAAACCGAAATTGTATTAAATTAGTATCTATATATATGCAGAAGACTTGGAGGCTCTAACTCTAAAGATGAATTAAATACAATTTTATAACTGATTCTCGATAAATTCATTTTTCGATAACTCTGGAAATATCCAAGTTGTCGCATTTCTGAAACAAACTCGTACTGCGCGTGCAATATACGGATCTAACACAAAAAGAATTAACTCTTCTATCTTCGGAAATCGACGCGTCCATACATACGGACGGACGGACGGACGGACAGGCGGACAGACGGACGGACAGACAGACGGACATGGCTATGTAAACTTTTCTCGTCACCCTGATCAAGAATATTTATACTTTATGAGGTCTGCCACGCCTCCTTCAGCCTGTTATAAACTTTTAACAAAACCATTATACCCTGATTTCCCATTTTCAATGGGCTCAGGGTATACAAATTATATAAAATTTTCTATAAACTTTACGCTTTATCCATCTGCAACTTCTAATCCCAACAGCTCTCGAACTATTCGTATGATGTCATTAAACTAAAGCGCATATTGTGCTATCTGATTAGAGTGTCCAGACCCCGCCCATGCATATATACTCCATATTTCTCATGTAGTATTCATATGTTTAGCAAGCATTGCCTCAGTCGCAGCAAGTGCAGCGATCCATTATAACCCGCACATTCATCTGTTTGTTTGGCAATAAGCTGTTTGAGATATTGGCCATATATTGCCTATTGATTATTTGGGTTTTTCTCTGTTGTTATCCACATTTTGTTTTACGCCCATTTCAAGTCGCTGCGGCTTATGCAACTATTTTTGCAGGCATTTGCAAATTGCTAATTTGCATAGTTTTTTGTTTTAATTTCTCGAGCGATCGATTTACATTTCTATGGGTTGCATAGCTCGCCCTTTTGCTATCTGAGTCTCTCACTCTCTCTCTCTCTCTCTCTCTCTCTCGCTCTCTCTCGCTCTCTCTCTTTCACTGAATTACACCCACTCTCTCAAGACATTGAGCCAATGTCGCGCAGCTCTGTTAAATATTTTATTTAGTGTTTCTTTTGCTTTCTTAGCGCAAACAAAAACAAAATTTATAAAATACACAAAATAAATTGCAATATAAACAATACAACGTGACTTTGCTTTGGCACGCAAATCAAATTGGCTGCCAGCAACTATTTGCCTGGGCGCATATATTTTTAAATCAAATAATGAAACAGGTGCATGAGCACGACTACATAGATACTCTACAGAGAGTTATGGACTTTAAAGGCAGCAAATTCTTGTTTAATATATTTTAGTGATTTAGTGTTGAGTTTTGTATTCCTTGACAGAATATGTATATCTATATCTATATCTATATCTATATCTATATCTATATCTATATCTATATCTATATCTATATCTATATCTATATCTATATCTATATCTATATCTATATCTATATCTATATCTATATCTATATCTATATCTATATCTATATCTATATCTATATCTATATCTATATCTATATCTATATCTATATCTATATCTATACAAACAATTTTCATATCATCTTCTGGCTAAATGAAATCCCATTAGTAACATGCTAATCTATCACACTCTGCAAATATATAGGGTATTCCAACAATGCCCATAGTTTGCTATGTTTTACCATATTTCGATACACGCAAATAAATCGAACGATGGTTACCATATTTTGATTTATTACAGTTTTTGCAACGCTTACTGAGGCATGGAATGCACACGCATACAGAAAACAGAGAGAGAGCGAGAGAGAGAGAGAGAGGGAGAGAGGGGGGAGAGAGACAAACAGACACACGCACACCCTTTGGCATGCAGCTGTTGCAGTTGCATAAATGCATATTACGTATACGTCATGTGCTGCAAGTAAGCAACTCCCGCTAGACAATGCAATTAGCATTAGCCACAAGATATCTCTATATATATCTATATATTCACATATATAGTACTGGTCGCCGTTTAATGAATTGCCCACTATGCAGCAATGTGGTCTTGCTGCGAGGTTAGTTGGCCATTTGTTTGATTGGACTCGGCACTGGCCAGCCATCAATTGGCCATTTGCATACGAAATGTGTGAAGTTCATGCAATAATTAATTTTCCCTCCATCATATAGAGACCTAATGCATGTCTCCTCAGCTAATCAATATTCAAATTCCCTGAGTTAATAAACTCAATTTCATTTGCTAAAGCTAAAACAACATTACTTAAACTTATTATGAGTTTTTAATATGACTGTTAAAGCCGCAAGTGCGCGGCGCTTGATTGTGGCCAAGTTAAACCAAGTGAAATTTGTGTAATCATTTTGAAGTGCATTTTTACGGCCAGCGCTGCGCATAAATTGATTAAAAACGAGCCAACATAAAGTGAGGCAAGCGCCATAAAACCAGGCAGCTTTAGAGTTGTGTGAAACAGATTTCAATTTTATCAGTAACATTTTATCTCCAAAACTGAGCTGAAGGTGAAGGTATAGCAGAATTGAAGGAATTTTAATACTATTCTTCTATTCCAATTTCATTTCTTAGCTCAATTTAAAATTAAACTTTTAATACTAAAGTTGCCTGAACTAAAGTTCTTTTGCCAGTTCCTTTCGCTCTAGTAACAGTGATTTAAGAACTTGTCAATATTCAATGCTTTTGACTCATACTGAAGTGCCTCAGCATATGAATAATAATATTTAAATAAAAACTATCAATAGAATCCTAAAATCCACTTGAAATATAAAAAAAATATATTTAAAAAAATAAAAATAAAAATAAATAAAAAATAGATCAATTTTAACTCTTCAGTCAACATTACAATTTATTTGTTCTCTTGTCAAACAATCATAAGAAAAATCTGCATTATTTTCTGACTGCTCTCAACTAGCTTAACAAATGCAGAGCATAAAAATATTTCCTGGATTGTCGCTAAAATATGTTTTTAATATTTAAATTTAATTTTTAAAGCGACGATCTGTTGTCAGGCGAATGATTTTATTTGAGCTGAATGAAATCTTCTTCTCATTAGGTTTTTTTTTCCTTTGCATATTTTGGCAGTGCGTCAAAGTTTTTGATAGTTAATGGAAGAAAACAGGTTTGACTTTGATGTCTGACGACCTTGCGAATTATGCGAAATGATTAGCTTAAATGAAATACAAATTTCTATAAATAAATAGTTTAACTAGCTGTGATATCATCAAGATAGCTGCAAGAGCTAGTTGTATAAGTGCAGAATAATTTAGGTGACATTGAATAAGTCTGAGCAGAATTTAGCAAAATCAATTTAAAATATTTGATGAAAAATTTAGATTTTGTTTCTTATAAAAGTGAGGAATTTTGTTTCTAAATTTCTAGTATTTTAAATATATTTAATACGATAAAGAACTCAAAAACATACTATGTATATAGTATTTAATTTATCTTAAAGGAATGATCTCACGTCTATTGCATGATTATTTATTCAGTGCCATTGCCAGCATTAAAATACTTTCTTTTATCTGCTCAAACTCAACGTGATTTCATTTCAAATTTCGCATAGTTCTATTCTTTTCTACTGAGATCAAAGATATATCCCAATTTAATTTATGGCTCCACTTGTGGCTTTTAGAACAGCTTTCTTCTGGAATTTGTTGTTTAAGCATCGAGTCTCAAGAATCTTTTGTATTTACTTATCACATTCGCATCACGCATCTGGCGCGCCCTCAAATAAACACCCAGCAACAAGTGTTTAACAAAGTGACTCAGCAAACAAAACAAAATATAATAAAAAAAAAACATTTGCAAATCTTCTCAATAATTCTTCTGCTTTTCTGAGCACGCATGCCTGGGCGTATGACACTTGCCAACACTCGTTGATGATCATCAGCAATGAGTTGTCCCAAAATGGTCTTCTTTACATTGGAATTGCACTGTGGCCCACGCCAAGAGCAACAACAGCAACAAAATAGTGCCCGAGACAAGCCTCAGACAACCTACTAGCTGTCGTTCCCATAGTTGTAATCATACATATATATCGTAAATCATATTTCATTCTATATGCTCTTGTGCTGCCCACGTTTAGCTCTTTGGCTTAGCGACTTTCTTTGCATTTGACATAGTTTGCCATTTCTGGATAATCATTCACCTTTTATTATTTTGATTGGGGACCTTTTATTCTATATTTGTTCACACTTTTTCCTTTTGGTCGCTTGGGCCAAAAAAACGTTTTCACAGTTCTTTTTTGTATTCGAATTTGCTTTTGTTGTTTGCGAATTTCAAACACGTTTCAGTCGCGACACATAGAATCCATTAATGCGCTTGGCTGGCATGGCAGGCCAAATATCTCATCGAAGATCGCCGCATAAAGATACTTCCACCGAGACATGCGCTTTACGAGACGCTCGCGTCTTGACTGACAACTTGATTTGTCTTCACTTCTGCACAGACCTACGAACCGAAGGCTGCAACGCACACTAAGCTCAAGCACCGATCGAACTTCGTGAGACGTTCGCAACTCGACACGAACCGATTGAGCTTGTGCGCAGATAGCCGGCTTACGACCAAGTTCGAAAGAGATGTTGCATCTGTCTGACGATCGAACATGTATGCTAACGATGCGACTGCCTTAGCTTTGCTTTACCTAGGCAACTACTTTACAGCTAAGTTCGAAGTGAATGTTGTGGTTGCGTCTCAAACACCGATCGAGCTTCCTAAGCTATGCAGTGATGACAATTATTCAGGGCTTCTACGCTCAGCGTAAGGCTCAGGCCTCAGCCTCAGGCACAGCCTCAGAGTCTACTTCATGCATCAGGCTTAGCGTCTCAGTGTCAGCCTTAGTCCCAGCATCAGACTTCGCACTCTGCCTCAGCCGCAGAGTTGGTCCCACACTCAACTGCAGACTCAGCCTCAAGCCTTAAGCCTTAAGCCTCAGACTCAGCTAACTTAGCCTGCCGTTCGAACTTGCACTGACGCTGAGTGCAAATCCGATGCACAGCCATTCAATCCGAAGTAAGAGAGGTGTACGATTTGAGATGCATGTTACAATTACGTGCCAAAGGCCAATCGAACATTTATTCTGAGTGCAGAGCCACATCACAATCAGGTTTGATATGCAAGTTGTAGCTGCAAGTGAATTGAATCTCTTGAGTCTCTTAATTCCCTTGAGTCATATGCAAACCACATACATTTTCACCTATCTTGTTTTGTTTATATTTATATTTGTTTGTCAAACTGTTAATGCTTGTTAATAAAAGCTAATTACTTGGCTAGCTTTTCACTTGATTTTCAATTGCTTGCGACTGACAACTGCAATTGAAACGATTTCTTCTTTCTCTTTGTCAACTTGTCACTGAACTCTTGTCAATTAAAATACGTGGCTTTGCCGCAGTAAATGACAAATGAGCAACATGTCAACTAACATGAGCTTTGACAGACATATAAATGCAAGAGTTCAGGTGAAATGAAATTGGTTGAATGCAAATAAATATTGCTTATCAGTCAACGTAAATATGTGAGATATTAAAATATGAATTCAACATCAATCTTTATGCTGTGTATTATTAAATTAATTAATTAGTTACCTACAACGGCACAAACTTCAAGCACTTCTATCAAACTTGATCTATTCAAATCTGGTTTGACGCACATGTTGCAGCTGTTGGATGTTCGCTCTCGAACTTGAGCTGAAGTTGCTTCGTTCGGTTCGATCTTGTTGACGCCT
Source organism: Drosophila buzzatii (assembly GCA_035045845.1). NCBI lineage: Eukaryota > Metazoa > Arthropoda > Insecta > Diptera > Drosophilidae > Drosophila > Drosophila buzzatii. The sequence continues at coordinate 11,257,936 of JAWNOS010000244.1, read as the reverse complement.
TATAATTGAACAACTTTGAACCCACCCAGTGCTCAGGCCATAATTAATTAACAACCTATTTAAGCCACTGTGAACTGATTATATCACAGCTAGAGCTTAGCTATGAATGCGCATTGATATGTAAATTTGTTTTGTTTTTCTTGCTGTGAATTCGTAACGCTGGCATGCAGTTAAACTACTTGCCAAGTTCAAAGAGAAGAAATGGCTAACAATTACATAACAACGTGTAGCCTTTAAACTTGAACCGGCTTTCAAGTAGTCGTCGTCGTTGTTGCTGCTGGAAAAATATCAGAGTCAAGTCGGCTGTCACCGCCCGCCGTGTTGAACGTGGTCAGCTTCAACACTTTGTTGGCATTTGAGGTAATATAATCTGTCTCACTCTCTCTCTCTCTCTCTTTCAGCACCCAACTCGGGGAGTTGACTTTTCAAATGTAAATATTAAATTTATGCATAGTTTTTTTTTTTTCTATTTGTGGGTTTTGGTTTGAAAACTTTTAGTAAAAAGCAAATAATTGCCAAGCCACAGAAAAATGTTGAAAAAAATGTGAAATAAAACAAAAAACTTTCACTTTCGGTGCGTTGGCGGCATTGTCATTGAGTTACTCACATATCATTTTCATGAGGCAGGTCAGTAATTTCGTTTGCGGTTTATATGGTCGGCGCCTCGTTGAGTGCCAATAAAAAGCAGCTATTGATGTCAATTAATCATTGCAAACAATTTAATTAACATTTAGAGAGGTTTTGAGGTCGCTTTGTGGCGAGCAACATGAACATTTGAATTTGAATTTGAATTTGAATTTACTTTTCGAGTTTAATAAGAGCAGCAAACAAATTAGTATTGTTGAGCGATATAGATTTTGGCTTTTATTAAAATTATTATTAAATTATTAATTATTTTATTAAATTATTAAAATTATTATATATATCAATTAAAAAATAATAATTTCATGAATTTTTAGTTATTTATTAACAACTAATGATCATAATATATAGCCATAAATATTTTGCATAGCTATCAAAAATATTGGCAAATAATGAATATTAAATATTTATTATTATTATTATATTAAATGTAATATTATTTATAGCGCTAAGCTGTGATCATTAAGCGTAATTGTTTTTAATGACTAATTAGCTCTGCCAAGTTTTGAGTCTCTGCTCGCGTCTGCTTCAGCATTCACTCAAAAGCAATCAAAATCTCAGCTGCACAATAAAAAATAAATTCCTTATAGATCACCCATAAAAATTGTTCTACTTTGGTAATTCAATAAATACTTGCACCCATTTAGAAGCTAAACTGTGCCGAAACTTAACGCTCGTGTGCCACATACCTCGCGACTAAGGCAAGCAGCAAAAAAAAGTAGTAGAAATGTTGCAGTTGGACATCAGCGACTGCACAATACTTGCTCATGGACAAAAGAAACTAAATTTTAATATAAATTTGAGTCTCTGCAAGTGGGGCTATATAGAGTGGAAGCTGAATAGAGAAATAACTGAAAATGTTATTCGAAATTTCTTTCTTTTTTAGTTAATATTTAATTAATTCACCAAATATACGAAATTTGACTTGATACAAATTTTTGCTTAAAGCAGCTGATTAGAGAAACAACTGAAAATTTTATTAAAAATTTCTATTTCTTTTTTTAGATTTTATTTAATTGATTTACAACAAATTCCAACACTCACTTTGACTTGACAAAAAAGACTTTTAGATTTCAAAAGCAACAAAACTAATATACTCTCTTTTCATTGCGAGCGCAGCGAGTGCAGAATAAGAGAACCAGGTAAGCGGCGCATATGGCCAACGGCGCTTTTTGTATGCATTTATGAGTGTGGCAGCAGCAAAAGAAAAAAAACTCAAACCTGCTCCAGCTTGCTCCCTCGCTGCACTCTTCTCGCCGCGCCGCGCCCCTTTATCGGGAGGCAGCTGCTGCTGGCTGCCTTTTAAAGTGTCGACTCGGCGGCTCGTTGATCTCTGCTCCAATTTTTATGCGCGGCAACTTTGGCATTGTGCAACATGCGGGCAGCAGCTAGCTAGCTGCTACATATGTTGTTAGAGGCAGCTGCATGGCAGCTGATGCAGATTTGCCAAAGCCCCCCGCCTCCCATCCCCCCTTCACTCTCCTGCCCTGTTTCACCTTTTTGCTGCCTCACCTTTCGATTTTCCATGTGTCGTTTTTATCGCTTTATGCGTTTGATTGCAACACGTTTCGATTATATATATTTTTCTTTTCTGCCTCTTGTACTTGTTGGAATTGGACCTGCACCTTTATGGCCTTTTCCTTTTCCTCATGGCAAGTGCCCCCCGGCCGTCCACCTCCTGCACGTGCGCACAAAAAACCCGCTAAAGAAATGGCTAAGAAATTTGTCTTCTTATTATGTGTGTGTGTATGTGTGTGCTTCCCGTTTATTGTGCCGCGTTAGCAAAAACTTTTGCAATGCCCACTGCCCAGTGGGTTGGGCCAACAAGGAAACAATACATTAGCTCTATGTGTGGCACAGGCGGCAAGACTTGAAAAAAATAATAAATAAAATAAAGGAAAAATCATATAAATAAAATAAAGTAAGTAGAAGAAAAACAAATATTTTACTTAGTAATTAAATTAAGAAAGTTTTTTGGTTCTCTAATAAAAACGAATTTGATGTTTGTTTATTTCTTTATGAATTCGGCTGTAAGCAAAGATTTGTAAAGATTTTGGGCTATGGCTAACTGTAAAGTAATATTAAATAGATGAAGTAAAATATCTTTAAGCAAAATTATTTCTATATGAATTTAAAGCTGTATATATTGGAATATGCTCGTCAAATCACAGAATGATATTTAAAAGATCTGTAGAATTAAAGAGTATAAAAAAGAACTTATAATGTTTATGTGAAAGGGAAATTGAAGCCTGGAAAATTGTACAACAAATTTAATATTAAACTTTTTTTAAAAAATATTTAAAATAATTATAAAATAATTAATTAATTATGCTACTATTATCGTTCGCTTGGCCGGCAGATATTATTATTACTTTTATAATTGCGTATGGCGAATAAACTTCCACTGCCTAAACGTCAGCAGCAATACCACATCGCTTACACACATTTTATTGTAATAGAATATACAGCGATCTCCTTCTCTCTCGGTGACTCAAGATTGCACGCTCCTGTGCAACTCTTTCTTCAAACATTATTTGGTCACGTACGCAACTTAGAACCTTTCGCAACATTTCCGCATATTTGCATCGAACTAGGCTGAGCATCTGGCGAATAACGGAGCAAAGCGCATTCACCAATTGTCAAATATGCTTTATTACAGTGTCGTTTACCTATTAAGCCTCGACATACATATATGTATATAAATAGACGTTAGGTCATGTCCTGGTTACTTGGCAATTGCCAAAACTCTTGGAAACCAGCTTAATTCCCAGATCTCAATCTAATAGAGAATTTGTGGATCAAGTTGAACTGCCAAGCTCACAGAATGCCGATATCAACAATAACTGCCCTAAAGGCACGGGCCAAAATCGACTCTAAGGACACAACTAAAATGATTAGCAATATGTCAAAATTTACCTTATAGAAAATAATGTATACCATCAGTATTATATATGATCAATTTTTCAGTAAAACTTGAACTTGATATAATGCCAAATTTGTTGCTTTTCTTGTTTATATATAATTTCTTAATTAATTATCTTAAATATAATGCCTTCAAGTAGAACTCTCTGAAAAGGTAATTTATCAATCTAAAACTTAACATTTACACTTTTTTATTTTAATAAATAGTTTATGTCTTATTTGAAGTTGAAAAAAAAGAGCCGAATATTAATGTTATACACTGCATACGTATATAGACAAAACACATTCGTTAGCTCAACTTGGATATTACAAATAAGTATATAAACATTTCATTTCTCCAACTAATCAAATGTTAATAATATCTTATATATAAGAAGATTTTTTTAGTTGAATTTGTTTTATATAATATTTCCCTACGATTTCATCAATTACATCAAAATAAAGTCAGACGCTTCGCACAGCTGATCGATTCAGGCTTACTTAATGGGCGTACGTATTCCCAATCATATTTTAAGCCATTTATTGCACAATTGAACGCAGATGTTGCAACCAGTTAGCAGCTGATATAATATGCTTGTAAGTAAGCTGTATTACAAGACAACAGACAACAACAGTGAGTGGAACAACTTGAACAACTTGCTGAGGGCCAACAAATCGCCAGCAAATCTTAAGTCCACAACGAACTAAAGATGATGCTGGGGCTGAGTTCAAGTGGCACTGGCACAAATCATCAGCATCACAAATGCAACAACAACAATGGAAACTGCAACGCCAGACTCCAACTTTGGCATAATTTGGTCAGATCTTTCGAGCTGTGTGTTGGCATTGCACAGTAAATCGGGTATATTGTTTGGGCAGTGAGAGCACTGGAAAATTAAAAAAAAAAATACTTAAACAAATTAAGTGCATGAATAACTTAGTGAATCTAGCCAGTTGCTTCTATCTGCATAGCTCAAAGAGTCCTTAAGAGACTTGAATTCTCATATAATTTTCCATAATACGTAACTCTGTAGATCTGTCAATATAGTGATATGATATAGTACTACTATACTACTATATATATATGATAATAGTACTACTATACTATAGTATGTATACTACTACTATCTTAGCGAAAGCTTTCACAGGGTATCTGCTAGTCCAAGCGCTGCCCACTCTAGCAAACTTATTTGTTTTTTCCTTAGTTTTCGTTTAGGAGGTCGTCTTTTTTTTGCGTTTTTGTTTATCTTTGACGAGTTTTAATTTGTTTTTTTTTTTTTTCTTTTTCTGTTGATTGCTGTTTGTCTTAGTGCGTTTTATTGTTGTTGTTATTATTGTTGCTTAATCGTCGCTTTGCCGTTGTAAATCAAAAGATTTCGCCTTTATTTGGGGTGTGGTAAGGAAATGTTCATTTGTTTTTCTCCTTTCATTAATGCGAAGCACTTGACAAACAGTCAAAAAAAAATTATATAAATAAATCAATTGCATTGTGCAAGCTTTGGGATTTACGCAAATTGAAATATTATGTCGATACTTTAAGAGTCAGCAATTGCTTCCAAAGAGCGAGAAATTATGAGAGGTAATTCTGATATTGATAACAGATCTTTAAGGAAATTCATGCTGCTCTTTTCTACTTTGCTAGAAATATTGATATTGTTAGCGTTTCACTTGAATGACATATAATCAAATATTTAATTTAAAAGCAGAAGCAACAAAACAACCATATTGATTATATCTGCATCCCTTGTTGATATAGTTAATTTCATTTCAGTTTCATTTGAATTCATTGAAATTAGCACTAAGCTTCGCTTATAGCAATAATTGAGCTGCAAAGCGTAAGACAGAAAATGTACAATTAATAAACTTATATATAAGCATAAATATATATAAAAAGAAAGTTTTCAATTACTAATTAACTGCCAACAAGCAAGACTGAAAAGTTTTAATATGATTTATATATAAATAACAAGTTGGCTGATGGAAAACATGATCTGTAATGAGGCGAAGTTTCTGACTTTCTATTAATTTTGACAATATAGTAAGTTATGTAGAAGGAGGAATATCAAACGGTCTAAAATGTAAGTGATTTTAGATAATATTTATAATTTTATATATAAATTAAGATAATTCACTGTATTATTTATTGATTGTGAATATTAATGTTCATTAATTATTCTTCTTTATCACAAGCCACAGTTTTGTGTGCTTGGAGTTCTGATTAAGACTAAAACTTAAGCTAAAGAGAAATATATTTTTTGCCTAGCCTGGAGTGCTTACATTACTCAAAAAGTGCTGATCTTGCGGCAAGATCTCGCATTAGTTCTTCCGTTGCTTATCCAGCATTATGCAGGGCGTGGAAAGCGTTGATTCGGCGGATGGTTTTCTCATTCATTTCTCAGACTCTGTGCAGACTCTTATCATATTTATAGTCTGAAGTCATTTGTTGCTGTTTTTTATTAAAATATTTTAATTTTGAATTTATTTTTTTATTTTATTAAATTATTTTATGTAGTTTCCACTTAATTTCTAAATTATAGAAATAAAGAAATTTATAAATGTCGTAGCGTTTGGATTAAAGTTCTGACTTTCCATTATAAGTTTGTTTTATAGCGAGTTCTCGGTGTCGCTGACTTTGCTACCAAAACTTCTTTTCTTCTCAATCAACTCTGATTAAGTGCCTTTTTCAGCTCTCCTGTCAAACTGCATCTTGGTAGCCCTCTCGCTCTCACTCAGCGACATCCGAGAGCACGTTCAACAAAACCTATGGTTGTCTCTTTTTTAATAACACATCCTTTAATTTAAAATGCTAACTCATTCGATTAGAATCACAGCCCAACGACCAACACAACGTCACAATGACACAACGATACGACATATATATTTATTTTTATATTTTTTTAAATACATTTAAAGAAAAAACTAATATGAATTATAAATACAAATTTGTTAATTTAATTTAAATTTCATAGTAAGAATCTTAATAACAGAATTTACTATAATAATTTGTTGTCTGTTTGCCCATCTCTAAATATGATTTTCGCCTACCATTAAATTACTAATTAAAATTAGCTAATACGCATTAGCACGTTCTAGTTAATAATAAGCCAGTTAAAGCCATAATCTAAATTGTGATATCCGTTGAATCTAGTTTAGAAATCATTTAATTGAGTTAGTTTCGAGCTGAAGAGTCGTGGTACATTAATTGAATTAATGATTTCAACAAATATGAAATGAAATCAAAACAAAGGTCACAGTTTTTGTTGATGTTTAATAACTTTTGTTATTTAGTGTTAACGAAGCGTTAAAGCCAACAGCAGCAGCAGCAGCAGCAGCAGCAGCAGCAGCAGCGTTAGCTAAATGGCAACAAACTGCTGCCTGTTTAACACATGCCAAATAATGTAGCGCACAGATACTAAATGTATCTTGCAGATACAAACTGTGAGCAGCTGCGCCTCTTCACGCGTGGCAAGTTTTCAATTTCAATTTCAGTTTCAGTTTCAAGTGCAGCATGCAATGTTGCAACCCAAGTAGAAGTAGAAGACGCAGCAACAGGCAGAAAAACGAGTGAAGTAAAAAAAGTGAAACTTGATGTGGTGTGTATCTGACAGATACACGAACATGCAGCCGCAGCCATAATTACGGCTCAGTGCGGCATGCAAAATGAAAAGCGAAACAAAATTAATGAAGTGTGTGATAAGCGCTGTGAAGAACGCAACCCACACAACAAGCCAGCACACCCACACACACACACGCACGCACAGCAGCCACAACAATGCACAAAAAGCACCACAATTTGCAGCTGCTGTTGTTGTTGATTAACGAGTATCTTTAGCTTTGCATCTCGCTGAGATATTTTTGTGTGTGGCACGCGGAAGTTGAGGAAAAAAACCAAGAGAAGCAAAAATTTGTATCTAAAACAATGCACATTGTACACAGCACCAAATTGTTTGTACACATTTGTATCTTGAACTTGAGGCATCATTGAGCAATGTCTGTGTGTGTGTTGTACATGGGTTAGCTAGCGGGTGTAGCCAACATGAGTAGTTTTGTGTTGAGGCGGGTTAGTCGTATGTCAAGTCTTTGTTTACTCTTTGTCTCAAGAATACTTGAAGCACTCGAACAATTAGAAGATCTTTTTTTTTTTTTTAAGCCAATTAAACATCTCTATTTGTTGTGGTTTTTTGTTAACCAAAATATATCTTCATCAAGCATAGAAAAATGAGTAAAAACAATTATCTTCGTAGTTAGTGAATTGCAAGAATTTTTTAATTATATTAAGCTTAAATTCTGTTTTCTGGTTAGCTTGTTTGTATTTTACATTAGATATGTATCTTAATATAATTTTGATTAAATCTTTATTTTTTAAGCTTTAAGTTCTGATGTCATAAATATAAAAAATAAATATAAATTTCTATTAATATAATATAAAGTTATATTAATATGGCAATAATTAAATAATGAATTAATATATAAATAAATATTATTTCTTTATTAATTAATTGGTGCATGAATTATTTATTTATTATTATTAATTATTAAAATATATGTATAAATATAAAAAAATATAATTTCTATTAATATAATATAATTCAATAAAGTTTTATTAATATGGCAATAATTAAATAATGAATTAATATATAAATAAATATTATTTCTTTATTAATTAATTGGTTCATGAATTATTTTTTTATTATTATTAAATATTAAAATATATGTATAAATATAAAAATATAATTTCTATTAATATTATTAATATAATTAAATGAATATTCAGTATTTCAGCTGCATCCGCTTTTTGGGCAATATTTAATAAATAAAAGAAATATTTATAAATAAAATTTTACACTAAAAAATGTGAAAAATTTTGTTACATTATTTACAAGCTCATTCAAGTCATGTTCCGTTTAACATTTACATCCGATCAGCTCGTAGGCACACGAATAGCGGACATAATTCAGTTGTGCGGAAATGATTAAACTCAAAATATGAAAAATATGAAAAATGAATTCATGGTAAAATGCATGTGGAAATGGCAATTGATCTGATAATTTGCGGGCGAGCTGCATGAACAGCTTCACGCAAATTCCTTTAATTATGAATTCGAGCGAGCTATGAACTCGTGCAAATGGGAGAAATCCGTTGCAGTTGTTGACAAGTTCAATGGCTGCAGCTGCTGCAGCGCGGGGCAGCGAGAGAGCACGCGGCGTATGCGCAATTTGCATTGTGCTTTTAATTAGTGGCAATAATTACGCATACGCCACGTTGCAGCTGTCAGTATCAATAGAAACATGCAAGCACATATCTGCACGGATAATTAAGATTAACTTAATTAAGTCCATAATTGGCAGTTGCTGCAGGTGCTGCTGCTGCTGCTGCTGCTGTCGAAACAATTTGTTGAGCCACTGCTGCAAAGTTTCTCAATTTAATTGATATTGATGCTTCGGTTAGTTGAATATTATCGATCAACATGCACTTAATTAAGTGCATCAATTTCATTTGTGGTCGCATCAACTAGATTACAAATGAAAGTTCGTTTCAGTATGCAGAGAATGGCATTATTATCACAGTCTAAATGAGAGAGTTTAATCTTTTTGTGTTAGGTTCGTATATTGCACGCGCAGTACGAGTTTGTTTCATAAATGCGATAACTTGTATATTTCCAAAGTTATCGATAAAACACTTTATCGGGAATCAGTTATAAAATTATATTTAATTCATCTTTAGAGTTAGAGTCTCCAAGTCTTCTGCATATATACAGATACTAATTTAATACAATTTCGGTTTTTGTCAGATTTTGGATTCCGGTCCCCACTTCACCCCCACACCCTCAAATGTGTAAAAAATGTATTTCAAGTACTAGACACATGTAGTTTGCTTTAGCATATAGATATTAATGTCATGATCATAGTCTGAACGTTTGCATACGATTGTCCGTTTAGAAACAGAATTATGAATCAAAGAAGTTATGGCAGCAAAACCCACGCGGCCCAGCAAGAGAGGCAGCGAGACAGCAAGACGGTTGCAATGCTCACACACATACAGGCGTACAAGCGTAGATCAGCGTGTGTGTGTGCTCGTGTTTTTGCATGTATAGTTTGTTACGCGTGGAGAAGCGAAACGAAGCATTCTTGGAATATGATTCGTTCGAAGATGGGCTCAGTGGATTTCGTAGTCGAGCAGTCTCGACTACAGCTTTCTTACTTGTGTTAATATACTATATTTATATTATATTATTTAAGCAGACTACAATCTGTGATTATTTCTATTTGTTTGTATTTTTTGTATTATAATAAATAGTTGTCTTTTTTTTATTGCTCAATTACTTTACTGTTTATTTATTTAATTCCAGCTACCTGTTCTTAAAAATTGCGGAAGTGCTGCTCCTCATCGTCAAGCGAATTTCAGATTCCTTGCAAGTCCAAACAGCATAAATGACTACTGATTAATCTAATCGGTCAGGTAGCGCACATACCTCTTAAATCACACTTGGGAGTAGCAAAAAACAAATAAAATATAATAAAAAGTCTTAAGCAACAAATTTGCATAAATTGTTGAAATAAAAACGAAATCATGAACGATTTCCTTATAGCAGCAATTACCAGCTTCCCTCTCTCACTGCCTGTCTCTCTCTCTCTCTCTCTCGCTCCCTCTCTCTCTCTCTCTCTCTCTCTCTCTCGCTACATAAAATCGAAGACTGATGTGAAGCTATAAATCAGCAAAAGGCGTTAAAATTGTCACGTCAAGATCAAACTCTTGATGATGTTAACGATAATGATAATACCAATAATGATGATGATAATGCAAAAAGTTGGCGCGTAACTTTGACTAACATTTGGCTGTTTATTATTATTTGTGGTTGTTTTTTTTTTGGCTATTTATCTATGTGATTTTCATGGTCTCGAAGCAAAGCAAATAAAATCGTATTAAAAACGCTCATTGCAGCGGGCTGTGCCCAAGACTGAGACTGAGGCTGAGACTGATGAGTGATTCATATGTGGATATATAATTATAGTTATATGTAACACATATATAAATCAATAAAGCAACCCGATGGCTATCGTTCCACACTTGGCAATTAACTTGTTGTTTTTCTTCGTGCTATAATAATCGTTATGATTATAATGATTACAGATTATTATCGGACGCTGTAGACGCATCGCTGTCGCGTTGATTACCAAATCCGTTGGCCTTGTGCGAATTTTGAGCATCGTCTGTTTTTTTTTCCCCCCCCTCTCATACAATTGGTGGCACTGCGACTGTGTTAATTATGACGCCAAAATGTGAGTCGAGCCACTCGAATGCGATTGCAACTTTTAACAACCGACAAATTGTTTAACTACATGAAAATATTAACTCAATTTATTCTGCCCAACTGCACGACAAAGAGTAAATGCTCAAAAATTAAGCATTCAGAAGATTGCATAATATAACAAATACGTATATATATGTATATATAATAAAGTCATCTGTCAACACAATTAAAGACAAATAAATTATATTTAATATGTAAAAACGTTTGAATGTCGTTTTTAAGCGCTGACAATTTCAAAGCAATTTAACCATAAATTTAAATGGCAAAATTGAAAATTAAACAAAGCTAAGATAAACTTGACTAATTTAAAGTACTTTATATAAATAATATTTTTGTATTATTATTATTTATTATTTTATTTTTGTATATTATTATTAGATAAGAATGCGTATTTTGTTTACATAAAAAAAAAAACAATTATTAATTTCATTCTTCATTTTGAAATATTTCATATGCATATCTATATTATTTAATACAAAAATAAATCAAACCAAAATATTTCACAGAATCAACACAAGTTATTTTATTTTATTTATTTAAAGATGTTGACAAAACGAGACTCAAATAGCCTACAAAAAATACAGAAAATTATTACAATAGTATCAGCAACCCGATGGGGGGCTATTTTATTTGCCAGTTCGGCCAGCTATGCTTCAATTCACAGCCAAATAAGGTCAGTGATAACTATTGAAACTATGAAAAGAAAGTGTTAAATGAAAATTTTAAATATAGATTATGAAATATTAAATATAAATTAATATAATTACAATTATAATCCTTCTTAAGCTTACAAAAAAAACAGGGTTTAAAAATGTTGGGTAATTTGACTTTGCGTTGCAATACCCACGAGAGTGAAACGATGTGATTCGGTTAGTGGTTTAATAAAGAGTGAAACAGAATAGAATGTTAATTACATTCTTTGTATGGTGATGCCAGATTACATGTTTGCTTATGTTAATGCTTACATTTTCAACACTTCTTCTTAATCATTGCTATGTCTTCTTTATTTGGGCACGCGATGATTAAGTCGTCGACGTAGATGGCAATATAGCTGAATGCTTCTTCTGTCATTTTGGTGTACAAACAGGCTTCGTTTTTACATTTGCTGAATCCAATGGAATACAAGGCCTCATCAAGCGTTTTATTCCAAACACGCCCTGATTGCTTAAGTCCGTAAAGCGCCTTGTTCAGTTTTAGAACTGCTTTAGGTTGACTGTTGTCCACAAAGTTTGGAGGCTGCTTCACATACACAGTCTCATGAAGCTCGCTGTTTAGATATGCATTTGTTATATCTATTTGATGCATATACAAACGTTTTTCTGCAGCTATCGCGAGAAGCATCCTAATTGTCTCGTATCTAATTACTGGCGAAAATGTTTCCAATAATTACGCCAAATTGTTGCCCACATCCTTGTGCAACTAAGCGAGATTTGAACTTCTCGACATTTCCATTTTTATCGCGTTTGATTCGAAAAACCCATTTAGAACCAATCGCCTTTTGCGCTGGAGGTAGGTCGCATAAGTCCATGTGCCATTTTCTTGGAGTGCTCTGTACTCTGTTTGCATAGACTCCTCCATTCTTGCGCATATTGACTCTGCAACGCCTCGTCGACTGACTGGGGTGTCTCTGTGTCTACTTGATCAAATATACTGTTGAGCCTCGTCTGGTACTGTTTCGTTGGTCGTCCTGGTTGACCATTTCGGATTATCTTAGGCCTGCCCGGCCCGCGCTGCTGTCGCGTTACTGGAGCATCATTATTATTGTTGTCAACTTCTGGATTCTCTTCGTTCTCTTGCCCTTCTTCTGATCTGCTACTCTCATCCGGTGTCATCTGCTCATGACCTGGAAGCTCCGGTGTATCAAGGCTTATTATGATCGTCATGAAATCATTACTCGTGTCTTTCACATTTTCAATTGTTTTTGTGTCAAACTCACCCTCTACGAATTTAACATCACGCCTTTCGATGACACTCTGCTTCTCCGGATCGTACAGACGGTATGCCTTTGCGGTGTATGAGTATCCAACAAAAATGTACTCCTTTCCTTTTGCCTGGAATTTGCTTGTCTTAGCCTTGTCCAGAGCAAATACGCGAGATCCAAACACTCGCAAATGCTTTACAGAAGGCTTCCGATTTCTCCACATTTCGAAAGGTGTGCCTCCATTTAACGCCTTTGTGGAACATCTGTTGCGCAAATACACTGCCGTTGTGACAGCCTCTGCCCACAAAAACTCACCAATCTTTGCATGGATTAGTAGACTTTTCGCCATTTCTACTATTGTCCGGTTGGCACGCTCTGCAACGCCGTTTTGCTGAGGTGTATAGGGTATTGTCAACTGCCTTTGTATACCGCATTCAGTCAAAAAATCAGTAAACTGTTTATTGACATACTCCGTGCCATTATCACTGCGTAAAGCCTTTATTTTCTTGCCTGTTTGGCATTCTGCAAAGCTTTTAAACATCTTGAACTTATTGAAGACTTCGTTTTTTGCTTTCATTATATAGACAAATATCATGCGCGAGTAATCGTCAATAAATGTTACAAAGTAACGATTGCCACCAATTGACTTGACATTCATTGGTCCACATACATCTGTGTGCACTAATTCAAGCACATCCTCTGTACTTCGATTCATTTTTCGATTAAACGGCAAAGCACTTAATTTAGACTGGTTACAAGTATCACAATTCATTTGCACTTGCATATTGTCAACATTCATACCATGCACTAGCTGTTTGTCGTTCAGCTGTTTTAAATCTTTAAAATTTAGGTGTCCAAATCTATTATGCCATTGCATTGTCGGCGAAACTATGCTCATTGAATGTACTAAGTTGCTTTGTGAGTTTTGATGAAACACATACAGATTATTTTCTTCGTTTGCTTTTAACAACACTTCGCCTTTATTGTTTTTAATAATCGACACTTTGCCTTTAAATGATGTGGAGTTTTCAAATTTAGCTGCTGCGCTCACTGAGAAGAAATTCATATGGAGTTCGGGCACATGCAAGACATTTTTTAAATTTATTATGCAGTTTTCTCCTTTTATTTTCACGTTTCCAATTCCCTTTGCAGCAACATACTTATTTGCAGCTAGCATTATCGGCGTTTCTTTTTCAGCGTAGCTTATAAACATGTTGCGATCGCAACACATATGAGATGTTGCGCCGCTGTCTACGCACCATACGCTATTTCTTTGCTTTCCAGCGAAACTATGCATTAAGCTGCTTGCTTGTTCGCTGCTCATTTTCTTTCTGTCGGACCTCTTTTCGTTCCTCTTCTTTGATTTGCATTCGCTTGCTCGGTGCCCAAATTTGTCGCAGTTGAAACACTTTCCGTTAAACTGTCTATTCCGTTCTTTGGATTTGTCTTGAGCGTGGGTATACACAGCTTGCGTTTCTGCTTTAACCTCTCTTTCTGCCTTCTCTGACTTTCGTGTGCCTTCTTCTATTAATTTGATTTTTACAGCATCAAATTTTGGCAACTCATCGCGCGTAACTATAGCTACTATAAAGCTCTCCCACGTATCTGGTAAACTGCTCAGTAGCATAATTACCTTTAACTCGTCGTTTAGAGTTATATCTAGCTCTGCCAATTTATCAATTATTTCCACAAATGAATTGATATAAGTGACGATGTCATCTCCCTGCTGCATGCTTAATCGAATCAGCTTCTGATATGCTTGCACCTTTTGAATCGGTCCAACTGGCATGTGTAACTCTTTGAGTTTTTTCCAGATTTCTTCGGCTGTTGTGCACCTTTTAATATGCATCAACTGAGATGGCTTTACGTTTAGGGTTATATAAGCTCTTGCCTTCTTATCATCCTTAAGCCATTTTGCGGCTGCTGCATCATCTTGACCCTCATATCTTCCACAGACAACTTCCCATAAGTCGGCCATCTCTAGTACACTTTCCATGGCCATATGCCACACGCCGTAATTACTTTCATCAAGCTTTTCAATTTGGTACGACATGTTCATTTTGCTTGCAATTCCTCGTTAATTCGCACACGATATTAACTATTGACCACTAAGCAAAATTAAAAACGACTCTTTGCTCTTAAACACTTTTATATTTTTAAACCGAATAGCGATTACTCTGGGCCCATAACCAATGTTGGGTAATTTGACTTTGCGTTGCAATACCCACGAGAGTGAAACGATGTGATTCGGTTAGTGGTTTAATAAAGAGTGAAACAGAATAGAATGTTAATTACATTCTTTGTATGGTGATGCCAGATTACATGTTTGCTTATGTTAATGCTTACATTTTCAACAAAAAAAATAAAATAAATAATAAAATAAAATAAAATTAGTAAAGAACAGGCAAGGTATTAACAAGGTATTGAAAGATACTTAAAAGAACAATAAGGAATAACAAGAAAAGAGTTGTTTAAGCATTAACATGACATAATAAATATATTAAAAATAGGCAATATCCTGCGCGTTATGTGAAGACAAGTAATATGTCATCCCTTAGCTGCAGCGACAAACGCAGCGATTAATAAAAATGTAACGCGAGACGTGAGAACGGCTTAGCGATCGAAGCGGGACACTTGACAAACATCTGTGCACTTGTGTGCATGGAATTAATAATTTAATTAATAGCCTTCCAGTAGCTGGAAGTATTTTTTAAGGTATATAAGCAGTAGGATTTTAAGGAATAAACAGTTCAATTTTTGAATTCGGCAAATGTTGAGTTGTTTTCGTTTAACTCTCTAACAGAGTAAAAGAAGATCTATAATAGAATATTTGATAGGATTGAGAAATCCCTGCAAACAACAATAGCAACATAATGTATACTAGAGCTTATGCCTGTGCATTGCGAGTGATTTCCCTAAGGTGAGCTAAAAGCAACTATTTTATTTGAGGAAGAGAGAGCTCTAAGTAAAATACGTAATAATATTTATTAAAATTAACACATAGAACATGAAACGCACTATGCAAAGAATAATCCGTAGTAGATATAGGTAAATGTAGCGGGCGATAATGTCTAGTAGTTCGGGACGAAACTTATTGATTTATATCAATAAAGTTGCTCTGCTTTCTTTTTGCCCAAATAAAAAGTTTCGTTCAAATCACAATTTCGAGCCAACTTTATATATAAAAAATGATATAATTATTAACAGCTATCATAACTTTTGGCCATAGCTCAAAGCTCAAACGTTCGACAAATAAAAGAGAAAAACAAACAAACAATAACTGTACAGTTGTATTTCTTAAATAACTGCCCAATGACATTTGTTATTTACAGCTCAATATTAGTATTCTGTGGCAAAAATGTAGATATATAAAAATATACACATATATACAGCAACAACAAAACAGTGAATATTTCGCAATGCCAACTTAGGCCTCAGCAAAAAAAGCCAAAAAAAACTTGAAGGAAAGAGCTAAAAGGGAAGAAGAAGCAGCTGCAGCAGCAGAGGGGCCTTTACAAAAATTGGTATGATAATTAGCAAACGCGGCACGTAGACGCACAAAAACAATTCAACATTTTGATTGAGGTTCTTGGGCCCAGCCGCAATGGCATTTAGAGGCTATATATGGCGATATTTGTCGGTCATATCGTTGAGGGAGGATGAGGCGAAACCGTTAAGCACATATACAATTTTGGCAGTGGCAGTGGCAGTTGAAAAAACAGTAGTTAATGCAAGAGGCATAATTGGGTGACTAGCAAATACCCTGTATATACTTTAGAGTCGAGAAATTTAGCTTGAGCTTGATCACAACAATTTAAATATATAAATTGAGTGAGTATAGAAAGTGTTATACGCTCTGTGTGAAACATTACAGTATTATCATTACAAATTTTAGGTAGAGCTATCCAAACTCAGCTATATAGCAAATGGCTTGTCTCTAGCTTGTATTATAATGAAGCTCTTATGTATAACAGATGCGCATGATGTTATTGAGCAAACAGAGAACAGAGAACAGAGAACATATCGTCAACGCTATGCATATTTCTATAATATATATATTATTGACTTTAGCCTTCTCTTTACTGCCTTAGAAATTAACAGCTTTTAGCACAAGCACTTGCTTTGAGAGTTTCTACGCAGATTGCAGAGTGAGCAAATGTTTATTGAGTTCACTCAAAACTAATATACTCCACTCTCGTACACACGCGCTGCACTCAGGGTATACATAACAGTTTTTGGGCTCATTTGCATGGGGAGTAGACGCTGAGTAGACACCGAGCAGACGCTCTAAGGCCATCATGCACGTGCGCTCGAACAAGTTCGATGCGAACATGTTGCAGACGGCCGCTGCAACGGCTATGGCCACGCCTGCGCATTGGCAGCTGTAAGTCTGATCACCTTTAGTTGGCCATAACTTTAATTAGCGCCAAGCCGAAAATAACATTAATTAGCCAACTGGAGACGCAGACGGAGATGTTGTTGTTGCCATTGTTGTTGTTGTTGTTACTGTGTATAAATTAGACAGGCTCAAATTGTTTTATGGTCATTCTTGCCACATGCCCCACAGATTACCAATTGGCATTCGCAGCGATTGCGACAAACGCGACACACACTCGGATTTTGGCCAAAGCAACCACTGCACGCAGCCACTCACTGGACAATTAAAGATTGGCTACGCTATTGCCATTGCCCAATCTGCAGAGCTGCGCTGGCCAAGTTAACCAGAAGGGGCCGCAGCTGATTATAGTCGCTCTCATTAGCGCACTGAACCATTTGACATTTTTAGTGCGACGACCTCACGCATGTGCCCCATATGGTCAGACAGCCCTAAAGCGTCAGCTGGGGGCTATCTGCAGACCTATCTTACTGTTATATATGGTTATCGGCCGAAGTGACAGACCCTAAGACCTTCACGACCTGGCATATCGACATTTCGCTTACGGGCCTATGCTCATTAAAAGTTGAATGCTTTTGGCTACAGTGAATAATCGATAACAGCTAATGGGCGATATCTTAAAGACATCTTAGGACGGTTACCCTAGGCTGGCTACGTTTCAATATGGCCTTGAAATTAAGTGCTACGAGGAAGCTAGGTGTTAAATGTGTATCGATAACACAGCTGTTGCAGCATTTGAAAGTGTTTGCTCTTGAGATATAATTATAGATTAAGACGGTCTTGGTGCTACTATTCATTTTATTTGTCAATAATTTCCTTAACTAAACAAAATGCCAAGGCTTAATCGTTGATCGATAATGAACATTGTTAAAGATCTTGATAATATATAACTTTTATCGTATAAAAGTTATTCAGATATTGAACAGTTTCTTAGCTCCTTTCTTGGGACCAACACATTAACTAATTACATTACAAGCAAAATCTTTCTCTAATAATACAAATTACTCTAACTACTTCCTTAGCCACTTCACAGTCTAGATAATTGAAACTTGAGTGCTCCTCGCTTCGGCATATATTCTGTCATCTGCTTTATCCAATGCCCATTGCACGTAATTTATAGTTTTAAGCTCCATCAGCTTCGGCTCTTTAACTCTGCTGCCCCCACAGGCCAAAGAGGCCAGCAAAATAATTATACAAATTGTGTGTTCAATTTTAGTTAAACTAGCACTCAAAACTTTAAGTGCTCCAAGCACTTTCAACAAAGAGAGAAAAAAAAATGGGCAAATCAACATGGACAACTACAACAATGAGGCTCCAAAAATTGTATAATCAACATAAAGCGGCGGCAATTGGCAATCATTTCTGGTACAAATTAAAATTATATTACAACATTTTCTTAGGCCAGAGTCCGAATACAATGCAACCAGAGCTACTTGGCCTGGGCATTGGACGCGTCAACTAAACCAAAAGACAAACAAGCAAGAATATTGTAATCGAGAGTGATAGACAGCCAGATATCCTGGAATTCAGTATTAAATAAATTTAGGAAAGACTGTAAATAAAATTTTTAAAATATTTTTCTAAAATTTATGAAAAAACTTCAAGTAATTTTATAAAAATATTGAATTAATTATAATAATTGTTGGAGTGACGGCCCGATAATAAATAAACCAAAATCGTGGTTGTAATCCCTCGACTTTATTTTTGCGTTAAAAACTGTGTCTTTTTACTTAAACTTATATTAAGGTGTAATAGTATGAAAAGAATGTAGAAAGAATATTCCAATCGCCAAATGCGAACCAGTAGCAGAACTGGAGTGCGAATTATGCTATACAGCGTAAAATACTGTTAATAACAGAGCATGACGACGGTAGATAGGAGCAAGAGTTAATGGAATCTGTTAAAAACAACCACTGTTAAAAATAACCACTGTTACTCAATCGGATTATCAACTGACATTACACTGTTAATAACAGAGCATGACGATGTTAGGAGGAGTTCTTATTAATGGAATATATTTTAAATGCAGAAAAAATATAATTAAAATATAATAATTAAAAAGTCTTGCAGTTAATATATTTTAATTATTATATTAAATATTATATTAAAATATTTTTTTTTTTTTATAAATATAAATAAATATACTTGCATATATTTACTTAAAAGCTATTAAATATTTCAAAATATATTGAAAATATACAAACAAAACAAGCAATTTTCTCTTTGATTAAATACCTTTTCTTTTTTCACCTAATCTTACCTTTAAGCTTGATCAACTTTCGCTCTGCTCAGCTTATATAATAGCTAAATACAATGAGTTTGATAATGCCCATTTTTGGTTGATTTCTTAAGCACAGGGTATGTATAAAACACAATAATTATAAGAGGCCGATATCTAAAGCGGCCTAAATCGCAAATGCGCTCAAGCATGGCAAACTCTTTTGCAGGCGGCGATTTGTGCTTTAAGCCACGTCTACAACAAAACTGACCTGCCCAAAAAACAAAGAAACAAAAACTAAGAAAATAGAAAAACAAAGAGACTAAATCAAGCGAAATGCAAGCGGTCGAAAGTGAAAGTCTGCTGTTGTTGTTGTTGATATACACTGTTTGTAATGCGAGTAGAGTATATATGTTGATGCCATTTGAAACTGTAAAATATATACATTAGAGTATTCAATTTAAAGTCTCTAATGCCATAGAGTTCAGAGTCTAACGAGGGTTGTTTGAAGCATTTATAAGTATTTTCTAAATATAAAACATAAATATTTTACAACTTTTTATTAAGTGTTGAATAAAAAGACTATAAAAATTTAATAAAATTGCAGCTGAACAGATTTTAGCTGCTCTACAGACTTTATACTCTATTAAAAGTTCAGTTGTGTAGAAGAGAGTGAGTTGTGTCGAGAGCTCTTGAGTAGATGCGCCTTTCAGACAAAGTATCTGAAATAAGAACTCTTCTATTCAGACTTAGTAGTTCAATAAAAAATGTCTTTCAACTGTCTCTCCCTCTCTCCGACGCTCATCTACTCTTACACAAACAGCGTATGCTGCAGTCATGCACCTGGATTGGCTTCTGCTTAGCTAGAGGGGCTGCCGCATTGGCAGCATCACGCGAATTTCAATTGGCTAATGAATAAGCCTCATCTAGCAAGTAAATTAAACAATTTTATTGCATACACACAAAAATGGAGCGCTGCAATCAATAGCATTGCGTTGACCAAAGTAAGATGCAATAAACCAGTTGATAAGATCCACTTTGTTAGAGCTTCCTGCTATCGAAAAACCCGTTAAATGTTTTGCAGTTAAGGCCAGCAAATGAGGCAGACGCCTGTGTCGATACCTGGCTAACTGGCTAACTGACTCGCTGCCTGCTGTCTGCTGCCTGCTGCTGCTTCTTCTTCTTTCTCATCCACGCGCCCATTTTCAAGTTTAACCACATTCGTTTTTATTTTGTTTTTCTCTCTTTTTTCGCTGTACTTTCCCATTCGCATTTGTTTTGTTTTCGTCTGTTTTGTTTTTATCGCCAATTTCTACACATTTCTCACCTCTTCAGCGGTTTTTATTATGGCCTTTTGAACACTTTATGAACTAATTTACATTAGAAATCAACAAGATTTCCCCTAGCTAAATGGCTCTATAATATCTATGTTAACATTGATTAGGGCCCCATTTATAGATTAGGTAAGCGTTTAAGCTTTATTGTTTGCTTCATAATAACAAAAAAAAAAATAGTCAAATATAATAAATGATTATTTTTTAATATGCGCTAAATACAAATTAATCTTAAACAACGCCGAGACGCTAATTAATGTGAAAAGTTACGACAATGTTGCAAATGAAGATAACACTCATGATACCCTTTAGCTATAGGAAATTCATAGAGCGAATCTGCTAGACAAGCGAACTCTTGCCATAGATTGAAATGCATATTAAATAATCTCTTTATTCGAATAAATAATTGAGTACTTTAATATCAATATACATTTGTATCTTATAGATACATTTGCGTGCATTTGTAGTTAATTGAATTTTCTTTGAATTATTGAATTCCCCCCCTCGACTTGTGGCGGCAAAATTGTCATAAGCGTCTTGCATGATGCATGGCTCGCTACGAAATTCATGAGTCTTTGCATATTTATTCAACTTTGTCGCTTATGGCAATTAAATTGCTCTTGTTTAATATTTAATGGCCGGCAATTAGTTGTTATTGTCGATTAAATTGGTTCTACAAGTGCTCGAAATTGGTAAAGTGTTTCGGCCAGATTTTGTAGAAAACTAAAAGCGAGTGGGCAAGCTGCCAAGAGTGCTCGACTAACTAGATACCCTAAGCTGCAGTAAGCTATGCAGCAGTGCAGTCATAATCTATATATACTCTATAAGGTCAGCTAAACTATCGTCTCCATCCATTCTCAGCTCAAACTTTAAACAACAAACAACAAAATATTGATTAAGCTGCGTGTCTTTTGAAAGTTGTTCACTCAACTCAACTGGCTGTTATTGATGAGGCTTGAGGTGCTCAAACTGCCACGCCCACACGCACCTACGCGCCCCTTAGTGACCTAGTTGCTACACCTTTTGAAATCAGTGCAAATTTATGCAGCTGAATAGAGTAATTAAAACACACGCACATTTTCGCAATTTTATATTAATATTCTGTTCTGATTTGGCAATGCATTGGACAATGCATCACTTTAGCCATATATCCACAAACTATTTGAGGCCAATTAACTCGGCAGATTGTGCAGCCTTGACCAATGCGCAACGGCATTTTATTGTAGTGCGTTTATGGAATGTTTAAGCAAAGCATAAAAAAATAATGCAAGAATACAAATATTTTGTTTAAAGCGAAGCTGGAATACGCTTTCATATTATTACTATTACAGCTATCTTTTATTATTTTAAAAATTGATTTAACAAATAATATTGCATTTTTAAATAAAAATATAAATAAAACTATAATATATACAAATATTAATATTAATATTCTGCACAAGTGTTAAGACAAATAAGTAATACAAATAATTAATAAATTTATTATAAAAATTCCAATAAAATAGTAAAAGTTATAATATTTTGATTTAAAAAATTATAATCATAATTTAGTCTTTTATTTTATTTAAATAAAAATTTTAATAATATCTAAAAATTAATTAATTAATTAATTTTTATATAATGTTATTAATTAATTTAGTTCTTATTTTATTTAAATAAAATATTTAATAAAATATTTAATAATATTTAAAAATTAATTAATTAATTTTTATATAATATTATAAATTATTGATTCATTATGCAACAGCAGTTTATACAAAGAATAATTTGAGTCCATTAATATTTTCTCTTCCCATCAATGTTATATTCTCCTCTCATATTTCTCATATTTTCTAACAACATTATAACGCTCTCAAATTAAGGGTATTCGTACAAGAAATGCAATCAACAATAATAAAAAAAAAAAAGAAATAAAAAAAAAACCGTACGCGTTCGCGCTTCAAATGTTTGCTTTGCGCGTTTATTTATTATTTTTTTCGCCTTACTGTTTTATTTATTTCTCTTTTTTGTATCTTTGTTTGTTTTATGTTCATTTGAACGCATCGCTGTGAAATTCAATTTGATGTGCGGCCCAAACACTGACAGGGT
Organism: Drosophila buzzatii; assembly: GCA_035045845.1. Lineage (NCBI taxonomy): Eukaryota > Metazoa > Arthropoda > Insecta > Diptera > Drosophilidae > Drosophila > Drosophila buzzatii. The sequence goes on along the minus strand of JAWNOS010000244.1, from coordinate 11,235,124 downwards.
CGAGTAGCCCAAATGACGTTGTCAGTCAAATAATTTGAGCTATGCTCGTGTGTGTGCGCGTTTGTCGTTGTTGTTGGCTTTTGCTGCTAGTTGACTGGAGCCGTGTGTTGATGTAAATACTCAAGCAAGTGCACTAGATAGTCAAGTGTGGATCGGACTTTGAGTGGCTGTTGGCTATTGAAAGGCCATTAACAAATAACCTTCTTATCTGATTTTCTGATCTGCAACCGAATTGGAATTTGAAAAAGTTGTTTGGCTCATCTTAAGATCGTTACACATTGTAATTCAATAATGTTTTTAAGCACATATGAGATTATGTAATGCCATTATTAGGCATTAAGTGAACGACTTTGAATCTATTTTCTTTTGTAATTAGCAATTGCCAATAGAATTGATTTCAAAATTAATGCTAGTAAATTAATAAAATTCCCATTTGAATTATTTTAATAATAAATACAAAATGTTGTCATAATACACAAATTTGTAATATATTAAAATATAATTTCATAACGAAATTTCAATACTCAATTCGCTCTGTGCGCTGAAAATGATTACGCAAATTTATGTTGCATACTTTCAGGCATGTTTAATATACAATTAAATACCTAAATTGTTGCCTACTTTTAAGCAGCGCTCATTAATTCATATAAAATTTTACCGTGTTATATTAGGCTTTCTGAACAAATATAGAATAATTTGCAATATTTTGTTTACTCAACTGTGTTGCCAAAATTATGAAAAGAATTTGTCAACAAATTATTCAATGTCGTTCAACATTGAGCCAAAGGCCAATTAACATTAATGAATTTTAGAATTTGCTATAAATACTCGCACGCAGCATATGGAAAACAAACTTCAGTCAAGAATATGAAAGCTACATTAGTTTTGTGCTGTTCGCTCCTCGCTATCCTGTCCAGCGTTAGTTTGGTGCATGGACTCTTCAACACTGGCAACAATATCTTAGGCAGCGGCCGCGGCACCAGCAATACGCCAAGGATCTGTGTCATTCCCAATTGCAATTTCAATGCCGTTAGCGATGTCTGCGCCCGCTATGGACGCTCGAATCTCTGCAAACGTTTCGCCAATAATTGCTTGCTGCGCTACGAGGCTTGTGTTAGTTCCGTCACCTACACACCTGTCGCCATTTCCTTATGCTCGGGCATTGCAGTGGGCAGCCGCGGTACCTGCGCCGGCAGCTCCACAGGCTCCACATCGAACATTCAGCCCATCTACATAGGCAGACGTCGCGGTTGAGCAAAGTTTTGGTTAAATTTTATTATGGAATTGCAAATAAATATAAAGATTATACATTTAGAAAAATTGAAACTGATTAAATGAATCATTTAAAATATGAAAGGTGTCCGCACAAGTGTGATACTATTTGAGATAATTAATTTTAGCAACTGTTTTAGCTGTCGATGCGATGAAGCACTACAAATATTAAATAGGTTTTGCCATTTGATTAAAAAATCCTCTTACACTAATACAAAGTCCATAAAGGATTACAAATTTTTCTAAAATAAAGCTTTAGTCGTCTTAGTAAGAGCAGCACACAGAGAATTCCTTAAAGAATTCCTTTAAAGCTAAGATTCATATGAAGATTGTTATGATGTGATATTATATTTTTAGGTTGGACAAGAGCTGAGAATCAAGAATAAAAGATTGATCTCTTGTCATAAACAAAGTAGCTCAAATCATTTATATTTTATGGCAATTTCTTTTTCTATTGCTCTCGTTTTGATTAGCTTACTTCAGGTAAATATTTGTTGGCTTGATTAATTTATAATAATAAATAGTAATATTCTTATATGAAGACAGGCTAACCTATTAAGCTTGCCCTAATGATACATAAGATACATAAACAATTTTAAGTAAATATTTGTGCAAGTGTGTGTGAGTACATAATACTCTGAAATTTCCGAAAGCCTGTTGGCTAACCTTGCATATTTCTCAGAGTTGAGTAAACAACAGACAGATGACAGTTAATTGGCATTGCAATTGGCTGAAAGACAATATAAATGCCAAAAGTTATTTAACAATATTAGTATTTCGATTTCTAGCACAATGAAAGCTGTTCTATTGTTCGTCGTGCTGCTCACTTTAGTATGCTTAAGCAGCTCAATCGAGACGAGGGCAAACGCCAGTCGATTGCAGAGATGTCAGCGCAGAGTGCGAGCCAATTGCAAACCGAATGCCAAAATATGTGTGCGCATCGCACGTAGTAATCTATGTCAACTGAGGAGTTACAGCTGCAGGCAAAGGTTGGCCAATTGCAGAAAAGCAGCCAACAACAATAATTCGCTGGCCCAAGGAAGTGAGTAATGCCTTCTCTGCATATACATATATAATACTCTCACAATTGTTAACCCTTTTGCCCCCTTTGCCAGTTTATCAAAGAGTCAACAGAAAACTGTGCACGAGCAACCAAATCAATCAAAGTTTGCCCTGCGCCACAATAACAACAGCACGAATACTCCAATAATTTATGCATGAACTGTGTGTCGGGTGAAATTCCATTTATGCTTCTCATTTGCATGTGTGCAAGAATTGGCAAAGTTGTTTGACTCGCATCTTGAATAATTTATGCCAGCAAATATAACAAATTTCACATTCTTGCTACTTTTACTAAAAGCTTGCCTTTGTTTAACATGTATTATGTTATCAAGCAACTGACGCTATGTTAAGTTAACAGAATGTCGCTTTGCTGCCTGGCATAACATAGAAAATGTTAATAACATTTAATTATAGACTATGATAATGTTATAATCTGTTAAATAGCATTATCATAGTCTATAATTAAATTCATGAAAGCTACAGAGATTTCGTTAGCAAAAATGTTAATTAATAAAATTATTAATTATTAATAAATATTTTTATTGTTATTCTTTAACTATAGCTCGCAAATAATTTTAGATCGTTTCTTAATGCATTTAAATGTCTTTCACTCGCATTTTGAGCAAACACTCAGAGAGCAGCCGATTGGTCTTCGTTGGCGATCGGCTGAACACCTTTTTTTCGCTAAACACATCAACAGCGCTCGTGAGTGTAGTCGTGTGCTTGTGTATGTGAATGTGAGTAACAGTTGCATAGACTCTAACTACTGCTCACTACTTTGTATGGCGCGACATCAATCGTGTCGATGTTCGTTGAAAGAGCGCCACATGAATATACCGAAATAAAAGAAAAGAACGAAAAGAACCGAAGTCTGCTGCTGAGAGTGCGAGTGAGCGAGTGTGATTCTCTCAACTGTTGATCAACTGTTGCTTGCGAGCCATGTTTACTGCATATAAAATACGGAAATCAACAGAAAATTGCTGTAAAATTACATATTTAATTTAAAGTGTTATTAAATGCTAAATGTTGTGCTAGGGATTAACTAAATTGTAAAATAAGCTTAAAATAAAGCGCATTAGCTCGCTTACTCTCATCATCATATTTCATAATATTTGTTTCTCATTCCCTATCTCTCTCACTCTCTTTCCCTAATCGCTATATATTGTGACAATTATGTATGAGGGAGATTTGGTTTTATTGCTGAAATTTTAATTGCATCCGCAGGCGGTTTTTGTAATCCACAACACAAAAAAAAAAAAGAAGAAACGAAAAACAAAACATAAAAAACGAAAAATGTGCTTTTATAAATTGCGTGTGTGTGTGTGAGAGTGTGTATGTGCGCTTTAGCCATAACTATAATTTTCTTTGCTCGTTTTGCTGTTGTTTTGCCTTGAAAATGTGCAATTTATGGTAAATTCGCTTTCATGTTATGCGATAGCAATTAAAAAGCAGAGCACACAAAAACTGCAGCATATATCATTGCGCGCTGTGTGCATTACTGAGAGAAAGAGAGAGAGTGAGAGAGAGAGTGTGTGTGTGTGTGTGTGTGGCATTGGCAATACATTCACACACACTGGCAGACGCGTTTGCCAGCGTCAAATGATAAAATGAATAATTGTTCAGCTTTTCGCTGGCACAACGGAAATGCAATCATCAAAATGGACGAACTGCTGTTTCCGGTTTGACAAACGCCCATCGAACGCTTAGTTGAACGCGTTATGCAACACTTGCAGCATTACAAAAAACATAACATAAAATGCAAATTAACTTTAATGCAATCGATTTTTTATAAGCCCTGAAAACACATGTTTCATATTTGTTGCAGATATGTACAGAGCTTAAAATTCCTGCCAAAAACATATTTAAATAGTGAATATTATATTTATTTACTTTATTTATTTTTATTTATTTATTTTTTATTTTATATTTTATTTATTTATTTACTAAAGCTTACAGCAAAATGTAAACTTAAAAAAAAACTGTTAATAAAATTTATTTAAAAATATATTAAAATCATTTTTTATTTAGATGTATATATTTTGTCTTTGAATATAATTTATTTCATGTTTATTTAGATGTATGTATATATTTTTTCTTTGAATATAATTTATTTGATATATTTTAAAAAGCTTATTTGAAAATATTATTTTATACTTTAATAATATATTCTTATGCTGAATTGTTTTATTTTATATGTATGCTAAATAGCAAATTGAAAAGATATCAAAAACAAAAACAGAAATTATTTATCAATTATTTTTTATAAAAAATATTTTATGAAATTTTCAAAATTATTTAAGCAAGACAGAAATAAAAAAAAAATATTCTTTTATATAATTTACAATTTATTTTTGAATATATAAGTTAAATAAATATTTATTAATTATATTTATATAAATAATATATTTTTTATAATTTTCTTTTTAGATATAAATTTAGGTTCCGCACACGCCCATTTGATTGGGACCAATATTTCTGCAGCCTGGAAGGAAACTCGTTTCGGTTCCCAAGCGACCAAACACTATGGAAAGCAAATAGTTTTTGTTTTATATATAGTATATAGCCATAGTATATATAGTGCGTACCTGTTCGAGACAGACAATTATCAATGAGAAATTGGCATTGGTTTTTGTAATGTCTGCAATTGTTCACGCCGTTATCAGTGTATTGCACACATATGGGTCTAAATTTGTCACATGATCGCCGATTCGACCATTTGCAGTGGATATAGCCATTGCGGCTGAGAAAGAGTCCAGCCTGAATTGTGCCAAACAGATGGAGCAGCACACAGCAGCAGACAATTAGTCGAGTGAATGTCTGCATAATTGAGTTGCCACTGATCCATAGACCAAATACTCTCGCACATTTTATACTCGCAGCGGCAAATCTGTGCTCGGCTGCTCAAGTCTGTCAACATTTGTCCACTGAAAGCGATTCGAACTAAATTGTTTGCCAAATGCTGAGACAGTAAAAGCGAAAATGTCAATAGCTGAGACTGTGCAAATAGAGCGGCATTATTTGAAATAGAAATGGATTTTAAATGATTGCTGATATGCGTATATGAAAATATTTGAATGATAAATATATGTATACGAGGGTGTATTGAAAAATCAGCGAACTATACTTGAATATTTTTATAAATATATACGAGGGTGTATTGAAAAATTAGCGAACTATACTTGAATATTTTTATTTTTTTTAATTTATTTAGTAGGAAGCTTTCTACTGCGTTAACTTCCTTTTGATCACACATCAAAGACTTACCATTATTTATTCAATTTAATACATACATTGGGAATGAGCAGGCTTCCGAACTGGCCTTTTAGCCTTCTGATGTGTCTGGACGTTGGCAGTGAACCTTCAGGCGATCATCGACTCGATTGAAAGGAATTTTGATCTGCCGCAGTGTGCAGGTTGAGGCTATGTAGCTCAGATTTGCGGACGAACCAGGGGCAGCCTTGTTTTGTACATGAAGGTAAATGATGATTGATAATATGTAGATAGCTATATGAAATATGTAAAGTAACTTTTAAAAGTATATTAGTATTATAAGATAAATTAATAATAAATAAATAAATTAGTAATAATATAAGAGATTTTTGTATTATTATTATACCCTGAACCCATTGAAAATGGGAATTCAGGGTATAATGGTTTTGTGAAAATGTATGTAACAGGCAGAAGGAGACGTCGCAGACCCCATAAAGTATATATATTCTTGATCAGCATAAAAAAATAAGTTGATTGAGCCCTGTCCGTCTGTCCGTCCGTCCGTCCGTCCGTCTGTCCGTCCGTCCGTCCGTCCGTCCGTATGAACGTCGAGATTTCGGAAACTACAAAAGCTAGAGAGCTGAAATTGCGAAAGTTGCATTAAGATTGTTCATCTAGAAATGGAGTTATAAGTGTCCAAAGTTCAGCCCAAGCCACGGCAGCAACTGCGCAGCTAGCCGAGCTCACGCTCATGCGTTCGTAAAGAAGAAGAGTATTAGTAAGAGTATTAGGGTATCTCGTAGTCGTGCCGTCTCGACTAGAGCCTTCTCGTTACATTTAAACTCTTTACGATTGACAAACTCTAAAATATACTTTTATTGATTTTACACAAACCGATGTATTTATATGAATATAGTTAACGGTAAAGCTGTTTGTGAAAACGCCCAGCTATTATATGCATAGATATATTCAAGTGTTTCGCCTGTTGTTGAGTTCTCATAATTATTTGGCTTTTAGGCTTATTATAAATTCAAAGAGTGTCGACTGCTAACGAAATAGCTCTACTTTTTTTCTCGCTCTCTCTATATATACACGCATAACATGTGTATATAGTAAAATGCCGTGTATAACAATAATTACCACGCCCCCGTCCCTGTAATTAGCGAGCTGTATGCAAGCTCAAGTACAGCTTGGAAGGGGTTCTCGTGGCTATGTCACTCACTCGCTCACTCACTCACTCACTCGCTCACTCATAGCCAACAGTTTTTACTTTTTCATCATGCAAATTTACACACATCACACACACACACACACACTCGCACTCGCATTCTCCTGAGAGCTTTGCACATTTCATGTCAAAACCGTTGGCATGTCATGTCAGGCGCTCATTTCGTTGCATGTTCAACTGTAAATGTACACCGTTCCCGCCCAGCTGTCTACCTGCCGCCTGCACCAGCTCTGCGTGTGTGTTACCTAACTGCGTCTTAGTATACTCTGATATGCTTGCTATATATTTATATATAAATAAGCAGCTTACCGCACAGAAGCAAACAGGGAATACCCTCAACTAACTTGCAGAAGCTTCTGCATGAGCTTTCAGAAACTTGCAGTGCTAAGCTCTTGGCTAATAACAGTTGTATAAATTAAGTTTATGTTAAGCCAGAGATAGGATTATTTAGAACTTTTCAGAAACTTTAACCAAGTAGCTAAGTCTATGCCTAAAGTAAACCTCAGTTGACGATTACTTTAAATGAAATCTTTACTATAACAATTTATATAAGGATTTTTCTTTAAAAAAAATATAATTAAATATCTGTAGCTATTATTAGTCAAGCAGATTATATATATAATTTTTATTTTAATATTTTTTAAATTATTTTTATATTTTTAAAATTATTTTTAAATAATTTAAATATAAGGATTTTTCTTTAAAAATAATATAACTAAATATCTGTAGCTATTATTAGTCAAGCAGATTATATATATAATTTTTATTTTTATATTTTTTAAATTATTTTTATATTTTTTAAATTATTTCAAAATGAACTTTAGTGCTCATAAATGCACTTTAAATTTTTGCTAACTTCATTTTACAACACTATCCAAATGTACTTTAAATCTTCAATTTCCATTACTCAAACCATTTTCAGAGCTCTTTTGAGGGTATGCAATCAGTTGAGCTGCTTGATATGTTTTCCCTCTTTCATTTCTTCTATCCAATTTCCCTTGCTGCTGTTATTTGTGCTGCATTTGTTGTTGAGGCTTTTTGGGGTTTAATGTTTTTATTTTATCGCACCTTCAGGGCTCGACATGAGGCCACACACAGCACAAGCAGCAACAGCCACACAATACGCCCCAGCGCAGCGCAGCGACTCGATAAAAATGTGGCTTTTCTTATGCTTTTCAGCATTTTCGCCTTCATTTTCGCCACACTTTTCCCTTGAGCCACGCGCGCTTGCATGCGATGCAGCAAATGATAAACAATGTCCACAACGCCAAACGACAGGCGCAGCCAACGAAGCATTTTCGTACAGAAATAATAAATGAAAAGAAATATAAAAAAAAAAAGAAGAAAATTATAACAACTTGGCTTTAATTAGTCGTACGATTGCACAATTGCATGTCATATGCATTACGAATGGCTTATCGTCCTTTTACTTTTGTTTTTTTCATACCATTATTTCTGTATTTTTTGTAATTTTTTAATGCTATATATAAAGCGCTTGCAGTGCTTGTCGAGCAAGGTCAAGCAGTCAGGCGAGTAATACAAAAATGTCATAAGGATTAAAGCAAAGTATTAAAAGAGTAAATGCAATCAAAAGCAGAAATAGTGTGAAATTCGCGTACCCTGTAGATTTATTTTACACAAAGTTATATTTTGTTTTATTAAATTGATAAAAATAATAATTAATTATGCATCTGCCCATGAAGCGCTCATCTTCATTATTTCAATTTTTTCTTTATTAAAATTCAAGCGAAAAATAAATGATTTTAACTAATTTTAAAAAATATTATTTAGATCAAGTTCATTCATGTTTATTGTTTAAATTTTTTTTATTAAAACGAAAAATCAATGATTTTAACTAATTTTTTTACAAATATTATTTAGATCAAGTTCATTCATGTTTATTATTTAATTTTTTTTTATTAAAATTTAAGAGAAATGTCAATGATCCAAAGTAATTTTAAAAAATATTATTTAGGTCAAGTTCATTAATTTTTATTATTTCAATTTTTTCTTTATTAAAATTTAAGCGAAAAATCAATGATTTTAACTAATTTTTTACAATATTATTTATATCAAGTTAATTTAAATTTCTGTATTAAAATTTAAGCGAAAAGTGAATGATTCAAACTAATTTTTAAAATATTATTTAGATCAAGTTTATTAATCTTTATTATTTCAATTTTTTTATTAAAACGAAAAATCAATGATTTTAACTACTTTTTTAAATATTATTTAGATCAAGTTCATTAATCTTTATCATTTCAATTTATTTATTAAAATTTAAGCGAAAAGTCAATGATTTTAACTAACTCTTAACAATATTATTTAGATCAAGTTCATTTAATTTTTAGCTCATGTTTTAGATCAAGTTCATTCATCTTTATTCTTTAAATTTCTTTATTAAAATTTAAGCGAAAAGTGAATGATTCAAACTAATTTAAAAAAATATTATTTAGATCAAGTTCATTCATCTTTATTATTTAAATTGATTTATTAAAACGAAAAATCAATGATTTGAACTAATTTTTAAAATATTATTCATCTTTATTATTTAATATTTTTATTAAGATTTAAGCGAAAAATCAATGATTTTAACTAATTTTTTACATTCTTATTTAGATCAATTTCATTACTTTTTTAAATAACTTGATTATATTAATAATACAATTGCAACTAACTCTCGCTTACAGGATATCACTCAAGTCGTATATACAATGTCTTTTGCTTGTTTCGCTAACTAACTTGTTTGCATTGTCAACATGGCTAATTATTTTCCATTTTCATTATGGCCCTTTGGGTTTCGCTGGACTCGACTTGTTCTACTCTCCTTTGCTCTGCTCTGTCTCTCTTTCTCGTTTTCTCTCTCTCTCCCTCTCTCTCTCTCTCTCTCTCTCTCTCTCTCTCTCTCTCTCTCCTTCTCTCTCTTTCCCTGCACTTAATGCGCTTTAAAACATTCCGTTCACATTTTCTTGCTTTTTATTAATAGGCTTAAATGCACTTTCTCTGTTTTCTGTTGTGCTCTAACACAAAAAATAAATAAATAAATTCTGCAGTACTCTAACACAAAAACAAAAAAATAAAATAAATAATAAATAATAAATAATAAATGAAATAAATACCATTTCAGCACCTATGTCATTTCTACATTTACAAAATATGTAATTATTTCAAGAGAAAATTATTAAAATTAATTGTATTAAATGTCTCTAAAATAAAATGTTGTTAGTTATCAATAGTAATGGCAGGATTAATCATATGATGTCCATTAATCGATTATTTTGCTTCGAATTGCAATTTAATTGTATCGCAAAACGGGGTTCGATTAATTGAAAAGTTAATCGATTAATTGCTCAAATAATCGCATCACTGAGAAGCAACATTTGCGCGCAAATCGTAAGGAAGAGAGAATGTAAAGTGTGGAAACATTTTTTTTATTTATTTGCAAAAACGCAACCAACCTGCTTCAGCATTTAAAGCTGATGTTGATATTCTTCGCATCTCTCAGGTCTTTATTTAGAATTGTTTCTTTAGACACTCAATGAAAATTTTGATTGCGAGGAGGAACATGGAAGTGGCTAGCAGAATTCAAAAATCAAATCCAGTTGAAAACACATTTCTGATACATTTTTAAATGCTTCGGATGGCTTCAAGCATACCAAGATGACAAACTCAATTGTGAAGATGATTGTCGCGGATAATTTGTATTTAGTATAAAATACTAAGTAAATAATTACTACTTTTTATAAAATTAAAAAAATTATTTTATTAATCGATTATTTTCACTTCTGTTCGATTAATTTCGATTTAATCATAATTAATTTTAATTTAATCATCTGATTCAATAATCGATTAATGACAAATTTTTTGCCATCACTAGTTATCAATATATATTTGCTGAGTTTACTTATCCTTGAACTATAAGAACTTGATTCTTTTCATTTTAAATATATATATTTATATATTTGTTTCTTTACTTAAGCGCTTCACTCATTGTTTATGTTATTTTTAGTCCAATATTAAATAATTTTGATTTGATTTCTTTTTTAAAGGGCATTCACATGTCAACCGAGCAATTATTTTATAATTCGTTTCACTTTTAGCTCTTGCTCAGCTCATTTGCAGCAAGAACCTCAGCTGTAAATTTGCCTGCATAGCGTGCCTTTCTCTGTTTGCTTCTATTCCACTCTCCATCTCTGCCTCTCTTCATCTTCCTCTTTCTCTTTGACCTGTGCATTATGCATGAGACACTAATTGAATAATAGCCCTTCGTTCAATGTGTTCACATACTGACAAACGCAACTGTGAACTGCACTTGCAATAGCTCTCATATAATACAACGAACAATTTTTAGTATTTTATTGAATTAAGGCAATTAATAATTTTAACAGAGATTTATTTGCAGGGATTAAATATAAATATACTAAAAAAATATTAAAAATAAATTGATCTTTCTATATATATGTTAATATATAAATCTGGACATATTAGTGTTTTATATAATAATATATTATTATATTATATTTTATTATTTTAAATTCATTTTATATATTTTAATAATTTATTTTATTTATTATTTTATATATTTATTTTATTTATTATTTTATATATTTTATTATTTTAAATTAATTTTATGTATTTTAATTTATTTTTTTAAGAAAAACGTTAGTAAATATTTTAATATATTTAATATATTTTTAACTTTATATATTTTAATAATATATTTTTAGAGAAAAAAAAATATAAATATTGACATATTTTATTATAATGTATTATTATATTATATTTTATTATTTTAAATTAATTTATTATATTTTAATCATTTATTTTTAGAGAAAAACATAAGTAGTAAATATTTTAATATTTTTCATATATTTTTAGCTTTATATATTTTAATATATTTTTTAGAGAAAAATAATATATATAAATCTTGACATATTTTATTAAAATGTATTATTATATTTTTTAATTTAAATTAACTTTATATATTTTAATAATTTATTTTTTAGAGAAAGACATAAGTAGTAAATATTTTAATATTTATTTATATATTTTTAACTTTATATATTTTTATAATTTATTTTTTAGAGAAAAATAATATGTATAAATCTTGACATATTTTATTATAATGTATTATTGTATTATATTTTATTACTTTAAATTAATTTTATATATTTTAATCACATAATTTTTAGAGAAAAACATAAGTAGTAAATATTTTAATATTTTTTATAGATTTTTTTATAGATCAAATAAATTTTTTGCCTTTTTTTATCGGTTAACGTTTCCATGCACCCATTAAAATCTAACACCTAATCTATAACACCTCTAACCAGAAAGTTCTTCAAGCAGAGACCCGAACAACATTTGCCAGTTAAATAAATAAATCAAGTTTTTGTCATTCGCAGCAATAAAATTCAAATTATTTTTAGCTTTACTTCGGCCTAGAGCTCAGAGGCGAGGCACACGCAAGCCAGCCAGCCAGCCAGGCAGCCTGTACGGGAATATGTTATGTATACATATTGTATATATAGATTCTAAGCAATATTATGCATTCTATTTATTTGTTAATAACACGACAACTACTTTTCCAACGTTTGTCCTTTTCTATTGTTGCTATCTCCACTCCTTCTTGTGCTTTATATTTTGGCGACTCAACACGCGGCGCGTCAAAGGCAATCAAAAGTTTGTGGTTTGCAGGCGAGTTGACAAAACTAATGTCTGTCTGTCTGCCGGTCCCAATTTCCTGTCAATACTCATAAAGGCTGCTTCCCGTCCCACCCACATAACAGAATAGATATGACTCCTGAACAGGGTTTCGTGTCGGCAGAGCACAAAAAAAAGAGAAGAGAAAAGAACGATTTTTGTATAGGAAACAAAAGAAAATGGAAAACATGTCAATGTTGATGAGATTATGACTGACTTGAAGATGCGCTGGAAACAGTTTTGAAATGAAGGAATATATAGAAGAAAACGAACTGAATAATATAAATTGCAGATTATTTTTAATAGACATACTGAATATGCAGCAGTCAAACTATATAAATTGTAGTCTTAAGGAATAACAAATTGATTAAATTAAATTTAAAAAAATTAAATAAAATAATAATAAACAATTTAGTGATATTTATGATATTTATGATATATAAAAAATTAGAAAATAAATTTTAGTATATTATATAAATAAATACAGACTACCCGCACTTAAACTATATAAATACAGGGTATGCATGGTGAATGAATGGAATGAAATGTTATGGTATGGAATATGCGGCGCCTGACGGTTATAAAAATTGTTGTCTGTTATATATATATATATATATATATATGTATACCTTAAATATATATACATATATATATCGTGTGTAGCTCACGATTTATCGATAAAACATGCGCCTAGGCAGCGTTAAGCGTCTCATTACGCCCACGACAAAAGTGTGTTTTGGAGGCCAGGAAATTGAAAACCAAAAACAAGTAAAACCAAATTCAAAAAAAACACAAGAAAACGTAAACCGAAACGTGAACGTCAACATTTTGTTTACACTCGCAAATATGTTTCTGGGTTGTTTTGTTTGCGAAATCAAATTATTGCATGTGCCACCAATTCCAATTTGAGCGGGTGCTAAAAGCTAAAACTAGAAATGGAGAAACTGCGGTAAATGGCAAAGCCACACACACACACATACACCCACAGCAGCTAGCCAATTGGCCCTAAAAACGTTTTTCTTCATAAAATGCCTGTCGAAAGTTGCTCGCCGGCAAAGCTGGAAAAATGGCTCGATGCGAACAAAATACTTGAAATGAAACTTTGATGAGCTATTAGTCATTTTGACATGTGCTTTACGGCTCTAGTACACAAACATATACATAACAAGTAAGAAAGCTGTAGTCGAGACTGCTCGACTACGAAATCCCCTGAGCCCTTCTTCGATCGAATAATATTCCAAGAATTATTCGATTCGTTTCTGCACGCATGCAAAACCACGCGCACACATAGACACCGATCTACGCTTTTAGGCATGTATGTGTGGATGCATGTGTGTAAGCATTGCAAGCGTCTTGCTGTCTCTCTCTGCCTTTGTTGCTGCGCCGCATGGATTTTGATGAGAAAACTTTGATGATTAATAATTCTGTTTCTAGATGGACAATCGTATTGATATCTTCAGATTATGATTATGATATTCATATCTATATGCTAAACCAAACTGCATGTCTCTAGTATTTGAAATGCATTTTTTTCATATTTGGGGGTGGTGGGGCGAAGTGGGGACCGTAATCCAAAATCTGACAAAAATCGAAATTGTACTAAATTAGTATCTATATATATGCAAAAGACTTGGAGACTCTAACTCTAAAGATGAATTAGCTAGAATTTTATAACTGGTTCCCGATAAATTCGTTTATCGATAACTTTCCAAATATACAAGTTATCGAATTTCTGAAACAAACTCGTACTGCGCGTGCAATATACGGACCTAACACAAAAAGAATGAACTCTCTAGCTTTTGTATCTTCGGAAATCGACGCGTTCATACATACGGACGGACGGACGGACGGACGGACGGACGGACGGACAGACGGACATGGCTATATCAACTTTTCTCGTCACCCTGATCAAGAATATATATACTTTATGGGGTCTGCCACGCCTCCTTCTGCCTGTTACATACATTTAACAAAACCATTATACCCTGATTTCCCATTTTCAATGGGCTCAGGGTATAAAAACAGGAAAAGAGCGAGAGAGAGAGAGAGAGAGGGAGTAGGTGTTCAACCAGCAAACAACATCTACCCACCATCAATAAACATTTGTCTAGACTCCAAGGCGTTTTTCGACCATATATTGCGCATACGCCATAGTAGTATTTTAGCTCTAAAGTGTTTGTACATACAAATGTTTACACACTATATCAAAGTGATTCTTATGTTGCATATAATGTTAGCTCCTAAAGTTAAAATGAGTAGTTCGTTACATGTCAAAGCATTTATAGAGCCAATCGACATAGAGAACACTTTGGTTGAAAGTATGTTAATGCTTATGTTGTTGTTAATAGTAACAGCAAATGTTAGCTACTTAAATTACAAATAAAAATAGTTGGTGTAGGTAATGAACAGCTGTTAGTTATTATTATGCTGCGCTACTCTAGCTGCATTGCAAATCATTGTTGATCGCTTATCGATTTCTGCCAATAAAAGTCTTTCACTCACACATTATGAAAAAAAAAAACTCAGAGAGCAACCAATTGGGTCGGCTCAGTTCGTGCGTTGATTGTTCGATTCACTTATTCTCTCTCTCTCTCTCCCTCGCTCTCGGTAAGTAAAAAGTCTTTTGCGTATGTATGCGAGGATTATTGTCGCTAAACACACATAAACACAATTGCATACGAGAGTATTCATGTATGTGTGTGTGTAGATCGATTGCATAGGCTCTTTGAGTTGTCTACACACCGAACGCCAATCGTGTGGCTTCGTTCGGCAAGAGAGCATTGCACGAAGTTACACGCTAGGCGCTGAGCCGTAGACAAAAACGAAAAGAACCAAAGTCTGCTGCCAGAGCGAGAGCGAGACAGCGAGACGAGTTGTAGATCAACCGACAAAACGTAAATAATAAAATGATGAACTGTTGTTTGCGAGCTATGCTAGCAGCTGTTAACATTTACAGTGCATGTTAGGCAATGAGCTAAACAGTTTTACTGTTTACTATCAAATATGAACATTTGCATAAAAACTTGCAATCTTTATATTTGAAATTATATAAATTATATTATGTTTATTTTTCAAAACTTTAAATTTAATTTGTTTTCTTTTATATAAGTAACTTAGGCTTATTTTTTCAATAAATAGGATTACACTCGAATTGACAATTATTTAAGAAACTCAATTAATTAAGAAAAGTTGTCTAGCAACTTTGCAACGCATCAGCTAACTTTATGAAACTTTTAAGACTTCGGTCGCTGTGAGCTGGAAAATTGGCAAAGACAATTCAAAAGTATTTCTATGCATGTTCAGAATAGGCGAACAAAAAGTATATTGGTTTTGTGGGAGATTTGTCTTGAAATTTCATAAATATATAAGAAGCTTTGAAGGCACATCACATCATCAGCCCATCTCCACAGACGAGCCACGTAAAATATATTTTTCGAAGCCATGAACGTGTATTATGTAGTCAGCTATGCCGTACATCAACCTTTTTATTTGTTTCTTTATTTTATTTTTATTTTTTTTGGCAGCAAAAAGCATCAGCACATCAGCAGAAGGCACTTAAGTTCCGTCTGGTTAGCCAGTTGTAGTACTCCAGTTCAGAATGTGCAATGTCACTTAGCTTGATTGCGAATTATTGTCATTGGGCCGGAGACTAGAAGCTGCTAGCTGAAGGCTGAAGGCAGAAGGCTGAAAGCTGAGAGACTGCAAAAGATAATTCACAGAACTTCATTGGGGCAAATGTACTTTGAGTTATATTTGAGGCATGCCAAATAAATAACGGCCACTGGTCAACGAAATGCAGCAGGAAATTTACTTTTATCTATGTTTTTTTTTCTTTATCGAATTGGGTCAACATAAAAAGCTTCGACTAAGTGCAGTAAAAAGCCCAGTCGACTGGAACTTCAGTCACGTTTTAGGATAGAGAGAAAGAGCGAGTGAGAGAGGGGAGGTACTCAAACTGTATAGATACCTTAGATAGATACAATAGCATTGTATAAACAGAAACCTAAACAGAATGATGACTGTTAACTAACAGATCGTAAGCTGATGCATAACAGTCTGTACATCATTTGAACTGCAGCTCTTACTGCTGCTGTTAACATTGCTCTGTTCAGTACATTGCTGTCATATGTTATCTCTAACAGACTTCACAAAAAGTATGCTATAAAATCTTGGCAGGTCGTAAAATTAGCTACGATACTCTAATAAAAAACGTTACACTCAGGCTTAAAGAACAAGTGTATTAAGTTTATGTAGGCCCACGAAACAAGCGACCCGCCCTCTAAATTATTTGACAGGGCTGTTTTAAGAGCCACTCGAGTGCTCGACATATGCGACACGTCAACATTCAATTTTGTAATGAAATTTTCATTATAATAAGCGTCAGGCAGTTGATGAACGCGCTTGAGAATGTGTAACAGAGTGAGAATCTGAATGAGAATGAGAATGGACGATGGGAATGGGAATGATAATGGGAACGGTAGCTGGGCATGAGAGATGCGAGATGAGATATGGTAAGCATAAGATTGGAGTCTGGCTCTGTATTTTTAGTGCCATGCTGTCACGCTGCCAGGCTGCCACGCCCCTTGCAGAGCATGCTAAAGTATTCATGACACCAGCGCCCCTTTGCTCTCACTCTTCGTTTCTCTCCTTGCTTGCCCTCTCTTTCTCTTGCTCTGCAGCGCTCAAATGGAACGCAGCTCCATCTGCAACTCCTACTCCATGCGCTTCGCCTCCTGCTTCGGCTTCTACCGTTGCTGCTGCTGCTGCTGCCTTAGCTCGACTTTTGCCCAGCCCAACATGACCTACATTTTGGCCTGGGCCGCGTAGCTAAGCAACCCCAGTTTGAGGGCCTGGCAGCAACAACCCAACAAGGAACAAAAAAATTAAATAAACAACAGCTGTCAGACTAACAGATACCCTGTACATATAAATAGTCGTGTGAATCACTTTGTTTACAAACTTTATTTCTTGAAAATTGATTTTAATAAAAGACTTTAAATGCGTTTCGATTGTGGTAATCCCTATAAGAATTTGAAGACCTTAGAATGTAAGGTTTTCTTTAAGAGTTTCTTTAATATATTCTTCTTTATCATTTTAAGCAATGGTGTATATCTATGCAAAAGTCATATACCCGTTACTTAAGGATCATGACAATGCTTACAGGGTATCCACAAAAATGAAATATAAAGAAAACCAGACCAAAGCACGCGGCACGCATAGGCAAGTATGCCAGCAACCCCCCTTGGTTGCCCCAACTCCAAGCCCCTCACACACTTTCCCCCATCTTCCACTCTCTCATGACCTCCCTCTCTGTCTCGTCTCCTCTCGGCCCACCTACAGTCAGTCCACACATATAAAAATTGTTTTCGGTTGCTTATTGGCAACAAATTTGCGTGCCGCGCATGCACAAGCAGTCCGAGGGAAAAGAAAAGCCAACTGAAGGTTTTCCACACGCTTTCCACCAACTTCATTTACATGGGATATATTTTCGTACAGGATTTGTAAAGGGCTTCTTAGCAAATTTCTTTATAAACAGCCTGGCATAGGCCCAAGAGTTACGAGTTTCTAATAGACTTTGTGGTTTAGGCATTTGCAACGTGTTGACAACTGAATTTCTCTTTACTTCTTATATATTTAAGCTCATCAATCACTTGAATATACGTCTTTATACATATTAGCTGACCTCGTCCTTAGGGTTCGCACGTGCCAGCATTTTGGTCATTTTGCTGTTGATTTTGGCTTACCAAATAGATCCGTCTACTTATGTACAAACATTATATCAGGCAATCATCAGCATTTGATATATTTGCCAAGGGCAAACAAATGTGTGCAAAAAAAGAGGCTTTTAAGGCTCAAACATAATATGGAAGACTTTATGTTAAAAGCACATTTAAGAGTAATGTTAATGTTAACAGTAAGCGCATATGTGGCATTGTTGAAGAGATCGTCTCTGTAATGCGCTTAAAAGGTAACTTAACAGATATGCTAATGTTAAAGTAACAGCTTATGTTACACAATTACAAAACTACAACTGTTATCTTTGCAGAGTTCTCTAAAAAATCTCTAAAAAATATCAGTTGGCATTGTTAGCATTAGCAGTAAAA
This sequence comes from Drosophila buzzatii, assembly GCA_035045845.1. Taxonomy (NCBI): domain Eukaryota; kingdom Metazoa; phylum Arthropoda; class Insecta; order Diptera; family Drosophilidae; genus Drosophila; species Drosophila buzzatii. The sequence goes on along the minus strand of JAWNOS010000244.1, from coordinate 11,216,545 downwards.
TTTAATCTTTATTACAAAAGTCTACAATTATTGTTATCATTGTTAACATTGACAGTTAACTTTTAGTATATATAATAACATATGTATATGGAAACAATTAAATACGAACTGGAAGTCGTATTTTTACGCATCTATTTATATCGATTACTGCCTTTTGTCAGGATTTTCTATTTATATGTATATTTTAGGCAACATATATAAGCCAAATATAGTCTATAAATGATTCATACATTAATCGAAGCTTGCGAAGCCCCACAACTATCAACTGCTCACTATTATCCCAACTAGTTTTTACAGGCCTATAAACGTAAGGCAGGCAAAAGGTCATGCCAAATGCGTTTATTGATAAAACTAAAAAATAAAGGCGACTTCCAATTTTATTGCATACTTTTCGGCGCGTGCTGAAGAGCCCCGAAAAAATCGTAACGAAAATACAGCACAAAAGGAATTTTATTACTGTTTCCTTTTTTATGCTCCTCTTCAATTGCGTCGCAACGCGCCTACCCCCGCCCACACTCCAAAACACGTGTTAAACGGACAAAAATAAATTAACGAGCTGCTCAATAAGCGAGCAGATGGCGCATATGACAACGGGCCGTCTCGCTCACACATCAAAGTTGTCGCCATTTTTCGATTCGTTTCATTTTGTGCCGTTTGTCAATCAAAAAACATTTTTCATTTATTTTGCGCGGGCGAAGAACTCAATTTAATTGTAAAAAAAAGAAAAAGAAAAAGTTTTGCACGTTTTCATAAATTAAATCTGGGCCAAGTCTTTTCTTTCTTTCTTTATTTATTTCTGTTGCTCTGCAAGCTTATTAAATTATCCACAAAAGAGAAGTAGAGCGAGGGAGCGAGAAGACGTCAAAGCGAAAACTTTTTTAATAGCAGCAAAAGTTAAGCGCGTCGAAAACAGCAAAAGGCGACAGAGTGCAGCATCAAGAGAGAACGAGCAGGAGAGAGCGAGAGGCATAGAACGTTCAGCTTTCTGAAAGCAGAGCAAGCAATCGGATAGTGTTGAAAGAGTTATGTGAGTGTGACTAGCATAGCAGCAGGTAGATCTAAAGAGGTAGAGCAAAATGAGTAATGTTAACAGCGTTGAAGAGTTGTGCTTATGTTGGGGTAACAGAACATTGTGTAGATCAAAGAGGCAAGCATTAAATGCTAATTAACAGTGTTGAAAGCGTAGAGAGTGTTGAAGTCGGAGAGGCATGAGTGAAATGTAACAGATTGTGCTTATATTTGAGTAAAAGCGGTGCAATAGAATTTAGCATTAACAGTGCTAAGGGCTTGCTACTTTTCTACTACTATTCATAATATGCCCGCATGTTAACTAACATAATGTAACTATTACAGTTTTACTATGGGCACAAGGAGCAAAAAACTTTTATAATACAATAAAATCTAAGATTCACACACAAAGTCACACAACTACGTACACACTTACACACATTGACTCAACACACAAATTGCCTTGCAAGCAGTTTATTAGATAACAGAAACTCTTCTACTCTGCAAAGTTCTTGGCCCATAATCAAGCCCAAGTGGAAGGCGGGGGCGTAGCTTCACAGTTGAAAAAATTCAAATTACAAGCCAAAAGGTTGAGACAAAAAAAAAAAAAAGAGAAAAAAACAACAAAATGGCTGAGCAGCTGCCAAAGGCCAAAAGACCAAAAGTTCGAGTCCTGAAAGAAACCCCAAGTGGAACCTATGAGAGAATTGCAAAGCGAACGCTTTCAAATGAAAACTTTTATGTGGGCGAGGGGTAGGAGCAAGAGGCAGAAAAGCCAAGCAAGTGGAAATAGAAATGTTGAAAATTGTCGTTAAGTTTTATACTCAAGCTGAATTATCAAGTATGTGGGATCTGTACTCTATAAAAATATATATAACTTTATAACAAAGAGACAATGAACAAGACAAAAAGAACAAAGTGAGAAAAGAATAAAAGAGAAGACGTAAAAAATATATTTTTTTTTTTAATTTAAAAAGGGAACTAAAAAATAAAAATAAAAACATAACCTTAATAGATAATCTTCAATTAAAAAAGGAAAATTAAGAGCCTGTGTTGTCTAATGCAAAAATATACGACTCACAACAGAGAAAATAAATTATTCATGAGGAAAGAGAAAGCATATTAAAAATTAACTGTTCACGTTATTTGGAAGACGTAAGCTAACCTTTTTTTATGCGTTGGCAACTCTGGCCGCAAGGACTCATTGCCCCCTAAAGTAATTCGCCAAGGCGAATGCAAAATACAAACAATAAAATAAAATAACAATAAAAAAATACAGCATAAGAAAAAAACCACAGATTTATAACTGCAATGCGGCCAGGCGAAGAGTAACAGCACAAAATTTTTTAGCTATTCGTGAAAATAAAGTAAAGACAATAAAAATATATAACATTAAGCAGGAATGCTGCCAAGGCGACGCCGACGTCGACGCCAGCGACATAATGAGCAGCCCAAACGGTAAAAATCAGCCACAGCTGAGCTTGGCAAATGTGGGCCAAACGACAGCAGCAACAGACGAGAGCAAAAAATTGAGAGAGCGTGAATGAGCGTGCGAGAGCCAATACGAGAGCGAGTCGTTGCTATTGGTTAGGTTTTGCTTTGCGCTGCACATTCTTTGCAGTACCGTTAACGTTTTTCTGCGGTGCCGCTTTACATGGCCATTTGCCACAGACGGACGTTAGGCGAGGCCAGTCACGAATACAGCTGCATACATCTGGGCGCGAGCTCTCTCTCAAAAATTAACCGCCTCAGACACTCACGCTCTCTGCCTGTCAGTCTCTCTCTCTCTCTCTCTCTGCGTTCTGCTCCTACTGCTGCTTATGCGTCATTTTTTCATGCTTGTCCTATTGCTATCGCTTTTTCTTACCATCTTTATCACGCATTCGCTTTCGCTGCCAGCAACAACACGAACAACAACAACAGCAACATTATTGTTCTTGTTGTTCGTCAGCATTGCAGCATTTTACACAGCATGACGCGAAAAAAAACTGTTATTTCGACTTTTGCTTGGCCTACGACGTTTTGCTGCTGCTGTTGTTCCTGCTGTTGTTGTTCTTGCTCTTTGGCTGCCATATTATTGGACATTTTGCTTCAACCTCTTCACCTACTGCTTCTTCTTACTTGTTGCGCTGACGCTGACGCAGCTGACACTGCGGTTGCCTGGCCTCGCTAGCTCCCACTCTCATGCCTACACACACTCCCCTCTCTCTTTCTTTCTTTCGCTCTCTTCCTATGCGAGTTGACTTTTAGCTGCTATTGCTGCGCTATGTTTGAACACTGTAAATATGTACATGTGTGTGTGCGCGCGTGCATGAGTGTTGGTGTGCAAGCGTGCATGTGTGCGCATGTGACTGTGCTGTGTGCTTTTTGGAGGTCTTTCATGTTACCTGCAAATTGTGCGTCACATAGCAGGGGAAATAGGCGTACGTTTAAATGTAAAAAGAAGAACAAAAGAGAAAAAGGGATAGTGAGATAGTGGGCTGGATTACAGCTATTTGGGGAACATATCATTTGGAAAATAACTATAAACTGACAAATAGAACAGAGAACTTTACCGAAATGGAAACATAAAAGCTTTTCCTATAAATACGGTATTTGGAAGGAGGGTATTTGTTGAGTTCTGATTGTTGATTATATATATTATATATATTATATATTATATATTATATATTATATATTATATATTATATATTATATATTATATATTATATATTATATATTATATATTATATATTATATATTATATATTATATATTATAAATTAATTGAGTATAAGTCTAAGCTTATTTTTAAAGAATACTCCTCTTTTAGTACCCTCACTCGGTTTTTGCAATAAAGCCAAAAGCAAACCAACTGTGGAAATCTATTCTTCAAGTTATCTTCACATTTTCCCAACTTTCCCACACACACAAACCAGCAAAACTTTTCGTACCTGAGGCCTATAATTCCGTACACCTCTTTTCTAGTAATTTTGTTTGTTGTCAGCGCTTTGTACGAAAGTTTACGCTTTGCCTTTTGTCAGAACACGCCCTCCTCCTACTGCTCCTCCTACTGCTGCGGGTGCTGGTGCCTCAATTCCATTTTCCATTTCCATTTCCATTTCTTGAAAGGCCTGTTCGCCTGGCAAACAAACATTCAGGCAAACGGAAATGCCCCTCCGCAACGCTTTGCAGTTGTAGTTGCTGCCTGTCGCAGCTATCATTCATGCCACGCCAGTTGACATAATGCGACACACGCCAGCAAGCCCCCACACCAACCTACGCATCCTCAACAACCCAGACAACCAGCCCCCTCAGGCTCCCCCTCTCTCTCCCACTCACTCTCCCTCTGCGTGATCCCTCCGCAACAACTTTTTTGCAGGCAGGCAGCCAGCTAGAGCCAAGGTCCCAAATACAACTGAAGCCAACTGCCAAACACACACACACACACGCACACTCCTCGGTGCTGCCCATCCCATGCCACGCCTCGTTGCACAATTTTGCATGGCGCAGTCAAACACCCACGCGAGTGTGCCACACCCACGCCCAAAGGCGGCATACGCAATGCTATATTTAGCTCTTAAACTGCGATTTTATACCCTATGCGAGAAGAGTTCGACACTGTGAGTATTATACCTCAACAAAGTGTATATTTGTAGCGGGAAAAAGTGGAATTAGTTTATAGAAATCAAGTGATCATATATGTATGTGAGGTTATATGATGATACCCGAGATCTCTCTTTCGTTTCTATCTGTCTGTCTGTTCTTTGTGTCTGTCTGTGTTTGTCTTTCTCTCTCTCTATTCGATCTGTCTCGCTCTCTCTCTTTCTCTCTGTTTTCCTGACTGCCCCTTTCTTCCGCTCTCTACACTCTTCTCTCCCTCTTCCCCTCTAGCTTTTATCTCATTGTATATTCTCTCTCTCGCTCTCTCTCTCTCTCTCTCTCTCTCTCTCTCTCTCTCTCTTGTTTCCCTGTCTGCCTCTTTCTTACGCTCTCTACGCTCCTCTCTCACTCTTCCCCAGTTGCTCCTCTCTCACAGTATTTCTCTCTTTCTCTGTGTTTCTTTCTCTCTTCCTGTTTTTTACTTACTTTCATCGTCTCTAGAAATGTTCCATAATACCATATATAAAATATGCACATATTTCATAGATACTCCAATAAAACAATCAGTGTTGCCAGATTTTCAGAGTCACCATAAGCTAGATTGCAGGAAAATCTAACCTAAAATAAGCTAAAAATTTAAAATAAAAATCTTTTTAAAAAAAGCTAACTATAAAAGCTAACAGTTTCTCAAACATTATTTATAATTAAGTAATTCCGACAAAGGAATTATGTCGGTCGATTTCTTATTTGCACGTAGCATGTTTCTACGGCAAGAACCTCCATTTGTTTTGAATGTCAAAATTACTTTCGGCATTTTTCACAAATATTTAAAGGGTTTGATGTTACCGTAGTATGACCAAATAATATTAGCATAAAATTGCGCAGATAATTGCATAGGATACCAAAATTCACCGAAAAATACTATTTCAGTTTGATTTGCCCCTTTAAATGATCAGAAAAATACTTCACAATCTCTTAAAAAAATCTTTAAACTTGTTTAAAGCCGAAATAAGTTTTATGAAATTTGAAATAAGCTAGATTTTAAGCTATAAGCATTTTAACAATTTTCTAAGCTATTTCATTTTTAAAAAAATCTAGATCTAGCTTAAAATAAGCTAAAATGGCAACACTGAAAACAATCAACAAATAATATTTTCATATACATATATTTGGCGTTGAAGCTCATAATCGGACTTGTTAAAAAATTGTTGCAGCTTAAAAATTAAATTTTTTTTTGTTTCAGTAAGTTAAGACTTCATAGAATTACGGAAAAATGTTAAAACTTAATATAAGTGAGTTAATGCTAACTAAAAATCACATTGAAATAATTTAATAGGCTTGTCCGATTTGGCGATGGAGCCACTGTATATATTTTTGAAAATTAGTTAAATTTATTTATTGATTAAGGCAAATAAGTTTCCTTAAATTCCAAGAGAGAAAACTCTAGAAAATCGTAAATAAATTGTTATATTTACAGTTACCTAGCAACATCCATCCATCAAGTTAGCCTGGTAACAAAAATTGTTTATCTAACGGCCAAAGCGAAGAAATGTGATTTAGTACTCAAAAAGAAACACAAAAAAACACAGTATAAAATCTATACACAGCATATTTACAGATATACATACATAATTACATAGAGATAGATGAACACGTAGAAAGACAAATACATAGCTATCTATATATATGTATTATATAGGATTTAAGATAGAAAGATGCAGCACGTTGACCCGGCTGAGGCCGAAGGTGAGTTTGGAGCTCAACTAATTTATATTTAATTTGAAATTAATTTCTACGCAGATTTCGCGCGTATTCGTGATGTGCAAGTGGAGAATGTTCTACGGATTTTGGAGAATTCGCTTGGACGGTTGAAAATATCCCTTATCTTGCCACGAATGGTCGCCGATCTCGATATTGTGGAGCAACAACTGCAGGGCACAATGTATCAGCCGGCGATTGAGCACTTGAGGAGCGTCAAGAAATTGGATGTGATCCAAACGCAGATGTTCAATAATGAAATACTTCGGATAATCGACTATTTTCATCGAAATTGGATGATGTATGAGCTGTTTCCACGTTACATCAACAATCTATCCAGCTACGACAAGACATTGTTGTTTGCCTTCGAAACGGTTCTGTCTGTCGCTCGCCGACACCTCGAGCGCACATCGAAGGCCGAAATAAATATGGAACGGCAGCTGTATGTCATGTACCAGGAGCGTGAGGAGACCAAGGCGCGCAACGAGAACTTCAAGAAGAAGCTCAAGGCGAAGTATGCAGCGCTGCGCTGGAAGCAGGGCGTCCAATTCGTCATATTGGAGAAACATGAGAGCGATCTGGCCAACAGAAAGTGGAAGAACAATGTGCGCATCCAAAACGAAATGTGAGTCTAACCATAACTGATTCCCTTGCTAAGATTTCTCACTCACTTTCCACTCTTCTCTCAGTGAAAAACGCGGTCGCATTCTACGTGAGAATCACAAACAGAGCCTTATGAGGCAAAAGGAATTGGAAGAGGAGCTGGAACAAGCAAAAGCCAAATTCGAATTGTTAATCAAAAATAATGCGACTAAGGAAAAAGAAATACGCGGTGAAAAGTAAGTGAAAGCCAGAAACTGTATAATGAGAAATCAAAATAGAAATTCGATAAGCTAAAAATTAATAAAATATGGAAATTGAATTAAACATCGATATAGACACTTGTACATATTATAGTTAGTAAAAAATAATTTTTGTATATTTATATTTTATTATTTTTTATTATTTATATTTAAAATATTTTATTGATATTTTATTGATATTTTATTAGCTCACATATATTTCTTTCGTAACTCTCACAGGAGCAAATTGCTGATCCAGCTTGAGAATATCCTACGTAAATACGATACAAGTGTGTCTGAGAAATTGCGCGAAAATCTGGAGCTGGAAGATATGTTTAAAGTGGCCAAGAAAGAATTAGACGAGTTCATGGTGCTGTATCGCAAGGAAGAGGCAGTCTATAAGAATATTGTCGTCAAATACGAAAAGGAGGAGCAACGCAAGCAGCAACAGCGCATTATGCTCTACATGATGAATCGGGCCGCTCGCAAGATCCAAAGATATTGGCAGAAATGGCGGAAGGAGCAAGCGAAGAAGGCCCGAAAGGCCAGAAAGAGCAAGAAGAAGTAAACGTATTTGATGGGACACATTTGTGTATGTATTAAGATTAGGGTTCAAGCATCTCTACAAGGTATATATAGTTTTTCACTTTTCTAACATCATAATAAACGAGTCTCAATGCGACATTGAGATAAAGTACCAGCAGAAAAACCGAAAATATATATTCTGCTCTTTCATTTTCATTTCTTAAAGTGCTGTGCCGTTCATTCGCTCACTTTTCATTCAGGCATTGTATTAAACGCTTAGCTTTCCATAAAAATGTCTTAAATGGCCTTTTTTGTCAGCTTCTAGTGGTACTTATTGAAGGCCCGTTGAAATCACCTTTTAGTATCTCTATTAAAAGACCATCATATGCCCAGCGTAATTGCAAACGTTTATTTCGCTGACAATTAGCGAGCTCACACAGAGAATTTTCTGGCTGTTTTATGGCTAGATGTGCCCTCGTAATTAGCTTTTATTTTGCTTATGTACCAACAAAAAGAGACAAAGTGGAAGAAGGAGATGAAAGTAAAATGTTAATGTTTAATGCCCCGGGGCGCTATTTAATGGCTTAAGTTGGATACTTGGAATAAGAAATTTAGAACCTCTCAAAGTTATGATATGTATATAAAGTAAGCTAAGATAATAGATTAATCGACATTAAATCATCAGCTCTGATGGGTTCAACTAAATATCTTACACAATCTCCAGTAGTCTATAAAGCTGAAGAGGCTGTATTAAATAAATTTAAGTTTTTTATGCAAAAAATTGAAATTTTAAAACAAATTAGGAATATTTAGCCATTTCCATTTCCTATAAATAAATAAAAATAATATTATTATGCAAATAAAGAATTATTAAATAAAAAATGCATTCAAATAGATGCAACTGCGTCATAAACCAAGTTTACACACCAAAACTCGTTGAGCTTATGAAATTATAACGGAATTATGTTTATGCTTAACCTCCATAAAAAGAACAACTGTAAATGAAGGGGCAAACAAATGAATTTTCAGCAAGTTTGAACGCATTGCGACGAAAGCTTTGACAAGTCGCCGAAAGGAGGCAGAGAAAATGGTTTTTGGCTTTGGGCTTGGGCTGCGGCTTGTGGGGCTTCGTTGGCTTGCAAAATGTTTACCCAACACACACACACACACACTCACACACATACACATACACTTACAAATGTATGCGCTGACTGACGGACGTAGAGCGAAAGACGTCCCTAACCGAATTTCATGGCGAAAAATGGCGCATTGCTGTCGTCGCCGTCGCCATCGCCATCGCCAATGACGACGTCGGCGTCGCAGTTGCTGCATTGTTACTTCATTTCTGTGCCCGCTTGCTGTCTCCCTTCGTCTATATCTTGGTCTCTCTCTTTCTCTCTGCCTCCTCCTTGTCTAATTTACAGAGGTTAACATACTTAACTTGTTGGCATGCGTTGAATTGGACGACAACTGCGCCAAAAGAAAGAAAAAACACATTGCGACAATTTGCTGCGGCAAAAAAAAAGCAAGGAGAGTGCAAAAACGAGGGATAGAAATTTACCAAAAGAAGAGCCCAAAAATCGAACCAATGCAAAAAACTAATACAAGCATGCGAATGCATGTGTGTGACTAGCATAACATAACATAAGAGCTTACATACACACTTGCATACATATGTATGTACATATCTATACACATGCACATCTTTGCATAAGTCCTAGATCAAAACTAAGCTAAGCTCATATACAAATGCATACATACACATGCATGTACATATGTACATACATATGTATGTATGTATGTATGTGCGTAGAGAATAGATCAGAAAAGTAGAACTGATATTTGAGCAGCTTGGCAGCAGCGACAATGCTGTTACAAATAATTCCTGCTCCTATTGTACCCAACAAAATTATAAACAATTCCAATTGGTATGTACTTCATTTTTTTTGCACAAAGGCGCCGGCGCGACTGTTGCAAAAGCCGTCCTCAAAATTTCTTTTCGCATTGCCCCTTTTTTATTATTTTTATTGCGTTTACGCAAAGCAGCAAAAGCGACGAAAAGCAGAAAACGCAATGGAGAGCGCAACTGAACCGTTTCGCTCCACAAACCGTTTCGCTCAACTGCTGCTTTGCAGCAGCGCGAGCGTAAATCAACAGCAGTTGTGTTAGTTAACAGCGCCATTGAGCACAACAGTGGGGCTAGCAGCTCACTTGAGCAGCGCCGTGAGCGAATGCAGCTCATTTGAGCAGCTAACAGCCATCATTTAACATTATCTTTGCAGCCGAACAACAGCTGAACACCACGAATTTATTGTAGTACGCTAACGGTTTTTAAACGGTACAGTTACAATTGAGTTGTCAACCGTTACGGACGCAAGTTCTGATTTAGATCGTGAGTTACCCACAATAGAAAAATTATCAAAAGCAAAAAAAAAAAATACAAATTATAAAATACAAAAGCCAACAAAGTGGCTAAGTTACAAAGGGGACTTCTAGTCAGGCAAAAATATCTTCCAAAGCAACAAGCCCACACAAAATTACCGAAAATCCAAATGTATTAAACAAATATAAATATTTGTATAAACCGAAATCGAGCAATTTGCATAGATATGTATTAACGAGTGTGCGCGCGTGTGTTTCGCCAATTATATCGCACAATAGAAAAACCAAAAGCAAAAATAAAATTAAAATACGCAAGAAAAAAAATTGTACAAAATTTCGGCAGAGCAACAAATAGCAACAAGAAATTTGCCACGGCGAAAGAATAAAAAAAAAAGAAGAAAATAAGCAGCGTCGCAGCCAGTGTCGACGTCGACGTTAACATTTTTGTCGCCTCTTTTTTTTGCCTCGCATCATTCGTTGATTTCCTTCATTTCATTTGTGTTCGCCGCCGGCAACGACGCTGCTTTAGTTCTTCGGGTGTGCGTGTGTGTGTGTGAATTTTTTTGCTACTGTTGTTGCTCCGTTTTATGTGCACTATTCTCAACATCTTCTTCTTCTCGATCTTTTACAGTGTGTTATTAAAGTAAATTTGCTTAAAACGCAAATCAATTTACAAGTTACAAACGTTGAACGCGCGTCGTCCACGTAAATTCCACTCACACATACCAACAACAGCAAAAAAGTCGCCGCCGGCAGCAGCAGCAGCGGATTAACCTTTAGCTACATTTCTTTCCAAACACAACAACAAAAACCCAACAACAAAAATGGTAAGTTCATAAATTTTCCCTCATACTACCTTATATTTCGCTCCAAACCTGCACCTTTCTCTCTCTTTCTCGTTCACTCTTTCGCATTGTTTACACAAATATTTCCATTGAAATTTCAACAATTTGCCGAATTGGCAAAGACACAAAGGTTAAAATTGAACACATGTTCTCGCGTGCCTATATATGCATATGTGTGTGTATATGTATTTGTGTGTGTCACGGCGAATTACTTGCTGCCTGTCCAATTGGATTACATTTGATCCTTTGCCCCAGCAGCAGCTGCCGTGCCGAATTGCACCCCCTTTGGCTAAAGTATCTGAAACTGGTTTTTGCCTATCCGAAAAAGTAAAATTTTGTATTTTAAGTTTTTTCTTTTTAATTCTGAGGATTAGTTTTTTAATGACTCACCTTTGCGTCGCGTCAGCAGGGAAAATAATTTTCATTATCATTTTAGATAGCATTTTTATTTAACCTGGGCTGCCTTGAAACTGTAAATAAACTAGACAATCATTATCTGTATCTCAATTTTGCATAAACAGCTGCTGAATTTACATCTCTCCTAGTTATTTCAACAAACAAATAAATGTTTGCATATTAAAAAGAAACTGTATAATAATGTTTAAAAAATTTCAAACAAAAATATAAATATTTTCAAATTTTAAAAATATATATATTTTTTCTTTACAACAAAAATTATTAAAATTGCCCGAAACAAGTATATTAAAAAATATATATTTTGCTTGTGTTTACATTTTTATTGAAAGAATATATATTTTTATTTCATTATAAGTTAATAATAATCAAGCAGAAAATAATGTCAATTATTTATTGATTTATTCCACATTTTCTTTTTTATTTTTATGAAATAGTCTACCAGATTAATGTTTATAGCACATTCGAGTGAAAATATAGATAAATCATTTAATTTTGTTTTATTAGTTTGTGCGGTTTCAACAGATACTGTGAAATATAGCCAAATAATGGGAAATTTATATACTTATCTACATATATAATTTTGGCAACTGCAAGCAAAATATTCAAGGCTAATCGTTAATACGCAACTAAAGGTCCACCCTAGCAATTATTCCACTATTCTCGAAAGGGTGCAACTGACAAAACAAGTTTCGCTCACTCAGCACCGCCCCACCCCATATTAATCAAACTTAAAGGCAGGCAGAAAAAAAAAGTAAAGCAACGCAAACAAAAAAAAAAAAAACTTGTTATCACCAGCGCGTTGCGTCGCGCCCCTTGCGCCAGTCAAAAGGCGTCGCAGCGGCTTCGCTTCCAGCTGTATCACAAACAAATACGCACATAATACACAAATACTAATATATACATAAGTGTGTGCATTGCTTTGTGCAGTAGCACACAAAAAGAAAAGTGTGTTGCCAATCGGCACTTTATCAGCATTTATTTGCACTACATATAAATACAATTCAAATTATTCTATGAGAACGAGAAAGAGAGAGAGAGAGAGTATTGATCAGCAGCAGCCATAAAAACAACAACAACAACAAGAGTTGCTGTAGCAACGCTTCCAGCAGCAGCGCCACCGGCATTTTTTCTTTACTTGTTTCTTATTGTATTTCGTTTCGCTTTATTTACCGCGAAAATTGAGGTTAGACACGCTTGACGTGTAGAAGAAAAAAATATAAGCAAAAATAGGAAAAGGCAACGGCGAAAATTCTTGGGCTTTTGGAATTCTTACTGGTCGTTGCTTTGTCGCGTTTCGTTGGCTCGCTCAACTTAACCGTTTCGTGTGCGCGCAGCAGCAGCGCTAATTCGCTCTTCCACACTCTCTCGCTCAGCAATAACCGTTTCACACAGTTTTGCGCCTGGTTGCGTTTCGCTTCGTGTTGGTTCGTTTCGTTTCTCTCGCTCTGCACATTTGTTATCAATCGTATTTCGCACTGCGTCGCTTTTGGCTCTCGGTCCGCGCACTTTTATCTGCGTGCGCTTTCTTTTGCGTTTTCGCAGTGGCTGACGCTCTTGCTCTCGCTCTCTTGCACTCTCTGACTCTCGCTGTCGGTAGGTGGGTTGCGGCGCCTACGTTTTGTTGTTTTCTTCCATAACCGTTTCATTTGCCGCATTGCGGTTATTTTGCTGTTTCGCTTTCTGCTTTGGCTTCTGTTGCTGCTGCTGTATGGCCATGTTGCTGTTGTTGCTATTGCTGCTTGTTCTACTTTGCCATTCGCACAAGAATTTCATTGTAACGGGCAAACGTGTGCAGCGTGCAGCATAATGAAAAGAAAAAAAATATGTATTCTCCTTCCTTCTACATTTTTTTTTCGCCGCAGACGCCAAACGTGGCGACGTCGCCATATTAACCGCACATAATCCCATTTTTTTACTGCTGGTTTTTTATTTTATTTTATTTGGTTTTAGCGCTTGCTGCGTTTGCTTTCTGATAAGAAAATACACACGCAGTCAGCACCCATCACTACCCCACCTTAGGCTAATTTAATTAGCGTGGCTTCTTTTTGTTTTACAATGCAAACAGATTTTAATTAAAACAAATCGTTTTACGTGCTCAATATTTTGTTTTGCATTAAGTGTGATTCATTGGGAAGTGTTGATCTCTGCAGTTTGTTGTTGTTGTTTCATTTCCTCAGCGGCATATCTTGAGACATGGATAAAGCTAAGCTCAATGTCGGTTGTCATTGTTTCTTTCTGTTCTTTTCTTTTATGTTTGTGACTCATTTGGCTGAGTTCATCGAAAGCGCTAACAACAAAAAACATTGACAACACATTAGCAAAGCAATTCTTTTCGTTGTATGCAGGTACACAACTTAATACCAATGTTAACCGGCTCGTACCGGCTAACGGACTAGCCGGCAACTCTCTTTTCGATTTGTCAATTCGCCTTAAAAGAAGTAGAGACACCGAAATTGTTGCTATAGCTCATTAATAAAAACCGCTATTTGCCGGTTTTTTGTTTGTTTGGCTCAACCAAATACAAATGCAATATAAACAGTTAGACGAAAAATGTGAGAGCGAGATGGCTAGCTAGAGAGCTCTCTCTCTCTCTCTCTCTCTCTCTCTCTCTCTCTCTCTCTCTCTCTCTCTGCTCTCTCTAGCTATTAAAAGTATTGTTTATGCTTCATTTGTATCACATGTGCAATGCCTGCAAAACTCAATACACAGGCAGAAACACACCTACACTCACACACACATACGCACGTGCACCCACACGCATATACACTTATACACACATGCATAGGCAGGTGGCAATAGGTGGGCGTCAGCTGGACGCGCAATTGAAGGCTTGACAATTAGGCAGCGCCCGCGATCTGGTTACCCTGCGCGCGTGGGTGGCGTTGCCATATTGTTTATAAGGCAACATGCAGAGCTTTGATCTGGCTTTGGCGCTTTGACTCACATTTTTATGACATAATCAACAACAACAACAACACTTACTACTGAGTGAACAAAACTAAAATCTATATGTGAAAATAAAGTAAAAAAAAAAAATAGTTTTATCTGGTACAGCGATAAGCCCAAATTCAATTGACGCCTAACTCTGCACCTACAGTGCTATGTTGGCAATTGATAAATCAAATAATACTTGTATAATAAAATAATTATATAAAAGGAAAGTTTTTATAATTTAAAATTATAGCAATGAAAAAGATAAACAAATATACATTTCATGAAGTTTATATTGAACTAAATAATACAATTTTAATTAAAAAATTTTAATTAAAAAAAATCTAACTTATTTAAAATTTTTAAATTATATTATAGAAATACTTTCAAAGAATTTTCGTCAACTTTCTATAAATTCTAATTGAATTGCAGTAAAATGTATATTAAAGATGCTTATCAACGATTTAAAAGAATTTTAATTTCTGATTGTTCACGATTATATATATTTACAATTGACACTTTTAAACTGTAATCGACAATGATTAGATAAAGTTTTAATCGTTTGCTTTTGGCTAAGCTACGCGGAAGTGGTCCATATATAGTACAGATAAATATACATATGTATATATATGAACATACATATATAGTCGGCAAATATTTTGGCATATTGCTTATATAACACTCGAACTAGTCGTACGTCTTATATTAGAAGTGTGTCTACATTTTAGGTGAATTTTCTTTCTATATAGGGTTTTAGCCCGATAATTGATTAGATAGTAAATATTTAGGTTTATTGATGGAGTGAACATGCCCAAGTTGTGAGAACTTTGCACTTGAGATTCTAAGGGGGAACTATAAAACAATTTTGTGATATGTCAGTTAACATAGTCGTGGCGTTTTTATATAAGAAATCTTATCTGAAATCTAAGAATGTTTTAATCTATATTAAATTGCTCTGCAATGAGCGTTTCCATATTATTTTCATCTAGAATTGCATTTGGATTGAGTCACAATGAGCAATTAGCAGTGAACTCGTAGTTTTGTTGAAATTCTATATAATTTTAGATACAAATATTACTAATTTACAGGGTGTCGTCATCCAACATTTCTGAGTTACAGTAGATACTCGATATAAGTGTATTTGTAATTAAAAATATATATTATTCCGATTTCTTTATAATTTGAATGTAATAATTAAATATGATTCTGAATATCTAGAGTTGTTTTTTCCGTTTTTGATATTAATTAAAAACGCATTTGGTATAATTCGTATATTCATATTTGAATTCGTTAGCTCATCGATTGCCCCATATATGATCTCACAATATTATGAAATGCGAGTGATTTAATAGACCTAGAAAAGTATTACGGGTTTGCGTTTCATCTAAGAAAGGGTAGTTACGACCATTACGCGTATTACGAGCATTGTTTCCGAAATCAATCAATGCCAAATATATAATAATAAAGGAAAAATATGATGAGAATAAAATAAAAATAAATATACAAATTATTTTGAAACAATTTGCTGCTGACGTAGGCAATAAAAATAATCATAAACGTTATTGATATGCGAGTCGTAGCTCTACTATATATATGTGTAAATATATTGGGGCGCCGACCTTATCGCCTCACTATATTGTATGTTATATATAATATTATTTGAATTGATGTCTGTCAAAACAAATTAGATTCGGAAACGCTTCGTTTGTCAACGAGCTTTGCTTTCAAAAATCCGGGAAATGCTAGAAACAAGGGCTTTACTATAATATATTATATACCCAACAGAACCTTGACTACCTCCACAAAGCTACAGTTACGCATTTATATATATTCTAATGCAAAACTTTAGAAACTTTAGAAACTAAAAGTAAATTGACGTCAGCGGAACCTAACACCTTTTTTTTTCCCAAGATACCATACCTGAGATATGAGAACAACTGTATCTCTATACATATATCTATGTATATATATATATATTTGTATATCTGGCGCCGTTTTGTTGAGTGCAAACAATATACGAAATTATTCAAAGCCCACTTTTTCTTTGACGTATCTTCTTGACTGAATGTTTCGACATATTTGCCTCTAACATTTTTATTGTTCTCTTTTCTTTTTATGGTTTCGTTGGGGCGGGGAAGCGCGCGCATTGTATTATAATTGCAAATAACTTTTCTTATAGAATTGTCATGACTGTCGAACTGTATGGGCCTCTACATACATATATAGAAATGTGTATGGAATTTACTGATGTCTGACACACAACGCCTAAATTAAAGCCTAAAAGTGTAGAAGATATTCTTCGATTACAATTTTTACATAGAAATCTAAAATTTGTTTAAGAATATAAATAATTTTCGAGATATTTTTCGTTTGTAAGCTGAATTTTCGAAAACTTAAAAGAGCTATTTAAAAGTTTTAGATATTTTTGGAAAGTATTTTATGTTTTACAAACAGTAAAAAATATAATGGGAATTCTATGAAAAATTACTTGGAAATATTGTGGAAAATTTAAAATTTATTTTTAAGTTTTTAATAATTCTTATGAATTTTTTTTGGGAAAGTTGGCTTTACAAATACGAAAGAAAATGACTTTACTCACGCATGGCTAGCTTAGCTATATATACATACACGATATATTTAGTGAATCTTGCTGTCTATTCCATATGCTGGCATTGAAATAACATCAAGTAGTCGTCGACTGTGTCATCATTCATAAACAGTTCATAAACTTGACAGCAATTAATTATCAAATATACATTGAAGCGAGTCTGTGCAATCGAAAGCTAAATTATGGTATTTAGAAAATGAAAAAGAAAACGAAAAAGAGACATGAACAGTGAAACTGAGAAAATATTTTGTTTGTTCTCTCTTTTTGCAGGCCGATCAGCTGACAGAGGAACAAATCGCTGAGTTCAAAGAGGCGTTCTCGCTATTCGACAAAGACGGCGATGGCACCATCACAACAAAGGAATTGGGCACAGTTATGCGATCCTTGGGACAGAACCCCACAGAGGCCGAGCTCCAGGATATGATAAACGAGGTCGATGCCGATGGTAAGTGGAAATTTTTATAATAAGAAAAAGCAAAAGGTTTAGAGGTTATTGCAAGTTCTCTTTGTATTGGCAATATCAATAGATCTATATAGTTACAGTTTAGACAAGATAAGAAGTATTAGTTGAATTGGAAATGCAATTCTTGATTGCCCAAATTCTTGAACTAGTTTCACTTGAGATTTCTGGTTCAGTTCTTACTTAATGTGCTAATTGCTCTGAACCTTTTTTTTTGGCTCTCTCAAGCTAATTATATACTCTACTATGGATCTATTCTTAAACGAGATCAACAGACAACAATAATTGTGAATAGATTTTAGACAGAAGCAAGACGAACAACGAAATTCTTAGTGTTTTTCTTAGCTTTTCGTTCTTTTTGCGATCGGCTAAAAATATGCAACAAAAACACGTCATAGCCATAAAAATAGATTACAAAATATTTGGCCTGTTGTTTGGCCTGGCTAATGTTCATGTTCTTGTTGTTGTAATTGCTGTCAAAAATGCACACACAGGATTCTTGACAAAAGGTGGTTGAGAGGCCCCAAAAACTGGGAACAGAAAGAATCTACAGAACATTTGGGAAAAAACTAAAAGAACAAATAATGAAAATAAATATTTCAATTTTGTTTCTTTTGAAAAGAAATTGAGCGATAGACGCCGCCAAATGTGTCGCCCGATGAGGTTTTTCACCTCTTGCATGAAAACTTGTTCAACCAACAACTGCACATTTCCAACAAGTGTGAGAGGAAGAGAGACAGAGAGCGTGTGCGAGTGAGAGTGAGAGTGAGAGGGGTGAAGCGCCTGCTCGTGTGGCTTTTTATATGTATTTTTAGCAGTTTTGAAATGTGTCGAGAATAATTTGTTTTTGCTCTTGCGGGCTATATAAATTTTCACAAATTATAAATCACTTTTTTATGCATGCACACACATGCATGCGTATGTGAGTGTTGCTGTGCGTATGCGTGTGCATGTGTTGGCGCGCGCGTCTGTGTGGGCATTTGCCTTTTGCATAATGCGCTCAAAGCTCGACAATTAGCTTAAAAATAAAACAGGCCCCACCCAAGAACAGCAGCAAACACATACAAACACACACACATATCCATAAGCAGCGTGATAACTGCAAAGCGTAACAAGTAGAAAGTGCAAGGAGATAAAAATGCAAGAAAACGAAATCAAGTCACCCACATCTGCTGACAAATGAAACAGCAACAATAACAGCAGCAAATACTCTGCACAGCTGTCACTCCTCTCTCTCTCTCTCTCAGTCTCACTACTGCTGCTGCTGTCGTTCCAAAGGGCAAGGCGACTGAATTCCAGAGCAGAGAATTGAAGTTACATACTTTGGCAGCAGCAGCAGCAACAACAGTAACTAAGCAGTCAGCACTTTGCTCTGCACAGTGCCCTTGCTCTTTACCGCTACTCTGTCAGCGTTGCGCTGCTGTCGTCGTGCGAAAGTGCAAGGCGACAGAAATGCTAGCCGAAGGGAAGTTACCCACATTTGACGGCAGCAGAGCTGTCGTTAGCTATGACTCTCTCGCTCTCTTCGTTAGTCTGCAGCGACTGTGCTGCTGGCGTCGTTAAATACAAATTCAATTGCTTTTGTTGTTCTTCTGTTTCTTGCACGTGCAGAATGCGCATGTGATGAAAAATCCAGGGCAAAGTCTGCACAAAAGGCTCTGAGCAGCGCATGCGCCAAACATATCACAGAAAAGAGGACAACAGGCATAAGGAGCAAGTAGAAAGGGAGGGGTGACTGCTGGTTCGGGTGTGAGCGAGCGAGTGAATGACAGATTGACTGACTGACTGACTGATGCTTATCATTGTGAGCTAAAAATAGATTGTTGCTTGGCTCAGGGCAAATGTGAGAGAGTGGCTTTTACAACTATAAAAGTATCGTTGTGTGTCAGAGAGAGAAAGAGCGTGTTGAGCTTTTGTTTTGCAGTTTAAAATGAAGTTGCGAGCATATGTATGTATGTATGTGTGTGTGTGTATGTATGGCATGGCATGTCTCTCAATGATTGATGTACATGTGTTTTTGTATGTATTCAAGCGTGAAGGGTAATAAATAAATATTATGAATTATATTCGGAAATTTTAAATGTGTTTAGTAAACATTTGGTCTATATAGTTAGTTATAAAACAAATGTTTATAGTTTCTGGAATTCCAGAACATGATTGTTTTTGTTTTTAAATCTAGCACAACTGTAGGAAATATTTCAGTTTTTTTACGACTTTTTTAAATTTATTTGCGGCTATGTTAAATTTTTTTTTTTTTTAATTTTTTATTATCTATTGTGCAGAATAATTAACACTTTATGCTTTAAAAATAGCTTAAAAAATGTATATATTAAATTATAAATTCAGTCAATCATATTTAGTTTGATAAAAGCAATTATAATATTTAAATGTATTTTTCTTTTCATTGTTTTAAGAAATAAAATTTTATTTGCTTCAGTGCATTTGGGAAAAAGATAAAAATTTATATATATTTAGGCTGGTCACACTGTCTGACAGTCATTAAGAAAATAATTTAATTATAGTAATTTGCTTAAATATTGCCATGTATATATATATATACTATGAGGACTGTTTAGTTTAGTCATTTGTATTTGTTTAGCACTCATTCACTTTTGCATTATTCACATGGCTGTTTTTCCTATATGTGTAGTTACTGTGGCATTCGTGGCGTTTATCTCGCCTATTTTACGATCTAGCTTTTCGTGCATCAAATTATATAAAATATATATAAATATGTATATGCACACACACACACACGCACACCTGAGTACGTGTTCGTGTGTGTAATTTTTGTAGTCTGTGAACAACAGACGGAAACATTAAACATTCATTACTTAAAATTTTGCTGGCGACGTCTAAAAAAGAATTGCAGCTTGCATACAAACGACGCCATTAGAGAGAGATAGCAGAGAAAGAGATAGAGAGATATAGAGATAGAGACTCCCCTCTGTGTTCAGCTAAAAGTTGTTGTCTTTGGAAGTATTTGCAATTGTCCAGCTCTATGCAAATGGCATATAAAACGAAAATCAAGCAGAGAATATATATATGTATATATAAGGAATCCCAATGTGTTATTTATAAAGAGTTCGGCCACCCCTCAGTGTGTCTGCCCAACTAAATTTAGCGTTGAAAAAAAAATCTTATTAAAATTTTAAATTGTCTGCAAGAAAAAATTTTGCGCAGCGATGCGAAGCGATGAGGCGGGCGAGTCTAGAGATATATATATGTATATACATAGATGTGTACATATGTATGCATATTATTATAGAGGAAGTGTGACTCGTCTCTCTAGCCAGAGGTAATGGAAACCAAAAACCAAGCAGCCAGCCAGACATTGGCAGCACAAATTGGCAAGAGGCTCGTCATCATCATCATCATCATAAAACATCATCAACCAAATCATATGAGCCTTGTCAAAAAGTATTTCAGTCTAAGGCGCGTCTAAAAGTCGAAAGTAGATATAGAATATATATATGTATATATATATATAAGCTATATCTGGTCTATACACAAAAATGGCAACAAATTTGTATTTAGCTCTCGCATCTCGCATCTTGTATTTTGATTTTGTTGGGGAAATCCTTAGCCAAAATCAGCGACATAGTTCGCGTCAAACACGAAATGTTTTAAAATAGAAATTTCCCTATAATATTTGTTTTTATACTTGTCTCATCAGGCGGGAAGAGTATATTGGGTTTGGTTTGATCTTTGGTATATTCTATATGCCCATGTAGCCTACGCTTATAAAAATGTTAATATCTTTCTGACTGCATTCCAGTAGGAATAGGAATTTTGACTTATATATAAGAAAAATTCATTGTGTCTTGTCTTTGACTATTGAGCGAGTATTTTGCAGTCGTGCACTGCCAATTGCAACAGTTTTCATCTAATTTTCTTTTGGCGCCTCTTTATGTGCTTTAGCTGATATTCGTGCGCCTTGCTTATTATTTCTAAATGTTCCATTCAATAATCATAATAATACTTGTGTGTTCTTTAATTGAAAGCACATTTTTGCGTGTGCTTTTTTTTTTGTGCGCTTTTAATTGCTAGATTTTTTTTTTTTTATTTTCTTTTTTTTTTAAGATTTCATTATTTATTTTGGTGTTCACGCTCGCGCTTTAATGTAGTTGTTTTTCGGCTATGTTCGGAAGTCTCGGAAGGTAACACTTGTGCATTGATTTGTATTTGTATTTGAACTTGAAATAATTGAGTGCCTGTCTATGCGTGTGTGGCTATTAAATACGATAGCTAAGCATTAATTTTACATTTGCTATGAGTTGTGGAATGTTTACTAAACGATGTGGGTAGCATTGATTGTAATGAGTGATTGGCGCTGCCGAAGGTAGAGGCAGGTGGAATAGTACGTTTGCGTTAACACTCAGCGATTGAATAACAGCGTTAAACAACACTGATTCGCAATGTTAAGTTACATATGTAGCAAGGCAAGATTTGTTAATTGAACTTATAGAGAAACTAGATATATCTTAAGAAATGATATTGAAGTAAGATGTGAGCTGCAGAACTGTGGATGTTTATATACCTTAGACATATAATATCTATAACTACAACAACTTAGATCCACACCTCAGGCTTACATAACATGATTTATCTGCTAGTTATATTCTATACTCGAAACTTTTGCATATGTGGCAAAACAAATAATAAAGAAAAGTGATTTTGAGAAAGTTTCCTGCTCAAGTTCCTGCAAAGTTGCTCAACTTTGACTTGGCCCCTCGAGGCAGTTGTCTAATCGTAACATTTTGTGTAAATATTAATGTGCATGCTCCATTAAAAGAGCAGACATTAGTTAGATATACTAGAGAGAAACCTTTTCTGACCCGGACCACGCCCCGTTGACGCCGAGTCAATAACAATTAAGGTCTCAAGAGTTGGACACAAAAGTTTTGCTGGTTAAGCGCAAGCAAAAGTTTTCACATTTTTCGGCCAATAGAGAGACATCAAAACCTAAAGGAGTGGGCAGAGCTATACAAACTTTAAATAGAGAATGTGAAGTGAAACTTTTTCAATTAGTCTAACTGGCATTTTGTATAGCCTGTGCTAGAGGTCACTTCATTTGTGAGCTTCCCCTCTCCCCTTGCCCGCAAATACTTTTGTGCTTGGCTTATCTTATCCAGCGGCGGGCCGAGACTAAAGTTATCAATGTCACAAATGTTGCGCATACGCCACGTATGCCACTGCAGTGGGGGGAAAAAACAAATAAAAGACAAAGCCTTTCAGCCAGCAGACACATGGGTCAAATATGAAAATCAGCTTGATTGCGACTGTGAAGGGATAGCGATTTCTGTGTGTGTGCGAACCAAAAGGGATTTGACTCAGTTGATATAGCCGACAAGTACACAAAATGTAAGTGAAATTTATGTTTGCCCTGTAAATTGCTAGAAGGGTGGCAAAGGTGAGAGCCAAGGGTGTTGATGTTGGTAACTTTTTTATGGAGGTGAGAAGATGTAAATGGGTTGGAATTGGCACAAGAGTAGAAACGGGTGTGGGGTATTACTATAGTGCAACTGTAGAAATGAAACATGGGCAAGCGAGGGTACTGTAAAAGCAATTGGTTATGAGTTTAATGAGAGCTTACTTAAAAGAGAAGTCTGGCAGCACTGGCGTTAGCTAAACGAGCTTTGAAACAGTTTGCAATGATGAAAATGAAACATGTGCAGGGCATTTACGAGAGGTACTGGAATAGTATTGGTAGAGAGTAGTTCATATAGAGATTACTTAAAAGAGAAGTCTGGCAACGCTGGCAAACAGTTTGGAATGATGAAAATGAAACATATGCAGGGCATTTACGAGTGAGAGGTATTGGAATAGTATTGGTAGAGAGTAATTCATATAGAGTTTACTTAAAAGAGAAGTCTGGCAACACTCGCAAACAGTTTGCAATGATGGAAATGAAACATAAGCAAGGCATTTACGAGTGAGAGGCATTGGAACAATATTGGTAGAGAGTAGTTTATACAGAGTTTACTTTATATATAGTTTACTTAAAAGAGAAGTCTGGCAACGCTGGCAAGCAGTTTGGAAAGAACCAAAAACTAAAACATAAAATGTAAAGATAAACTTAATGAAAGTTCGACCACAAAATGAAAATGCAAATTTAACAGATTTTAGCAGAAATCAAAGCATTTTTCCAGCAAGCACGAATAGTTTTCCTATGCATTTAATATAATATAGAATAAACGAAAATTTCTGTAGAAATTTCTAGATGCAAAGAACACGAATTGCAATGCCCATAATTCTAATGCTAAAGCAAAATTTCAAAGTTCTATATATATTTAACTGATTTTATGTTTGATTTTCGATTTGGACAGGCAATGGTACAATTGACTTCCCAGAATTCCTTACCATGATGGCACGCAAAATGAAGGACACCGATAGCGAAGAGGAGATTCGGGAAGCGTTCAGAGTGTTTGATAAGGATGGCAACGGCTTCATTTCAGCGGCCGAATTGCGTCACGTGATGACAAATTTGGGCGAGAAATTAACAGACGAGGAGGTCGATGAGATGATCCGTGAGGCTGATATCGACGGTGATGGTCAGGTCAATTACGAAGGTAAGCGAACAGAGAGAGCAGTGCTAAAAACACCTACAGTTGATGCTAAGCGGCTTACGTGGCGTGTGTTGGTGTCGCGTGTCGTGTTGCTGCTGCTGCTGTTGTTGTAATTGTCATGTCATGTCAGGCCACTAATTGGATATTCGCACAACATTTGCTGTTGTTAGACAATTGACTTATCGCTGGGGTTATGCGTTTTGCGCTGCCAAAACAATCGCATAGCTGCCGATTGAATCACACAACAAAAGCACACACGACACACACAGTCAGACACACACACCCATAGTCATACTATATATATATTTGAGTCACACTTGGGCACTTGTTTTGTCATTCGTTACTTTTTACTCATGAGATTTGCTATAAACTGATTCATTAGTGCGTGCCATAAAGTCTTTATAGACACTGCACAAGCAGCAGCCCAGTCTCTATTAAGCGCATACCCTGTAATTATCTGCGCCAATTACACATATTCGATTCGAATTTGTTTCTCTGCTCAAGAATCAATTTTCTGCTGAATTTCTTGAGCATAATTAATCAACTTAATGATTCATCGAATTTCTAGTTAAATGAATTATTTATTAGGAAATGTTTAGAGTTCATTTACTTATATAAATATTACAGAGTGTTTATTAAAGCAAATAGTTTTAAAAATATAAAATAAATATTATTTGTTTTTTATTTATTAAAAAAAAAATAAATAAATAATAATAAAAAAATGACTAAATAGCAAAGATAAAAAATTATAAAGTGAAAACTTTAAAAATTCTTTACATTTCTTTCAAGAAGTTTCTTTAAACTTCTCTTTTAAATGATTTAAAAATTTTGTAAAATATATCTTTATAAAGTGAAAACTTTAAATATTCTGTATATTTGTTTCTAGAAGTTTCTCTAAATTTCTATTTAAAATGATTTAAAATTTTTTAAAAATATATCTTTAACAACAATGATATAAAAATCTCCTCAAAATGATATAAAAACTTTTCCAACTATATCAAAGATCTCTGGCATGTTGCTATATTAACTACTTTGAAATATATAATTTATAATTTCCTTCAAATAAAAATTCTTTAGTCTAGAGAGCATCAATTAGTCAAAGATAGCCATATACATTGTATGCCAGTTTCTGCTTTGTTTTTGTGTATTCTTCGAAATTAAATTTAATTGCCTGAAAATTGAATTTTCAATTGAGCAAAAGCGCCCGTAGAAGAAAAAACAAATAGAAGCGCGCAAGCGAACAACAATAATGAGAAAGAATATATAATATATGGAAACAAGGTGTTAAGATATTGTTCATGCTGCGTCTCTGCTCTGCAGCTGCGCTGCCTTGATTTGTGCCTCGGCTGCTTTGATTGTACTTAGAAAACAAACATAATGCGATCTATCTTTCTCTCTCTCTGATGTCGGCCAAATACACAGACATAGACATAGATATACGCATATGTGTATATAGTTATCGAGAGTTGTTTTCTGCCTCAAGTTCAAATAAAAATCGTTTGGCGCAAAAATCTTTGGCGGATCAAATAGATTAATCACAAACAATTTATGAACCGAACATAAAAATAACCAAGTGAAATAATATAAAAATAGGTGCTACTACACCTATTTTCTAACCTGAAAAAAAGAGAACTTGATGAAAAGTCAAGGAAGACTACAAATTAGCAGATGATTTAAGCAGCTGATTATACTAAATGGCACTGCTGGCAATCGATTGGGGAAGTAAATCAACTTCAAGTGTTGCAAAACGCGCAAATTTCAATCGATTGGCCAAAAACAAGGCAACTACACATTAAGTAATCTACGATTATCTGGTGTGTTTTTTCGGATTTATTGATTGTAAATTGTAGCTATTACTCAACTTGAAATCTTATCTTAAATAGGCCCATAATTGTCATGAAACTATTGATTTATGTGTGCTAAAATTGTTGGCAAATAATTCGTGTTTTTAGTGCTGTTTGTTGCCGGTTAATTGATATTGTTTTTTTCTCGTATTTGAAGGCCTATTAGGTATTCAGATATATACAAGTTGGAATTGTACACTTGTTAAGTAATTTTGTGATCTGTAATCTATTAGGAGTTTGCTGATTGAAAGTTTGTTTCTATTCGCTTTTCTTTTATTTCTCTTTCTTCTAATTTTTCAAGCTTCTAACTGCGCCTTTCTTCGTTGTTTGCAATTCTTCTTGATTCTTGATTTATTCTAGGGTGCATTTCTTCTCATTCTAGTCTTTTACCCTTGTCTCCTTGTATTCCTATTTGTCTCATCGTTCCTAATTTTCTCTCTCGTCCGCATTATCCGTTTCCCTCAGAGACTGATTTCTTCCTTCTTCACATTTGCCTCTCTCTCCCTCTCACACTCACTCTCATTCACTCACTCATTCTCATTCACTCACTCATTCACTCACTCATTCACTCTCTCCCACTCACTCACACACTTCCTCTCTCTCATTCTCTCATTCACTCACTCACTCTCATTCACTCACCAACTCACTCTCTCTCTCACTCGCTCTCTCACTCGCTCTCTCACTCTCACTCTCTCTCTCACTCTCTCACTCTCTCTCTCACTCTCTCTCTCTCTCTCACTCTCTCACTCTCTCTCTCTCTCTCACTCACTCCTTCTCTCACTCCCTCTCTCACTCCCTCTCTCACTCCCTTTCTCATTCACTCACTCACTACCTCGCTCACTCACTCACTACCTCTCTCACTCACTACCTCTCTCACTCACTACCTCTCTCACTCACTCACTACTTCTCTCACTCATTCACTCTCTCCCTCTCTCTCAGTCACTCACTCACTCCCTCTCAATCACTCACTCACTCCCTCTCATTCACTCACTCTCTCACTACTCACTCTCTCTATCTCTCTCTCTCTTCTTCTTTGCCATATAACGGTAATACACATGGTCGCATTTTGCCCACTTATCAGCTGTTTTTTCATCGATTCTGATAATTTCTTGCTTGGGCTTTTCCGCTGCCTACGCAAAGTGAAATGTTTAATGTTTAAACGAGACAGCAACAATTAAATTCAAATATAAATATTGTGCAATAATCTGAACAACAAAAGAAATTCGAATAGAGCAAGAAGTAGAAAGCAGAGCGAGTGAGAGAGAGAGCAAGCAATAGAGCTGTTTGAACATTGACCGACAAGAAGCCGAACAAATGTACATATATACATATACATACATATATCTGTGTTATATATACTATAGGGCGAAATGAGCATAACATAAATAAATGCGAGTTGTTGCCATTTGCTTATTGCCAATTACCGAAAGTCTTTATTGTTGTCTTGTTGGTAACGACGGTGGGTGTACGGCAACAGAAAATTATATGGCGCAAACAATGGGGCCGGACCCCGACTTCTCTCTATAATGGCTGTATGCACACACAGAGATGAGACTTACTTTGGCCCACGGCCAAATATAAAAATGTTGTCAGAAAATAAGCGAAAAGGAGAAAAAAAAAAAAAGAAACGAAATGAAAATCGAATAAAATGTTAAGCAAAATACAAAAGAAAAACAAATTCAGCAAAATCGCGGCAAAATAAAATATGAGAAAAAGAACAAAATTTAGTTAGCTCTGGCGAATGTAAACAAAACGACGAAAGATAAACAGCAGAGCCACAAAAGCCAAGAGGGCCGGCGATCACAGGAAAATCAAAAGTTTTCCGCGTTTTATAACACTATAAAATAGAGTTTTAATTTTAGTTTAATTGCCATGAAAACAAAAGCCCAAGCCCAACAGAAAAATTCAGAAACAAAACCCATTAAGGAAATTCACAAAGAAAAAGGGTGCGAAATGTCAAGGCCCAGCACGAAAAGTCAATTTCTGATTCGATTTGGGTTGGGTTCAAGCACAAGCACATTTGCATATTGTGAAAGATAATAAAAAGAAAAGGTCTTAAAGGTTGTTCGGGGCGTGTCCGACGAACTTTTTGCCAATGTGTTGCGTTTGTGCCACAAATAACGTTTTATTTGTAAAACTGTTTAATATTTTATGAGCAAAAGGCGCGGAATCTCTTGGCCATTTGAATGGGTTATATAAAAGTAGTATAGACTAGAATTTATGATCCAGCATTATAGATTGTGAGCTAATAGCGTGAATATGCAATGAACTGTTTCTTATCACAAGCTATAAAGCGAATTGCTATGAAACAATTTGGAAATGAAACAGATATGCTCGAGAGCGTGTGAGGCGCACTGAGAGATAATCTTCGAATGTTATACATTATGAATATGGAATGAACTGTTTCTTATCACAAGCTATAATGCGAATTGCTATTGTCCGACAAATGAAACAATTTGGAAATGAAACAGATATGCCAGAGAGCGTGTGAGGCGCACTGAGAGATAATCTTCGAGTGTTAAACATTTTGGAATAGAACGGTTGGTCTAAGTTGTAGAGAAATTAGAGTAATCAAAGCAAGCCAACGTTTATAAGAGGAGACTTTGGAACACAAAGAATGAAACAAGATATGTTCTGAAGATAATCAAACTCTTGAAAAAACAGGCAACATGAAACGTAAGAGCATATGCAGTAAATTGGATTATATCGTGAGAGCAACATTTGGTATAGAAACAATAGCGAAAATCCAGCGATATAAGACTAAAGAACTAATATTTATAATTATATATAATATTAGAAACAAAGTAAACATTTTATATATTTATTAAAGAAACATGAATATCAACAAATCGCTACACCTGCCCTGCCCTGCCATTAGATAAACCCAATTATCTGTTCAACTCGTGAGTAGATGAACAATCAGGTGCCATGTGACGTGTGGTCCGTTGCGATGTTGTGACTTACGAATTTGTTGTGGTCGAGAGGCCAAACGTTTTTCACATGCTACAAATATGTCAAAAATGCGCGCGACCACAAGCGCTAGAAGAAGAGGGTGAGAGAGAAAGAGAGAGATAGATAGTGAGAGGGAGAGGCAGAGTGTGTTAGAGCGCAACATAACAATAGCCAATATGCCGCAAATGCAGTTGAATGCACAGCTGAGTAGGAGAGGAAGGTGGTGACAGAGGAGGAGGAGGTGGGGTGTGTGTGTGTGAAGGCAGTCACTTGTCTATATTTAGGAGCTGCATGCAAACACCTGATAAATCGGGGACACGAACGAACAGCCCCGGAATCGTTTCAGCAGCCAACGTTTCGCTGACAACGTTTGCCAATTTGTGTGCCCCTGCCGCTACCCGTCGCACAGTGAAGTGCTATATAGATGCAGAGAGAGAAAGAGAGAGAGCGAGACAAGTTTATACTGATTGCCGGTTTTATCAGGAAAAGAAAAACAGACAGTTCAAATCGAATAATGTTCGCGCTCGCCGCCGCCGCCACTTTGGATCACTTTTCATCTTTATCGTGTCAGCTCTTTGTCTCTGTCTTGAGCGAGGAGGTGAGCCTCCTCCGCCTGCTTCTCCTGCTCCTGCTCTGAGTGCATTTGCTATTTTTGGCACATATACTTAGCACAGTAAATGGAATAGAGTATATGCTGAGAGTCTATTCACTTGATGATACTCTTTGGATTTCATGAAGTGCCTTGCTTCAATTTCTAGTATTCCAATAGATTGTTGCTGCCATTCGTATATATTCGAATTTCCTCACTTGCATAGCGTATTTGAAATTCGAATTTATTTCTATATCGCTTAGTTTCCCCATATCTTTATGGTTTTTTAAAATGTAGTGTGTGTCTGGCAGCGCACTTCATAAATTTTCCCCTGATTTCTGTTCTCGCTCTTGTACGCGCGAACAGCATTTCATCAGTCACTCGACGCGTCGCAGCGCATCTTGTGACTTTATCTATTTGTCTTATTGATTAGTTGATTTTTGGTTAGACAAGTGCAAGACGGGAGTGGGCGTACGCCGAGGGGCGTACGACAGATCTATTCACAGCCTTCCTTGGCCCCCTTCTCTCGTCTCGCAGTTCATTGTAAACTGAACAAGTTCAGGGCGAATGTTTGCTGGCTGTAAATATTTAAACGGAATTTGAAGAGATATTAATGAATTGTGAATGAAAGTTTTATTCCTTTATAGATTTAATTCTTAGACTTGCCCAAAACTAATCAAACTCTGTTTATCTTCTCTTTTCTTGCAGAATTCGTGACTATGATGACATCGAAGTGAAGCGTTAAATTATTTCTTTTTAAGCCTTTCTATTTTTTTAAGATGTTGACGAAGACTGTAGCTGTGCGCAAGAACATCGCGCCGCGCTGTTGCTATGGACCCCAATAAAAGATCTTAAAGAAACAACAAAGAGTTAAGCAAAAAACATCAACAACAAAACAAGAAGAAGAAGAAAAACATTAAAAACAAAAAACATTTAAGAAACTTATAAAACAAAAAAGAGAAAAGAAAGAAAACTTTACACTTAAACTAAACGAAGCAAAGAAAAAAAAATACGCAAAGCAAGAAAATTTAAACAAAGCATAAAATGAGAAAAAAAACCCAGAAAAAATTACATAAAAAATTTATATAAAAAATACAACAACAAAACACACTTAATTTTAATGCAAAAAGAAAAGCGAGAAACCAACAACAACAACAACAAACAGCAAAACTTAAAGAAGTCACCGTTTAAACAAGAAACAAACAGCAGAAAGCATGTTATAAGAAATGAATTAAACTACTACACTTAAACTACAGGCATACCACACTACAACAAACAAGCAAACAATCAGAACTTTTGTGTAAGCCGCGCAGCGAGCGTAGCGCGTGCAGCGCCCTCTATGGGCAGGCAGCAGCGCCACCTGGCGGCGCCGGCGGCGACATTTGTAGGCAAGAGAAATCTGTTGAAAACTGTTGAAAAAGAATAAAACACAAACAAACAAAGCAAAAATTAAATTGTTTCAAGTTTAAACATTTGTCGAAATTCGTTGCAAAAATAATAATAAAAAAAAGTAAACAAAAAGAAAATTAAATTTGTAATTTTTGCAAAATGAAAAAAAAAACACCAACAACAGCTCTGCACACAAACACATACACACAACACACATACACAAACACACTCACACACACACAACAAACAGAAATAAAATATATTATAAATACAACATATATATATTATAAATAATGTAAAATCAAACAACAAATTCTTCTTATTAAATTATATTTAAATTTAAAATTAATAAATATAAAGAAACAAACAACAACAAAAAAGAAAACAAATAAAAATTACCAAAAAAAAAAAAACAAAAAACAAAACCAACTAAAGAATACATTTTCGATATAAAATTAAATTAAAATTATGCAATATGTGTATAGAGATATATCTATATACATATATATATGTATATGTATGACTATATATATGTATATATAGATATATATACTAACTGGCTGGTCAGAGTTGTTTTGGTGCGCTGAGCATGGGTTTGAATGAATTGATAGCGCTATATGCATATATACTATATACATACATATGTTATATATGTATCTGATAAAGGCAGCATAAACTTATTTAGCAAGCAAATCGCAACAACTCAAAACATTTCTCTAGCAAATAAGTGGCAGCAAAGCAAATACAAACAAATACAAGTTAAAACTAACCTATAAATATATACATATATATATACATATAAATACATACGTATATATATAAATTAACATAATTTTATTATAAAGAATATACAAATTAAATATTTATATGCGAAGAGCGAAGGAAAGCGCAGAAGCAGATCAGAAGAAGATTTCATCAAACACACACATAAAAAAATTATATATATATAAAGGAGGAACAGCAGGTAGAAGAAGAAGCAGCAGCAGAAGAAGACAACTCTTAATAGCAAACTAGACGACGAAGTTAATGAAGAAGAAGAAGCAACAACAGCATACAAATATATAAAATAATAATATATTTAGCAAAAATTAAAAAAAAAAAACAGCTATATATATATATATCATATATTATTATATATGTGCCTATATAATAATATGTCTATATGTATGGCGTTTTCTTTCAAGTTAAGTGAGCTTATGACAAATGATTCCTGCAACAATGCACGCAATTGATAAAGAAAACTAAAACCAAACACAACTGTACCGCTGCTAATGCGCGCCTAACCTAACTTGAAAAAAACTAACCTAAAAAAATTATAAGAAAATGTTGCCACCAAACAAAAAAATGAACACAGCTGTACTTTAATTTAGTTTCATATCGAAAAGAGCGTTTTCCTTGTTTCCTTTCTCTACAAAACTGTCTGCTTGAGTTTTTCTTTTGTATCTCTTGTATCTATCTCTTCCCACGTCTCTCCTCCAGCTATATTGTTGCTCTTGCTGAACGAACTCTGCTATAACTTCTCCATGCATAACTATATGTATGGGACTACCCAGTACACTCTACTACAAAACTGCGCATCTTCACACATTTTTATTTTCTCTTCTCCCACTGCATTAAACCAACTGTGAGTATAATATATATAATCATATATATAACGATTCGGATATAATATAATTATATATATATAATAAAAATCTTTTGGTTTGCTTGATCTTTGGAACAAAATCTTTGTGTTCCGCAAGCAAAAAAAAAAATTAAACTCAAAATGAACTTTTCTATAACTTTTTTTAAACGAAAACAAAAAGAAAAAAAACTAAAATTTTGTAGTGAAAATTTGTGCAAGTTTTAAATCTAAAATTTAAACTAAAGCAAGTTATATATATATACGATCGGAAGGTCTCTATATAATAAAAAGCAAAACTTTAAACTTAAACAAAATTTAACTTTAAAAAATAAAACATAAAACACGAATTTTTCTATCTAAAAAAAAGTAAAGAAAAAATGAAAACACTTGAGCCAAGAGATTTTTGTTAAGCTTTGCAACGATCTGGCAACTCTGGCGCATGCATTTCCATTGCAAATGTGGCAAACAAAGTTAACAAAAGCTAAACAAAGCAAAGGAAAGAATTGAATAAACCATTTGAAACAAATTTGTAGCTAATTTGCCTAACAAAACAAAAGCGAAAATCAATTCAAATAAAGAAGAAGAAGAAGAGAACAACAAGAACACGTAAACAAGAACTAAAAAGCGAATGTCTTAAATATTTATAAATTCTGTTTTTGCAGTGGCAAACGTTAAATATTACAATAATTGCAGGCATATATATATATACACACGCGCATAAATATATGTATATATAAACTATATATACATATGTATGTAAACATCATGTATGCAAAACAGAAACTTCTTTAAAAATACACAAACATTTTAAAAACCTCGAAACAACAAAAAAACCAAATTGTGTTTTCTCTCTTTTCTTTTTGTTATTTTTCTTTCATTTTCGGTTAATATTTGAAAAAAAAGAAAACTTTTGGGATTGGCTTTTACAGACAACACGAATCTTGTCACACTTCACAACAACAGAAAAAAAGAAACATTTCTCACATACAACGTCTTCTTCCCAGCCAAAGGCCGGCGAGCTCTATTCCGTCAAGTGGCTCACATAAGAGAAGAAAAAGAATTTCCACGCGCGCTGGATGTAACCGAGAGGAACCGCATGCTATCCATGAATTTAGAAACCAAACTTAAACTAAAACAAAATAAAAAAAAAAAACACTCAACAACCACCTATAAAAATGTTTTCAGTGTAACGTTGCAAGAAAGAAATCAAATATATATATATATATATATATATACATATAATATAAAAACATATTTTTAATGTCTAAATATATGCGTCTAATATTATTAAAATACATAGTACCTATACCAACAGCTTGAACAGCCCTCGTAATAACACAAACTATAGTATGCACTAAAAATACAGTTTCCAATTCAAAATGAAAAAAGAAAAGAACTTCTCAAAAACTTGATTCGAAAACGATTTTCGAAACTTTCAAAAATATTTTTCGATTGTTGTACATAGAGAAAAACATTTATGCCTGAACATAATCGATAATATATCTGACATATATACATATATATAAATATATATACATTCCTGATACAGATATTGATGTTGTGCATAGTTTAAAATTTCCTCAAAAATTCTAAGTGTGCAAAATATTGAAAGAAAACCATCAAATATAAATGAAATGAAAAGCAATTGTAGGCCTTCAAAACTAAAGCAAATTATATATGAAATAGAGCATATATATATCGTATATATATATATATATACATATAGTCAATCAGCCACATAAATTTATAGAATTTTCTTTAAGTAACTAAAATAGTATTTAATTTTGATTATTTTCTTTCACATAGCCTGTTCCATCTGACCGCTTCGTTAAAGTCATAAACGTTTCAATTCCGCGCGTTCCACCAATTAACTAGTTTTGGTGTTTAGAATCACGAGCGAAATTGTTGCGTTTTGCACTTTTTCAAAGTCGATTTCAATAACATTTTCCGATAGCGATATATAAACTGTGTGTGTGTGTGTGCGACAGTCTAAGTGCGCGTGTATGTGTGAATGAATGCGAGTGTGTAAGTGTATATTTAATTAATAAACTTAAAAAAAGCTACAAAAATTTGCAAACATTTAATGAAAATTTAAAAGATTCTATAGAAATTTGGGGAGCAGCTAAAAACAGATTTTGTTCACAGTGAAAAAAAATATTTTAAGATTTACCTTAAGATTTTTAGCAGTTGAAATTTTGTTTCTTAACTTATTTTAGGTAAATTTTGGTTCAGCCTAGAAGTAGGCAGCACATTTAAAATAAGTTCAGCCTGAAAGTAGGCAACACATTTTTGATTGTAACCTTTTGCCTTGTCATAGTCCAAAACTTCATACTTATATTAATCTGGATATTAATTGCCAGCTTGTTGCATAACACACACACATATACTCACACACACACACACTTGAAAATTTCTGGGTTTTTGCAACATTTTGTGGACTGCGAAATTGTTTGAATTTTCTTCAAACAGCTACAACAACAACAACAACGGCATCGAATTTTAAGAAGAAATATAAACAGCAAAAAAGCATATATATATATATTAAAATTGAATATATAAAAAAGATGGAAACACAGCGCATAAGCTGTTTATTTTAAGCATATAACGATTACAAAGATCCTAAATGTTGAGCAAATATATAACGAGTATATGGATATATATTTAGTCTATAAAATAAACAACAAAATTGCTTTAGACAGCACTTGACAACACTGGAAACACTCACACGAACACACACACACTCACACCTATATAGTAATCAAAATTTTGTCAGGTCGAAAGTAAATCCAGAGAATAGAAAGGTAAAAATGAAAAAGAAAAAAAAAACAAAACAAATCCCTAAACAACTGAACTTATGTAAACTGTAACTTCTAAGCGCTGTAAACGACAAGTCTTAACAAATTTCAGAAACAATATAGAAGAAAACCAAAAACAACCTTTTCTTTTGTAATTACTAAAGAGATTTCCGAAAACCCAAAACTAGCTGAATACTATTTACACCACATTGTAGCAGCAGCTAAACAGAAAAGTTTTCCATTATATCAAGTATTAAGGTGCATACCTAAGAAAACAAATCAGTTAAGCGTCAACGTAAACGAAATCAAATTCATAAACCAACAGCAAGAATAAATATAAAAAAAAAAAAAACTGAAAACAGAAAAATAACAATTTTAATAACAATTCTATTCTATTTAACAGGCAAAAGAAAAACCAATAAAAAGAGAGTATACAAATAAAACAAAGTTTTTCATTTTTTCATGTTATAAATTCTGGTTGGGGCTCGGATTCAGATTTAATCTCAGTTTCTGCTTTTGGATCTGTCATTAGCTCAGGCTGGAGTCAGACTCAAAATTTCCCTCTGTCTCTGCTTCTGCTTCTGCCTCTCATTCTGCTTCTGGCTCCGGCTGGGGTCAGACTCAGAATTTCCCTCTGCTTCTGCTTCTGCCTCTCATTCTGCTTCTACCTTTTGTCTCAGCTTCTGTTGCTGCTTTTGAATCTGTCATTAGCTCAGGCTCAGACCTGCACCTGCCTCTTCTAACTTGGACGCAAAAGCTTTTATTTCTGAATCTGCGATTGACTATACGTATGCGTAATTTTTATCAGCGCCACCTAGGTGTCAGCATGTTAATTTGAAACATAAATCCAATTTATAGCGCCATCTATGTTATAATATGCACATTGTGCTTTCTTGGGACTATTTCAAGCTTTGCTGATTAAGCATCCTTTGAAGGATTAGTACATACGCTCTATAGTAGATGGCGGTAGCAAGTAGGCGAAGTAAACTTAATTTATACAAACATATATTCCCATTATATTTCTGTTAATACTATACATGTTTTGGTAATGAAACTGTAAATACAAATGCATAACTGCTCATTTCAGGTCAACTCGAGTCAAGAAAGCTCATGCGGCAGCTGTTGGACTCTACGTACTTTACACTCGCTAAAGAGCTCAATTAGAGCTTTTACTCCTTCATAAAAACGCCGTTTAATGAATGAATTAAGCACAAACAATAAACAGCAGCTGGCAGCTTTTACACAGCAGCTAAACAAAAGCAGATCAAAAACAAAGCCAAAGCTCGCTCACTGCAGTTGTGCAGCGTCTTTTCGGATGCCATGTATTGAGTAAATAGAGAGAGAGGGTAGGGAGATGTTCGAACGGAGAAGGCAATTGCTGTCTGAAGCGGAGTATGGGAGAGCACCAGACCAATGTGAGAGCAGAGCAACGAGCGAATTAGGGCTGCCAAGGTTGCCATGCATTCGGCAAAAACAGGTGCAGTTCTTTGTTATTACATTTATATTCTTAAATATTTTATATTTAAGCAACATAAAACGCATAACTGCGAATCGATGAATAATTAATAGTAATAATAAATTTAAAATTGTCAAGGTATTTTTAGTTTGCTTATTTTCGCAATATAATTTTTTAAATTGACAACTCTGGACCGAGCATTGTTTATGTCTTGCTTGCTTTGGTATTTGTTCGAACATGAGACGAGAGGCTGGCAAGGCAGCGCGCTGCAGCGTCGACTGCGACGTCGGCTGCTGCCACTGCTGCTACTGCTATTGCTGCTGCTGCCGAACAACCTCAGTTGTTGGCAGGACTTTGACAGTGCAAGACGTCGGTAGCTGGCGCGTGCGTCTCGAGTTTATTGTTAGTTTTTATGCATTGTTGTTGCTTGTGGCTGTGCTGCTCCTGCTGCTGGCGTTGTCGTTCTCGTTGCAGTTAAAGTAACAAGCGCGAGCGTGTCCTTGCCGGTTGTGTTCTTCTCTTCCTCTGCCACTTCATCTACTACTTCAATTGAAGCGATTCCCCAAAGTGTGTGCATTGCAAATGCAGCCATAAAAGCGTCAGTTTACATATAGGCTTATTGGCATGCTCCTGGCTGTCCGGAAAGTGGCCGCATCGCGAATGCTGCTCCAGGCTTAAGGTGTTGAACAGCTGCCGCGGCATGGCCAGCGAACGTTTAGCCAGCGGCGGGCGTCATGCACGCGTCAGCCCGACGCCGGGACGCGGCAGCAAAATCGCGTACACGCCGTGCCCGCGCTCCGAGCCGCCGCAGGATCTGGAGTTGGCTCCCACGGCCCGCAACTGTCTGGCCATTCCAATGTCCTCGCTGCAGACGGCCAATGGGCCCAACAGCAAAGGTAAGTGCGGTTAATTAGAGAGCAGTTTGCAGTGTGATACTATATGTTTTTGGCATACTCTGTAATTATGGAGCAATTGTTATGGGGTATATTGGCGCAGCAACCAATACATGTGGCATATTGAAATTGCGTGATCTAAGGCATAATTCACATTTCCACAGTATGAATCTTTTTATAGATCATCTCTCTGGTCGATCACTCTCTGCTCGCATTCGCAACATGTCTTGACATGCAATTGTTTTGTCTAGTTGTTCTTCTCATAAATCAGCTAAAAAGGGCCGCCGCAGCCGCCTGCATTTGTGCCTGGCAATCAGACTTACAGATATTTGCTATAGATAATATTGTTGTTTTTGTTCTGTGTGTGTGTGTTTTTTTCTGTTTTATTTTCACATTTGCCTTGACATGTTTCGTGCGCTGTTTGATGAGTTTTCGCCCTCTTCTCTTCTCTCTCGTTCGTCTTTCATCTTTACATACATATCTTCATCTGTATTTTGTCTTCCGCTTGCTCTTTTCAAGTGGCAATTTACATGCGAATTTAACAGCTGCCGCTGCCGCTGCCGATGCCGATGCCGCTGCCAACACGTGACTTTGATGGCGAATTCATTGTCAATGCGAAATACAAATCGCAAATCAATTCAATGTCTGCCAGGGGGGCAGAAAGAGAAAGGGAGAGAAATAGATAGAGAGTAGACAGTGAGACGTTGGCAAGAAATGCAACATTAACGAATTGCGAGTGCAGATGAGTGAGCGAGATGGAGTATGTGCGAATGTAGCTTGGCAACGATCGGCATAAACTCTTATAATTATGCGCTCGGAGAAATTCCTTCATTTTTATGACACTCCAATTTCCCTTATGGGATTTCCTATAATTGCCTTAAACAATATTTCAATATTTGTCGTATTAAATGAATCGAGTTTTATAGCGTAAAACATTTCCTTCAACATTTATTTGTGTTTTATGGTATATTTTATTGCTGCAGCATGTACTTATCTGGCTAATAAAAGGGACAGCCAAGAAAACAAAACGAAATATTGCTTATATAACAAGTATTTCCTTATGCTTGAGAAAATGCAGCAAAGTCTTTTAAGAATTTTGTATATATGCTGATATTCCAAGAAGATTGAATGGATAAATTGGATTTTTTATATATTTTGTTTATTTCATTTCTATTTGCAGGCAGATTCATTACATTATTAGGTTATTTGTGGAGTAAAAATCACAATATGAATTAAGTTGAAATATATCCCAAATTGAACAAAAATTTAAGTTCAAGTTAAAGAAATATCCCAACGTATAAGAAGAAAGAGAGAGAGAGAGAGGGTTCACTTTCAATATAGCCATATTTGGCATAATTGAGCTGATTAATTGCCCAACATTTGAGAGATATATTCCAAACATATAAGAAATTCTTCTTCCTTTATTATACGAAAACTGCGTTGACTAATTGCCCACTGTTCAGGCATTTCATTTTGTTTGCGGTCGGCTGTTGGCCACTGTTAACAAATTGTGGCGTCAACGGGCGACTGCTCATCATTCGTAATTAGCCATGTTTTATGTGACGCCAAGAGATACAAATTATAATTTTTAAATTTATGGCTAATGCAGCAGCTGCTGCTGTTGACCTACAAAAATAATAATAATGAAAAGAGAAACGAACCCTAGACCAAGCTGGGCCAAGCTGCAATTGTGACCCACTGATCGAAGGAGCAAATCACAAAGCGTGTGGCAAGCAATTTAAGCAGCTGCCTAATTAATATTCATGCAACACACACACACACAACCATATATAAGAGGCAAAAATGTCAATAAAGTGGGCGGTGTCTGCCGCCCGCTGAGCTAAGCTGTAGCTAGCAACGCGCAACGTGCAACGTGTAACATGCAGCGTGCCACGCGGCGTATAATTTATGCAGCTGCCTTTGATGCTGTTGCATATGCATGAAAGTACGGGGAAAGTAAAGGCGAGAAAAACTTTTCCTATTTTTTCTTCCATTTTTTTTTTCGCTGAGTTCATCTTTCTTAAGCGGCTGTCTGTTGGGTAATTTGTGTGATGCTAAATTTTGGTTGTTTTCTTTTAACAGCTGTTAAGCTAATGAAACTGTCATTTAAATGTATACTCTAATATAATCAGTATATATGTGGGATTTTAAAAAGTTATGACATCCCTAGCTTAGGAACGACGGAACTGTTGGAGCGATCGTTAGCCGAACTAATTATCGAAAACGATAACGAGTGAGTCAGATTGTAGCCGCCGTACTGAGCAGTTGCGTGATGTTAAAAGTCGGGAGAAGACAATTAAATATAAGATATAATAGGTATCGCGTTAAGTTAATTTAATAGTAATAGGTGTAAATCAATCAATCAATAATGACTAGGAAAATAAAATTCCTACATATATTTGTATAAATTTCTTTTCTTTCAGGTAATTTGTTTGATATTTGCGAATAAATAAGGAATTGGAATGAGCAAATTGGTTTATTTAACAGCTGCTGTTAGGCTAATGTAACTTCAGCTAAATAAAGCTTTGCTAAATTACTTCTTTCAATGCTAATGTTAACAGATAATGTAAACTTTTGATAGAGAAAATGAAAGCATAGAGCTTGCTCGACATTTGAATTGGGTTTTCATAATGTCTTAACATAAATTTAATAAATTAAATTTTTTTGGGAACAAAATAGAACAAATTTAGTTCTTTACTAGCAATAACTAAAAAAAAAAAAAAAAATAAAAGACTGTAGCATCACTCTAAAGTCGTATATCAATAAATAAGCGCTGAGGCTTAAACCTTTCACATTGCGTTGTTGATTTAATAATTTAACATTATTTGCACTGAAAATACACTTAATTCAATATACATATTCTCGATGGCTTTCGCCCTTAGAGGCTATCGAAAGTGACATCAAATGGCATAGCCAAATAGCAACAGTCTTTCAATTGTGTTTCGATTGTTTTTGTTCCCTTTTGCACGGCTTTTCCTCTCTGTTTTGGGTATCTCTGTAACCTTTGCTGGCGCTCGGCCAAAATGCTTAAATTATAGTGCGGGCAGCCATTGATAAGTAGCCCGGCAACATGGCAGCTCACTTCATTTATCACAATTTATGGCCGTGCGGACATGCCAATTGGAAGCTGCAGGTGTATTTTTTGCACGCTATTCTTCTTCTTCGCCAGCTGTCTTTTGTGACTATTTGGCAACTTGGTCACTTTGTTTCGCTTTGCTGCATCAGTGGCTAATTTAGTTGGACTTGCACTTGGCCTTGAACGCGCCGCAGGCAATTGATTTGACGCGTTGCCAAAGATTGCCAACCAAATGGAGTTGTCAGCCAAGGTCCACAAAAAATCAGGCTCAGTCAGCAAAAAGCTTTAGAGTCGGGTGCAATCGACTGCAAAATGCTTGCTCAGTCAATACTATAGACTATAGAGATCTTAGCTCTTAAATCTAATGACAGAGATTTATAGAAATTACATTTTTCTGAATCCACATTTATTATCATTTTTTAGACGGGCATTGCACCAAAGGAATATACTCTTTTTTTTTTCGTTTTCCGCACGTTTAGAAGAAACTGTACGGCTGCATCAGTTGCTGGCATTTGCTGTCATTTAATCTTTCTCTGTGCATCTTTGTCCTGTGGTTGGCTTTCATCTGGCCACCTAAATCAGTTTAAGTCTTTTAACTGACAGCTCAAAGGCTCTGAGGTTTATTAAAAGAGTGCGCTATATATACATATATGTACTGATTACTCTTTTGTCACTGGCTTAGTTAATATGGCTTGAAAGTCGGTTTAGTAAACTGCCTTTGTATGCTTCTCTGCATCTTATTGTTATTAAATTTGAAATCTCAACTCTGATTCATAAAGGCAATGGTTCTATTCCCAAATGCAGTTAAAACTGTGTGCGTTCCGTTCACGTTTATGAATCCAACACACCACGGAATGGCAAATTAAATGCTCTCTTGAGAATAAGAGAGAGAGAGAGAGAGAGAAAGGGAGAGAGAGATGCAACATGCTTCTTATTATATATGTATGTGTGTGTGTGTGTGTGGGCTTTCTTTTGTTGCCTGTGGCTATGCTTTGCAGTCGCAACGGGAAATGGCCATAGCTTTTGATGTACATATATATACATAGATATTTACTTAAGCATATGATATGAGTTTATTTTTAGAAAAAGGTTTAGCTTGACCTAAATCAAATAATATTTCTTCACATATCAAAGAAACTAAGATTTCCTAGCAAGCAAACGGAAAATTGATTTTCTTTATACTGTACAGCCTACGCAGACTTTCTCTAATCAGAATATATATATATATTCTATATTTATTTATAGAAATGAAGATAAAATAATCAATTTCAATTTAAATTTCATTTTATTTAATTTTCAGTAGTTTTTATTAATCACACAGGACAATCAGTTCATCAATCTATTGATACTCTAGACAACTGGAAACTCTATAGCTATATATTTGCTCCTTAAACACAACTTATATAGCTATTATTTTTTCATTTCTATATGCCCATGCTTCGACTTTTAATTGCTGCCTTTAATTGTTTATAAATTTATAATTTAAATTGCTTAATTGAACTGCTTTGTTTAACAAGCCTTGCCAGCGCCGACTGACACAATTCCCTGAAGGTAGTCTAAGCACCCTTCCATTTCACATTGAAAGAGTATATAAGCCATGCCCTTTTTTAACGTCCTGATTTATTTATGCGTCAACCGTCAAATGCCCATTAAAATGTGTTGAAAAATATGCTTATGAAATGAATTACATAAATTTTTTTTCGGCATGCCCCCAAAAGTCGAAACAATAAAAAATATTTAATGCATGCGCGAATGTCATTGTTGATGCTGCACGATGTGGGCGTTACGCCCAGTCACG
Source organism: Drosophila buzzatii (assembly GCA_035045845.1). Taxonomy (NCBI): domain Eukaryota; kingdom Metazoa; phylum Arthropoda; class Insecta; order Diptera; family Drosophilidae; genus Drosophila; species Drosophila buzzatii. The sequence continues at coordinate 11,174,203 of JAWNOS010000244.1, read as the reverse complement.
CCCATTTGGTAACAATACAAATACCAGAATGGCTCGTAAAACCCTTCTTACCTGCAGAATTGAGCTCTTCTGGTGTGTGTGTGGGGGTGTGTGAGTGTGTGTGGGTCTGTTCCTTCACATACGTAAAATTTATGGGCTTGCAGTTGCCACGCCCACACTGCTACTGTTGTTACAGCTGCTCGACTGGCTTTTTATGTTGGCAGCGCTGCTTTACCGCAGTCCGCGACATTATCATACCCTGTGAGGAAATAGAAAAGAATTAAGTATATTAGCTACACAGTCATCTTGATCTAGTATCTAGTATCTAGTATTCAAGTATCTAGTATCTAGTATCTAGTATCTAGTATCTAGTATCTAGTATCTAGTATCTAGTATCTAGTATCTAGTATCTAGTATCTAGTATCTAGTATCTAGTATCTAGTATCTAGTATCTAGTATCTAGTATCTAGTATCTAGTATCTAGTATCTAGTATCTAGTATCTAGTATCTAGTATCTAGTATCTAGTATCTAGTATCTAGTATCTAGTATCTAGTATCTAGTATCTAGTATCTAGTATCTAGTATCTAGTATCTAGTATCTAGTATCTAGTATCTAGTATCTAGTATCTAGTATCTAGTATCTAGTATCTAGTATCTAGTATCTAGTATCTAGTATCTAGTATCTAGTATCTAGTATCTAGTATCTAGTATCTAGTATCTAGTATCTAGTATCTAGTATCTAGTATCTAGTATCTAGTATCTAGTATCTAGTATCTAGTATCTAGTATCTAGTATCTAGTATCTAGTATCTAGTATCTAGTATCTAGTATCTAGTATCTAGTATCTAGTATCTAGTATCTAGTATCTAGTATCTAGTATCTAGTATCTAGTATCTAGTATCTAGTATCTTGTATCTAGTATCTAGTATCTAGTATCTAGTATCTTGTATCTAGTATCTAGTATCTAGTATCTAGTATCTAGTATCTAGTATCTTGTATCTAGTATCTAGTATCTAGTATCTAGTATCTAGTATCTAGTATCTAGTATCTAGTATCTAGTATCTAGTATCTAGTATCTAGTATCTAGTATCTAGTATCTAGTATCTAGTATCTAGTATCTAGTATCTAGTATCTAGTATCTAGTATCTAGTATCTAGTATCTAGTATCTAGTATCTAGTATCTAGTATCTAGTATCTAGTATCTAGTATCTAGTATCTAGTATCTAGTATCTTGTATCTTGTATCTAGTATCTAGTATCTAGTATCTAGTATCTAGTATCTAGTATCTAGTATCTAGTATCTAGTATCTAGTATCTAGTATCTAGTATCTAGTATCTTGACGTTGAAAATATTGCGAAAAAAGGAGAGAATACCAAATCGTGTTTAAAACACGTCGGAAACCCATTGGCAGTCACGTATGTACATATGTGGCAATTCGTACTTTCCACTTGGCGTGGCAACTGGCAGTTGTTAGTTTTCTGCCACGCCAAATAATTAATTATTAATAATATATTTGCATACTAAATATTTGTTGCATTGCCAGCAAATTGAGTTTTCATGTTTGCAACGAAATACGAAATGCGAAATGACTAAACTTAATGCTCATATACAGCTGGTAAAAAGTAATACCCATTATCAAAAGTTTAGGAATTATAACGAGGTTGACTGTGAACGTGCGACATCTTTTGGAATTTGACTCTTGACAGGCGCTTCGAATGGGGGGTTTCTTCATGTCATGTGTTGTGGTCTGATAAATTCGATTATGCCATTCACAAATATAGAACAGTTGGCTTTTGAACTCTTATTTGCTGGACACAGAATTCAAATTGAGGGTGTTCAGATAGATAGTAAAATGTTAACTTAGGTTATGTTTACCAATATAAACAGATTTAATTTATTATATATGGACTTACGTATATAGTTACTATCTGACAATACATCTATTGTTCACAATTTGTATATATTGTATACAAAAATATAAACTATGATTGAACTGCAGATATTTGCAATTTGTAAAAGAAAAAAATCAATTTTCATTTGCTCTATTTTATTTGGAGCAAATCGAGTTTGTTATTTATTTTCTATTTTCTGCATTGCACTTTCGTTGTAAATTTGTTTTTCCTCTTTGCGTTTGCACAACAAAACGAAAAACGTAAATCGAGTGCGAAATTTGTCTGGACGAAAATTATTTGCAGACCTCTAATAATTGGGCACATAGCAAATGGTACCTTCGGCTATAATTGCCAGCAATTTCCGATCAGCCACAAATTATTTGCTCAACTGCAATCAATATGTGCGCATAAATAACCAGCATAATTAGCAGAAAGGAAATAGACATAAATAAAATATATTTCGAAATATAAAATGTGTGATCAATTTTGAAATTAATCTCGTGTACATTGATTTAAATTAAATATTTATAAATTATTCAGAAGAGTAAGAGAGCAAATTAAATATGCGCATAACTAAAGGGCTTATAAATATGGAAATAATTAATAAATATAATATAAAAAAATAAATTAAAATATATATTTTAATTCTATTTTTTAAATAAATATAAATTTTTAAAAATATATTTGGTTATAAATATTTATAAATTATTCAGAAGAGTAAGAGAGCAAATGAAATATGCGCATTACTAAAGAGTTTGTAAATATAGAAATAATTAATAAATATAATATAATAAAAATAAATTTAAATATAAATTTTAATTATATTTTTGTAAATAAATATAAATTTTTAAAAATATATTTGGTAAGTATACTGTTTAAAAACATTACCCCCTCAGCTTCACATACAAGGTATTAATAGTCTATCATATAAGCTATAAAAATGCGTCATTGACAGCGCCTGAAAATATGCATTAATATATGACATTTGCATTTACCATGATGAAAGCCGCAAATTTGTGTATAGTATAAACTGGGTGTATTTATTGTATAGAAAAGTCTGGGCATGAATTATATGGCTGATTTATTGCTTCAAAAGTTTACAATGGCTGCCCGGACGCATGAATAATGACAGCTCAAATTAAAGGGGGATTTTTTCCTGACTGAATTATGTGAATTATTGTGATTTGGTTTTGCCCTTTAAATTTCTGTTCTTTTTTTCTTCCTCGTTTTTTTTTTTATGAGTAATTGAAGAGCTGTCGCCTCGATACCCAAACTGACAATTTTGATTGACATGCCAGGCATTGTGGAGCTTATTGAACAATACGTTGATTTCAAAAACAAGAATTTATGACAGACACGAGGTAAAACTTATCGAAAGTCAAGAAAAAAGAAAAAAACTGAAGAAAACATTAACATGATTTTGTGGTATCTTAGACTCCGTTGTGCAAGTGGGCGACGCGCAGTTGTTCCTTAAGTGTCTAGCAGTTCATATCAATCGCAAAAAAAAGAAAACAAAACTTTCAAAAATTTATAAACAATTCACATAAATGTATCGCAACGCCATGCAGCGAGCATTGGAGTTAACCAAATTAGATGTCAGCTTCGAGTTTGAGCCAAGTATTCTCAACTGCGAGCGCACGAACACGGCTCGCAGCAAATTGGCCCAGTTAATGCACTGGCTGAGGAAGCTGCACGAGAAACCGCCGGAGCCACTGCAATGCGACTATATGGGTGAGTGGAAGCTAGCAAATGGCAATCAATTGGTTTTCGACTGAATGACTCACTGATTCGGTAAAGATACTCAAATGCTGATTATCTACGGAAGTTCTATGCGGAAATGTGATACATGAGAGGATTATGATTACATGATTGATTGAGTGATTGATCAGGCAAGCATTGCCTGTAGTGTAAAAGTTGGAAAAGTGCAGTTTTTTATGATTTTTGATTTGCAATTCGGAGTGGAGTCGAATTCCGTTACAAACTTTGAAAAATGCGCTGAAAATGTTATAAAATAAATAAGTCCTTTGATATTCGTAAAAAATCATAAATATTTAATATGTTGTTTTAATTTGTATAACTTAAATTTCTATAAAAAAAATATGAAAAACATTAAATCTTAAACTGATAAAATATCCTAAAATTTAAATCTCAACTCTTTAACACATTGCATAATAATCCTATAACTTGAGGCAGACATATTTAGCTTTTGCTTTAAAAATTGTTGAAAAATCGCTGCATTGCATTTAAATCGAAAATACTTCCATAGCGCAACACACTAAAAATCGCCCAAATTCAAAAGCAAAGTCCACACACACCCATAGCAATCGAGCATAAATATTTGCAAATGCCTTTGGGCAAAACTTTGGAAATGCTGCAAGAGAGAGCAAAAGGAGGCGTAACAGAGAGGCAGCATCACAGAGAGGTGCTGTGGGTGAGCATGTCATTGTTTGTCCATTTGTTGCGGTTGACCTTTGTGCCATATAGCTTAGCTGGGAGGCAGAGAGTGGGACTGTCTTTTCTATAGCTCTGACATTTATGAAAGCTTTTGGTCAGCAGGCAACAAATTATTTAGATATCAGCACATTCGCTCCAGCCCCACCTCACTCAATTGGCTTTTATGGCTCTGTGTGTGTGTGTGTGTAGTAATTGCATATGTTGAGCACTGTTAGCTCTGCGTACAGTTATGCAAATATGCAATCAGAAACTGTCGGCAATGATTGCATATTTCAGATTCTCCAAACACTCTGCAGCTTCAGCTACGTCAGCTTTTGTTAGTGCAAACATCTTTAATGCTATGACAAGTATGAATTCGTTATCTCAAGCATATCTAGATTCAGATATGTGTGCTATTTATATTAACTATAAGTTGCATTTAACTCAATTTAGATTCAAATGCAATGAATAATTGAAATTTATGCATTTGGTTTTGTGCTGTAAAATTTACGAATTTTAATGCATTTAATAATTAATATAATAATTATTATTTTTTTTAAAGAACTTTCTAATAAGTATTTATTAAATTAAAAATATTCTTTGAATTCGTTTCATATATTTTTCTTTTTTTTAATATCTCATATCGCATACTCTTACTGCTATTCACCGCAGCCAAATACGAGCACCATGGCTGTCATTAGATTTCCGGCCAAAAATAAAAGTTGGTTTCTGCCATGAGTAAAAACTTTCAGCAGCTGCATCAATTGAAAGTCAAGTGAAGTTTTTTCCATGCATTTTAATGTGGCATGAAACAGAGATAGAGACAGAGACAGAGAGAGACTGCCGCAAGTGGCGTCTGTTATTTGTGGCAGCACCATAGCAATTTCCACTGCAGCCATAAAAAAAAGGGCAGAAACACATTCATATAACACATAATGTATCAACGTATCTACTCCCTCTTTGTATGTGCATGTAGTTTTCCGGCCGCGAATTTTCAATGCGTTTTCGCTTTCTTTTTCGGCATTTTCCTTGTTGGTTTTTTGGTATTTACGCGTAATTTGCACAACATTTTTCAATTTTATGACGGAAATGAATGACGTTGTTATTTATGTTGTTGAAAGGGCCGTGGAGTGGATAGCGACGGGAGGGCATTTCCTTTATGATGGGCGTGCCAAAGCAGTAAACTGGCCAAGGCGAAACCAAAAAGCGGACATTAACAGATTTACTCGCAGCTTCGACAGCTGCTCCCGCACTTTTTAGTTATCCTGTGCATGGCTATTGCCTAACAAAGGGCATGTGGGCTGTGCATAAAAATTGGGTTAAATATTTAAATATATAGGTCCATTAATATTTGAGAAATTTAAACAAGTTAGTAATACTTATAATAAATATAATAATAACAATAAATAACATTGTTTATATAAAAAAATAAATAAATACAAATTAATATAAAGAAAATAAAAAACAATAATAATAATACAATTACAGTACAATTAAATAAATTAAAGTAAATAATTATAAAGATAAATAAAAAATAATAATACAAAATAATAAAAAATGAATCATAACTAAAAATATATTCTCAGTTTTCTTGTATTTCGTATTTTTCTCTCGAATAGTAAATATAATATCTTTCAAGTACATTTCATTCAAAGGAAAGAAGTAAGAAGACTCTAGTGGAGACGGCTCGACTACGAGATACCCTTAACCCTGCAAAAAAGAAACTAATACTCTTCTTCTTTACGAACGCATGAGAGCGAGCTCTGCTAACCGCTTGGCGTGAACTTTGAACGCTTATAACTCCATTTTTAGATGAACGATCTTCATGAAATTTTCAGAGCAGATTAAGAGTATCTATATGTGTCCAATTGCCAAATTGAATTTAAAGTCTCTAGCTAAAACAGTGTAGAAGTTATGTTGAAAAAACGTTAAAAAAACTAAATTAGTTTTCGATTTTTATCGATAATTTGGAAATGGGATGAGTTATCGAAAACAAAATAAATTCGTACTACGTAACAACATTTCAGCTCTCTAGTTTTTGTAGTTTCCGAAATCTCGACGTTCATACGGACGGATAGGCGGACAGGGCTAGATCAACTTATTTTTTTTGGGCTGATCAAGATATATATATACTTTATTTTTCTTATTTTTCTTGTAAATATAATATCTTTCAAGTACATTTCATTCAAAAGCAAACACCCGCTTTTCGCTTTTTAGAATAGTCTATATAGCTAAAATATTTAAGATATTAATTGCAGGGTATTTTTAAGGTAGTTTGTCAGAAACATTTTACACTCTCAATTATGATTTCTCACTTCGATCGAAGGTCGTAAAATTGCAAATTTTTGCACGCTTTTTGTTTGTCTTATATTAAGCAGTTAAGGAGAGTTTATATTTCGTTTAACGAAATTGAAAAATTGTCCAAAATAATGCTACAAATGACTTAAAGGTCAAATTTTAAGCTGACGAAACTAAGGGCTTGATAAGCTCCAGTGACGAATGGGAGCGTGCCGCCAATAGATAACAATTATGCCCACAAGAACTATAGATTGTTACATTTGGTTTCGCAGCAGCTGCTACCATCATAAATCAATCGTGCTTATGATGATTATCACGATTATTGGAAACGAAACTGTGTTGACAAGTGCTTGTCAAGCGCAGTGGTGTCGCCTACGAGGGGAGCTCGAGGGATTTTTGTTCTAGTTAATGACAAACAAACAATCTGAAAGTTGAGTCATAAAAAAATTAAAGCAGAACTCTTTAGAGAAACTAGTGCCAAGCACCAACTGAAAGCCATAAACTGTTACCCTACCTGCCTTGGATGAAAATTTATGCACACGTTAAGCAGCTCATAATGGCTAAAGAGTATGCAAGAGGCCAAGTTGAGTTGAGCTGCCAGGCGACACTTTAGACGGGCCATGAAAACTAATTCATTTAAAATTCATGAGCCAAGGAATTCCATTTAGATCATAACGTGCATTCAAGTCGTAGCTGCGAAAGCAGCTCAGCTCAGCTCAGCTCAGCCAAGAGCAGCTAAAAGTCGCTTTGCCACATTGTTTATGGCCAGAAGTCGCTTAGACTCGGTTGCCCAGGCAACTTGGCCAAGTAGTTATAGTTATTTGCACTCTAATGTGGATAATGAGTATTCAGCTCTAGTTGAATGGCATGGAAATGGGATTATGATGCTGGCAAATTTTAGAGAGTATGAAAGACGTTTTTTAATAATGCGAATTTGGAATTGGATATTTAGAAAGAACCAAAAAATAAGTAAAATTTTTATAAAATTAAAAATATCATTATTATAATCATTCATCTGAATTTATCGAATGAATTATGATTTTTTAAATATTTAATTCAGAGTTTTATAGCTGGAATTGCCTGTATTTGCTATAAATCTTCTCTAGATAATTATATGAACTATTTATTTCGACTTCCATAGCCCACTCTGAATATTAGCGTATTTTGCAAGTCGTTTATGATAATTGCACTTCTCTTTCTGCTCTCGACACTTATTCCCGCAACGGACAATCGTTGTTGCATGTCGCAGTTGCGTGTTGCCTTTTGCGACTGCGAAACTTTTGTTGAAACAGCAAAAAAGAAAGGCAAAAGCAGAATAATGCAGTTGCTTTGTGCCAGGCAGCATAAAATTGATTTAGCTTTAATTTTAGCCACTGAGCTGCCTCCTGCAACTGCAGCTGGCTTAGCTGAGAAGCTGCATGCACTTACTGCTCAGCTGCTCAGCTGCTGCTGCTAGACACGTGTTTTCTCTCGCTCTCGCTCTCTTTTTACCTCCCTGTGGACAAGCGAGAATGCTAAGGCTGCATTTGAATATTTTAGAGCACATATGTTAAGGGGGCTTAGCTGTAGACAAGACAAAATGCTAAGCAATGCGATTGTAAATAATTTAAACAGACAAGAAAAGTCTTGTTATGGGATTTACTTTTTTTTATGGTAAAGAAGCAACACTATAAAGTAAATCAATGTTAAGTGCTGTATAAACAAGTATTTATATAATATTTTATATATGCTTAAGTTGAATAGACAAGAGCAGTTATCTGAACTGAATACCGACATATAATATAAATATCACAGCTTATTAAGCTGATTTCAAGAAACTCTTCAGCAGCTTTGCTCTAAATTGCCTAATCAATCCACAGTCTTTAAATTACAATCAAAATCCCAGCCAATTACTGAGTCTTAAAGGCATTTCGAGCCATTATCTATAATTGTATGCCAACACAATGAACTTTAGTGTGAGCCCCATCAGTTTGCTGCAGATTTTCTAGCCGCACAACAGGCATTTGTAATTGTCAACGAGATGGTGGAGTTGCGGCTAAAAAACTTTCTCCTCACGGCACGTGGCCAAATTAGCTAGGAAAATGGCCAAAACTAAGTTCAGCGGTTTTATGGCTGTAAATTAGTCAGAAACCGCAAAACAAAACAAAGCAAAAAAACCAGAAATTGCGAAAAAAAACCGATTAAAGGCGAATGACTTCCGCGCTAGTTATGAGCCACCCAAATTTGTTCCTTTTGTGGAGAGGTCAGGAGCTACGGGAATTGTCAGTTGGCCAGGCGGCAGAACATAATCAATAAAACGCTAGGAAAGCACGCAGGATAAACGTAGGCTAAAAAAAAAGAAGGAAATAAATACAATACAATAAAGTTTGCTTGCTGTATTTGACAGACTCACAAGAAGGGGTATGCTCGACTGGCAGTTGAAATTTGAGGGAAATATATTCAGTTTTATTATATATTCATGCATGTATATTTTCTGTTGTTTCCTTCTTTAAAGAGAATTACCTCTGAAAGTTCTGTAGTATAGCTACCTTCAGGTCGTGCTCACTCTACACCTTACATTCATTTGTTTTTACTACGTTTTGTTGCTGTCGTTTGTTGTTTTTGGTGCTGTGGGCGTGTGTATGCTATGCTTTATACACGTGCTGTATATATATACATATGTATATAGCGTTGGCCCGAATACGTTTCCAATTCATTTGACGTTAATTTGCCGCGATGTGCGCTACATTCACGGTGCGAATGAAAAATCCATAATAAAAATTCGACGTTAAATAATTAATAGCAGCAGCAGACGACAAATGTCCAAGTGACCGAAGTGGCCCATACGGCGTATGCGCAACAAGTGACGAAGAGCTTTTCCCATCATTTTTCATTTCGGCTGAGTGCAAGTTTGTGTTGTTGTTCGTTTTGAATAATTTTGATGCCGTCATATATATTTGAGCTAATGAAAAGCGTTTCGAACGTTTCCCCAAAAACGTTGCGAAAAGCTTGCCCCAACTGTCAGTTGAATATCAAACGCAACGCAACGCAGTCGAATCGCAATTCGTATTCCCATTCGCAGTTGTCCACGTTTTTCGTTGTCGAGTTGTAAGAAGAACGAGAGAAAAGAAAACAAGTAAAAGAAAATTTAATTTATAAATACATAAATAAAATATGTATTTTGTGAAATGGGCATGGCCAGACCCGCCTATCTATGCGACAAATTGTGCTCTGTGAGAAATTTGTGTATGTGTTTGTGTGTGTGTGCGTGTGTGTCTCTGTGGGAGTGTTGGTGTGTGGAAAGCTTGACGCGTGTGCGTTTTATTTATAAAGGTGTTTTTTATGTACAAATTTCCTCTACAATTTGAACGAGTTCTTGTTGTTGTATTTGTATTTTTTGGTAAATGAAAAAAGGAAACTCACTTTTTGCCCATCTATGCGACTCTATTGATTTCTTTTGTGCTTCATTGTTGTTTGTCTAATTACTGTGCACATCCGACAAACACATAAATACTACGTAGCCGACCCGGCTGACACTGAATTTCGCATTAAGGTCGCGCGTAAAGCAACGGCTCTTGTGTCCTGCGGCAGGATAAAAAGGATGAAGAAGAGACAACAACAAAAATAACTCGTGCATTATTTAGAAATGCTCTCTCATGTACCCAAAAACTGTGCAACATTTAAAGTGTGAGCCCCAGAAGAAAGTGTTGCAACATGAAATATTCGTCAGCTGACACGTGCAGAGCAAATTTGAATATTGTGTGTACGAGAGCAGCTTTGAAATTACATATTTAGAATTCGAAAATTCGAAAACAAAAGACTTGTGGTATAAAGAATAAAATAAGTGAAAATGAGCAAAACAAAATAAATATATTAAATATATTATAATTTAAAATTGATCAAATTTGAATATTATTAATAAAACGAAATAATAATTTGAATTTTATAAAAACATATATTTAATATTAAAATTTACCAAATTTGAATATTATTAATATAACAAAATAATAATTTGAATTTTATATATATATATATTTATTGCTAAAAAAAAATTTAATAAAAAAGTTCTTGATTATACTACAAAAAATTACCTCAAAATAATTGATCAATTAAAAAAATAACTATTTAAAAATATTAAAAATTTATTTTTGTTATAATTATAACATAAAATGTGACAAAAATATAATAAAAAATTAAACATAAAATGTGAGAAAAAATATAATAAAAAATTAAAGTTTAAGTAAATTATCATTGAAGAGATTCAATTGCTATACAAAAATCTATTTTATTTCAGCTACTAATCTGGTTTTAGTCACAAAATAAACATATGTATCTATATGTATGTACTATATGAATATATACTTAATAAATATTTACGAATCACACGCCAAACAATTACAAATTACACAAATTGCTTTCTCTCTCTGTTGTGTGTCAACGATTTAAATGTTAACCTGTCGAATCATTCAACGAGATTAACATATGAGCATGCCCACAGCTACAATTAGTCACACACACACACGCACACTAAAATATACGAGCATACACGAAACACACACCGACACACACACGCACTCACACTCGTTTGATTGTTCACGCCCACAAGGTCAAGGGCCGTCTGCCTCTGCCTAGGTCATGTACGAGTACAACTTAAATGCAACCCTCACGAATATTCAAATTTACTTTGTATACCCTTTAATGTATGCTTTCAAATGGGGTATTTCAGTGGTGTATTAGTGCGTTAGCAGATACTATATTAATAATATTTAAAGCCAAAGTTAACAGCAAATGCTAGAAATGGGGTATTTCTGGAAGTTGTGGCAGCTGAATAGGTAATGCTTCTAGATATTCATATAGGTATAGTAAATGTGCCTTCATTTATAGTTACTTAATATACCCTGTAAGAAAAGTACTCTGCTGGAACTAGCAGCTCATGTGAGACAAAGAGAGATAGATACTTTCATATGAAATATTTACATATACAAAATCATTAAGTAATTTAATAAATAAATAAATAAATAAATAAATAAATAATAATAATAAATAAATAAATAATAAATAAAATATCTGTGTTAATTCATATGTTAAATAAATATTTATAAGACTTTTACATTGTGTCTACGATTGGACTTTCTTGCTCCAACTAAACCTATATAAATCATAGATATAACATATTTTCCATATTTAGTCTAGGGCATTGTCTAGTCAATGCTTTCGGCAGAGATATATGTACATACACACATATACACATACATACATACATACATATCGGCCGTATATTATTTGGCTGTATTTATTTTTAGACGCTGCCACGAAATGAGGTATCGCAGAACGAGTGGAATTTTGATTTTTACGTTTATTATCTCTCTCAGTCTTCAAGTGTTTTTAACGTCGACGCTTGATTGTTTCATTGTTGTTTGTTTTGATTGCTTGAGTGTGCGAGATGTGTGAGCTAACGATGAGTATTATTGCAGTAACTTGTATCGTAAATATAATTAATTATGGCCACCATTATTTGGCCAAAGGCAATTTTCATCGCACTTCAGGCACTCGAAAATGAAATGCAGTAAAAACTTTGTGACCCAATGCTTATTAGGGGGTTGGGGTAGTGCTTACCCGAGTGTGTGTGTGTGGACAGCTTTAGTGTGTGCTGACAGGGCGCATCAAACTGTTCTAGCCGTTGACTTTGCATGAGCAATCTCACAATATCACTCATACGCATTTTATGGCCCATTCCGACAGACGAGAGAGACTCGTGATTGCTTTTAGATATTAGTGCTTGGGCTGATGAGCTCAATGAAACTGAGCTTAGGAATCTAATAAGATTAGAAACGCTTTGTACTATAATTCCCAAATGAAATACATTTATGGCAAACAATATACATATAAGTAAATGTGCGCACATATTTGAATGGGATTAAGAGAGAATTTCGATTATACATGGATTTAGAGGAATAATTAAAGAAATGAGTGGAGCTTGGGTTAGGGCTTTGTTGAGTTGCCATGATAATGTGGAGGCATATTAAAATTGAATTAATATTATGTTTGATAATCAACTTAAGAAAGGATTTCTTAGGCTATAATAGCTATGGTAGTTATGGTAAATTGTATATGATAGATTAAGGTTACTCCTTGGCTTTCTTAGTTTATATAAGATTAAATATGTGATTTCGTGGAGCTGTGTTTGGCTTCATTAAAATAAATGCTCAATGATTTGAGTTGAATGATTTATGATAATATCCAAAGATTGATTTGATTAATGCCTTCGCTCATTCCTCTTCAAAATACTTAAATACTCAACAAATTCTTTACAAGTTTTCCTAATTGAAATTCTCAAACTCTCCTCATTGACTTCGTACCTAATTCCCTTCACAATCTTCGGCAGCTCACTTGGGGCACTTGTGTTGGTTTATGTGAATGACGATTAAAAATAATATTTAAGTAACTTTTAGAAATCGCTTTCCCTGCACAGCAGCCACCCTCATAATATAATATATACAAATTTTCATAAAATCTTTTTCAATATGCAACTTTTTGGTGAAACTTCCTCTTAATTTCCGTTTCTTTATAACTTTTGCTAAGGCTTTTGAGCGTTTGTTTTTCTTTATACACTTGGCCATTAATTCATTTTATAATGCTCAACAGCTTTGTCGATTGTTATAAATGACTGTTCAAGAACTTTTCAATTTGGCTATGCTGAGCGATGCTGAGCGATGTTGGCGTTGCTGATGCTCAAATTTATCGCCCATTGGCAATCAATAAGCCGCAGTAAAACTAATTGCGTCGTGTCTTGAACTAATTAAACTCACACAGTTGTACATATCTCTTGATCTCCATCTCGTTTGCTCTTACTAGCTATCTACCTCTCTCTCTCTCGCTCTCTCTCTTGCTCTCTTTCGGAAAACCCTTTTTGGCAGCACGAGCTAATTGCTAGCCCTTTACAGTTTGACTTTCCGTTTTGATTGTTCGCGTGCCAGAAGAAAAAACACTCAAAAAAAAGTAGTTAGAAATATTCGCCATTGAGATATCCTAATATAAGAAAAACTATTTAATACTATAATAAAGAATTTAAAAAAAAATTTTTAATAAAGAAAAACTATTTAATACTATAATTTTTTTTTCCTTTTATAAAAAGAAAATGAATTTATTTATTTAATTTTTGCTTCAGATTTACATTTTAAATAAAGTAATAATACCTATAATATATAATCATATATAATAATATAATCATAGCTCGCTCACGCTCTGTTCACGAGCTCAACCGATCTCGCTCTGAGCTTCGTTTCTTTTCGTTTTGGTTTTCGGCTGAGCGCTTTACGTGAAACTGCTCGTGTTACGCTCTTTTAACGAACATCGCTTGGGGAACGATACGATTGATATTCGCGCAATGAGCAGATAAATCAAAGAGTCTATGTGAACAGTCTTCACACGAACACAGTCACACTCTCGTTAGCCATTGATGTGTTGAGCGAAGTCAACCTTCGCCTATATTTCAACAACATACTCAAAAGACTTCATACTACTTCACGAGGCTCAACCAATCGGTCGGGGAGAAACCCGAGCGAATAATAAACAAAGAAAAGGCTTCTGTTTGATCTCCCAACGCAATCGCTTGCTCTTTGAGTTCTTTCTTAAAGTGGGAGATATTTGAGAGCTTCGATTTCACTAAAATGAAGCTAGTTATAAATATATAAAGTATAAAAATGAGTAAATATTCACCTCTTGCATACAATGTACTTTTGTACAATATACCCCCCGCTCGCAAATCACTTATAGAGTATAGCTTGAGCCAAGAAATGAACTACTTACACACGAGGAGCTCGAAGACTCATGCTCTCGTTTCCGCTGGGCGTGTGTTGAGTAATTTTCAACTGCTTAGCAGAGGAAATGGGTAATTTCCGCAGCTGCTGCCGCAAAACAAAAAAGAAGCAGAAAAAGCAACACTATCAAAAGAAACAAAAGCCAAACACGCACACACATACACGCTCACACACACGCACACACACATGCTCACAAGAGTTGGGCAACTTTTGACTTTTTGATTGGCTTTTTGTTGCAGTCAGGTCGAGAAAAAAAAGTAATAATGAGGAAGTAGCTGTCAGATTTGAGACTTGTTAAGCATTTAGTCCAAAGGAAAGGTTAGCAGTGAGTGCATGACTAGATGATGCCCTGTTTTTATTCCGTTGCAATTATTGACTGGTTTAAACTAAGAAAAAGTCTTTAGATAATAATTGAATACGCAATTTTGTTTTTGAACTCTAATAAGAAAATACATTTTAAATATACTTTTCTTTTCTTGATGACAATTATTATTCATAATTGATTATCGCATTTATTGCATTACATAATATATTATTATCAATAAGTAAAAGCGTCGTTCCCATGATTCATGTCAACATTTCGCTAACTAATTAAATCTTTGATTTTTGGCTTACCAATTAAAAATGCCAAAAAAAAAAACAAATGCTATGAAAATACGCAAACAGCTAAAAATAGAACTGCGAAAATAAGCGAAGAAAAAAATGTGCCGAAAATGCGCAATGCGCAGAAAACATTTGACACTGAAAATTGCCCAAAACTGGTTCCGACCTGTTGCAAGAGTACATTTTTATTATTTTAAAAATATATCGCGGAAAGTTTCCCATTTAGCTTTAAGTTTAAGCATTTCGTTAAGTGTGAGCAGGTGAATGGTAAATAAAATAAATTGCCTGGCCGTAAAGCAGTCAAATTCATTTTAACTCAATAGCCAAGTAAATAAAGCGATAAGCAAACCCACAGACACACAAACACACACTCAAACAAAAAGAGAGTAAATAAAAATATACAGACAATTGTATACGCTGCAATTTGTCAAACACTGCTCATTCTAGCTAGCCAAGCAGCTACAGAATACAACAAAACTGTTATTAATCAAGTGCGGACAACGGCGGTAACAGCAGCACCAGCACCACCAACACCACCACCACCAACACCAGCAGCAACACATTCAATAGCACCACACAGGATCATATTCATATCCACCATTACAACAACCACAACAACAACAACAACAACAACAATATGAATTTAATGTTTCGCAAGAATTTTCGCGAGGGCGCCAGCAAATCTGGCGGCGGCGGTGGCAAGCTTCAATCGAAAGCGAATCGTACGAAACGTTCGCGTGACATGGGCATGGTGCAGCAGCCGGAGGAGATACACTATCGCACGCATCTCTTCTTCTCACCCAATCGGCCCGGCTATGATGTGGGCGAAGGTAAATTGTCGCCAAAGCAATTGAGCAAAGCAACATGACAACCATTGCAAACACACACACACACACACACACACACACTCTCTCTTTCTCTCTCTCTCTATCTATCTATCTATCTATCTATCTATCTGTCTCTCTCTTTCTTTATATATATTTCCTTCTTATTCTCTTGCCTCTGTTTCTCGCTCTTTTGTGTTCTCAGCTCAGTTATTTGCGCACCATTAACCCATTAACGCCCTACTTCATTTACTCTTACATTTTAACCCATTTCCATTTCCATTTCAATTTCCATTCGCACTCGCATTCGCATTCAAATGTTTTCATCAATTTTACAAATGGCTGGCAACAAGGACTCTTGCGCGCTGACAATTGTTATGCAGGCTCAATTAAGCACAAATAGGCGACAATCATTGAGCAGATTCAATTAGGACGCAGCATCTGCGGCGTATACGTAATATGTGTGCATAACACGCATACGCAGCGTATGCAGAGAGTAGAAATTGTTAAATGGAAAGGTTTGTATTTTATTGTGCATGTGAGATTGTGTTGTGAGGTGCTTGAGGAGATAAATGTTTCATTAATAAAATTAAATTATTTTAAATGCGACAAAGTTAGAAGTGAGAGAATTAAATTAAATTAAAGTGTATTAAATTCAGCTAAAATATGCTTTATAAATTCATGTAAAAATCTATAGATAATTCTAAAAATATAGACACATTTATTTTATTTCATGCAACTTTTATATTATATATAAAATATTCAAGAGATATAAATAGCGTTGCATTGAGAACTAAATTTCATAGATGGTTGCGGAACACTGTGGTATCGTAGGACAAACTATGAAATCAAATTACTGCTATATATGTAAACTATATACTATATAGATCTGTATAATCTAGTCTAGTAGTAAATACGAGCTCTAATTACAAATAAAATCATTTTAGAGATTTGCCAGACATTTGTATTTATATCTTGCTTTAACATCTGTCTAATCTATTAGCTTATAAAAAATCAAAATCTAAACCGATTTGCTACAAAACATATGGCAGGCTGATTTGGGCACGCATGCGGTCAACGCTTGAAGCAGATAATAACGGAACTTTCTATATACAAATATAGATATATGACATATAATTTATATATACTTGAATATTTTTATATAAATGATATATTTATATTGTAGTACTTGCATTTGGCAAAAACTTAAGCTCAAGCGTTATCGAAATGCTCAAATATTTTGCTTATCTACGAATTTCCAGTTGGCTTGGCTTTTAGGGCACAAGACGTATGTAAGCTGCGATTCTATATATATATTTATTTTGTTTTTGGCAATGGTAATGGCCTTGAATGTGCATTGTTAAAAAAAGAAAAGAACAAAAATTAGAAGCAGGTCAAGCGAATGGAACTTGTGTTTAGCGTATGTATATGCGACATCTCTCTCTATATAATATATAATATCCAGCTAACAGTTAATTGTAGCAATGCAATGCCTACTAATCCTCGAAAGAAAAGCTGATGAATATGTCTAGTTTTGTGTAAATAAATAAATAAAACAGAAAACTGAAAAATAAAACTTTCACCCAACACAAAACAAAAATCTATCCACTCTATCCTCGGCCCATCAACCCAATCCAAATACAATCCGAATCCAACCTAAACCCAATTCTCACTCTCTCTATTATGATTTGTCATTTGATTTTTTGTTTTCTTCGTTTGTTTTTGTGTTGTGTGTCCAATATAAAATATCGACAGAATCCATTGCAGAACGATGTAGCGCACTATCGGGCATACCCAGTACCCCGACCACGTCCACGTCCTTTACACAGCCAAGCAATCCCTATGAGGTGGACGTACCGCAGCCGCTGGTCGATAGATCCGTATCGCTGATGCGTTGGAACAGCAGCAGCAACAGTGCCGGCACAAATAACAGTCTCATCCGTTTGCAGCAACAGTTGCAGCCGCAGCAGCAGCAACAGCTACAGCAGCAGCAGCAACAGTTACAGCAGCAGCAACTCCTATCGACCTACTCGTATCAGCAACATCAACGGCCTCAGACTCTCAGTGCGACGAACACTTATTTAACGGCTGCCGCTGCGGCGACGCGGCAAGGTTTGAGCCCCACAACTAGTCAACTTGTTGTTGTTGTTGCTGCCACAAAAATAAAACAAACAAAAAAATAAATAGAAAACCAATACAGTGAAATCTTCCATGAGCGCACAAGCTACCCTGATGTTATTTACACATTATTCGAGATGTTTCTCAGTCAAAGATCAGATCTCTCGGACAGTCAACGTCCAAGTGTCGCTCTAGCTTTCTAGAAGAGCTGAGCTGATATAATAATAGAGCATATTAAATTACAGCTCTATCAGTAGTCTCTTCATATATTTTTATCAGTTTATTGGCTTAAACGTAATCTTCATATAAGCTTACAATGATGTTCACTTATGTGAACGATCGAATGCAATTTCTATAAATTTATTTCACTCACTTCCAGAGAGTATAGTAAAATGCAAATTCTCAAAAGTCTTTTCTCTCTCTTATATGCAAGTGTTTTTAATGGAGATTTCACTGTATAACTAAATACACTGCAAGAAATATTGAACTAATCTCAAATCTAAATGCTCACAACCAGCATCTGTTGTGCACTGATTCCCTAAACACACACACATACACGCGCACGCACACAGACACACTCAAACCTAGTTAATACAGATATACTCCAATCCTAACCTCAAAGAGCAAAAGAAAAGGAATCTGTTTCTTAGTTTGATCCGTACTCCTTCTTGTTGTTTCTCAATCTTGTTGTTGTTGGTGCAAGTTTTTGTTGTGTTGATTGAATACTGAAAGCTAGACATGTTTTTTTTTTTCTGTACGCGCCTAAAGCTTTTGCGCTTAATTTAACTTTGATTTCGACGAAGACTTTGAAGCCGTTGAGTTTTCAGTATTTGACTAATGACAGCTTAAATAATCTAACTTAGGCGTATAACGTGTATGCTCTTGCTGCAAATGCCTTTTCCTCGAAGCTTTAAGCTCTTTGGCACTGCGCACTAGAGGCTCTGCAGCAAAAGCTTCGAAATCAACAAAGGCAAGGCTTTTAAGCAAATAATAATTTTAATCGTATAACAAGCCTGTTGCTTAAAAGCTTTAAGCTTGAGCATCTTTGTGATCGGAAAAAGCTTCACAAAGCTGAACACATTCTAAGCTTATTCGTATTACAAATATTTCCTAATAATATCTATTGTAACATTGTTGTTTCTACTTAACTTACTTTAAAGCTCCTCATATACTAAGTTTTCATTTTTACTTTACAGGCAACTTCGGTAGTGGTGGCAACGCGGGAAGCACTCGGACAGAGCCCATATCCCTGGCTACCCTGGATCGCGATTGTTTCATCATTCCGGTGCACAGCGTAGACCGCTTTCTGCCAGCTGGCATACCAGTAAGAGCATAACTGTATACAAAATGTCCAAAATTATATTTTCTCTCTCTTTCTCTCTCTTTTTAGTTACCTGCTCTGAGTGCCGATGGCAAGGCGTGCAGTCCGTTGAGCGTTTTAGAGGTCTCAGATCCCAAGTTGTGCATACTTGTCCATCTCATGAGTCCACTAGAGGCTATAGATCCCGTCATGGAGTCACCGCTCTCCCATCCGCTGCTGAAGCAACGCGCCATTGCCTCAGAGCTTTTGACAGAGGTGCAGCAAGCAAACACTGCCGTCGGGGGCATGATATTGGTCAACATGGAGAAAAGCTGTAAGCTTACAGGAATAACTAGTATATACCCTTTCTCATATCGGTTTCCTTCTTATTACAGCCGAATTCCCTTTTATATCATATTACCTAATAAACACGATGCAAACGGATCCATCGAATTTCTATGCCAACCTGCGCGTCTCTTCGCTATCTAAATTCGAGCCGAAAGCACTCAAGTAAGCCAATCAACAATTTTTGCTCTTATTATACCCTCGACAGGTAGTGTCTGGTAGTGGGTATACCTGTTTAGCTACATATATGAAAAGTAATAAATATATTTTTATATTAATTTTTTTTTTCCCGAGTTCCTCGCTATTTAATATTTTAATAAAATACGAATCTAAAAGGCAGCCTGAAAATATTTATTAAATTAAAATATTAAAATATTTCTCAACTTAATAATCTGTTAATCAATGTTCAAGTCATATTGTAGTAAATTCCCGGATATTTCTTATGCCATCAACTCACACATTTTGGCATTCAATTAAATTGCTAACCACGCCCCTTTCTTCCACAGATACACTGCCGCCCACACATTGGATCTGTACAGCGAGGTGGCTGCCATTTGCCGACCACCTCTGGTGCTGCCCTCGAACGAGGCGGGCAGCTTTAAGAAGTCCCAGACATCGGCCACTGGCTACATAATCAGCGTATTCAAGGCAAGTCCAACAAGCATACAATACGTATACATAAAGTATATATGTATATATGTATGTATGTGTGAGCATTGCATGTCAATATAAAATGCAAAATTTAATTTTAGGTTTTCGAGGGCGACGATGGCGAGCGCTTCGAAAAGAATTGGCTGTACTGGACAGGTGCGCGAATGTTGTACAGGTGAGCAAAGCTTGGGCGTCTAGTGTACATGTATTAATGTATTTCACTCAATGAGTATGTATATATATTTGTATACATATTTATATACATTTGTCAATATTACCATCTGATACTTCAGCAATATATGTACATATTTATAATTTGTGCTTGTTTGTTTCACAGATATTTACCTCGCGCTGCGGGCCTACGACGCATTGCCCTGCACAAGAGCACCTCACAGAAGGGTGACAAAATGTATCTGTTGGTGTGTGAGTGTGCGGAACTTTTGAAGGATATCTCATTGGCCGCATTTTTGATACCCGCACTGCGTGCCCGCCTGTGCGGCTACACGGGACTCTACCGACCAATACAGACTTTCTAGAGCAAATAAAATCTACTATTTTTCTATGCTGTAAATAGAGATGGGAAACTGAAAACTGAGATTGAAAAACAAAAACAAAAAGGCAAATGTTAATAAGTGAATCGATTTTTAACTAATTATTAATGGGATATAGTTATATATATATCGACATACACCAGCAACTTTTAAATTCTAATAGGCACACAACACCAGGCAATATCATTAGCAAGTAGACAATATACTCAAGGTAACTCATATCGTATATATGTTAACTTTTTCTATATATATAGACGCAACACAAATAGGACCATATCTAGTGTGAAAGAAGAAAACGTTAAAACAAAACAACTTCCATTTTTTAGCCAGCGCATATAGATTTTCAATTCTACTTAAGTATATACTCTATATATACATGTATATATATGTGAATATATATACATATAGACATATATGTAGCCAAGTTACGCTGAATTTTTATTAAATCTTTGCGCTGAAATGTAGGCTATGAAATTACAAGTCAATTCTTAATTCATTAATGTTGATTAGTTTGTATACCGATTAGCTATACATACATACATATATATATTTATCTGTATATATATAGTAAATGGAAATCACATTTTAATGGGTTTCAACAACTAATCAAAAACCAGAAAGAAGTGCTACAACATAATGTGAATACATTGCCCAAATCTAACAAAAATCTGCCAACAAAAAAATTATAAAAAAAAATATATATAATATAAATAATAAATAAACAGCTCTATTAAAGCCACATTTTAGCCAGTTCAAAAATAATCTTAAAAAGCAAGCCAAAAAAAATAATAATATATTAAATAAAAAACTTTCTAAAATAATTTTATTCAATAATTTGAGCAACTTGCTTAGCTGCAGCTGAACATAAAATATGAATTAAAAAATAAAATAGATGAAGAGAAAATACAATAATAATTAGCTTAGCTCTTATGCATAAGCCAGGAGCTGTAAATACCTGAGTTGAAGACATTTTTCATTTTCGTTTTGGCATCAAACTAATTTTGCACAATAATAATGAAAGAAATCAAAAAGTGCTGTGATAATTAACCGAGATTTAATGTACTATGTGAATTATTCGAATGCATTCGAATGGCAGCAGAATCAGAAATAATCAAATAACAATAATTTCTATAATTAAGTTGTAAACTAAGTTAAAATCTAGATTATCTGAATATATATTTAATTTTATGCTCAGTTTATTTTTATTTATTTTTTTTTTTTTTAATCAAAATTGTAAATTTTCATAAAAAATAATACCTTTCATTAAAATATATATATATTTTTTTAGCACATTTAAAATTATTTTCGTTTTCATAAAAAAAAACAATTTTTCTCTTTCTTCTTATTTTTTTATTTACAATAAAATACGAAACAATTTTTTTATGCCTATTACAATTTTTTTATTTTTTATTTTAGTTTGGCTTTTTATTTAAATTTTTATATTTATTTAGTTTAAGCAAAACTTTTTTTTATTTTTTTAATTTGAGCATATTGTCATAAGTATCTTAAGTTAAATTTAATTTCATTACTTAGCATAAGTAAGAACACATATATAGTTCAAAATTGCTGCTAAAATGCTAAAGCCTAATAATAATAATATATAATTAAAAATAATAAAACTCTATATGCATACAAATGTTAGTTTTTAAATCTTTTCTCACTTTAAATGCCAAGAACTCAGCAGTTTTTCCTATTTCAACGAAATAAAGCGTGCAAGAGTATTTTCAAATAGATTCGCTTTGCTTTGATTCCGCTTTGAGATTGATACCCTGTAGTTAAGCCTTAGCTGCCAAACTAACCAAAAATGTTGTCGAAGAAGAAGTTACCGCGTCGCTGCTTAGAGTCGTTAATTTTCTGGCGATGCAGCAGATATGCCTGTAGCTTTTGTGGCTGACGTGGCCCCCAATTCTTGGTGGGCTGTAGAGCAAGTCGAAATTTCTGCAAGGGAAGATCTTTGTAGTTAAAGCAAGGTTGTCTGAGTACTACGAGACTTACGCTGAGGAAACTGTGACCCGGTTGCTGATAGATTGTGTAGAGCGCCCAGAGGGGCAGCTGTGCCACGCCCAGGCCCCAGATGAGCCAGCCAGCCATGTAGGCTGCCTCTGGATACTCGATGCCCTTATATGTGAGCGGCTCATAGCTGACCAGCATGTAGACGAGCACAAGGAACATCAATCCCGGCGCCATAATCGACCAGCAGATGCGCCAATAGAAGCCGGTCTTAACATTCAGCATAAACTCGATATCGCTGCACAGACGCTTGACACCATAGACCCAGGAGAAGGCAAAGAGTTCAGCTATGGCCATCACCAGGGCAATGAAGGTGCAGCCATAAAAGTCCACCAGATTCAGTATGAACTGTCCGCCGGGCGTCATGTAGACCAGTCCGCAGAGAAAGCCCACAATTGAGGCGCCTATGGCTAGCTGCCAGTGCTGCAGATGGGGAAAGCGATCCTTGATTACATTGATCACGCAGGAGGCCATGCCGATGTTACTCCCGATGCCCAGCACTAACAGCATAAAGAAGAAGAGCACAGCGAACAGTTGCGGCAAATACTTAAACTTGGCTATGGCCTCCGGATAAGAGATGAAGGCCAAGCCGGCGCCTCCCTTCACCACCTTCGATATATCCGTGATATTAGTCTCATAGGCCAAATTGCCAAGAATGCCAAAGATGATGCAGCCGGCCAACATGGACGTAAAGGAATCTATAGTAGTGATTATGATGACATCTCTGCAGCGATTCACGGAAAGGAGGTGAGTAATGATAGTCAATTAATATCCATTATAATCGCATTCAATCTGCTCTAGAACTCACTTGTGCACACGCTTGTTGAAGTCATTGAAGGAGGCGTACATTACCAGGGTGCCAAAGCAAATGGCCAGGGAGAAGAACATTTGAGTGATGGCCGCATACCAGACATGCGGATTGAGCAGCTGACTCCACTGTGGTTGAATGAAATACAATATGCCATTCCAGGCGCCTGGCAGTGTCACCGCCCTGACCAACAAGATCAGCATAATCACATAGGGAAAGAGGGCCAGAAAGTAGGATGCTTTGCCCGAACTGCGTATACCCTTGACAAGCGTGAGGGCTATGATAATCCAAGTAGCCAAGAGACACAAGACCATTTCCGTGCTGGGCGTGCCGAGGCCCTCATCCAAACTCTCCGGCTCACGTAGCACAGTCTGGCTGCAAGAAGAAGAGAAAAAAGTGTGAGCTAGACATGACTAAAGAGATATTCTATAGCTATAATATTTATTACTGCAATGAGAGCGCTCTTTGAGTGCAATAAGTATCAAATAATTTACACTTACGTGAAATATAGCTCAGCTGACGATTTGCCCTGAATAGAGGTGCTAATGTTGCTGATATTCATGCCTGTTGCTGCGGTTGCTACACACTGAGCGCCCCACTCGGCAAGGCAATACGTCCAGGGTAACACCTCGGAGAAGGAGACCACCAAATAGCGTATTGTCAGAGCCATGATGCAGGCATAGTATGTGGTAGCCAAGGCTGTTGAATAAACTTGGCCATAAGCAACACCTGAAAATGGTAATTGATTCAGTCATAAAAGGCTCTTTTATGTATTTAACACTATTCATTTATTATTTTCAGTGTACCTTTAAAAATTGGCGCCAAGTCAAAAGCGCCAATGCAGCCGCGACTGCTGAACTGTCCAATGATCACCTCCAGATAGTAAATCGGACGACCGACCAGCAGCAAGACGACCAGATAGGGTATCAGGAAGGCACCGCCACCATTCTCCAGCGCAATAAATGGAAAACGCCAAACGTTGCCCAGGCCCACGCTCAGCGCAATGCACGAGAACAAAAACTCAACGCCCTTGCCCCATGTATCACGTTCGGCTGCCATGGGCTGCTCGGCTTCCTCCTCGCTATGCTCCATTTCCAACTGTACATCGAGATTGAAATGTGATTAATCATAGCACTCAATTTACATTTGAAGCTCACTAACCAATTCGGTGGTATACACCACGCAATCCTTCTCCTTCGTTAACTTGACACTCTCATCCATTAGTTTAAGCTTTGCAAATTGTTTGCTATCCATATTTAAGTATGAGCGTCGAGCGATGCAGGAACTACAGTGCATCTGCTGGAATGAATGGCTCTTTTATAGGGCACACACGCCTATTAATTATTATATAGGGTTTACGATAAGAGGTACATTGTCTCTTTGCTCTCTAATATCGTACGAGATTTGCTGCAAGTTGATAAGCCTGCAATTAAAGCTTATATTTCAGATTTGCTGATAAACTATAAATATAAAGAGCATATTAAATTCTTGTATAAAGACTATTTTGAATTATTTTATTAGAAGTATAAATTTATTGGGATATGAATAAATATGTATTAATAACTAAAATTCTTCAATGGCAATTTCAATATGTTCATGCATTACATACTTTATTATAAATAAACGGATTACATTTAAAGCAAAATGTATTGCATACTTTTCTGCGCGCTAAAAATTTTAATATGGCAAAATCGTATTGCATGCTTTTGGGGATGCCTTAAATGAACAAAAGCAGTCGCATATAAACATACAAACACAAAATATACAAATACACATATACATATATGCGCCGTGTCCTCCTTTTTGTTTGAGTCCAAAAATCGACATAAACCTTGAAAACTGAGTAAAATTTTTGCTAAAATACCAGGCGAACAGAATTGTGCAGCCGCAAACAAAAATTCGCTTCATAAAAAAATCATTGCATGCTTTTGTGCGCCTACAAAATTAATTAGGTCGAAATCGAAAATAACAGTGACGACAATTCGTTCTACATATGTTTATCATCGGTATATCAATATTAATATATATTTATATATATTACTTTACACACACCACATGTTTAAATATTTTATATAAATAGTTGCCATCAAGCGTTTAAATAAAATTTTGGTCGAACTACCAGGCGAACAGAAGTCGCAGAAGGTAGATAATGGAATTAAACGGACAAAAATTGATTACCCAAAAAGCGCGAGCAATAGGGGAAATATTAAATCATAGGTTAAATACCTGACGCGCTGCTCAGCTAGAATTTAACTGAGAGAAAATTGCTGGGACAGACAACAATTTATGTGAATGTTGCTATGATTTAACCTTTATAATCGAAATATTATAAAGTGCATATTATCTCATAGACATTTGCTTGCATAATTTGTCTATATGCATCTCTGATCATTTCGTCATATTGCTGATAGGGCTTAAAATGGGTGCAATAGCATTTGTGTGTTTTGGGCAACAAACCCTTATCGAAAATCTTGCTCAAGTTCAATGTACACTCATTGAGGCAGCTCAGACTGGAAGCGCTAGTTTTACAAATTATGTATTTAATGTTATTTAATTACCATAAAAGTAAAGAATTTCTAAAATATTCTTCGTACCAGACAATTTGTAGCCAAATGCAAACAAGATAAAGTTACTAAATCAAATCTATGCTAAGTCTGGGTTATTAAGGCCAAAAATTATACTGATGCTATGCTAGACTACTTTATTACTTTTTAATCCTTCTTCTCACTTATCTCTGTTGAAACTTAGATAAAATATTTTTGGCAGACAGAGCTACTGATTGTTCATAAACTGCTATCAATTAAAATGGAATAAAAAAATTAAATTAAATTAAAATGTCTTAAAATTGTTCATTAAAAATTATATAGTTAAACTTAAATACAAATTATTTTGAGTTTTAATAAAACTTACAGCTGATCAAATGATGTCAAGCGAATTAAAGGCAAAACCGATAAACTCACATTTGCACATTGAAATTAATTTTAAAAAATAGCTTAGCACTTTCAAATATATCAATCAAAGCCAAAGTTAAAACTTATAATACTTTACATTTACCCATAGTTTAAGTTAATAATTAAATCTCACGTCGAAGAGGCGCTTCTAGGTTTATACCTTTAAATGGATTTCACTTCGTGAGGCGATGAGCACTGCAGCCACCACCAACTGGGACGAGCAACGCGACGCGACTAATTCGAAATCTAACCGACGAACCGTAAAGAAATCTTCGCAGCAACTCGAAGGGGGGCTCGTCTGAGCGCGATTATGCTAAGATTTATTTTTTTGCTTACGTATTTGTATACACGTATATCCAGTTGGATCTAGTTCAGAGAGGAGCGACTCTGCTGTTCTCAAAATGCAAAATCGTTTAATTGAAAGTTTTCTTTAATGCGCCGCCGATGCACTTAAAAATATTTACTTATATACATGCACAATATATACAGCCGATCTATTGGTAATTGCAAAAGTGGGTGTTCTACTATACAAGGTTTACAGTTTACAATTTTATTGAGAATAAATGTCCATGAATGCATATAATAAATATATTTGTACAAAATATTAAATAACTGAACAAATATGTATTTGATTATTGCTACGGCCTAAATACATACACATATACATATGTATAACAATATATTTCGATGTATATATAATTATATATACATATATATAATATGATGTTAGTCCTGTAGGAATAGATTTTGGCGGTTATTGTAGTTGTCGCTGCTGCAGACATTTGTCATGCTTAGATTGAAGATTTAACACCTCATGAGCTGGCACTGTCTCAAATATATTTTGCCCATTATTCCCAATTAGAATTTTGACATAAACATTACTGTAAATGAGAGAGAGAGAGAGAGAGAGAAATGTAATGGATTAGGTTTAATTGATGAACAGTGTTCAGTGCTCGTAACAAGTGCCGCTTACCATAGAATACTTTCTTAATTTTGCTAAAATTACTGTCTTATTTTGGTTTATTCCAGCAGAATTTCTGCAACATCCGCATCGTTCACATCATTGCCTAACATGAGGTTATTTCTGCGACAAAGTAGTAATGAAGAACTGTAAATTAAAATTGTTAAAAACAAGGCAAAACCCTGCAAAATAAGTAGCACAATCTCGAACCCGTTGAAACCATTTGTAAATATGGAACCAAAGCAATCATATAAGCTGACAGGCAACAAGCTCTTGGGCTGAATGTAAAATTCAAATTTTGTTTGTTATGCAAATATTGTTTACCAATAAAAAGAAGAATATATGAGAGAAATATGATTTGATATCAAGATTCTTTCTATTTAACATGGTGTTTGAGAAACGAAAATAAATATTCCTGTTTCGTTTTGATCAAATTATCTAAATAAAATAAAACTAGAACTCCACAAACCGGAAGAGACAAAAATGTAAACAAGTTTTTGAACTGAATTAATATACACAGAGCTAGAACTGACAAAGTGTCAAAAATATGGTTGTTATATGCGTATTTTAATACTTCATAATGAAATTTATGGAAGAGAAATCTGGTTCCTAGCGTACTTGTTACGAGTAAACAAACATATATATATATGTATGTATATATACATATTTATATATTACTTACACAGTGCGCCGCAAGTTATCCAGTTCGTCCTTAAGCCTAGAATTCTTCTCGGACAGTTTCGTGTGAAGCTTGACGCTGCGCGCATTGCTCTCCTCCAGCAGCTTAATAACGTGCTCCTGGCTATGCAGCTTCGTTTGCTTGGTGCTGAGAGTTGAGCAGAGGTTTTGGAACTGTGCCTTTGTTGCCTCCAGCTCGTTGGATATCTGTGCGAAGAGAAAGCATTTCATTATATGACGCAAGCTCTAATCGTTGTTGTTTAGTTGCCTGTGTGATGAGCGTATTTTTATCACTGGTTTGAGCCATAATTTCATTTATCTTGCGATTGCTCTCCTGTTCACGTTGCTTCATCTCTTGATCCAGATAATTGATGCGCTCGCTGCGCACGGCCAGCACTTGGCGATGGTGTTCGTTTTGTTCCTCTAGTCGGCTCAGCTTCAGCTCCGCCTTGTTTAGTTCCTCTTGCTTTTGTTCCAGCTCCGTGCGCAGTGTTTGCTCCGACTGCTGATGCTCTGTCAGACGCATCTGTTGGCGCTCCAGTTCGCTCTGCAGCTCGCTATTACAAGAGAAGAGATATTAATTACTAATGAAGCATATCAGACACTTTGCTGTTTACCATATCTCTTCCGCTTCCGGCTCGTTGCTCGTTGACTCCGACTTCAACGTCTGGGTCAGGTCCGAGTCCTGCAGCTGTGCTCTCTGCTCGGCAATGAGCGTCTCCTTCTCGGCCAGATCTTGCATCAGCTCATCCATTTTCTTTTTAAGTACTAAGCATTCGCTCTGTGCCTGAAGCACTTGCGTCTCCAATTCCTCAATGCGGATCAGAAGCTTGTCATTCGATTGCTGGAAGCCCTCTATGCTGCTTTCGCTCTCTTGGAGGCGCTGCTGCAATACCGTATTGCTGTTGGAGTTACTGATTGTAAATTAAATAAATGTCTCGATTTTGAGTTTTTCATAGTCATGGCTTACGATTTCTTTACTTGCTTCAGCTCGGTGCGCAGATCTTCAAGTCTACTTGTTTGCTCCACCAGCAAAATATTCTTATCGGCCAGCTCCAAGGCTAGATTGTTGTTGCGCTTCTGCGATACATCCAGCGCTTGCTTGAGCTCATCTCGGCTCCTGACTGCCTCCGTAACTTCCGAGTCCAATTTCGTATTTGTTGACCTTAGATGGGTGTTGATTTCGCTCAGCTCGCATATCTGGCGCATTAGTTTAGCGGTCTCATTTTTGTCCGCAGCCTTGCACATTTCCATCAGTTCATTGTCAACAATAGCCATCTTGTTCTCCTGCAGAGTTATGCGAATTGCGAGACCCTTCTATATAGATATACAGAGTTATTACTTACCAGGTGACCGTCCAACTTATTGCGTAGCTCTTCACGGCATACTATCACCACGTCGTTGCCACCCGACTGCACCGCTGCAAACTGCTCGAAAATGAACATGCAGCCATTCTTGAATGTGTCATGCAACAGAGCTTTGAAATCATTCACCGAATGTGCAGCTAAGGGAGGGATTGAAATGGATGTAAGTGAAGCAGTTCCATGCAGTGAGTGCCAGGTGAAACTCACGGATATTTCGGGGCAGGGCAAGCAAGTCGTCGCTGTGCACGAGCACCTTGCAATTATCGTTGTGCACGATGGTGACCAGCTTGTAGGAATATCCATGGCCTTTGCCGCGAAAGCCCGCCACTTTCTTCATAAACATCGACTGCATGTCCTCCAATTGCCTTTGCAGCGTCTCCAGGGGCTGCGGACATGGTATTG
Organism: Drosophila buzzatii; assembly: GCA_035045845.1. Lineage (NCBI taxonomy): Eukaryota > Metazoa > Arthropoda > Insecta > Diptera > Drosophilidae > Drosophila > Drosophila buzzatii. The sequence continues at coordinate 11,144,237 of JAWNOS010000244.1, read as the reverse complement.
GCTCGATTTCACTTCGCTGCAACTGAAGGCATACCAATGTTTGGCTAGAAGATTTAGTACATTTCCTTTTTAAATGGGGCGTGGGAGCTTCCGAATGCGATCTGACCACAGGGAATACTACAAAAGGATAATAATAATAGATACAAAATGAAATTAGGTAAATCTCTATGCTAACCATTGGTGCCATCCGCCGCAGATGTACGTAAGCGATTGATGCGCTGCTCGGCCAGCTGATTCATGCGTGGCCTGGTGAACTTCGTTTTCGACTTGGGCTGGGCATCGTCGACATCCGTACGACGAGACAGAAAACTTGTTGCAGAAGTGACGGAGTCTACGGCAATCCTTAAGTTCGACGATACGGGTTTCGGTGAAATCAGAGTTTTACTTTCCGTGCTGATATTCTTATTGTTATTAGTGTTAGTATTATTAGTAATATCAGTAATATTATTAGTTATACTATGATTACTACTATTGGTAGTTATATTAGTATTATTAGTATCGTCACTATTATTACTGTTATTTTTATTATTACTATTATTTTTATTATTATTATTACTACTGCTGCTCAGACCAAGAGATGACTTTATGGCAACCGGAATGCGTTTTATTGGCGGTTTATTCTGCTGGGAAGAAATAAATAGAAATTTTTCTTAATTCTATTATGTTTACTTACCGGCTGGCCCTTGGCCGGCTCATTCTTTTTGGTCTCGGCAGCTTTAGCTACAACATTTCTCCCGTTTGTTTTGGGCGTTGCTGGTAGGAAATCAAGCTAAGTGAATGAAGACCAGCGTTAAGTGATATTTGCATCTTACCACGTGATAAAACAGCGGAATTTTGCATATTGGCTATAAAGTTGAGCGCCCCTAGGCTTCACTATGTAATTACAGTTCCAAAAACGAAAATAATGAACCACTGCCTGCATAAGTCTGCATAAATCTAGAAATAAATACAAAAAATATATATATAATTTCGAAATTCGAAACGCAGCGGTGTACTGTTTAATATTGAATGTTTTAAATAAACTGTAAATATTTTCGAATTAACACAATTGACAATTGAATGGAAAGCTTGCTTTGTCTACAAAGATATAGATCAAGATTGATATTGAAGCATTACTTTTTACTCTCGGTGCATAAATATTTTACTGGAATTTGCAATTTGTATTGTTATAAAATAGAATTTTCGTATTTTCTGAGTATTTTTATTTATTTTATTTTTTATTATTTTATTTTTAAATCAAATTTTTATTATTTAATAAATTTTAATATTTAATTTCTAGCAATTCTTAGCATACATATATTAATCTTTTCCTTTAATTTAAACTTTAATAAAATTTGCCATATTCAATAATTAGAGAAATAAATACTTGGCTCGAACCACTGTGCCAATTGCAAGTGCCTCAACTAGCAGTCTTCTTCCCGGATTTGTCTAGAATAGGGCGATCAAAACAAAAAGTGCAAACATAAACAAATGCTGAGGCAGGAGCACGACAAATGAGGTACAGCAACGAGAGAGACGTTGCTCTTCGGCCACCCACTCAATAGAGCTCCGCCCCCTCACGAGCTGCTGCAGCTCGTGAAATCTAATTGAAAATTGAGTCGTTTAAAGCAGTTCGTGCAATTTGCATTTCAGTTGCGTTTCGAGCGCCCGACCGAGCAGACGTCAATGTGCATGTGAATGTGAAAGTGAGTGCAAAGTGAATACCTTGTGAATAATATGGAAAGCTAATCACAGTTGCAAGCTGATATGCCCTAATATTAAAAACAAACTTAATTTGTTGATGAATGCTAAACGTGCATTCACATAATATATGACAATCTATATTATTTAATATATATTTAGGATTCGTAGTAGTACGTGGTGGTACGTGTAAGTTACCAAGTGGCTGCGTTTAGAGAGGTCGTAATGCCACAGCCGAAACCCTAAAAGTGATTTTAATCAGACATTTTTCTATTGCAATTGATTTCCCTGCTACGCGTTGGGCTTGTTCTCTTTATTTTTTGCAATTTTTCAATTGAGTTTAATCAGTGACGTAGCCACTGATGTAGTCCATGATATATTCCGAGAGGGATTCTCGCTTGCGCCCTACACAGTGGTTGGGGTAAACCAACCAAACAGATTATAGTATAGATTGAGACTAGTAGAAAAATTCGTATAAGTGTTGAAGTTGAATCTACTTCTAGTAAAGTTCTGCTGCTAAAGGACAAAGGAATGGACTTTACTGCTGAATGGGCAATGATCTAGTAGTATTCCTATTATGCATTATGAATTTATGGGTTAGCAAAAAAAGAAGTATTTCCTCCATTTAACTTTTTCGAAGACACCTCAAGTACTTTCCAAATGAGTTTTACTATTTAAGGAAAATATACTACTAAAAGCTGCTACTTCCGTCAGAACTTTCTTTTTTAAGAATTATAAATATATTCCTTAAAGTAAACTAACATATTCATGTATAATATCCGCTTTTAGCTATTTACTTTATTATTTCTTTATTTATTTATTGTTACTAAGAATTAATTCTAATCTTTTAAGCCAGAGCGACAGAGGCCTTCAGGCAGTATTTACTTTAAATTTGTAGCCTTCTCTGCATTTCCATTGAATATTTGCCGTTTTCCATAGATTTTTCTTGCAATGTCAAGAGCAATTGCAATTCATGGCGCATGTTGCATGGCAATGTGTCACTGACATTGGATACTAATGATTAGATGCGCAAGGCAATTAACGATCTAAACAAGCTATGGAAGCAGTTATAATAGTTTCCGCATATCTAAAAAAATATAAATTATAATGAAATGCATATGCTAAAAATAGATTGTTTGAGCTAAATATGAATCCTGCTAACTAAGATCTGATAGCAGCTGCTGATTATGAAAACTAATGTACCCCTTCACAAATTTTGCCAACGACTTGTTGATACAGCAACCCCTCTGCTAATTTAAATATAGAACACATAATTAATGGCGTTTTAATTGTAGCCAACAAAAAACAACAAGAGAACTGGGAGAAAGGGAGACTCAGAGATGAGAATCGTATGCATCATAATTATATTGGCAACCACCTGCTGCTTGCCGCCACCCGGCGAGGCGTGCAGTCGTGTGCCACAGGGAGCAACCGCAGCGAAATCGCCGGTGGATGAGAATTTCGTCGTGTCTGTGGCGGGTCATGCACACAGCTATGTGCCCGGCCAGAAATACAATGGTGAATAGATTAATATCAATTTGAACTGCAGACAGATTTTATTTCACTTTTCCCCCAGTTACGCTGAGCGCCTATTCGGGTCTATCGTTTGTGAGCTTTATGCTCGCCCTGGAACTCGAGTCGGGCGATACGGAGAGCGATCCGAATGCTATGGGCGCCTTTGAGATAAGCGACTTGTCGGAGACACGATTCAGTCCACGGTGTCCCAATGCCGTGGAGAACACAAATACGAATCTGAAAACGCATGTGGATGTCGTTTGGGCAGCGCCGACCATGGCGGGCCAGGGCTGTGTGCTGATACGTGCAACTGTGATGCAGCATCGCGATGTTTGGTTCATGGACGACGGATTGCTGACCAAGCGCATGTGCGAGGAGGAAGTGGACGACATCAATACACAGCCCACCATTGTGGATCCTTGCTGTGCCTGTGACGAGGCCAAATATGAGGTGAGCAGCAGAACCAAGAGATCCATCAAACACTAAGCAGCCTTTTCCAGCTAACCTTTGAGGGCAAATGGTCCCGTCACACGCATCCCAAGGACTTTCCGGCCAACAGCTGGCGCACAAGGTTCAGCGACATCATCGGCGCCTCGCACACCATCGACTATCGCTTCTGGCAGTATGGCGAGCTGGCTAGCGAAGGCTTGCGCGAGGTAGCCGAACATGGCTCGACGCGCACGCTGGAAAGCGAACTGAAGGATCAGAGCGAGCACATTCGAACCATTATCAAGGCGCGCGGCATTGCCTATCCAAATGTGACGGGCAAAACATTTGCTGTCTTTCGCGTCGACTCCAATCATCATTTGATTTCTTTGGTCTCCATGGTTGATCCATCGCCCGATTGGATTGTGGGCGTATCGGGACTGGAGCTGTGCTTGCCCAATTGCTCGTGGGTGGAGAACAAGGTTCACAATCTCTACCCCTGGGATGCGGGCACCGACAGCGGTCCCTCCTACATGGTCAGTCAGTTGTCTTTCATCTTTTATTTAGTTAATACTCATCATTTTATTCCTTTCTACTTTTATAGTCTGCCGATCAGCCCCAGGTGCCACCCGATGTCGTGCGCCGCATCAAGTCCAATTTTCCCAATGATCCACGCTCCCCCTTCTACGATCCCACGGGCGCAGAAATGAAGCCCTTGGCTACTTTGCACATAAACAGGCGTCGTCTTTACGAGAAGAATTGCGAAACATCTGACGGTGAGTAAATGCTTCGTATACATATGAGTAGTTATAAGCTAGGCCTAATCTCTTTTCTATTCTATTTCTATGCCGTAGCGGAGCAATTGCCGCTGGAATGCGGCACGACTGCCTGGACACGTTGGGATGAATGTAGCACCAAGTGTGGCCCTGGCAAACAGTACAGAACGCGTGAGTTTAGGAATCCCACGTTAGCCATGGTAAGAGCCATGTCTACAGTGTGGAAGCTAGTCTTTCTCACACTTTCCATTCCATATCTTCACAGCGTCACAGATGCAATAATGCTTTGCGTGAGGAGAAGAATTGCATGGGTCGCAAGTGCGCCACATTCAACGAGGAGGCGTCGGAGGGTGTGCAGCCCGAGGCGGAGCAGCCTGGCACTGATCCCGAGTGCGGACTATCCGAGTGGAGTGAATGGTCCTCATGCACCGTGACCTGTGGCACTGGCGAGCTGGTGCGCACTCGCCACTACCTCAACAGGCGGGCCAAGAAGAAGTGCCAGAAGGCAAGCAAGGCACGATTGCAAGAGACCAGAATCTGTGAGGCGATCGACTGTGGCGGCGACATAGGCAACGAGGCGGGCGGCGAGCCGGATGAAGCTCAAGCCGAAGGCGGCGTGGACGATGGCGAAGCGGGCTCAGCAGAGAAACGTTCACTCTTTCGCAACTTTCAGAGCTTCAGTCAACGCAGCGAGGACTATATACCACCAGTGTGTGGCGTCTCGCCCTGGTCGGATTTCTCGCCCTGCCTGGGACCTTGTGGTGGCACCGGGCAACGCCGTCGCATGCGCAAAGTCTGGAACAACAATGAAGTCTACGGCGTGCACGACCCAAACGATGATGGCACCGATCCCTGCCGTCACATCAAACTCATCGAAGAGGTCAACTGCACGAATCCCAGTTGCGACACGATTGTGCCCACCTATTGCTACGACTCGCTGCGCGTGAGCCACTGCCGAGACAGCGACGTGGCCAACTATTGGTACTACGATCACGTGAGTGATCAGTGCGCCATTTACTGGTCGGATCGCTGTGATACCAATCAGAACAAGTTCAAGTCGAAGGAAGAGTGCGAGGAGACCTGTCGCCTGCCCCGACGTAAGCTGGAGCTGCAGTTGGAGCGCCTTGGTTCAGAAAAGCCGCAACCCATCGACTGCATGGTCTCCGAGTGGATTGCACACAGCTGCAATGCCAGCTGCGGCGATGGCGTGCAGCTGAGGACACGTCGAGTACTGCGCACACCCAAATACGGTGGCAAACCGTGCCCCAAGCATCTGGTGCGCATGGATCGCTGCTATCAGCGCTGCGACGACATGTATTCGGTGAGTGGCGCCTTTGGCGAACGACGCCATATGCCCGCCAAGCTGCAGCCCCCGCTGGAGCCACGCGACGAGTGCCGCTACTCCGAGTGGTCCGCCTGGACGCCCTGCACCGCGAGCTGCGGCGAAAACTCTGTTCGGCAGCGCACACGCACTCTCCTCAACACAGACCTGAGCTACAAGTGCAAGGACAGGGTGCGCATCGAGAAGTGCGTCATGATGCCCTGCCTGCTCGATAGCAACGACGACAGCGAGAAGTGGTGAAGCCGATTCCCTCTCAATACTGTATATCAAATTAATTTAGCAAATTAGTATTAGCAGCTCCCACGGTTTGCATGTCGAATAAAGCAATGGCTATTAAACTAATTATATACTCATATTAATAAATAACTATATAAATATATAAATATTATCTGTGTCTTGAGATGAGTCCAATAGAAGAAGATATACAAATAAAAGCAGTTAATGTGCAGAAGACTATTTTCTGCCTTATTATTATTTATTAATATTTAAAGCTTAACATTAACTAGGCATAACAATTTCTCTACTCGCAATCTTATAGCTCATATTCCACACTTCCAGCCCAGGATCAAGCTGAAAAATCTCGCAAATTTCGCAGCTCTACAGATACCAAAAATTTCCTTAACAAATAGTTGAACTACTTTCCATTTCCCCATATGCACATAGATATATATTTATTAATCATACGACACGTTTTCGATATTATGAGAATATTTTTTCGCCATATGTTTGGCTGCCTGTTGTTTATCAATGACCTACATAAATTGCTGGATAGCTGGGCTATAAAATATTTAGTTTGAGTTCAAAGAACCTACGCAAAATAAATTAATTGGCGCCCAAGCGCCATGCAAAAGCCACACAAATTGTTGACGGCCTCTAGAAGAGCTCAACTCAACTCAAGTCAAAAAAAAAAAAGTATTTCAAATGACGAGCGAGCCAATTAAGATGTGTTAAAGAGTCGCGACGCAGTCTGAGATATATAATTGAAACGTTACGTCAACTAAACGAAAAGCGAAACTCAAAGCAATTTGGACAGTTACCATTGAGCGGTCACTGCGATTGGAAGTGCTGAGAAATGTGTCGAAGAGTTCTCTTATTATTTATGCTGAGCCTGAGTTGGCTTCAGCTCACTGCAGGCGGCTGCAGTCGTATACCGCAGGGCGCGTCGGGAGAGCGTTCGGCAGTCGATGATAATTTTAAAATCTTGATCGATGGCAATCCGACGACCTATATACCCGATCACCAATACAATGGTGAGTTGAGAGAAGTAGCTGCAGCTGCAGAGAGTCATTCTCTATGAACTTCGTCTACTTTTTAGTTTCCCTCTCCTGTCCGATTAGCCTGAAGTTTATTAGCTTTACGTTGACTGTCGAAAGCGAGGATTCATCGATGGCCTACAGCGGACAGGATATGACAGGACATTTTGAGCTGTCTGACACTGCAGAGACACGCTTCAGTAGCGGCTGCGAGAACATGATCGAGAGCACCAACACGAATGCCAAGACTCGCATCGATGTCTCGTGGATATCACCAAAGCAACCAAACAGTGGCTGTGTGCTGATCAGAGCCGGAGTGGTGCAGCATCGTGATGTGTGGTTCATCGACGATGGTTTCCTAACAAAACGCATCTGTCCAGAGGAAATCGACGAGCTGAACAGCCTAACGCCAACGCTGCAGAACTGCTGTGCCTGCGATGAGGCCAAGTATGAGGTAAGAGTGTTTCAGCTTGTAAACTGATCCAAGCATAATCTGTTTATCTTTAATTGTATAACGTGTATATAGATCATTTTGGAGCGCAAATGGGCCAGGAACACGCATGCCAAGCACTTCCCAGCGCAGGCTTGGCGCACACGTCTGGGTGAAATAATTGGCGCCTCGCATACCTATAGCTATCGTTATTGGGCATATGGCGGACGGGCCAGTCAGGGCATGCGTGAAATGGCTGAGCACGGATCCACGCGTACGCTGGAGCAGGAGATTAGGGATAATACACAGGTAGTAGAGATATTTTAATAGCGTTGACTTGCCCATTGGCATAAACTCCTTTCACATTTTCCAGAATGGCGAGGTGCGCACCATTATCAAGGCGCCTGGCATTGGGCATCGTCTGAATGCCTACGGCACCACCTTGGCGAATGCGCGTGTCGATCCACAGCATCATCAGATATCTTTGGCAGCCAAAATTGATCCATCTCCAGACTGGATAGTGGGCGTGGCTGGCTTGGAATTGTGCTTGAGCAATTGCACTTGGATGGAGCGTAAGGTGTTGAATTTATATCCTTGGGACATAGGCACCGACTCGGGACCCTCGTACATGGTGAGAGCAGTTTACTGTTCTGTTGTCATAAAGCCAAATTAAACCGTTTTATTCAAACAGTCACCCGATCAGCCACAAGTGCCGCCAGATGTTATACGCCGCATCACCTCCTCGTATCCGAGCGATTATCGCTCGCCCTTTTTTGATGACTCAGGAGCACCAATGAAGCCGCTGGCCACGCTTTATGTGACACGAAAAAAGCTATACATACGCGAGTGTGAGGAGGGTGAGGCTAGACAAATTATTATACATTAAAACTCTTCATAATTTACAGAAATTGTTTTCTAGTGCCACAAGACGGTCCCTTGGAGTGCGCAACTCATCCCTGGAACGAGTGGAGCAATTGCAGCACGCGTTGTGGACCTGGCTACTCGCATCGCTATCGCAGCTACAAGAATCCAGCGCTTGCAGCCAGCTACAGCTGCGACAGTCGCATGGAGGAAGTGCGTCAGTGCCAGGGCATACAATGCGGCGCTGCTGATGAGCAGCTGAGCAATAGTGAGTTCAATGAAGAGGGCAATGGGCCAGCCACCATGGCCGAGTGTGAGATGACCAAGTGGAGTGAGTGGTCGCCGTGCTCAAAGACTTGTGGGCGTGGCATATCGACACGCAGACGTGACTATCACAATCCCCAAGCAAGGCCGCGTTGCCAGTCAGTGGTGCGCATGCCACTCGAGGAGACAAGACAATGCTCGGGCATCGATTGTGGTGGCTCAATAGGCGATAATGGAGACATAGATGGCCTGCAGCCAGAGTCGGATCCTTTTGGAGAAGCCAATGAAGCTGGCTTTGAAAATAATAGACCCGGCTGGGGCTTGAATACCAACTACAACAGAAGGCCAACCATGGATAGAAATAATCAAGGCTGGAGTGGTAGCACTTTGCCTACGCCCAGCTATCCAGATCCAGGCAAAAGCTACCGACGACCGCCCTACGAAATAGAACGACCCACAGGCAACAGCTATGCCAACGATCAGCGAAACGATGGCTACAACGACTACAAACAGGACAACAGAGAAGAGACCAACAATGACTACAAGCAGGATAACCGCGAAGAGAGTTACAACGAATTCAAACAGGATAGTCGAGGCAGCAAATACGATTCAGGCTCTAGCATCAATAATAATAACGACTACAGCAATACCCTATATAGAGGCGGCTTCACCACGCGTGCTCCTTTTGCTCCACGCTATCCAATCCAGGCCCATCAGGATACGTTCGGCAGTAATTACAATGTGATACAGGACTATTGCTATGAGAAGCCCTTCGCCTCGACAGTCCCGTGTCTGGCCAATCCGGTTATTGTGCGCAACTATTGGTTCTACGATCACGATGATCACGAGTGCAAAATCTTCACCACAGACAATTGCGACGAGAACAACAATCGCTTTCGCACACTGATGGCCTGCGAGGGCACCTGTCTGCTGCCCCAAATCAATTTGGCCCGCACCGACGACACCGAAGAGAATCCATATGCAGCTGATAACTCCTATGGCTCTGATACCTTCCAGACAAACGGTGGCCTTAGAGGTGATGAAGGCTTTGGCCAGCCATTGTCACAGACAAGAAACAAACTTAACAATGCCAGACGTGGCAGATATGGCAGTTAAGTCGATTAATAAAGTTTAAAGCAAAAGAAATCATTAAGGAATTTATTTGGTTATGATGAGATTAATGCCAAAAGTTTTTGAAGCTGGCTTCAAATTTATTTAGTACTTCAAATACTTTTGTAATATATTTTTACATAGCTCGCTATAAAAGATATTCATATATTTGAATTGAACTTGTCCAGTTCAACTTCCACATGTATCTAAATGTTTCCCTCAGAAAAGCCCTAGCTTAGCAATTTTTAATAGAGCTATGTCTAAATAGACATTGTTGAAGAATTGATATATAATACGTTACACATTTTCGTATTCAAATTATTGCTTGCATCTGTTTGAAAGCTTTAAATACTCTACGTGCTTGCATAGCCTTAAAAAACATATGCTCTCTATTTAAAAATAATGTTTCAAAGTCTTTAAGCTATTATGCTCCCTTTATTCTTTATAGAGTTTCATTATATTCTAAGAGACATGCAGTGTCTTTCTGTTAAGAGTTGAAGAATTGCCTTCTCTTTAATTCGATTTTGATTCTCTACTTAGTTTGTTTTTCCGGCTTTTGTGGGCAGTGTTTGCTGATAAGTGAATTGTTTTGTATTTGTATCAGTGGGTCAGAAAAATAAAGTTCTCTTGCCGGGCAGAGCTTATCAGCAGCTCCGAGCAGTTGGCTTTTTGCGAACCCACAGCAAGCACCCACAGAGAAACACAAAAATGTTTAACGCTCAGTTTCAAACAGCAGCTCAAGACGACGAGTCAGCCTCTTGGGATTTAACTCGAGCATGTGGCATTCATTAGTGGTGTACGTGCTGTTGCCCTACTCTAGCTGGGCATTGATCTGCACACGTCATCCGGCCAATACTCATACGCCCAAGTCTCCGGTGGATGAGAACTATGTGATAAGCATTTCGGGCAATCCGGAAACCTATATACTCGGACAGGAGTACAACGGTGAGCCCGTGAGTTCATTGACCTTGCGCTTGAACTTCAAAAGTCTGCTTCCGATTGCTCTCGAATCATTTAAGTGTGTAAAAAAAATCAAAAGTGTTCAAGAACTATCGACGTGATAATACCCTGTAGACAGCTTGTATAGCTACAGTAATATTTACTTAGTGACTTGCAAATTCTAATCTAATAATCTGTCTTCGAAACAAAGTTGGGCGTCATCTTTTTACTGATACTCTGTAGATGGAATTATTATAAATATTTATTCGCATTCACTAAGCTATTCTCAAATTATAAACATATTGTCTATAATTTCAATATACTCCTGCCATTCATAGTGTACAGGGTATATAAAAAAATGAAAACAAAAACAAACGCTTCGCAATACTTGCGCTTTGCGTTGTAAACAAAATAGAGGCATTCGCTTCTTTCTTATCAGGATATTGCGAATTTGAAAGGTCTCACGATTTTCAAGGTCGGCTTCCCCGATAAGTGCCGTCTATATACAGCATTTGTTATTTCATTGACTTTTTTCGACAGTTTCGTTGAATGCATTCAATGGACATCGTTTTATTAGCTATATACTGGCGTTGGAGAATGAGAATGGCGACTTTAGTTATATAAACGATCTGGGTCGATTCGAGCTCAGCAATGTGATTGAGTCACGTTTTAATCCAAACTGCATTAACATGGTGGAGAACACGAATACGAATCCCAAGACCCACATGCATGTAACGTGGATAGCGCCCAGTGAGCCGGGCAACGGTTGTATATTGATTCGTGCCACAGTGTTGCAGCATCGCGATGTTTGGCACATGGACGATGGAGGATTGACGCGACGTATATGCGAGGAGGTTGTCGATGATGTGGAAAGCCAACCTACAGGCGTAGTTCCAAACAGTCCATGCTGCGCTTGTGACGAGGCGAGATACGAGGTAAGCAAAACGAACGCATAAACCAAGTGAACAGAGAAATCCAGTGGAGCAGCTACTGATTGTATTTGTCTATATCAAAAGACTGGGAATAATCGTATAAGCAGCTAATGCAAATGTAGAAATGAGTAAGTTATATTAATTTATAACTTTGCTAATCAAAGAACTCCCTTTTTTAGCTAACATTCGAAGGCGTCTGGTCGCGTAATTTGCATCCGAGGTATTTCCCAGCGCGTGGTTGGGAGACACGCTTCTGTGAGCTAGTGGGCGCCGCACATAGCTCTGACTATCGCTTCTGGGAGTCCGGTCAATTAGCTAGCGAAGGAGTCAAGCAATATGCCGAACACTGCAGCTCCCGCTTGCTTGAGCGTGAATTTAGCATCAACTTTCAGGTGAGTTCCATATATTCCGGAAAAGCATTAAATTAATAAAGTTTCATTTGCAGGATCAGAAAATACGCACCATTATTAAGGCACGTGGACCCGCCTTTCCAAATCTAAATAGCAAATCAACGGCATCGGTGCGTGTCGATCCAGTGCATCATATGATATCATTTGCATCCAAAATTGAGCCGTCGCCAGATTGGATAGTGGGCGTAAGTGGGCTAGAATTATGTCTACGAAACTGCACGTGGATGGAGTCAAAGGTGATCAATTTATATCCCTGGGATATGGGTACCGATGCGGGCCCCACTTATACGGTAAGTTAAAGGTGTGACATAAATTAATCAATATTAATTATTTTTTGTCCATCTTCCAGTCACCCGATCAGCCACAAGTACCGCCAGACGTTATTAGACGCATACGCTCCGACTTTCCCAACGATCCACGTTCACCTTTCTATGATGAGTCGGGTGCGCCAATGAAGCCAATGGCCATATTAACAGTGAAACGTAAACGCATCTACGAGCGACGTTGTGCGGATGAAGATTGTAAGTAATATTTTGAATAAACCTTGAATATGTACAAATAAAAATATGTAACTACAATAGCTAACAATGATGCGGATGTGCCGCGTGAATGCCTAACGCATCCGTGGTCCAGTTGGAGCGATTGCTCTTCGAAATGCGGCGAAGGCATGCAGTATAGAAGACGAGTCTACAAGCAGCCAGAGCTGGCCAGGATTTACAATTGCAATGTGCCGCAGTATGAGGAGCGCGCATGTGACGGCCAGTACTGCGGTCCCAACAGCGACCTGATGCGCATCATCGATGATAATAATGAATTTAACATGGGTTCCCAGCAGCAGCCGGGGAATGCATATCAGAGACGTGCTGAATGCCAACTCTCTGGTTGGAGCGGCTGGAGCTCGTGCAGTGTCACCTGTGGAGAGGGCTACCAAACGCGGCAACGACAATATCTAAATCCCAGCGCCGAGCTCAAATGCCAGAGCGTGCGCCGACTAGAGTTGCAAGAGATGCGTCCATGTGCCGGCAGAGCTTGTCTGGGTAACTTAAATGGAGGCGACATTGAAGCGCCGTATGACGAGCGGGAGCCACAGCCTGAGGTAGAAGAGCAGGAGAATGAGCAAGATCGGGAAAACTTTGACAATAATAATTTTAATAGAGATTACGATGCAGAGCAAACGGATGGTCGTACGCTTGGCGGCTTTGATGTGGGCAACTTGAAGGGCAGCGAGAGAAGAGTGAGTTATGGACAAACGCCTCGACTGGAAGACGTCGAGCGCTCTCCTTGGAGTCGTAGACCACCTAGCGACAAATACAGAGAGAATGAGCAACGAACACGTTATGGCAACAGAGAGATGAGTGAAACTATAGTACCTGCAGAACAGGAGGAAGACGACCAGCAGCAGCGCAAGCCCTGGAACAGAAAAACCTACAACAACTATAACAGAAACTTTAATAGAGAAAATATTGAACAGGACGCAAATGAGGATACGAACATGGCAAAGCGCTGCTTTGAAATGCTGCGAACCAATCAGCCACGCTGCAAAAATCAGACGATCGTTGGCCACTTTTGGTTCTACAATTTCTGTGTGGACGAGTGCATGTTATTTGCTGCTGATCCCTGCGATCGGAATGTGAATAAGTTCAGCAGATGGGAGGAGTGTGAAGAGTGTCGTCGTTCCGAATTTCAGCAGCTACAAGAGCAGCGGTCTATCTCACATGAATGCGAAATGATCTTGGCATCGCAGTGGGCGCAGCAAAGAAATCGCGAAGAACAGCGCAGCAGCTACTCTAGCAGAAGGCGTAATTATGGCAATCGACAATGGGATTAAGTGTGAGATTGTAGTCTAAGTTAATTTTAATTAGTTGCAATTCTCTGAACTTATTTTCCTTAATTTAATAAACTATTAATCAGAAACGTGATTTCTATTTCTCATTACGAACTACCGTTATAGTGTAAAGCAATGTGTAGTCATCGCGCCAAATTCGATAACAATAAAAATGTACTCGATACTTATTCTAATGTGTGTGTGTGTGTGTGTGTGTGGGCCGATTCGGCCAAATGGGAAAAAATAATGAAAATACTTATATTATTGTAATCCCTATATTAATTGCGTATATGCATATAACTAATGAATTAACAAATAAAAATACTGAATTTAACAGTGCATTACTTTATTAACCCTTCAAACGCAATAATTATGAGCTTTGCCATGTAATGACAACTCTATCAGTCTTGAACAGCAAAATTTCGGGAAGAGTTTAACTAATAAGAGAAAAAACCAGAAAAAAATGCAACAAAATCGTTTAAATGTTATACGTACTCTGTTGGCGCTTCGTTCGTTTACGCACCAATTACCTAAATATCGAAGTGTAGTTGATGCTTCTCACCAGCCACAGCAATTAATATTTCATAGAAATCTTACACAAGCAATAACAACAAAAAAACAAATTGATGAACAAAAAGCAAATAAATTAAAGGAAAAGATAACGCTTATTGGGCAGAATGAAAGCATTACCATTACCACTTTGGAGGAGGCCCAAAAGCTGGCCAAGCGTCGTGACTTGCATTTGTTGCGTTTGCAACAGCCGGATGCAAAAACCGGGCGCGTGATGTTCAAGTAATTGTAGTCGAAATAACCTATAAATACCCTATACTAACTATTCTATTATCTCTATGTAGATTGGTCACATTTGCTGAAATGCTGGCTGATGAGCCACAGGACAAAGTTGCTGCCAAAGATAAGCAGGGCTCCAAAAAGTCGGAAAAATCCTTAACCATTGGCGCTCGAATGACCGACCATGATTTGTCGTCCAGACTAAAGAATATAATCAAATGGCTGAATAAACGTCACGAGGTGCGCATTCTCATCCAGGGAAATGTGAGTGGCGCCGATGAAGGCAACGTAGAACGCATTGTCAAGGCCATTGAGGCGACCATCAAGGAGCCACAAGTCATTGGTAAAATTGTACAGAAGCGCCAAAAGGGAAGCTTCGTCAAATTCAGCATAATCCCAGTGGCAGCTGCAGTGGACACAGAAGCCTCCACACTAAAGCAATTGTGACTACCAATGGGCTTTTTCACACCTATATCAGCCGTACCTACAGATAAGAAACTAATTGAGATGTATGCGATACTCGGTAATTTGGATACAGTCCGGGCAAAGCAAAACTACTGCACCATGCGAAACCAGGAACAAAACGAACCACATCGTACAAAATCGATAGCAGTTGCCATTGTCTCAATCTTATTCATGTTCACCGTAAAATATTTATATTGGTTACGCAGATTATTGAGCGGAATTCGACAAAATGATGAGAGTGTGAGTAAGGATTAAATTAATTAGTAAAAATAAGTCTGATTCTGTAAATTGCCAATATGCATTGTGCAAATATCTCCGGAAGTTAATTTTTATTTTTTATAGTTTCATATGCCATTTATTTAAACAAATAAAAAATAAAATAAAGAAAATGTTGTCATAAGCTCTATATATATTCCGTTTGTTCCTGTAGTAAGGAAACTATATTGATATCTTCCTCTATTTTCTTTGCCAAGATCACTATACAATTTGAAGAATAAAACACTTTTTATAAATATCTTTAAATATGTTGTATTTACTTTATTTATAAGCACTTAATTATATAGTGCTATTGGTTTATTCATATACATGTAATATTTGATGGTTTTTTATTAATTCTCTTTCTATTTATATCTTTGTATTCGATTATGAAACATAATTGAATTTTAAATTTGAATAACATATCCAATAAACGAGTGAAGTATAATTTTATATGAATATATATGTTTATATAATTGGAATTTTGTTTAAAGCAGATATTGCACATGAATAAGCTAATTACAGTATATATAAAATATATAAAGCTTGATATTTGGTTTTTAAATAAATTAATTAATTTGGATGTTTATCAAGTGGAATATTAATTGTTAATTTATTTGTATAAATACAATCTTTAAAAGAAGTGAAAGGAGGCAGAGTTTAATCTGCGGTTTGGACAAGTTCTAAATGTGCTTCATGATATTTTAATAGATTGAGACTATACAAAATATATGCATAAATAGAAACTAAGACAAAACAAATAAATTACTTAGACAAAATTGTACAAATACGGCACAAGGAACATTTGCTATTTAAAAATAAAAACTTTAAATAAAGATAAGTTGACAAAAGCAATTTGAAAAGCATTTTAAAAAGTTACACCGATAAAAGCTCATATTATATTCTTTAAAATTAATATTCTTCTTAGACATTGACATTTCGTAATTTGAAAAAAATGTGGTTTTTGGAATGAACTAGAAACTAAATAAATTAACTACAGTAAATGCAAAAGCGTGTTTTTTTTTCGATAAGCTATGTTTTTGTTGCTGTTTCTATTTCTGTTTTTCCCATTGTAATTGTTGTTGGTTCCACTTACTATTATAATCAGAGTTTTAGACACGCTGTATTTCAAAGAGCTTCACCTCCGTATCATACCAAATGGCCGGCTCCACATTCCGCAAATAGATAACGCCCCAAATGTAGGTGCGGAACCAGGCCGTTGTCCCAGAATTTGCTTGATATTTTCGTATTAAAATGGGATGCGGCACAGGCAGCAGGCCCACCAAAGTGCCGTGCTGCAAGAACTTCAGTATTTCCGATTCATCAGTCAGGCCCTTGTCAATGCAAATCTTTTCCACCTGCGGGACGAGCACCTGCAGCAAACGCATTATTGTTTGCAACGGCAACTTCGAACGCCACGAAACAATCCATTCGGGTGTGGGTGTCCAACGCTCGTTGTCAGCCGGCACCATGCGTATACTGGCGCGATGTGCAACCGATAGACGAGTCTGCTCCAGCGTAGGGGATGTAGATTTGGCGGGCGACAAGTCGTTTACTTTATCATTGGGATGCGGATGTTCCCTTTCAGTCATTTGACCAATGTTTGGCGTGTCCAGCAGCGATGTTTTCAATGTGCCTGGCTCGGCGGGCTGTGCTACCGGTGCTGGAGTGTCCAACTGTGTGTCACCCAGCTGTGAACGTTCATGCGATTCCGTTTCCGATTCGAGATCTTCTTCCGCAGTCCCAGAAGCAGCAGCAGCAGCAGCAGCCGCAGCAGTCTTCTTGTTCGCTACAACATCTTCAACATCTTCGTCCTCCTCTTCTTCTTCCTCGTCAATATAATCGTCTTCGGGCGCCTGAGCCGAGGGCAGTTCCTGGCTAGTCGTAGCCGTTGTCTGCTTCCTCTGTGGCACCCGTGGCAAATTAAATTTACCACCCGCCTTTCGCCCACTCAGACACTTGGCTATGCCTGCCATATCAGTGGGCAAATTGGCCATGGCATGAAAGACATGACGTTTGCGTATGATCGTATAAACTAAATTTGAATTCCCATCAAATTGATACTGTATAATGTTGTTGAAGATCTCCAGCAAAAAGAAGACCAAGTGGTGATTGCTTGGTGCAGAGAGCAGAAACCAAGGCGTACTAAAAGCTTCCAGCAAATGTAACAGCTTTACACTAGCTACCATCGACAGGGTTTTGAGATATGGCGAAACATTCACCAAGATCGTCAACAAGCAATCAAACAGTGGCTGTAAGCGCTGATGTCCTGTGGCTATAATCTTGTGAAACACTGTGATAAGCAGATCCGCATGGGTGCCCGTAAATACCGGAATATCCATGGGCACTGTAGCCGAGTAGGCCTTGTTCAAGCGTACGCCAAAGTTACGCTCACCTAAGTAAAGAGAAAATATATTAAATGTTATAAATATATTCATTTAATTAATACATTCTCAATGTATATGTATTCATTCAACTCTTACCTGATAGCAACAGCAATATAAATACGCCAATATGCATGAGACCAACTCGCGATTGATCCGCACGTGAATAATTCAAATGATACAGTATGGGTATGAGTATGTCGAGTACATCTGAGCTCTTTAATACAAAGTACAAGAACTTTTTGTTATAGTCGCAGATCTTCCAGAAAAGGATAAGCAGCTCCTGATGGCAATGAAGGCGTTTCGTTGAATTTGGTAAATAGTTCTGTACGAGCGGATTGTTAAGCAGTCGCGTTATGCCACGTAGCACAAAATGGAAATCCTCATCACGATGCACGCGAGATAAATAATTGATGAACAGATTATCACCACAGCCGCCCTCATCGTAGGGCGTGACCAGCACGCCTCCAGCATGTGCCAATTGATGTTGCTGCTGCTGTTGCTGTTGCAGCTGTTGGTGCTGCACGACCATGTCGTGATCGAGCGTAACTATAAGCAGCTGCAAGCAGGCCTCCACCAGAGGCTCAGTCGTATCCGCGAATATCAAATGATTGTAGGGTACACCAAAGCCAACAGGATCATAGGAGCAAACAGTATTCAAGAAGGAGGTGAACAGAGGCAACGCATGCCTGTTGTCTGCGGAAGTGAAGTAGGCAATCCACTTGTTGGGCTCTTCAGATTGCTGAGGTGTACGGTACATAGGTTCCGAGAAGCAGGTGAGCAGTAGCTTTAATAGTTCTGTCCGTCTGCGTTCCATTTGCGCATTGCGTGGCGGGGATTGGGCAAATCCTACGCCTGCCTCCCAAATATATTCACAGCTATCAATATTGGCCAACTCCTCGGCCTTCTCTGGACCCGCGCGCCTCGTTGCCGTCACCGTGAAATCTGGACAAAACAATAAATCACATATGGCATTGATAAGGGATTGGGCCAGGGGCACAGTTTGGCCATGATTAGCCTGCTCTTGGGCGGGCAGATTGCTCCAAAAGAAATCACGCCACTTATCGTCCTCGAAGATGTAAGGCAATATCCGTATAAGCAACCTTACACAGTTTAATACGCATTGCTGCTCCGCCTGTGTGCGACAGCTGCTGTCGACAGCCTGTGCCAACTTTTCCACAGCCTTGTAGCAGAGTGTAGCCAAATTTGCGGGATTATCGTTTCTAATTTGACGTATTTCACTTGCTGTGACCAGGGCAAAGACATCCTCGAGCGTTGTTTGATGCGCCTGCCAGAATTGATCCCAGAATTGGTCATCATTGTTGTCAATCTTCTGATTCTTCTGCGTCAACTGAACGATTGCTTTACGAAAGTTTAGTTTCGAATCGGTGTTTCCCATATTGTCTGCTTGTTGGTGTGTTAAAACGTCTTTATTGCAGCTACTCTGTTTGCTATTGCCTCAAACAAAGTGAATACAATTGCAGTGTTGGGGTTTTACATAAATTTTGCTTCGTTTTCAATAAGAAAATTAAGAAATTCGCCTACGCACGACTAAGAAAATAGAATAGCAAGTGTTTTGTTGTTGGTTGCCAGCAGAGGTGTCATAGTTTATCGATAGAATTTACTATTGAACTTCAACATGTCTGGCAGCACTTGCTTCACAATCGTTGGAACAGCCAAATTATTATATTTGACTCTTAACGGAAAAAAGAAAATGTATATTGAATTTAATTACTCTAATTTTACTAATTTTTTTCATGGACCCCTTAGGTAAAGAAATAAAGTATTTAATACTTGTTTTACAATGCACAAGCGGCACGATAATTATTAATCGGACAGGACAATTGTGAACTCATTAACTCATTAAGCAAAAAAAAAAAAACACAGCTGGCATCTAACTATCGATATTTTCCGGTACATTTATTGTTTTTAGTGGAAGCGAGTCCCGGCAATTTGTTTAAATGTAGCTCCGTTAGGCTCACAATCCTCTAAAATAGAATGGGTTATGATGAACGCAGCGATGGCAGTAGCTCTAGCGATGCACAAGATTGTTTTCAGCGGAACATGTCAACAAAAATGGGTACACAGCAGGTCACAATGCCTAAGCATATTCCCTTTCCGGAACATGCAACCACATCCGAATGGCTGAGTGAACTTATAATGTGCGCCTTTACCATGGGCGCAGCTATTGTACAATTTATAAACATTTATCGCACCAACTGGTGGTTGCCGCAGTTCCAAGCACGTCACATGGTGGTAAGTAGTGATTGTCAAAATAGAAATCCGAATTAACAGTTTGTTTAATTTGCAGAACATTGAACTAATCGATCCATATTTACGATATCTTATACTCATATTAAATACGAGGAGATTTTTGTATTGCATGCTGTTGGCCAGATGGAAGAACAATGAGTGTCGCATAGTGCGTATGAGCCTCAAATATGGCTTCGGTGGAGTTGTTCAGCTGGGTCTCTGCTATTGCGCTTTCAGGCTCTATCAAACTCACACCTACATGTTGCTCTTTTATCTGAGTTATCCGTAAGCAATCGACTAATTTATACATACATATTGATACATATTTGTTATTCTCTCAGTGTGGTCGTATATCTCATCATATTTGGCTTTCAATTGGAACCGTTTCTACGTACTCGTTTCGAAGTACCCGGCGTTTATATCAACGATCTGCCTGTGCATAGCTGCACTACGAATGCTGTTCAAATACGCGACGAAATTGAAACGTTGCGTCATGATTTCAACAAACGCTTCAAGCAGTTGATCTTCACATGCATGCTGAATGCCTATCTAGTGCTTATACCTTGTCTTTTGTCGTTGAGCGTGCAGTATAATGTCATGCGTGCGGCGCAGCACTGCATTATCGTTTGCCTGGGCGCCTTTAGCTTGTCAGCTGTGTTTCAATATCCGGCTAAGTACAGCGATACGCTACATCGTGCCACCTTGCACTTGGGCAGCTGGCAGCGGATGGATCGCGATCCACAGACAGCGCCCTCGCAGCTAATTGTGGCAGCCAACGCGCAGAACTGGTCAAAGTATACTGTTTACGGGCATGGCACGGTGGTAAAGCACAATGGAGCGCTCTATCGGAGTCACGGCTTAGTTACTGTTGCTACGCCCGGCAATGCCAGCCATCTCCGTTTCTATGTAAGTAAAACTCTTCCTCTACATTTATTAGCTAGCAACTTATATATCTTCCTATCCATTCACAGAAACTGTTCCACAATCCCACTGTCATTTACTCCACATTAGCTACTCTGCAGGCAGCAGTGCTCCTCGTGGAGATCGCGTCGCTTAGCGCTGCCAGCATTGAATGGCACTTTGTGTTATCCATTAGCTTTGTAGCATTTACCAGCATGGTTGCTTTCTTTAAACTGGTTCGAGATTATTTGATTACCAAGCATTTATACAAAGCAGAGTGCTCCACCATTTACAATTAAGTGAACAGATTCAAATAATTCGAATAAATGCACGAATTGTAAATCTATGGAATGACTAATTTAGGATCAATATCTTAAACCAATGATAAATATTTAAGGAAATAAGATTCTATAAATCAAGAATAAATTAAATAGACATACTATTGCATCTATAAAAACCCGATGAAACCAAAATACTGATCCAAAGAATATATAGAGAATTGAATTGCATTTTGGTTAATGTGAACAACAAGCATATAGAATATATGTTAGATTATAATTGGTTTTATGCATTTTTATGAAACAAACTGAATTTCTGTTAGCCAAATCTGTTATCATTTATATATCAACTAGAATATATAGACACCTTAGAAAATATTTAATATTTTTTCTGCTATCAATTAAAAAATTTAACAAACGAATTTAGATTCTTCTAGTAACATTCTTCTGCTCACTGTAAACCCAGGAGCTACCCTGTTTGTGGTCGCGCACATTTATACCATGTTCCTGAAGAACGTTTCGCAGCTTATCACTAAGTTCGAGTAGTTCCACTTTCTTGTCATTTGTTGCTTCAACTGCCTGCTCTCGCAGTTGGCTTCGAATGGCCAGCAGATCTGCCACTAGTAAATTAACATCCACTTGGGCTTGTTGTTTTTGTTGATTCAATAGACTCGTTGAATCGCCTAGCGAACTGATGCCGAGGTTCAGCATGGATGAGCCTATGAAATTGCCTGCTGCCAGTAACAGATCAAGACAGTGGGCAGGCTCCTGTTCTGCATCTGCTTGTTGTTCATTGATGCAGCGACTGATACTGCTCATCTGGTCCATTAAGACACTTATGGCCCGTGATGTGTCAAAATCATCACGCAGACTATTATCATACTCCAAAACCATATGATTCAGCTGTGACTGCAGTGCACCTTTGTCCAGATATTTGGGCGCCTTTTGGAATTGCATATAAGCGTTTAGATCTGCGTGGAAATTTCTGAACTTTTTCAACGTTTGACGTGCGGTCAACATGAGTTGATCACTGTAAGGCATCGCATTATTGTAATTGGATAGGAGGCAGGCCATGCGAAACTCATCCGCTGTATAACTCTTCAACATTTCATCTACGGTAATTGTATTTCCCAATGACTTAGACATCTTCTGTTGGTCCCCCACTAAATGAAGTTGGCCAGTGTGAAGCCAATAGTTGACCCATTGATTCTTATTGTAGTATGTACAGCACTGAGCTTCTTCATTCTCATGATGAGGAAACCGCAAATCGAGACCGCCAGCATGGAAATCCAATTCATTGCCAAAAAACATACCAGCTATTGCGCTGCATTCTATATGCCAACCGGGACGTCCTTCGCCACCCCATTTCGAACTCCAACTCGGTTCATGCTGTGACTTTTTCGCCTTCCAGAGCGCAAAATCTGCAGCATTTCGTTTGCCTTGCTCGTTTTCTTGGACAGTTCGTTCATCTCTGCTGATGTTTTGTAATTTTCCATAGCTCTGACATTTGCTTACATCAAAATAAACTGATTTATCTTCAGCTACATATGCGTGCTCGTTTTCAATCAGTTCCTCTATAAAGCGCTGGATCACAGGTATACTGGCTGAGACATGTGTTCGCATATTGGGAGGTTTCACATTCAATCGCAACATATCCTCCTTAAATTCTGCATCGTAAGAGCGTGCCAACTCCTGCCAATTACATCCCTTTTCCTTACTACGCCTGATAATTTTGTCATCCACATCGGTGATATTCATGGCTGTTATCAAATTGTATTTGAAATGGTCTCGCAGTATCCGCTGTATTATGTCAACTTTTACATAGGTGCTCGCATGTCCCACATGTGTTTTATCATACACTGTTGGCCCACATGTGTACCAGGTAACCATATGTGGATTCCGCAGCACCAATGGCACTTTGCCACGCACTCTGTGATTGTAAATGTTTATACCGGTGAACTCGCCGCATGGTCTCTGCCAGCTGTTGGCAAATGGTTGTGTGGACTTGGAAGTGCTGTTGCTGTTAATCGAACGACGAAATTGTTGTGAATTGAGGGCCCTTTTGCATTCTTCTAAACGAAAACTACTACAAAGAGAACATCAGCGGTTTGTATATATAATCAATGTGCTTCCATACTTACAGTTTTAACATATTTCTAAGTGACTGACAACAATTTAAATTTTAAAATTTTGTCTAAAATTTTTGTTTTGATTTTTCAGCAACAGCTGATTCACGATTGTCGATCATAATTATCGATATCCGTGTATTTTTGTTATAATCAGATGTGATATATTCATAAACTACCAAGCGATTATTGAGAGGCCAAAATATTATCGATATGTCAATTTGTTAGCGCGAATCGTCCCTGGTTTTCAAAAATGCTTCTTGTAAATTGTTAATACATCAACATGTATAAGAGACATTATTTCTATTATTTGAATAACTAACAAGTAAATAAAATATTGCTTGTTGTTGGTAACAATGGCACAAACCAGCTAAAGAACTTTTGGCAGTTTAAATGCTGAAAAACTTTACACCTTAACTTTTTATAAATTTAATGAAACCTAATGTTATTTTGTATTATATTGTGTATACAAATTTCAAATAAATGTTTTAAGGCATAGTTAGTTATTTTAAAATATTTATTTCTTATAGCTCTTATTTGCCTATTTAAGAAAGGTTTCATAACTTAAACTTCTTTTTTTTTCCTTTATTATGAGCTCAATCAATATAATTAAGTAAAATGTGAAAATCAAGCAGCACCGACAGTATAATACTCGCTCGTTTTATAATCTCTCTATCGATCTATATATATCTATATAGAAGCAATCCAAGAATATTTAAAATTTTTAGTCAATCTATAGAGCTAGCCAACAACATTCAAATTGAAATGTGAAACAATAAACTTGAGACTTTTATGAGTTGCGTGTGTTTATACGAATAGTTTTGTTTACATACCGACAGATGGACGCACTTAAGAGAAAACCAACCGACTCTCTTTTCGCATTGAAAACGAGCGTGAAAAAGCATTGTTTGGCAAATGGCAGAAATCATACGCACCATGGCCAAGCCGTTTGCCAAAAACTTTCTTCAATGCGTAAGCGAAAAATACGAGCATTGAGGTCAAGGATATTTCATGCCACAAGCAGGTGAGAAATCGGAAAAGAAAAGTAGCGTAGTATTTTTGGTAACTAAATTAAATGTGACTTAGGCATTCGCTGTGACCCGACTGGCTGAGTGGCTAGCTGGCTGGTTGACTGGCTGAAAAGGAGGTTAAGTTAAATTGCGAACAAATTAAAAGGGAGTTAGACTTGCGGCCTGGAATTCCCCTTTTGAAAATTACGTATACATAACTATATTCGTATATGGGGCACGCTTGTGCCGGTAATTGGATATTTCACAGATTTGGGCTTGGTCTATTGTTCGCTTCTTGGCAATTGATATTAATTTATTGGCTGTGCTTTTTAAATCGGCATCGCGTGAAAACATTTGTGCGCCCAGAAATTAGCATGAATAAGCAATACTGCTTGTTGCTGTTGCTGTTGCAGTTGCAATTGCTGTTGCTTTTTCAGTTGCTTTGCTGTTGCTGTTGCTGCTTGTGTGGGACTGCACCTAGTGCAAGGTGCAGTTCCGAATAATAGAAATTAGATTGAAAGCCTGGCCAGGCTCACTGGGCCATGCCAAAATATGATTCTGGGTTTGGTATCCTGCTGATTAAGGTCAGCAAAGCGATTATATTGACTCAAGTAAGGAAACCCAGCCCAACAAAACCTTTCAGGCCTTAATGATTGCCAACAATTTGAACTACTTGCTCAAGTACAATTTGTAAGAGAATCATATTTGAAAATAAGACCTTAACTCATATGTAATTTTCATTAATATTTCATGCTTAATTATTTAGATTTTGTTTATTAAGACAAATTTGTATTAAATATATAAATTATGAGAATATGTTTTTATTTAAATAAATAATACATATTTAAATTAAAAAACTAAAAATAATTTGTATTTATATATTAAAAGCTATTAATAAATGATTTTAATTGTGTTCTGTAAACTTTTGTTTTTAATTTGTTTAGTATTTTTTATTTAATATATAAATATGCATTAAGCACAACATTTAATGTTTTATGTAATATATAGTAAGCAGAATGTGTGTTTTAGTAGTTTTCATATGATTTCATATTTTTTCTATATTTTATAAATATTCTAGCTAGAATTTACCGACCTTGGCAACATGTAAGAAGAACTCTCTACGGCTCAGCTTCTGCACATTGCCGGTTTTCTCTAAAGAAGCACTCAGTTGCAATTGAAAAGCCAAAAAAAAAAAGGAAAAAACAAAACAAAAAGAAAACTAAATTCAAATCTATAGCCATAGAATGTCAGTCTAACAACAACAAACAGTGGCAAGTTTTCATGTCCAAGGCGTATTTATGTCAACCGGAAGTAGGTTTACTGACCCACGTATACGTTTCAATACGACGGACAGCCGAAGACTTCGTCCGTTGAAGCACACTTCGGCTGCACAATAGAGGCGACTACTGCTGGACATATGTATCTGAAACTGGCTGGCTTACCTTAGCTTAGCCTAGCGGCTAGCGGCTCCAGGTGCCATACGAAGACGACGAGCAACGTCAGCGACAACTCGTAGTATAAGAAGGCATTTTCTTTCAAAGTTTTAGTTTTCCAACGAACGGCAAGTGCATCGGATCGATGCGAAAAGCGCGTTGTGCTGACTCCCTAATTCGATTTAAATAATTGTATGTACACACACACACACACACACATACATATACACACAACACACATTTAAGTGTTGCTTGCCGAGTGTGGCACTTAAATGAAGTCAAACACAACTCCTTTTAAGTGTATACAATTTAGAGCTCAGCTCAGCTAATAAGCGCTAGCGTGAATATCAAATGTTTAATCAATGCCGGAGATAATAATAGTACAAACTAATTAAAAATGTGTCAAGAAAGGACACGGAATTTCATTATTCAATTAAGAGAATATATTTCAAGCTGTGTAATGCTTAAATATACATTAATTAATCAAGAAACACATAAAAATATATATTAGGATTACAATTAAATTTAAATAATAAACAATTTAATAACTAACAAACTAATTGAAATGCGATTCGAAAAGCTTGTAGAACACTACGAAAATACACTACTAAAATTATATATTATAAAATAAATTTCAATAAAAAAGAACTATTAACTTAAAATTAAAAAGTTATCAAAAGGCATCAACAAACCAACTGACTGCATAATATTTGGACATGGCTAAAAGACTTAAATAATTCAACTTTTTCATGAGAATTTTTTTTTTTTAGATTGTAGATGGCCAAAGAGATAAACTCACTATTCAGAGATTCAGAGATTGCATGCGATTCTACTTCTATAGTCTTGCAATTTTTGATGAGAAATTGGCCAAAAAAATCTTTGGCAAAAAGTAAACATTTGAGTCCAAAATTAATTTACTAAAAATTAAAAATCCATTTTTTGGTGCTTTTTACTGAAAAGAAAATTATATACACAAATATGAAAATTTTTAAATAAGAAAAAAATATTTGTAACTAATAAGCAAAATGTTATAAAATTTTTCCAAACTGTTTTGCACGAAACAATCTGTTGAAATCTATTAAATGGGAAAACCCAAAAAGTAAAAATTTCAATTCTTAAAGCGAAAGAAAATTGCAAAGTGTTAAGCTGAATGGAAATTTGCCATCACGACACTAACCAAGGATTTTTCCTTTTTTTTTTCGTTTACTTGCGGTGTGCTCTGTGCATGTGTGTATGTGTGTGTGTGGCACATTAATAAACGTTGTTGTTGTTGCTGCTGTTGGCAGACTGTGCTGTGTTGCAACTAGACGGACGCCAAGGAGTGTGGCAAGTCGCGTTGGTCATTCAAGTGCTGGCTGGTTGTTGACTTGTGTAAAATTGTTGCTATTTTGACCCCCTTAAACCCAAAGCCAAGGAGAAGGCAAAAGGCAAACGAAGCCTAGACCCAATGATGTGAGCGCGAGAGACATACTCACACACACACACACACACTCACAAGGTATGTTTGTGTATGTGTCTGCATTGAAAATAGATTTCACGTCACTTTTTAAGCCAAAAGTTTGGTTTAGGTTTACGCACAGCCTTTTCAATATAGGTTAATCAAATTGTTTTCAGGCTTAGAACGCATGCGAAAATTGTGGCACACACACATTTATATATGCATATATAGGTATACAAACACACTGATACACGCTTACAATGTATATCGCGTGTCATAACAACAGGTGCCACGCGGCAAGTGAGCAACACAAGTACACACACACACACACACACACACACACACACACACACACACACACACACAGAAGAGTAACTTGCAGACACACACACACACACACACACACATAGTAGCATCGCTTGCAGGCAATGGCGCCGGCAGCATTTCGTTCGCTTACGTTTTGCGGCGAATTGGCAAGGCGAATTCACGTTCGCTACTTGACGTGGGAATATTTGCCAACTTTTAAGTGTCTTTCAAAGCAATTACAACTTTGGCTTTGATTTCGCCTTGACTGTTGACAGCCGCGAAATTCAAAACTTTATGGTTAAGTGAAATTCTTTTGTTGGTAGCGCAATATGAATTTATATTGAATTCCCTTCTAAAAGAGATCCAAACAGCATTTGAAGATGAATAACAGTTTAAATCACTTTCACTAATTACTTGCGTATAAGCGAACAGTTAAAGTCAATGCACATTTTTGCTATCAGTGTTATTTGGTGCAGCTTTAAAGTGCAACACAAAACAGCAATTTGCCACATGCAACGTGAGGCATAGCCACAATCTAGACACGCACAAGTTATGCTCTCGTTAGCGAACATCAATCGTAGGCGAATCAAATGAGTAGAACTGGCTGAGCTCACGTTAGCCAAATACCCTGTAAACATGCAATATCTGTAATAACTCAATGCTTCATCTTTAACCTACTTAATCACTTATTTAATATGCATTCGAAGACTCTCTCGTACAGGGTAGAAACAGGAGTAGAGGTGACAGTACTTATATACCCTGCAGCAAGCTATACTATAAATTATAGCAACCTAAATCAAATACCCATCAGTCTGTAACATATATTTATTACAGAGTATACAATTTATACTAACTTTTACTCTATCAGTTGAAAGTCGTTTATACCCCATGTTTCTTTAGTACACGGTATAAGAACTCAGTCTATCGTTAACTGTGTCTCTCAGATACATTTAGTTGTCTTCAACAGTTCGAGCAACATGTGAACCAGACTTAATGATCAGGCACACCCAATGTACTCGCATTACAGAGCATAAGCAATCGCTGAACTGTTAACTCTGGGTACATTGAGCTGTCTGTTGCTTTATCAGTTCGAGCAGCAGCGCTCAATGGCAATGGCAGTGAAATACTAGATATTAGAAATGCCCATAGCTATATGTATGCAATATATTATATAGTAGTGAAAAATAATTACTATTTTCGCAACTTCTCTCATACATCGCACATCGCGCATCGTATATCGGCTTTTCCGTTGCACATTTGCCCAGGTTTGGGTATTTCTTTATTCAGTCGGCCTATGGAGCTTCGCGTGTTTGGTGCACTGACATTGCATTGCACATTGCCATAGAAGGTCTTACTGACAGTCGTCTATGGCCATAAAATTGGATACGTACGGAGTAAGTGTGGCGATATAATTTTAGTTGCTTCGTGTCACTTACTTTACCTGTGCAGCCGAAGGACTTGAGTATTTTCGTCAAGCTTTAATCGAAATAATTATAAATAACCACCAACAAATTTTGGGCCTTTTACAAAAATTGGCTAGGAGCGAACTTATTCCGTTAGAGTAAAAGGAAAGAAGTTGCTTAATTGATATGAAATAATTTTTAAGAAATAATAATAAATAATAAAATAAAATTTAAAAATATTATATTTAATTTTAAAGAAACTAAATAACAATATTGCTTGGTACTGGATTCGAACCTGAGCCTGTCATACTCAGCTCAGAGCTCAGCTATGCCAGCAATGTAAAGAGAGGAGAGCGAGTGAGAGGAGTAAAAAGCCAAAGGCATTTTAATTTCCCTCTTCATTAAGAGAGTCAGAAAGAGAAAGACAGCGATACAAAACCCTTAGAAGCAAATTTAAGAAGGAATTAAAAAAGACCAAGAAACAAACTGATAAATTCCCTATATTCATGTGAAAAATAATTATAATTTAATGATTTGAAAATGTGTAATATTACCATTCTTATTAATATTTAATAACATATCTTTGTCTCCTTTTACAGAATTAAGAACTATGGCACATCTTCCAGGCTACAATAATTGCTGCTTACTTTAAAATAATACGGAGTGCTTCCTGTGCCAGCTTAGTGTTTACCCTCAAGGAGTTCTTGCAGAGAGAACAGCACCAATGATTAATCATGCAGCAAACATTATCATACTCATCATCACCTTCACCAACGCTCATCTCGACAATTGCCCAGCCAATCAGCAGATCGCCCACGGATACAGACACAGCCACAGCCACAGCTACAGCCACGACCATAGCTGCGCCTGCTATAATATCTGTCGACTATAGCTACGATCCGAATCGCATAATGTCCCCATCGGCTCATAGCCATGTCAGCTATACGGCCAAGCGAGATCGGCGCGGTTCAGAGATTGCCTCCGAGACGCTTTATATGGAAAAGAGCTCCGCGAGTATTCAGCCCTACAGCAGTCTGTTTGGTGATCCAGTACCCCCACCGCAACCAGAAGATTACTTTGGCACGGCAGCCTTTGAGACGATACGTGCTGGATCTATAGAAATACCCAGTTCTGAGGAGGATACGCTCGTGGCTGCCGTGGCCCTCAACACGCTGATGGGTCAGGAGAGTCGACGCAGGCTCTTCTCCAATGTGCCCTATAGCACTCTAAGGGCTCAGTCTCAATCCATACCGCGACTGCAACCGCCTGATATACAAATACTGCCCAATTCGAGTGGAGGCTCCAGCTCTGAGCAGCTCGATTCACCGAATTTTATGCTTCTTACACCGCAGGACATAGTCAATAAGCCAGATGTATACGAAAGTGAATACGAACAGGCCACACAGGCTACGGAACGCACTTTCGAGGAGCAGGAAACACAGACTGGAAATAGGTAAGTGAATATAGCAAAAAAGCAATTCTCCAGAGAAGAATTTGTCTAATCGATTCTCAACCTTTGCAGGCCCATTTCGGACTTAGATTGGTATCGTCCAACGCCACAGCATTTCGCAGAGTTCAGCCGCATACCCAAGATGCGACCCAGCTCCAAGATGGTCATGTCCATGAAGCACGAGGAGATGCCACTATCTCCGCTTGCCACCATGCTGCAAGACTCAAACGGTTCGAGCAGCGGAGGTGAAGATCAATTGCTGAACAATGAAGCGCAGCAAATGCCAGTCAGAGGCACGACACCCACGTTAGATAGAAATCTCATACTCTCGCCAAAGCAATATCTGCAGCAACAGCAAAGAGGGCTAATGCTCAACGAGCGACAGCTGCTTGAAAGTATGCGGGCTTACGGCCTGGAGAAACCTCAAACACCCAGCGTGCAGCAGAGTCAGTTGCCAGAGTCCAGCACTGACATGGAAGAGCAGACGCAATCACAGATTTTATCGCCCGTCGTTATGAAGGAGTCGATTGCAACGGGCGGAGAATATCGGTAAGTTTTGAGACTTCAAATAGTAGCATCACTTAATATTAAATAGTTTTTCTTTTATCCCAATTTAGTGTGGGTGACACAAGACTGCACAAGAAGTCTGCCTTCACCATACTCTCGGTACGTTCACCCAAATCCTCGCTGAGTCACAGTCCAAGTGGCACGCCTGTGACTCAACGACAAACACCGATCAACAGACATTCCTCGCTACAGTCAACAACTACCTCGTCGAATGCAGCTCAGCCGCAGCCGCAGCCACAGTTGAGGCCGCGTCGCAAGTCGCTGACAGCATCACGCTTACCGCAATTGCCGCCCAGCAGCCAGCCAGTTAATGATGATTCGCCACGGCCCTCGGTTCAATTCAATATGAGCGGACGTTATAGTCCAAGCAAACTGGCCATGCCCACAAAGGGCATATTGCAGCAGAGGGATTCGTTGACCTCGTCGGTGGATACGTATACGCCTCGTACTCAGCGACGTGATTCTATGGGCATAGCATCATCTCCCTTTGGTCAGCGCATTAAAAGTCTGGAATCGTTGCCTCTGATCTCGCAACCCTATTACAGCGGCATACCTCGTTTGCATAGCTCCACCATGGAACTGGATAAGGAGACAAGCCGTTTCCGTAGATCCTCAATGGAGATGGACAAGGAGACAACAATAATACCACCGGGCACATTGCCGCGTCCTCTAAAGCCAAACCCAAATCCAACACGTAAGCAACGTGGACTGCTTGGAGTGATCAACAAGTCGATTGCTGATGACTCCCCTAGCCAGCCCAACCGATCAAATTGGATGAGTTTGGATGATCTAACCATAGGTACACATTTGGCCAAGTCCACCTTTGATCCAATGCGCATCCAGGCAAGGCGACGTTCCAGCTCCACTTCGCCCGAGCGTCGCAGTTCCACGCAAACTGCTTCGGATCGCCGCAGCTCGAATCTGAGCAGCATCACAACCTCCGATTTTAGTTTCCGCCGACCCTCGACACTCTCAACACTGCCAGCAACAACCAAAACAGGAATGCAGCGACGCAAGTCGATTTATCAACCCGCTAGCAAGCTGAAGAGTCCGCGCCGACAGCCCCTTCCCAGCAAGGATTCGAAGCGCGCCAAGATAGTCAAGCCAAGTACTTTGTCACCCATTATAGGAACCCCGAACAAGGATAGCGGCAAGGATAGTCCACTGCATGGCGATGCCTACGAAGCTGCTCACAGAGACACACCGTCCGACTTGTCGACGCGTCGTGATTCTATATCCCGCATACCTGTGCGTAGTCGCCAGGATTCGTATCCAAATAGTCGTTCCAACTCGCCACTTAAGGATTTTGCCAATTTGTCCAGCTTGTCCGGAAGAAATTCACGCGCCAGCAATAGTCGTTCGCCATCGCAGACCACCATTCGCAGCAGCTTTGATAACCAGGCTCTGCTCGACAGCAGATTGACGCCCACTCGCTTTAATAGTAGTCGTCCCGCCTCGCGAGGTCCACCCTCCAGGCCTAGCTCGCGGCTGGCCCAAGCAAAGGATAGTTTGCAAGTAAATTACACAGCTAATTCGAGAGCCGAATCCCGAGCTAACTCTCGAGCCAACTCCCAGGCAGACTCACGGGCTAATTCGCGAGCAGATTCACGAGCCAACTCACGGGCAGAATCGTTGGCCAACTCGCGAGCTAACTCCCGTTTGAGCGTGCGTTCATCCATACGTTCCACGAGCATTTCTCCATCGACCGCTTCACGCAATGGTCGTCAAACTAAAATTTCGCCCAATCGCAGAAAATCTGTATCCACAAGTCCCAAAGGTCTGCCGCCAAAAGGCATGCTTGGACGTAGAATGTCACTGAGTCCTGCGGTGAAGCCGATGTCAAAACACGAGCGTAAGGAAAGCCCTCTCAGCAGTCAACGGAGAAGTTCGCGGTCTCTTATACCAACAAGCACAAGTGTGCGCAGATCTGTCTCCAAATCCACTTCTCCAGCCAAGAAAGCGACGGACAAGCCATCTGATAAATCGACAACGCCTAAAAGCAAAAAGTCTACCCAAATGTTGTCTAAGCCCAGCCCCAAGGAGAAATCCAACAAAGCAGAAAGTGCCAAAAAGAAGAACACAGCAATAGTCAAACCTGACTTTAATCTCAAGCGTAACGGAAGTAAGATCCTCGCTAAAGCCATACCTAAAAGCAGCCAAGCAAACAAGCCAAATAAGACTCCAGCAAAGCAGCTGAAACAGGAAGCTGGACAAAAGAATGGGAAAACAGAAAAGTCTGCTGGCAAAACTAATGGAGCTAGTGGCATACCCAAACCCCAAGTCCGCGAAGCATCTCAGCAGAAAAACAATAACAAATCAAACGAAAGCCCAGCAACAAAAACCAAGCAAAAGCATTCGCCGGAGAAACAAGAGACGACTGCGGCTGCTTCAGCCGCATCTGCTTCTGCTTCAGCTTCTAAAGAACATACGGGAGATGGCATCAAACCCTTGGCCATGCATGTGGGCAATGCGGTCAATGCAGCTGCAGAAGCTCTGCCCGCAGTCCGTAGCGAGGTGAATGCGACTTCAGCCAAAGCAGGAGCTGTAAAGAGACAATCTTCCAACATGTCCAACTTGGTACGCATGAGCTCACGTCTCAGCTTAGTAAGCAATAAGAAGCGATCCGATTCCGCACAGAATCGCAAAGTGGCAACGGTTCCAGAGCTGGCTCTAGAAAGTGAAGGTAAGTAGAGCTCCGTATGACTTTCTGTATAATACTCTGGTATAGAATAGGAATAGGAATTAAGTGTTTCTATTCAATACTGATTTTTGATTCTGATTTCATTCGCAGTATCAAATATGCAATCCTCACCTCAGTCTGGCGATAGCTTAGACCCCACTGCAACAAGTTCTGATGCTATGGACGGCACCACCGAGGCGCAGAAAACGGTTAATGAACATTTAATTGACCAGAAAACCCACGAAAGTGAATCTGGACTTGCCCCAATTACCGCTGCCTCGCCCACACCCAGTGGCGTCACAATGCTGGCCAAGGCCCATGATAGCGCCCCACGGCTGGACACGGCCGATGGAAGTAATGAGCAGCGCAGCTCCCCCGCCGAGTTACAAAAATCCCCTCTACCACCCACACAACCCATTGAGGCTGCAATATCTGTTCTGAATGCAGTCGACGCAGATGCAGCCAGCGGTCAGCTTAGCGCTGTGCCAGAAGCTGACAGCGAAAGAGCAAATATGCAAGAGGATCATGCAACAAACTTGCAGCATCCAATAACGACAGCTGGACTTGTTGATGATTTTCCAGTAGATGACAAGCGACTCTCACCCGATGGACAGGGCTCGACTGTGGGTAGCGGAGGAATTGCCAAGTAAGTAAATTATCTGATCTGCAAATCACGCTGATTTATTCTAGATAGAATGGTTTATTTGAATAAAATCAATAGACTTTGTTTACCCATCAAGTTTCGGGTATAAAACTGCCAACAACCAAGCCGTCTGCAGACTGACTAAGGAGACTGTCTGTTAAAGAACTTGTCCATGCCTAAAGAAAACAGAAACAAATCTCAGCCAATTTGCCACAATTTTTTGTTTGCATTTTGCTTGGAAGTCTACTAACTTTTTGCGCCGTTCTTAAACTCTCCATGTAAAAACAATTGCCAGGCATATACCCCTTGGCCAGTAAATTTACATAGCCGGAAACTGCACGAACAAGAAACGTACGGGCAAAACTTTAGACCGCCAAACCACGTAGCACACACACACGCACATATACATACCTATATATGTATATATTTATATTGCAATACATATATATATGCATATTATATAGTTGTTGTTGTAGTGGGCTTTGGGCCACCAGGCCACTCATAAATGCGTCAATAAATTTACGAGCTACTCGGGTTTGAGGGGAGGAGCTAACTTTAGGGCGACCATACGAAACGCCTTAAAGGATATCCGTTCGCTTGCCTTGTCGTCCTCAAGCGCCGACGTCCTTCGAAGTATACATATACATACAGACAAATATGTGTGTTGTATTGCAGGTCGACCAGTCGAGAGGTGTGCACATACATAACAATCTGCCTAGCTAGTTAGTTTTCGTGGCATGTCCAAAGTTTCATGCCGCAATAACAAATCAGTTTCAGCCGGACAATCGCGCCAACCACAACTAGGATTCGAATTCAAATTGAACGAAATACAAAAAACAATATTGATGCAAAATACTTAGATTTGAACGAGTGATACCTGTGATAACTGTGCTAACCAAGCATGTTGACCAAGAAGAAAAAGAACTCGGTTGTCTTTCACATTGATCTGCCGCAGAATTCATTAATCGAACCGGATAAATATCTTTTTAGGTAAACAGAAATATTATTTATATACATTTAATATATAAGGGATATCTGATTTGTTATGAAAGAGGGGCCAACTCCTAATGGAAGTTTAGAAGTTTTGTTGAACTCTTATCAAAATTTATCTACAGCTCAATTTCATAAAAGAAAAAGTTTATATTATGTTTGAGCAATGCGGATTTTATTGAGTTAAAAAGCGAAATCACTGCATAGATTCGTTTACTTGGTATATATGTACATATATTATACTAAAACAAAAACTGCTTAACTATTGATATACTATATACCATTATAATTTAGTCACAATCATTGAAAAAGACGCTAAAGAAAATTCCAAAACCAAAACATTCCTAACAATTCTCAGAAAAAAAAAATATCTTCATTAAGATTTTCTTCTTTGGAAATATGGAAATATATTGGCTGAGGGAAAAGCTCTGAAATCCTCCTAAAACATTGTTGTCTTTATTTTCAAAAGACTTTTTTGATAGTTCCGAAGATTAGGCAAACTTAATGGCAAGTACATTTCTCTGCTATATACGATATACCATGATAATTTAGTAACAGTCATTGAGCAATGCGGAAATAGTTGCAAGCTCCGAAAACTCCGAAAGCTAAAGGTTTGTTTATTCTCCAGTATATATTATATATATGTGCAGACGCATGTTAATTGAGTAGTTAATGCGACAAAAGTACGAAGAGTTTGTAGTTGCTTTCGACTGGCGTCAAGTTCTCGACCTCCAAAAGAAGTTTGGTCGTTGGCTCGAGCGGTTGTTGAAATCATATTTATTAGCGTGTGGGAAATTTTCTTTAGTTTTTGCCTTTCGGCACGTGGTCGAGTGGAAAATTGTGTAAGTGAGGGCTAATTTATGTTTAGTTTAAGTACCCATTACATTGGACTATAGTGTTACCGCAAGCGAAAAAGTTAACCTTGAACTTAAAGTGGGTTTAATAACCCCCCATGCAAATGCGAGTGCGTAACGCAAACCATATATAATCTGTGAATGAACTATATATATTTATATAGTATTTAATGTATGTAGTATGCATATGATGTACTTTCAACTTTCGACCTATAAGCTAAATATGTGCATGCTTATGCAAATGCTCTCGTGCAATTCATCTTTATCGCATCGAATGCAAAAGTCATTAAATATGCTAATGAAAATGTATGGCAACAATGCAACACGAAATCGATTTGCATAATAAATGTGAGCCATGCAAATTGAGTGCAAATTATTACCATGATATCACAAAAGGACAAGGTCTCACTCGGTCTGTGGTTATTACCCACAGTTTCCGATAGACAGTTATTATGGCAATTATGTCCCGGAATCAAGGGCTGATTCCATTAAACAGCAACTAAGGCAATTATAAAAGTCTAGTTGATTGATTTGCAATGTTGAAAATAGAAATTTTCTAATTGTTTTTTTTTTTTTTCATTTTCGATATTCATTTAATACGCATTGGAATCAAGGCTATGCATGAAATGAAATAGAAATGGACTAGAAATCAGATATTCTAATTAGTTTTTAAGCTTTACAGCCAATTTCCGATAGACAGCACAGCCAAGGCCAAGCCAAATCGATTTGATTTTAATTGGATTTACGCTTTACTCTTTTTGCTTGCTTTCTTTCAGAACTAGCAGTCAGGAGTTCCTTAAGGATGATGTGGGCAAGGCTGGCTGCTGCCGCTGCTGCACCACGCTTTGCATGCGTTTCCGACGCTCACGTTGCATGCGCTGCTGCGGACTGCGCAAGGAGCGTCTGCAAGATGCTACTGATGAGCAGCAGCCTGTGCTCGCGAGTGGTCGGAGCAGCGCCTCAACTACAACTCAATTAGAGATAGTTGATGAGGCAAAGAACGCGAAGAAACAGACACGCTGTTGGCCCATATCCAATTGCTGCAATAGTTGTCGCAAGAAGCCAAAATCCACTGATATTTCAGAGGAAAAACAGACCAAAATGAGTGTGGAACCAATGCAACATTCCACATCAAGCAATCAACCAAAGCAGCAAAGTAAATGTGGCATGTGCTTACGCAAGGTGTTCTGCTGTCGATCCGTGAATAAAGTCGATCCCATTACGGGCGACGAGACGGAGCTCAGCAAATGCTGCTTCTGTATACCCTGTAGGCGTAAACATGCAGCAGTTGCATCGGCTACCGAGCCTAAGGTGGCTTGGCGAGATCAGGACCCAGAGCTGGGCATAGCTCCTACAGATGCCGCCGTATTGGAGGGTTCCTCGATGGCACCCTCAGCAGCAACAGCAACAGAAGATATGACCAAAATGTAAGTACTTAGAAAAAGGAAATTCTATGTGAAATTTATGAATATTAATTTGAATTTATTCAAATCGATAGTTAGCTTAGCACTTTACGATTATTTGCGATTCATTGGTCAGAAATTTAATTGTCCTCTCACTGACTGATGATCGACAGTGAAAAGCTCAAAGTAACTAATCGATTAAGAACAAATGAATCAGTGAGCAATGTGAATCGCAAGCAAATATCGTCTGATAATCGATTGTCAAATATCGTTTAACTGAATTAGTTCATTTTAATAAATTTGATTTTGCGCTTTCAGGAGTTGCTGCAGGCGTTTTTGGCTGATGATGCTCTGCTGTCGCAAGAAACCACGACGCGCCTCCGATGCACGCCGACAAAGTATTATAGCACCGCCAACAAGCGAGGTAAGTGCTTATTAACATATTGACTAGTTGAATGAAGATTTGATTTCCTGGATTAAGCCTTATACAAAGTTCGACTATATTTGTAAATCTAGTTTTTATATTAAATTTAGATTTATTTTCATCCTTAGGAAACGCGTCGCAAACTCCATAATGACCTGGTGGAGTATACATCCAAGATGAAGGCTGCCATACCTGTGCTACCGTTGTACCTCGCCTGGTTTTGCGCCTTTTGCAACGTTGTCTTTCCGGGTCTGGGTGTGTATACAAAACTAACAAATGTGCTCCGTACATTATTTAATGTACATTCACATCTTATCTGTATAGGCACACTGCTCTCTGGATTATTCTGCCTTTGTGTTGGCATACCCCGCTTCTCGCAATTCGATAGCGCGCGCGCTCGCATTGGATCCTTTATCATTAATATTATTGTGGCTGTCTCTCAGTTTTTCTGCGTGCTATTCTGCTTTGTGGGCTGGGGCTGGTCCATTTGGTGGGGCACTATTATGTTAAAGTGTGCAAGTAAGTTAGACTAACACAAAATAATTAATTCATAAATCTACATCACTTTATCGAATCTTTTCAGAGAAACTAAGCAAAATCAAAAAGGTGGAACGACTAGAATTGGAGGAGGAACAGCGTCAAGCCGATATTGCTGCCGCTGCGGTGCGAGCCGAAGCAGAGGCGGCAAAGACCTAAACGTCTCTAAATATGCAATAGATCCCATTGGGATGCAGCTAAAAATGAAAGCTTCCAGATACTGCATACCTATACACTTCCAATTAAACTTCCTCGACAACCTTAGCTGGCAGTGAACAATTGGAAACAAACAGAAATTAAGTCAAACTTCCAAGATACATTTTGTTGGACAGATATAATCCAATTGGATGCAAACAAAATCATTTTAAAGCTTCCAAGACAAGACATGAAATCCAATTGGAAATAAATAAAAGATCAATTCAAACTTCCATTTAAAAGTGGCGTAAAGTACAGAGAAGACAAAAAGAATTTCACTTCCATATGTACATATATACATGCATACATTTATGCATAAATAAATATTTATATAAACTTTTGCAAATAAGTGACCTTAAATATAGACCAATAACAAATTGGGGTTAATAAAAATAATTTTGTTTACTAATAAAAAATGAACAAAGCTTTACATTTAATTTTATTTGGATGGAATAGTAGAGCTCTTGCGAAATCGTGTAAGATAATTCTATTAAAGAGCAACACACTGTAAAGTCCTGTAAGAGCGCCATCTTGAAGCTTAGGAGTGAGACATTTCCCGCGCAATAAGTTTTTATTTTACATTCTTTTATTTGCACATTAAATTTACAAAAAAGAATATACGATAATACACTGTTACACTTTTAAAAAAATTGCACACCAATGTTAATCACGACTTAATTTTGCACTGCTTGCCGATAATAACAGCTGAATAAAAGAAAAATTCTCTATTATTGCAATACTAATTCTCATTCATTTAGATTGCATTTGGAGAGCTCAGCTTTCAAAAACATACTTATAACTTGATATTTACAGTTTAATAATCAAATACATTAATTGCAAACAATGTTCGGTTAAACTGCTTTGAAATATTCGTAGTGGCGCTTCTGGAAAACGAATTACTGCTTGCGTGACTGTTGAGCTATCGTACCAGGGGCACTTGCTCTTATGAGTCAGATGTTCTATTGAACTTGTTCGCAGAGCTTCAATACAGCCCTGTAAAAAAATAAATTTTAGCATCGCCACGCGAATATAATTTCATCCATTTATTTCGCATTTAAATTACAAAATGTCACATTTAGTGAAAATGGAAAATGGCCAGAGCCAGACCATACAAGAAATGTTGGGCTGCATTGAGCGGTAAGGTGTTTTATGCGGTACATATAAACAAATACAAATACTAACATAACCTCGATTTCATTTGTTGTTCCCAGCTACAATCCGGACCATTTAAAGATACTCGAATCGTATGTTCAGGACCAGGCCAAGAATAACACTTATGATCTGGAAGCAAATCTGGCTGTCCTGAAGCTGTATCAATTCAACCCACACATGCTCAACTTCGATATCACCTACACAATTCTGTTGAAGTGTTTGACGAACCTGCCGCATACCGACTTCGTAATGGCCAAATGCTTGTTGCTGCCGCAGCAGATGAAGGATGAGAACGTGCAGACAATTATTGACTTGGCCGATATACTAGAACGTGCCGATTTCACATTGTTCTGGCAACGCGCTGAAGTTAATCGCACGATGTTCCGTCATATAAACGGCTTCCATGATTCCATACGCAAATTTGTCTCTCATGTGGTAGGCACCACATTCCAGACAATCAAGAAAGATTTGTTGAAGGAGCTGTTGGGCGGGATTGAGGACTCCACGCTGGAGAGTTGGATCAAGCGCAACGGCTGGAAGCATCAGGGACAGGGGCTTGTAGTCGTAGCCACCCAGGACGCCAAAATCAAGACAAAGAACATTACGGAAAAGATCGAGTTCGAGAATGTGGCTGCACTAATGGCACAATGTATCTAAGCTAATTAAGATTAAGTGATGCTCGACATGCCAATAAAATCGAGGCGACGACATTTACAAACTAAATACAGTATTTATTTATTACCTTATTTCAATCTACAATTAGTCAACTTTAAGAGTTATTAACCTACGACTGCTTCTTGAACTTCTTCAATATGGGGAATATCTTGTCGAACGCATCATAGATCTCTTGTCGCACCTTGGCGCCGGTTAACACCACCTTGCCCGAGACGAAGATCAGTAGAACAATACGTGGACGCACCATTCGATAAATGAGACCGGGAAACAGCTCCGGCTCGTAGCTGCTGAAATTACAATGGGTCAGAACGAGACCCTCCAGTCGAATAGGGAACTTTACATCGCACGAGCCCACCATATTTTGTATCTTAAAATCAAGGAATTTAGCCTGCAAGTGAATGACAAAATTGATTATTAAGAATTATTGTATGCATTGCCTAGCAAACGGCACTTACAGGAAAGCCCAGCTTCTGTATGATGCGTGCATATTTGCGAGCTGCTAACCGCGAGTCATCCTCGCTCTTGGCTCCTGTGCAAACCATTTTGCCTGAGCTGAAGATCAGAGCCGTGGTCCGTGGCTCACGAATGCGCATAATCACGGCGGCAAAACGCTTTGGATTGTATTCAGCATTACGTGCATGCAGCGCAATCCTCTTTAAATCCAATTTGCAACATAGATTAACGGTGGACACAATATTTTGCAGCTGCGGCACAATGCCCGGATCGGCGGAACCAGGTGTGGCAGGGGTCATTGGTGTTGATGGACCCATTGTCTGGTGAATGTTACTCAGAGATGAATCTCCGGTAGCACTTCGCTCTGTCATTGGCATCATGTGAGACATCATGCTCTGTGGCGTCTGTGGCTGCATTAGAGATTGAGGCGTGCTGCCACCTGTGTTGCTGCTCTGCTGCTGTTGCTGGTAGGAGGCAGAGGGCTGATAACTTTGCATTTGTTTGTGGGCAAGAGGAATGGAGGGTTCGTGTCCAAACAAACCGCTACCACTGCTACCATCGGGCACGCCCGTTCCATTGTCTGTCTGTTGGTTTTGCTGCTGCTGCGCGGTGACTGACGTTGTTGTTGGCTCTGGTGCGGGTGGATGATAAACTTGATGTGGTAATGCTTCAATTTGTTGATCGGCATCCAGACTGTGATGCAGCGGTGTCGGTGCATGCCCAATGCTGGGTATTGAAAACCCTGGACTCAATATATCATCCATTGTGATCTTTCTACTTATTCTTCTTTGTTATACTAATGCAGAAACTAGTGAAAATGCAACAGAATTATGCGAACGCAAATGGAAAGCCGCGTCGCTCTTCAGGGTTGCAATAAACACTTAATATATTTA
Source organism: Drosophila buzzatii (assembly GCA_035045845.1). Taxonomy (NCBI): domain Eukaryota; kingdom Metazoa; phylum Arthropoda; class Insecta; order Diptera; family Drosophilidae; genus Drosophila; species Drosophila buzzatii. The sequence goes on along the minus strand of JAWNOS010000244.1, from coordinate 11,102,518 downwards.
CGTACATCAAATAACAGCTAATTAGTTCCACTTGCCGTTCTTTTGGTCTTCCACTCTTGCGCATGTTATCGATATTGCTCATCGTTAGCGCCGATATCTTAAACAAAAAAGCGGCTTACGATTAATTAATAAAACTTCAACATTTACCGTTAATACAAATAAAAAATAAAAATATATATATATATATATATATATATATATATATTTTATTAAATAAATACCAGTGGTGCAATCTATTTATTTTCTTAGCCATGTTATCACATATCGTAGAAACGATAGCTCTATCTTTCAGTCTATAATCGAAAAACATTTCGATTTAAGCCGATTATCAACTTCTTATAACTAAAAATAAATTCAAATAAGCGTTTTTTCATATGTACAAAGAATCATAATGCTTCTAACGGCTTTATTTAAGTGACTTATAAAATAATTAACAGTTAGGATACAAATACACATTTAAGATATCATATGCAGCACATATATAAATAGAAATATTAATAATGTAAGACACATTTAGAATATCTTTGATGAATTAATACCAGAAAAAATGTGTGTATGTATTGCACAAAAGCATTTCGTTTCAAATTTATTTCATTATCATTTCATTTTTTTTTTTTTTTGTCTTTTTCATTTTGTTTATTTTTGTTTTTATATTTTATTAGAAATTATTCTAAATGATTTTATTCTTTGGCCCTTTTAACAATTTCATAGCCATAAATACAATAGCTGCCGCATGTATATATATGTATATATATCCCGATCTTCCTTTTCCGCCTTTCAATTGCCTTCTGGCTTCGGCAAGTTCGTGTCATATGCCCGTATGACAATAGATTGCGGTACAGCACCGCCTTCCTCTTGCGAAAATGCATAGCCATCTGGATGGAAAAAATATATGTAGCAACACATTATATAGATTTCAGATACGGTAATTATATGTCATTCGTGTATGGGATGGGGAAAGGGTATTTAGTGTTTAATGAATGTGTGGATGAAATGCAGAAAATCAAATGTCATTTTTCTTTATTGACCGATTCACTTTGGCTGATAACCATGGCTATATACAAGGGTATACTACTATATACTGGACTTTTATATGTCTATCTGCATATATGGTAACTAGCCCATTAAAAAATGAAGTACTGCCCAAACCCTGTTAGCCCTGGCTCTAATAGCACAGCGGGGGCATTTCGTTTAATCTGATTTCCAGGTTTCGTTAAATGATTTGTACTCACGCGATAATTCTAGTTCCGTTTCGACTCTTGTGTTGGCACGACGGGTGAAAACATTTCGTAGCAATCTCGCCGTTTCAGTAAATCTGTAGAATTAATTTTTTGTTTTTGGGGATTTGGATTTTGTAGATGGTTTTGTAATGGATTATATTACTTTAACTATTCAATTTTGGTTTTAAAATATAAAATTATGGGTAAACTTTTTTTTAATTTAAAAAAGTTTATGAATTATTTGTGGGATTTTTTTTTTCTGTTAGCAAGTTATCAAATTTTTGCCTGCTCACCAATTATCTTTTTTACGGTGCAACATTTATTTCTTTTTTTTTTTTTATTAATTTTCACTTTGAATTGTTAGCATCTACAGACAGTTTAAACAAAATGAAGATAAGTGAGCGGCTGTTGGAGAGCAATAAAAAGGAGCATGCAAAATTTTTCAAAATAATTATGTTTCTTCAATATTAGTGAACCAAAGAAATATGTTTGAGAACGGAAACATGCAATGCGAAAGCAACCTTAATATATATGTTAGTAATTTATTTGTATATTTTACAAAAATCTGTGCTATATATTTTGTTTACCATTTCCCTAACACTAACTAGTAGATACCCTCTAATTGCAGCAGTTGTTTCGTGGCCTATTCACATGGATGTATGGGTATATTGTGACTGTATGTGATTCACGATCAGTTAAGGAGTTTGGATTTTAGTGTTGTTGTAGTTATACGAGGGTAGTCTGAAAGGTTTGCAAACTAATCTCAACATTTTTCAATTTTAAATTTCAAAAAATTTCTTTAGATTTTCAATTAGGTTCTGCAATTTCTTTGAACTACCCTCGCAAGATGTGTACATTTATAACTATATTTTTATTTTTTTGGTTTGTTTGTAATTTACATTTGTTTCATGTATTACTTACACCGAATTATTGATCCCAAGGCATACATAGTACTGCGCACACACACACATACAAACACACACACACAAGAAAATATATATAAATATAGAGTATATTGATGAAAGTTTCTTTAAAATACATATTGATATAGATTGCATAGATTTTATTTTAAATAACGCAAAATAAATAAATTGCATTTTGTGAAAAGTATAGAAAATAAATAAATCAAAAATTGTGCAAAACATTTCCAACATTTTCTTCTCATAATTTTTTTTTTTTGTTGGTTTCAAATTTTTTGCCAAACTTAATTTGTTCTGTTAGTGGGACATTTATTAAATTGCATGCAAGTTGATGGAAACTAAGACATCAGTTGCAATTTCGATTGACATTAACATAGTGTATTTGATAGACACACAAATATATATATATGTAAGTATATAAATAAATATTTTATATTTTATTTAGTTTATGCTAAACATTTAGACAGGCTTGAATACAATTTCGAAATTTTGCATTTTGTTAACTTTCACTTTATTCAATACACATTTAATAGATTTTCAGATTGAAATATCTTTGGGTTTAAAACAGTTATTCATTGCATAGGTAGGTTAGAAAGGATGGCATACAGATTTACTTAAGAGACTATAGTACACATTTTTAAAACAAAATATATATTTTTATATATGTTTTCTAATATTTCACAAATTAACAATATGGAAAAACAAATACAATTGCTCTAGTCGATAGTGTTCGACTAGCAAATTCCCTGAACCATTTAAGGAGCTGTTAAAGCAATAATTTCTAGAGATGATTAATTAATACTTTGCTGGATTTATAAATCGACTTCGATCATGATTCAATTTGAGAAGGCATGTCTGGTATATAGTTAATTATTCTTATTTTTTAAACTATAAAAAAAAAGGAAATGTGCTTTATTTAAGTAAAGCATTTTCTAAAAGTATTTTCCTTTTTAATGATACACTTTTCCTTATAGCTCTCGCTCGATCGACGCCTTCATATATAGACAGGCAGACAGACGAATAGACGCAAAAGTCTAACTCAGCTTGTTAGTTTATCTTAGACAATAAAATACATATACTTCATAGAGTTAACCATGCCTGTTGCATATAGCATTACAAAATCAATTTGCTCAACTGCATAGGGTTCAGGGCATAACAACAAAAATGGAGACTGGAATAGAATTGAGCTTAAATTAAATTTTCTGTTAACTTTTTTACATACAACATGTACATCTACTTCTTTTGTACATTCATTTTTAGACGTTGGTTTAATTTTAGTTTATGGAATGTTTTCCACTTCGTTCCTTTTCTTTTTTTAATTTCTCTATAAAGATAAGTGTGGTACAATTGACTTAAGTTATAAACAACGTGTACTATGAAATAAAATTGCAACTCTTTGTAAACATTCATTTAGCTAGAGTAATCAGTATCACAGTTGGATCAATTTTAAGACTTGCATCTGTATAGAGATGATCCTCAATATATATGTATATGTATATATGTATGAATACTACAGTTTTCTTTATTATTGACAGATTGATTGATTTAAAATGGATATGGCTTGACATGCCCTGAGCATATATATATACATATAGATTCCCATATCAATTTGATGAGCACTTACTCTATAACATTTATATAAATAATTTATTTCTTTCGACGATATTAAAAACATTAATATTATATACATATATAACGGTACATAGAGACTACAGAATTTACTCTCTTCCCAGCTTTCTCTAGCTACATGTGCAGAATCTCACTGCCCTGCCATCGCTGTCGACGTCTATAGTATTCCCGTTGCTGGTCCATGGCATCCAGATCTTCATCGAAATCCAAATGCTCAACACGCAGGCGACGACCCGAAAATTCTATGCTCTGCCTTGAATGGAAGCCTCGCATCCTGATCTTATCCCGTTGAGCGCCCGATCTCTTGTCCAAATCATGCTTAAAACGAATTTCCCTTTTTTGTTTTTAATCGTAGTCGAACAATTTTTGTGGAATTGGCATGAGGGAATTGGGGATTTGTTAACAATGAATATGCATAAAAATTCACATGTTTGTTACAGATCGAACATTATTTGACATTATTTTATGTGGGTGTCGGTGTGTGTGTGGATGTTGTGTGTGTTAATAGAGGATAGAGGATAGAGAGAATTACATATGTTGTCTTTTCTTTTCGTTTTTTTTTTTTATTTCAAATTTGATTGTTGCTAATATGATAAATAATATTACAATAGTTAACTCGATATCTATATTAATATTTGCAATTTTGCCCGCTAATAAACTTAAATTGTGTTTTGACTTGACATACACGTTCACGCTACGATGAGAGAGTCTATTGGTTTAGCCTGTACACATGTTTAAATATATTGGGTTTTAAAGGTACGCCCACTTTGGAGTAAGCGAGAGAAGAATACTCGAAGCTGAGCTCTACAAAGTGAGAGGAAGTTATAGACGGAGAATAATGTAGTATTGTAAGTAGTGATGGCAACAAATTCTCATTAATCGATTATTGAATCATATGATTAAACTTAGCTGAGCGATTATAAATCGATATTAATCGAACATAATCGAAGCATTTAAAAATGCATCAGTAATGTGTTGATGTTTTTCAACTGGTTTTGATGGTTGGCTTGTGCTAGCCACTTCCATGTGCCTCCTCACAATCAACATTTTTCATTGGGTGTCTAAAGAAACAAATCTAAGTAAAGACCTGAGAGACACGAACTCGTTTATATGATTCAGCTTTAATTATCGATTAATGGACATCATATGATTAATCGGGCCATCACTAATTGTAAGGTATTACTCGATAATATATATACAAATTTCTATTCAACAGCTTTAGAGCTAGGACCATCAGCCATTAGCTTGGACTGAGCTTCTCCATAAATAAATTTAAAATCACAGAGAACTTTTTATATAAAATCAAATCAAATCTCTTTTCATAGCGTGAACGAATATATTACAGAGTCGATTATGACCGACTGCAATTTTCTTAGTTGATTTTGTTTTTTTTTTTCTATGCATACTAAATTAAAATACACACAATTTGAATTCATGACTAAATAAATACTTAATTTCAATTTCAAGCAATTTTTGCTACAATATATATACACATATAAATAAATATATAAATATATATATTTATCCAATAATACAAATATGCAAATATGTTTTGTGTTTTTCGTAATTTAGTCTATTAAATATCCTGTGCTGTGTTGTTTTCATGGCGTATAAGAACTAATACTTAAGTATAGAAAAATGATTGCTGTATACCCTGTAGACAGGTGCAAAAGGTGTTCTGACTAGAACGAATGATTGCTTCAAGTTGAACACAAATTTGTTATTACTTTGTGAAAAGTAAGACAAAAAAAAACATTTAAGAATTATTTCATATAGAACTATTTCAGTTTTCCAATAATATATTGTATGTAAGCCTGTTTTATTCCGTTATGTATATGTATTAAATAAATTTAATTAGAGCCAACTAGTTTTCAGAACTTTCGTGTGGTTTGTTAAGTCAAATAAATATAAAACTTGCTAAGAGTTAAATTGGGTTTCGTTTAAACTATGCGATAAACAGTTAGACAATAGGTGACTACTTGATTAATTAAATTGTGTGGCTAATTAAATGCAAAAGGAATTAATTGCTGATTAAATTTATAACTAAAGGACGTCTCACACGATGGTGCAAATACAAATACAAATACGAAACGATAAATGCAAATATCAAGCACGGATCGCAACGAATTGCAATTATCTAGACAACTATATAAACGATTCGTGCTTAAGAGTAAATAAATATAAACAAAATTAACTCTACTTAAGATGCGCAACAATTCAAATTGAAAATGTAGTAGCATTTCTTGTTTGTCTTTTCGCTTTTTTTTTAATGTTTTTTGCCAGATAAATTGTTCAACCAATTGTATAGAAAAATAAACCCAGAAATAATGCAAAATACATAGTGTAGATATATATATAGAGAAAGAGGAGATGGGCTCACTCTGTCTTTTAACGGAATACTTACGAGGATCGCGACTCTTCCATCACTTGCGAGGGATCATTACGCTGTATCTCCGACTCACGTACAGCATCCGTCAGCGTTTTGAAAACGGTATTATGTATGCTAAAAGTAAATATAAATACATATTAAATACAACTGATCTACTCAATAGATTCTTCATACGTACAGCTTGCAGATGACATCGATCAGCAGACTGGCAACGGGCACTAGAATCAAAGCCAACCAAAAGACAGGTGTCGACAGCAGCTGACTGTCCATTCCAGCAAAATTGCTCGCAAAGCTCAGCGATGGCCATATATGACTATAGATCAGCACAAACAAAAACCAGAGCAGTATCGATCCCCAAATGGCGGCATGCGTTAGCCAGGTCCACGAACTGGTAATGAGACCCGCTTTCAAGCAAACTGTAACAATTACATACTGAAAAGGAAGAAAGTAGACAATAAATGAAAATTGTTGAGAATCTCTACCTTACAAACTAAAAGCCGTATAACATATACACTCTGCTCCCAACTTTTCACTGTCCTTCTATTCCAAATCAACTCACCGTGTAAACCATATTGCCGAGCAGCAGATAATCGCTCGTCTTGCCGTCTGACCAAATGGCTTCCGACTCGAAGGCGAACAGTGGCAGCCAGAAGAGAAACACCGAGTGCAGTAACGCATTGAAGATCCATATCCAAAAGACGCGCACATTGAAGAGCTTGGCATTCTGTGAGGGTTTATAGAGCAGCGGATACTTAAGCATTGTGTCGGCCGTACAGAACTTCTCAAATAATCCAATTGCAAATGGGGGCATAGCCGTGAAGACAACGTTGTAGAGGCCAATAGTCCAGCGTTCGAACAGAATTTGACCTGACCAGCCCGAGTAAAGGGCGAACCACAGCTCAATCACATACAAGCAGACATTTTTATAGAAACTGTAGAGGATCAGCTTGCTGATTCGTGCATAATTCCAAGCACCGTGTACGAGTATGAGTCGACGCAAAAATCTAAATTGGGCAATCGAATAGTCGGAAGCGCAGGCCGCTTGCAAACCCTCCACGCCCGATATGCCAATGCCAACGCTTGCCTTCTGAATCATAGCCACATCGTTGGCTCCGTCACCAATGGCCAAGGTTACGGCCTTGGTGCTCTGTGTTACCATGTCAACCACTTCGGCCTTTTGAATGGGTGAAACACGACAACAAATGACGACGCGGCACACGAGGCATAGCTCTTGAAAATCACCACGCAGATCGCAGGTCAGGGCGTACTTCAAAGTTTTACCATCGATGACGAGCGCCACATTTGCATCCTTCGTCGAGGAGCTCTTGAACTCGCCCACATGCCGCAGCACAGCATCACGTGTGGCCTGTAAAAGAAATTTAACTTTAATAACAAATATGATAAGAAAAAGTATATGAAAGTTATTTGGTATCAGAAGAGGCTATTGATAGAGCTGCATTTGAAGTAATACGCTTCTTATCAGTTCCTTGGCCCATTTACTGAGTACTCGATAATATTGACAATGTAATCGTTCACTGTATAGCTAATCTGGTCTCTAACTTACATCCAAACTGCCCTCATTAAGTATAAGAATGTCCATGGTGTTTGAGATTAGTTTGCAGGAGTAGCCAATGTTGATGGCCGTCTCCTGCTTATCGCCCGTAAGCACCCAAATGTATATTCCAGCATCGAGTAGAGCGGCAATTGTCTCTGGCACGCCGTCCTGCAGCTTATCCTCAATAGCCGTCGCACCCAACAGCCGTAGATTGGTTTCAATTAAATTTGATGAGTCTTCCAGCTTGGTTTCCCTATACTGCAAGGCGATCGATGCCTTGTGATGTGTGTGAGTCCATTCCTCATAGACTTCATCATCGATATCCGCCACGGCCAGACAGAGCGTACGCAAACCCTCGGAGGCAAACTCCTCTAAATGCTGCAACGTTGCCTCTCGATATGATTGATCCCGCGGAGAGAGGCGCTCATATATGACCGAATCGGCACCCTTGGTAAAGAGCTTAATTTTTCCCTCGGGCGTACGAACAATGACCGACATACGTTTCCTTTGCGAGGTAAATTCAAGGACATTTAACACTTGGTAACGCAGTCGTTTGCCCAATGCATTTATCTCCACATATTCGGGCGTACGGGTATCAAAAATATAGCCAAACTTGCGAGCTCCATCGACCAATGCTCGTTCATCTGGGCTGGCGGCATGGTAGATAATGGTGCCGTCCTCCTTTTTCTCTGGTATAACCGTATGGCACACGGATAACAAGACTAGAAACTCCTCAATATCCCTGGCGGACTCGTGCCTACGCAGTATATTCTGCACCAACTCGGATTCCTCGGGCGTGCGTTCCGTTTGATAAATGCGCTTGGCTATGGAACATTTCTTGAACTCCATTACATTCCGAGTCAATGTACCCGTTTTATCCGAGAATATGTACTTGATCAGGCCCAACTCCTCGTTAAGATTCGAGGTGCGTGCACTAGCTGGCATATTCGACTCCGCGTGGTACATCTCGATATCATAATTAATGAAGATCGCCTGCAGAAAACGCACCAGCTCCAGTGTCACTTGCAGCGAAATGGGTATCAAATTGTTGTACAAAATAAAGAATGTCAACAGATTGTAGCCGAGGCTCAAGCTCTTGAAGTCTCCAATGCCCAGATACCAATCCGTTCGGGAATGTTTTTGCGTCCAAAACAAATTACACAATCCACTCGTTATGCAGAGTGAGATCAATATCATGAACAGCATCAAGATCTGTGTATTGGTCAGCTTATCAACAGTCGAACGCTTAAGTGGCGCAGATGTAGAATTCTTCATCAGTTTCGTTTCATGTCCGGAGTAGATGACCACGCCAAATATCCAAGCGGTATTCCTGAGCATGGCACCGCGCTGCAGCACCTGATCGTTGCCCAATGGAACAGCCCTGCCAAATGAATTACATTTTAAATATAATTCAAAATTTAATTGCGATTTAATATTCAATATTGAACTAATGAACTTAGTTATGAGTTCAAACGGCCTGTGCTCATTTTGTTCATTGGCTCATTTTGTGCGATAGGTGTTCATAAAGGATTCGATAGTATGTATCGATCTTGAACTGCGGAGCTGAACTAGTGACTAATTGGTCAATATAGTTCAAAATTTAAATTGAATTACTTACGGTTTGCCATACTCCTTGAGGACACCATTGAACTCGTATAGCAACCGATTTGGCAGTTCACACTCGATTCTTCCCTGTAATTGCGTCAAGTCTTTTGTGTCCAATAATTTGGCCGTCGACGCCATACCTTGGCGAATCTTCAGATTTGTCTCGCCATCCAGATTTGCCGTTTCAATGAAACACATAGCCTGCGGTTCACTGGAACAGATTCGGTAAATTGCTTAGTATTTGTATTCAAAGCTGAACTTAATATCTATTTGGTACTTACCTGGATGATAACAATATTAAGTCAGCAGGAAAGAATGTATCGATGACCACTTTTATAATATCACCAACTGTCAGCTCGGACCAGCGCACAGTGGTCCAAGTGCCATTTTCTAACCGTTCTATCAAACGATGATTGATTTCGTTATCAGCGCGATGTCGTTTCTATAATGATATTAAATATTTATATATGTATATTATATGAAATCGATTATTATATTTAATCACTTACCACATCCTCAATAATTTCCTTAATGGCGCTTACTGACAATATAAATACGAGTGGCACCAGGGTGGTGTAGCGTCCCGTTGGCGATACATCCGGAATTTGTTGTAATAATGCAATAAGTAAGAAAAATATATTGGAATATCGTCGGAATTGCTCAAAGAGAAACGACGGTATAAAGGTGAGGACACTGTGTATTAAATAAATAAATAGAAAAGAAAGCATTTATTAATCAATTACTCTACCAAATACATACACATGCACATATATCATATCTTATCAGGAGTAAGCCATGACATTTAAATAGCTAATGGGCAAATGGAAATGCGTATGGATATTACATCTGATAATCGATGGCAATTGCAATTACTCACTTATATTTAGCCGTTGATATTCGGTTATTGCAATATTTTGTTGGCTGCGGCCCATTCAGCGTTATGATGCGCTTATCGTCGGCAGTCGAGTCGTAGCTACCAAAGTTTGGTGGCTCTTCCTCATCATCTGCAAGAAAAGACACCAAAAATGAATCGAGAATTCACGTAGAGATACATATATATATTTAACAGACTAAAAATATTTCAAGCTTAGTCTATTAGCATTACTTATCAATCAATGCAACAGTTCAACTAGTTCATTCATATATTCACATATAGTTCATATATAAATCAGGCATCATAAGAGTGAATCAATAAAGTTTTATTTAAAATCCGATATTTATTGTCACCTTCTCAGACATAGAATAATAAACGGACTCAATGCAAATCATTTTCAAAATTGGCAAAGAAAAAATTGAGTGCTACGGGATTGCCCAGGGCATATTTTTTGGCAAATCGCCGCAGGCTAAAGCACGGCCTGCCCTCGTACGTGTTGTGCGGTATGCAGCATTCATCAAAGTCCAGTTCGCAGAACTGTTTGAAGGCCACGAATACGTAACGATGTTTGCCCGTCTCTGCGGGCGGACGACTGCCAATGTATTCCGCCAGCTTCTGGCCAACGGCCACATTGCAGCCGGGTATGTTGCCGACGAGCCAATGGAGCCACTCGCGATAGGTAGGCTTAGCACGGCTGGGTGCATCCGGATCAATCATGGCCAGCGTGTAGAACTTGTTTGGATCGGCCATCCATCGAATGATTGGCTCGAGCCTTACATCAAACGGGGTCATGTGGCAGCCAGGCGACACTTTGACATCGCAATGATAGGAAATGTTGATGACATACTCGGGGTTGCAGGTAACGACATCTGGTATAATCCTATGCTTCTTCATCATGGTGGCCAGCTCAATGATCGGAGATACCTTAGGGCAGGTGACGTACATTCTGATTTTGGAATTTTGTATGTCCTGTTACCGGATTTTGTTGAACTACATTGAGCTAGCTCCGTAAGGTTACTACTACTTAGTTTGATTTTTAATTAAAATTATGATTTCTTTATATTTTATTGTAAAAAAAAGTTTTCCAGCTGCATCTTCTTTAAATATATATACCCGAATATCTATCTATTAAATCCCTTTTCTTTTTTTTTTCAACCTTTGGAATTGTTTAACAAAAGATTTCGAGCTCAACTTACGACTCCAACGTATACGTAGCGCTCTGTAGACATTGCGAAAATTCATTCTGCTCCAGCGTCTGCTGCACCGCCTGCCCGAATATCTGCGTCGTGGAATTGGACGCTTTCTCAAATTTAGAATACAATTCGAGTCGTCGTTGAGGTCTCCAATCAATTCGGTTGCGGCCGTCTCAATTGACTCCTGATCCGTTCCATCTGCTATGTAGCGCTCTTCTATGCCCGAGCCAACCGCCTGAAAGGCGATGCTCTCCCTGCTTCTGGCTGACTTTGCTCTCAGTATGCCCTCCAGGTTGTATGTTTTACAAGCACTACTCTACTCTGCTGCCGCTGCTGCTACTGCTGTAGATAAGCCACAAGTGGGCGTGGCCAGTGGGCATTGCAATAGCTTCACGAAGCCGGAGCCAGCGCTTGCGCTCTCAATTTTGGCCACATTTCGTACAGATGCCCGAGTAATTTGCTCAACTCGTTTCAACTTTGACATTTTGCCAACGACATGAATAATTTATATAGTTATAGATACGCTATACACCACATATATATATCTCTCTTTGATCTGACTCTAATCGGCCAGTTGCGTTAGTTTTGAGCAATATTTCGAAACTCTTTTATCAAAGTGCGTAAAAACAAGTGCGCAATATCGATTTGTCACACATTGGACGCAGCTGAATGCCACGTGATGCACACGATAGTTAGCTACGCTGGTGCCACAATTTGTTGCACTTGGGGCCCGCTTCACAGTTTAACACTTGCCGAAAACAAAAAACAAGCGAAACTTTTGCTCACAAAAAAGACCTAACACATTTTGTATATTACAAGAAATTGTTGTCCCAGTTTTTCTTGTTGCTTGTCTTGTTTCAGTCTTTTTTTTTTTCGTAAATTTTTTGTTTGTTTGCTGCGTGCTGCGTGTTGTTCGCTCTTGCAGCTTGACTGTGCGACTGAATACAATGCGAGAGAGCGTCGTTTGCCAAGGGGTGGCGCCCCCAAACTTCAGCTGCCGCTCGAATTGGCCCAGGTGGGCCATAATGAGCAAATATTGCCAGGCACTCAGGGTCGGCAAGCCTAACGCACAGCGAACCCAATGCAGAGCCAGCAGCAAATGCAGACAAAGCGACAGTAGCAGGGGGTAGTGGCAGAGGCAGAGGCAGAGGCAGAGACGTAATGGCGATTTCAACGCTCTGATTTGTGTCCTTTGGGCTGTGTGTCGCAGAGCCATTGAAATATGGCATACGCCAAGCGCGAACATCAATTGCAAAATGGTCTAATGACAAATGGGGTATACTCTGTGAGAGGCAGCTGCCTAAGCAACATATTGTATATATAAGCAACTTATATGCTTATATCTTATTATATTCTATACACTGTTTAAACATTTAGCTTATTTTCTAAGTTACTCGCTTGATTTTAACCTAAAGAACTCTTTCAATTACTAAGAACTACTCTACCTACACTTAAAATCCATTGGCAAATCCCTCAAAGTATATTATAGTAATTAATTAAGAATTAAGCAAAGCAAAGCTCACAGCTTTATGTCCTAATCAGCATTACAGGGTATCTCAGAAGCTGAGCAATTGAACGTTAAACTCCTTTTATATTGCGATATCTGGCTAAGTAACTTCCCTTGAGTGCATTTCCCAAGCGCAAGGGAGCAATAACGATTTAGAGTGGTGCCAGCGATGTAAGTATTCGAATAGCACTTGTCATATATATTAGCTAAATATTGATATATACTCTAAAATATATACATGTTATAGCTTTGCTTGCCTTAAGTTAAATAGTTTTTAAAAGTGTTTAAAGATAAGATTGCGAAAGACACAAATTTGCTTGGCAATAGGACAGATATATATAGACGTATAGACAGCTAGAAAAATATATAATATAATATATTGACATTTAGTGTTTATATACGAGAGTTTGTATGGAACACGCCGCAGTAGGCGTGGCCTATGCCCCTAATATAATAATGTATATAGTGACTATGCCTTATAAAGCTTTCTGTCTACCCTCGCATATATGCGTCCATTAAGTGTCAGTTGCCTGTAAGGTAAACAGGTTCTTCTCTTTCTCTCGTCTTCTTCAAGATAAGATTACAATTCAGAGTACACAAAGCTGGATATATACTATATATGTAGATATACGACTGCAGTGATTCACTGAATGTACACGATTAACTTAAATATGTAAACTAGATAATAGTAAACGAAATAGTTTCACACATTTGCTATTCATAAATTCAGATATCTAACTGAAGATCAGATTAAAACTGTAGATATATATGATAGATGATATATGGTATTTTTTTTATAAGGTAATAATAAGGTAATAGTAAAACCAATAAACACCTTTGCACTTGCGCTTTTTCCGGTACATTTTCTCCATTATTATCCGCTTGGTGTTTTTCAAACAAACTTTGCATTTTTTGGGCTTCTTTGAGAGTGGCCGTGGAGCAATCGGGCCGTCCACTTCGTGGACACTGTCTCCGCTGCTATCCATATAGGTGACCGTGTTGTCGTTGGACACACCAGTATTGGTGGCGGCATCCGGTGCAAAGCTGGTGGGTCCCGTTGTAGCTGTATGCCTCAAGGCTTCACCTCTTAGGCGGCGCAGGCATTTCTGGCACCACAATTGGAATTTCTCCGGCACCGTTGCCCAGGCCGGAGGCAGCTGAAATCTGCTGGAACCGGAACCGGAACCAGAATTGTAGGCGGGATTGACTCTCGTGGAGCAGCTAGCTGGCTCCGTTTGTGATGCACCATTTGTGGACTTGTGATTGCCATTGGATGGATTTGGATTATTGTTCCTATTTGGATCTGCCATGTTGACATGATTCTTCGCATATATATATCTATATCACTCTGAAGTTCTTTGTATTTGAAACCAATTTGGATTATACTTTTGATTTAAGTTTCAATTCGATTTGACATTTTGAATTGCTGCTCGGAGCTGCCTTCAATTAATTCGTTTTATTCAAGTGCCCAACTAATTATTCACACATCGAATATTGATTTTATGAATGAAAGCTCATTAGATATGATATGAAAGAGGCACATACACACTCACTCAGGTAGGCAACGCCTTACCAAGTCAACGACCTTCTAACAAGTATAAACAACACACACACACACACACACACACACAACATTGTTCACCTATCGCGCTGTCATTCACAAATCATAAGTAAACACCTTAATTTGCGTGTGTCCACGCCAGGCATGTAGAAGGAACAGTAAAATGCGTTATGCTTATGGCTGTTATGGCTGCGTTCGGAACTGTCCTTTAGCGTGTGCACCTTGACAACAGTAAACAGTCAACGTACACAAATACTCTGCTATAATTAAGCGCATTCATTTACTGCTCCAACTAGTGCAAATACTTTAATTTAAAATGCATAAAAATTTAAGCCGTGTCGAGTTTTTAGGCAGGATCAGCTGCTTTCCTTTCCTTAGAGCAAAAATAAATGAACAAACAAATGGGAGCTGTTTTTATAGACTTTGCAATGTCTACTAATTATGACACATACTAATATTTACTAACAATTCGAATACTCATTCATCGAAATTGAAATAATGAGTAGTGAAAACAAATGTCAATCTCGTATATTGTATGTTTCATTGTTCACTGCTTATTGCTCAGAAAACACTATGACTTCATAGCTCAAGCTTACATACACTCTTTATATGAAATATACTATATTCATTTATATAATAGAAGGTTTGTTCACAAAATATTAATTCTATTTTCGATCTTGAGCAGTTGTCGTCAAATTTTGTCTATAATAATTGAATAAATTTCTCTTTCCTATTCCTGAAATTCAACACAACTCGAAAAGAAGAATACATTTTAGCCGTATAATTTGCGAAACTTTTTGAACAAATCTCGTTTAGTATTTTACTCATGTATGAATCATATATAAATATTTATTTAGAATATATACAAATATCAGACAACTATTTGCAACAAGCTCTTTCCGTAACAGCTATATGATCTCATATGAATGCGCATTCATAGAATTTCATTGAGTTTATCTCTAGAATAGACTCTTCTAACAAAATTTACTGCATTTTAATTGAATTGAAACTATTTTTCTAAAGCCAAAATGTTCTAATACCATACTTTGGCTTAAAGAATATTGTTAGGATTCCATTAAAATAAATGCATTTTTATTGCAATTTTGCATTAAACCTCTTCGTTTTGCGCTTCAATTGTATTACATAGAAATGTTATAAAGAGCATTTCGATATCAAAATTAAGCTGTAAGCATATATTACTAAGAATTCAAAGAATATTATCTAAAGCAAAGCCAATCATTAATAACAGTGTTCTAGTTTTTATAAAGGCAATATTAATGATAAGTGATACGTGATACGTCTGAGAAAAGCCTTCTTTCTTTACGTAGATTTTAAATCTAATATCTAATTAATAACTGATACGTCTTACAAAAGTATACCTTACGTAGATTTCAAATCTAACACCTATCTTAGCACCAAATATTTTCTATTTAATTGAATTCAATTGGCTTTAAAGAAATATCTCTCTCTGATTAATCTTTTGACTTGAATAAAATTATTATGTAATATCAAATAGTAAACAAAAACAAGTTTTCGCATAAATTTCGTCAGACGTGATTCATAAAATCAGCTTTCACAGTCAAAAGTAAATGCTTTCAAAGACTTTCATGACTTTGATGTCTTTGCCATCGAGTGTTATACTCCATAAAGAATAAGTGTGCTATAGTCCTTCAGTTTCGTGTGCTAAATTACAGAGAATACATCAATACCAGAGTAGCTAAGCCTTTGGTCGTAACTTAATTCTGTTTCCAGTCGAAAATTGATCATAAATATTAAAGCAGGAGCAGGAACAGGAGCAGGCGCTGAACGTCGTGGATTTTTGTAATTACGGATTGACATTTGTCCTATTAGAAGGCCAAGCTTTTATATACACATATATATGTTTATGTATATATGTATATAAATAGAAAACAGAAACAATTACAAGTCATTTTCTTTGCATTTGTTAACTTGAAAGGAAAGCCAAAAATAACGAAATATTCATATACTATATAGACTCCTATCCAGATAGCAGACCACAACGTATAGACAGACAAAATAATATTGGCTTCGTGTTTTTATTCAGTTTCTATAAATAACAACATCAAATAATATATATTTTGGATTCATTCCAAACATTTTTACTTGTGGATTCTATTTGCAATATACAAAACAACAACAACAACAAAAATGTATTTAAAATTGTAATTTCTATGGGATTTACAAGTAGCTCAATTTTAACATAATAACACAACTGTCTTAATATATTTTTTACGAGGCTTCAACAATTTAAACCAAAATACTTTCAAGTTGAGTCACTCAATCAGTTAAAGCTAAATGACTTATTTCACAGCAGCTCAGCTTAGTGTATATAGTATATAGTATATCATATATAGCGCAATTGTGTACCTGTACAGTCAACACTTGCGCAAACACTTAGCACAACAGCGCAATGGGAAGAAACAACAATTACAAAGCCCACCATTCACAGGTAAATGCATGTTGTTGACAGTTCACAATGAACAAGTTCACAAATGAATCACTTTATTTACTAGTTCATATTATCAATACAGTTCGTTAACGGGTTGAATAAATTCATATGTAAATTCAATTTGGCAATTCATAATAAGTAAGTTCATGAACAAGTTCTCAAATGAACAATTTCTCTGATTCTGATTAGATTCATATATGGATAATTTCACGTGAACAATTTGCTCGTTTATAAAAGAATATTTTAATTAACTGGCTCAATTTTTTTATATACATATATGTTAAAACTGAGGTCTTGTGTAAATATTCACCTGTAAAATTTATTTATTAGGTTCAATTCTCATATGTATGTACATACATATGTACCTATATTATATATACTATATGCATAGCCAATTAAGAATCGAAGCGTAACTTGATATGCCTTTTTATGACAAGCTAACAGCAATTTTTAAGGGTTTTCAAATAGTGAGACTTTAACTATATAATGCAAACTTGTCAACAATATTTTAAAATGAAATAATTTGCATGGAAATACACATACACACAGGAAAGTGTGCAAGTACGTGTGACAATACATTGACTGACAGCAAGGTCCCCAAATATACATGCGTATATGTGTATTTGTATATGCATATGTACCTCAATGGCAACAACAATCGAATACAAAGTAATTGTAAAAAACGAATCAATACGAAATTATTGTCCAACGAGCAATAATTGACCAGCTGGCCAAAGGCGGCCATGCTATTTGCACAGTGGGCGGAAATGGCTTATCGAAAATTATATCGAATATTTTAGTTCTATAGTATGCTATTGAAACATCATTAAGACTTAAAATATTAAATAGCAAAATTAAGTTGAAATCAAAATAAAATTTTACAAAAGTCATATACGATGCAAAACTGTAGAAAGCGTTCAACAAGTTCTAAATGCAAAACTATCCTCTACATGATCTAAAATGTCTAGATAATGAGCTAAAAATGGCACACACTGCCCCAAAAATATATAAAATCCTTAAAATTATTATAAAGAAGAAACCAAATAATATATAAAGCAACTAAAATGTTGGAAATAAATGCAAGCAAAATGAAAGGCTTTCACAGTAAAGCCTAGATCATTTAAAATATTTTGAGGCAGGTCTGAGGAACTAAGATCGAAAATGATCTGAATATCAGAATTTTAAGAAAATGACATAGAATAGGAAATAAAACATTGTGAATTTCTATAAAGAAACCAAATTTAATTAGAAATACTTTCGTTTGCTTACATAAAAATTAGACGAAATTGTATTATATATATTTGTTTTTGGCCTATTTGTATAATATACAAATAATGACGTTTTATTTATTTTTGTATTTATTTTGAAATTCGTACGTAACCGATGTATAAATAAAGTGAAAAACGCATATGTATGTATTTTCAAAATATTTATGAGTTTGGCAAGCATTAAATATATATAGAAAACTAAAAAAAATATATATAGAGATAAATATAAGTATGCATATATTATATTTCTCTAGACATTCCATGACAATATTTACTTTTGGCATATTAATTCGACTTAATAAATTCCTGATTTATTTTACCTTCTGAACGTAATTTGTGTTTACTTTCTGCATAATAAATATTAAACATATTTAATTAATAAAACTGCGCGAAATAAATTTCACTTCTTTCAAATTCTATAAAATATCAACTGAATCGTGCAGCCAAATGGCTTGCAATGAAATTGCAGGAAAAAGAGAACAATAACAAAAACAATTTACAAATAGAGATTGAAAGCGAAACACTTGATAAAAAGGGGCAAGCAATATTATTTAAAACAGAGTCCGAAAAAATAACAAAACACGAGGAAACTAGTTTGAACAACATTTGTGTACACACACGCACACAAACATGCTGGCGTATGCATGTGTATGTATGAGAAAAAACACAATTACAATAATGCAACAATGGCAAAGAAACAACCGCGAGAAATACTAAACACAATAAATAAAAGCAAGACAATTGCTGTTGACAAATGAGAGCGAGAGCGAGAGCGAGAGCAAGAGAGCGCGACACTCACATACGGTGAGAGAGTATGCAAGGTGTTGATTATAATAAAGCAGAATTAATAGAGAAGGCGCCAACCCACACCATCTTAGATATATGTAAACACACATGTATTAGGCAAGCATGCAATATATCTGTGTGTGAGTATTCTATTGAATCAACATTAGATTGTTCATGGATTAACTTATTTAAGCACAAACTCATACACACACACACACACACGTTCAGTTTAATATACATATAAGACGTGGCGCATAAGAAACCACAGTTAAGCCGCAACTACTTTATAATGTTGCCAATACTAATGCACATCTGTATGTTGTATGTGATGTGTGAATAACTGTTTTCGTTAACATCTATTATCCACCTTTGCTGTTTGTCTTTTTCAATTACTAATCACTGTGCATTTAAATTCAAAATATTTTTAAAGTCGGATATGCTTCCGGGCATTGTTCCCTAACAATATGCTATTCCAAATATGTAGTTCTACTATCGCGATAAAATGGTCAAAACAATTTATCGCGCCGAGTTTCTTTTAGCAACTCAGTTGATCCACGTAGTTTGCGCGCGTGGGTTTCAAAAGCAACTGAATAAAAGCCGCCAGCGTCTAACCTATGCGTGCGAGAGAAGAGAGTATTTCACATATGAATGTGTTGAAGAGCGTTAAAACATCCAGATGTTACCACCTGAACTCTGATTTCACCACTAACAAAAGTGACGCAAAAATATCAACCCAACGAACTCACCACATTACAGTTTGAGCATTTGAAATTTATTGCTTGCTGCTGTTATTCCACTGTTAAGCTAAAATCAAATTCGTTAATTATTATTTTAAATTATTGCGTTTGGTTCCGCTCTTTGCGTGGCATTTGCGTATGCAGCAGATGCATTGCATTTAAAGAATTAAAAAATAAAATAATAAAAATATTTAAATCCGCCCCCGGGTGGACTCGAACCACCAACCTTTCGGTTAACAGCCGAACGCGCTAACCGATTGCGCCACGGAGGCACTTGTTGAACTGATAGACAATATATTATTTAGTGCACATGCATATAACAAGTCGAGCATTTGCAAGTCTTATTTACTTAAATTAATTTTGCTTAGATGTTTCATAAATATTTTAAATAAAATATTTAAATAGTTTTACCGTCATAAAACGTTTTTTTTAATAAATAAATTTTTTTAAAATTCAAAAAGTATTTGTCAGAAGTGGGATTCGAACCCACGCCCTCAGAGAGGACCAGAACGCTCATACGAACCCCTGTTGAAGAGGCAAGATTTACAATCTTGAGTCTGGCGCCTTAGACCGCTCGGCCATCCTGACACTTGTTTGCAGTATGTCTAAAATCAAACTTAGACGATAGAACGAAATGGAATACCAATGTACAAATTAATTCTACGTATAAACTTTGCACTTGTTATTGTTATAAAATAAATAAATTATATATTGTGATAAAATAAATAAATTATATATTGTTATAAAATAAATAAATTATATATTGTTATAAAATAAATAAATTATTTACTTTATATATTATAATATTTAATTATTATAATTTTTATTACAATTTGTGTTCTGTTCTATTAACATTATTTTCTGATTTTTGTATGAATATTTATTTTTAGCCATTTAATGTTTAAGCTTTTTTAAGTTTATATTGTTTTAGATGTAATAAATATTTGTTTTGTCTATTGTAGTGTAAAAGCAACAAAGCAAATAGATTCTCGCTCATACTTGTGGAATCTGTTTTATGGTGACTTTGCCCAGAAATATACAACGGCCCATTAGCTCAGCTGGTTAGAGCGTCGTGCTAATAACGCGAAGGTCGCGGGTTCGATCCCCTCATGGGCCAAGCAATTTTTTTTCTTTTCATTTTATTTTTTCCACAACCTTTTCAAGGTATCTGAACAAGGAGTGTATAAAATAGTTTTTTTTATTGCTCGCAAATGTACAGAGAATAAAGGGAGATAGGAGGAGGACACACATGCGGCCACACACGTGAAGCTATTTTCATTGATTTTTAAAGCAACGCTAATCCCCGGGAAACCAAGTCGTTAAGACTACGGAAAGATATTATATGCTGGACATGAAACAATTTAGAGTGAAAAGCTTTCTCGCAATGAGTGGAAAATGTCAACGAATCCGCAGGCACAATCACAACCAAGTAATACACATTAGGATATGCGGGCCCAACCCCCACACGGATGATGTCATTGCGAAGTAAAGTAAGAGAAATCCAAGCAAGTGCGCTTATGCTGAGACATTTGATGATCTCAGAGCTGGACTGGGCCAAGTGTTATTTAATTTCTTATCTACCAAAGATGGCAGTGCCTAAAAGCTAATGCTTTTAATTAACTTTAAACTCAAGGTATGACTCCACACATATTTTTCTCTCTCATAGTAACCAGTTTATGTTCAATTGTTAAATTCAAATCTTTGTTTATGAAAATATTCAAATACAACAAATATTCAAAATGAATACAAGCGCGCCGAAATCGGAAAAGAATATCTGCCAGAAGTCCATACTGATGGACAAGGATGCGATTACGAATGAAATGAAAGGAAATGGATTGAAAGGAAGCAAAAAACAAGTATCTTTCAATCGATTTGTCGACTATCATATTTATACAGAGAATTCGGAAACGGAGGAAATGCCTTCCTCCTGCTTAGATGATGTTGACGACGATAACGATGATTGGGTAGCTCTAAATTTGACCTTTTCTCATCGGTTTATATCTCTTTTCAATTTCAATTTACTTGCAGGGGCTAAGTGACGAGCAACTAAGTGAAATGTCTATCCACAGACAGTGGATACGAGAGTAATATACGGGAGTAAGCAAACAAACGATAAACCATAGCCGGAAGCTGAAAACGTTCGTTTTAATGGAGGCGACGTGACAGTCGACGGGTGTCTCAATAAAAAGCAACCGTTCTCAGGTTCTAAAAGTTTTGTATATTACTTAGATATCGATTAGGCTTTTAAAAGGTAACAATAGATAAATATCATTCTCAAAGCTATTTTAGAAGGCTAGTCAACATCTGCAATAGCTCTACGTGTGCAGTTACTTCAAGGAAAAAGTTCTGAACTTATCTAACAAAAGAGTACTATATCATATCATATGTATATCTTAGATGTATAAAGATAAAAATTCTTGATAGAAAGGTTATCTAACATCAGAGCACTGTGATATATATAGTTTATAGTTTTATAGTTTTCGATTCATTTAGCACTGTGCTATATATAGTTTATAGTTTTATAGTTATTTGTTAAGATATATACTTATCGTAGGTATCACATAAAGAAAACCAAATGTGTTATAGAGAGATTTTCCATATATACATTTCTATATCATATATCATATCATATCTCAGGTAAAGTTGTCTTGGGAAAGCTCACACGCAAAAACTATATAGATACGGACTCTTACAACTTGGTTTTGAATACGGGACAACCCACTTGAAAATATTATGTATTCCTCGCTGACTTTTAATAATTTAGCGCACACGTTTGTCTCTGCATTTGGTTGATATTTACAATAGGCAAAACCCCAAGTGCAACAGGATGAAGGCATGCCAATTTAGATTATTTGCAATATTGCAGTAAAAGATAATGTAGCTGATAGGAGAAAGCAAAATATAATACAGAAGTAATATACAATGCCATCTTATAACTGTGTATTACAATTAGGAGCGATTTTCCCTGGGGTCTAAATGACGCAGAAAATATGCGACTCGTAGTTTGAAGCGAGACCACGAGTGAAGGTCTCAAGTAGAAAGCTTAACGGTTTATAACTATGGCGATTTATGGCCATATTATAAATATAAATTCGGATAGTTGTGCATCGATAGCTGTCAATGGAGCCGCTGCAGCTGTTGGGTCTATATAAGGCGGCTCTAGAGCCACAACTGGAACATACAAATCAAAATGTTTGTGAAGACCTCAATAGTAGTGTTCGCTGCTCTGTTGGCCTTGGCCCATGGAGCTGTGCAACCCTTGGGCCTAATGCCATATGACGGACGCATTGTGGGTGGCACTCCGGCTGCACTGGGCGCGTATCCGTGGCAAGTTTCGGTGCAACGTGCCGGCTCCCATTTCTGTGGAGGGAGCCTGATTGCGCCAGATCTAGTAGTAACCGCCGCCCACTGCTTGATCAAAACTGACCTCACTGTAAACAATATGCGCGTCAGAGCAGGCTCCACGGGCAAATACTCGGGTGGATCGCTGCTCGCCGTCAGAGCCTACAAGGCGCACCCTGGATACAATACTAGTCAGAAAATGTATGACATTGGCTTGATCCGATTGAAGTCGAAGTTCCAGTTAAGCAAGACCATCAATACGATTCCGCTGGCCAGCATCACGCCTTCACATGGCAAGACTGCCACCTGCTCCGGCTGGGGCGCCACAAAATTCCAGGGCTCCAATTCCTCTAATCTGTACTACATCAACACTGTTATCGTGGGTCGGAACGAGTGCGCCAGTGGCAGCTATCGATATGGCAGCAAGATCAAGGCGACTATGATCTGTGCCGCCATTCCCAATAAGGACGCCTGTAAGGGCGACTCCGGCGGACCGCTTGTATCCGGCGGCAAGTTAGTTGGCGTCGTGTCGTGGGGCACAGAGTGCGCCAATCCCATGTATCCGGGCGTCTATGCGAATGTGGCTGAACTACGCGATTGGATCACCGAAACGCAAAAGACAATTTAGCTCACACAAAGCTGATTTTAGATTAAGGAATATTCAGCACTTAAGTGGTCAGCGCCCATTCGCTGGGGCGATGATCTCTTAGCTGGATGATAAGAGTTTTTAAAGTTTGGTTTATACATTTTAGCTATATCCCACCAGACTTGTAGTTAATTAATAAATATGAAAGAACATTGAAGAAGAGTCTTGTCTAATGGGGAAGAGAATTCTCAATCGAAAGTCGTTGGGGCTTATGGAATATATCTCTTATTAGTATGCTGGGTAACTTGTCTAGCTTGTGGACTATTTATCTTTAAAAATACTTATACTAAGTATAATCTGACTATATTGGAAACATTTGATTTAAAAAGAAATCGAATGTTTTGTCAGTCTTATACTTAATGATTTCTGTTGAGATATCAAGTTTGCAGAGCATGAAAAAAATAAATAAAATAAAGGTGAATAACATTAAAAGAACTGTGAGGTATATATATATATATATTCTTGATCAGCAACAAGTTAACCAAGCGTTTTCAATCTGCTTGCCTGTCCGTAATTCAATCAAGTTCTATCAAATTTCGGCAATCTTTCCTTTGGCCTACTCTCATTTATCTTCATCTAACTCAATAAACAAAGCTAATATGCTCAATTCACTTTCTGTAAGCATTGAAAATGGGAAATCAGGGTATAATGGTTTTGTTAAATGTATGTAACAGGCAGAAGGAGACGTCGCAGACACCATAAAGTATATATATTCTTGATCAGCATAAAAAATAAGTTGATCTAGCCCTGTCCGTCCGTCCTTATGAACGTCGAGATTTCGGAAACTACAAAAGCCAGAGAGCTGAAATTTCACATGAACACTCGTATGAAGAATATTAGTTTCTTTTTTGCTGTGTTCAGGATATCTCGTAGTCGAGCCGTCTCGACTAGAGCCTTCTTGTTTTGATAGTAGTTTACTTAGGAGACTGCTTTAGTTCATGAGTTGATTCACTGAATCATTAACTCATTCAAATCAATTTGTGCTGAGGAGACAAGCTAGTCTATTCTCTCTGTTTGAGCAGCTCTTTTAATCATATATTCCCCTTCACAATTGTTCTAAGCATTTTGTACTAAGAGATGAATCAAAACTTTTGTATTTCAATTGATTTTTATTTTCTTGAATCTAAATTACTTTCATATCAAGAAATGCTTATATAAATTGTGATTCATAATCAGTTGATTCATTTCGCTTGAGTATGAATATTCAGAATGCTTAAGTCGCATTACAAAACAAACCATAAATAATTATTGAAATTAAATATAGAACTCGGGTTTTATACGACTGAGATTTCGCTTCATGATGAAGCATATTCTTCATCGATAAGTTTAAACTCTCCCTAGCTGCCTAGATACCGCTCACTCACCTTCGTATTCCTTGCGTTTGCGGCGTAGGAATGAAGTGGTCATGCGTATGCCGCGTGCCGCATTGGAGAGGATGGAGGCACGTGAATCCTTGCGATTGCGCGACGATCTGCGCCGTGAGCCACCGGACTCGACTGGCGGCTGTTGACAGGAGGAGAGTGTGCCCGCCATGGAGCTGGACTGTGGCGTGATGGGCGTGTTGGGTGTGTCGGAATCAATGAATCCCAGATTGCTATTGGCACTGTTCAGATGGATGCTCGTGTGGCTGAGCACGGGCAGCTTGCCGCTCAGCGAGGCAGCCAACTGCTCGTCCAGCCCATTGCTCGTGTCCTGCGTCTGCAGATGCTCCAATGATTCGAAATCTCTGTTGATAGCCGGCGGCATGGAATGTCGAAACCAGGACTCCTGGCGATGCAGTGAAGCGCGCTGCTGTCTGCGTCGCTGGCTGGGATTACAGCTGGCTGTTGTATTGGTCCTGCTTAGCTCCACGGAGATGCTTGGCGAGTCCTTCGCTTGCAGCTCCAAGCTCTGGCGCTGATAACAGCCAGACATATTCGTTAGAGTCGTGTCGGCTTTGAAAGCCAAGGCACTTAGTAGGTAAATATAAGTGTGTGCGTGTGTGTTTGTATAGCGTATAGATAGATCAAGGCACCTTTTAAAGCAGTTAGCTATGATATTTATTTAATTATAACATATCCACAGTTATATAAGGTCTTTAACCCAAGCTCAAGCCTTGAACTTAGTGCGCTAAGGATATGTCTCTGAGAACCTAAACAACTGACAGCCATCCACAACTTTGGCTGTCTAATATTTCTACTTGTTTCGTCTCTCCAAGCATTGCAAGTTGTACATCAAAAATTTATAGCACTTAAAACACACATAGTTATTTGGCCGTCACGCATATGCAGTTCTCGCTGACAGCAAATATAGTGTACAGTTTATATATACATATCTATATAGCATATATATCTCAGTGTATATGCATCAACAATCAGATTTGTTGATTTTCCTAAAGGCACAAATTTTCATTATCTATGCAGCTGCTAAGTTTTCATCACGTAAATGCACAGGTTTTCAATTATCGCACAATTAAATACATTAATTAATTATAGTTAACGCCAATTAGCGAGTTAAGGATATATACGCGTATCTATATCTACATAACTTCAGATGCGCCGTTGTGATTTTCGCCCAAATAATTTCTATTCGTAGCCGTTGCCGTTGCCGCCGTACCACGAAATGCGTGTCCATAACGTGCAAGAGCCGAATGACAACTGCCAAAGCAATGCCAAGCGAAGCGAAGCTAAACACTGAAAAAAAGGACATTCAATAAAATGTCCTTCGTTATCCACGAACAAAAGCCGAAGTGAAAGTTGTCAACTGCAGGAAAGCCGAAGTGGAAGTCAAAGCAAAAAGTAAGCAATACAATGATTTAGAAAACCAAAACAAACTCAAGTAATGCTAAATATTTTATTATATAAACAGAATTAAATAATGCATATTTATTGATTCATTGCATGTTAAGTCGATAAAAGCAAAACATTTATTTCTATTCATATAAACAAACACCAGGCATTCACTACATATACGACATTTAGACGAACACTTGCAAGATGGCCCATTAGCTCAGCTGGTTAGAGCGTCGTGCTAATAACGCGAAGGTCGCGGGTTCGATCCCCCCATGGGCCAACTAATTTTTTATTTTTATTTTTTTTTAAATAAACATTTTTAATAGAAATACAAGCGAAACTAAACAGTATATAACATGCCTATCTTACGTGTGCCATACGTTACCCACTCAATCTTATCAATCCTCTAGCATATAATAGGAAATGGAAAACATTTCTTCGAAATAGAAGCATTCTAACTTATGATTCACGTAAATGACTTGATTGTATGCCTAATGTTTACTTACGTGATTGCAAATAAGTATTGCCGCTGTTTACTTACGTGTTTGCAAGAGGCCTGCAGATTCGGGGCGTGAACGACGACGACTTTGCCTTGGTGCAGTTGTCTGTGCATCGGCATCTTCTTGTAGCTGGTAACGGGACACCATGTGAGTATGTGCGGGGCTTCAGATATGCGCAGATATTTGAGCAACTGGTGTGAACGACGAGTACTAAAAAATAAAGCACTCCCAAACTGGCGCGAACAACGAAAATACGAATAACGAATTGCACTGTATCATTACAACTAATGCATGTTTAGCTATTGGTATTATCTACCACACAAACACATACATGTTATTGTTTAATATTTATTGATAAGCGGAAACCAAGCAAATAAAAACAAATACACGCTTACAGCCGTGAGACGCAAAGACAGACTGATTAATAAACAGCGAAAATAACATTTTTGTAGACTGTTAATAACAGTGTGTGCCGTTAAGTGCGGCGAATATATAAATCAGCTTCCTAACTTATAAGAAAATTATTTTAAAATTGATTTAATATTATAATATTCATATTTTATCAAAATTCTATTTTGTTAGAATTTTTGGTTTTAAATTTAAAAATACCAAACTGTTTACTTTATTTATAGATAACAGCTATCTAACAGCTCTCAGCTGTTTCTAACATTATTGATTTAGTTACTTAAGAGAAGCTCTACAAGTGAAAATCTGATTAGACCAGGGCTACATAGCCATTTAAATATCTGGCAACGCCAAAAAGCCAACAAGCAGCAGCATACGTTATATTCCAAAAGTAAAATAAGAGGAATACGCAATGTTACCTGAAACGCAAGAATTATTTGGAATGACGAGACAGATTTTTAAAACGAACTATATTTATATGTATTTTATTCTATAACATATTGGTACAAAACGCCTTAAGTCTTATATACTATAAACTTGTCGATTTCAACGTTATTTTACATATTAAACATATAGGAAGATAAATCATAATTTAACTTCAATATCCATGCCGATTTTCAACTGAAAACGAGAATCCATTGTAAAGAAATTAATATTAAATCAAGCAAAATAGATAGATTAATCAATTTATTTTGTTATAGTAACTAAACGATCTGATATGGCAAGAGATGGCATCAGTTATTCAAGAGTTATATATAGGATCTATATGTGATTATGATACTGTTTTCAAAATCGGTTAATAGTGCACTTATATATAGTTTAAGTATTGTATATAAATATGTATATGTATATGTGTATGTATATATGTATATTAGTCATTCAATATGAACGATTGTGTCTGGCTGTCTTGCATTTTGTTACATATAAAATTATATATCCATTTTCTTTAAACATTATATTATTATTATTATTATACAGTCTTTAAAAAATGCAAGTGCTATATAACTCGTTGCTTTGCGTGCCTTATGTACAGGACATTTACATGAAAGAACATTCAAACAAGAAATTAGTAGAAAAATAAAATATGAGAAAATTGTGAGAAATCAAACAAAATATTTGTGGACCCGCATGAAATTTGCAATCAAATCAATGGTTGTTATAAAACATTTTCCATATTTGAGCGCACGTTGCGCAGGACGTTGTGCGTCTTAAGTATTTGATTTTTAATATCCTTTTCGACTTGTGCTTTTGCTTTGTTAACCACACGCAACTTTTCATAGGTGTCTTCGAATGCGCGCTTTGTGCGAATTAATTTGCGCCGCAATTCGGCATTTTCTTGTTCTACCTTTAGGCAATCGTGCACCGGCACGGGCAGCTCTCCGGCTGGCGGTTCCGTATCCGGCGAAAGATCTGCTGATTAGCGAGAATATTAGAATTTGTTTTGCATATTGACTTACTGCATTAACTTACCATCCTTTTCATCAGGTATAACATCGTTGACCAGCTCAACGGTCTTCAGCAGGGGATGCTGCGCATTCGACAGCTCCACGCTGTGCACCCGACCCGTATCACTCTCGATGCCCAGATCTGGCGAGGGATTGCTAAGACGTCCCATTCGCTGAGGCTGAGGCAGCTCCTCCGACGTATAGCCTGATTGTGAGACATCGCTGGGCTCCCTTTGTCTTTGCTTTTGTTTTTGCTCCTCCTGCAACTGAATTAACTGTTGCTTCATTTCCTCCAGCTTTTGTTCCAGGTGCAGCTTGTCATTGTACGCCTTGGTGCGTTCCATGATAGCCTTTGAGGCTTGCAGCGTGCTCTCATCCAACTCCTTTTTGAGTGCACGAGCCGACAGCTCGTTCTCCACAAGCGTCTGCTTCAGCTCCTTCTCATTGTCCTGGTAGAACTCCAGTGAGCTTTGTAATTGGGCCAACTGTTTCTTAAGGTCCTCGTATTTGGCTAAAGCTATCCAATTGCGGTCCAATTCCTGCTGCTGCATACGCTGCTGGGCTTCCAAGCGTTGAGTTACTTCCAGCTGGTATTCTGCAAGCTTTGCTTGACTTTCTTTTTGAATTGCCAAAATTTGTTGATGCGCTTCCTGCAGCTCCAGCTCTGTAATTTGTGAATCTGCTTGTAGCGTCTTGTGCTCCACTTCCAGCTGCTCCAATTGCTGCGTCTTCTGCTCAAGTAGCGCCTGAAGCTCTTCCATTTGCTGCTCCTCCTGGCAGCCAATTGCACGCAGATCCGATTGCAAAGCATCGTTTTGTATACGCAGCTGCTCCAGCTGTTGACTCAACTCAAGGACGCGCAGCTGCTCCTGTTTGTAGCGATTGTCAGCCTCGACCAACTGACATTGGGCTTGCAGCAGGCGCTCATCTCGTTGCGCGATCAATGCCTCCAGCTGGCCAATGCGTTCACTTCGGCGCTCCTGTTTGATTGCATTTGTGGAGCAGGCATGACCTTCGCTATCCGATTCGCTGTGATGCTTCTCGCCAGCCATGCTATTCGACGTATCCTCGAGTCCAATGCGTGCCAAGGATACCTTACGATCGGGCTCCGACCAGGCTTCGGACTCGCTCTGATTGTCAACTTGCTGAGGCAGAGGCAGCGATCGTCGCTCCTTGCGTGCTTCGGGTTTGGATGTCTTCGCAGTCTGCAGATCCTCGTGCGAATTGTACGTATGATTGCATTCTTCTCCCTCATTGTAGAGCATCTCGGAAAGCTTGCTCAGCTGCGCCAGGCTCTGATCAGCCAGCGATACGCCCGTGATGGACAAAGTCATGTTCAGACTCTTCGACAGATCCAAACTGCGATCCACAGCACGTCGCATAGCATGACGACGATCCGCTGCCAGCACGCCAAGCACATCTTTGTGCTTGAGCAGGGAATTAAGGAAGCCCGCCAGTTCTTCTAATCGATTCGTTAACACACTGCACACATCAGCACACTCCAGACGCCACTTGTTGGCATTCTCCACATTGAGTTGCACATTTTGCAGCTCCTGTTTCAGCTGAGGGACCAGTTTGTTATCCTCCTGCGCACTATCCAATCGTTGCAGCAGCACATCTACCTTGCGCTGCAGCAGCTGGTTGTGCTTAACAGCCTTGACGAAGTCAGCCTCTGTGAAGGATTGCTGTAAGTCTGTGCCAGCTGTGGAATCATCGCCTGAATGCTCCACGGACTGCTGAGAATGCTGTTTACCGCTGACCAATTTAGTTAAACGCTCCACTTCACGATTTTTCTCCCACAGCTCTTTGTTCACCAGATTCTGCAAGTTGGCCGTCTTCTTTTTAACCTCCGACTGCAGCTGCTTGATTAGCTCATCCTGATCCCTAATTTGCTTCTCATAGCGTTGCTTAAGGCTGCGTGAAATGTCCACATCACAGGTCTCGGTGTCGCTCAGCGAATGCAGCTGTTTGACGGGTGAAGCACATTCCGTTAGGGATTTGTTCTAAATGAAAGAGAAAGCTTTTAGTTATGGGTATTTATATATAACTTTAACGTCTCTTCTATGCACCTGTTGCTGCACTTGTTTGTATCGATTGATTTCCTTCTCCTGGCTGCTCAGTTTCTGCATTAGCTTTTGTATGGTGCGACAGGCCTGCTCGTGCACTCGTTCGCGCTCCTTCAGCTTCTCCTCGGCATCTTGCAGCTCGCAGATTTTGTCGGCCAATTGGGCGCGCAGCTCTGGCGACTGGGCCTGAAAGAACACAAGAAATAGTAGCAAATGAATGTAAATAGACAGTTTATTGCTAATACTAGATATATTATTTATTTATTAAGCCGAGAGAAATGAGAGGTAACAGCTTATTTTCTCTATATAATTTGAATGAAATTAACAATATTATTTATTGAAGTTGTTAGTAATGATTGATTGATTGTTGACTTTCTTTCTTGCTTGAGATCATAACATCTCCCTTTGAGTATCCATTTCCAAAGCTGCGACCTAGATAGATTGACGAGCAACTGACAGAGCGCATAGCAAGAAAATGTTACATTTTATTTATTTAATTGATTCCATATTCGATTGACAAGCATCTGCCACTTTTTATTGAAAATAAAGATGTCAACTAAATGTTTAAATTTCTTGTGTCAGCATTATGTATAACAATTTATTTCAATTGCTAATTAACGAAGATTTCCATCAAGTCCAAATTGAATATTTCAATAAAAGTTTCAATCACATATTGTAAATGAATATATGAATTGGCAGCATAACCAAGTTTTTTTTTTTCAAATTTTTATTTACATTAATTATTTAATAACGAGAAATTTTTGCATAACCACCAGCGAATGATATATCGACACACTATGCTAACAAATTGTTTTGTAACTCTAAATTAACTGAAAATATGAAAAATCGACGGCCGGACATACGTGCTTAATTATATATATACAAATCACATATATCTGTGATACTTATACATATATAGGAAGTAGTATGTCATCAAATCATCAGCAGAGTAAATGAAGTTATATATATATATAGAGAGATACTTATATATATACATATGTATATATAAAAATATATACACATATACATAAAAAAAAAAAAATTTTTAAAAAAAAAAAAAAAAAAAAAAAAAAAAAAAAAAAAAAAATATAAAAAAAAAAAAAAAAAAAAAAAAAAAAAACACCCCCCCCAAAAACCACCCCCCCCATTTTTTATTTTTGTTCTTCCCGCTCCCTCCCCTCCATTCACCCACCCCCCCTTTTTTTTTCCCCCCCCCCCCCCCCCCCCTCCTCTTGTTGTTTGGTCCCCCCCCCCCCCCCCCCCCCCCCCGGTTTTTTTTTTTTTTTTCCCCTTCCCTCTTAACTTTTTTACAATTTTTTTATTTCTTCCTCCCCCCCCCCCCCCCCTCTCTCCCCCCTTCGTTATTTTTTTTTTGTGTCGGTTTTTTTTTTTTTTTTTTTTTTTTTTTTCTTTTCTCCCCCCCCCCCCCCGTCCCCCCCCCCTCCTTTTCTTCTCC
This sequence comes from Drosophila buzzatii, assembly GCA_035045845.1. Lineage (NCBI taxonomy): Eukaryota > Metazoa > Arthropoda > Insecta > Diptera > Drosophilidae > Drosophila > Drosophila buzzatii. The sequence continues at coordinate 11,070,173 of JAWNOS010000244.1, read as the reverse complement.
CTCTCCCTCTCGCTCCTCTCCCCTCCCCCTTCCTTCCTCCTCCTTTCTTGTTGGGGTGCTTTTTTGTTTGTTTTTTTTTTTTTTTCTTCGTCCCCACCCTTGTTTGTCCCCCCCCCCCCCCCCCCCCCCCCCCTAATATTTTTTTTTTTTTTTTTTTTTGTTCTCCCTTGTTGTTTTTTGTGTTTTTTATTTTTATGCCCCATTCAAGTAAATAAATATCTTTCGTCAACTGTATACCCAATTTTTTTTTCTCTGGGCAATCCCTTCTTCCTCTTTCCCCCCCCTCTCTTTTCTCTCCCCCCCCCGCTAAATTTTTTTTTTATAATTTTTTGCCCCAAACCTACCCCACCCCCCCCCGGCGGGAAAACCGCCCTTTGAGTTACAATATAAATTCGTGTTACCCTTTTGCTTCTCAGTGTATATACATATTTAGCTGTACACTGTCCACTTTCATGGGTCATTTTGCATTTCGAAGACAAAGGGGCAAGACATCGCAATCGTGGATACTGGGACAAGGGCCTCGGCGGATCTGCCTGGAAACACAGAATGGCCGTGTCGCGGCACAGTGTAGCTACATAAACTAGTATTGAACATGATTGGTTGATTGATTGTATTGATTTGGTATTATCCATCAATTGGGCGACTGCATCGAGCACCAGCACCAGCGGCAAAGCAACTCTCGCAATCCATTAAATGGCGGCAGGGAATGATTATAAAAAGCCGTACTAGGAGCTGCCACCGACAAGGGCATTGTGACTGGTCTGCAATGCTGCGAAGCAAATTGGAATACAATATATATAATACATCTACACATATATGTAAGTAAAACAATATGATTATTGCTTCACCTCGGGCATGGAGTAATACAAGCGCCTCACTTGATTCGCAGTCAATTGATCTTGATGGTTAAATAATATGCTTATCGCTGAAAAGTTTGGCGGTCGACTCGAAATCTCACGAAACTTATTAAACCGGATCGGCTGTACAAAGGCAGCTCGTTCCAGATAATGCATTCGATCAGAGTGTTGCAATTTATTGCTGAGATCCTGGAAGAATTGCTTTTCTCGTCGCACCATATTGACCTCACAGCTCTGTTTCCTAATCATGCCCTCATACTCGATCAGTCGTATAAATAGACAACGCTGGGCGCGATCTTTTTCACTGTTCATGTCCTTGTTGTGGAGGTTGTATTGGATTAGAGCTTGATTCTCTCTCGCTGTCCCTCATATGATTCAACTACTTACTTCCATTAGCTTAATGGTCTTCCGCTGTAAATCTAGGACACTCACTGCATCACCTATCCACTTATTTTGTCGCTCAATTTCATGCTCGGCAATGCTCAGCTGGTCGAGCAGGCGTCCGTTTTCATTTTCACTGGCGCGAACTTCGAGCTGCTGCCTCATTATAGTTTGCTAAGTATGTTTCAAACCATCGGGCCAGAGCTCACACAGTATTCTACGAATTCTATATATATTACAATTAATATAGATACTTACATTTGTTTGCTCGTTGTTATCGTTCTGCTTTTCCAGCTCTTCGAGTAGCTTGGCATTTTTGATAGCCAACTCCTCGATCTTTGCCTCGCATGCCACAAGTGTCTCCTGCTTCTCAGCTAACTCTGTTGACAATAGCTCCTGATGCCGCTTAGACTCTGTCTCCCGCAAATTCGCTTCAACCAAGGCGCTTTCTAGGTTTTTAACCTGTAAAAAAAATGAAAATGAATAAAACTAGCATAAAATTAGAGATGAGAATTCTAATTTAAATTGCGAACTGCAACGGTCATTTTATCCGATAGTATAGTTCTCTAGTTCCTCATTGGTATTCATTTAGTTCGATAGCATTGATCGTTCGTCAACAAAATAGAACACATCGTTCATTTTGAACTAATCAAAAGAACAAAAGCTCATGATTAAACAAAATGAATCAATTTGAATGAGGATGTTCAGTATTTCATTTGATTGTCTACTCTTATCCTTTAATATATAACTATTAAATTTTACAGCACCTGCTGTAAAATAACTAACCTCCGCTTCAAGAGCTTTTAACTTTTCAGTATTAAGAGCATTCGAAGAATTTTTGGATGATTTCTGCTTGGCGGAGCTCTGTGTGCGAGAAATGAAAAATGATTTAGTTTTCATATTAAAATACGTTTTTATATAAACAAAGTTTACCTCCAGCTGTTGAATATACTGTTGCATTTGTTCAATCAGTGCTTGGCTTTCAAGGTCCGCCTTCTTTTGCATTTCCTCGTGCTGGGATATCGCACGAGCTGCATCCTTTAACAGCTCCGTTTTCTCATCGACACGCTTACGCAATATTTCAATCTCAATTTTAGAGTCAATCAACTGTTTGGCTGGCGAATCCGCAGCCGTTTTGCCGCCACGTGAGCCATGCTGACCCTCTTCCATAAAATAAATTCGAAGCTTTAAATTGAAGTTCTCTTTGCGCAGTGCCGACATTTGCTCTTCCAGCTCCCTTACAGATCGACCCTGCATCGGGGAATGGATACCACCTGATGCTCGCGCCGCATCAAAGCTGGTATCTGAAGTAAAAAAAAAAAAAAAAAAAAAAAAAACAAAATATTAGTTTAGTTTTAAGAAATTTACATATTTATAGATATTTATAGTACCATCGAACATGCGTAAGCTACTTGTCCTCTTTGCCCGTGGTGAAACCGCTGATAGAATCCCGTTTTTGCCCATTTTGGCCAATTAATAAAAAAAATATATATATATAAAAGGAAACTAAGTGATTGATTTGCATTTAGTATTTACGGGTGTGCTTCCAAACTAAACTCGAATAAAATAGTTGTATGTGTTGACATAATACACACGGACTGTTAGCTCTGACAAATTCTAAATAACAGCAAACTTTCATTTATATTTTTTGATATTTATATCTTTCAATTATGCCATATCCGAATATCAGTCCGAATTAACCTACTAATCGGTCTTAAACACATTTATCTGCACGTTTTTTTTTTGCAGTGTATTTTTTGTACATGTTTTCTTGTTCTACACTTACATGAATTTTCCAAGGTTACATCTGGAATACCCCCAGGACTTGTGCTGCAAATAAAAAAGAAAAGCCATTAAACTTTGTTAGAACATGAAAAGTTTTGTAGTTTATGCCATAAAAATAAGTTCAACAGAATTTCACTTTTACCTTACATATAGATAAAATACAAAAATCAATTTTACTTTTACTTTTCGGAAGAATAAAGTCAACATAAATTTCATATAGTTTATTTAATATTTATATAATATGTATATTATTGTATTTTGTATTCTGATCTAAAACAAATCCACGAATAATTTTATAATTTTATAATTTAAAACAGCATTTAAAAATTCTATAACTGATAAATACAGGCAGTGATAAGAACTGAAAACAAAATGTGACAACAGCTTAAACCATTTCCGTGTCAACAGTCGTGGTTTCTATTTCGGCAATCGATTCGGTTGTAATCTCCATTGGCTGGAAACACTCGTCCGTATCCGTAAGCGTTCCATTGCAGAACTCCGCATAAACCGACCAAGCCGACCAGCCCTGTTGCTTTTTGATAAGTCGGGCACAGCGAACGGCCGCTGTGATATTATCGCTCAAGAGCTCAGTGCAGTTAACATTGCATTCGTTGAAGGCATGGTATTCCGTTTCCTCTGGCGGAGCACACCAATATCGATCGCTGATCTGAAAGAGTCCATAGTCCCGACTGCCGTCCAAATTGGCCCTTCCGATAACATGCGTATTAAAGCGACTCTCGAAATCGGCTATGCATATCCACAGGGGTAGTTCCACTTTGGGTACATCCAATATATAAAGCTGGCCAGCCAACTCGCAAGGCTCCAAGCGTACAGCTAACATTGAGCTAAAGCTTAGCAGGCACATCCAGCTAGCCAGCACAAACTTATTCATTATACTAAACTAACATTTAATTACAAAACGAACTCTATGAATCAAGACAACTAAAGCTCAATGGCATAGAGATGGTCAAGCAATCATCGTTATATGATAAAAATATAATCAAGAAGCACGATAAGTTTTTATCTCTGTAAGGTCTATGATAATGTTACATTAATCATACTTCACGACAACAGAAACTGTGATATATAGGGTTAAGATTCTAGAAATAGTATGAACTGTTTCACAAGAATTTATTTTGCTACTCTCTATGCAATTATCATGAGTATAAATTGACAGAAACCCTTCACAGCCCATCCCCAAAAAGTTGTATATTTTTAATATATTATATACTTTCTCAAAATGTCTAATATTTAAATTAAATAAAAATACATTTGATACACTCTGCCATCTCTAGTCTGGAGGTCAATTTGAAACGGGTTTGAATTGTTTTAATGCTGCTTCAAGCAACTATTAATTAACTAACTACCGACATGCCAACATATACAAATACAAGTGATAAATCTATCAATAAATCAAATAGTAATACGACTTGTCGACTAAATAATACCTTACACTGATCAAACTAAATGGCGCTAACATAGATTTTATCTAATGTAGGAAGCAATTATTCTCTACCGCTCTATGCAATTCTCATGCAGTTGAATGGTTAGCAAATGCTTGTAGTATAAGTAATTTACATTTCTAAAAAGCTGATTGAGCATTCAATTAGTAAACAGATGCTGACATCTAAACATATTCTAAAGCTTGCAAAATAAAGTCTCATTTAGCAATCTGATCAAAAGCCCAGCGACAAATCATTTTAATTGCACATGACATACATATGAATATCGCTCAATCTATAGATAGAGAGAGCTACATATATAGAAACGGCAGCCGAAAAATTTGTCGCCGCGCTAAGTGAAGCGTATAAATTGTTTGGGTAGCATAGAAATGGCACACCTTGATTACGTTTTTTTATTTATTGCCAAATCAATGAAACTTTTAATTTCAAATAGACTCAAACCATATATGTGAATGGATAAAAAGTAAGTCAAAAAGATAAAAGCCACAAAAAGCAATCAGAAATTCACGTAAATTAACTTTATCTTTGTGAAAGTATACAAGGGGAAGCAGAAAACTATTGAAAACTATTGTGGGAGAAACAAATAGAATCTTATCGTAATGAAATAGTGGAAATCCTATTTAAAGGTTTTAACATTGAAGTATGAAATACCAACAGAATTTTATAGACAATTATTGTACCAGATGAAAGCTTTTTCACGAAATTATGTACAATGATAAACTACTAGAAATTATACATGTAATACTAGGAAATATTATCCAAAATAAGTTCAATGGGCAAGTATTTATTACTAGATGAAATTGTACACATACATTTGTACATAACTATGAAATATTCGCAGAATTTCTAACAAAGAAGTTTTATTCACATGAGTACTAGAAATCCCCTATAAAAAAGTTCCAAGAAATTCCAATTGGAACCATTATAAATAGGTATCAAGTATTCGATTGAATACTTTGGGAAATGAATCTTGTAAAAACTTACCAAATAGTACTCGGCGTTCCAGAACAAATAGAAAATCGCTTAAATGGCGATCTTTTTGGGGATTCATTTGTGCCGATCATAGAGTTCGTACGAAATATACCCGCCATTGTAAAAATTAAATTGATTTGGCATTAAAATTGCAGACTCTTTGGTTTAATTAGATATGGTTCACTCCAGTTCATTTGATATACTGAACGAAACGATTTGAATAATACAATTACACATATAAGAAACCTGACTTGGTTTTATTTAAAGTCAAACGAATGCGTCATCCCTATTGTGGTTGTTGTTGTTGTTGGGCTTATCCTAAATAGCTTTGCGGCACACCGAATCTCTAAATAAAAGCAACTTCATTGCAGGTATAAGTACTCACACGTAGATATATATATATATATTTATATGTATGTCTGCGTGCGTCGTGCGCCTTCTATGAGTCATTGGCAGCAAAGGCAGCCAGCCAAGGCGCTTGCATTGCTTAGGCAAATGTCCCCAAAATGATGCTACGCAGCATCGCCACACATCACAGGAGATGCTTTATGCTTTCTTTATCTGGGCGGCAGCAGCAGCAGCATAGATATGTATATCTGCTTTACTATTTTCTTTTTTCTTTCTTGTATTTATTTATTTTGGCTGCTTCTGCATCTATCACTTCTCGCATGTTCTATTCGCAATTCACAATTTGCAGACCCGGCGGACACATGTGGGCCACACTTTTTCAAATTTTCACATTTTCACGTTTTCACGTGCGTGTCTCCTCTATGAATTATTTTGGGAAATGAGCAAAAACACAAATACCAAAACTTATGAGCCGATATACGACCACAATTTATTGGCCACTATTTGTTGCTATTGTTGTTGTTAGGTTTGTGTTTTGACCCGCTGGCTATTTGGCCATAGCTATGGTTACAACCAGCTGGGCTAAGCAACATAGATATACACAAATATCAAAAATTGCAGGACAAACAACAGGTGTACTACAGTGTGAGCCACATATGTTGGCTACTCACAGTAGTCTCACGATGAGTGGTAGATAATATATTTATAAATTGTATATGTATATTTGAAACTTACTTAATTTTGTCGAGAATCGACCGATTTGCTTTCATTCTTGGCATGATTTGTGCGGTTATTAAAATTTAAAATTAAAATTAATAAAAAATTAGCAAATTTGATTACACAATGACTGATCTTTTGACTTCTTAATTTATCGAAACAATTGAGCAGAATTTAGAATCTTGAATATGCACTTTTAATAAATGTGTGTGTTAATTAAATTAATAAAAAAAAAAAAATTTTTTTAAACTTTCTATGGGTCTTCACATATTTTGTTTAAAAACGAACAATAAATTTGACTAGTGAAACTTTCAAGTGATTGGCTTTAGACTAAAAATGTAGCACAAATCTGTCAGAGTAGAATAGATGATATATGGGGAAATGGAAGCTTTCAAAGATATATTTAAGTGCACAAAAATTGTTAAAACGTTTTTCCTACTGAACAGCGAATATATATTCTGATTGTCATACATATGTATATATTCACAGATTCAGCTATTTTTAAAGTCACAAATTTTTCCAGAACAAGCAATGTCATAATCTTCCAGATGTCTTTCTATTATAGATTTTCCCTTCTACCAGTTGCCAACTTTAGTGCCGTACTTAACGAGCGTCTACTGTAATTGCAACAGCTGTTGCACATGCCAACATATGCATGTGTCCTGTGTATGTTTCTGTTAGGCTCACTACCTGAACTAACAGTCGAAATAATAATTATCTAAATATAGATGGTCATTGAGAATAATTAACAACAATTGGCGCCAAAAAGCACGTCGACGAAAATGCATTCTAAATGCAGTTTACCCCTCAAATGGTTTTCATCGCTCTAGAACGTTAGACAAGATACTCGATTGTTCTTGCTTGACCATAAATGAATTGTTGAACTCATTTGTGAGAAATATATATCATACACTGCGAAAAATGCGGTGGTACATTCAGAAAGCCAATACAGATTTTAATAGTAAAATCATATGCGAGGATATAACGTATAAAAACTAGTATTCATAAAACAAACTGTACCAAACAAACATCCGAATTTTTGGTGGTGCAAAGGGAAAGTTGCGGGTCTTGTAACAATGCAGTGCAGGGTTTTAGGGGGTTCAAAACAAAGGTCAAAGGCAGCCAGTAGAAACGTGTGTACATAAGCCAAGCAACTTGCCACTTGATTAACGAGTGCATATATCCGCTTTAAAAAAGGCTTTTATGAACGTCTTATACACGTCTTTTAAGACAAGACAGTCAATCTTATATTAAATGCCTTTTTTCAGCTTTCATTTACTCGATTAATCGAGCATAATAATACGCAGTTATATATACATATATGACTATAGATATGTACAAAGATGTGTTATATTTTTCCATAACTAAATTTAGATGCAACAACAACAACAACGACAAAGGAAATCAACAACAAGATGAGGCGCGCGTAGCCGTAATTTATGCACGCACACACATGCATTCTCATGCACGGACACACACACACTCATATTACACATATGACTATGTAGATACGTTATTTAATTTATATAAGAATATTGTATCTCTTTACACCATTGGAGAGCATTCGTCAACGCTTATTATCTACACAATGATAAAAAAAAACACAAACAACTATCTTATTCTCACTTTTGTTGTTGCATATTTACACACACACACGAGCATATATTTGTATATATATAGTCTTTATTTACTTAACCGCGCCGAGTAGCGTTTATATATGTACATATGTTAATATTTATTTTGTATGTACGTTTGTACATATGTGTGTATGTATTGCGCAAAAAGAAAGACTGATAGGCGTTAAACGAAGAAACACAATCACAACAAACGAACAAAAATACAATCGAAATATACTAGATTAAAGTTCGTTTCATATATTATGTCTAATTGAACCGAATGCCAGAATATTACTGAAAATGCGCATCACGATAACGAGAGAAAAACCCCACCACACCACAGTGGGTAGCAGCAGCATCATCCGCCGTTCATCCCATAGGAGAGAGGTCGTGTGCTCTGCAAGGAAAAACGCGCTCAGCTCAAACGCACGACAGATGTTCCGCTCGTCTTTTCCGTAGCGTGCGCTCTTTTTCTCACCCACCACATGTGGCAAATGGCAGTGTGTGTTGGATTTTGCTCTCGCGCGCAAATGGGGTGGGTTATGTACACACACCCAAGCACACATCATTTACTCACCAATGAGCGAGGGAGAACCTGCAGATGAGCAGCGCCAATGTTCAGTGATCTTTTGATCATGCAGTTCTGTCCACTTAGTGCTCGGTTGCGGATAGCTGGGCATCAGCATTAGTAATTAGATGTCTATGTTGTTTGCGCTTCAATTTTTCATTTTAATGAATCCAAATTTAGTTTTGGATCAAAGCCAAAGTGCGCGTTGCACTTGCAATGTTGCACTGTCAAACAAAACTTCAAAGGCACAACTCAACATACACACACAACCAGATAGATGCACTGCATGCGTGCACAATAAGAAGAAATCACATTAGTACTCACTCATCTGTGCTTATGCGTTTGGACAGAGCCTCTGCCAAGTTTTTCAAAATCCGTGGATCGACCTCGCCAGCGCCGTTCTCTTCTAGAAAACTTGTCACAGTTTCTATCAAGGAGATTTCCTTTAAGGACGATGTACACATTGCATCACTGTCACAAAAGTCTCGAGTCGTTTGCTTCGAGTAGTCCTGATCCATTTTTCTTATTTCGGCTTAATTATTGTAAACTCTATATTAAAACTGCGGCTTTAGATTTTTTTATTAAAAATGCTATATTAAACAATTATAAATATTTAGCGCGCTCTTCAGATGTTTTTGGCGTCTATATTTTTAAGTCTTATCGATAAAGCGATTGCAACCTTACAGCTGTGTTGCCAGATATGATAATTTAGCTCGGTGGCAAGCTTGGCGCTGCACGTACTGCTTCTAATAAGAAGAAGCAACATATATAGACTGCAAATTTAAATAGATTTACATTTCTTTGATAAGCCTAAACACAAAACATACCTTAATTGGAGCAATGATATAAAAAACAAAGCAGCCGTAACGCTGTTGTGCCGCAACGCAATCCATTTCATACCAAATATTGTTTATTCGAGTCATAACCGTACAATAGGCAAAAGGCAGGCAAGCAGTTAAAAATGTTTGCTACCCTAAAAAACAAAATTAAGGAGGAAACTGGCGAAGATGTGTCCACGTCGGCAAGCCAGACCCACCAGCGACACAATAATAACAATATTAACAATTATCGCATACGTAGCCGTCGTGTGAGCATCAATTCGAATGTTGCTGACGATACGGGCGGAGTCTACAACGAGGTGAGCAAACACAACTTATATTTATATACTTAACAAACATTGAAAAAAAAAAAAAAACAAACAACTGTTTATATTCAGTCTGAACAGTTGTGCCAGCTACGCAGTCAATGCAATGAGCTATCCTCAAGAGTGGCCAGCCTAAACCAAAGTTTGCAGCAGCTCCAGGAGGAGAAGACACGAGTCGATAAAACGAATGAAATCTTATTGGAAACTGTGCGTGTAGCTCAAACCCAAAAGGACCTTTATTGCGAGGAACAGGAGAAGATACAAACATTGCAACAGATCGAAATTGATAAGCTGAAAAGCTTGCTAGGCTTTCGCGAACAGGAAGCCGTCGATCATATGAATTCAATACGCCAATATCAACAACAAATTGAGAACTTTAACCAGGAGCTAGAACGTTTGCGCACCATCGAACCCATAGCTGAGGATCTGCGCGATGAGTTGGAGCAGCTGCGTCATGCCACACAGCAAGAGAAGACCCTGCTAACCACAACGCTGGCTGCCGTGCAGGAAGACAATCGCAATATGAAAATGCGCATGAGAATTGTGGAGGAACTTCGTTTGGATGCACTGCCTCAATTGAGCACAGAACAACAAGTGCAGGCACTTGTACAGGAGCACAAACTCTTGGAGCAGCATCTCGAGGAAGCGCATTTGCAGCTATCGGACATCAAGAGCTCATGGAGTGGCCAAAATTTTGCGCTCGAGAAACAAGTGAGTCGCCTCTCCCAACAGGTGGCCGAGGAGACTACCGAGAAGCGAAAAGCTTTAAAGGCAAGAGACGAAGCCATAGAGAATAGCAAGCAAGTTGCATTTGAGCTCGAAAAAGCAAAAAATGAGATCAAGCTGAGAGATGATAAGGTACATCGCATTATTTAGCAAAGAGAGCTCCAGAGTCTCATCACATGAATACCTTTTTGTATTGCAGATTAAATTGTTGGAAGACGAACTTGATGAGCTGAATGTTGCGTTGAAGGAATGTCGCGAAGAGAACGAACAGCAAATTCTATTCGAACGCAACAAATCTGTGAGTATCCTTTCTTCCGAAGCTGGCGTTAAGCAGTGACATCAATAACACACAAACACACTTTCCACACACACACACTTCTACCTTTACCTAGTTAAATGGCATGACTAATTGTATAACTAACCAAAATGAAGAAAACCTAGCACGTACATTAACAACTTCCTCGCAATGAAAATATATAATTAATTTACCTCTGTTTTGCATATTCTAATTTTACCAATTTTTGTATGATAATCTAATCCTAATGTATATTAAATTGCTTTCATGTTTTACTAAAGACAAACATATTTTCTTATTTAACAAGATTCTAGTGTAATTTATTTTCCATTAAATTGCTTTTATGTTAAAAAAAAGAGAAAAAAAACCTATATTTCTTATTCCACAACAAAACTTAACAAAATAGGAAACGCTGGCAGCTGAAACAAAAGATTTGAAAATTCGCCTCACAACCGCTGACGAAAGATTTAGTGAATATGTGAAAAATGCCGAGCAAATTGCACAAAAATTGCGCTCGCAAGTTGCAGAGAAACAAGACATTCTAGGTGACACGCAAATGAAATTGGAAGTGGAGAGAGAGGAGAAACTAACTGCCTTACTGCGAAATGCTGAGATTTCGCAGAGCGAAGAGCTGCTGAAGAAAGAACTGCGTATGGAACAAACGGAATCCAATGAATTGCATGACAAGAATAAACAACTAGAGAAGGAACTGCAGGAGACAAAACAGGCATTGCATTTACTCAAGGATGCAGCTGAGCAAAGTGCAAATGATCAGGCTAAGTACGAGCAGAGCCAGCGCGAAATTGCAGAGCAGAATAAGGTGAGCATTTACTTTAAATTGAAATAATTATTATAATATAAAATTAATTTGTATTTTCCTTCGTTTCTCTGCAGACAATAAAGACATTAAATCAACGTTTGGGAGATCTTAAGAAGACGTTGCAAAAGGAGTTTCGCAGCTCACAAACGGCAACCATCGATGTGGATACAGAACAAGTAATGCCCGCCTTTAGAGTAACCAATGCACCAATTGAGAACTTTCAATCAGATAACAAACCCAATTGCATTATAATGGATGAAGTAAATTTTAAGTATTTAAAACATGTCATTGTTAAATTCTTGACTAGCAGAGAGGTATTTTCATTTCAATTTAACTATATACAATATTGAAATATTAAAAAGTCCCTTTTCTTATAGGTCGAAGCACGACATCTGGTGAGGGCAGTTTCCACTTTGTTGCAGCTTTCACCGGAGGAGGAAAAACTGTTGCACGATACGCTTAATTGGAAAATGAGTTGGTTTGGCGTGAAGCCAAGTTAAGCCTAATCACTGCTCAGTGATAACGAAATTAAATTAAATGTGCAATAATTAAGTACATGCATATGTACATATATACATACCATTCATACATTCCTATACATATATACATAATAAATATGTATATTAGTTTTTCATTAAGTCATTTGTACTGTGTACATATGAATTACACTGCATTACATTGTGATTGAATATTATTTCTGATTTACTGACCCCAAAATTATAAATACATATTGTTAAATATTTATACACTTGACATTTTTCGGTTGGAGTGAACCTTCATGGTTCTCATTTTATGATCTTAATTTTGTTATACATACATTGTTAATTTGATAATGGTTTTCTTTGATCTGTCTGATTTTGATTGTTAAATATGATTACATATTTTCAGTGTATACTTATTCATACAAATATAGTTACGTATAGAACGGTTTGTGATGCACTGTCAATAAAAAAAACTCTATTCTAAATGCAATTTTTATGAATTCTAAAATATGTTACGTTTATTTAATTTGAGTTACTTGGAATTGAATTTCACAATCGCCCACAAATCGACCGCATAAACATATAATCGATAGCTTGTTATCGTTTATAAATAAATGTCAGAATAAAAGCTCTACATTTACTTGGTATTTGTGATGTTTTAGTATTTTCGTATTCAAATCATCACAGTCACACTGTGTCTATTGACAATGCCGCTTGGAAACGCTGGGCGAATTGCTGTGTCTTGGTTCGTAACATATGTGTAACAAATGAAACACGTTGGTTTAAATTAAAATTGTGTGTTCATTAGGGCATTTTTAACCGTTGGTGGTGTTTACGCTTTTGTCTTGTCTAAAAGATCAGTCGAAGAGCGAAGGACCGAGAATTTGCGTGTAAGAGAGCGCATGAGAAAGGCAAATAACGGCGAATACGATCACACTATTTCCGACAGGCGTTTTGACTAGACACCAAAAATACAAATTATAAAAAAAAGAGCAGAAAAATATATCAACCCATAATAATAAATTAAACAAAATGGCAACAATGCCCCAAATAAGCGTAGCCGACCAGGCAAAATTGCAGCTGATGCAGGAAATGGAGATAGAGATGATGTCGGATTTATATAACCGCATGACAAATGCTTGCCACAAAAAGTGCATTCCGCCGCGTTACGGCGAATCGGAATTGGGTAAATTTCTATTTATTATTGAGTTTCATTGATGATGCGAAATAACTATGACGCTTTTCCTATAGGCAAAGGCGAAATGGTTTGCATCGACAGATGTGTGGCTAAGTATTTGGACATACACGAAAAGATTGGCAAGAAGTTGACTGCCATGTCCATGCAGGACGAGGAGCTGATCAAGAAGATGTCTAGTTAAATTTCCAGTTTCTAGGTTTTTTGGTCATATTGACCCTCCTTGTTCATTTTGTGTAGCTGTTGTCCAGCTGCCAAAACACAGCGCATTTCAATTGTTACGTTTTACACACATTCACACACAGACAGACACGAATAAACGGTACGCAACAGATTTATATATTTTGATTAATCCTCTTAAAATGTTGTTACAAATCGAGACATTTCGGGCAACATGACGCTTAAGTCTTCAATGGTATTCTCCAGTGTGCTCTCATCGGAACTATCTAATTGACTGGTCCTTGCACTGTTGGCCCAATCCGATGATGTGTCGTTATCGTCCTGCAAATTTGGCTGTGCGTCGCTGGCACTGAAAATGTTGCCGTTGGCAGTTTCTAAATGGTCATCAATGGATTCCACATAAAGGTTCATGAAATGCTATAAATGTAACCAATGTTTAACAAGCTACTTCTCAGAGATTAGAGTAAGAGAGAGAGTGAGAAAAGTTCACCTACTTTTGCCAGGTCTTGCATCTCGGGCTTGGTGCTAATTGGATTCATCGATAGGTTCAGCATGCGCACATTTTTGAGCTGCTCCATGTCATCGTGACTTGGCATTTTCTCAATGTTGTTTTCATTGAGAAAAATGAATCTCAGTTTGGGCATGACATTTAACATGCGTGGCAGCTGCTTCAAACGATTTTTCCTCAAATTCAGATGCACCAGATTTTGCATCATGCCCAGTGTATTTGGCACTTTTACAATATCATTATTCTCAGCGGTAAGCCAACGTAGCTCCGACAGCTTACCCAGTTCCTCGGGCAGGTTTTTCAAACGATTTCCTCGCACTCCCAGTGTTTCCAGACGTTCACAGTTCGATAGTTCAGCTGGCAGTGCACAGAGACCTGTATTATTGCACCAGAAGGTCTCCAGAGCCGTAAGTTGTCCCAATTCCGGGGGCAGACTTACGATATTATTACAGCTAATATTCAAGAATTTCAATCGAACCAATTGACAAACACAATTGGGAAACTCATCGAGCTTATTATAGTCCAAGGCCAGGACCTGCAGGCGCATCAAGTTGCCCAGGCTGGAGGGAACCTGCATATAGGCAAAGATCTCTGTAATATCATGTATGTTTATATTGGCATTTCTTTCCACTACCTTTGTCAGCTTGTTTTGATTGAGATAGAGCTTCATCAGCGTTTCACAGTGCTCAATTATCTCTGGCAATTCGTCCATTTGGTAATGGGATAGATTCAGAGAAAATCCCTTCTTTTGTATCACATCTTCGCAGTTGGCCAATATATAATTGGTCCGAAAGAAATGGCAAACTGCCTCCATTACCTGGCTATACGAATTGGCGTATCTATTTTGTACTTGAAACAGTTAAATGTAACAAGTTCCTGACAGTCTCACGATTTAAAACGAATATTTTCCAAATATATACAACTATTTCACAGCATCAGACTCAACTACACAAATATACGATACCCATACATATATACATATGTATATCTGTCTAGTTATATAGACATATGTATATGCATTCGTATAGAAACCTTCTGGCCTGGTTGTGGGTATCTAAATTTAACTATTTCGCCGCTCGCCAAATTAAAATTTGACCTATTTAATAGCGACGAAAATTAAATGCTCTTATTTAATCACAAAATTCAAGAAATTGTATTGATATAATATAAATCTCTCTTTATGGACATTATTTGCAAATTGGGGAGGCACTTCGACTCTTGAGTGGATATGTTAAAGTCTTATAGCTGCATCTGCTTTTGGGTTCTTTGAACTAGAAAACTAGAGCATTTCAAGACAATTTAAAAGAATCATATACCTTAATAGTCCACTTTGTGTATGCGTTAAGATAATATTCTACTCACTGAATACGTTGAGGCTCAGAGAAAACAAAAATAAAAAATTTAGAGATATATGTATAACAAACAAATTAAATTATATATAATATATACATTTATGAAATATCGAAAATTTATTCATTCATTTTTTTAAATAATTTATGCATATTTACATAATTATTAATTTTTTAATAATTTATTTATTTTGTAATAATCTTTTACTTATCTTGTATTAATTTATATCATTATCTATTTATATCATTTTTTTGTTGAATACTTTATTTTTGTTTTGTAATTTAATTTTCTGCTGAGCTTTCGGTGTTGAGAATGACCTGCTCCACGATCCGCCTCTGTAGTCTAAAGAGTCGAAGAAAGAGTAAACAGTTAAAGGAGTCAAGAGTCCCTTAGGGAGGCTCAAAGCCAGACAGCTTGAGGCATGACAAGTCTCTGTCCATTTCAAAACAATTCCTATAGCTGTTTCGCTTTTAAGGATAGACATAATTTCATTTTGATCCAATAATTACATTTTTATGTACTATACACTAAAATAGTGAACATTAATTTATTTGATTTAAAATTTATTTCGTTCTACAATAATTTTTGCCTCCTCAGTCCTTCCACCTGGTTTAACCGGAGTACTAAAAAATATAAGAAAAATATTAGAGATATATTCAATTATTCTGTAATATCTATGTCACTTACGCGCTGTGGACCACGTCCATTGGGGCTGCCGGAAGTGATGACATTGCCATTGCGATCAACGCTAACTGTGCGTCCGTCGGGACGTTTCCAAATGGAGACGTTGTCATTCCAGATGCCGGCTTGATCATCGCGTGCTACAAAGTTTTCGCCTTGGACACGAGCGCGTCTATGGCGGGAGTGGGCAACAGTGCGTCCATCACGGCCATTGGCAATGAATCCACCATCGCCATAGCTCACTGAACGGCCATCCGGACGGCTCACATACACAGACTCAGGACTGCGACGGCCGCGCTGTATGACAAAATTGCCGGATCCGGTGCTGTAGTCGACGGTGCGATCGGGACGTCCCACATGGAAGTCGCGACGACTCCGACTAATTATTACTGGGCCACCCCTGGAAGTGCTAACGACACGATCCGGTCGGCTAATCAGAAGATCTCGTCGGCTGCGATATGTAGAATCGCTAACGCGACGCTGAGCGGGTCCACGCTGGACCACCAGATCTGGGCCAGCTATGCTGTGAGTGGCTATAAAACGAGACACATTAGCGAAATGTAGAATGGGGGAGCTGATTGCTATTCACCTTGTCTGCCTGGTCCATTCTTATTGTGCACGTACGTATTGCCGGACTCATCCGTGTAGCTGTGCGATCCCCCGGAATTGGGTGAGTTCTGGAATGTGCCGGGCACACCAGGCACCTGATAAGCACCTTCGTTCTGACCACGTATATACACCTGTTGACCAGGTGAACCAAACACATGCGGCCCATTGCGTCCGTCGTATGTCTGTTGTGCGCTAATCACTAAAATGAAAGCAAATCAACTTAAATATTCCCATTTCATGTTGGATTATCTTAATCAATTTACCTCCACAGAGCAAGAGAGCGCAGCTCAATCCAAGTATTCCTTGTGAACCCATGTTGCCTATATAGCACAGCCGTCTACAAATGAATGCCATCAGCATTTGAGCTCCTCAAGTATTTATACACATTCTCGATCGGCAGAAAGTTTCCCCAGCTACGACGACCACGACGACATTTGATTTGATAAGCTAGCGAATCAAGCTTGGGAAATTCAGAAGCTCAACCTATCTATATGGCAACTTGTTTATATGCACATACATATATATAAGGCATTTGATCTCTATATGCTAAAACTGACATCGTCCAACTAAACTGATAAATCTGTCAACTTAATGCGATTTTATCTAGCAAATCATAGAAAACTGTCAAATGCATAAGCTATAAGCATGAGGTATATACATATATAAGGTATATACATATGTATATAATAGGTCTTATAATATATATATACATGTATAATTATATGTATACAGTAAATGCTAATAAAAATTTCTTATTGCTTATTTTCATTAGCTTTGTTTCTGATTACACAGAATTATGAATCGGGCATTACCCAGCGAGCGAACAAGTTTCAATAATCTGTCTTAGATCAAGTTCGTTTTAATGCATGTATATGCATATATGTAGGTGTATACGTACCTCTTCATATACATATGTAAGTATTGCATTTAATGAAATACAAATCATGCTCGTTAAATCAAATCTAAGTACTCCAACAACCTTCAGTTAGTAGCGGGGAACTGCGAACAAGCTTGCAAGCATCTACGATACAGATCTCTTGGAGATGTTTTTGCTATATAGCTATATTTATTTAAATAAGCGCTAGCCATCACTAGTTATAAGTGGGACTCTTCCAGTTGAACGTTTGTTGAGTCTAACTAGAAAATACTCTATGGCTCGAAATGGAGATAGCCTTTACTTATCTCCTCTAATGTATTCCTCTTCTATTACTTCATTTATGCATGATTCTTATCTATATACATATATGCGATAAATGGCGTTGAAGGCTATGATAGATAACCCTATTTATAGCTACGCCGTATTCAGAGTCTCACATAAAATTGTCATTACTTACAGAGTATATACATAATCAATTATTGATTAGTTTAAGAAATAACACAGAGTTTTTTTTTTGAAAATAGATTAAGTTTGATTTAATTGTGGGCATGTGTCTTTCTAAACAGTTATTAAACTTAAAATTAAATGGAATTAGTTCATTTTTTCATCAGTTACAATAATAATAAAAAAAAAACATGTTAAAAACTTGCATTTTTGCTGGCCGGTCGAAACATTTGTACTGGCTTAGATCTATTTTTCTTTCTCTCTCCCACTCATTATTCCTTCTAATCCTCCGGCACCTTCCATTGTAACTGCTTGCCCCGCTCATATAAATTTTTCAATGCGCTCGTAAATTTCTTTTCCGCCTGCAGCTGCAAATAATGTTTGTAGAGCTGAAGAGTTGTGCGAGCATCCTCAATTGAGTCATGTGTTTCCGATTGAATTTTAGTACCTATAAAAAAGAATAAGTAAAACTATAACAAATTGTATATTCTCTTACGTACCCAGAAAGTGCCAGGCCAAGAAACGCAGCGACACCATGCGCTGGTGCGGCAGGTGAAACAGATGTACAGTGTCAATAATTTGTTCGGATGGTACATAAATATTAATGACTCTGCAAAATGAAAGATGTTAAGTGAAATATAAAGACATTAACATATTACTAAAATATACCTAAAATCATTCTTTAAGCCATGACCCACAAATATGACGCCCACATCGACAAGAAACTTTAATTTCTGATACGAATACTTTAAGGCGGTCAAACGTTTATTGCTGAAATTGGCATCTAAATCGCCGGGTTTAATGCCCGAAAACTGTGTTAGATAATCGACGACCTTCTCCTGGGTTGATATATAATCGTCTATAAAGGGCACGCCCTCATCTCGACCTTGGCTGCAATATAGAATAGATTATAATTAGCTAGTAATTCAGTGTAATGTAAATAAATATAAACTTACCCCCGAATACAGGAGATGCGGGCGACACTCATGTGGCAAGGTTTAATTGTTGCCGTCTTGCCATCCGGACGTATTTCATTCTCTTCCGGATTTAATGTTACAAACTCTGCATCCATGGCAATTAAATCGCCAGCTTTTGGCATCTCATCCGGTTGCAAGGGTCGTAAAGTGGCATCGGTGGCGAGATTATTCGGCAATGGATTTAAAATTTCCTAAAAATAATATAAATATTAAAAAAAATATGTCTTCTTTTTATTATTCAATTTAATTTGTCTCTTACGTGCAAGAATGGATTGGCTGGACCATTGATGGAATCGTTGCTTTTCGTGGGGATTAGCTCTTCTCCACTTGTTGCAGCTTCTGCTTCATCTTCTAGACTGCGATAGAATAGAACACAAGGCACCTTCCAGTCCAATGTAAACCACACGGACTCTTGTGGCGTAACAGGTGAAATGCTAAAGTCATTAAATATATACCACTGCTGTTGTGTGTCGTCCGCACCATCTGAAGTTGCTGACTTCATTGAATGATACTTGTGTCGCACATTGATTAGGGACACCAAGTTCTTCTGAGTGCCGTCGTCCACCTGGCAGACAACTGCATGCAATGCATACGTTCTCTGAATGTGGTTCACTTGTTGGTGTTGCTGCTGCTGCTGCATTTGTTGTTGTTGCTGTTGCTGGTCCTCATCCTCTGATTCCTGTTCCGTTTTGGAGGTATTCGTAGGCGACAGCACGTTCAGCTCGCCCGTCTCACTGATGCCCATGTTAAAAGTCAAAGGAAACCAAGACTTTTGACGCGCACTCGGTGAGCTGTTGACATTGCTCGTTTGATTGGTGTGTGATGGGGACTTTCTATCCGGATGCATAAAATGACAATCACTGCGAGAGCAATTGACACCATAGCGACACGGTTTGCTGGTGCTCAAAGAAGTTGCCTCGGCCAGAGGTCGCTCATTAGTGCGATTCAATTGACGTTTCAAGAAAGTAATATCCTTTTCATTATTCAGGCCGCAGTTAATTGCCAGTATTTGCGGCAAGGATGTTACCTAAATGATTAATGATGAATTATTTGAATTGAAATTAATGGTAAATGAATTGTTTAAGATACCTTAACACTTTGATTGGTGGGCGAAAACTTTTTGCAACTCTCACAAAATGCTTGAATATTTTTCTCCGAGCTCAACGAACGTTTCAAAATATTACCAAAATCAAAATGTTGCTCATTGTCCTTCAGGTGCGTGGGATATGATAAATTACAGGCCAGCAATATGTTCTCTTTTGATTTCTAGGAAACAAATTAGTAAAGAGTTATATATTAAAGAAGAGTGTCGCAGGTGGGGAAGAGCCTGATTAAGTGATTCTTATTGAGACTTGTTATAAGGGAAGCAGACTCATTAAGAGGTGCCGAGATGGACGAGTTGCTTGTTGACTTTGAACAAGATTCTGCATTCTACGGTTATGCCTCCTTCTCTAGTCAATTACAATGAGCAATCATTTACCTCTGCCTGGCATTTGATACATCTGTTTATACATATTTGTTTGGTGCCAAATATTTTACTGATATCCGTTTCAGCATTTATTTTACAACGTTCTCTTTCCTCCTCCTTTGAATTATCGTCTAAAGTATATAATGTATTGAATATATATTAGTTTACAAAACTTTTTAAATAGAATATTTTCCTACCGGGATTTGCTTCATATGCTTCTGTCGACGAGTTGCTTTCTGTGCACATACTTTCAGCTAAAACATTTTATAAATAATATAAATGCAAATATTTAAATATTCAATAATTATATTTACCAACGAATATTGAATTCTGTGGACCATTTAAGCCGGAGTTTTTGCCAGAATCGAGAATTTCATAATGCATTTGATGCAATATAAAACGATTCCAGTTCTGTTACAAATATGTAAAATACACATTAAATATGATATTTTAATATATAGAATACATATATTACTTGCCTGAATTAGGGTAATCAGATTGACATTTGACGATCGATCGGACAAAATCAAACCCAAAGCGGACGCTTCAGGCACTGTGCGAAAGGAGCGCAAAAAGTTGCTCGCTTGGCAAGGTGTTGAAGCTATAAATAAGTGTTTTTTGCGTACATCATCTAATAGCCGTATATTTGTATGCGTACAAAAAACCAACCAGTGCTTTTGTCCAGCATGTGAAAGAGGAAACCCAATTCGCAGGATAAACAGAACTCCTTCGAGCAGGTGTGACTAATTAGCTTTATGCGCAAAGGTTCCGTGAAATAGAGGATCTATGTATAAATACAAGGAATATTTAATTAGATATCAAATTAAAGTTGTAGAACTCAATTTCTAACCTGCAGCATCGCATTGCAATAGGAGTTGGGCAAGGTGGCTTCCAGTCCTGCAAAACACGTCTGATTGTGTTGCTCGAAATCAAAATCCTGTGTGCCCAGCTTTGTATATTTCAACTCCACTTTACGATAACGTCTCGGGATGATCTTCACGCCACTTTCCGCTTTCGCAGCTGCAGTATTGCCGTTTACATTTGGAATGCCTGCACCGCCCTGGCCTTGTTCAATTAGAACATAGGGTATTTGATTACGTCGTGCAGTTCTTGGATTGGGTGAGTAGCCAATGGGTCCCTGCATTTTCATATTATTTAGTACATCTGGATCTATGGTCTTTGGACGATGGTAATTATAGTGCAAGAGCTCCTCCGGCCAGTCGGAGAACCATCGCGTGCCCGTTGTCAGATGGGGCAACATAACCGATGACAACGGAAAATTGGTGTCCGCAAAGGGAACCATTGGCAACGGTGGAACCACATCAGCGAATTCTGTGTTTCGCGAAAATGCATTAAATTGAGGCTGTGGCGTCTGTATTGAGGTTATTGTATTAATATGCCCCGATTGATCGCCAAATGCCATCGCTTGCGATGATGAGCTGATGTCAAAGCTCAGGCATTGGCTGCCATTCGTGTTGATTTGATACATGGAAACGCGCGGCTCGCTCAGTTCCACAGTATCAACCAATTGGAATTGACCATAGCTCGATACGACGGCCAGACGAGATGTCAGCGAAGGCAAGAACTTCAACATTTGTGGATCGATTAGCACTTGTATTGGGGAGATCAGTCGCAGCATACGCAGATCGTAAACCATTAGGAAACGATCAATTGCCAAATTGTTTTGCCTTCCACTATAGCCACACGATATCAGATAATTGCCCTGCACATCGAAATCGGAGAGGCTATTCGTATGCGTTTTGATTGTGTGCTCCACGCTCAAGGTATTCAAATCTCTCAGAGTGACTGTTCCAAACTGATCGCCTGCAAAGAGATAGCGTGAATTCTTGCGTAGCACCGTACAGCCAGCAGATCCAACATGTTCCAGGCGCGTCTCTTTCAAGCTGCGCATATCGAAGTCGATGAGCTCCTCCTGCAAACCAGCCATGACCAGACGATGTGGCGACAACTGCAGCATGCACACCATTTCTACCATGTTATTGGATCTATTTTATAAAAAAAAAGGCGGGCAAGAGACAAATAGTGAAACATGTAGATATTCGGAGTATATCAACGATTTACTTGTGCGTAAACTTTGGTAGTCCCCGGCGTATCTGATGGCGCAGCGATGTCTGCGTTAATACCAGAACTCCTGAATCAATCGTTATAATTTGGCGGACTATATCGCTGGCATGCACCTGGAATGATGTGTATTTCTGCAAGGAGCTGGTATAATACGACGTCACATGACCCTGCCAATGAAGATATTACATTTTTAGCAAAGTAGATTTATAGTTGAGGTTAATAGATTCCTCACGCCTTGGTTGCCCATCCACAGAAGTTCTTCGTAATCATCGAAGGCCACTGTTGAGACTCCGAAATTTTCACCGCCGTCAGCAAGAATTGGAATTGGGCTAGCAACATAATCTGCATCGGTGGAGCCAATATTAAATCCACTGAAACTGGGTGAATAGTGATCTGCATTACGCGTAGGGCCAGTATCGTAAACACCTAAGTATGTAAATGAAGTTTATCATGAATATATCTATATATGTATGTGTAGATATCTAAATAAAAATGGAGAAAGTTTAAAAAATATACAACACATATACAGGTATGTTTTATATATGTATATGTATTGCTTGACGTACTTAAAATGTCTTCTGCCGCGCCGATTTGATCGGCGCCGCCGCAATAAACGTAATCCATTTTGACAACCAATGACACTCTTTATTTACAGTTTACGCTTATTATTTATATTTAAGTTTTATTGGCATCAATTGTTGTTGCGTATATATATATATATATGCTCACGAATCATCATCGTTTAGTATCCAAAATGTATCGATATGTTATAGTAAATGATTTGCCAAGTAAATTATCGATATATACGAATTTTAAACCATGAATTTAATATTGAGCACATTAAATGCATTTTTAAATAAAATAAAGACTGATGTAATTCACAAAAAAAAACGAATAATAAATTTCATTTAGTCTAATTCCAATATTTTATATAAGTTCTTAATATAAAAGTCAAATCGTCGAATCAATTTTGCAGCCCTGGTTATCCCATAAGAATGTTTCGTGCCACATGCAGATTTGCTGTAAACTTAACTAGAGATCAGTTTAGAAAAAGTTTGAGAATGGCTGACTTACAGAAAATCGCTGAAAACAATCGCCGCGCCGAAAGTCTTATTGATTCCATACAATCAGAGGTAAAATAAATAAAATCTCATAAACAACTTACTTAATTTTAACCAATTTCAGATGGCTGCTATTCAAAATGAGCTTGTGCAGCGTAAGAAACAAGAGCTCATTGAAGAGAACGAACTCCTAAAGAAGGAAATTGAAGCAGCTCTTGTGCAACTTGTAGCTCTGGAAACCAGGAATGGGAAGCGACAGATACCTGTGCCCTGTAACCGAGGAATGTGCACCCAAACCGAAGCAACCTCAACAGCCGCTGCGCCAGTAGCAACTGAATCGAAAGCTCCAGCTCCAGCTAAAACTCAAAATTCTGCTCCCAAAGAGAAAAAAGTAAAGGAAAATAAACCTCCAGCTGAAAAGCCAAAAGCCGTTGCCGAAGCCCCTATTGATGTTGGCCGACTGGATATGCGTGTGGGCAAGATCATTGAGGTCGGTCGTCATCCTGACGCGGACAGCCTATATCTAGAGAAAATTGATTGCGGAGAAGCAGCTCCACGTACTGTTGTGTCTGGACTTGTGAAATTTGTGCCACTGGAGGAAATGCAAAATCGACTTGTAGTTGTTCTCTGTAATTTGAAGCCCGCCAAGATGCGTGGCGTTACTTCCGAAGCAATGGTCATGTGCGCATCCACACCGGACAAGGTTGAAGTGTTAAGTCCACCTGCCGGAGCTGTGCCTGGCGATTTGGTTCATTGTGAGGGCTACGAACGTCAACCGGACGCGCAGCTCAATCCAAAGAAGAAAGTATTTGAGACGTGTGCTCCGGATTTGATGACCAATGCGGATCTAGTGGCCTGCTATAAAGGAGCGCCACTACATGTACCTGGCAAAGGAACTATTGTAGCACAAACTTTGAAAAATGTTCAAGTGAAATAATGGTTTTTTATTGTGAATAAATCCTACGAAGCTTGTCATTCTTTTTGATATATTATCCCATTTTCTTAATCGACAAATACATAATTTCACTTTTTATTTTTTATTTTCATTTAATATCCCGATATATTTGCACTAGGAATCAATGACATAACGATGCTTAAAGTTTCTCATTCGATATAGAAAACTGAGAAACTAAATAACTTCACAGGAATAAAAAAGAACTATGCAGTTTCTTGGATAACATTTGTCTTTACATTTCATCTATTTACATTATAATGGAAATAAGTGTGAGCTTAGCTTTTAGTTTTCAGCGTTAACAAAAGTTACATAAATTAGTTTAGTCATATTTCATATTAGATTTGGCATCACATTGATCATATTTGACTACTGCTGATGGGGTCTTTGAGCTGGAGGCACTGCTGCTGGTGTTGGATTCCGATTTGCCTCGACCACAATGGTCTTCGTTAAGATGTCATAGGCTGTGCGATTGTTCTTAAAGAAAACCATTACCACGCAAATGGGAAACAATAGGGTCATCACCAGATTCTTGGCAAAGGCGCGCATTAAAGCTCGCATGAAGCTCGGAGTCTCAGCTGGATAGAGTACGGCACGCAACGGTTCTCGATGGGCTTGGAATACAAACTGTGGCATTACGGGCGCCTGCAGTGGTACCACGGCCTCCACATATAGGATGCGAATCTTCATCAGCGATTTGCCAGGAGTAGCTCCATTATAGAAAACCGTCCATACGCATTCATAGCAACAGACTAGGAGCTTAGTCAACAACTCAATTAGTATTAAGTCAGACGACAGGGTGATAAAGTCCATTGATATGTCTAGGAAATTCAAAAAAATATCATCATCCTCCAGAGTCTTGCGCATCACATCCTTATCAAAGTCCAGATCAAAAATATGAAACAGCGAAAAGGTTACAATGATTTTCAGCCCGAATAATATGACGACATCGATTGCTTCCGCAACAGCGCGTTTCCAAAAGGGCGCCACAACCAACTCTGTTCCACCAAATCGCTGTATGAGCTCCTGTTGCTGCACCTCATCCAACACACGAAAGCGATTGAAGGTTGGTCGAACAGGTGCAGCTGGCTGGGGAGCAGGCGGAATAGGCAGCTGCTGCGTCACTGGCTGACGATGTGGGACCTGCGGCTCAACACCTGGTGCAGCATATGCCACTGGCGTTTGCAATAATTGTGGATAGTTATAGTTGGCCATCAGATAGTTAGGAAACATTTGCATGAGTGCAGCCTGTTTAGCCCACTCGGCAAGACTTGCAAAATATGCCTCCTTTGTTGACATCTCACTGTTGATACTCGTCGTTTTGCGCTCCCGCATCACATTGTTTTCAGATGCCTCTTCGGCGGCCTCCATGTCAATTGCAATTTTTTTTTTTTTTTTGTACTTTAAATTTGCAAAACGTATTTTATATTTGGTTTTTAGTTTTGTTATTGCAGTTGACGTGTTAAACCATAGGAGGCGGGGTGTGAAAAGTAAAGGGAGGTATTTATATCGTTGCAGGGTTGCATTGAAATACCCAGTAAGACAACAACCAGTTCTCGTTCTCCTTCTTTTCTCTATGACAACGAATGAATGAAAAATTACCGTCAAAATTATTCGAAATTAAATTCCAAACTGACATTTGTCAAATTTTTTTTTTTTTTTTTCAAATAAGTTATGATTTCACCATAATTTTAATCTACTGAATATATTTTTTGTATTAAACAAAATTTGAATATTGATAAAAATTAAAATGTAAAGAAATTCGATTCAGTATTATCAGGTTTATGTGAATTTGAGTGCATTCCCATCCACAAAAAGCAATCAATTCAATTATTTTATTATATATTTAATGAATATTTATTTATTAAAATTGTATCCACTTATTAAATAGAAGTACATACGTATTTCACACTGCGGATTTCAATTAAGTGTTGAAGGACATATACATACATATGCAGTTCGCTCTAAGGATAAAATATAACTTACAAGTACGCTTGCCAAAAGCCACAAAAATCTCACTTACTTTCCCCAGTATTGTTGGATCGTACATACGTATGGCTGGATGAATATTGTATAGTATAGTATAGTTTATATATATAAACACATACAGATAACTTATAATCCAATTGCTGTTTTCGTCTTATGTTACCTTTAATTACATATATATGTACGATATTTGATTTTATGGATGTACAAATGGGCCAATATTACAATTGCAAACAGTTCGTACGTATATATACACATATATAGATAAGTATATGCAGTTCTAGACGATGACAACTTACAAACAAATAAACAGGAGGGGGCAGAACAGAAATGAAAATACAAAATTTGTCTATTAATACAACTGAAGTTTCGATGATGACGACAACGTAGGCAAGTAGGTACAAAAAGTTATAGATTAACAATTAATAACTTATATTCAGCATATGTGAACGTTTCTTCAATAAAGGAATGCAGCAGAAGAGTCTCTCTTCCCCTCATTTATTGCCAAACATTACCAATATTTAAATTCCCAAATTGCTGATTTAAATTGGACGTCACAGACGTGGCCGTAGTGCCCGTTGCAGCCGGATAGCCCGTGGAAGGCAAACCGCTTGGCAGCGGCTGCATCAGATTCATGCCAATGCCAAGCTGCGGTTGCTGCTGCAGCTGTGGTTGTGATTGTGGTATCGTCTGCACCGCTGCTCCAGCGTTGCCAAACAGTTGCATACCACTGAGCAAACTCTGATTGGTTTGCATCAGACTGTTTGCTGATTGCGGATTGTTGCCCACGATATAGGAGCTGGTTGCAGGGGCATTGGGAAATTGGCCACCGCCAAAGGCGACATTGCCAACCAGATTCATTGCCCCACCGGTGGGTGCACTGCTGAATGCATTTGGTGCGGCCATAACGGGTGCATTATACATGCTCACTGAGTTTGGAGGTGTCATAAACTGATGATGATGCGTTTGCTGCGGCACCTGCTGCTGCTGATGGTGATGGTGCATGTAGCCGCCCGGTGCCATGCCCGTAAAATTACCGAAGCTCAGTTGTGGATTATGTGTGGTTGGTGCATTGCCATAGAGTGCCAATATGCTATCCTTGGACATCTTGCCGGACTGATCCTTGTCGCCGGCACTAAGACTGCCTTGACTGAAGAAGTCCTGCTCCTGCTGAGCCAACGAATTGGGCTGCTGACTGTTTGGCATAGTTAGCGAGGTATCGCCACAAATTCCATTCCCATTACCATTCGTTTTCTCTGGAGTCACATTACTATTGCTGGCACTGAGGAAGCTAGTGAAACTATCATTCTGCAGATCTTGTACAGCACTCGCTGCTATTGGCTTCGTGGGCGAGGAGAGCCCCAATAGATCACTTTCGGCAGCACCACTACTTATGCTATTGGTGTTTTGAACGCGATGCGAAGTTTTTGGACTGCAGCCGCCCACCTGATTTGGCTTTGGTTTGGGCAGTGGCGCTGGCAGTGGAGCACTTTTCCCCGCTGTCGTAGCAGAAATGCGTTTGTCGCTGTTGCTCGATATATTGCTAATGCCCAATCCAGTTTGACCCGCTTTCTTTTTACGCTTTTGCCTTTCCAGTTCTTCGTCTATTTCCTTGGCCCAATCGACTTTGGGCGGCGAGGGCGGCACCCATTCTCTGGCCAAATACTTTTTATGTTCATATTTCGCTCGTATGAAATTCTCCAGTGCTGTATCTGTTTGTGGGCGTCTAAAACCATCCGGCAGCTGCGCTTCGTAAACAGCTCGGGCACGCGAATTGCCCATCAATTGTAACGAGATCACCTGCTCCGGCGTCCAGGCATCCAGATTGACGCTCTTCACACGTGATATATGTACGCCCAGATTCCGATGGATGCCAGCGCAGCGAATACACAGAAACACGCCCAGATTCCAAGATGCCCAGCGGGGACCTGCAATAAATCATTGTTCATTATTATTGCAAATAAACAAAGAAATAACTAAAAAACAATGGTTGGGCTATGCTTATCTAGAAAACTACACTAATGATGCTAAAAATATGCATGTAGAGCTATATGTGAAGCATCAGCTATATAACTGGCTGGTAATATTATCAGAAACAGTGGAAGCTCAAATGAGTGGACAAACGTGCTTCAAGTATGATTAAAGTATTTGCACAAATAGTGTATATGATGCATATCTATTATATTATCAGCTATAACTGCTGACAGCATAAATCCGCCACAGTAAAAGCTAGACTGAGTGGACTTATTAATTATTAATATATTCTTTTTAAAGCTTAAAATTGATCCCTTATGTAGGGATTTTACTGTACTGCTAATTCGTCCCTGACCCCTATCAAAAAAGGGGGAGGAGTACACTTAAAACATTCGGCTTGCGTGCAGCGATATTAACTAAATGAAAATGATGTACGTAATGTTGGCTAAGTGTGAGTTAGAATCCTTAACAATGAATCCTGAGTAATAACAGAAGAGAATAAATATAATGAATATATGAATGCATAAGTACATATGTTTACATACAATTCATTTTTTCGTGTGAATGTGTGTATATATGTACGTATGTACATTATGACCAAGTGTGCGGTTATTTTGTTTGCAGTGTAGACTTACCCTTGGCGTCACAATCTACACAATATTTATTGTCATCATCGCGTAGCATTTGGGTTAATAGGGTTTGACATTTTTCCTGCATCAATTTTGTACGTTCCGTTTCCTTACGGCTTGCATTTGACGTGCTCATTTTCTTGCACTTGTCGTTATTGGATGCGCTGCACTAAATGACTGTAATATCTGTATTAATAATATGTTAAGCAGATTGTGTGATGTGTGCTTGCTTCTTTAAGTTATTAGCCGCTGCTTTCTGTTTTTAGCATAGATGTAAATTTAATTTTTATTGGTTTAAGAATACTACAATTTTTGCTATCGAAAATAGTGTACGTCTGCGTCTGTACGTCACACTCATTTCGAAAGTCTGGCAACAATAATGTCAAAATGCGAAATACCAAAAAGTGCTGCCAGATATTCAAATAGCAAGCCACTTTTTTCAAACAAAAAACCTTTGTTGTGTATTCTTTTATTTGCATGTGCAACAAGTGAAGATATTTTGAATTTCTTAAATTATGCAACCATTAAAAGAGAAATTGGATGCATGTCTGCGTATGCTAGATAGTAGAACTACCAATAAAGGAGACAAAAACTGGCTAAATGTAAGTATTTTCCTTTACCGGCCGCTTGCAATTGATTTGATTGTATTTTTTTAGGACTTCTGTGCGAAATTTTTAGCATTTGCAAATGACCTGCAAATTTATTTAAGTAAGCAGCTCGAACACGATTCATTAGAAATTATTTGCCTGTGCTTAACGCAAATACTGATATGCGTTAGACAATTGGAGTGCACAATTCAAACGGAGGAAGCGAGTGGCTTAAGGATTCACGTAAGTCCAACTTGATGAAGTGTCTACCAATTTTAATATTGTTTGTGATTTAGGCTAGTCACTTACAATTCAGTGATCGCATCACAGTTTGCCTTAATCGTCTAAGCATATGCCTACTGTCCTCTGCAAATGGAGCTGCACAAGTTAACGCCACTGAAGGCGTTTCTTTCCTTAAGCTCCTGGATGCCCTGCTTGATTTGCTAACAGATTTCACCAGCGAAAATGTGGATAAAAGCTTTATAGATGTGAAGCTCTTAAGCAAGCAAGTCAAGTGCCAAGTGAATTTGTTGCTAGGCCAAACGTTGTCGTTTGCTAATGTGGCTTTGCAACATGATAAAAGAGCATTAAGTGCGCTATGTCAAAGGGTATTTAAATATAATATAAATTATGTGTAATATACACTATTAGTATATATGTTACTCATTCAGGTCATGCGCGATTGCAATACCTTTCAAGAGGATTGTCTTCTAGCCAACAACTATTCCAATCAAAAGTTAAGAGCCTTAACTTTGGAGCAGGCGCTTTATCAACTCGAGGAGCATCTCAACGAGACTCTTCTACGCTTGGTTTATACATGCTTTTTAGATTTTCAAAAAATTTCCGTAGATAAAATCCGCAATTTATTGAGAAACTCTAAAACGGAATCAACGGCTGATGAATTTATAGCTGATTTCGATGTCAATTTGGATCGGGCAACGCAAATTGGTATATATGCCATAGCATTTGCGCCCAACTTAAAGGGTAATTGAGTTTTCAAAGTAATATTAATATTAATATTGTAATTATATAAATATACATATATCTCTTCAAATTCTATTCAGTAAAAACCATCGTGCGCAGCTGTTTGGCCTCCTTTGAATATTTGGATACCAGTTTAATACCTTCGCTGCAGTCAAATGCATCTGATTTACATTCCGAACTTTTGGAGCAACATTTCAAGGAGGAAATGTCCAGATTTAAGCAAGCTCTGCATGAGATTATAAATAGCCGTGCGTTTATCGCCTGCTATCTGCAAATACTAACGAATGCGCTCAATTCAATTGAAAAGCAATTCGATAAAGTGCAACTAGGGGATCTGTTGGAAATGGCTTTCTCAATACTGGAGCATTTTCAGTTGGATGCCAACCGAAAGGTTGTATTGCAGCCAGGACATGAACAGCTGCAAAATTTAGTGAGAATCTTGCGTGAATGCAAGGCGATTCTTATGTGTGCCGCCCAAGTAGAGCCCGAGCGCATTATTAAGAGATTTAAAATATTACGCAACATATTGCGTAAGCTACACGCGAACATTGCCGACGAACAGAATAATCCAACTGGTTTTAGGGAGAAAGTGGAGCAAATTGTGGAGCTAGAAGAAGAAGGAGCAGCAGAAAGTCTCCAAGGTCTAACAGCTTCTCCATCACGCAGCATACTTTACAATACTCAGAAGCAACGCAGTAGAGTGAACAGTTGTAAGCTGGAAGAAGTTCATGCAGAGCAATTGCAATCAGAGTTTCTTAAGCTGAAAGCACAAAACTGTATGCGGAGAAGTAAGTTGTTGCACAGTTAGAGAGGGAGAGAGAGATATAGATATAGTTGATATATTGATGCATCTCTAATATATTTTTCTATATTAACAAGCAGCCATTTTTTTTTATTCCAGAAGAGAGCCTACGCACTACGATGTTTAAGCGTCAGAATATTTTTGGAAATATTAAGCTGCAGACGCAGACAAACAACGAGAGTCAATCGGCCAGCTTCGAAATTAGTGGTATTAATTATTATTTGATATATGATTTATTACTATATATGTTATTAATTATATACCTTTACAGAAATACTCAATCAACTCACTTGCCTCACGTCCAGCTTCAACCAGAGTCTGCAGGCGAAGTAGAGAGGGATTTATTCGGGCATCGTAAATTCCATTCGTATATCGCATTCGTATATATTGGGTTCGTGCTCGTATTTATACTCGCATTCGTAGTGGTAGTACGCAGTGTTTGTTTTTTTTTTTTTGCTCAGCTTCTGAAGCACAAAAAACTTCGAATAATATCAATTATCATTTGTAAAATCATATAAAATAACGTCCAATAGAAATTGTTCTATTAAAACAACAAGAGAAAGCGTAAAATTGTGCTATGCTAAGAGTTCGAATATCGATTTATCCAAGCGAAAGCCAGTTGTACTTGTAGATACATAAAGATACATAGATTTATTATTTATAGCTTATAAAGTGTGAAGCAATGCAAACGAAGGATATTCCAAAAGAGGACATAATTAGCTATCGCAATGTAAAACCAACTGAATTGAATAACAATCATCATGTGGTTCCTATTGGCATAATTATAGTGCTTAGCACGGTCTACCTGATGATTGCGGGCATACAAAACAACTATAATGATTACCTGAAGCCAGGAGTAGCTGCCCTTAAGCTGAATCAGGAAAATGCCAAGGACCAACTTCAACATTTACTCGCAGTTGAAAAAGGGGCGCAGCCAGTGTGCAGAGAGATTGAAGTATTCAATAAGGAAGAGTTTACTTTAAAGGAATTGAAGGAATCTAAAGGGCAGCAGTTAGTAAATATCAAAAGACACAAACATCATATCAAATCTATTAAATCGATCGGCAAACAATCAAAATCGGAATTGCAAAGAAAAAAGGATAAGAAACCAAATACAGCTGAGCCCATTATATATCTGTTCGCCTTGGTGTTTATTTATTTGCTGCTAAAAGCAGCATCCGACATAAATCAGCATTATAAAACGGTAATGGCCCATCAACTCTCACCTAAAATTCTTCTCCTATATTAATAAATGTTTTGTCAACAGCAGAGCAAAGGAGATAAACGACTTCGTCGCTGCTCCCTTCAATCCTACGCCCAGAAGGAGCAAAGGCACAATCATCAAGATCGGCGCGCCTCAAAAGGTATTTCAACAAAAAGTTTGCCAAAATTTTAAAGAGGATCTACATAAATATCTAAATATATGTATTTACTATATAACTAGGGAACAAATCAAAACAAAAACAAAACACAAATTAGTTTTTATTGTAATAATTGTTGTGAACTATCGATGTAAAACATATCCTGTCTCGAAATCTATATACCTTTACACTTGAACTTTACTGCAATTTCTATATGTATGTGTACTTCGATTCCTATAAATATATAAATGTATAATTTTAAGTGTTAATGACTTTGTATGTTTATGTGCCTACATATATATATGTATATGTTTATATATATATATGTGTATATATATCCTATATACTGTGTGAAATAAAACTCTTTTCCGCATTCCTGTGATGATTTTAAAGTATTATCTAGCCACAGCATTTGCGTTTTATTTATCCTATTTTCTAATTCTTCTCTCTCAATTACCGAAATCTGATAAATCATGCATATATAAATACATATATCTATATACTATATATGAACTCTTTTCTTACAAGATGTTCTTCCATTGCAATCGAGACACAACATATTTTTAGAGGGACGTTCCATATCACTGGATCGTTATAAGGATAAAGAGCAGACAGCCAGGGATCTGGTGAAGAGAACCTACCCAACTAAACCCATCTATCCAACCATAAGCAAACATCTTCCCGGCGATGTTCATATGGGTAATGGATCGATTCCATTGTGTACACCCAGCTAAGTTTCTCTTTTCCCCAACCCCAATCTAGAGCCGCGTATGAGTCGTCGCCTTTCGGTGCCCATCAGCATTAACTATCAAATCGTGCAGGTCTCGCCGCTAGTGAATCCCGAACTGGCTAGACGCGACTCCATGGCCGAGATGATTCTGTCCGGGACGGCCCCAACTGCTCAGGCACCCGATATCAAACGACGGGTGCGCATGATAAATCGCCATTAAAATAATGTTACTATACTAAATATAAATACGAGGGTAGTACGAAAAATTTACAAGTTAAACTTAAAGTTTAAAGAGAAATTGATTTTATTTTTAAATATTAAATAAAATATTTTCATCTTTAATTAATTTAGTAACTTTTCAGACTAACTTCGTTTTTAGAAGTTTGAAAAACGAATCAATATACGTATTCAACGAATTTATGAAATACTTCAGAGTTACTTGAGACCCACCCAAACCATTTAGCAAGCTCGACAGCTTTAAAAATAATATATATCAGAGCCCAAATTTTAAAATAGTTAAAAGTCAACTCTATATCCAAAAAACTGTTTGCAAATTTTTAACTTTACAACGAATTTAGGCAATATTTAAGTATAGCCCAATAAGACTCTATAGCTCTACTGCTTCATCTTATAGATGATTAAGATATATATATATTGCAAAGTATTTATGGTTTTCCAATCAATCCAATTCCAATCAATTCCATTATCTATCTCAATTTCATGATGCACTTGAAATTTGATGAATAATATTATATATTTATGGTAAATAAATAAAAATTATGTTAAAGTTTCAGATTCAAACATAAGTCATTAATAAACTTTTAAATATTTCGTACATATATTCCATTTCTTGAAATCTACTTTCAAACTCAAATGAATAATCGATTCTAGTTTTGTCAGTTTTTGTTTTTGCTTTTAATCAATAAGTGTAGTATTATTAAGGCATTTTGAAACATAGAAATTACATTATAACTACGCCCATGCAATTATTAAGATATACAAATATACACACATTTAATCAATTGCACAGATGAGCCGTATTACCAGAACATGTAGATCTATATTATATATGCTAATAATCTACTTAAGGGCAAGATTTAAAACAATCTTAGGCTAACATTTTTGTTTTCTTTTTTTTTTGTTTTTTTTTTTTTGGAGTCAAATATCAAAGTATTCAGAAACCATTTGATGTACATATACATATATATATAAATATATATATATATAAAAGTATTCTATTTTTTATTAACTTAGCTTTTAGATTGAGATGGGAAACATAAAGAAAGTCTATGCATTGTTTTTAAGAGTACGAGTAAAAGAAGAGCATAAAGTTTAACTTACAGATAAAGAATTATGTGACAGATATACAAAATCTTTCTTTTCTTTTCTTTTGTGCTACTTTTTTGTTTTTTCTTCTTCTTCTTCATCTTCAGCTATTCATTTAAATACAAAATAATAAATTACGTATTTTAATTGCAATTGTGGAAGGTGTGATTAAGGATTAATCTTTAACTAAGCTCATTGCCTTCATACAGGCTCTCGCAGCTCTCCAGCAAACGAAGAACAGGCGATATATCATAGGGATACAGTTGTCGAGAGACAAGCCGGGATATCTGCAGGCGCAAGCGGATGAGCACGCCCATTGCCTCGTCCAGCATGGCATTGCCCATGCCAAAGCTATGGCAACTATGCACAAACATCGCCCAATTCATTCGTATATATTTGAGCAATCGCAGCAAATACAGCAAAAAGCACGTCTCATTGCTGACAAGCAAATCCAGCAGCAGATCTGAGTTATTTGATGCCATTTTGAGAAACTCCAGGAATGTATATACAGGATTCAGCATCGCGACCAGCTCGGGAAATGCATTATTTCGAAACGAGATGCCCGACGTGACGTCCAGGGTGCAGACCATTGCCTCTATCAAATGATCGTCCTGATCATCAAAGAGATGTATTAGGATTTTACTAAAATGGCATTCCGGATGGAACTCCAATGTTTGCTTGATGAACGATTCCAGTTTGCTCAGGACATCTCTTATCGATCGCTCGATCAGCTGTATATCCTGAAACGCATCGTAATCGGTTGAATCTATCGATGAGTCCGATGAATCGCTGCGTATTTCCTTAACAGTCACCGCTATCGACTTCAGCACCAGCAGCACCATCTTCTGTAGCAAAGTCTTATCCATTTCGATGAGGCCTACGCCACCAGCTGCCGTCGCCTCCGTATCCTCCTGTGCCGGCAGAGAGTTGTGAACGATTAGCGTGCCCGGCATATAATTGATGGGCGCACCATTGTAACCAATCAGTCCAACAATGTTCTCGGGCTGACGCCGTGGCAAGGATTCGAGTATGCGCAAACTTCGCACGTGACAGACAATCTGATGGGCCAACCTGCATGTCTCCTCTGGCAGCATGTCCTGCAGCGCCAGCGTGGAGCCATAGCAGAGCGCCTCATTAAAGAGACACAGCATCTGCCTGTAGACCGTGCACGACAGATTGTGATTGAGCAGCAGCTCAAACTTGTCCAGCTGCGCGTAGAACGGACGCGTCTCGTCTATCGAGAGATTCGCCTTGACCGAAATGATATTCTCCCACAGCTGCAGAAAGTTGAGCACACAATGCTCAGCACTATCCTGATGCACGGGCGCCATCAGCTCCGACATGTGCTTCACAAGCGTTGGCCATTTGTGCTCCAGCTTCTGTATGGTCACGCATTTCAGGTGCGTTGTATCGAAGCTCTCCGAGTCGGTTAGGGCGACGACATGGCAACCATTGGCCTGTATATAGTTAGCGGGTGAATTACTGCTAGTTGTTGTTGTTGCTGTTCTTGTACTCTGGCTATTCTCGTAATGGTCTACATCAGCCTCGACTGGATCACGGAATTGTAACGCAAAATAGTTATTCTCCAGTGGCTGATCCTGCACCGGGAAATGCATATAACTAATGGGAGTATCTGCAGCTGTACCGATTGCCGTGCTGCTCGTCGTATATTCATCGTCGAGCGGATGCAGCTCCACGTCCTTCCACTCCACAATCCGTTTGATTATATCTAAGCTAAAGTGTATCTTCTGCACGGCTGTCTGATCGAGCACATCATAGTTGAACAATTGATCGACAATCTTTTGCAGCCACTCATCGTTCAACTCCTGTTTAGCAATGACCAAAAAGGCGGCCAGGACACGCGCTGCCAAGAATTGCACATAGGAATTATTGTAGCCCGCCAGGACGATAATTTCATCGATCAGCTTATGATCGTTGCGTATTAAGGCATCACACACGTCCATGATCCGTGTGCAAATGAAGCCCTTCGCATTCTGTTTCAGGTATATGTCGAAGAGCAGCTGCAAATTGGAGAGGAACTGCAAGAGCTTGTTGGTCGGCCATTCCCGCAAGTAGGCGATGCGCTTCTGGCCATTCGAATCGTGTGAGTAATGCGATTGAAAGGGTTTCCTTAACGTGCGCTCCGAGACGCCGCACAGGCATTGTCGTGTCAACGATTGCTCAAATTCCAGCATATCATCAATGGTCGAGGCGGAAGAGGAGGCGGAGCAGATGTTATTGGTACTGCTGCTATTGCTGCTACTGCTCGTTGTCTGCGTGAGCTCCTTGGTGGCCATTAGCAGCTCGGTTAGCTGCGCTGCTCGATCTACCTCATCCTTGGCAACGCCTTCGCTGCCCTTTTGTGGCAAGATATTGTTGACTAAGTGCTGGACGCCGCCCAGTAGCTGCGCATAGGAGGCAGATCGCGAATTACTGGGCGTCGTGACCGGCGAGTTATTAGTGCTGCTGGACAACGAGTGCGTGGAACATGACGATGATAGCGATGAGGATAACAGATGACTCCGATTGTTGCCATTTGCATCCATCACATCCGCTGCCGCAGCTGCCAATATATCCGGCGGCGATTTAGCTGCCACCAAATGTATTTGTTTATCTATTTTCTGTCGCTTCGTTTGCGGCTGTTCGTTGAGATGGTTGGTGGAGACATCTGTGCTGGCATAGGCAATGTTTCCATTGCTGCTGCTGCTGCTACTTGAATTACTGCTGCTGCTGCTGCTACTACTATTGCTGCTCGTGGTACTGCCCGTTTCTGTGTCCATTTTGTGTGTGGTTTATTATAGATGACGTACCCGACGTCCTTTTGTTAAATCGTGCACTGCAAATAAACGACAGTTTAATTTGTTTTCCTTTTTTTTCATAAAAAAAAAATCAAATGCAAGCCAAGCCAAAGCCTTTGCAAGTGCCACCGAATTACGCGTATTCACAAGGTTACGTGTGCATTGAGTTTTCTTTGCAGGTTGCACACTTATTTTGTATATTAGCCACTCGCCACATGCATTTTAACATTTCGAATGTCATTATTTATCGTTTTCTGCACTCATATTAATTTAAACATTTTTGGCTACTTGTTGCTCAATTTACCTTTGTAGTGTTTTGTATTTGTTTCACTTCACTATCGTTTGTGCAGGCGCAGTGCATTATGGTATTGTTTTGCATGCAAGTCACGCGTATTTGTTGTTTACATTTTATTTATTTCATTCGCTTCAGGTTTAAGAGCAATATACAAAAAAAAAATAACAACTGGCACTGTTAATTAACAAGTAGCGAGCGCGTCGCCATCTTTTTGTAGTGTTGGGTTGTTCATATGCTGGTGCAGTGCCTACACAGGCACGTTACGACATGTATGGCAACAAGTGTAGTAGGGAGCATAACACGTCTCGACATGCATGACACCCGTTTGAATAAGATTTTTATTAAAAAAAAACTTGTTCAGCCATCGAACAGTGTACAAAATTCAATAAGCCCATTTATAATAATTATTATTAATAATTTGCAGCTTAATATTAACTTTTCAATTATTTTCCCCTTCCTGCATCAAGATTTCAAATGTTTTAACTGGTAGCTCTGTATTAACAGAGCTGCCACATTTTTATAGAACGTATATATCAAAAATTTTCTATTTTCCCTTTTATATAAAAATAAACTGTTATTTTCATACTTTTGATATTTATTGAATTCAATAAAATTCAAAATTGTACAGTTTCACAAATACAATTGGCTCTTTTACTTTGGTACAATATATCTATACACAGCGTGGCAACACCGCAACTTGTTTTTCATTTGACATTGAAGTTGCGTACATTTCCAGCTGGCGGGTGGGTGAAAAGGACTACCATTGCGGTACCATATCGGCAATTAGTATAACAACGGCGCTTTTGTGGAGCTACGCTGTGGGCCGTGCTGCCCAATACCGACTATCAAAGAAATTGTGCTGTAGCGAAATCGACTCAGTTTTTATCACATTTAAGTAAAGTGTCATCTCTCTTGCTTGTGCAGTTGATTTTTGTCTTTGTTTGTGTCAACTTGTGTTAACAAAACCTTCGTAAGGAAAATGGCTGGTACCCTGCCTCCGCTTAATCAAGAGCCAGTTTTCAAGAAACTCCAGGAATACTATGATCTCCACAACAAGGAGCTCATCATCAAGGATCTGTTCATCAACGATCCTAAACGGTTCTCCAAATACAGGTGAATTCTTGCGGTTATCTATACTCTCTCTTCCTCACACACACACACGCATATTAATGAATGCCGATACAGTTACATATATTTCACATATTCTATGCGTGTGTGCGAATATCTGTATATGTATGTCTGTGATACACATATTTATTTGAATGTATTAATTAGGCGGTCAAATCGCTGAGCTTTGGGTTTTGGGATGAAAAAAGTGTTGGTTAGTTATACGAAATTAAGAAGTGATAAGAAATAATGTAACGTTTTTCATAATTGAATATTTCATATTTGTTTACGTCAAGTTATCTGATTATCTTTGTCCTTGCGTAAGGTCACAGCAATGACTTTAATACCCTAGCAGGAGTATTATGATATTCCCAT
This sequence comes from Drosophila buzzatii, assembly GCA_035045845.1. Classification (NCBI taxonomy): domain Eukaryota; kingdom Metazoa; phylum Arthropoda; class Insecta; order Diptera; family Drosophilidae; genus Drosophila; species Drosophila buzzatii. The sequence continues at coordinate 11,030,658 of JAWNOS010000244.1, read as the reverse complement.
GAAAGTCGTTACACATAGATATGTATGTACATATACCGAATATTTCTTGTGGTATATTTTATATGCATATGTACATATGTATATATGTATGAGTGTGTATTTTCTAAATGTATAGTTCGTTGATATAATATAGAAAATAATCAGTTTATTTATTACCAATTCTTTTAGATTATTTTTTTCTAATAAAAACCTAAATTGAACTACCTCTGTATTCTATTCCAATATAAAATCTTAAATATTAGCTTTAAGGAGTTTTAAATATATGTATACATATCTTATACAGTATTTCATAATAATTAAATTATCCAATATATACCTCGAAACTGTTTACCAGACATTTCACTATTTGCTAGTGTATTTCAAGTTCAACTTTCGCTTTTTTCATTGCCATATCCAATATCAATTTAAACTTGGTTAAGGTCAAACAAATTACTTTTTATCAATTAATAATAATTTTTGTTTGTTTTATATTCTTTTGCTCAATTCAGTTTGCGACTGTCCACGCCCAACGATGGTGAAATTCTGTTGGATTACTCAAAGAATCGCGTGAATGAGGAGATATGGCCTCTTCTGCTGGAATTGGCGAAAGTGCGACGCGTTGAGGTGGCACGGGATGCCATGTTCAGCGGACAGCACATCAATATAACCGAAAACCGTGCTGTTTTGCATACGGCGTTGCGTAATCGCGGTGTGGAATCTGTGCTCCTCGATGGCAAGGATGTGATGCCAGATGTACGCGCTGAACTGGCGCATATGAAGGAGTTCACCAACAAGGTCATCTCTGGCGTTTGGCGTGGCTGCACCGGCAAACAAATCACCGATGTGGTTAATATTGGCATCGGTGGCTCCGACTTGGGCCCACTCATGGTCACCGAAGCGCTGAAGCCCTATGGCAAGGGCTTGCACTCTCATTTCGTGTCCAACATCGATGGCACCCACATGGCGGAAGTACTGAAAAAGGTCAACTATGAGACAACACTGTTCATCATTGCGTCCAAGACCTTTACCACACAGGAGACGATCACAAATGCCACTTCGGCCAAGGCCTGGTTGCTGGAGCATGCCAAGGATGTGAGTATCGCTAATCTTCCAGCGATCAATTACATCTTTCATTAATGTATTTCGTTCCTAGGAGGATTCGGTAGCCAAACATTTTGTCGCTCTGTCGACAAACAAGGAAAAGGTAACCGCGTTTGGTATCGACAGTGCTAACATGTTTGGCTTCTGGGATTGGGTAGGAGGACGTTACTCTCTCTGGTCTGCTATTGGCTTATCCATTTGCTTGTCCATTGGCTTCGAGAACTTTGAACAGTTGCTCGATGGAGCACACTATATGGATAATCATTTCCGCAACGCTCCGCTGACGAAAAATGTAAGTAAAGAAATTCTTTGACACGTAATTAAATGTCAATTAACATATTGCATTGTCATATTTCGCAGGCACCCGTTATTCTGGCTTTGCTTGGCATTTGGTATTCCAACTTTTATAATGCCGAGACGCACGCCCTACTGCCATACGATCAATATATGCATCGTTTTGCTGCATATTTCCAACAGGGCGATATGGAGAGCAATGGCAAATTTGTCAGCAAATCGGGCAAGAAAGTTAGCTATAATACAGGACCAATTGTTTGGGGCGAGCCAGGCACAAATGGCCAACATGCCTTCTATCAACTCATACACCAGGGCACGCGTTTGATTCCCTGCGATTTCATCGCACCAGCACAGACGCACAATCCCATTGCCGGTGGTAAACATCACAAAATATTGCTCTCTAATTTCCTAGCTCAAACGGAGGCCTTGATGATGGGCAAGACCGCCGATGAGGCTAAGAGTGAGCTATCCAAGGCGGGCTTGTGCGGCAATGAGCTGGAAAACTTGTTGCCACACAAGGTGTTCGTTGGCAATCGCCCAACCAACTCGATTGTAGTTAAGAAAGTCTCACCCTTCACCTTAGGCGCACTGATTGGTGAGTTGATTGTAGTTAATTCTTAATGATCTTCAAATAACTTTTATGGATTTCAATTTTCAGCCCTCTATGAGCACAAGATCTTTGTGCAGGGCATCATTTGGGACATTAACTCGTTCGATCAATGGGGTGTCGAGTTGGGCAAACAGTTGGCCAAGGCCATTGAGCCAGAGCTGGATAATTGCGAAGAGGTCTCCAGCCACGATAGCTCCACAAATGGCTTAATCAATTTCATCAAAGCCAACTGGAAGTAAAGCTCTAAATTTGAGAGTTACGTCTTTTACTTATTTATATACTCGCGCTACGAAATTCTGTTATTTGGCACAAAATTCAAACTATACTATATTTGCATGCATATTGGAATTATAAACATAAAGCATTTTGTTTGCAAATCGGCAAAAATCTCACTATCGGTAGTTACACTATATTACACAGGTATATATGTTGTTGTTGAATGTAGCTAAATTACATGTAAAACTGTTAAAAAAAAAAAATAATGTGCATGAAATTTAAAGCATAAAATGTATTTGAAACAAAATCTTTGTAGTTTATTTATTTCTTGGCAGGAGAGAGGGGAAATTTTGATTGTTTAGCCTGCAGACGCATCTGTGTCCTCTTCCTCATTGTCATCGTCTTCTGATTCATTCTGTGTGTCTATTAGCTCCTCCTCATCGGCAGCCAAATCGTCATCGGCAACCAAATCGTCATCGGCATCAAAACCGTTGTCATCAGCCAAATCTTCATCGGCAGCAAAATCGTTATCGGCCTCCATTTCTTCATCATCTAATGTGAATTTCATACTGGTGTCCTCCTCCTCCAAATCGCTCCAATTCTTTTCATCCTCTTGTGGTTCATCTTCGGAACAATGATTTATATTTATAACAATTAATATAAATTAAAACAAAAATCGTATTACCTGCATCCTCGTCTATGACTAAAACCTTATTCGCATTCAAACTATTGTTTTTATTACGTTTCATTTGATTTATAATCAAGTTAACTCGTCCAGAAACTCTGAAATACAGCAAAATTTATACAATAATATCAAGCAAACGGAAATCATAATAAACTATTCTTAAGGCACTCATATATTACATTCAATACTCTATAGTTAGCCAATATCACAAAATTATCTTTTGCCAATATCATTTCTAATTCTTGCAAATTCGTATATACTTTAGTAGAATCAATACACCAACCGGCACGATGTCGAACATTAGCTCTAATACTGCAGTTAGTGACAGGATACCCGCGGTAGATGCGCTGATTGAGTCTGTTGCACAATGCAATATGCCGCTGGGCGATCAGGCAGATATGGAAGTTGTTTATGATGTGATTGATGCAACCATCTGTGCGGCAATCAAAATAATTGAGTCAGATCCGCGTGAGCTCTTTTGCTACAAGTACCCGAAGACGTTTTACAATCTCATAGATACACCGAATACGCCCTCAATGGCTTTAAGTGAGGCATCGAGTGATTTCGTCCAGCAATGGCTAAAGATTGGTGAATTCGAGTATAACAATGTGTTGGCGGTGATCCGGGACTTTATTGGTAAATGGCATTTGTCGCCAAATACGAAATGTGTGGTCCTCACAAACAATCGATATCATCATGTGCCTCTAAAGGGCACCATTTACTTTGTGGACGCTCATTTCTCGCGGCCCACTCAACGTTGCCCCAACCCCTTGGCCGTGGCCAAGATTCGATTTATCATCACTGTGTCGAGTATCATGCAGAGTTATTATCCGGTGATGATTACATACCGTTTCGAAGGATTTCGCACGTTATATTATGCGGTGGGTGACCGAGCGATGCCAGCAAATACTTTTCAAAGATTTTACATTGACACTATCTTGCACAACAAACTAAGTTTTTATGCCGAGGTCTGTGAGTGTCGACATGGCACCACCGAAAAGCCGAAGTCTACTGTTATCAAGAAAGAATGCTGAATAAACCCACGTATTATCTATTAAACGAGAGCAGATATCCCACTAAAACTAAGACTCAAGTTAATGATTGTGATTGGTGGAGATCTATGTCAAAGCTAAAGTAATTGTTGACTTAATTTGAACGATAATAATAATATTGAAATATTTGCAATTGTAACTGCAATCGCATCTATTATATGACTTACTGTAGGGCTTCTGTAATGCAATGTAGACGTTGCTCCGCAATACCGAGGCAAATGCCAAGTTTATCGCGTAGATCCTCCTTATTCTCAGACATCAAGACGCTCGTATGAGTTTCAGCCAAGGTTTTCAGCCAGCGAAGAGCACACATAACACTACAATAAAATATTTACCTATATTTAGATCTGATTTCATTATATAACTATAATTGTATTACTCACCTTTCAGCTTTTCCTTGTAGCAATTTGGACAGCTCGTTGATCAGCGGGCTTATATATTCAAGCGGCAAACGATCGAGTGTCAATTGCACCGTCTTCTCATCTTTTGAGGACAATACGGACTTCAGCATTCTATGAAAAATTTAAATATTAGAATTCATTAGTAGCTAAATAAAAAAAAAAACTTACGCATCATTCTTGCTGTGCAGCGCCTGCATCAATAATTGCGTCTTTCTCTGGCTTTGCAGTTTGCCACCCGGCATCTTCATTGCCTCGAGCGACAAATTCTGCAGTCGTGCCTCCATGGGTACCTCGTTCTGTACCTTCTTCATGGACATGGGCAACGCGCTATTGTACTCTACCTCTTTGGGGCAAAGAATTGGTGTTTTAGTCTTCAGAGCAGCTTTCGTGCCCTGTTCATTACGCTTGTTCTTGCTATATAACTTCTTCGGTTCGGTACGCACAATAACATTCAGTTTCTCAGCATAGTTTGGAGTGTAACGTTCGAATTGCAGCAGGCTTCGGCTTCCGTAGCCAAAGAGTATCTCTTGCGAACGTTGGGCATCTTTGACAAAATAAGCGGCGATTGCATGAATAGGCTTCACGGTCTCAGCCCCATCCGAAGCAATTTGCAGCGAAACCTTAGGCTTAATATATTTCTGAGCAGAGATGCTGCAAGAAATTAAAATGAAAGTTAAATATATAATATATATATTTTATAGGGCAAGTGCTCACCTCTCCTCACTGAGCAAGTAGATGTGTATGTTGCCATTACGTGTCACACTCGCTATGCGCACTTGACCTTCATCATTCACTTCGCATGCCAAACTGTGCGCCACATCCTCCATTAGGAGTGTGCATACTGAAGCCTTATTTCTGCCTTTTTTATCAATTTTCCAGAACGAAATAACACGCTCCATTTTCGCAGTAGTTATAACATATTCCTTATTGTTGCATTGAAAACTGTTGATTGCATTAATTTCGCCCGAATGTCCGGTGCATGTTTCCACCAACTCCTTCTTGTCCACATCATAAATCTTTAACTGTCGCGAGGCAACGGCCAAAGTTCGACTCTTTGGCAGAAATACTGCATTCAATGGCTTCTCGGGTCCAACCTGCCACTGGCTAATGCAGAGCTCCTCATCTATTGACCAAACTAGGGCACGACAGTCTGAGCCGACAGTATAAAGATGATCATCATTATCATAGGCAATGGATGTGATTGCCCCATCATGTTTATCGCCGCTAAAAGCTCGGTCAACCTATAAGGAAATTTAAATCAATGAATGAATTCTTTGAAATTAAAAAGAGTAAAGCATATACATACCTTTCCCTCTAACACCGAATAGAGCAACAATGTTCCCTTAGAAGTGCCGAGTGCTATATAATTATTACTAGTTGTAGAATGGTTTAGTGGCTGGTTAAGACTTAGCCGAGACTTCTTTGAACGCGGAGCACTTATTGTTATCCATGTGAGTGCTGTGCAATGGCCAGATAATTGAATGTGTGGTGTGAATTCTTGCTTCAATGCATTCGACTCGGTGTCCCATATTCGTAGGGCGCCCTGCTCATCAATTACTGCAAATAGTTTCCCACCATTTGATGAGAAGCCCAACACGTGCTTCTTGACCAGCGACATCGCTTTAAATCGTTTGGAACAGAAAACACCAGCCCCAGTGTTGATTAACGAAACATTAAAAATACACAAGTGTGTTAATACTTTTCATAGCATGTAAATTTCTAATAAACAAAAAAAAACGCGAAGTTATGGGATATTTGAGTTGAATTTAACGCTTCTAATGAATGATTCTTTAATTATAAAAAAAAAATTAATTGATTGTATTTGAATATTAACTAAAAAACATAAGGCAGTTTATTGCGATGCAAGTACGATTATTATCCTGAGATTTTAATAGCATGAAAAAGATGGTTATTTAAAATTTAAATAATATCCCAACAATTTTATTTAAAAAAAAACCTTGCAACTTTTTGTCATTTATTTGTCATTTAAGATCTAATGTGAAGTCAGGCCGATTAACTGAACGAAAATACCTTTTTAGTATTATCGAATGCACGAAATCAGTATTTTTTTTCATTAAGAACCAGTGTGCAATCGAGAAACTTCGTTGACTACACTTTGAGGTTAAGCGCACTACCGACTGATTGACTTGCTTTAGCTGCTCTTTGCATTTTGTTAAATATCTGTGAATAAAAATGGCTTTATCTGTACCAAAAGCTCCCGGAATGGCGCAAATGCTAAAGGATGGCGCCCGGGTAAGTGAAATACATGTGAAAATCAAGAAATTGTAGTAGATTTAATTGAAATTCCAATAATGGAGACCGCCGGTGTGTTTTTCAAAGCGCGTGATTAGTCATCGCAGATGTTCATTTACAATGATTTAATTCCATGATGTATGCAATTTTTCTAGATGTACAGTGGTCTGGAAGAGGCAGTCTATCGTAACATCACCGCCTGCAAGGAGTTCTCACAGACAATGCGCTCTGCCTACGGCCCCAATGGCATGAACAAAATGATCATCAATCACATCGAGAAGCAATTCGTGACCAGCGATGCGGGCACCATAATTCGAGAACTGGATGTTGAGCATCCGGCTGCCAAGCTGATCGTAATGGCCAGTCAAATGCAAGACGCCGAGGTGGGCGATGGCACGAACTTCGTTGTAGTGCTGGCTGGTGCGTTACTCGAGTCGGCAGAGGAATTGCTTCGATTGGGCATAACCACATCCGAAATTGCCGATGGTTATGAGAAGGCATTGAATAAGGCTTTAGAGATACTGCCAACTCTTGTCTGTCACAAGGTTGAGGACTACCGCAATGTTGACAAAGTTAAGGAGGTGATTCGTTCGGCCATTATGTCGAAGCAATACGGCCAGGAGGACTTCCTTACTGATTTGGTTAGCAAGGCCTGCGTGTCCATATTGCCCGATGAGGGCACCTTCAATGTGGACAACATACGCATCTGTAAGATTTTGGGCAGTGGACTGGCCAAATCGGAGGTTGTGCGCGGCATGGTATTCAAGCGATTCGTTGAGGGTGATGTCACCCATGCCGAAAAGGCAAAGATTGTCATATTCTCTTGCCCTGTCGATATCATTCAAACGGAGACAAAGGGCACAGTTCTGATCAAATCAGCCGATGAACTAATGAACTTCTCATCGGGAGAAGAAAGTTTGCTGGAGAACCAAATCAAGGCCATTGCCGATACAGGTGTTAAGGTTGTTGTTTCCGGTGGTAAGGTTGGCGATATGGCCCTGCATTTTCTAAACAAATATAATTTGATGGCCGTTCGCTTGAATTCCAAATTCGATTTGCGTCGTTTGAGCCGTACCGTCAATGCCACAGTGCTGCCAAGGATCACAACGCCCAGCCAGGAAGAGTTGGGCTATTGTGATAAGGTGTGCATCGAGGAACTGGGCGATACCACTATTGTGGCATTCAGGTAACCATTGCATATGCAAATTAATGAAATGAAATATAAGTTTGACTATTTGATTTGTATTTTGTAGAAATGAAGGCAAGGATTCACGTGTTGCAACAATTGTCATTCGTGGCGCTACAGATAATTTCATGGATGACATCGAGCGCGCCATGGATGATGGTGTCAATAATTTCAAGTGTTTGACACGTGATGGACGCTATCTGCCAGGTGCGGGCGCCACTGAAATTGAGCTGGCCACACAATTGGCTGCTTATGCGGACACTTTGCCCGGACTTGACCAGTATGCTGTGCGCAAATTTGCCAATGCCTTGGAAGTCTTCCCCAAAGCTCTGGCCGAAAACTCCGGCTCGAATGGTACAGATATTGTCAATCAGCTGTACCTGGCGCACAATTCCAAGGATGGCAAGAATGTTGGTTTTGACATCGAAGCTGAAACACCAACGACCCTCGATACTGTTGAAGCAAAACTATTCGATCTGTATCAAGCCAAATTCTGGGGTCTCAAATATGCTGTAGACGCCGCTAATACCATATTGAAAGTGGATCAGATCATAATGGCCAAGCGGGCCGGTGGACCAAAACCAAGACAGCAAGCTGGCAGCGATGATGAGAGTTAAATCGTCATCCAAGTCAAGATCCATACAAAAATTTCAAGTTTCGCTTAAAACTATAACTTCATTATTTTAGTTGCAAACAACAAATCCACTTACATGTATTTTTGTAGGCACACATTGGAAATTAAAAATTTCATTAACAAAACACACACACACACACATACGAAAACAACAAAATGCAACACACTCAGCGTCTTTGTATTAATAAACTAAAACTTAAAAACTGAAAGAATTGATGTTTTTATACACAAAAAAAAAAAAAAAAAAATATATATATATATATATATATATATATATATATTGAAAAATCTAATCATTTGAATAACTAATAAATTTTAATAAAAAATCTATATAAAAATTTGAAAGAAAATAAATTCTGGTATTGTGAAAGCCTTTTCATACCACGGAAATTAAAGACTTTTTAATTTTTTTTTGTCTCCGCTAGATAAACTCATCTAAGCTTTTTATTTTTGGAATTCAAGCAAACGATTATTTGTTGATTTTTTGGAGTACATGTCATACTTATATCAGATACAATTGAATATTTGTTTGGTTCGAATAAAATACGATATCGTTGTCGTTTTCAAAGTTTGAAGTTAATAAAGTTTTTAAAGTGTTATCTCAATTTTCTAGGGTATTCCGTGCTATAATATATATTGATAAGTTTCTTGTAACTTTTACATGTTTTGTATTTTAACAGTTGTAAATATTTATTTGAAGATTCAAAGTTTGCGAAATGGGAAACAAAACAAAAACTATCCGTGCTCCATTGGATATTTTTTGCTTTGTTTCCCAGCATACTTGAATACTTTTTTTATGAACAAACTAAAATCAAGACTTAAGAAATGCGATTTTCATTTGAAACAAGCAAAGAATCGATAATTGTTTTTTCATTATTTTTTTGAGTAGTTATGAAAATCTGCTTTTAATCCAACTGCAGTTTTGGTATTAAAAGTTTTGGAAAAACATCCACTCTTCGAGTGGGGAATTAAAAATTCAATTTTGAACAATTTTCTGCTGAATGCTCACGACAGCAGAACAGAGTTCAAAATCAATTTGAATCGATCAAGAAAGTTTTTTTTCTTTCTTTTTGAAAAATGTGTGATCTTTGATGATTATTTACTTAAATACCATAATGGAAGAATCGATTAATTGTTAATTTGTAATATCTTTGTGGACGACCCAAATTCGTATTATCTTAGTATTTCATTTTATTTATTTATTTGATGAGAAATACCTCGATTTTAAATAGTATTTGGTGAATCTGGAAGTTTTAATGCAGCACCTATGTTGAAATGGTTAATGGCTGCATTTACTGTGGTGAATTTAAAGAATGTGGAAGTTTAAGTGCTGCTCCAATGGTGAAATGTCATTTGGTGAATATGGAGATTTGAATGCTTCTCTTCTGTGAGGCAGAACCGTTTTGTCACATTCCAATACCCTACAAATATGCCCATTTCCATATAAGAGTGTAGAAAAATAACTCAGCTTTAATATATATATATATATTTACTTTGCCATTCATGCCAATTACGTTTCGTTAATCTTTAATCTTTTTCAAAAATATAGGCTCAACCACGGACAAATCATTTGATGGTTTCATTCGATAAGCGATATTGCGAAGTCAACAAAGTATATTATTTAAAATAAATAAATGCATAATGTAATATTAATGAATTCCTTTCTTTGTGGCTCACTTTTATAATAGAATCACACATGCTTTAAAATTTATTTTGAATATTAAATATTGAAGAAACAATTTTCGATTTCATTTGCGAGTTTCATAAGATCAAAGCTTTAAATTTATATAAATTATCGTTCAATATTGCATTATAAAATATTGGCTTGAATTGCCTCTTAATAATCAAAAAGACAAAAGACTACATTTTAGATATATATTATTAATATATATATTTGCATTTATGTTTTTGTTATATTTTTGCTAAGAAAAACTTTGGATAATTAAACTCGCTAAAGCTGATCTAGCTTGCATGCCTGATTTTAAAGCCTTTAAAGTAATCATATATAGTTTGTTGAATCCGCTTAGCTGGGACTTAAAAAGGTTAAATATAATATTAATTTTCTTGATTATAACATAATCCATAATTCGAGAATGTTTAACAACGTGAACATATTAGTTTTGCATTTTAATAAGTGGGCGAAAAAAATGAGTGTTGCGAATTTTTGGTTTGTTTGTGATTTTTATTTGTGTTGTACTAGGTTTTAATAAATATATTTGGATTGTTATAATATATATATATTATATATATTATTAATATATAGATTTCATAGGTAATTGCTGCTATATAGTCCGCACTTTAATTGTCCTTCAAGTTGGGATATTCGTGTACACTGTATGCTTCACTATATATATTTGTTTTGCTGATATTTCCCGAATAAATGCCAAGTGTTATATACTTTGAAGAATTTCAAATTTTAATTGTTGTTATGTTGTGTTTGTTCTGTGACTTTCTATAAGTATTTAATAGATCCCACTATTCTTTTGCGTTGCTACAATATTGCTTTTTGTAATATGTATTTGTAATTTGTTGCTGTTTTTGATAGATATTCATATTTAGGCTGGTGGTGTCAACTTTTGTTATTGTTCAAGTTTATTTATCTTGTTGAATTTTGGGTGCTTGTGTTTTTATAAAGAACTTAAAAACGAAATACATATATAATCCACCGATCCATCCATAAAAGCCTGCTTAAAGAGCAGTGCACGAGGACTTCTCACGGAATGGGTTTACCTTCTGACTGGTGAAGCCAGTCAACAGATAATCTTCCTGCTCGTGCTCCGATATATATTTCTTCATTTTATCGCATGACACCGATACGGACTGTCTATCGATCGCCGCCTCCCGGCGAAGCTGCTCAACGACAATGCGCTGCTGTTGTAGGGAAGATGACATTACGTCCATTACGGCTGTCTCGGATAGGCCTATGGTTGAAAATGTTCTCAGATACGATATGCAAATACAATACAGTAAGTGTAGTTGGTGATTGTGTGCTTAGTTTGTAGCTTAAAGGGCTATTAAAATTATTTTAATTTCTTTTATTTTGTTTCTATTATTTTTGTGTTGTTTTTGGATGAATCTGTATGGAGGGGGCGCGCTGTAAATGTAGTAAGAGCAAATGCCAAAAAATATATTGTTTTAAAATATGTTTTTAAATTTTCACAATTGGCACGGACAGTGGACACGACATTGAGTACATAGGAAGTTCGACAGCTTGAAAAGAAGTATGAGGTCTAGAGAGAATTGTGTTAGATAGCTTTTAAAGTTGTAGTTGTTCGTCAAATAGGTTCCAAATTCACGTTCACATTGAAGTGCACACGTATGTATGTATGTATGCATGTATGCGTGTGTATAAATGCGATAGCCTTATTATAATATAAATTTATTGCTCATAAATGAATCATTTTCATCATAAAAACCACAAAGGGATGCTTGTTTGATTGCATTTATATGTTTTCACATTTAAATATAGTATATTTTTTTCTGCCCTTTTTCCCAATTGATTTTATTCCTTATATGCAAAATTTATAGGCACACATACATGCTTACATATGACTACACGTTTGTTTTTACTTTACACTAACAGTTTTGGTTAATAGAACACACACAAGCACAACTACAATTTAATAACGTAATATTTCAAACATTTACCAGCTTTATGTCAATTATTTTGTTAGATTTTCCGAATAATAAGCGCAAGTTCCCTTGACTCGAACAAAAAGATACACACCCAAACCAATGAAACGCGAAGTTGGTTGCGTGTGGACACTAATCGGTTTCGATTGCATTATAACAAAATATCGGTGTACTTCATGTGGATGTGTGGAAGCCTCCATCCCTGGATGTCCGACTTTAGTGCAATGATGATGGCGAAGGAGGAATGGTCTGCAGAAGAGGAATTGCAGCTCTTCCACGCAATGGAAGGTCTACGACCCGTGGGTATAAACAAACATTTCTACATGTCTTGCATTGCGGAACGCCTCTCGAAATCGCTTAACCGTGAAATGCCCAGCGACATAATCTGGAGGCATTTAGGTACAATGTACAAATTAAAAGAACTAGATGATCTTGAAGGATTGCCATTTCCCAACGAAGAACGTGAGTTTTGCTTACCGGAACAAGATTACGCCACATTCGTGAATAAAAAGACGGTTGGAACTAACGTTGTTGAAGAAAATACAGATGCACCGGCATCCATCGGGGCCCCGGTCGCCGCTGCAACTACTGATAGTCACAGTAAAAGTGAGTCAAGGAAACCTATTCTAATTTCAGTTTTTAACTCTAAATTTGTCAAATTTTAGGCACAAAGCTTTCAGTGGTTCAATCGAAAGAAAGCGATAAAAAGATACCGGCGAAACTCTCAGATTTGCCGAAAAGACCCGCAAAACGAACTCGTGGTTCCATGTCAAATGAATCTATTAGCCCCTCGACCACCCCTCCACCCATGCAGAGCAGCAAGCGCCGTCGTATTTAAAAGATCAAATAGAATCCATTTTATTAGTTGTAGTTAAATCATGACCAAACTTTGACTTAATAATTAAATGTATATATAAAAGCTTCAATCATCGAAGTCACTATTGCTGGACTCCGTTTCAGTTGATTCCTTTTGCGGTTCCGTTGTGGTTTTCATCGAATCCAGCAACGACTTCAATAATCGTTTATTTAGGTGATCCGTTTGTGTGATCTCACGTACGGGTGGGTCCTGGTGTGTATCGTTTGTTTCTGTGGTTGGTGCTGGTGGTGTGTTCACAGGCATGGTATCGATGTTCTCCAATAATGGCATGCTACCTTTATTATTTAATTATTAAAATTGTCTGCTTTTGAATGTTTGTTTTCGTTTTTATTTTTTCTCTTCTATGACACAGCTGCTAGGGTTGAAGCACTCAGACTATTTACTCTCGTTTTTAGGGATGCTGTAAATTAATTGTACATCGTTTAATTTCACATTATTCAACCCTGGTCGAAACAGCTCTGTTCGCTTGAGGCAGCGCAAATTCAGTCGCGCCCGAATTCAATTTTAATCATAATTAAAAATGTTCGAAACAGAAGATATGTTGCCACGTGCGGCTCCCAGGCCAAGTACAGCCATACCTTTGGGCCATACTGATCAAATAGTTAAGCCAACAGTGCCTGAAGTTTCGATATTGTTCGGGCAATCGCCTCAGCAACAAGCTCAACTGGAACAACAACAACAACATCAGCAGCAAGCTCAGCTACAACATCGTCCTGCAACTACATTCGCTTCATGGAAGAAACAAGTGTTGCCTCGTGTGAATTTTTCCCCAAAGTTGTCAACTGAAATAGGACCAGCCACTCCACCTGCTGCTGCAGCCGTAACAATTAGTGGAGTTGTTGGCGGAAATGAGTATAACTTTCTACCGCGCAGTCGCGCCTTCGATGCGGAACCGATTAACAATGTGAATCGTGGATATGGTGTGTCAACTGCCTCACATTATCCACGCGACACATATGCACCAGACGACCCGGTGTCCACTGCTCGCTCGTCCAATTCCAATGCAACTGCAACCGATGTACTTACAATTTGTGCCAGCACCCAAACAGAATCCGATACTGTATCAGCTGTCAAGGATAACAGACCAGAACCTGGCAATTTGATAGATAAGAGCGATATTAGAGAAGTGCTGACACTATTAGAGACTATGCGACAAGAGCAGCAGCAATTAAGACGCCTCTGCGAATCCCTCGTTCAACAGCAGCAGCAACTGCCAAGCACCAAGACTTTCAAGGAAACAGGCTCGCAGTGTGCGCTCCTTGCTCCAGCGAAAAGTAAGTTTTGATCCCAGTTTATCATAGTCTACTATCTATCTATAATATATATCGACTCTTAGGCAATGTTGCAACGGTTAAGCGCACTACACCCATTATACACGATTATATAGTCGAAGAGGAGGAGCTACCTCGACCTTTGCCACAATTTCAATCTCCACGTACCGCACCTCCAATAGCCCAATCCACGGGATACCGCAGCAACACGCCACAGAGTAAACAATCGCCCGCATTGCCAGCCAAATCGAACACTGATAAAACATTGGTCATGAACGAGTTGGCTCTTAAGTATCTGCCGCAAAGACAAATCAACGAACTGATGGAAGATTTGCACGTCTCTCCAAAGACTGGCAATGAGGTCATCTCAAATGGAACTCCATTGCGTGCTATTGACAATTTCACCCAGAGTCCGAGTAATATGTCAAATGCTTCCTATAAATATCTTAAGAAATATCGTCTGCTTCCCGAAGAACAAATGGGTTACGATCATCATCAGCAGCGTTTATTATCGTCGCCGCAGCCAAGGAGACAGGAGCCCATGCTGGACTTGGATAACATACGCAATCAGCCGAAATTGTTGTAAAAACAGAGTTCTTTGTTTTTTAATATATATAGTGTATATTTTTTATAACTTTTTAAATTTGTTTTGAAATTGTTTTTAGTACCATATAATACGGAGTACACACAAAATGATATTAGAAAACAAACATATATATGGGCAAATTTGATTTAGACACACAATTAAATCATATCAGAACAATTATCTTCCATTCAACTAGCGTAGAACCAGTTGCATTTCCGATGCCGACTGTAGCAAGACTTTCAAGCCCTGCATAAAGCCCGCACACTGAGCAAAGTCTGTGCCGAAGGCGATGCGCTGGTGCACCGCAAGGGCATTATTATAATCGGCTATTTGTATAAACTGCACAATTTGATTCAGATGTTGTACAGTTGCCGTTGTGAGCTGTTGGAAAATTAGAATA
The DNA here is from genome assembly GCA_035045845.1 of Drosophila buzzatii. Lineage (NCBI taxonomy): Eukaryota > Metazoa > Arthropoda > Insecta > Diptera > Drosophilidae > Drosophila > Drosophila buzzatii. Next base: position 11,015,480 of record JAWNOS010000244.1, on the reverse strand, counting down.
AAATTTAATTAGAATTGAATTTTTAATGCTGTTGCGATTTGAATTCATTTTGTATCTGTGCTCTTATTCGCAAGTTCACACACAAACGGCCACACTGGCTCAATGCGATTAAGGAACATTGAATTTTGTTCATATCGGACTGAATTTTATGGTTCACTGATGACCGTAAAAGTTCAGTAATTGCTTTAAGTGAACTTATTCTAATTCCTACTTATGTATAATGTTCATTTGATCTGTTTGCTTACCCGTTCGTAGCGCAAGCAATCGTAGAGATTTTCAAGGCGTTTCACCACGTCCACAAATTTCCGTTTGGTGCGCTGTCAAGCGAAAAAGTGATTTATTAAATTACCCTACAAATATATTTTAGTCAACTTACCGCATCACTCGTTGCGCTCAGGCATTGGTTTTTCAGTTCCTCTAAAACAGTTTGCAAATAAATATATTCCTCTGGCAGTGGAGGCTTTTCCTTAACGGGTTCCGGCTGGCGCTGCTCCTGTACCGGAGCTGGTTGCTCAGTATATCCGAACGATTGCTGTTGTTGCTGCCCAGGCCAGAATTGTTGCGGCTGTTGTTGCTGTTGTTGATTAGGCACGGCCGCAGTTTGGAAATTCATTTGCTGCTGTTGGTGTGTTGGAAAACCCTGTGTATTGTTATTGGCAGCAGGATTGTAGAAAGATGTACTCGAAGGTGGAGCGCCCTGTTAAGGAAAGATTATGATAAAAATATGGTTTAGAATGATATTTGATATACAGTTTCATTTAGTATAAGTATAAAGATATTAATACCTGATATTGATTGGGATCCATATAGCTGCTCGGATTTTGATTGGGATCACTTCCGTATAGTGGGTGCAATATGGGAGCTGCAGCAGAGTCCGTAGCTGGTCGTGGCTTGGACTACGAATCGTAAAGTTCATAATAATCGACTGCATATATAAAATATACAAAGTGTAGTACTTACCACTCGAGAGGACTTCACGGTTGGTGGATCATTCCAACCGGGAGGGGGAGTTGGATTACGTTGTATATTCTGCACAAGTGGTGGCGGTGCAGCTGTCTCAATGGGTGCAACACCAGGTAAGTAGTTGTTTTGAGGGGCCCCAGTGAATGGAGCTGGATTATATTGCTGAGTCGAAGACAGAGGATTGGTGTTGAACGCGCTGCTATTATTCATCAGTGGTACACTGGCCGGCTGTGAGACAGGAGCTCCAGCAAAAGGAACAGCTGCTGGGGCTGGCACAGGATTGTATGCCATGCCATAGTGACTGTTTGACGCTGCCACCGATGGATCCAAAACGTATTTAGATCGCGAGTGAAGACCAGTTCCTGGTGTGGTGGCAGGCTGCGGAGCGGCACTTGAGGAGCTGGCGTTGCTGAGTGGTCGTGGCGGATGCGTTAGCGGTTCAGCTTTCAATTGTGGTGGATTGTAGATTTGCGTGGGAGGCTGAGCTGGCTGGAAGGGGGCCACAGCCGGCGGTGCTGCTGGCTGTTGCCAACCGCCATTTGTCGCAGTTGCATTTGGATTGTATGGATTATAGGGCATTGGATTCGCCGGATTTGAGAAGGATCCACGCGGCTCCATTGGGCGCATGTAGCCCATTGGAGCTGTAGTTGCTGCTGCTGCAGGTTGCACCTGATCCACGCTAACCGCTTTGCTGATGCGTTCACGCAGCTCATTCAAATCCTCACTTTCTGCATTTGCTCTGCTCAATGTAGTTATATACTGCAGAGCAGCGGTCAGAGCGCCCTGGGAAGCAAGTAGTCCACTATATTCAGATATGAAGTCTGCAAATCTGCCGGCTAGATCCACAGCAATGCCCTGCTGCTCCAATGACTTGGTTAGCAGCATCACCACCTCGGCCAACTCCTGCAATTCATTTGTATTTAATTTGTAGTTCTGATTCTGTTGCTCCAGCTGCTTTAGCTGGTACCAGGCAGTGACCAGCTTGTCAATGCTGCCGGCACAGATATAGCACAGCATGGCGTTGCGTGTCAGCTCGATGTTGCTGTTGCTGGACTCATTTAACAATCGATCGCCAAGCCTTTCGCATATGTCCACCACTTTGCGCTCGCTATGCTTGAGGGCAGCTACCAGCGCTTCCTTCCAAGAGTCCACGGTGCAGCGATTGACAAAGTCCAGCCAATCGCGTGTGACTAAGGCTGAGATGACATTCGACAATTCATTCTTTTGCTGCAGCAAATAACGTGTCTGCGTGCGTGTCAGAGTCTCGATGCCCGCTGTTGAGGCGATGATTAAAGCCTCCGGTATGCGCTGCGCCTCTAGACAGAGCTCGACAGCAGCCTCAACGTTGCCCGTGAGTATGGCCTCCGTAATCAAGCTGTCGGTATCTAAAAGCAAAGCAAAATGAAGTAGAGAATCTCTATAAATATATATAGTTTATTCACTTACGATCGCCGCTGGGTATCTTAAATTGCGGCCTGGTTGCAGCTGCATAATCATTCAACGTTTGCTGGTCGATCGAGCCATCAAACGTTTTGATGTCGTTCGCTTGCTAAAGATGTAAATTGAATAGACATTAACTCTGATATTAATGAAATTGTAAACGACATTAGCAATAATTGAGAGTGATACTATTTGTAAATGATTTTCTTGCGCATCGAATTTCTTACCGAATTATCGGTGCTTGAGTTGGTGCTTTGATCGCATTCAACCTCAGATGAATCGCTCTACAAAGCAACCGAATGTTGGGCAAGCATGACAAAAATATATAACTTGTTATCAGTGGAATATACAAGACGAAAGATGAACAGAACTGAAGCAATGCCCAAATATTGATAACGTAATGTGGGACAAAAAATAATATGTTTATATGTTCTCATAGAGATAAGAACTGAGCATAGAGAACGGAAACTCACATGTGTTAGGGTCGATATGCGGGTTGTGAGCGTATCCACGTCAGATTGCGAGTTACTCTCTTCGGTCTCTTTGATGTACTTGGTGAATTTGCCATCGATGTCTTCCTTGTTGTAGCCTAAAGTGACAATGCAAATCAATATGAAAATTACATCATGTAGATATGAATGATGGGTTTACCAAGCAGGTTGAGCATTTCTTCCTTCGGATTCAATTCAAAGTTCGCCTTGATGAAGTACCATATGTAGCGACCATGCTGATCGATAGACTTGTCTGCTCGTTGCCTGCAATACTCGGCATAGTCTGACTCTGCCAGGGATGCTTCTAAGGCATTGGCACGCTCTACGAGTTCGGGTTCGGTGGTCAACTGGGATACCGTAACCGTCTTGGATGTATTATTAAAGCTGACCAATTTGCCACCAAACTGTAAACGAAACTCGAATTAGTTGAATACAATTTATTGTAGTAGCTATTTTGTTTACTCACGCCAAAGGCCACACCGCATGGGCGCTTCATCCACTTGGGTGCGCGCGTCAAGTCATGATAGACAACTTGCGTGGCCTGCTGGGGCAGCGGAGCCTGAGCAAATTGATCCATGCCTGGGAAGGAGTCGGCGATCTTCTCCGATGTTTGCACCAATTGGTGGGTGCCACCGTTGAGGGAGTATATAGAAACAGCTCCTTCCAAGCTGGCGCTGGCTATCAACGCTGGATTGCGTGGACAGAATTGCACATCTGAATACCAAGAGGCTGTGGTGGCCACCTCAGAAAGGATTTCGCCTTCAGGTATTTTAGTATTTGGATTCCAGCAGTAGATACGATTATCCTTGCCACAGGATACCATCAAATCGGTGTCCTGCAAGCACCAAGACATGCCTAAAACTCCACGATCGTGAATCTGATACGTTTTTGCCGGTGCGGTGGCATAACGCAAATCCCAGAGCTGCACAACCGGCGCCTGATCGTCCTCCGAGGCTAACCAGACCTGAGTGGCCACCTCCGGATGCCATTCAATCGCATGCCATCTAACCCTCGATTGAGTATCGGACAGCTTGATGATCTGCTGACTCTTGCGCAAGTCCCAAATGACACAGCGAGTACTGAAAACTGATGCCAAGATATGTTGCACTTGTCGATTCCAAGCGACATTCTTCACATCCTCAAGCGGTTGAGTCTTAGCACCCGGATTGAGTGGAGTAACAGGGTTATTCAAATCCCAAATGTAAATCTCTGATTCCGAAGCACACGAAGCCAACAAATTATTTAAAAACGGATTAAAATCTAAGCCGCTGACGGCGCCCGTATGCTTGTCCTGCCTTGCGACCAATGCCTCCTCATTGGCCAGCATCTTTGCAGCCGAATATACATTGATATGGCCCGCCTCACAGCCGCCGACAATTAATCCATTTGCATGCGTTGCATGCGGACTCCAGATCAACTTCTGAAATCTGAGAATATACATTTTTGTTTATTAATTGAGATGTTTGCATATATTAGAATCTTACTTGAAGTCGCTGGGCACGCTAGCTTTTAGCTCTAAATCGTAGCTGGCATCGCCAATGCTCGGCGAATAGATCTCTAATGTTGGATTTGCATTTGAATCGAATTGCTGAGCCGCTGTGCCGGCAGCCAAAAAAATTTGTTGCTGTTGCGCTGGCGACCAGGCAATGTTCACCGTCTTTTGCAGCTCTTTGATTTTCATAGTTGTTGTGCTCTGCAAATACAATGTCGTTTACATTAACTTAATAAAAAATTGTAGTGAGACGTCCAATTGGAGCGCGCCTCGTCATCACTTTTTTCTTCTTCAAAAAAAAACATTGGCGTGGCCAACAACTGCTGGAGCATGCCGCATTTGGTAAATTTGTCTTAATTACAAATGTCAACTTACGCAGCCCTTTTTTTTAAGTTTATTGTTAAAATAAAACTATATGTATGTGTTTTTTAATTTTATATAAATAGGTTTTTCTAATTCGTTTTAAGAACTACAAGCTGTAACACGTAAATCGATAATGCTGCAATCGAAAGCAGGTACTTCATTTGCGATATGCAAACAAATAAATATCGATGAATCGATTATTCTTCTTGTTGAGTGGGAGTGAAAGTGTATGTTCTGTGCATGCGTGTGAGTGTGTGCGTATTATTTAAAAGTAAACAATCTTTTCATTTTGAATGGAAATTTGAAGCATTTGCTTTATTGATACAAATAAATATAGTTCATTGATAATTGTTATAATGCTAGATGTGTGCTACATATGATTATTATGCTGGGCATAATTATTTAGCATTTGTTATAGCCGCAACTCTCTGTTCAACTTTAGCAACTTTATTGTTGATTGTTTCTAAATTTTGGGCAAATGTTTCCTGCACAGAATGTAAAAGCTCTTTATTATTGACCAGACTGGTGGTAATAGTGCCCTGTTTTTGCTCAATTTCCGCTATGATCTTAGCAAAGTTGTTAGCTGCAAAGAGGAAATTGTTAAAATGCAATTTATACATCTAGATTTCTTCAATATCTCTTACCATATTTATGCAGCGCTTCGAGTGCTTGCATTCGTTCAATAACATGCGGCAACATTTCAACAACTGGTTCGGTACGTTTGGCCAGGTCGTAGAGTTCTGCGACTTTCTGATCACGCTTTGCATCTTGTGGGCTGCCGCTGGACTTCTCGGCAATCGCATCCATTTTGCCAGTTAATGTGGTCAGGCGTTGCTCAATGGCATCCAGTTTGTCCGGCTGGAGCAGAGCGGCCTTGGTGCTCAAATGTCGAACAGCTTCTAGGACATTGGAGGTATTAGTGACGGCTGTGAGACGACTCAGTTTCTCGGGCTGTGCACCCACAGCCTTTTCCAGCTGATACAAACGCTGTTCGAGATTCGCTATGCGCGCTGTCGATGCCAAATCCGTCCCGGGCGTGGGCAGAGCCGTTAGCACACCCGATTGCTTAAATTCTTCGACTTGTGCGACAAGTGCCTTGACTTGCTTATCATTGGGCATTTGCTCCTTGCCCAGTACTTGCTCAAGCTTCAATGTATCTAATACTCTCTTGGCTGTGCTTATCACAGTGGCTACGGCATCATAGGACTGCTTTTCCTCATCGGCAATCTTGCGATCCACTTGCAAGGCGGCCACCTCATCGAGTAGTTCGTTCATTTCAATTTGCAAGCGCTGACATTTTTGCACTGGAGTCTCCTTTTCCCCTTGACCAACCAGTTCATATTCTCCGCCGCGTACATCGTAGCCCCGGCACAAGCGACGTCCAATTCGATCTGTGAAGTCGACATTTCCCTCGAGAGTTGAATTGCTGAAACGTTTGTGGGCAATGCTTGGCGAAATGTGCAATCGCTCAATGGCCTCGTTTTCCGGCTCCTCTTCATAATAGTCGGATGTATCAACCTCTGGATCGTCGGGGGTCTCAAAAACATCCGGCTGGTCATAAGCCTATAGAGAATACATATATTTTATTAAGTATGTATGTACATATGTACATATGTAAAAGCTGCTTTCTATGAGTAATTCAAGTTTGTTGCTTACAATGCCGGGCAAATTTTGGAATTTTGGATCGGCCATTATGTTGGGCACTGCGGTTTGTTATCTTCGACAGTTTTCTAACTAACTGTTATTTTGCGGAAGTTCGCAAAAACTTTAAAGAGACTAAATTGGACAGCAAAGCTAAAACTGATGTCATAGATAAAGTGTGGCGGCGGCAATAAATGAAAAATATACCGCAAAACGTATACAACAGCTGTTAAAAATACTAATATCGCTGTTCAAAACTTATGTTAAAGCATTTCATTTGCGTACTTTTCGATCGTTTTCAAAATTCTACAACTTAATTTTACTTTTTGTAGTTAGGCACATATTAAAAAAGTCTAAATTAAATATATTCAAAAGTTGAAACAAATACAAACACATTTCATTGGAAACATATATTTATATATTTTATATATTTCTTAAGGGAATACCATCAATAGAACGAGTAGTATTTTTTCGCAATATACTAAACGGTCACATTGCCTAATAGTTCTAGTTGGTTTAGTATTGGGCTAGTTGAACTAGAAGTTTGTTTATTGGGGCTGGGAACTTGCAATTAAAAATTATATATATTTATTTATATATATAAATATATATAAATATAGAGAATGTCGTCCTTGGACTATTGTCTATACAGCTATAGTGATCTGCCCCTAGAGGTATGCCGATTGTTTTATGAGCAGTTTTCCGTTGCTCGTGACTCAAAGTCAGCTGACAAAATAAATGATTTTGATATTTGATACAGATTGTGCTGCATATATATAAATATCTGGGCTATTCGGATTTGTTGGCAGCTGGTACGACCTGTCAACGTTGGAGAAGCGCGCTTTATCACACTGAATTCATCGCACGCACCCGCGTACGTTTTTCGAAAACTGTTTTATCGGATCAGCAAAGTCCTGCGTTGGATTTGATGCGATGTGAGAGACGATTTCGTCATTTTCTGTTCGAGGATGTGACGCTGGGTCATGTGCAGGAGCTGATGACATTCATTGGCGAATCGGCGCAATCCTTGAGCCTGGATAATGTGGACTTAAATGACAAACAATTCTATGCCATCCTTAGCCTGTTGCCCCATCTACAAATCCTTTCTGTGACACGCTGTTTGCCTTTGTTCATGTCCGCCACGTTCTTGGATAGCAATTCGTGTGACTTAAATGAAATTTCGGCACATTTGGCTAGCATCAGAGAATTGACAATATGCAAAAATCAATACCTAACCGATGCTATTCTATTACGATTAACAGCTCTAATGCCGAACTTGGAATTGTTGAATATGTCCGGCTGCCAGATCTCCTTTCACAACGCCATCCACCGTCGCTTCTACCCAAGTGAGCCCAGCACTCCCAGTGAATCGGTGCTAACGTTCAAATATATACAGAATGTGCTCAGCCAGCAGCGGAGACTGCTTCACACTCTCGACTTCAGTCACACTCTCATCGGCCACTCGTTGATGGCTCTCTGTGAGCTGAGCAAGGCCGACGAGTACGGTCAGCCTGGGCTGCAGCTGCGACGTCTCTATTTGGCTGGCTGTAGGCAACTGAATGCGTCGACCATACGCAGCTTTCTCTGCTCTCAGGCTCAATTGAGTGTTTTGGATCTCTCATCGACGATGTGTCTAAATGATGATTGCCTCGCAATAATCGTTCAGGCGAACCCTCTGCTGCAGGATTTGAAAATCAATGGCTGTTCTGGCATTTCGAATATAGGTGCTGCAAATTTACGTAATTTGGCTCGATTACGCCTGCTCGATATATCCAATTGTGATGGAGTCAATAGCAGTGGGATTATGGAGGGCATCGCTCATGCAGAGAATAATGTGCTCCAGGAACTGAACGTCTCTTATTTGACGATCTGCGAAGAGTCCATCAAGTCTATAGCTAGAAATCTACACGCTTTGCGCTCGCTTCATCTCAATCACTGCGTCAACGCTGTCACAGATGATGTAATGCAGCTCATAATCAAGGAACTATGCTGGCTGAGAGAGCTATCGCTCGAAAGCTGTTGTCGGGTAAGTCAAGGGGTCTGTATATAGATATGATATATTCAAATGATGTTTATTAATTTTATTGTTTTTAGTTAACAGATGCCGCTCTGACTGGCATCAATATAGCGAAGCTAGAACTGAATCGCAGCTCATCTATAGGAAATACCTACCCACCGTCCGATGGATTTAGCGGCTCCTTGCAATCAATCAAGATATCGTTGCGCAGCAAGGCTGAGGAGGAGATTGTGCGGGATGCGAAACGGAAGCAGGCAATGTTTGCGGCCTACGAAATGAATCTGATCAACGAGGAGGACTTCGAGGGCCACAACATACAAGAGCTGCGTGGACTGCGATCGCTCAATTTGCGCGGCTGCAATAAAATCAGCGATGTCTCCTTGAAATACGGACTCAAGCACATTGAGCTGAGCAAGCTGTTGCTCTCGAACTGCCAGCAGATATCATTGCTGGGTATGGAAGCCTTGGTGAACAACTGCCCAGCCATTGAAGTGCTCGATCTCTCCGACTGCTATAACATCAGTGATCAGGGCATTAAGATCATTACGGAGAGGCTACAACGACTGCGCTCCCTGGACATCAGCGGCTGCAGCCAGTTGACGGATCACTCGATCGACGCTATAATTGTGAACTGTGAGTGTCTGGAGACTTTGTGCATTTACCGCTGCCGTCGCATGTATACGGATATTGAGGAGCGCTTGTCGGATCTGCGCACTCTTCGCAACTTGCACATGGACAATATGAATAGCATCGATAATGCCGAATTCTTTCGCTTGAAGAAGCGACTCGATTGCTGATATTTTGCTGCAATTTTTGTTGTATTTATTCTATATTATTTTCAATTATACAGTTTTCGCTAGTCAAGTCAAGCCTAAGAGGCAAATCAAATTGAATATAAAATAGTATATAGAAATGGCACTGGTATACTATATAGTATATACATATATATACTATATATAAATTGCACAGATATGAAAAATATGCTCGTTAAAAATGTCCACCAAGTAATTAGAACGTAACTTATTTGAAGTTAAGCTAAATTTTAGATGTTAAACATGGATTAAGTAGCTGTGATTTTTAAAGAGAATTTTAAGAAATTTAAAGAAAACATTAATTATGTGATTTGTTTTTATAAATAAGTTAACATATTTTATATTTATTGATGTTATCAATGTGTATTTAATAAAAAAAAAAAAGATTATAACAAGGAATTCAACAACTTCGGTAAAAATGAATCGATTTATTTGGTCGAGCATCCGCAGTGTATGTAAAATATACTTAAATTAATTAGAATATTATTTATTATTGAGAGAATTCAAATATATATCAATATATTATAGAGATATTAACCATCATCATATAAATTGTAATAAAAACGAGACTAAGTTTAGGTCAGGAGCTCAGCCACCGCCACCGCCGCCGCCAGAGAGTTCGTCCTCGTATTGCTTGCGGAAGCAGTCGCCCACTGGGAAGAAGTCCCAGCTGCGCTGTTGGTACATATTCCACACGTACGTCTCCTGGCCGGTGTACTCGGTGTCCGGTTTATTGATCAAATGCATCAGGAAGAACATATAGTTGGCCAGATTGTGCTCCTTCTGCACGTGCGTATCGAAGCCGTGCGGTACTATATCAAAGAAGTCCTTGCCCATGCCGCAAATAAAGCAATTCGATTCCATATTATCCTTGACCGACTCCAATTGATCACGCAGCTCGCCGAAGGCGTCGATAATCAAACCCTGGATGATGGCCAACAGGATGACAATGACGAAGAAGAAGAATGTGATGTCGAAGATGATGCGATAGACCTCATAATCATCCCCGTCTGGATCTCCAATTTCATCACCAATACCACCGCCTGCTCTAACACCCTTGTACAAATGGAAGACGAAACATGTCAACATGTCGTGGCACTTCTTGTCCACCTCCTCATCCTCCTCCTGTATGTAGAACTTGCGGAAGAAGTTGAACGCAATTACCGTGTATATATACACAATAATCGTAAGGAGCATCACGGTCAGGACGAGCTGTTTGCCATTGTGGGTTACGGATTGCAGAATCGTGCGCAGTGTCTTGAAGCCAACGGCCACATCAAGCAAATGGGCGGCAAAGAAGAAGTTGTTAAAGTTGCCCATCACCGAGAAGCTGAAGTACCACAGGGAGTAGAGGAAGGCGTTGTCCGTAAAGGTGACTCCCGCCTTCCACACCTGATAGCGCCAATCGATGTTCATGATGTACCGCAGAATGCCCGTCTCTTCGCTCTCCTGTGCCGTAAATGCGCTCTTCTCCATGCCCAGCAAATTCGATATGGAGTCAAAGTCGTAGGTCTCGCTGTACTTTTGCCTGACCTTCTTCTTGACAAACTTATCCCAGTAGTTGACTGGGAAACTCTTGGCCGAGATGACCAGCTTATCCCAGTGGGACTTGAAGTCATCATCCTCCGGCTGCTCGGCTATGAAGAGACCATCGAATTCCAGACGACGAGCGATTTCCTTTTCCCGCTTGAATATGGCCAAAGGCACCTTCAGATGATAGTACGCGATCAGCATGGCCAACGATACCAGGGAGTGGAGTAGAGCAGCTATGCGTAGAACATGCTCCATATAGAAAAAGTCTTCGTCCACATGCACCAGTTCCGGTATATCATCGTCCTCGAAGTCGCCATCGCCCGACCCATCTCCTGAGCCACCCAGTCCAGAGCCACCCAGATCAGCACCGGCACCCGAACCGGAGCCCAGAATAAGTTCCTCCTCAGCCGATCCTTCGGATTCCTCGTTGAACGAGGTCACCTTGTAGAAGAGCAACATAAAGTTAATGCTGAAAGCCAAGACGAGCGCCACATATTTCAAATTGTAAAAGTTACGAGCCAAAAAGCTAACGGCGCGGTGCGTGTACTGCGAGAAGTCGATCTGGTGCACCGCTGGTGTCTCTTGTGGTGCCGCTGAAGACTTCTTGGCCTCCGCCTCAATGGATGCCATGGCTGCCTCTTGAGCCTTCTGTGCCTCCTGACGCTCTTGAGCTGCCTTCTTAGCCGCCTCACCGCCGAGCATATCAACAATTGAAATGGGTTCCTGATGCAGCTCGCCTTCGACCAGTTCTCCTGGCACAGCTGCGCCATCTTCGGGACTAGATTCACCGCCCTCCTCCACAGATGAGCTCGCTGGCGACTCGTGCACCACCACCTTGTACATGCCGTTTTCCTCTTTGTTGATGTCCAGGCCAAATGCTTGAACCGTTCCCGGTGGCTCTTCCAATGGCAACGGCGGCAGCGCCCGTCCAAATGTTTCTTCCTCAACTACAGCTTCCTCCTCCTCCTGCTCGGGTGCGGGACCACGCATCAGATTCAACAGAATGCCAAAGATGTAGCGCACCACGCAGTAGTGAGCATAGCCCGTGTAGTAGAACATATAGAATATAATCTTAAAGAATCCAACAATCAGTTCAGGTATCGATTTCGTTTGCATGACTCCAATTTGATGCTTGATGTTCGAGGGGCTCAGCATATGAACTCCGAACTTCAGGCCGTCCTTTACAGCATTTATTGTGCGCCTAATCGGATCACGAGCTGCACGCTCTTCCTCCTCTTCGCTCATGTAGGAACTGTAGGCCGTATCCCGTTTCACATTGCCGCCGCCATCATCCGTGGCCATCAGGCCAGAGGCATGGGTCATCTCAAAGATGGCATCCTCGCAGAAGTTAACAAATGCTTCCAGCTTTTCCTTGTCGCCGCCCTCCGTGACGATTGAGTAGAAGAAGGCGCGTTTCGATTCGCGAATCTGTGGCTTCTCCCACTGTTCGATGTTCGAGTCCTTGATCTCGAAGTAAACACGCTCAATACGCTTCGAGCTGCCCAAGATTTCGATGCGCCCCAAGAAAGGCTCAAAGTAGTTCAGCACAGAGCCCGCGGTCTCCAGGAATCGCGCCAGGCGCGGCTCATTGGGCATGTGTTCACTGAGATTGGTCAGCAGCACAGCCAGGTTGAAACCGATCTCCTTTGATGGCTCGTGGAAACGTTCGACAAAGGCTCGATAATCAATTTTACCTTCGTGATTGCGTTCACAGCAGGCCAAAAGGAAATCCATTTCCTCCCTGCAAAATAGACATATGCCAAATGGTAAATAATTGTCTTAGCATATAGATTCTTTTCCCTTACGGTGTGTAGTTCTTGGACTGTTCCATTTTGTCTCTGAAATCCTTGGGTATTACCCAGCCCTCGTTCTTCATATCAATCTCATGGAAACTGGGCGACTCAATCAAGTCGGCCAATTTAAGGAACATATCGAAATACTTGAGAATCAGTTCAACATTGCTCGCCGACTCCACAAGGGTATCCACCATCTGCTTGCCAATAGTGCCTAAGAAGATTTGGACAAGCATTTAGTTATTTGTCCATAGTGGGTCTTCTGAAGACATACCATTCACAACATTGCCTTCCAGCATGGACAACATCATGGTGATCATGTCCTTTTGCAGATTGAGCAGCTCCTTTAGCAGATCCACCTGACTCGAATGCTTCGAGAGTTTGTCCTGCATATGCGAGAATAGAAATAGAAAACCGCCGACCGCATCCCACAATCTGGAATGGGCCAAGGCTTGCTGATTCAATGTACACGGACCCTGGATGACCTCAGTAAGTGTATTGAACACTTGGCTAGCCACGCCGATGGCCTTAAAGAAGTTCGCCTTGCCAGCTGGGTCAATGATCTCCTTGCTGGAGTAGTGCCAATAGAAGTCCATTATCGATTCCTGCAGACGCAGCAGATAATCCACCGTACAGATGACCACATTCACCGTGGTCGTATTTCCCGCTTGTGTGCGCAAATAGTTTTGCCATTCTAGAAGAGAAAATATTTATGTAGTACAATGAGTAGATCATTGCTGGAGAGACTTACCCAAATTGTGACCCTCGCAGGTAAGCTGAATGAATCGGAATAGAGCACACGTGAACTCCGCATCGTGCATATTCTTCTCACCCGCAGCGCCCTCAGAGCCGACACCAAGACCTGCACCCGCACTTGGAATATACTCTTTGTTTTTGTGGTTTGGGTTTTACAACGATAGCGGGGATCAAGTACATATACATATACGGGATACGGGATATAAACGGCATGCGTGTGCATATGTTGGATGATTTGGGGGGAAAGTAGTTGGAAGGAGAGACGAAATCAATAATAGAACTTAGAATAAATGCAGCATGAGATGTGATGATGCCAGAATCACAATAATAATTATCACACTAATAAGAAAACTGATAATAATAATCAATCAAAAGTTAAGAGCTCAGCAAACTTCAAGCAGGATTGCATCTGGTTCACACAGCAAGGATAGTCACTAAGGAGCACTTACCCTCGGCCTTTGTATTGCGCTCGAATGCATCCAGATCGAGCACGCTACAAGAGTTCATCAGCCCGGCTATGGAGGTGAAGAAGCCCACATCCTTTTTCTCCTTCAAGTGATTCAACATACCCATTTGGATGTCAATGTTGCCGCCACGCAATATGGCGATACCCAAATTGAGTGTTGTCATGACCATCTCCGAAGGTATACCTTTGGAGGCGGATATGTGCAACAGCACCATTTCGGCAACGCCACGATTCGACAGACGCGCTTGATGGAACAACAGCTTCTGTTTCTCCATCTCTTGTTCCTGTCGAGCGTTAAGAATATTGGATAATTAGATCATATATTTTAAATATGTAAGATTAGTTTATGTTATCCTAAGTCAAGTTATCAAAAGTCAGTTAGTTTTAATAATTTAGCTAATGAATAAGTCAATTTATCAGATATAAGAATCTAATTAGATTACATATAGTCAGTTCTAACAATTTGTCAGTTACGGAATGAAAAAGATATTTAGAATATATGTAAATTAAATATGTAAGGATTTAGCTAGTTAAGGGTTAGTTTACTTTATTATAAGTCTCATCAATCATTCTGGTCTACAGAATGAATGAGTCAATCACCAATCAGTCAATAAATCAGATTTATCTGATGGAACAGCAACTTTTGTTGTAATTTGTCACGTAAGACAACAAACCAGGTAAGTATTTTATACTGCACTCGTAAACTATACGTATATTCGTAAGTGATTTTTGTTAACAACCACTTCAATAAGTTAGTTCTAATAGCTGTACATACTCTTAGTTCAACTGTCCAATCAGAATTTATATTACAATATTTACCATTAGTTTTGACATGCGACACTTTTCAATAAAATTAGATTAATTTGCAAGCACAATTGGGATTAGGATAAATTAGTACATGATTTGGTATTTATTTAGATACTTTTTTGAACTCTCGCTCAGCTTACATGTATACTTGTGCCTTCGCCCTCTTCGCCGCCCTCACCGCCTTCACCTTCGTCACCGCCTTCCTCTTCTTCTTCGCCGCAAGACTTAGCTGCGATTTGAGCATAGGACATGTACAGTAAGTCCTCTTGAAGGGCGCCACTGCGCTCTGTCATGGCACCGCGGCAGAATGTGGTCACCAGCTGGGTCAACGGATCCGGCTTGCCGTCTGTCTCCTCCTCCTCCTTCTTTGATTTCTCCGACTCTTCAAATGTCTGAGTTAGATCCTCGATCATCACCTCTTGGCCGACATTCTCCTCTTGTAGCCATTGTTCGTAGTAGGTGCGTGCAAAGATATTGCAGGCACGATGTCTGCGGGCAAAAGAAGATTGTTATCAATTGCAATTTTAATGAAAGAAAAGCTAACACAAGTTTCATGCTTTTAGTATTTGAGTTAAACTGCCAAATACGCCAAATGAAAGAAAAGCTTATCGGTACGCTGAACGTTAAATAAAACCCTTGCAGATCTGTTGAAAAAATAAATCAATTTCGAAAACTGAACCGCGGACAAAGTGACCTTAGACTTATTAAATACAGCAATCTGCAAGGGCTTAAATACTAAAAAACAATAAATTGCAATCAATTGCATACTTATATTCATACATATGTATAAGTGTATAAGATATGAGTTCGTATAAGATATTAGTATTTTTGTGGCTACCACCTGCTCATACGATATAGATGCTTGGCGCGTAAGCTTGAAATAACTGCCTGGCGTCGAGCGACCGATATTTTGGAACTCCAACGTTTAGTTTTGTTCTTGGCGCCGGTTGCCTATATGGAGCGTACAATAGCAAGCAAGAGCATAAAAATACATACATACATATTAAAAGACTAAGATGAGTTACAGCACTACGGTCACACTAAGTGGTATTGCGGTTTAGTACATTTTAAATTAGTTGAAATCAGTGGGTGAACGAAATAATAATAAAACAAAGTGCGAAATGTGATGTCAGTTATAAACAATATTAATTCAAATCTGTGTAAAGGCCTAACGCTTGGTCCCATGTATTAGCTAAAGCTATGTAAATTTGCATGTAAGTAAATAGAGTCCGTTTTCTAAATAAATAAATGCTGATCTTCATATAAAGTACCGTTACTTTACATACATACACACACACACTTTTGAGCCCTTCAACTTGAGCCGTTGCATAAACGTGCGCACGCATGTGTATTAGTAATGCAGTGAATATATCGGTATTAACCTGGGTAGAGAATGTAGCGATGTCTGACGGAAACATGCGATAACGGCACGCTTCCTTTGTATTGACACAACGCTCCTGTAGACATTTTTGCTCTGCTGTTGTGGATGGTCGATCTGTAATTGTTTCGTTCACGATTTGGTCAGCAGTTGAAAATTATATGTCGTTGAAATGTACGTTATAGATTTATTTGGGGCAAATCGTATTGAAAAGAAAAGTTAAAAAGTGCAAGTTGAGAAAGTATATATAAGTATAAAAATATATATTGTATATAAGTAAGTAATATCAGTTTGTATTGAGAAATAAACATATATATAAAATACAAGAGAAAGGAAAGATACTTGTATAAGAGTATATGTATTTGCAATACCATATGTATGTGGGTATAGAATGAAGACCCCCCATTCCCCGTCTACTTACCATATGAAGGCCAAATAGAACCTTAGCCATGGCCACAATTCGATCAACGGTCTCCGTCGTCTTGTCTTTACCCTTCTCATTCGAATTGGCATTCACCTTCTCCAAGGCCTGCTCATCGACTGGCTCTTCTGTCTTGCCCAGTTTCGAGTAGAGATAATGCTGCCACGACATCTCATCGGATGGATCCAGCTTGTCGGGCAATGTCAACTGATTGCGTGCAAACTCTATGACATCGTATTCGTTCATCTTCTTCAGGTATCTATCCTTGCAATGCTGCACCAGCTCCTGTTCGCGACCCGCAAACAGATTCAAACCAACAGGCAGTAGACGCTTTAGACAGGCGACCATTAAACTGGCCTGTACTTCCTTGTCCTTGTCACGTTTCTTGTCCCTGTTCTTCTTCTTCTTCTTCACCTTTCCACCTACTGCCGGCACGCCCTCGGATATGGCTGATCTTCGCGTAGCCGTTGGCATTATCAGCGCCATATTATCAATTTCATTGGCAGATATAAAGTTCTGCTCCTCCTTCAAGAAGTACTGACTCTTTGACCAGATATTAAATATCTCTGCAACATGATTGTACAGCTCTTCGGCCTCAGGGATGTTATCCTTGAGCCAATGATTGCGCTGTAGATCCACATATTTGATGAGCAGCGGATAAAACGAGTATATATCTCGCACAAGCAAATTCCAATCCTCTTGAAGTTGCGTTTCCACTTGCGAAGTATCATCTGTGGCCGATTTGATGAATCCTCGCATGCTGTCCTCCTTGTGTAGCATATTCTCTGTACGCTTCTTAACACGCTCGGCCAAAGGCAAGAATGGATCCTTGAGCAGTTCCTCTGATGTATTGATGATAATCTGTTGGGTGTAGGCGGCAATGCGTGTCATCCAGGGCGCATTATCATTGCCAATATTTTTCTTGATCATCTTGAGCACATTGCGTAGCAGCGAATTCATGTGATCGGCTGTGACCATGGTCACGTGATTGCCACTGGTCGGACTCACGTTGTCCGGGCCCTGGGACCACCAGAAGGGCAAGTAGGCGCAGAGTAGCGGCAAGATAACATCAATAATATGTGGAGCATCGGCATAAGTCTTATCCGACTCAACGAATTGGTCCACTTCAGTGAGGATCGCTTCCAAATTGGGCATACAGCTTTCCATTTTCACCATAATGTCCTGTGCCTCTAGTGAATGATCCGCAATGCGATTCAGCAGAGAGTACTGATTGTGTTTATTGAGATGCGGCTCCAGATAGGCAACTGGGAAGCACGAGCTGTAGGCGCCCAAGCAAGAGCCCAAGGCAGGTCGATGCCTCTCAATTTCCGTTTTCAAGTACTTGCGATCGTGCGTCAGTGTCGCATCGGTGCCCAGATGATATAGAGCAGCTAGAATCTTATAAGAGGCCACTTGAATCTCGTCGAGTAGCAGATCACTGCCATAATCACAGGCAGCCAGATGATCAAACATCGCAGTCAGCACCGGCAGCACCACCTGATTTACATAGCCCAATGATGTGGAGGTCTTTAGATGTGTGCCACGCAAATGGCTGTACTTGCCATCCTGTAGATTCATTATCGTGTTGCCCAGATCATCAGAGGTTTGATTGAAGAACGTCAGCATCGATGTGCGTATGAATTCGGGACAGTTCTTGGTCAAGGTCTTGGCATCGATGCCCTTGACCAGCACCTGCAGGCAGCGCACAGTGATGCGCACATCGGGTCCAAAGGCGCTCAAGCGATTGCGCAACAGAGCTGCCAATTTACAGAAGATGGAGGCAACCATTTCCTTCTCCTTGAGCGAAGCGGCGCCTATGTTATTCGTAGCCGTCGCAATGGCAATAAAATAATTGCGATGCGTCGAGAAGTACTTCTCCATTAGGGGCAACACCACCTTTGAGAAGAACTTGATGTCACGCGAAGCCGTCTTGAATGAGGTGCGGCGGCTGAACGTGGTCGATGGCTTCAGTAGCTTCATGTTGATGGTGGCACGATCCAGATATTGGATAAGCTTCTCTAGCAGCGAATAGGAGAAGCGCAGCTCGACGGCAGCTTGTGTGGCACCGCCTTCCTCAACAGCGCCACCCTTCGAGGGCCTACAAGTTATCAAGTATTTATAATGAATAATGTTTCCTCTATATACTAGAGTTATCTTCTTCTTACTTGTGCAGTTTGTATCCCTGATACTGCATGTATTTGAGGAACTCCTGTGAACGCTCGCGATCCTTCTTCTTCTCCTTGTCCGTGAGCAAGTCGTAGGGCACCAATTGTGGATGTATAACACCGCCGCATCCATTCAACTCTTCGTTCTTCTTCTTCGCCCAAATATCATGCGAATTCTCGGCCAGACGTTCGGCCATATTTTGCATTTCCCTGCTAAGCGTCAGGTTGCTCATGTCCACCGGATGTGGATTATAGTTGAAGGGACTGCCCTCATTCTGAAAATCATGCTATTTGTGTAAGCACCAAAGTGTTTTCAAGTAAAAGCGAGTGTGGAGAAGTGGCCAATTGTGTGATTGGGATATTCCGTAGTTTTGGGCGTGAGAAATTTTTGGGAAAGGCGTTAATGAATTCAATTTGTGGGAAATATATGGTTAGTCGAATAGTGTTATAATACATACAATTTGGGGCTTCGATTGACGACGCGTTGAGCCACGATGATTAAGTGGCAAATCGATTTCAGAGTGCTCAACGGTCCAGCCAATGGCCAAGAGACCTTTGAGGCATTCACGCACCGGATCTCGGTAACGCTCACGTTCCTGTGAAGATGTGTAAATAAATATTAGATTTATATAGATAATTGTATATACTATATAGATTAATGATGCCGATTAGCGATGAGTGTATGTCCATTAGAAAAGGTTGAGCTGATTGATATTTATATCTGTATACTACGTACATATTCAGTAAGCATATTGTAGGGCTTTAGACGTGGATGCTTGCGTTCGATATCTGATCGAATTTCGCCATATGTCCAGCTGCCCTCCAAGCGGCGACTGGCCCAAGCATCGTGATAATGTTCGCTGAACTTTTGAACCAACGAATTCAAATCATTGTCCAAATGTACATTGTTCGTATCGATTGGATTTGGCACATATTGCGGCTGATCCGGAGCACCCATTTGCCTGCCATAATAGTCCTCATCGGTATTTTTCGATAAGCTATAATCTGGTGGCAGGGCACAGCCGATGGCAATCAGGCAGGGCAACGCTTTACCGAACAGTTCCGGGTCATAGTCCATGTTGCTCAGCGAGTCAAAAATATTTGAGAACAGAAGCATCGTTAGACGCTTCTCTTCATCTGACGAAGCTCCATACGAGCCCTGGCCTTGAGTGGAACCATAGTACTTAGCGCAGCGATCGAAGTGCAGTGTGAGCAGCTATAAATACAAGAGAGAGTCAATTGGTTATTGGTTCTCTTAGAGCTGGTCAAGATTAAGGAACTTACCCTGAGCGCAACCGTCGTGTATTCGGATAGCTTGGATACATCAACAGTCAACTTGCGCAATAGCTTTAGGAGCATGGCAGGTTGCATTTGTGATGTTAACGCTACTAGAAAATCGGATACTGCCTCTCGCTGCCCCTTGGTTAGCATACGGTTCTTGGATAACCTATAGACCGTGTGCAGTGTGGCATCCAAGAGACTTGCATAGTTCTCAGCCTCGTTATAGAACTTGGAGTGCTTGATGAGCAGTGGCAAAATGGAGTTGCCAATGTAGCGATTCATGGCCAAAGCCATGTCGCTCTCTGAGCCATCACTCTTATCCAAAATCGTGGCTGTTCGCAGATCGGGCAGAAAAGCGTCTTCGAGCAGCCGATAAAAGAGATCTTGTGTCTCAATGCCGTAAACACGTTCCAAGAATAGAACAATGCTCTGCTTGTTATTGGGTAAGAGGCCAGATGGCATATCCGATTTCGGTTTCTCCTCGCCGGGAGCAGTTTGTGTGAGTGTAAACTTTAGGCTAAGCACACCTTGAAGGTCTTCCAGTGGCACAAGAGATCTCAAAATAGCTCTAGCTCTCAGTGACTCGTTCTTGCCTTGCTCGATGACAGACACGTCGGGGGCGCATCTGCCCAGCAGGTCAACAAGTGTGCAGTAGAAATTCAATATGGCGGCACCTGTATCGATATAGTCCTCATCTTCATCGCCTTCGGGCAGGGGATGCGTAAAATTAAGTCCGGCTATGGTGCCTTCGGCTTCGTCTTGCATTTTGCAACGATCCGATATACGCTCCGACATACGATTGGCCTCGACGATTGCACGGAAGAGACCTTCCCCTTCTCCTCTTAGAGCCGGTCCCAAACATTCTGGACGACGGATAAGAAGACGAATGACAAGGTTGGCATTCTCCTCGACACTCTCGCCATTGACCCAAACGCAATAGCGCAAAAAGTCCAGATATCGTTCACCCTCAACCGGGTCCCAACCCAAATCTGGATAACCCTTTTCAACGAGCTCCGAATTGCTTTGCAATCCACATCTGGACAGATAAACTGCAATCTTCTCCAAATAGTGTTCCCTAAGTGCCAGAGCTAATTCTGTGTTCTCCATTAAACTCGAATATGCCACATCCAATGGGGTGGAACCACGCAGACTGGGCCTGGCCAACAATATGTTCGCATTGTCCAGCAAAAAGTCAAAGTGATCGAACATGGCCTTCTGATTCTGGCGTCCGGTACGGCAAAAGTAACATAAGAAGCGACAGCAAGCCACAACCATTTCGTGCGAGGTGTCTTTCTCCTTAGAGGGCACACCTTCGGCTCCCTCGGTCTGGGCGGGGGCATCGCTTTGGGCCTGAGCACGACGGCCTAACGTGTTCATCATGACAGCCATTACGTTTTCGTGCACACGTAAGATGCGTATCAAGTCTGGATGCTGGAAGAAGGTGGCGTTGTTCACCAGTTTCCATAGACGCTTGCGCATCAGTTCCTCCTCTTCCTGACTCATTTGTACGGGCAGCAATGCGCGTATCTGACTTAAGCCAACCCACATCTCGGCTACATCGTCTCGTGCGCGATTGTTGATCACATAGGTCTTTTCCAGAGCACGTACCAGCTCGCCGACCGTATCGTATTGCCGTACCAGTAAGCTGAACATTTCGCGAACTAATTTTGGATTCTCGATTTGTGATTCCTCAGCCCAGCTGACGATGGTTTTGATTAGGACCTTGCGGAAAACCTCTTCAGGTGTCTTTTTCTCAGGCTCCTCCACTTCTTTGGGTCCCTCCTCTAGCTCCTTGACGGTATTGATGAAATTGTAGATTTTTGTTATGGGTCCCGTTTTGATCTCTTCGATTGCAGTCGTCTCAGTACCATCCGGCTCCTGCAGCGCGTTCAGCGATACCTTTTGCATGAGAGAATCGTGGAATTCGCTTAAGCGACTGCGCAACTCAAGGCCACAGGTGCAATTATCCTGATCGTCAGCCTCCAGATTCTTAAAGCACAGAATCTGATTCATTTGTTCTCTGGGTGGACAACGGAATTCCTTAGTCTTTTTGGCCGCAACAGCACTTGGCAGATCAGATTGCTTAATCTCAATATAACGTCGCAACTGATCGGTTTGTAGATCGCCCACAAAATCGTGAGAGAACGCAATGATGCTCTCCACTCGATGTCGCAGCTGTGTGTCGTAGAGATGATGCAAGAGGTAGCACATTTGGAGCTTTGCTCCTTCGGCCATTTTCATGGTGAGCAAACCTTTGCGATGCTCGTCTTTGCCCTCTGTAAATAGTAAAGTAAATTAATTAGATTTGTTTCACATATCGAATACAATAAATATAATGAAATTTCTTTTGCTGATCTCCCACCTCTTGCGAAAGTGGGGTCCCAAGTCTCTGGATCCACCATTACTAATAGTTTTTGAACGTCCTCATCAGTAAGGACGCCAACTAACAGTAGGCGATCCGTCAGCTTAATGAGTGGCCTATAAGAATTGATAGAGATTGATTATCATGATATCCATTTATTTATATTGATGCATTGCATATACTTACAAGAATAGATTCTCGTTGGTCCAACCGATGGGATCACGGTTATGCACTTGATTGATTTCCACAGCATCTTTAAGGGCTTCCATTACAAACTCTCTGACTACTTCTAATGGGAACTTCGGGGAATACAACTGATCGATGTTGGGTATCGGTTCGCTGGAAACACTTGGCATACTAGATGTTGCAATCACAGGGGGACTGAACGGGTGGAGTTGTTGTTGTTGTTGTTGTTGTGATCGGTAATCGGTAATCGGTAATCGGTATCGGTTCGATTTGGTGGTGCATAGAGTGTTGGATCAGTGCAGGTGTTTATTTTTATTTGTGTTGGATTGAAAGTATTGGAAATAAAATGAATTATGAGGAAATCACAGATGCATTATGAGAAAAAAAAAACCAAATACAGCCAACAAACGCACGAAACATTCGTACTCAATGCTCGTCGTTGCAATGGACAAGCATGTAAATGTGATATACAACGAGAGTGTGGTTACCCAAGGAACTTGGCTTAGATCGACTGCACTTACGTGATTTCCGTCATACGCAGTTGTGGGCGCACCGACTCCGTGACAAGCGAACGAAGTGAGTGACGCATCTCGTCCTCAGCATAGAGCTCCTTCAGCTCCGCGCCCAGCGGAGTAATATATTCATTTTTGCACACCTCCATTGTGGTGGCATGCGATTCCAGATGCAGTGCTATCAGCAGATCATAGAATCCCTGACGCAACGGGCCACTCATATACTCGGAGCGTATGGCATAGAGCAGTTGCTTCTGATCGACATGCTGGCAGAGCGCATGTGCGGCGCGATAATTCGATTGATAGCACAGCGCAGCATAGAGCGTGAGCGTATGAGCATGGAACGAGAGCAGTTTGTCCATTTCAATCAGCTCCAATATGTCGATGCAACGATCCTCTTCGGGTATGTGCAGCGCCAGCATCGATACTGGATCCTCGCAGAGCATTGACCAGCCACGAATGTCGGACAGCTTCAGCGCATGCACCTGCAGTGAGGTGTTCGGCACACGTGCCCATTGATGCGGCCGCAGGCATTGCACCTTTAGACGCGGTGGCGATTGCGGATTGATGTGCTTGTCGCTGGTGGGCAACACGGCTGCTGACAATGGCAGCGTGGTTGGCGTGCGTCCCAGCTCGATTTGCAGTATCTCCTTGCTGGTGGCTTCAACGAAAATCGCTGGAAACAGCTTGGTATCCGGTTCCATCATCCAGCGATGCGAGGTTTCCTTGCCCTCGCAGGTGAAGCGTATTATGCCCGTCGCTGTATCCACAAAGCAGCCAACAAACATGCCCTGCGATGCACCTTTGCCGGAGGCATCTTGAGTTACCTCATTGAAGAGCTCGTCGGCGCGCACCACGTAACAGCTCTGGCGATCGATGCGCTCAATGGGCACTTCATAATAATCCTCAATGTAGACCGAACCGCGTCGCACTTTGTTCTTATTGAACTCGCGGCTATGCAAATGGTATTGAGTGGTTACCCAGCCCACGTAGACGTGGGTGGGATCCTGGCCAGGGAATATGCGCACACCATAAAAATATTCGTTAATCAGCTTCAGGCACTCGGCATCGAACATCTCATTGCCAGACGATTCGACAGATGGCTGACCCAGATTCGTGGAGCTCAATTGCTTTGGTCCCTGCGGCACTGGACTTGGCGGTATTTCGGCCTGGAGTGAGAGTTTACTTAATTATATATAAAAATATATAGATTATTGGCAACTTACATTATTTAGACGCAGAGTTGGCGTGCGTGTTGTCATCTGCTGATTAACCACGTTTCTGCCATGAGCCACCGTATTTCGGCGCTCCAGCGACGTGTCTGCAGTTCTAGAGCCATTTTTCTCACGGCTCTGATCACGGGATTTCTTCGAAAAGAACTTGAACGGGCTGCGGCCACGTTTCTTTTTGTCATCGAGCTCATCGCCCAGGCCATTCATGTCCAGCACGGAAGTCGAACGTTGCATCTCATCCAATGCGGCCGTCATATCGCTCTCAAATGTTATATTTCGGGTGAGAGAGCCTTTGCGTGGCGGTCGTGGCGGTCCACGCATCATGTGCTCTGCCTCTGCCTCGGTGTGATCGTCGAAATTGCGAGTCAAGCCCTTAATGTCGTTCATGTTGAAGCCGCTCTTGAGCATGTGATCCATATGGGCAGCAGTTTGGGTCTGCATCTGGATGGCTGCCTCTTGTGCCTCGCGCATTAGGCGATATTGGCGCAGTTTGATCTCCTCCCAGCGTCTCGCCTTCTCCTGCTCACTGATGAAGTCGCTCATGCAGGTGACAGGCAGGGAGAGACGCAGGAATTCCCAATTCGCCTTCTCCATTGTCTCGAACGTGTTGTGCGAGATCTTCAAATGTGGCGGCGTATCAGCTCCACCAGGTATGCGCGTCACATCAATGCGACAATCGGGCATTTCCTCGGTATTCTCAAAAATCGGCTGATCCTTGGTATACCAATGCGTAACAGGGCGTTGCATATTGCTACGAAAAATGGTTACGATTCATGATTACAATACAAATAGAAATATATTCATTTCTATATTTACTTACACGCAGAATGGCTCGTAGCCCTCTTGCAGACCACACGTGGTAAAGAACTTTAGCGAGTCCACATCTTGGCCATAGATCAGGCGCGCCTTCTGCCCCACACCCAAGGTGCAGGCGGGCACAAAGCCCACGCCCTCAGCGGTTACATCGGCGAAGGTGGTCTCGCCACCCAAAGCATCCATAAGTAGTTCTCCATTCAACGAGAAGCCTGTGCAGTTAGCAATATTTGATTAGTACTTTTGAATGCTTCGATTCGATTTGTTATATTAATATTAATTGGATCTAAACGAAGCTGCTTTGAAATAAATTAAGAGTTCTAGTCAGGCTGCAAATCTGCGCAGGATCATAAAATTTTTGTGCGTACTAGTTAATCGATCCTTAATGCCTTGACTCTCTAAATAGTTAGAAATCAAAATTCATCAAAAAGTCGCATCGCACTAGATAAAAAACAAGAAACGAAAACAAAGAAACAATAAAATCCTATGCAAAATGCGTGCGTATTATTCACTGTTTGCAGTTCATCAGATTAAAAGCAGATTCAGCTGTTAGATATCATGCCAAATTCTTGTTTATAATTATATTAGTAGACGAATTGAAAGCAAAATTGAGTTGGCAATTCAATTGCGATTCCAATCACTGATTAGTCCAAATTTAATATTATAAATTTACAAGCAAATCGAATTAAGTAATAAGCATTTTTTTTTAATTTTTGTTTTAGATGAGCTGATGTGTCACCTTTGGCTCAGGTAGTCCTTCGATATATTATGCAATAGTAGTTAGGCTTTTGTGTTCAAAGTAATAAAAATCAGGTGTTAGGGCATGGGACATTTGTTGGACTTTAAGAAAACGAAAATCGAGAGTGATCAAAAAATGGACTACAAAATATTTCTAAAAAAATGCAAATTTCATTTTCTTTTTCTATATATACATATATAGATATATAATATTATCCGATTGGTATGAAGTTCGATATGTGTATGCATGATGCCCTGCTCGAAATGTCGATTTTGATTTGCATTGCTGTCGGGTAGTCGTTGGATCTCTGCTGAGATGGTTTGGATATGTACTTAGCTGTCGTATAGCAGGGACCTGGACATTTAGTAGATATCAAAAGCACGGATGTACGAATCGTATATTGGGGAAAGTGTTTTACATTACAACAAACGAGCAATCATTCAGAAGCAGTTCTTACTAATTGTATGATCGGCTAGATCTAAAAAGACTCCGACTATATCCCCGGGTCCGCATTGTTTACCAAACGATTCACTGTTGCCACCGTAGACTTTCTCTTCCTAAAAAGTTGCAATTTAATGTAATTTGATATAAAATTGATCACTTGATCGCACGATCTATCAAAACCCCAATTAAACGTCTTGTTTCTTTGGAATTCATTGTTTTTTTCGGTTTGGTTAATGATCAGATATGAGAGTATTTGCTAAATTATATATAACAGAAATGTATTGATTAGAAAACAAATAATTGAATAATAATCGTACGAAAATAAATAAAGTTGAGTTGAGTAGAATAGAATAGAGTTAAACAAAATGCGTTCGATCATAACGAAATTTCAATAAGTAAAGCAACGTTGCTAACGTTGCCAGTGCAGCTAGGATCCTTACTGATGGTTTGCTCCTTAACATCGATGAAACAACCAATGACGTCACCAGCCTCATAGCGAACACCAAAGTGCTCAATCGTTCCGGCATGCATTTTCGTTACCTATAATCATTATTTTTGTTGGGAGGTTTTCAGTTTGAGCTTGCATTAAAGTCTAACCCAACGCGCGTCTAACCCTTTGCTCATCACAATATATACGCCAATTATTGGCAGATTATTAATCCTATGGAATGAAACGCTAGAACCTTGCATACTCACATTGTGCCCGTCGAATGCCCAGCTGGTGTCCTCGCTGCCCAACATGGCTCCAGGATAGCAATCGGCACGGGCCCAGCCAACGCGCATTGGACCCGCTGTCAGCACCTCAAACTCGAAATACCATTTGCCCGAGGTGACGGCATAGTTGCGTTCCACTCGATAGGTGCGAAAAGCTGCGAACTTGAGACGTTGCGCCTCGGCGAGCAGCGCTTCGGTGCCCTCGCCGGTGGGTGGATCCAGGACATAGCCATAGACCAGTAGGGTGCGCACTGTCTCGGAGGCAGTGTCGCGATTCGCCTTCTTAATGGCCTCATCGACCTTGGCATAGGGCACCAGATGGGGGCTGCGATGATTTTCAGAGTCCTCGTTTAGGCCGTAGGTCCAGCCCTGTTGAATGCGCTCGCGTGCCCACAAATTGTGCGTGTTCTCGGCCAGCTGATCTACGAGCTCCTCCAGCTTGGGCGTCAGCGTCACAGCGCTCAGGTCCAGCGGTGCCGGCTTGTAGCCATTGGCCTGCATAAATATCTCGTTGGGCAGGCGCACGGGTCGTATGCGTGCCGGTGGCTTATCCATGGTTATATAGTAACCCAATGCAATGATGGTTCTGTGAGTGGAATGAACAGATTTGAGTTTGTAATTCATTTAAATATATCTATATTTCTGCAGCTTACTTCAATGTCTGGACTGCTAGTTGATTGTCGTAGCGCTTCTCAGCAGCTGGCAGCTTCTCGAACTGTGTGAGACAGGGATGTATGCGATGATAGTCGTCTCGCTGCTCTCCCCAGGTCCAGCCGGCATCGATCTTGTTCAAGGCCCACATTTCGTGTATATTCTCGGCGAGCTTCTCCTTAATCTGATCCACGGAGCTGGGCAGCGTTACGCCTGTCGTATCCACGGGCTTGGGCACAAATGGAGTGTCGTCCTCAATTAGCCAGGGACCGGCCAATACATTTTTGCTCAGATTACCAAAGTAAAAGCAAGGATCCAAGCTTAAAACCTGATGCGGCATAAGGCACTGCACGAGCGCCGAGAAGCCCGCTGGTGGGGCATACTTCAAGCGGCCATGGTCGCCGCCAAACAGGAAGCGACAGCTGAGCTTGGACGAGCAACTCATCACTGGGAAGAACATGCCGTCCAGATTGAAGTCTCTGAAGCAGCCGCGCACCTTGTTGCCATTGAATGTGAACGTAATGACCGGCACGGATAGATCTATGGTCACGCCCACGACATCGCCCTTGCGAATGTATGGCTCCTCGGGCAGTGCGTCCGCCACAAGCGTCTTGCGTCCTCCCGTCCACAAATGGGCGCCATCGAAGCCAAAGGAGTAGAGGTCATCGCCGACGCCGTTGCCGCCCCACTTCTTGCCGCCGCCCGGATAGGGCACGTAGCCAGAGGTGTTGGCCCAGCCAATGCGTAGATGCGGCATTATGTGTGTGGTTTGCTCGATGTGATCCATGGTCACCTCAAAGTACCATTTCTGGTACATGGACGAGCCATCGACGCGTCCAACAAAGATGTTGGGACGTATGCTCGCCACATGATCGACGAGCAGTGTCTGCAGCAGCAGATTCTTGCCGGGCAGCAGGAAATCACAAATGTTATTCTGCGAGGAGCGCACCGCAACTCCATTACCCACACACAGCGAGCAGAGAACATCGAGTACTTTAGGATCGCGGCCATGTTTCTCCAGCAGCGATATAATTACTTTAATATGCTCGTCTCTCATCATGTTCAACGCCTCCGGAGAGTCAATGAGCACACAATGCAGTACATCCAACATGCCGGAGCCTTCGCTGGAGGCCTGCGAGCCCAGGCGGGAGAAGAGCCAGTTCAGGCGATTGCTGTTCGCGAATTGGGCACAATTCGTGTGATTGCCCTTGATGATGGCGGCCAGTAGCTGGTACAGATATGTAGAGATTAGATCCCAACTCTGACCAGTCTCGTCGCCGGCCAGAAAGCTGGCCAGAAAGCCCTGAGAGGTAATTATATTAATTTTGTCAATGGCCTCCAAAATGAGATTGAGCACGCCCTCCTCCTGGAACAGATCCTGGCGATTGCGCAAGGCACGAAAACGGTTTTGCTTCTCCTCATGTTCTATGAAAGAAAAGAAACAGAGTTTATATTGTGCATTATTTAACTATTCAGTTTGCTTACCCATATCATCTTCTGGTTGCGAAAAGTAATTGATCAAATCTTCCAGGCACATGACCATTTCGTTGAGATTAACTTTTTGGAAAAATATTGAATGGCGACGATTGGATTGTAGCGTCTCTAAGGCGCTGAAAATTGAAAACTGTGATTACCTACGATATTCAGGCATTATCGAGAGCTGGCTCTTACGTTATGAACTGTGTGAAGAGACTGCTGCACTTTCGAATGACGCGTGCCGTCTTTGACTCCTCTTCCTGTGAGCGCGAAAAGTCCAGGCAATCATCCATTTTACCCTCCTCGTGGAGTATGGCCTGTTTCTCTTCCACCTTGCCGACGCCCTTCTTTTTCGTTTCGTAGCTCTTGTAGCTGAGCCACAGGCTAGATTCGCAGTGCTGTACGATGACGGTGGTGTCACCGTATTTGATGATCGGCGAGCCGATTACTTCTAAGTCTTTGTCCTCGAGTACTTTCTTTTCGTCGTCCTTTTCTTGCCTCAGGCAGAAAGTCGTCGTTGCAATCGATGCCTCCTCCTTTTTGACGAGGATTAGCTCGTTGCTATCGTTGACGCCCAGATAGCGTCCCGTCGTTATATGACGTATACGCATGGGATGATACCAGTTTATGAAGCCGCCCGTCCATTTGGTGCGCGCCAGTTCCAGGCGCCACAGCGAACGTGCCTGAGCCATGACCACGCCGCCTTCGTATATGACAATGCTGTTGAGGGGTCGCATTAGTAGTGTAATTGAATCAATATCGACTTAAGTTGCGGCTTACTTTTGACCTGCCTCACGGCCCCAGGTGCTGGGTATGGTCAGGCACTCGTCGCCGCCATGAAAGAAACGCAAGACATCGCCACCGAACACATAGCCAACGTATTTCATGCGTGAGATGCCGGTGCCGTAGGGCTGTACGGACCAGTGGGTCACATGGAAGCTGGCATTCACAATGGACTGCTCGTTCTCCTTGGTTGTGTGCAGATACCGTTCGGTGGCAACGGACACCAAAATCAAATCATCGCCCACACGAACCTTTTCACCCTCTGAGCGCTGTTTGCTCGCCGGATGCACGGTCCACCAGCAGGCCTCACCCTGGCTATGCTCCTGCAGACCCACATCGAAGGAGAGCTTATCGTTCGACGACGATGTTGACAAACAGGCCAGATACTGTTTTATGGGTTGCAATATAATTAAATTCATTTCGGATTATCTATTGTCTAACATCTCGGTGCTTAGCTTACCATATCGCTGTTGTGATGCCTCAGGAGTATGGCATTGCCATAGAGCAGAGTTCTATGGCCGGATCCAGTGCCCTTGCCCTGTAGATTTGAATGGCAATTAGTAAGTGCAAGCGAGAGATGATTCTTAATCGGATTAAGATAAGGTATACACTACTACAATGTGTGTGTGTGTGTGTGTGGAGAAGTCTAAGAGAATTTTAGGTTTGTTATACTCGAAGAAATTCGTTGCAATTGTATATACATTGAAACTAGCATAGAATTTCTCTGAGTGTACCTTGGCAAGGTGTTGATATAATTAGCATTTGTGTAGTTGAGTTGAGTTGAGCACTTGAAGTTAATTGAGAATGTGATGCTAGCGATTCGCTCTTAATGCGCATATCAATGAGTTTGTTAAATGCGTGTAAAGAGCAATCGATTCCATGGTCTGATTTTTAACAAATCGTAGAAAAATACATGTACAAAGAGACAGACAGATACAGAGAAAGACAGAGACAGATAGAGAGAGAGAGAGAGAGAGAGAGAGAGCGAGAGAGAGAGAGAGCGAGTTACACACAGATTTAAACTAGCTGAAGCCCGCTAGACGAGACAGTGAAGCAGAGTAGCAATAATAGCAATAATAATAATTTTAATCATTATAAGTACTACATTAGACCGGCAGAGATAGATGTAGAATAGAGATACAGTAAGATAGTTATAGTTATTGATATAGAGAAAGAAGCGCGATTTTTAAGTCAAAAGAAAGTTCCATATACTTACAACTTGACTATCCTGTTGGGTTTTTAGAAAAATTTTGAAAAAAAACCGAAAAATTGATAGGTTACAATTTGTGTAAAAAGAGAAATGGAAATTGTAGTGAAATCAGCATGCAGAAGATATAATATATATGTATATAATATGTATATAATTACGGACTAGGAACTGGATAGAGGCAGAGACGAAGGTAGCAAAGGTAAGGGAAGACTTGATAACGTTCAATAGTTTGTTGCTTCTTTGAACTTGATTTGTGTCGAACACATGCTCAGAAGTAAGTTTTATTAGTGTTCGGATTACTTACGGTCTCTGATCCAGCTGCTGTCACCAGCTCCTGGAGCGCACGCACCGACAGCGCTTGCTCGATGACAAAAACGCATTGCGACAAATCGGGCGGCACATTTTTATCGGCAATATTCTCGAGGAAACAATGCCGATTGCCAAATCCCTCGGCGGCCAGACAGACACGCTCGCCAGTCGCTGTGCAGGAGAGCGTGACCATATCTTCCTGTAAATTGAGAGATCAAATTTATTAATCACAGTGTTTATTGATTGCAGCCAGTCAGCAGCAGCAGCAGGCATGTCATGCAAAATAGCGAATTGCAATTGGTTTACCCAAGCGCCTATTCAACCAGAAGCTATGCCACACGCAAAACGAGGCCGATGAATCGATGCAAAATGTAGCGCTTACGTGGATATTGCCAAATTTGAGGCAAGGCAACAGTGGCAGCAGAGGCAACAGCCACACAAACCCGACCTCAACACCCGGACACACGTTGCCAAAGTCAGCTAAGTGGGATGTGCAACCCGAATTGTTGTCTACTGTTATGTGTGTGAATGACTGTGCGTGTGTGTGTGCGTGTGTGCCTGGTGTCCAAGTTAAATGAACGGTAATGGATTTCGAATCGAACAATTTACATAATTTAAATCGAAACGTTTCGCCCCAATGCAATAGTTAACCCGGCTCAAATGTTTAGAGACAACAACAACGATGTTCTTTATTTGACTTCCTTTTGTTACTGTTTTTCATTGTAATTCACAATTAATTAATGCTTGATTGTCTACTAATATTTTGTTACGTGGAACGCGTTAAACAATCGCAGCTTAATTAGATTTTAGTTGGAATTTAGTTTATGTTTGGGAGAGTATCTGTTGGTTTATGCATTCAGTTAACTAGATTATATAAACGCAGAGACTATGGCAGTTAGAGAAACTTTGATGCTTTCTCTGTAGCTCTTCAGATAATAATATTGCTAAATAATAATTAAAAGTTTCTTTGCTGCTGCATTTCATCAGGCAAGTTTACTAAGCTCTATACTCTCAATACTTTTAGGAAAAAGAATTAAGCAATAGAATTCAGAATAAGAGAATTCAGTATTCATTTATTAAGTTGGAATTCGAGCATAGATTCGTTTCACTTTTGTTATCTAAATAAAAATAGAATAGAGATGTTTTTGTGAAAGATTATTTAGCAACTTCTCAATAGAAGAGCCAACTGCTCCAAATATAACATCATATTAAACACACCTCAATAGAAGAAACTGAACGAAAAAAAAAGGGTGTAATTTGTGTAAATTACATTTTTCTAGTTAGGCAAACATTGTGTGAAACATAAGATCTTTATGGCATAACTACATCTAAAATTCAACCTATTAAATTCTCAAAGAGACCTATTTGGGTCAGGGTGGACTGTAAATACAGGCTTTGCTATAAATTCGAAAGAATTATCGTTAAGTCTAATTTAACGGCAAAACAACTAAAAAAAAAAATAGGAAAAAAAAGAGAGCATCAGGAAAAATTGCTCCCCCGGCGTAGCTGTCCGGGGAAAACAGCAAATCGAATGCCCCAACCTACCAACCGCTCGAACGTATCAAAATGGTCAAAGTGAAAAAACACTTACAGTCTTTCCAGGGCCTATATATGCGAAGCATATTTATTGAATTTGAGCATCGAGTGGAGTGGAGCGCCGGCGGGCTCGGGCAGCAACAGCAAAAGGAAATAGATACGGATACAAAGCATAGCATGGCAGAATGTGTTTATTTATTGCAGCCAGGTGCTTGGCGCTGACCTTCTAGCCCCAAGGGGCAGGCTGGCAACCAAGCAGGGGAGCCTTTAAGGCTTACCAAAGCAGGACGCAACGCCACAGTCGCTGGTCACTGATGCTATTTATTTATAACAGACGCAGTGGCTCTGCACACATTCACACATAATGACTGTCATTTTCGGCAGCAGGTGTAGTCATTGATATATCTATCTATATGTTTGAATATATCTCTGTTGTGTTTATGTAAAGTGAAGCAAACAAAATCTGGCGAGAGCTTAAAAATTTTGCTGTGATTGAAAAGTGTGAGCCTGACTTTTCGTATTTATTGGCAGCCATAAAGAAACTTGGCGCTGTCTGTAAAGTCGGCACCCATAAATATCCTACATGCTCTATGGAGTCCTAGCTAACGTGTGTGTGTGTGTGTGTGTGAGTGTGTGTGGGCGTGTTTGCTTTATGACATCAATTGTGTGAAATCCTCGCTAATATTTTATTGACTGAACGTAATTGATTTGAGATGTTTTCCAATATTGTTCATACGATGTGATTTCTTTTTATATCTATTGCAAGTGACTCGACAGGGTAGCCTGGCCTAGTGCAAAACTATGTAACAAACTGAGGTAAAGGATGTTTATACTCTTAACTCTTTCATGGAGATAAACTGCCGAGTGTCTTTGGCATTATTCATTCAACTAAACATTAAATTGACTTGAAGTTGTCGATAAAGTTTCAACACTTGAGCTAGAATAGCCGAGCCTATTCAGGGCGTTTCTTATGGAATTTGAATTCTTTCAATTGACATATTTCGATTCTTGAATAAATATAGTATATAAAGATATAGAGAATGCTCAAAGGTAAAAACTTTTCGTTTAAAGTCTATATAGATCTATAGAGCATAATATTTTATGACTTTAACGCTAGATCAAAATTGATTTAATTTTTAATTTAATTTTATTAGATACCATTCTCAAATTCCAATTTTACTTTAAGATAAATCTTTTTTTTTTCGCTTCAGCGTACCTTCCAGTCGAGCATTTCCAACTAGGGATTTCTTATATTAATATTTATTGTTTATTTTGAGCACTTACCGTACGCAGGAATGAAACATCATCCTGCTCGGAGCCACCTTCCGCTTCAGCCATTTTGCCGGTTAACGCAACGACTGCAGCGTTCAACCAGAGTTTGATGCAATTATTTGTGTATTATTTCGATTTATTTTGTCTAAGTGACCGCGTAACTCAAACAGGTCTCTAAATGGATTAAAAGAGAGTCGAACTAAGAATTTTTGCTAACAAAATACACATACAAACACATTCGTCTTGCTTGTCTGATTAACAAATTGCCATCAAGAGGCAATAAAAAAATATATATATATATGTATAAATATTACAAAATTCTGTCATGTTTGCATTGCTTATAAATAGATTTACGCTCAGCAAAAAAACGCTCTGCTCTCTGTTTCTATCTCTCTATTTCACTTCTCGCTCTCGCGCTCTCGTGTGGAGGGCTCGTCGGGTTTTTCATAGTTTGTCATATGCTTTACGGCGTGCCAAGTTCGCTCAGCTGTTTGTTCTTGCCGGCTTTTCTTATTTTGCACTTTTTGTTTTTCCGCCGCTTTTCGTGTGTCATTTGTCGTTTGCCATTTTGCTTTGCTTTGCGCTTTCGCGTGTTTCGACAATTGCCTCAGATGCTTGTTAATTGTATAAATAGGCAGATTAGATTTAAGATTCGCCGCGACTCTTTGGTGCTTTGCCAACATTTACTGTGGACTCTTAGCCGCGAATATGCGCATGTTACGTAGACATGAACATATGTATTCGAATAGATAGATAGAAACTCAGGCATTCTACTCAAAGATCAGATCATGGCATTAAGAATGTGTGTGTGTGTGTGTGTAGTTGCTTTAGATTGAATATGATATTCAAGTTGTGGATATATATAGTTATTTATATATGTATTATAACATATTTATATATCAGATTGTTGTTGTTGTTGCTTTTCACTGGGACACTGTGCAATGCGAGCATCGGTAATCCAGGGTCCGATGGCACGCATGGCACACAGCATCCATATGCGATATATTGAAATTTGTATACCCGGCACTAGCACGATCTCTAGTTATATCTATTAAAGATTTCGATAGATATTCATATATATGTATGTATATGTGTGTGCCCGTGTCTCAGCTACTTCTTTCAATCTTCAATCGGGTTTGCAGCACAGTCGTGTGTTTATTTTTGGGTTTCATCGGCGCCCGAACACGCCAACCGAAGCAGCGACGAGCGCACACATGTCCAAAAATATCACACGCAAAGACCTGGGCAGCCACAAAAAATTAGCACAGAATTTGAATTTGAATTTTGCTGAGGCGTTTTTCACACATTTTTCATAATTTGCTCGAGAACTTTTCGATTTCAATTGCATTTCTTATGCAATTGATTTTGTTTTGGAATGTCACACGCGCTGGAACTCAACTCTCGCACGCATGGATTTTCCACGAATTTCCACGAGCTCCAAGGCACACACACTCGTATATATATACGCGTGTGTGTGTGTGTGTGCACACACTTATAAATTCTATACTCGATATAGCTGCTGTGGGCCAACGGACCCACAGGCCAACTTACTTTTCGTGTCGATATTACTCTCTAGACTGACGAGCAGAGTCGGCTAGTCGGCGACGGCGGCTACGAAAGTCCCGATTGCCAAATGCCGAGCGAACGAGCGCCCGAGCAGCCAGCGTCAAGCGCCAAATATTGCGGCACGCAGCATGCGGCAACGGTAAATCTATCTCACGGCACAGTGGTCTCAGTCAACTTAGTTTGTATAATGCGCGTAACAACATATCTAAGCATAATTTGATTATTGAAGGGCAAATATACATGTATATGTATATAGACATCAATTATCAACCAATTCATTAATAACGTCTTGAAAATTTTATTCTTTCTTTTTATTAATAATTCTTTCTTATTAAAATTAAATTATTAAAATCAAATTATTATTTAGTATTAATTTTTTTCATTATAATATATTATTTTGTATTTATTTATATATTTATTATATTATTATTTATTTATACTTTAACATATATATTTTTATTTAGTGGATGCTAACAATTAAACAATCCTACTACTATTTTTATGAAATTACATTTGAATAGTCTTGTCAGGGATTTGATTCGTTTTTTTATATTTTATTTATTTATTTTATTTTTATTTTTTTTAATTTTATTTTTTATTATTTTTTTTTTTATCTATTTATTCATTTGATTTGATTTTTTTTTATTTATTTATTTATTTTTTTTTTTAGTTTTTCTAATGTATTTAATATTTTTTCATATAGAAGTATTTATAGATTTATTTATTTATTTTATTTTTTTAATTTTTATTAATGCTTAAATTAATTTATTTTTATTTTAAATAATATTTAATATTATTTCAATTATATTATTATTTTTATTTTAAGTAATATTTAATATTATTTTAATTATATTCATTTCATTATTTATATATATAATTTATTTTTCTGCTTAATCATCTTAAAATTAGTTATTTTGCCTTTATATCTCGTTCATTTTTCATACCTTTTTCACATTTCCTCATCACACTGTCGCACGAAGGCAATAGGAATTGCTCTCTGTGGGAAAGTGGGTTGAGTGGGCGTGGCACTTGAATGGGCGACTGTCGGCTGGCAGCTTGTTGCCTGTTGCTTGTTAGACTCGCTCGCGGTCTCTCTCTCTTTCTTGCACTATCTCTCTTGCTTACACTCGCTCTCTCTTTCCCTCTCTCTATTCCACTGCCTTTAGCCAGAGGCCTCTTCTTCGGCCAAGTATTTGGAACAGCTGTTTTGCTTGCTGACTTCGTATATATTAAACAGAAATAACATAAACATCTCAGCAGCAAATTGTTTCTTGTATAAACTTATTTTTAAGTAGAGTCGAGAGCTAAGTGCCCAAGGCATTTGCATATATGTATATATATAAGATGGGAAATGTGTAATAGACTTGATAAAAATAACACAAGTCTTAATATATGTATTTATATGCATATACTAAATGCCCGCCCAGACATTCATTTCATTCAACTTGAACTTGGCAAAAATCATGATTTAATGAATGAAATCGCAGCCAAGAAAACGTTACTCAACTCTCATATGCAAATGTCTTATAGAGGGAGAGAGTGAGTGAGTGAGTGAGTGAGTGAGTGAGTGAGAGAGATGCATTCAATTGGAAACGCTTGATATAAGTTTCTTTCAAGTTGAAAAGTTTCATTCTATGACTCGCAGGATGCGTAATGTAAATTATTGTGCATTGCAAATCCTTTTTGCCTCCACTTGCCCTCCACTTCAGCCCTGCGAGAATAAACATTGAGCCAACTTTGAGCATAAATTAGCCATGTGGGTGAGTCATTGGATTCTGCATATATGTAGCTGGGATGCTGCTCTCTCTCACTCGCCCTGATGCCCACCACTGCAATGTAGCGATAAAGTGCTGCATATTAAAATCTTTCTATGCCTCGCAAAATGAATTTTGCGAAAATACCAAACAAAAGCTCGACTTGCGCTGCAAATAAGGATACGCTTTGCTCTGCTATGCATATGTGTGTGTATTTATGTGTAGCTGTATCTAGAATGCTTAGCCGCAATGAAGGATTTTGCGAAGCGTGTTTGGTGCTTGGCGCACTTTGTTTTGGTTTGCTCTGGCTGCCGGAATGAATGCGTAACTCTAGATTTCAGTTTCCAGTTTCCAGTTGGCTAATGCCCAGCTACAACATCCCATCTAAGTATAACAAATTGTTTATGCAAGCGAAACGTGATTTCATTCCATTTGACTGCATATATGTGGCTGTGACTTCTAATCCATGCATTTCAGGACTATTTGCTCTAAACTAGCTTCATAAATAAATAAAGCCATAAATATTTAACCAAAGACAGTTTATAAGAGCATTAATCTAAGAATAATTATAGTCTACTCAGCATTGACTGTCATTTCAAAGAGCTTGAGCTCCTTGGCAACAGCCAGCCTTGAAGGCTGAATTGAAGTTTATTTAATGCATGGCATATTATTTCCTTAGACTTGGCTTGTCGTTCGTTCAATATCTGTGTATTTATATCATTGACATTCCTGGAATTATATTTGTTAATTCACAGCAGTTTCTCATAAATAGGCAAAGCTGTAGCCCATTTCTGCTTTTCCTTTTACTGTTATCATTTGTTTGTCTTTCTATGTTAACTTAACAGAGTCATGTTATTCTATTGCTATTGCTAACATTACTCTGTGCTTGCGCCTTGACTAACAGTTCTCTGTTAAAGCTGTCTTCAATAACATTTTTGTCGCCTTCAATTCATTTCTGTTCACCTGGTGCTTCGGCTCGCCAGCTGTCGCCTCGTGTGTTTGTGCAATA
The DNA here is from genome assembly GCA_035045845.1 of Drosophila buzzatii. NCBI lineage: Eukaryota > Metazoa > Arthropoda > Insecta > Diptera > Drosophilidae > Drosophila > Drosophila buzzatii. The sequence continues at coordinate 10,977,093 of JAWNOS010000244.1, read as the reverse complement.
AATTTTATTTGTGCGTCGATTTTTTATTTTATATTTTGTTCATGGCTTGTAAAAAAAAGTTTCCTTTAAAATAAAAGTAGTCAAGCTTATTTTTATGTTTACGTTTTTATTTACTACTTAATTTTGATCATATTTATATTATAAATATAAAATATAGTAAATTCTTTTTATATATAAATATATTATTTTTAAAATATTTTTCTGCTTTATAAAATTAATAAATAGTCTGCAAAGATAAAACATTTCTGTGCAGGCTTTATTTTTTCGCCTGCCTAAAAGTATGCAACAAAATGTTTTAATGCACTTTTCTTTATTATACTTATTTGCCTACCTTTTTGTTGAATGTGCTGTGCCCCTCCGTTTGGCAATGTCTCTTGGCCGAGCTCAATTTTTTGTTGTTGCTGGACATGATAATTTGTAAATTTCCTCGACAATGGCCGTGACAATGATTATGCCCACAAAAAACTTTTCCACAGCCATGGCAAATGGCCTTTTTGTTTTTCTTGTCTCGCTGCCTGACCAGCTGCAGCGTGGCTTCTGCTGGTGTTTTTGTTTTTTTTTTTTTCCATTGCCTGTTTGTGTTTGTGTCTCTAGTTGCTGGATAAAGTTTTGGCCAAGGTGGCGTACTAACAAAACTTTTCCATTTACTCAAACAGATGAACTGCTCGCGCGCTTCAAGGCGAGCTTTCTTTTGGACGCGCGTTAATCCTTTTAGAACTGCGCGAGGGCTGCGACCATCAGCAAGTACTTCGTCAGCTATTTATTGAAAGAGCAGCCCAAAAGCGAATTATCTTACCTCAAAGTGCTTTATCGATGCCAGCGCAAAGTCGGTGTGTGTGTGTGTGTGTGTGTGTGTGTGTGTGGGTGTGTCTGTTAAAGCATTCTTTGGCAGTTTGGCGGAACTAATTAAGTTCAATTTAAATGAAATACGAGCTGCGATTTGAGCAGACAGAGAACGTGGCGAGAACGTCGAACGAGCATCATAAAGTCAGTGAGAGTAAAAATAATGCACGCACACATCACATGTCCAATGGGCCGTATACGCAATCTGAAACTGAGGCTAGGCTGCTGCGGGAGCTGCTGCTGTTAAATTAATGCCAGCTCGTAAGTTTAACAAGGAATTCAATTTTTTTTGCGCCACACCAAGTAAGACGAATAGTGGATACTTTCTTGAGGGCGTCGCTAGGCCACGCCCACACCCCAACCAACCAAATTCACAGCCTCCTTTAGCCAGAGCACACGTTCGCCTCAACGTCCTTACATACTCTCCTTGTCTTTTTTTTTGTTGTTTTTTTCTTGTCCTTCTTTTGTTTCGCAGCGCGTGCTAGTGTTATATGCGCTCGATGAAAATTGATGCGTAAGTTTTCACCATTAAATTGTGCTCTTCGAATAAATATGTGAATGCATTGAATATGGTTTTTATTCTTTGTTTTATTTTTTTTTTATTCATTTATTAACAGATTTCTTAAAAATGCAATTAATTTCATATGCATTAACCCCATTCCATCAAATTAATTTATATATATACTATATATATATATGTTTTTTTTTTTTTTTACAATTTTTGACTGCATTTTATCGTTTTTTTTAGCAAATAAACTTAAATTTATTTTTTTTTTTTTATTGTTTTGCTTTAAACTCTGGCTTCTGTACAACAGCTTAGCTATATTATATATATATATATTATTTTGCATAGATGCTACATAAATGTAATCGAAATCATTATCATCACCATTTAGAAAAAAAATCATTCACAATAGTCAAATCGTTTTTTGGTTATATATTTTCCCATTTTTCTCTTTCTTTCTTTCTTTATTTCTCGTTTAGCTTCTTTGTTCTTCTCTGTTCTGTATGCTAGTTACGTTGCTTGAGTTTTGAATTACAATTAAACTAAATTCAGTATTTCAAGTCTTTGTCCTTTCGGTTCCATTAAACTACATTTAAACATATTACATATGCTGTATTAACAAGAGAATTTTTATTTATATTTTATATATATTTTTTGTTATAACTGTGATTGCGGCCCGAATTAAGAAGAAAACATTTGATTAAATTGTTAAATAATTATTTGCTTTGCTAACAAATCTCTTTGGCCTCGCTTTTAACTACAATATATGCATAATAAACATATTAATCATAATTATAATAATTAATAATAATAAAACTTATCGTTAGAATTAACTCTAATAATTTAACATAATTTGTGCTTAAGTCTTATTTAGTTTTTCCCCCATTTTCATATGTTCGCATTACAAACTAAATAAATACATGCTCGTACCATAGCTGCCACTGTGTGTGTGCGTGTGTGTGTAAAAGAAATATGCATTAAGTCAGCAAAAATTATAATTAATTTAAAACACACACACACAAATAAGTATTTTCTATTATGCGGGGAAGACATTTGAGTTTCTAATACTCGTTCACGCCCAGCAAAGAGAGCATATAGGCTTTGCTGTCTTAATGTAGATCTTTAGCAATTTTAAGTACCTTGGAGTAATATAATTTGTAGCCTGAACGAGCATTATGCAGTCGATGAGAACCGATTGCCGTGTTTGTATTTCATTGTTTTCCTATTTTCTTTTCTTTTCGCTGTATAAAAATCTATGCCCATTATAATCGAGATATATTCATTAAGTGCGATAGTTATACATTTAAATTACCAGCAAGATATCTATATATATGTAGTCTATATATATATGTGATTATATATATATAGAGTTAGTATATGCGTGCGACACACTGATATACTTTGAGTAGCGAAATCTTGGTATTTCCTTCTCTCTCGCTCCCTCATTCTCTCTCTATCGCTTGGTGGTGATTAAATGTTCCTAAGTTCCTAACGTTAATTCACACTTTATGTAAGTTATTTGGGAGCAGCTTGCTTAAGGGTTTAGCTGAGACAATTAGACCAACAACAAACACACAGTTCTACAAGTACGAGATGCGAAATTTATGCTACCTTTATTATATATATATATATTAATTATGCTTGTATGACTGTCTCTTTACTATATATATGTATATGTATGTATGTGTGTGTGTGTGTGTGTACCTGCATTTGTCCTTTTACATAAATTTTATTTCGTTCTTAGTTTAGTTTTTGCTTTTTATTGTACAAATTAAATTTTGGCATATTGATTGAGTAGTTCGAAATTCCTGCTCCAACTTCTTGTTTTTTTTTCTTTCTCTCTTCATACCAGTTTATTGATTTTTCTTGCTGTTCTCTTTTCGTTCGTCTTTCTTTGCTCTTTCTTTAATTAATTAGTTCGCTTAGCTACTTATGTCTAGAATTTATTTTAAATGCTTTTCCTTTTCGTTTTTTTTTTGTTACTTTTTTAATGCAATTTTGGCAGACCTATAAGAGTAGAAGCTTTACATATGTTAAGCTGTGTGTGGGTGTGTGTGTGTGTGTGTGTGTGTGTGTGTGACTCATCCTAGACGTTATGTTTCAGCTCATATTCATGTTAACTTAAAGTTTTTTTGGGCCAACATTTGTGTGTAAAAAGTATTTCCATTTATTGTCTGTGCATAGGGTTTTGCAGATATGCGACTCTATAAGTTAAATATTTTTCAAGGTTTTATAAATCAAATGTACACTTGGAATTTCTCATTTTGCTTTCCTTTTGGCTAAGCTCTATAGAATTTGTTAAAAATCTAGCTAAATTTCTGTTCGTTTTTTCCAAGTATTGTAAGACAAGTATATAATAGTGTATGCTGTTGCTGGTGGCACTTGAGAGGCCCATTCCCCATTGTGATATTAAGCTCCATTATGATTTTACTTATTTTCCTGCTCATTTAACTTTTATCTGCGAACGGCAATCACAATTATTCAATAGCGGAAATCCCAACGCAGACAGCAAACATCAGGCGTAACAATGTGCGGGCTGCAAGAGCATGCAAGGCCTTTTCAAATTGATAAACACTCGTACACACTCGCACACACACACACACACACTCTCACACACACACACTCAGAACTTGCATCAGTATAGTCCATGACTGTGATGATGTTGGCCTCTCTTTGATTGCTTTGGGTCTGCTGAATTTTCTACTACTTTTTAGTTGCGCTGCTTGCAAATTTCTTTGTCTTTGCGCTCTGCCTTGAAGTACGAATATATATTTAATTTCGTTTTTAATTACTCTCACTCAGCTCGCTCAGTCAATCGCATAGACGAAGCGAGTTCTCTCTTTTTCGCTTTGCCTGCAGCTGCGTTTATCTGCGACTGCATTAGTGTGAGACTTGGTAATTACAGCTCGATGAATATTAATTAACACACATACATACATATACACTCACACACACACACACACACATACTGACATCGCTGCTGTCGTCGTCTACGTTTGCCCTTGGCAAAGGATGCCAGTCAAGAAGAGAGAGAGAGAGGCTGGCAGGCAGCTAAGGGTGCTCGCATTGCATTGATGCTCCACATAATAGAATTGTCATGATGTGCTCCAGCGCGGCTAGCAGAAGTTAATGGCGTCCCCAAGATGAGCATGTCACGCTCGCTGAGCTGCGACGAGCAGCAAATGTGCGGCAAGCACTTAAGACTCCATCCAAAAACTGGCAATGCTGCCGCTGCTGCTGCTGCTGCTTGATGGTTGATGCTTGTTGGGTTAAGACAATAATGATACCTATAAGCAGACATAGATCGCAAGCAGCGAGAGGCGAATGAATCCTTTGAATATGCCAAAACAACTGCGTTGCCTGCACATAATGTGAATCTCAACTGGGCGTGGCAGCTGACTCCACGCCACTAGCAGCTACACCCTCGCCAAATATTGCGTTCTAACTTCCAGCAACAGTTCAAGCACTTTTGCTGAACGCTCAAACGCTACTCGAGCTGCTCCTGCAGCTGCTGTCAACTGTTTGCGTTTGCTTATACCCTCAACTAATGGCAAATTGCGATTTTGGGGCATAATCGTTTCGCTTAAATGTTTGTAACGTGCAGAAGAAGGCGTGGCAGATTCCATGATGTATATATGACTGAGTGAACCCTCTGGCTTTGGTTCTCTTTCAGTCTGAGTATGAGAATGAGTCTGAGTCGAAGTTGAAGTCGTAGTCGAAATCGAAAAAGGAGTCTCAGTCTCAGTCTCAGTCTCAGTCTGAGCCTGAGTCTGACTGAGTTTGAGTCTGAGTCTGAGTCTGAGTCTGAGTCTGAGTCTCAGTCTCAGTCTGAGTCTGAGTCTCAGTCTCAGTCTGAGTCTCAGTCTCAGTCTCAGTCTCAGTCTCAGTCTCAGTCTGAGTCTGAGTCTGTCTCAGTCTCAGGCTCAGGCTCAGGCTCAGGCTCAGGCTCAGGCTCAGGCTCAGGCTCAGTCTCAGTCCCAATCTCAGTCTCAGTCTCAGTCCCAGTCTCAGTCTCAGTCTCAGTCTCACTCTCACTCTCAGTCTCAGTCTCAGTCTCAGTCTCAGTCTCAGTCTCAGTCTCAGTCTACGTCTCAGTCTCAATCTCAATCTCAGTCACAGTCACAGTCACAGTCACAGTCACAGTCACAGTCACAGTCACAGTCACAGTCACAGTCACAGTCACAGTCACAGTCACAGTCACAGTCACAGTCACAGTCACAGTCACAGTCACAGTCACAGTCACAGTCACAGTCACAGTCTCAGCCTCAGTCACAGTCTCAGCCTCAGCCTCAGCCTCAGGCTCAATCTCAGGCTCAGTCTCAGCTCCAGGGTAGCTCCTAGGCGCGCACTTCAACTAGCTTGCTCTGACTTTTCTTCTTCTTTGAATTTTTTTGGCCACGCCCAGTGAGCGCTTCTCTAGCGCAATCACGTGCCCATCGACTTGAGGCCTGAGCACGCCCCAGGGAGCTGTCAAACGGCTGCGCGGCTCTTTGTGTCGTTCGTTCCACTGAACTAATTTCCCAAAAATTTTGACCGCTTGCTGCTGCTCCTCCTGCTCCTCCTGCTGCTCCTCCTGCTGCCGTCCCGCTCAAAGTTTTTCGTTATGGCTGTTGTTATTGCTGCTTGTGAAAGCTAATTAGCAAAACGCAAATCCTCAAGCGGACTACCAAACCAACAGACGAACAGAACAGATGGAGATACGAGGAGACGAACTGGTCAGCAGCATGAGATCGTCTTTGGGGCTTGTTTATCTGAATAAACAGCGTGCAGTGTCTTATGGGCAAGTGCGAATCGTTTTAAAAATTTACATAAACTAATTCTGTAGCTGATTTGAATAAGGTAATGGGCACTTGCAATACTCTGTAATCCCACAGGGGCGTGCGGGGTATGTGAAGTAGCTCAAATTAGAAAAGCTTTCGCTTTAAAATTGCGCTAAGCAACCCAAGCTCTTCAGTTTTTACACGGTATCTGTTCTTTGAATAAACTAATTAAAGTTCTGATTATACTCTGCACGTGAATCTATTGAATGGGGTATGATGGATAGAGAAGAGGTAGGATAGTTGGGTTTCACTCTATCTATGATATCTGTCTTCATTTAATGCCTTTAATAATTTATATTTTACAGGGTATTTGTAGTTTGAATAATGAGTATATAGTAGAAGGCATGTCATCGTCTATCTCTGCTCTTCTCACCTGCTCAGGTTGACTTTTAAGGAGTATTTGCTCAATGATAGCTGAAACATCACATATTAGCCACCCTAACGTTTACTTTTACAGGGTATCTGCTGCGCGCTCTTGTTAATTTCTTTTTTTAGCTGCCTTGCACACGTCTAGGACATACTTTTTTTTGCGCACACACACACACACAAATGTTGTAGAGAAGGAAAGCTTCTAAACTAGCTACGAGTCGAGTGTGGAGTACAGTTAAGTTATATATATATAGAGAATATATATAGTTTACTATATATCTACGTATGTATGCCTGTATGTATATGTATATGTGTAGATGCCAGTAGTTACCTCGTTGAATTGGACAGACAAAGTGCTATCCTTAGTACCGGGACTCGGAGCTGGCCCCAGTCTCGGCCTACAGCTATACGAGATGGCCATCGGCATCTGTGTAGGCCACCTGGACGCCAGCTCCAACGGCAGCGCCAACGCCAGCTCCGCTCGCATTGAAGCTGCTCAGCGTGGCTGGGTCGTAGGTAGCGCTCGTAGTCATTAGCAAATTGTTGCCCAGTGCTGCGCTGCTCACCGGATTCAGATTCAGAATCTGCAAACTGCCCACGGGCGCCGATACGGGCACGCCCACTAAACTAGCATTGAGCAGCTGCTGCTGCTGCTGCTGTTGTTGCTGCTGCTGCTGTTGCTGCTGTTGCTGTTGCTGCTGTTGCTTATTGCGATTGGGATCCTTGAGTATGCCGTGCGGCTGGCGCGGCAGCGTGGATGTGGCCAGCGGCAATGCTGTTGTCATGCTGCCATTGAGCGTGGTGCTCGTGGTCAGCGTTGTCGCACTGAGATTCACCGGATGCAGATCGTGCAGCATTTGCATGGCTGTGCCACCGGCGGAGGTGTGATGCGTAACATCTGGCGGCGGCACGCCCACGTTCACGCCCACCACGCCACGCAATATACCGCGACGCAGCGTGCCACCTGTGGCACTGCCATTGCCCACCAGTGTGGCACCGCCATTGCTCGCCGCCAGCATGGCCGCCTGCGAGGTAACCGTTATGGGCTGCATGGGCTGCAGATGACCCAGCGGCAACGGCGGCGCACTAAAGTCCAGCGCAGTAGGATATTCCTGCAACGGAAAGAGCAAAGAAAACATATATAGTGTGTGCATCAGCTAAGCCGGTCTCATAATTATGCATGGGCTATGCTCGCAGTGGCACTGCTGTCTGCTTCGCTTCGATCTCTTGCTGGGAATGCAAAAGTTTTCTCATTTAGCTGTCGGCAGAGATAGCAGCGGCAGCAGCGAGTTCTGCTTTTGTTGCGCCTTTGTCGACTTCAGGCAAAAGTTTTTTCTTTCTCTCTTTGACCTGCTCAGCTTGTGCCGGAGAAATGAAAGCTGCAGCTGACGATTACGCATATTTATTTATTTTTTTGTTAAAGGGAATTTTAAGGTAAATTGAAGAGAATTTCAATTGATGAATTGCCAAGGGAGGCACATAATCTGTCATTGAGGAATGTAATAACAGGTGAGAGCTGAACGGTGGAATGCGAAGGCAAATCTCATAGAGTTGAGCGTATTGATTGAGTGATATTACTTGATATGAATATGCATAACTCCAACTCAAGAGAAGCTAGTGTGATGTAATAGTAGTAGATGACTCAAATGGCTAATGGAAAACCTCTTTAGCTAAAGCGAGCTGGATAGACAAGGAAATGTACTTTTGTAAGAGTTAACTAGGTATACTGATATTTCTGTGCATACTACTATTAGTATACTACCATTTCTCTGACTACTACTTTTTCTGTGTATACTACTATTTCTCTGATTACTACTTTTTCTTGTATATTACTAATTCTGCGTATACTACTTTTTCTAGGTATTCTGCCATTTCTGTGCATACTACTATTTTGGTCTATCTGTATATACTACTATTTCTCTGATTACTACCATTTATACGTTTGCTACTATTTCTGTGCATACTACTATTTTGGTCTATCTGTGTATACTACTAATTCTCTGACTACTACTATTTATACGTATGCTACTATTTCTGTACATACTACTATTTTGTCCTCTGTATATACTACTATTTCTCTGATAGCTACCATTTATACGTATGCTACTATTTCTGTGCCTACTACCATTTATATGTATACTACTATTTCTGGATATACTGCTATATTTCTCTGATTACTACCATTTATATGTACACTACTATTTCTCTGATTGCTGCGTATGCTAAACCTTGCCTTCCAATAACTATGCTCCAGGCGAGTTGGCCATATGATTGCCTCAAGGCATCAAAGTAGCAAATGAAAAACAAAAAGTGCTTTATATTTCCATTTCTCTATTGCTCATTGCACTTGGTTTTGCTATTGCGTTCATTTGCTTGCCCTCATGGAATATGGAATAGGTGCTAAGTTTGCCTACTTAAATTGTGAATTGATCCTGATGCTTGATAAGCGGCTGACTAACAATGCGATAATTGTAAATGGTGAAATGTCATCTCGTAGCAAGAGAATTGCAAACATCTCTGGCTTGCTGCCTGGCTGCGTGCGAGTTGCATGTAGAAAAGTTATGGACAAGTCGCAAGTTGCTAAAAATGTGCTGAATTCTTTTTGTTTTTTTTGTTTTTTGCTGCTGCCGCTTGGAAGTTGCCTTAGTTGGAAATATTATCTTCTACTTCGATTGACATGACACTTTGTGTCAGTTGGAAAATTGTTTCGTACCGAAGCAGAGCCAGAGTCAGAGTCAGAGTCAGAGGTAGGGACAGAGCAGAGGGGCAGAGCCAGGTCCGGTGCTGTGCAATAGCATTTGCCATAGTTGCAGCAAGTTTAACGCTCCAGCTTCAACTTTTTAAGTTTGCTGCTAAAGAAGAGCAAACTCAACTTCTCTCTGCCTAATTGGAATATTGAGCAACTGAGGCAGCAGCCAAGCAGCAACAAGAAATAATTCACATTATTCTCATTCAATATTTCAATCTTACACAAAATGATGTAGCAAATTTAAATTAAATTTTATATTATATATAAATAATAATTGCATCAAATAATATTAAATTCTTATGATTAATCAATAAATGATGGTATTATTAATTATAATATTTTAATTAATTATTAATTAAATTTATTTTATTATTTATTAATTCATTACTAATAATAATATTTTAAAAATTCATATTTGAAGAATTCTCTTGAATTTAATTTTCTTCTTTTGTTTCATTTGCTTTCAAATATGAGCTAAAAATAATTCAAATTACTTTTATTTTGATAAATTTATTTGCTAGAGTTAGTTGCTTATATTGTGATACACACACACACACACATAGAGACGTTAGTTGGCAGTGATTAACAGTAGAAGAGATTGGACTGGGTGGCATGGGAATTGGCAGTTAAGCAGGATAAAAGGACTTAAGTATACCAAGGCGAACATTTTGTATCAGTTTACAAAGTTAAATTGTCTTTAACGAAAAGTTTTTGAGCTGAGTTTGTACGGCGGCAATTTGTTGCACTAGCTTGAATCAGCATTGCCTGTGAAGGGGTTTTACTCGCACTCGCACTCGCCCCCCAACTGCCTCCCCCCACCCCTCTCTCTCTCTTTCTGACACACTTGAAAAAGTTTTTGGTTGGTGTGGCATTTAAAGGTCTGCTTTGTTGTCCTGTGGCTCGCGTGCCTCTCTATGCCAAGTGGGCGCTAATTGTGGGCGGGGCACGGCTCATTATTGTCGTTATTGTTAAAGTTGCCAAGCAGCAGCAGCAGCAGCAGCAGCAGCAGCAGCGGCAGCAGCAGGGCAAAGGAGTTCATTTTGCGTAAATAGAATATCAAATGTATGACTAGCAGTGCCTGGCCCGGCTCCTGCTGCTGCTGCTGCCCCTGCTCAGGCTCCTGCCACATTCCCGTTTTTCTTTAGCACAGAGCCATCAAACTTTACACATTAAATCCAGCAAATGCGACGCCGGGACGCCGCGTTCTCAGCTAAAATTAAATTATGGACACTACACGATGCGATACTGCCAGCGAGCCAGCAAGTATATATTTTGGTTATTTATTTAATCGACATCAGCTGCTCTGAGCCTTGAATTTTAAACACAAATCGTTTCGAGCCGCGTTGAGCCTTACACAGTGCGTATGCGCGATATCGTACAACTAGCTAGCTAGCTGACTTTCGAACTGTCCACGCCAGAGGAGACAAAGACTGACAGAGAGATATAGAGAGAGAGAGAAACAGAGACAATGCCCGCACAAAAAACTAATTGAATTTCAAACTGTGCTAAACTCGCTAACAAAGTGAGCCATAGTTAAGTTGGACGAGTTCACTTTGCAGATGCCCACGTAGTTGCTACCAGAGATAGCCCCAGTCTACAGAACCCGGCTGATCCGAGCACACACGCAGACACAGCTCGAATATCTAAAATGGGACAGCCTGGCTGCAGCCAGCATTTAACTTATCAAACACCAGTTGAGCGGTGGGGCGAACCGAGTTTTGTCTGTTCCATACAAAGTTTGTTCTGTTGTTGTTGTTGCTGTTGTTAAACGGACATGCAGAACGCAATTGGCAATAAAATACAAATTGCCGCTTAAATAGTTACACATGTGGGTTCACAACACGAAAACTGGGCGTTGGCCACAATTGTATAGAAATACAGTTAGGTACACATACATATATATACATATATATTCGATTATAAGTACCCTACGTATTTGGACAAATCCTAATTAAATGAAGTTTGTAAAATGCTTCGATAATTTCATTTGCCTTTAATTCGCTTAGCATCGCAATAGACCAAAAGTCATTTACTCACTTCAATAGTAAGATATCCTGCTGCTAAAGCAACTCATTTATCTTAGTGAGTTCATTTAAAGATATTTATTGAAATGAAAGTAAATTGCCATCCCAAGTTGTTTTATGACACATGTTTGTTATTTTTGACAGAAATCGTAGCGCAAAATCATGGCAATTCAATTGCTCTATTAATGATTTTCATTAGATGAATTTGATTATGAATTAATTTAGTTGCAATTAATTTAAGAAATGTATTAGTTTTGATTTTTTATTTTATTAATTAATTTATTTATTATTTTTTAAAATTATTTATTAATTTTATTTGTTATTTCCTTTTTTTTTTCAAGAAAATTAACAGCATTTGCAAGCTATATCATTGTATTATATTTGATTTCATCTTTCTTATATTTCATTAATTTTTATTTATTATTTAATTATTTTTTTTTTTAATTACATTTATTTTTGTAAATTATTTATTTTTTATTTTTTATTGTTATTTGTTATTTTATTTATTTATTTATATTTTTAATTTCATTTATTTTTAAAATTATTTATTTTTATTGCTATTTTTTATTTTATTTATTTATTATTTATTATATTATTATTATTATTTTTTTTAAGTTTTATTTATTTTTTACTTTATTTATTTATTATATTTATTTTATTATTATTTTCTTTTTTAAGTTTTATTTATTTTCTTATTTAAGTATAAAAAAATATATAAGTAAATATATGAGCAAATAATTTTATTTTTATTTTTTATGAAAATGATTTTCTTTAATTTCATTTATTTGTTAATTAATTTATTTTTATATATTTATTGTTATTATTTATTTTTTCTTATTTTTTATTGATTATTATTTATTATATTATTATTATTATTATTATTTTATTTTTTAAGTTTTATTTATTTTTTATTTAATTTATTTATTTAATTATTTTATTTATTGAGAAAATTATGTTTTTAATTTCATTGATTTTTTTATTCAATTAATTTATGTTTTATTGTTATTATTTATTTTTATTTTATTTATTTATTGATTATTATTTAATATATTATTCTTATTATTTTCTTTTCTAAGTTTTATTTACTTTTTAAAATTTATTTTTTATATTGTAATTACTTTTTTTTATTTATTTATTGATTATTATTTATAATATTATTATTATTATTTTCTTTTTTAAGTTTTATTTATTTTTTATTTTATTTATTTACTTATTTTTTAAGAAAATGAGCTTCAAACTTTTCTAGGATTTGAAGTGATTAAATTGTATATATTTTTTGCATTTACATAAAAACTCAACAATATGAAGTTTGTTTTAACAATGAAGTTTCTTTGGAACTGTAAAGTAGAATAATGCAGTCGGCTGCAGTTGCCACTAATTTGTTTACTTTAAACCTATTGAAATTGTTTGCTCGCAGCATAAAGGTATAAAGGGTATATATTTTGTATAGTCCTAGAGCTGAATTGATCGAGTTGAGTTGAGTTGTGTCAGTCTGATCAATAACTTTATAGTTGATTTAAAAATATAAATAAATAATACAATAAATATATAATGAATAGGAACAGGAACTAAAACTTGTTTAATGCTTTATAAATCCAATCTGGAAACCGATTTGTATTTACTTAATTTAATAAATAAGTTTATCATTTTGAATGTCTTTCAACTGCAGCAAGCAGCGCATCTCTGCGTCGATCCCTCCCAGCAACCGGAGCATTTGTGTTCTTCTTCTTTCGAATGTTGCTAGAAATAACATTTATAGAGCTGACAGTTTTAAGCTCTATTGTTTGCTGAAGAGCTTATCAAAAAACCAAACAAAAATAAATGCCCAAAAAAAAAGAAAAAAACTTGTTAGTATTGTTGTTAAATAAGCTGAATCTGGCGCTCTTGCAGCATTACGTATACGCAGCGTGTGCGACGGTTCGGTCCGCGGTCTGTGGCCACAGTTGTGTTCGAAATGTTCGTTTGTTGTTCGTTTCGCTTGGCTTGGTGAAGTGTCATCGACGACTGTGTGAGTGAATCCTTTTTGTTAGCTGTCAAGCATGCGATTGAAATTTAATTTGATTTACTACAACAAAATTGTTTTTATTCATTTAGGTTTTTGGCGAGGCCGTCGAGAGCATCGAACGGAGCGACTGGACATCTGTGCACCGAAAAAGTAATTTAGTTGCTGGGCAAATGTTTAAGAAATAAAAAAATAAAAATAAAATACAAAAAGTACAAAAATAAAACCGCAGCTGTGCCGAGCTCACTCTCTCCCTCACTCTCTCTCTCTGGCGCTGGCTCTCGTGATTTGTAGCCGCATGCTGAGTGCTCTATATATTTTGTAATTTTTCTAATGATGTTTATCAAATAATTCAATTTGGCTCCACAAAACATTTCTTATGTGTGTGTGTGTGTGTGTGTGTGTGTGTGTGTAGCAAAAGGCGCTCATACATGCGCCAGCAGACCCTTCTCCCTGAGCGTGTGTAGGCACACACACACACACGCACACACTCAGACACACACATGTATGTATAAAGTGCCATTGTTGGCCAACTAAACCGAAATTGAATTTTTCTCCCTCGTTGACTAAAAACCGCAAACAAAAGGTTTTGCGTCCCATGCTGAATGAACATGTGTGTGTGCATGCAATAGAGAATTGTGGCAGAGAAAGCCTTGCAGCTGTCCTCAGATATAATATCTCGCCCTCTCTCTGCCACTCTCTGTCTCTATCTCTCACGACTCTTCATCATTTAACTGTTATCCAGAGTAAACAAAAACGAGTAAAAACGCCTTGCTCCTAGCTGAAATTGAGTAACTGGCCAAATCGCATAAAGCATAAAGCCCATAAAAATGGTCAGCAGCTAGCATAAATATTATTACATTAGTCGCCATTAGACAGGCCAACGAGCGAGTGTATGTCTGTAGTCCTATGCAGCTGGCGACAGCCCTTTAGGGACACACACAAAGTAAGAGAGAGAGAGAGAGAGAGAGAGGGAGAGAGAGAGGGAGTGTGTGTGTGTGTCTGTCTGTCCGCTAACTGCATTTCGTTCGTATCTAATTTATACAATTATTGGCCTCGCAGCGACATAAAATGCCAGCTGACAGTCGAGTTGGGTTGGGGTTCGGGTCAGAGCTGGTTTGGAGCTACTATGTTGGGGCTGGGGTTGGCGTGTCAGACGCATTGAGTGTCGTCTTAACTTGTCACATTTACACCCCTTTAACAGCATTGGTCGTGGTCGTGGCTGTGGCAGCCGTTGTGATACCTCCGAATGGTGAACGTGGGTAATAAATTTCGAAAATTGATTTTGCCCTGTTTATTGTGAATTTGTGGAATTTATATTGGTTTACCCTAATGCGACAAGTAGATGCCAAAGATGTGCCATCTGGGCATTGCCATTGTCATTTACTTTTCCTTTTCCTTTCCCCTTTTGCTTTGCTGTCGACCTGGTCATGCCATAAAAATCTGTTTAAAGCAACAAATGAATGCCAATCGCATATTTGAGATATGAAAATCTTTGCATAAGTTGAAACTACTTGAAGACTCTGCAGTGGAGCTTGTCATCCACGCTCCACGCTTCACGCTCCACGCTGCGTATGTGTAATATTAAATTGTTGTCTTGAGAAAATAATGTTTACTTTTGCAAGTACAAACAGCAGCAGGAGCAGCAGCAGCAGCAGCAGCAGCGCTATTAAACAACAAAGCAACAGCAGCTGTGCTCGTTCGGCTCCCTTGTTGCCAACTTGCCCAATGCAGCTACGCAGCCACGCCCCCTAACCGCCCTCGTTTGGGCTGCAGCTTAATGCATTTGAGTTTGTCATTTGTCTTAGGAGCGTTGCATGCGGCACGCGGATTATAAAAGTCGAACCGAGTTAACTGACAGCCATGCTGCTGCTCAGCGCACATTGGCAGCTGCCACATGCCACATGCCACATGCCACATGCCACGTGGCTGCTATCCCTATAGCCTAATCGAATATATATCTCTGTGTGTATATCTATGCATATGGCTTACATGTGCATTAGTATTTACACTGCAAGAAATTAATATAATGTTTATTTGTATTCAGAGAGAGTGAGAGAGAGAGAGAGAGAGAAAGAGAAAGAGAAAGGGGCAGGAGATTATTAAGAACTATACAAATTTTTTGTACGCTTGATATATATTATATATTATATTTATTTATGAGAAATTCCTAATATATAAATTATTTATTTATAAAAAAAATTTATAAATTTATCAACTCTTCTGAAATGTATGTCTTGCTCTATTCAAAAATATTTCAGAAGTATAATATTACACTCTGACTTTTTATATTTTAAATGTAATTTATGTAATTTTATGTGACATTTAAAATTCAAACTCTTTAAAATGCACTGTAAGACATTTTAAATCTTGAGTAAAATATTTTATATATAAATAATAATTTTGTAAAATAATTTTGGTATTTTGAAATAATTTCTTTTTATAGTATATTTAAAATTTAAAAATTCATAAAATATATTTGAAAATTTTTAAAAAATATTTGAATTAAAAAAAAATTATATTAAAACTTTTTAATAATATTATACTTTTTTTTTTAATAATATTAGATTTTTTTTAAATAATATTATATTTTTTTTTTAAATAATATTAGATTTTGTTTAATATAAAAATATAAATAAAATATATTATAACAAAATAAAAAATAAATATAATAAATATTAAAAATTAAAAAAAAAATGTTATATTATTATATAATATTTTTTTCTAATTTTTAATATTTATTATATTTATTTCTTATTTTGTTATAAAATTAAAAAATAATTAATTATATAATAATATAACATTTTTTCTAATTTTTAATATTTATTAAATTTATTTCTTATTTTGTTATAAAATTAAAAAAAAAAATGTTATATTATTATATAACATTTTTTTCTAATTTTTAATATTTATTATATTAATTTTTTTTTTGTTTTATAAAATATTTTATTTATTTATTTTTTATTTATTTATTTATTTTTATATATTTTATGCATTTAAATATATTATATTATGCTTTATTATTTACAATTTTACTTTTAAGTTAATTGGAGCGTTTAACTCAAGCATATTTGAAAATTGTAATTTCTAGATGAATTTTCGGCTAAAAATACTCAACAATAAACGTTTAGTTTTACATATATATACGTATGCATATCTATGTGTGTATAATACGAAATTCCCTTGCATTCTATGCATATTTTGTAGAGCATTCGTCAGAAATATTTTACCTAATTAGTGAGATTCTTGAGCTCAATTTGACTACTTGCATGGAGGCGCTTAAAGAGTATGCTCTCAATTTGCCATTTCTCCAAGTGTATGCATGTATATATATATAAATGTGTGCCTGTGTGTGTGCATGGGTGCTGCCGCTCTCGTTCGCAGTGCGATGCAAATGGAGTAGGATTTGTTAAGGCGACTGACGTGGCGTGTATGTGTGTGTGTGTGTGTGTGTGTGAGCCGGGGAACGTGCATAAAACTGCAACTAATTGCGCGAACTAATCCATGGCCGTGACTAGCCATAAGCGCTAAAAGGAACGATATTATGGATCTGGGCAGGCAATTAACATTGCAGCAGCAGCAGCAGCAGCGCAGCTTCTGCTTTTGCAGCTGCTTTTAATCCCGTCGAGTCTTAAGGAAGCGGCCAGGCGTGATATGGCAACTGAATTGCAGATAAGAAATATATGTATAAAAATGCTTTTGCATGCCACTTACCATTGGTGGATACGATAGATATCGTTCGCTGTTCATATTGTAATAGGAGCCATCCGGCGGCGGTGCTGGCGATGGGGACGGAATATAGACGCCCTTGCTGATGAGCATCTGATCGTCGCGCGTCATTTGGCCAGCGGCAATGGCAGCGGCATGGCCATTATTGTGCCGCGGATGTGGCAAAGTGCAGGCATTGACTGTAAGTAAAGAGAGAGAGAGTGAGTGAGAGTGAGAGAGATAGAGAGGGAGTGGAGGTGTAATTAGTTATGTGTGAATAGTTCAGAGGTTGCACGTAATTTATGTTGTTATGTCTCAGCTAGTTCAAGCTCTCTTTCTAGAGTATATTAGCTTGGTATTATTAGTATTTAGTATTTTTTATATTAGTATTTTTGGCATTTATAGAGGCATGATATTCGTAGTATATACTACAATTCTTGTCTAGCCACATCTAAAGAGTTGAGCCATCAGACAAATCAGGATTCATGAAGAGGATATATAATACTTTCAGGTGCCTTTAAAAATCATCTATATACTTAAATTTGCTCTACTTTCAGCGCCAATTTCAACAAGTTTTCGCGTGTAAATCAATGTTAACATACTCTCGGCATAGATATGCATTTATAAATTATATAAATTGTGGCTTGGCAGCGTCGAAACTATCGATATTTGTATAAATTTAGAGGTTTTGCAGCCATAAACGAGTATTATGTATTTAGTTCGTGCTGCTGCACGTAGCCCAAGTGCAACCGCAGATGAACTGCAGCACAAATGCAATTTGTTTGCTGCAAATGACACATTTATAGCCGCATTTGCAGCGAAGAGGAAGAAGAAGAAATAAAGAAAGAAAAACCTTGCCATCAAGGCAAGCCAAGCAAATGCCAAAGACTTTTCGGTACAAGACACACACACACACACACACGCACACCCTCACATTGAGCTGTGGAAATGCACACGTAGCCTCCATTCAACATTCGAATTGCATTGCATACCCTTGCTCCTACTGCTGCTCCTCCCCCTCCTGATCCTGTTAGACATGCGTTTGCGTTTTCACGTAGGTGCAACATTTTGCTGCTTTCTAGTTCATTTGCTGTGCAAACGTTTGGAAGTGCATAAAACGAGAACCATTAATTGCAGCTGCACCGCTGCACTTACAGGTGATAAGAGACTCAGGTGTTGCTGTGATAAGTCCAGCCGGGCAAATCAGTGGCTAGGCCAGCATAGCTGCTAGCTATTTATGGCCTGTACTTATGATAAGACAAGTTAGCTGTTAACACAGACTCACACACACACACACACACGCACACAGCCACATATACCCAGGGCCAAGCTTTAACCACTTCAAATTTGGCTGTCATTCGTAAAGGCGTGAAAGCCGCAAACGTAACAAATTTGTAATTTTGTAAAATAGACTTAGACAACAAGACACACACACACACATGCACACACACACAATCAGTCGCACCCTGACACCTACTTTGGCTGAAATTCCAGCGTGCGCTCAAATGTAGGCAACAATAATTTTGTTAAGAAACTTCAGCAAGCTGCGGGCTTGTGGCATTGCCAAACAAGCAGACAAATCGAAGACGCCCCACAGAGGAAACGAAAAACTGTGCAACAGAGACAGAGAGACAGAGAGAGTGAGCGAGTTGGAGTGGGCTGGAGCTATGGCAGCCATGGATGTAGCTGAGCTGCTTACGTGGCTCCCATGTTCATTTTGTGGCTTGTTTACTTTGCATATGCGTATTGTGTATGCGTGTGTAATACAAAGTGTATTACTGCCTTGACTAGGCGGCAACGAGGGCGGGAGCGGAGCCTGTAGTAGCACCTTCAAAGGAGGTCGCCACATAGGGTGTCCTCATGAATTATTGATTTTTCGATCAGCAGCAGGACCAGCAAGAGCAGCAAGAGCAGCAAGAGCAGCAGCAGCTGAAACCGCACTAACCAATTGCCAGTTGCCAGTTGCCAGTTACAGCTAAATCAAAATCAGAGCAGCTACAAAAAGAAACTGAAGAACAGCTAGTCGAAAGAAGAAGAAGCAGAAATTCACTTTTGTGCATATGTAATGCACATAATTGGCCAGATACTTGCAGCTAACTAACTATGCATATGCCACTCATGCCATGCAGAAAAGTATATAACAGAGAGAGAGAGAGAGAGAGAGCCCCACCCCCACATACATATACAAGTCTATATATCAGCGAGCAGCACTCATCTCATATTAATAGCCTTGCTGAAAGGCAATTATTTGGTCGAAAGTGTATTGTGCATAGTTAATGAGAAAATACATTGAGATTGGTCCCATGTTTTTATATATATATATACATATGCGTATATACAGCGGATTCTTATGTTGAGCACAATATTTTGTAAACAATTATAAAATGAATACTACGATTAACAGACAGATATATACAACTTTATTATGTATATAGTAAAATATATTTATATATTTATATATTTTTTTGATAAATGCGTCTTAAGGAAATTGAAGCTAGCCCAGAATCCATGCAATTCGATCAATGCGTAATTTTACTCTATTCCTGCGGTTCCTTCTGCTATTTATACATAAATATTCACTTGTAGTACGAAATGTGAACTGTAGATGGCGCAACAAGAGATAAAAAATGGCAGCAAAAATATCGAAATTGTATGCAGCAATAACATGACAAATTAATGTGTTTTTAACTATTTGCTTGTCAATATAATAAAATATAATTATTGACAATATAACATATTCTCTAACTAAACTGAAAGACTCCTAAATTATCAAGATACATCAACCTAAGGGCATATGAAATAGGTAAAATAGAAAAATTCTCTTTGCCACGCTTGAAGGCTGCCTTGAAGCCAAGTCTATGGAAATTGCACAACAGTTTGGCTTTTCATTTCATGTTTGTTGCTGCTGCTGCTTCTTCTTCTTCTTCTTCTTCTTCATTTACTGTCGCATATTTGCACATTTGTAGTTCGGCAAATCGCCCGCAGATGGCGCTGGGCGGGGCTGTGCTGGTCTTTCCGTTTCGTGCGGCTTGCTCATTAACAGGGTGGCGCTTTCAATGGTATCTCATTAAAAATGCGCTTCACAGTTTGCTTTTTGGCTTAAATGCAATGGCCATCCAATGTAGGAGGGGTTTGCTAGCTAGCAAGCTTGTTTTGTTGTTGCTGCTGCTCATCTATTATTTGATCTCAATTGAGGCGGCAGCAGCAGCAGCAGCAGGTGGCAACAACTAACAAGACAGTTGTAGAAATGTCTCTCTCTCTCTCTTTGTGTGTGTGCATGCAGTCATGTACATATGTGTGTGTGTGCGTGTGTGTGTTTATACATGTGTATAAGTATGTTGAAAGCCTCCGTCCACTCCTCATGCTTGCCGGCTCTTGTTTGAGCTACAGCTTCCGGCAAGCATTTTAATTTTTATGCCACGAGCCATTTTTTCTCTCTCTCCCTCTCTGTCTCTCTCTGCTTCTTTTTCTTTCATTCGTTTCTCTCGCCTGCCTTTTGTATGCGCGTTTCATGTTCGTGTTTTTGTGTGGTTTTTCTTGTTGTTCTTTCGTTTATTTTCTTTCATTTTTGTTTTCTTTCCTCTATTTTTTTTTATACCACGCAGTCGCATACATAATTACGCGCACTGTAGCCGACTCCCGTCTGCAGCTCCATCTCCATCCGAGTTTATCTGTGGCAAGTCCTTGTCTCGCAGCGTCAAACGCTATCAAATGTTTTTGCTCTGGCAATACACTGCCAAATGGTATATTTATTTTGGCAAAAATTATGCGAGCCAGACAAGATTTTCTCAAAAATACTTTTTCAGCTTAAGGCAAGGCAGTAAAAGGTTGCGAACGCTTTAATCTTGCTGCTCTATATATATTTATAAGTATATGTATTATTTATTAGCTGTTACCCGTTTCTCAATGTCTGTAAATAAGTGTATTTCACTCACACTTTACGAAAAAAAACTCAGTGCATTCGATTGCTTCGCTTTCACATCGTTCGCTTTGTTTTACTTTTCCGTTCTCTTGCTTGAGTTATTGTGAAGCAAATAGTCTTTTGTGTATGTATGCGTAAATTATTATAAGAGAGCGAAGATTGTTTGCTTATCGCGCCTCTCTGCTTGCTGTTCGCTCACCTAGCCTCTTTATGCGAACGCCAATCGTATCGTTCTTTACGCGATCTTCGGCAAATGAGCGTCACACGAAGCGTCACACGAAGCATCACATGAAGCGTCAAGGCAAAGCGCTCAACCCAAAACGAATTTAACCGAACTCATAGTGAGAGCGAGTGCGAATGTTTCCCTTTCAGTTGATCTCAGAGCCTCAAGTTGCGAGCTGTGATATTTAAAAATCTCTCCTAGCTGAGACGTAGCAGCATATACATAACTGCCTTAGATACATATATAAGCTGCTTATGCTCTCTTTATATTAATGAAAGTCGGCGAAATATTGACATTTCTTTATTAAATTAAATAAATAGATAAAATAAATAAAATAAACAAAATAAATAAAAATAAATAAATAAAATAAAAATAAATAAATAAGGCAATATTTATTTTTATTTTATTTATTTTATTAACAGAAAGGTATTAGCAGGTATTAACAATATTGAAAGAATGTTAAAAAAAAAAAACAATAAATAAATAAATAAATAAGTGAATAAATAAATAAATGAATAAATAAAAAAATAAATATATATATAAATAAATAAATAAATAAATAAATAAATAAATAAATAAATAAATAATATCTCAAATGTTTATCAATTTGCAGCTGTTTGCAGACTCCAGTTACCAAAGAAATAATTCTTAAGCATAAGTAGAATTATGCCTGAAAATTCTGACAAAATACATCGAACTAAGCTGCTATTTCTTGAAATCTGTTTATGATTATTTTATGATTATGATTGTTTATAATTATTTAAGGTAAATATCATAGAATATTTCTTCAACTAAATGATTTTAATAGCTTGAGCAACTGCTTGAATATAGTTATCGCTAATAGTAACACTCTAAGTTCAAGGTCAAGCTATAGTGCGTTTCATGTTCTATGTGTAAATTTATATTTTTTAATAAATATTATCACGTATTTTCCGCTCTCTCTTAAAATAAAATCGTTGCTTTTAGCTTACCTTAGGGAAATCACTTGCAATGCACAGGCATAAGCTCTAGTATATATTATGTTGCTATTGTTGTTTGCTGTGATGTCTCAATCCTATCATATATTCTATTATAGCTCTTCTTTACCCTTTTCTTCTTATTTTATATTATTATTATTTTTTTTTAACTTGCTTTCAATATTGTTAATATCTTCTAATACCTTTCTGTTAACAATATAAAAATAAATATTCCCGTAAAGGAATCCGCAGTTTCTGCTGATCAGCCTTAGAACTGAGCTACTTCCATATATGTAATTTCGCATCTCTATCAAACGACTCTACGAATATGCTCGCAAGTGTATTTGGTCTTCGTCTAATACAATTTAATAAAAAAATTTGTTTCTTATTCCCCTTGATGTTGCTGTTGCTGCTGACACTTTTGAAGTATGCTCCACTTGGCGCCTTCAGTTGTCGAAATTCGTTGACATAAGGTAATTGTATTTTTGATATTCAGCAGCGCACAGAGACAGTCGCCAACATGTTGGCAACGGGGAGTGCAAGAGGAGGCGTGGAGGCAAAAGCAAAAACAAAAAACAAAAGCAAAACTTTGCAGCTAATGTATTTTTATTATTTTTACGCTTTGCATTTGAAATGCAGTTGCGCGAGATGCTCTCAGCCATGTCTCTGTCTTGGTCTCAGTCCTCGACTCCATCTCCATTTCCATCTCCATCGCCGTCTACGTCTCAGTCAGAAATGTTATTATAATACGACCATTGTTTTTTTCTTGTGGTTTCTACTTTTTGCTCTGCCACGCCCACTCCTTCACTCTCCATCTAACGTTGAGTTCTATTATTTTTTCATTTTCATGCGGCTTGATAAACGATATTCTTAAATTCTGACGCACTCTTAAATTAGCACAGAGCCAAAACGTGATTTGGTTGCTAGTGCTGCTAGCTGACGACTGCCTCAGCATGAGGATGTGGTCAAACACACACTTACACACACACTGGCACACACATACACTCATGAGTCAATTGAAAATCAAGACTGGCAAAAACTTTGCTGCTCAATTACAATTAAGATGGAGATGTTGCACACTCAAATTGAATTTTCATGGGGCGCTCTCGCGCACTTAGTTGCTGAGCGCATCGTTGGCCGATATCCGTTTTTACATCGCTTTTATTTTTAGCTCTGATTGCAATCATTGCCATCAAATCAAGCAACAACTGCAGTTGCAGTTGCAGTTGCAGCTGCAGCAAGGACTTTGCCTTGACGTGTGCTGACAGCGCGTGCAGCTCTCAGCTTGCTTTGGTTTTTGTTCTTTTCATTTGATTCTATTTTGGCCTTTTTTTTATTCCGTAGCCAAAAGTTAATTATCTAAAATGCTTTTTATGTGCTCTGCTCTCGCTCGCTCTAGTTTCAGCTTTTGTACCCTGGAAATGCCAATGGCGGGTCGCTTGTTTATTGGCTACTATATGGTCTTGGGCTGTCATAGCTGAGAACTTGAAATATTTTATAGCTAAATTTCGAATATATTTTTATTTTATATTTTATATTATTCAATGTCAAATGATTGCTTTCAGGGTATCTATTAGTCGCATACTCTACACGCCAAATTGCTCTTTTTTTTTGCAGCCTGCACATTCATTATCTGTTATCTGGTCAGCTAGATCTTGACTTACCCATATTATTTGGATATAATGCTGGCAGCGTGCCATCCTTTTGGTATCTGGGCGGTGGCATGTCCGTGCTCTCCACCAGATATGTCGATGCCGCCTTCTTCCGCGCTTCGTCCTAAGAGAGAGAGACAGAGAAAGAGAGAGATAGAGCAAACATTCAGTATAAATGCAATGCATGTAAGAGCAAAACTTCCCGCCCACGTCGCTGGCCTGTTTGTGAAGTGCTTCGTGTTTTCGTAATTACTCTCTACTTAAACTTTTGTTTTTTTTTTGTTTTTTTTTGGTTTTTCTTCATTTTTTATTTTCTCTTTGCGGAAGGCGTTGAAAGTTGAATTGACAGCGCGACACCTTCGTCGAGGGCGTCGCACGCTGCGTATACGCAACTGTGATTTATGGCACGCCCCGTGGCCAGAGCGACTGCGGCCAGATGACGACGCTTTACAGTTAACAGTCAACAAACATTAGGCCGCAGTTTTTTTTTTCTGCGGCAAGTGAGATTACGCGCATAATAAATGATTTTCATAATTTGAAGCGATTTGTTTGTTTGTTCGGAATTCGGTTCGGTTTACGTTGCAATTCAGACTACGCCGTGGCTCATCATTAACGTGAGCGGCGCGTAATTAATCACAACGTCTTGGCTTACGCATCCGGCTGACTGCCAGCCTTGCCAGCTAGGCTTGCCAGCCAGGCGACCTCGATGTCAAACGTTCGCTACCCAAGCCAATTCGCAGTTCCGGCCTTGAGCGTTGTAATTTTCAAGCGTCTGGCAATAACTTAAGACGGGCGTATCACTTTTTTTATATATCTGCTTTTTTTTCTGTGGCAGACAACTTTTTGGGAAGCATTGTACTCAATCGCGTTCACAAATTGCATATTCATGTAGAACAGAACAGAAAAAAAGCATTATAATGGGGCTAAAAAGTGGCGGCATACTCACAATATATTCCGGTTGACTGCCCTCATTGGAGTAGGACTCGCTCTTCTCCGAAACGCTGGACAGCGTCTCGCCGGTGACGGTGTCATTGTACGAGCTGGGCGCGTACATTTCGATGGTCGCCGTTTTGCCTGGTTGATTTGTAGTTTCCGCCACTGGATGTGCCACATCCAGACAGACAGCGTGAGAGAGGGAATGAGCGAGAGAGAGAGGAGGCAGGATGACAGAGGACACAGACATTCAGCGCAGTAAAAAAAAAAAAACAAATAGAAAAAAAGTAGTATAGGTAGAAAGTATGCGGCGCAAATATTGAAAAGGTGTAATTGGCAGTGACATGCCGAAAATTGATTGGGCGGTGGTGCGGGCGGTGGTGCGCAGTGCGCCAGTCATTTGGAACACCGCACGGGCGGAGCAGGCAGAGATAGAGCCATGGAAAGAGAGAGAGAGAGAGAGAGAGAGAGAGAGAGAGGCAGTGCAAAGTTATCCGGATATAGCGGGTGTTTGTTGTAAATGTCAGGAGCGTGTGGGCGTGGTCGTGGTCGTGGTAGTGGTAGTGGCAGCGGTAGTGCCAGAGCCAGTGGGCATAGTTTCAGGCAATGCAAATCAAATGCAAATAGCAAAGATTGTCAAAGTGCAGCGCAAGCAAATGTTGCGCCAACGGCGGCCGAAATAAATGTGGCATAGGACGGTCAAGGGGCGGGGGGAGGGGTTAATGGGCATGGGTATGGATAGAGGGTTTTGGGTAGCGGTGCAGTGGGTGGCCAGAGGCATTGCGTTAAATTATTCACATTTTGGTGCAGCATAGCCAACGTGGATTTTGTTGGCCGTGGTCAAGGGTTAAAATCAATGCATTCGATGTCCAGTTTTTGGCGATGCGTGACGAGGAGTGGGTCGAGTGGGTCGTATGAGTAGAGTGGGTCGAGTGGGGCAAGAGTGGAAATGCAATTAAATTTGTATATAAAATGCCATTAAATGATTCATGGCACATTTTCACAAATGGCAACGACAAAATGACCGCGCCACATGGTTAACACGTGTTTTACAGAAAGTCAATGTGTGCGTGTGCGTGTGTGTGTGTGTTTGAATGTGCGTGTGCGTGTGTGTGTGTGTGTGTTTGAATGTGCGTGTTTCGTTGAGTGCATTTGTTGTTTTCGTATATCCATATGCGCAAGCAGCATTAAGTTGAGTGATTCATTCGTCATTCATTCAGGTGTTCAGGTGTTCACGTTACATGTAGGAAATAAAATAAAAAAAAATATAGAAAAAATTATGTAAGAATATATTCGAATATATATTTTTTAAAATTTATATTATATTTATATTAAATATATTATATATTATTATTTAAATATATTACATATGCTGTTGTTGCTTTTGTATACGCTTGAGTAGTCAGAGCTTTGCTACTTGATTGCTAAAATTAATTTAATTAAGAAAATATTCAGACTTTTATTTAGTTTGTGAATTTTTTATGAAAATTAAAAGAAAAAAAAAATAAAAAAAAACTTCTAAAATAAATTTAATTCAGAAAATTTAGAGTTTTATTTATTTTGTGAATTTTTTATGAAAATTAAAAGAAAAAAATTGAAAAATAATTCTCAAATAAATTTCACTAAGAAAATATTCAGACTTTTATTTATTTTGTGAATTTTTTATGAAAATTAAAAGAAAAAAATTGAGTTTTATTTATTGTGTGAATTTTTTTTATATTAATTAAAAGAAAAAGAATTAAAAAAAAACTTCTAAAATAAATTTAATTAAGAAAATATTCAGAGTTTTATTTATTTTGTGATTTTTTTAATGAAAATTTAAAGAAAACAAATTGAAAAAATCTAAAATAAATGTAATTAAGAAAATATTTAAAGTTTTATTCATTTTGTGAATTTTTCATGAAAATTAATAGAAAAAAATTGGAAAAAAATCTAAAATAAATTTAATTAAGAAAATATTCAGTTTTATTTATTTTGTAAATTTTTTATGAAAATTAAAAGGAAAAAATTGTAAAATAAATTAAATTAAGAAAATATTCAGACTTTTATTTATTTTGTGAATTTTATTTGAAAATTAAAAGAAATTAAAAAAAAAAGAAAAAATAGCTTTATCTTCTATAATTTTAAATCCACCTTTTTCATCTATTTATTATTATTATTATCTATATATATATTTTTTTATTTCTTGCTTCTCTTCTTTAAGCTTGTCTGTTCTGTCTTCTCTCCTATTTATTCTATGCATTTCATATAGATTTTCTCATTTGTTTTTAACTATTTCTCATCGAGAACTTTAATAATTTATATAATATATTTTATTATATTATATATATATATATTTATATAAAGTTTGCCCTTCATTTGATTTTCCTTGTTTTGTTTAATAATTTTTTCTTCTTTTGCCGCCTTCAACAAAATTACAAATTGTAAATTACATTTAATTGCGCGACGTCAATTGTGGTTCATATCCCAGTTTGCAGTTTCCAGTTGACTGTTGTGACTGTCGACACGTATGCGTATTTATTGTAAATAAAACATGTTGCCCGGGGTCAGAGGTCACACAATGGCTCTCGCATTTCACTTCAACTATCCAATTGCATTTATAGTTTAGTGAATTAAAAACATTTGCTTTGCCAGCCATTTTAACATACTTTATTTATGATGACACGTGGTGGCAACAACAGGGGAAAAAAAAGAACAAACAACAACAAGAAGTAGGCCAGTGCAACAAAACCACAATTAACTATAACTGAAATTGTATGTGAGGCTAGCCAGATGTTGTTGATGTGTGGAAATACCCTGGAAACTATTGAGTGAATATGCTCACACAGAGAAGCTGATAGAGAGAGAGAGAGAGAGAGATGAATTCCATTTTGTCAGCTCGTTACAAAAATGTATCTAATGGATTCCATTAGAAATCAATGCACAAGTCATAAATACACATCGCATGCCGAAGGTAAAACTCAACTCGACTCAACGCAGCTCAAATATTTCTCAATGTGACTCGCATTGGTCCATGTATCTGCAGACAGATGGAATTAAAGGTTAGCTGGCGGGCTTAGCATTGACAAAGCCTTGCCTGCTCTAATAATCCAGTGCCACAGCAGCAGTTGCTGTTGTTGTCTGTAGTGCTGGTGGTGCTGGTGGTGCTGGCTTCACTGTACTGTAGAGCCCACACACACACACACACACACACACACACAGTGACAACTGCAACGACACAGAGATTACAAATTTTGCACTTATGCCAGGAACCGAGCGTAAAATCTGGACAGAAAGCGAGCGTTTACTTTTTTCTTCTTGCTGCTTCCTATACAAATACGTATAAAGATATATATGCTGCAGATATACATACACGAGTATGACACGGCTTAGACAGCTTTTGCGGTCGTCAGGTCAGTTAATGACGTGGCCGTTGACATGAACGTCTGCTTTGAAGGTTTTTCTCTTAATCTGTCGTGCTGCTGGTAGAGCAGCACCAAAAAAAGAAGGAGCAAAGAAGAGATAAAAAAGCGACAGTTATTCTTTGACTTCTCACAATATTCCGTGTCCATGTGTGTGTGTGTGTGTGAGTAAAGCTTCTGTTCGAAATCACAAGTGTTGAGCAAACTTATTGAGTAAGTGTGCAGCTTTTATACCCTATAATCGATTGAGCGGGAGGTATGAACCGAGTGTGCTACTCGGTTGAGCGACTGAATGAGATTTATTTATTTATTTAATTAAGGTGTTGACAAAACTAAAGTCAAGCTTAAGACAAATATAATTTTAAATTAATAAAGCCGAAAAAACAAGTACATAACATTTAAATAATCATTAGTAAGATAATTTAATTAAATTGAATTGACTATCATTAGCTGAACAGACTTTCTCATTTCGGTAAGTTACTCTTTAGCAATATCTGCAATTGTTTAACTCTGTTCTTTACTCTTATCATTTTTTTTTTTAATTTATAAATTTATACTATGATTTGATCTCTGCCTTTTCATACTAGCCTTTCTAGTCTTTGCTGTCATATTTTCTAATATCTATTCTTCCATCTGCAATTACTTTTTCGTTGCTTCCAATATTTATTCTTCTTTTTTTTTCATTTTATTTCTTCTTGTTTTTTCTTCTCTAATTTTCTCCCATTTTTTTTTTTAATTATTTAAATATTCGTTTATTTTTTTTATATATTTTTATATATCTTTTTTCCATTCCATTTTTCAGTTTATATTCTTCTTTCTATTCTCATATATTCTTCTTCTTTTATCTCTTATCTTTATGATTTATTTTTATTTTATTTATTTTACATTCCATTTTACATTTTATTTATTCTTCTTTCTATTCTCATATATTCTTCTTCTTTTCTCTCATCTCTTCACACTCCCCTCTATTACTATATTTTCTATGCTTTTCTTCTATATTTCTTTCTCCTCTCACATCTCTTTTACTTCCTTCTCTTCAGTTTTCTCTATATCCCTCTTCACTCCGCTTCTATTTTCACCTCTACTCTACATTACATTCCCATCTGACTCCCTAGCTTATTCTGCATTTACAGGGTATTTAGCTGTCATCCAGATGCTCGCCATTTGGTACAAATATTGCAAATAGCAAAATGTATTTAAGTCTCAGCGAAAGAGATGTGGCATGTCGTAGTACTCTGCGTGTGGCAGATAGCTAGAGCAAGGAGAAAACTTTGAAAGTTTTGGACAACGGCGATGGCGCCGAATTGTTTGACAGGCTGTGCGCTTATCTCAACAGATTCGATGGCCAGTTCGCAGTCGGGGTCCATGGTCAATTGTTTAAAGAGTGTCAAAGTCAAGCGGTTTTTCGTTTATATTGAAGAGCAGTGAGCAGCGAGCAGCGAGCAGAGAGTTCACGCTTATCGCCATTGGCAAACGCTACGTTGGCACAAAACTTTCGACTGGTGTCGCATCTACTTTGCACCTCACTCTCTCTGCCTCTGTCTGTCTCTTTCTCTGCCTCTGGCTGTCCGTTTGTCATTGGTTTTTGGAGTTTTCATCATTGACTCTACCGTTGCCGTTGCCGGTCTCAAATTAACGTAAGCTCCGTCTAGTCTTGTAATTTCCAGTCTGTGGCCAGGCCTTTTGCTTTGGCCTCTTCCTCTACGCACACTTCATATCTGTGGGCCAGTCGAAAGCCAATAAACATTAGAAATGGTATTCTGCACAAAACTCATATGTGAATGATATATGATTGTCTATCCGTATTCGTATGTGTGTGTGCGGCGTTGCCAATGTCCATTCGAGTACAATGACCTAGCCGAACTGCTGCCGAACCGCCGACCAGCTGCCAACCGCAGACTTTTGGCATAGTTTATCGGGCAACAGCGAAATCTTCTTAGCTATCTCCGTGCGGATGACTTCCTCTCGTCGTGGTTATGGTTTGGAGTTTGGGTTGTTTTTTTTTTGGGTTGCTTTCTATTTTTTAGTTTGAGGCGGATGAATTTCTTTTCCGTCATGCGGCATTTGGACACAAAAGCGCAAATGCACATTAAAAATGCATATCCAAGGGCCGAGCACAACAAACAAACAGCAGGCAGGCAGGAGGCAAGAGGCAGGAGGCAGGAGGCAGGAGGTTGTCAAGCAGGAGGCAGTCAGGCAAGCAGGCAGTCCACAAGTCAAGTTTCGCTAGCGAAAACATTGAAATATGCAGAGTTATCTTCAGGCTAAAAGCTGTCCACTGCTACCCCCCACACCCCCGCCTGCCGCCGACCGCTGTCATCCTGGCCAACGCACCAGTTTCTCTGACAACTCCTTTATGGCCAAAAAAAAAAAAAAAAGCGGAGGAGAAATAGAAGAAAAAATGCTTTTGGGCATTGTCAGTTATCGGCTTATGGAAAGGGAGCGAAGGCGGCGGAGCAGCCGAACATTGTCATAAAAATGTTGTTGGGGGTAGACAGTTTTTATTTTTTACTTTACTTGAAAGCTGGAGCAGCAGCAGCAGCAGCAGCAGCAGCAGCAGGAGCAGCAGTAGCAGCTTTCTGGCTCGCTTAACAGTTCTTGTAACAAGCGGCTGTTAAGACTTGAAATATGAATTTCTTTTGTGCAGGGTATTCGGTGGGTGGCGGCGCTGGCATCCATATGCAAGCGCGTCATTTGTTCAAACATAACTGTGCACTGGAAATAAGAGAGAAATTGCCAGTGCTCGTAACGGTATCTCAGCTGCTCAGCCCAACTCTAGCCCAGTCCAGCCCAAGCAAACCCGTTTCCGTATCCGTATAATAAAGCAAGCTGAATTTCTAAGAAAAATATCTTATTTATGTCCTGCGGCTGTAGTTCATGCTCCGCTAGAGAGTGCCGCGCGCGCTCGTAATGTCAAAAAATCTTGGCCTACATTTCACACAGACCGAATTCGAGGATGCAAACAAAAGCTACAGAGCTAGAGATTCGGCTGAACGAGAGCTGCTGGCGCTTTTCCTTTATTTTTTCCCTTTATTTAATCAACTTTACGAAACGGCAGCCAAATCGTAATTATATAAAAAGCAAAGGAAATATTAAATATCAATTTCGTGGAATCTTACGATTTTCAAGTCGTTTTAATTAATCAATTAATCACTCACTTAAACATTCCACGAATTACATTCAGCCACGTGTGTATGAGGCATATGCATAAGACTAAATCAGTTATTCATCATCATCTGTGCAGGTTTCGTGCACTGAGAGTTGGCATAAAACTTGGCCATGTCAATTATGAATCATCAAAGCAAGTTTTAAGCTTTAGAGAGATGAAGATGAGACTTTGAATATTATAATAAAAATAAATAACATTTTTCTTTTACATATCGACTCAGTTCCGCGAAAGTATCGTATGTCGACAAACCAAATTTTACAGAAATTTGTTTTTTAGTTTTCTCAGTTTAAAACAAGTAAGAAGGCTCTAGTCGAGACGGCTCGACTACGAGATACACTGAACCCTGCAAAAAAGAAACTAATACTCTTCTTCTTTGCGAACGCATGAGCGAGAGCTCTGCTAACCGCGCAAATGCTGCCGTAGCTTGGGGATGGGTTTGGCTGAACTTTGAATAACTCCATTTCTAGATGAACGATCTTAATGAAATTTTTAGAGTAGACTAAAAGTGTCTAAATGTATCTATGTGCCGAATTTTAAGTCTCTAGTTTTTGAAATGAGTTTTTTGCAAATTGTGGGCGAGTGGGGCGTGGCATACAAAATCTGACAAAAACCGAAATTGTATTAAATTAATATCTATATATATGAAGAAGACTTGGAGACTCTAACTCTAAAGATGAATTACCTAGAATTTTATAACAGGTTCCCGATAAATTCGTTTATCGATAACTTTGCAAATATACAAGTTATCGAATTTCTAAAACAAACTCGAACTGCGCGTGCAATATATGGACCTAAAACAAAAAGAATGAACTCTTTAGCTCTTATATCTTCGGAAATCGACGCGTTCATACATACGGACGGACGGACAAACGGACAGACGGACAGACAGACGGACAGACGGACATGGCTATATCAACTTTTCTCGTCAGCCTGATCAAGAATATATATACTTTGTGGGGTCTGCCACGCTTCCTTCTGCCTGTTACATACTTTTAACAAAACCATTATACCCTGATTTCCCATTTTCAATGGTCTCAGGGTATAAATAAAAAACGACGTACGATACTTTCGCCGGAAATGAGTCGATATATCTCAAATATGTTTAAAGTACTCAAAATCCATCAATTACCAATTTAATTAATAAGAATTTTGGCTTGATAATTAATCAGTTAATTAACCAGAGACTTTGCCAACTTTGTAAGAGTAAGTAAAAAAGTCTATGCCTTTGCTCTTTGTATTCATATTCTGATATACAGGGCGACCTATTAAACCGTCAAAAGTCAAAAGCTGGCGGGCAAAAAGTCGACTCATAAGTCAAATGTTTGCCAAAAAAGTATGAGCATATATTACAGCTGCAAATAGTGAGCAACACAGCGAGAGACAGAGAGAGATGCAGAGAGAGTGAGAGAGAGGGAGAGTTGTGCAAACTGTTGCGAAGGGCATCTGGCAGTTGAAATGGCGCGTCTGCTGGGGCTGGCACAGAAGGAGCTCACGTACAAATGCGTATGCATAATTCGGCTACGTTGCACTGGGACTTGAGGCTGATTGAGAAGATGCTACTCCTGCTGCTGCTGCTACTCCTGCTTCTCTCCTGCTGCTGCTGCTTTGGTGCGCTCTGCGTGTCAAACCACTAAATTTGGCTCAATGAAAAATAATTTGGTTAGCAGCTCGACTGGCCAAACGTTCGGCCAAAAAAGCAAGAATATTTTGTGGCGCTTTTGGCAAAATTCTTGAGCTAGCTCAGCTCAACACTTTCTGCACGTTCCGGCTTGGTTTATCTTTGAGAACCTGACTTGCCAAGAAATGTCTGCATTTCGTGCGATTGGGTCGTTGGGTCGTTAGGTCTGTCCGTCTCTATTTGTCCGTTGCTCTGTCGGGAGTCATATTTATATTTCGTTCGCTTGGCCTGTTGAAATATAATTCCATATTAATAAACAATCTGCAGCTTTAGCTGCAAATTGAGCGGCAGGCAGCCAAGGCGACCGAGCACTTTCAACACGTGCTCTATGCTCTCTATCTGCTATCTGCTCGGACTGTCCTGCCGCCTGCTCTAATGCCTGTGGATGGAGTAGAGCAATCTGATTTCCGAAAGATTGTGCGTTCAGCTAAGAAAACGATGCACATTTGTCTTCGCCAACGGCCAGGGTTGGGTTGCCAAGGGATGGCATGGCATGGAGGGTAATGGGAGCAAACGGACGAGGTGGCTGCCAACGTCGTTGTTCAATAAACAGTTGCACTTGGCATGGACCTCGGGGTCGTGCGCTGTCTGCTGCTGGCTGCTGTCTGGTGTCCGCTGCCAGGATGCATCATTATTTTCTGTCATCATTATATTCTTGTTGACTGCTCAGAGCGGTTTGTTTTTAGCTTTCCTTATTTTCTTCTTTTTTTTCCCTTTTTTCTTGCCCTTTGACTTGACTTGGCTGGCTGGCTTCCTCTGGCCACGCTCGAGCTTTGGTTTTCTCGCGGAAATTACAAGCAGCGCATATACGATATCCAGAGATCTATTTATACGCCAGCCACCTTTGCAAGCCATCTCTATCTCTGCCCATACCCCTCTCTTTATCTATATACACTTATATATCTATATATATCATCTATGTAGATGCAGGAAATTGTTTAGTGAGCATCATAAAGTGAACAGGCCACGTCCATGTTCCACTGGGAGCAACGGATGTTGCACAACGCGTTTGCTTCCTATGGTGTCACGGAAGTGGCTGCTGGATGCCATACACTTAAAACTGCAAAGATAACCAGCTAGAGATATGGCTCTTTATGAATTCAAAGAGTTGAATTTACATTGGCAAGCAAAGCAACGCATAAGTAAATAAATAAATGCATACAAAGTGAAAGAATACAAATTGAAATAATAATAAATAAATCGCAATCGCAATAGCAATCGCAATCGCCATCGCAATCGCAATCGAAACATGTCAACGAACCTTTTTTACGCCGCTGATGCACAAAGAACCAGGCGACGAGCGCCGCATTGACCAGTAGGAATCCGAATGCCGCCAGAGAGATGGCAATTATGAGCAGGTTCGGTGTATTGCTGGTGTCCTCCGTTAACTCGGCTGGCATCATTTCAATTCCTGCTCCATGAAAACGTCGCGACAGCAAGTCAAAATAAACCAAAGCCAGCCAAACGAAACCATGAAAACATAAACACAAATAAAAAAAAAAATAAATAAATAAATAACAGAAAATATGCTTGTACAAAATAAAACAATAAATAAGCAACAAAAAAAATGAAATGAGAAATTGTAATAAAAATGACGCAGCAACGCTTCGGGCAGAAATGGGTGGTGCGAGTGGGTCGACACGGCTGTGGTTGCGCTCTACTGCCAGCCAGAGCCGCTGGCCACGGTTAAGGAACCCATGCAAAAGTGACGCAAATCACGTAGCCATGGAGTCACAATGGCGCGCTCGCGGAAGCGCAGTCCCAACATGTGACGGGGCCAAATGAAATTAGCGCCGTCCGACGCTGACCGCAGCGGCACGTAGGAGCTGCGACCGTGGAGCAGCAACGGCATGGCACCGGCATGCCGTATTCAAAAATTGAAATTCAATTATAGTCATCGGCGAGTTACTGCCACAACTATCGAGTACGCTGCTCAATTCAATTTCAGTTTCGTCATTCTTTTTTTTACGCGAAACTAAAAGAGATTGTCAAGAATTTAGCGTTGAATTTGGAAAGGTTTCTAACTCTAAATAGTTCAGCTTCGTAGCAGCATTCAGTTAGAGGCAATCGATCATTCAAATAGATTAGACTTCGATTTCAAGTATTTTTCGATTTATAGTTAAGCCTTGCAAAAAAAATGCGGCTTTATGGGGCCGTTTTGAAGCCAAATATAGAATTAACTCCGCGCTACCAATCGAAGACACTAAAAACACACTATGACATACATAAAGACCTCAAGCTTCCTCTGATCAAAGAGGAAATGCAAAAAAGCGCAGAAAGATACCCAAATAGGCTACATGACCACTCCAATGTTCTAGCTATAGAACTGCTCAACAACTCAAATAACAGCCGAAGGCGCGCAACGGACGCATGAGCGCAAGCTCTCTTAACCGCGCAGTTGCTGCCTGCTGTGGCTTGGGGTGGGTTGGACTGAATTTTGGATTCTTATAACTTCTTTTCTAGATGGATGATCTTCATAAATTTTTTTGAGTAGAGTATCTAAATGTATCTATCTGCCGAAGTCTCTAGTATTTGAAATGCGTTTTTTTTTCAAATTTGTGGCGAAATGGGCGTGGCATCCAAAATCTGAAAATTACATAATCTACGTATGCATAATATCTATCTAAATATACAAACTTGAAGTCTTTAGCTAAAACGGTGTAGAAGTTATGCCCAAAAAACGTAAAAAATTGAAACGAATTTTCGATAATTTATCGATAATTTGGAAATGGGATGAGTTATCGAAAAAAAAAAAAAACAAAATAAACTCGTACTGCGTAACTAACATACGAGTGTTCATGTGAAATTTCAGCTGTCTAGCTTTTGTAGTTTCCGAAAGCTCGTAAAAAAGTCTTTGCCTGTAATGAAACCAGTTACGCTGAGCTTCTTAGCTCTTGCCTCAATATGAATCAATGAATCAATGAATCGATGAATCAATCTGAACTAACTAGCAGCATATTATATATTCATAAACATATAAGGTACAATAATTTTAGTTTCTCATATCAAACCTTTGCTTGACCTTGCATTGATAGTTAAACTAATCAGTCAATCAATAAGTGAGTGTTTCATAAATTTTCCCCGATTTTCCCTTATCTGTTAAGGTTTCTTTTATATACTTGAACTTTTGCTTATCATTGAGTGACTCTAGCAATGCCTCAATCATTCTGTTTTTAAAGTACTCATAGTGTGCCTATGACAATCTATCTACATGATTTATCAGCTTTATTCTATGTTTTAGATCTAATAGCTTATAGAGCTCAATCAATCAATCCATCAATTAGTCAGCTTCAATTAGAGCTGAGCATATTCACTCTAAAGCAATTAAATAACATGGCTCTCATACGATAAATACTTATGAGCCAGCTTGTCAATCATTCAGTCTGTCAATCATATAAACAACATCATATACAAAAGCAACAACAACAACAACAACAACCAGAACAGAGTTGATGTCGATGTGTGTACCTCGCTTCAGACGCTTCTCGTTGCGCTTGTGAAGACAACAGCCGATGACAAATACATTGAGCAGCACCACTGTAATGCCCGCTGCGACGCCAACGAGCAGCATGCCCGATGTGCCACCCAGCGGTGTCTGACTGGTGGTTGGCGGTCCGCCGCCCAGCGAGGAAGCTGGCTGTGAGGGTGGCGGCGCTTCTGTTGCGAGTTGCGTATGGCATAAAACAATTCCAATTAAGTGCAGCGTTGAAGGAAAAAGAGAGAGATCATTGATTGGAGCGGGACGACACTGAGAGAGAGAGAGAGAGAGAGACAGGAAATAGACCTAACCTATCTCTCTCTCGTCTTCAGTTCATTGTCAGGCGAATGAGCATAAATGCCAAATGGCATGGCGCGCATAAATCAATCAATCAAGGTACAGCGGCTGGCGTGGACTTTACTTTGGTGCTTACCTTTGGTCTGGGCACGCGTCAAATCCGGCAGGTAGGAGCTCTGGCCCAAATCGTTCCATGCCATCACCGAAAACAGATACAGCGTATTCATGCGCAGCCCGCCGATGGTCAGCTTGTGGCTGTTGGGCAGTCCGTCGATATATTTGTACTGCTCGCGGTCAGCCATGCTGCATGAGAGAGGGAGAGAGAGAGAGGGAGAGAGGGAGTAGCAAATGCATGAGAGACAATTTCATTAGTGCACGTGACATTTGCAGTAATTGCAATGGAATGCACTCCAGGCACTCCATGAGGTGGAGAGGGAGGAACTGTCCTTGTACATACCGATAGCGCACACGGTAGGAGGCCTTCAGGCCACCATCGAAACCCGGTGTCCAGGCCACGGTGACCGTGTCGTGGGTGACATTCAGTATATTAAGACTGAGCGGTGGCTCCGGTGGTGAGGTAATGTCCAGACGCACTGTTTCCACATCCTCGCCCAGCTCATTGCGTGCAACGCACTCGTAGGCGCCATAGTCGGCCGGCGCCACCTTCTCCACAATCAGCGACGACTCGTAGGTGAGCGAGTCAATTTTACGCTCCTCCAGCTCATACTTGAACGTATGATTGATGGGCAGATCCTTGCCGTCCTGGCGCCAAATGAATTGCGGCTTGGGCGACGCCTGCGCCCGGCAAGGCAAGCGTCCGCGTTCGCCCGTGCCGCTAGCAGCGCGCAGCAGCGTCGGCGACTTGGCGATCTCGGGAGCAACTGCAATGCCCAGAATTAGAGAATGAACGGGATTTAGTTGACTCACCAGCTACACACATTTGACTATGAGCAGAACGTCACGATTGGTCGGATTGGCCACATGATTGTCGGCCACGCAGCGAAAGTTGCCCACATCCTCGCGCTGGGCGTTCTTGATGTGCAGATAGGCGGTGCCATTGGTGAAGGTCGTCGTGGTCTTCGCCTTCATGTCGTAGCCCACGCGCTCCCACTTCACATGCTCCTCGGCGAGCGGCTTGCCCTCCACGCTGCAGGACAACATGGCATCCTCGCCGGGATTCACAATGATATTCTCCGAGACAGACTTGATGGTGGTGCCGTCTAAGCAGTAGTGATAGATTGGCTAAGGAATTCTCTTCTAGTCAGGATTAGGTCACTTACATTCCACAACGACTGTGATATTAATGCTCGCCTTGCCCTGCGAATTGCTCGCCGTGCAAGTGTAAATGCCAGAGTCCTCGCGATGCAGCTTGGTGAAGTTGAGCACAGCGCCATCGGCAAAGATGCGATGCTCGCTGGCCGTGATGCTGCCGCTGGTGTCCTGCGGTATGGGTGTGCCATTCTTTGTCCAGGTATAGCTAATCAGCGCTGGATTCGCATTCGCCTGCAACGGCACCTGCAGCGACTCACCCTCCAGACCCACCGACGTGGACGAGGGCGGCGGCACGAACTTGGGACGATCTGAATGAGGGCACACATTAGAATTACAATTTCATTGCATCATTCCATTTCCAGTTCCATGGAGTTGCAAAATTTAAATTGAGAATTCGAGTTGGCATTCAGACAGAGTCTAATTGCTCAATTAGTACATCGAGATGAACTAAATACTTACATAGGACATTCAGGCTGATGGCCTCGTGCACGCTGCGCTGCAATGCCTCGTTGGCGCTTTGGCAAGTGTAGACCACACCGTTCATATCCTGGGTGATGTTTAGCCTGAACTCGAGCGTGGAGACTGTGCCGCCCCAGAGACCTGGCTTGGACGTGTTATTAATGCCTGTAAAGGAAAAGCAGCAGCAGCAGGAGCAGCAGCAGCCAATGAAAGAGACAAAATGGGCGTGATTTTATTTTAGTGACTGAACTGACTGGACGCTGGGCTGAGCTGAGCTGAGCTGGGCTGGCTGGCTGGCAACCAGACCGGATGTTGTCGTGGAAACGCCTTTAAAAAATGCATCAGCATCAGCATCAGCTTGGCTAGCCTCTGCAGCAGCAGCAGCAGCAGCTGCCCATTTTGACAACGGCGCCACCAAGTCCATGCCTTTGCCCGCCCTGGCGGCTGGGCAAACTTCCAAATTGTGCGCTGCTTATGGTACGTACCTTCAATGGATATGCCATCCTTCCACCAGGACAGCTTTGCCGGCGGATTGCTTGAGCTGGAGTCACAAATGATGGTCGCCTCCATGCCAGGTCTCAGCTCTTCCGGTTCAATGCGTATTTTTACCGTCTCTGGCGCAACTGTAAGCAGAGCCAGAGCATATAATAATGGCCAGAGCGACAAACGACCAGCAGCAGAACTACTTACAGTGCACACTCAGTGTGGTGGACTCGAATAGCGGTATTTCGGTGGCACTGTTCGAGGCCTCGCAACGGTATTGTGCCTGATTGTCGGTCACGTTGGCCAAAATTGTTATTTCGGCTGAAACTGATTTGTCTGCGGCCCGAATTATAGAGTTGATCTGCAAAAGTAAATTGGCAAAAGGTAATAAATATAGATACGAGAGATTTCTATATATATGTATAAATGGAGCAGAGTATATAAGAGAGAGGGAGAGAGAGAGAGAGAGAGTGTGAGGGAGAGAGCTATGAGGTGAGTAGCTATGGCTTGCAATTTCTGAAGCTAACTTTTATAAGCTCTGTATTTCTGTTAACGCTTTGATTAAAGTTCATTTTAAAATCTATTATATATTATATAAACTATATATATATCTAGAGAATAACAGCTATAGCCAGCGGAAATAATCTAGTAATCTACCTGCCCATGCATCCAATGATAATCCTGAGCAATATCTATAGTTTATAGCCATCCCTAGCTTAAGTGCACTATGGGGAATTTTGCTGTTTTTCGGGTATTTAGTGTTTTTCTAAAAGTATTAAAACTATGTTTTTTTTTAAAGCTAGCATCTTTAGAAAACTTCAAACTTTTAGAAACAATACCCACAGTGTTAATTAACATTCCAGTTTTAAGCCTAACAGCTGTTAAAGTCAGCTTTTTTCCGAAGAACACGTGCCTTTATATTGAAATTTTTGGTAGCCGATTTTCAAATTGTCATTACTCAAAGACCATGAATAATTTTAAAGAAATTTAAAAAGGATATCAATTATAAGACTTTATACTATGTGTTGAATGAGCCAACTTTTTGTATTTATGCTTGTTCTATTAATATTTTGTAAAATTTGCTAATGTTATCCAATGCCGTTTCTTGTAAAGGAATTTCAACTTTGAGAAGCCATATAAAAAAACTAGAAGGGCTAATAAGTGTAATTCCAATTGTATGTCGTAGAGTCTTTGAGTATGATTTTAATGCACTTTGTCTCAATGTGCACTTTTCCGCGCAATCGGCGCAAATTAATTTCTTGCAGGTGTCTACGAGGCTTCGAACGTTGAGCTGAATGCTGTTTGGCTCAATGGGAACTGCAAATCTAACCATAAAAGAGTAAATCTTGATTTTCTTAAGGCGAAACTGAATAAGCTTAATTCCCATTTTCAATGGGTTCAGGGTATAAAAATTATAACTGTTACGGTCCCTGCTAAAAAGTTAGTTAATTCGATGCCAACCGCTTACATGCCTTTATAAAAGCAAAAGGCTTAAGTACAAAATATTATTTACAATTTTTAGTTATCGTTTTTCATCATATTTTTATATATTTTTTATGATTTTTTTTTTTTAGTGTGTTCAATGAAATTGACGTGTTTTTTTAGTTATTTAATTTTAGTTAATTCTACGTTGAAAATTTTTACAACATTCTTTTGGTATCATTCAATAAATACTCTTATCTATTTCAAAAATTTTTTGCTTTAAAAAAAATATTTTCAAAAGACTTGAAAAGTTGCTATAAAGCTTAAAAAGCATACTGTGCCAATAATTATGTTCGTCACTGTATGTATTTAAAATTAAATTTGAATCAAAAAGTTGTTTGCAACTATAGGTTTTTCTTATCGCATATACTATATACTCCAAGTGAGTTTCATTGTGCATTGAGCTTTGAGTCTCTTGCTCAAAAGACCTTAGGAATTCAGCTGAATGTTTTCCTTTGCCTGCAATACACATTTACAAACTTTTGTTTAACTATAATGTGTAGACTATAGAGCTATAGACAGCTATGTCAAACATGAAGGCTTTATATATAAATTCATGGAAAAAGTGAAATCACCTTAAGCTTCCCCTTATATAATCCAAGCAAGAAATTTGTGTACTTTCTTGCCTGCCTGCCTGGATGCCTGGCTGCGTCAAACAATATAAACTACTTTTACTCATGCCTGCTGCCACATATATACAGGGTATGCAGTAACGCATAGTAAGAGCTAAGAGCAGCGCACAAAGTGTGTTAAAAGCAAAACAACTCGAGGCCATGTGCTGCATATGCAAAGCGGGTGACACAGACAGACGGACAGACGGCAGTGGGAGAGAGACAGGAAGACAGACAGCCAGACGGACAGCCGTGTAGCTGGAGGAGCAGCTGGCGGGCGCAGCATTAAGAGCTGCGGGCATAAAACACAGCGCATTTTAATTTTGTTGATAAAATATCATTTAATCTGCGCGCACACAGATGAGCAGCCGCACGGGGCACCGCAGGCGGCGCCTTACGGCTGAGATAGATGGCAAGCAAACCGCAATGGTGATAAAGATGGCACAACAGAGAAAGAGAGAAAGAGAGAGAGGAGAGTGGAGGCAGAGTGCGCTGGGCGTGTAGCAGTTGCTTGTTTCCGTTGCTGTGACAGCCAGCCACAGCAGCAGTCGACGCTGGCTAGTTGCCTTTTTGTTGCATATCAAGTTTACAGCCGGAGGAAGTCGTCGCCGCTTCGCCAACGCCCATAAGTATGCAACAGCAGCTCGACAGCTCAGCAGCTCGACAGCTGGCGCATTTGCGACCACTTCCGCTGCAGCTGAACTCAGCGCAAGATTTAATTTTGAAGCTTAGCTCAGGCAACGACAATTGCTCGATAGCAGCAGCAGCAGCAGCAGCAGCATTCACCATCATCAGTTATGCAAAGG
This sequence comes from Drosophila buzzatii, assembly GCA_035045845.1. Taxonomy (NCBI): domain Eukaryota; kingdom Metazoa; phylum Arthropoda; class Insecta; order Diptera; family Drosophilidae; genus Drosophila; species Drosophila buzzatii. Next base: position 10,935,251 of record JAWNOS010000244.1, on the reverse strand, counting down.
TGCCAAAGGATATGCCTGGCGTGCTGACATTAAAGTGGCTGCAGATAAAATGCCACAACCAAAGCCAACATCGACTCTGACTCCAGCTGCGCTTTCAGCCTTATTAGCACTTTCAGCCCATAAACCGGAAGCGGAAATGGTCAACAATAGCGCCATTATTGTTTGCCGCATGTTTGTTGTTTGTCTGTTGTTGATAGCATAACGACTCCAGCTGCGTGTGTGTGTTTACATTTTCTATCTCTATTGCACTCGTGTCTGTGTGGGTGCTGTGCTGCATATGCAAAATGTAAAAAAAAGCTGCAGCATTTTCGTGCTTAACTGACTGCCTAATACTCGTTTACATATTAGAGTTGTATTTAATTTTGTTAATTTATTTATATTTAAATTAAATTAATTATGTTTTCATATCATCTATAGATCTCTATTTTTTTTTTTTTTTTTTTTTAGATTTGCTTTTGTCCTTGACTCTATAGCGCATGCTAAAGAGATGGCTTAATGCCTTTATTTTCTATTATATTCTACTTAATTTATATCACGATTATCTAGGGGCTGGCATCTTCTTAGACTTCTGGTTATCGTATTGACGAGTAGGCTTAGATTTCTATTGCTATACAAATAATATTAGCTCTGAAGCTATGCTAGACATTGGATTTTCCTATTTGTCAAGCTCCCAAAAAATTTATAAAAATCGATTTTCTTGAAAACTATAAAAGACATCCATAGAGTAAGGATTGCTGAGCCTCTTTTTATTTATTATAATAATTTATTTAATAATAATCAAGTTCTAGCAATCATAGCTACGTCTATCACTAGGCCAATTGATTAAAATTCCATTATATAAGTTAAGGATACATAGTAGGCTGGATTCTCCTATCAGACATTCGAGAAGAGAACACTAACTACGGAGCTGATGCTATTCAGTTTATTCGTTTATTTGTTTCTAAATGATACAAAATTATATCAAATATGTTCTTTCATTGAATCTAAGTCTATTTGTCTATGCGTTTAACTTATATTTTTATGCTACACTGATTTATACAAATAATAATTATATATATTTATTCCATTTCAAGTCTCTCTAGTCTATCGCTCAGCTCTTCACTCTCATTAGCAAACCAATATGCTCTCATTTTGCTCTCTAAAGCCATATAAAACAAAGAAGGAAAAAAAGTAGATATAGTAAAGCTCACCCGTTTGTCGTTTTTGTACCACGTTAGCGTTGCCAACGGATTGCCGCCCGATGAGACACAGAGGAGTTTTTGCACCGACCCGGCTGGTATAATTTGTCCTTCCATATAGCCCGAAATTAATGGCGGAGCGGGCGGATCTGCAAGGAGCAAAAAAAAAAAAAAAAAATAGAAAAAAGTAGATAGAAAGGCGTCAGCATACAGCATAGCGTAAAGGACAAAGAAAAACAAATGTTGGCCAAAAAAACACACACACAGAGAGAGTGAAAAAAGAAACTTGGCCAGCAAATTATGGCCTACTAAAAGAGGCATCCGTAGCCAAGGACCAACCGCTGCGCAGGGTAAGCAGCGGGGCCCAAACAATAAAAATTAAAATTATTTAATTTGCCGCGCATAAAGTACAAGCAGCTCGAGGGCCCAGCACACACATATATATATATATATTATATATATAGTCACATAAGGCACAAAATGGCCTTGAATTTGCCTAAAATCCCGAACAGCTGGCAGGCAAGAGAAAGGGGAGCAATGCTATGCCTCTAGCGCTGGCAGCTGCAGCTTGTCAGCGAGGGATAGAGAGTGAGAGAGAGTGGGAAGAACTCGGACCCTGGGCCCGGGGGTATGGGTAATAAATGTAAATCTCACAGTCGGGTTGCGGCTCCGCCCCCGCTGTTTGTGAATGCTGGTCAGAAAAATTAATTAGCGCTGCAGGAGCGCTGCTGCACATAAAGGACGCGTGGATGACAACAACACAAGTCAGGCCTGGCCAGAGCCAGAGCCAGAGCCCACCAGCGGGGCCTTCAAGTGCTAGGCTGGCTTTGTTTACAACAGTTGTTGCCGCTGGCCACGCTGGATAAGTCAAAGACTGAAACTAGAAATTGGCCAGAGAATAGCGCAATTATTAATAAGCCCTGTGCACAGGGGCCTTGTGACCAAAACTTGGCTTGCCATCTTGTTATGCAGAAGTGAGAACTGTCAGAGCTCATTGCCATGCTCTCTTATCACAGTTTAACACCCTCCCTTTCCCACTCACTCTCTCCCGCTCTCTGTATGTTTGACTTGTATTCGTGTTTTGCGCTTTTTCCTCACTCTGTTCACTCTTATAATTGAGGCAAATGAAGAGTGACGTCGAACATGGCATAATGGAGTTTAAGACACCTCTCTTTGTGCCACCTGGCAAATAGAGATGAGGCTGGACATGAGCCAACAGCATCAGCTACAGCTACAGCAACAACGGCAACTAGTTTAGTTAACAAATTGACAGGCGTTGAGGCTCTGCTGCCAACTGATTGGAACTCAAACTCTGAATGTTGCTAATGACAGTTCGCTTCAATGCTGCCAAACAGGTCTACGGCTCAAAAAAAATTAAATAAATGAGATTGACTACGAGAGCAAGGCATATAAATTACTCTGGCTTATTAATTCTTAATTCACATAATTATGCAGGCTATCAAATATTTATCAGAGAATATTTTTAAATATGCTGCTGCTGAGTAGATCTATAACTAGTTCAAGTAAAGCGTCTCTGTGAGCAGTAGCTGAAGTCTACTTGGTTTCAGTGTTGCCAGAGGAAAATCTAAGCTAGAATAAGTTAAAAAATGTAAATAAAAATCTTTTAAAAAAAAGCTAACTATAAAAACACTTGATGTATAACTTTTTAATTAAATTTTAATGTTTTTAATATATTAAAAATTATATTAATAAAATGATGTTATCAATTTCATTATTTTTTTCCTCATATTTGTCAGATGTTTTAATTAAAGCTAAGTGCTTTACAGGCACTTTATAATTAAAACATTTGCCACGACGGCGTAATACATATCTGCAAAATTAAAAAGAGTATGCTAAGTATACACTAAATAACTAATCATTTCAAAAACAACCCATATTCATTCAAACCTATTGCAATTTAGTTTTGACGATGTTGACTTGACTGAATACGCGTTCAACAGCAGCATTCGACCAAGAAAGCGATAATATGTGTATAGCAAATAATGACAACTGCTGAAAGGATTTATTTCCGCTAGCATTCTTATAATTGAGAACCTCTGCTCAAAACGAAGTAAAAAACAAAGTAATTTCTTTCTCTTCCCAAATGATTAAATGGATTTGTTCGAATTGAGCAACAGTTGCTTCAACATTTGTATAATTAAGTAATTCCAGCAAAGGAATTATATCGGTCGGTTACTTATTTGCACGTATTATGTTTCTACGGCAAAAACCTCTAATTTAAATGTCAAAATTACTTTCGGCATTTTTCACAAATATTTCAAGCGTTTGATGTTACCGTAGTATGACCAAATAATATTACCATAGAATTGCGCACATACTATCATAAGATACCAAAATTCACCGAAAAATACTATTTCAGTTTGATTTGCCCCTTTAAATGCACAGAAAAATACTTTACAATCTCTAAAAAAAAATCTTTATATAGAAACTTGTTTAAAGTGAAAATAAGCTTTATAAAATTTGAAATAAGCTAGATTTTAAGCTATAAGCATTTTAACCATTTTCTAAGCTACTTCTTTCTGAAATATGCTAGATCTAGCTTTAAATATGCTAAAATGGCAACACTGCTTGGTTTAGTCATCATTAGATTTATATACAGGCTATTGATTCAGCTTGATTCTTAAAGCTGTTAAGTTATCTATTTATACTACAGAGCTAGGACAGCTGCTCTGTAGAATCTCCATTTTTGCCTTCGCTTAGACAAAATATGAAATATTTGAGCTAATAAATATACCGAAAAGAAAAGCTCACACCAATTGCTTTTGCTTTTAATTTTATTTGCAAATGGGCTCTGATTGGACTGTTCTGAATTTTGAATTTTAAATACAGCCAAGAAAAAATAAAAAATCTATATATTGAAGCAAATGAAATATTGCTTCCCCTCACTAATACTACACTATCAAATTGCTTCTAGCTAAAACTAAACACAAATTGCTGATTACTTGTTCACTGGAAATTTGGTACATTTACATGAATTTAGAGCAAGCCGCAGCCTGTGAAGACGATGCTGCGATTGAGCTTGCCGTTCTTGGTGCCATAGCATTGAAGGCTGTCGAGTATCTTGCTGCCCTGGATAACCTGGCCAAAGCCGATGCGGCTGCCATTGGCAACGCTGAGGGGCTTGAACGATATGGAAAATGAGATATTTTTGTTGAATCCTTGCAGAAAGTCCTTGCTAAAGGAGAGGATGTAGGCGGACGCTCCATGATCTATGATTTTGGCATCGTACTCCAGCGGCTGGTTTAGATCCGAGTTGCCATGCTCTAACAAATCCACATCCATCCAGAGACTTGGAAATAGTCGCTTGATGATGAGCTTCTGATGCATATTGCAAATGCAGGCTCGCACCATCTGGAGCACAACGACGGGAGCCGATTCGGTGTAAAGCTGGACAAGAATGCGACCCAGGGGACGTGAACCCTTCAGGAAGATGTCCAAGTAGATGGTTGGACGCAATAGATTCCAGCGTTCCTTGTCCGTCCTGGGCATTGTAATGTTATAGCCTTTGTATTTGGCCAAACCCGTCTGGGGCATATTAAACGGGGGTACGACCTCCTTGCCCTTCTTCTTGGTTGAGCTACCCTTCTTCTCGATGCCCGTATCGAGCCCGCTGACCACATCCTTGAAGCGTTTACCAATATCCCGATTCTCCATATCGAGCCGATCGAGCTGCTTGAGTGTGTACGGCAGCGAGGACATCGTGTAGACACGCTCATAGCGAAACGGCACGATGTCCCCGTGGGTGCGCATCGTCTTTGAGAGTTCGACAAGCATCTGGATATTCTTACGTGTACGCTCCATGTACTGCATTGCCACCTGGCGCAAAGTAATTACTCCGGTTACCCGAGTCGCCTGGAATCCCGGCGGCTTCGTATCGAGTTCGCTCGTCATCCCAAGGACCCGCTCACGATGCTCTCGCCACGCGGCGATGTGTTCAGAATTGTGTAATTTTTTGGTCGGCTTCTTATTCTTCATCTTCAATAGAGCCTTCGCCTTGGCCATTGCCTTGGACTTTGGCTCTGGCTTGGGAGCAATTTGAACGGTTTGCATAGCATTGAATTCTGCTGATCCCATCGAATTGACGGACTGACATCGTGGAAACTCGTACTGGGACATATCGCTAACCAAGCTGAATATTAACGGTCTATCAATATAGGTAAAATGCAGTCACTATCAATTTTTGAAAGAATTTTTTTTATTCATTTGCAGCCCTATATGACCCTATATGATTTGCTTATAAAACTGAATGGACTGTCCCAAGCTAAAACTACAAAATTTTCACATCTGATACATGCTGCCAGGTCTACCCCGTTGAACTTTACAAATTTAAGCATCTAACATCTAATCCACTCAAAGTACATTCAATTTGGCCTTGACTTAACGAATCTGTATCGGCATCTGAAGAGTTCAGAGCACGCCGCAGTCGGTGAAGGCGATGCCACGGCTCAGGGTGCCATTCTTGGTGCCGTAGCTCTGCAGGCAATCGAAGATCTTGCTGCCCTTGACGACACGACCGAAGCCGATGCGGGAACCGTTCACCACCTGCAGCGGCTTGAAGGAGATGGAGAAGGGAATGCTGTCGCCGAAGCCCGTCAGATGGCTCTTACTAAAGGACAGCACATAGCCGCTGGCGCCATGATCAATGATCTTGCCATCGTACTCCAGGGGATTATTCAAGGCCGTATTGTTCTCTGTGGGCAGCTCAACGTCCAGCCAGAGATTGGGAAAGAGGCGTTTGATCTGGAACTTGCTGTGCATGTTGCACATGCAGGCGCGCACCAGCTGGAGCACTACGACTGGCGCTGCCTCCGTGTAGAGCTGCACGACAAAGCGTCCCAATGGACGTGCATCCTTCAGATACATGTCGAAGTAGATGCGCGGACGAAAGAGCTGCCAGCGCTCCTTGTCCGTCGCGGGCAGCCTCATGTTGAAGGGCTTGTACTTGGCCATGGCGCGATCGGGCATCACAAAGGGCTGCGAGTCCCGCTTGTTGACGGGCCCATCCCCCTTTAGGCCCGAGTCGATCTCACTGTTGATGGCCAACAGACGCTTGCCAATATCGAAATTATCCTGCTCCATGTGCTCCAGATCGGATATGATGGCCGGCACCGCAGACATCACATACGGAGCATCATAGCGAAACGGCTGGATGGCACCGTGGGTGCGTATCGTCTGGGACAGATTGAGCAGCATATGGATGTTCTCCTTTGTGCGTGTCATAAAATGTTCCGCCTCGATCCGCAGCCCATTGACACGTGTCTGGCGCACCGCATTTATTCCGGGCGCCGCCTGATCTATATCGCTGACGATGTTCAGCAGACGCTCCCGATGCTCGCGCCACATTGTGTAGCGCGCCACCTCCGTAACGCCCATTGGCTTCTTGGCTGCACCCGGTTTCAATTTCAATTTCAATTTCTTTTTCTTATAGCCCACGGACTTGCTCTTCTGCACAGCAGCGACCTCCTCGACTGGCTCCTCGAGCGAAAACTCTGATAGGCATTTCGGCAGCTGAGAGTACATCTTGGCAAAAATCAAGGAAATTTAACAAACTGATCAATCTGTAAACTGATGTAATCGTGTCAACAATAAATTACAGAAACTAACTTCGATGCGACATTTGAGGCAGAGATTCAATCAAACTTTACAGGGTATAAGCATATACGAAAGAGAAATAAATAAATCTCGGCTTAATACTTACAGAGCACATTAATCGTATGCGTGGCCACAACATTCTCAGTTAGCTGCATATTGAGGCCATGGCAGATGACCACCAGGGAGCGCTTGTTGGGCTCCACAATGGTGGTGATGTTCGAGCTGGTGGTCCAGCCGCCTGCAATGAATGACAATTGAAAGATAATTAGCAAATGCTCAGAGCAGCGCATAAGCATAGCCAGCGGCTCAAATCCAGTTCAATTAGTTAGTTACTTACCCTCTGGACTGATGGTCGTCTTGGAGGTGGCATTGCGTATCTGACGTCCGCCCACCATCCATTTGATCTCGGCTGGCGGATTCGATGGCGCTGTCGTGCACATCAGTGGCACAACATCGCCGACGCGCGCCTCCGTTGGTCCTGTCACTGTGACTTGCGAGGGTGCGACTGTAATGTAATGGAAGTTGTATGGGTTATAGACAGATATGGGGAGCTATAAAGTGCGTGTGTGTGAGGCACACACACAGCAGTAATTTCGCATGGCATTAATATTTAATAAGCCTGCGTCAGTGCCTCACTTGTGGCATGCCGCGTGGCTTAGATACACATACATAGAGAGGGAGGGATGGAGGGAGAGAGTGAGTGAGAGAGAGAGTGCTGCCTAGCTGCCTGAATGCAAATGATGACTGAGTGACTGAGTGACAGGCGTCTCAGGCTCTGCCTTGGCGAGCTATTACCTAATGCCAGTAACGAAAGTGGCAGAAGCTGAAGCTGTAGCTGTAGCTGTAGCTGTAGCTGCAGCTGCCTTCTGGCTGCTATTTTTCTTGATGGATAAGTGCAGCAGCAGCAGCAGCAGCAGCAGCAGCAGCAGCAGCGGCAGCAGCAGCAGCGGCAGCTGTGCATATATTACGCATACGCCCCGCTGGACCAATTCGTAAGCAGAGCAGAGTGAGAGCAGAGGGGAAAAAAACTTCGTCTCGATATGTTTCGCATATAAATAAACATTATGAATTCTTAACTTCTCGCAGCTTTTGCCATACATCTTCATTCCGATCACACACACACACACACACACACACACACACACACACACACACACACACACACACACACACACACACACACACACACACGACACACACACATGAGCTGCTGCAGGAATTTCAATGTGTATTCCAGCTACGTCTTCATTTTTGTGCCACATTTTGTTATACATAAATAATGCGCAAAGCGAGCGCAGCTGAAGTCAAAATGATGCTGTGTGTGTCTGAGTGTGTGGCCACTCTAAAAAAGGAATGAAAATAGGGTAAACAAAGGATGGTTAAGTAAGAGCAAGAGCCAATTTGATTGGCCAGACAAGTTGGCCATGTCCGAGTGCATGAAATGGGGCTGGGATTAGCTCTAGCTCTAGCTCTAGGCACGTGCTGACAGCCTTTCATTATGCAGGTAAACTAACGCTAAACAGCGACAATTCAGCTACGGCCACTCGCCTCGCTTTCAAATTTGAATATCACGCATACGCAGCGCCTGCCCTCAAGTAGCCCATTTGCATGTTAGACACACACAAGACAGAGGCAGCGACAGAGGCAGCGACAGAGGCAGCAGCAGAGCAGACCAAAATAGTAGAGGAGTTGATGCTTTAGTAACTGCATGCAAATGACGTCGACTAACGACGTTTTTTGGACAGACAAGTCGCGCGTTGCCTGCACAGCCTGATTGCAATTGTTGTATGAGATGTGGGCGTGGGTGTGGGCGTGGGCGTGGGCGGGGTTTTATGCTATTTGGCACTTGAAAAGAATTTGCATTGCTTGATTTGACAAAGCCAAGTGGGTGCGGGTTGGGTGGGTTTGGTTGCTTGGATGAGAGTGCAAACTTAAGCTTAATTGCAAAAGAAAGCGCACAGAGTGTGTGAGCGAGAGGGGGAGAGAGAGGAAGGGAATGAGAGTTAGAGTTTCAGTCAGGCTTATTTTCGCTTTGAGTCGCGTGCCAAGTGGCAAGCTGCAAAGGACGACTGTTGACACAAACCAGCGACAGCATTTGAGTGTAAGCATAAGTGTGTGTGCGAGTGTGTGTGTGGGCGTCAGAGTGTGTAAATATGAAAATTAACGAAATACAATTAGGCAAACATGCAAAGAAGTCGAGGCGTCGTTGCAGCAGCAGCAGCAGGCAATTGCCAGCATCTGCATAACGAGAAGCGACTCGACTCGACTCGACATGACTCGACTCGACTTGACTGCAGCCGGCAGGACACGCAAATTATCTGCTAGCAGAGCATTAAGGGCAGCTGGCTCGCTCACTTTGATGATGCTGCTGCTGGCTGGATATAGAGGGTTGGCTTGGGTTGGGGCTGGGCTGAGTGGTTGCACTTACATAGCACAGTCAAATCAACTTCCGCCTTGAGCGGCGTCTGTGACATCACGTTGCTCGCCTCGCAACGGAAACGCGCCTTGTTGTCGCTCGCCTCGGCGGTGAACGTGTATATGTTCTCCGATAGCCGGCCGGAGGTTCTGCAAGCAAGTTGATGGAGATAATGATGGCAACAGCAATGACAACGAGCGGCAGCAGCTGAGCTGCTTCACTTACCTGTAGGCCATGCGTATTTGTGAATTGTTTTTGTACCAGATGAGCTGCGCGGGCGGATTGCCGCCGCGACTGCGACAAATGAGCTCCACCGTCTGGCCGCGCCGTAGCGTTTCAGTGGGCGAATAGCCCTCAATGTACGGCGGTCCCGGTGGATCTGTGAATGCCAAAGCAAAATGAAAAAAAATATATATAATATAGCAGGATAATGCTTAATGTATATACTATCTATATATATTTGTGTGTGTGTGTGCATATTTAATTGTATTTGTGTCTGCCACAAATAAATTCAATTTACACTAAAACAAATGTGGCACGGCCATAGAGTCCTGCCATAGTCCTGGCATATGCAGTTTTTAATTGAAGTGTTTGCCTGGGCAATCGTTTATGTGGTCAAAATGCATTATTTTCCCGATTTCCCGTTTTCCCGTTTCCCGTTGTTTACTTTTTACTTGTTTGTGGCGCGGCGGTGGGCGTGGCATATCTGCATTGCATTTACTTGTGCTGTCTGTAATTTTGCATGTTTTGTGGGCGTTTTAATCACATTGCAAATACCACAAGCAAAAAGCGACCTTTAAAGGCCTCAAAAAAAATTAAATATGAAATTGAAACAAATTTGAGCAGCTGCCAAAGGTGCGTATACATAATGCGTGCTTTAAAGAGAGGCCACGACCTGAGCCATAATCTATGCCAAACAGATGCACAGAGAGAGAGAGAGTGCGAGAAAGAGTAAGTGTGAGAGGGAGGGAGAGGGAGAGGGGGAGTTTGTGTAGCCGGCACACAATTAAATTAATATCACTTAAAATATTGTGTACGCGTATCGTTTGCGTAGGGGATTTGCCCATGACTATGGCCCCAGCATGTGGCCAACTGAATCCGATTACAGAGCCGTACGGGTCCTTGACGGGCGGGAGAGGTCAGTGCGCGCGTGTGCGGGGTGCTGTGTGTTCGACGAGGGCTGCTCTGCAATAATAGCGCATAATTAAGCACCGAGGCGAGCAAATATGTATGGCCCAACTGCACGGCAATGTGCATGTCCCACAGATACGCGTAAGTGTAGCCGCAATTAAGATGTATAAATATTTATAGCCAACACACACACACGCACGTGTGTGTATGTGTTTGTGTGTGGATGATGATAGCGATTAAAACGGATCTATCACATGTTTATATGCGCTTTGGCAGCTGACCAAGCTACAATTTTTATATTTTGCCAAATGAAGCGCCAATTGATAAACAATTAAGCAATTAGTTCTCTTTGAGCAGCTTTCGAGTCTAAATGAGCTATTAAAAGTGGATCTATTTTGCTGTTACGTAATGCCCAATATCAATTGATACATTTTCAGTGCTGCCAAGTAATTGAATAATAATTTAATTTGATTGATTGCGAGTGACGGCGATCTGAAGCTGACTTTTTCTTATAAAGGCTTGGCAAGACTAAAGCAAAATATTCTGGTTTTTATTTTATATTATATATAGTTTCATAATTAGTCTTAGACTTATAACAGTCCTATCATATATATAAAATATTATATTTATATTCTCACTTCAATTTATGACAAAAATTTTGTGTTTTCATATTTAATTCTTAATTGAAATATAATATTGTAGACATTTCCTTTATATTGTGTGCAACTGATTTATTTAGCTTTATATTTTATTTAAATATCAAAACTATTCTAATGAAATAACAAATTAATCTAATTTGAATTAAATCTTTTACTTGTTTAACTTTCAAGTTTACAACTTCCTTGAACAAATTTCATTTATTTCACTAAATCTAAAATTTCTTCTTATGTTTAAATTAAATTTCTACACTTTGCTGACTAACAGCTGCAAGAAAAGCTACAAACTGCCCAGCTTCAATGCCTATTCAAGTAATTATGCCGAAAGTAACTAGCTTACCTACTCTAATTTAGTGATTCTTAACTACCAGAAGAACGTCCATTCGCTTCGAGTTTCAATTTAACAATGCCTTTAAGCTTCAGTTGCGCAGCTTAAATAAGCGAATATAGTGAGAGCGAGCAAGGAAGGTGAAAAGGAAGCACAGAGAGCGAAATCACAAGAACATCGAGCACAGTGAGAGCAAGCGAGCGCAGGTAGAGCCACTTATCCGCGCTTACAAAACAAATTCGAGCCAATCAGAGCTCACAAATAAATGCTGAGAGTTGCTCGCTGTCTGCAAATAAGTAAGTGTCTTTCACTCACACCTGCGAGAGCGAGCGATTGCTCGTTCCCGATCGAACGGAAACCTGCATATGTATGTGTGAGTGAAGAGCGATTGCAATACTGTTTCCTTCTCACTTGTCGACGACTTGTAGACGAAAGTAATTAGACTGTTTCCTTCTCACTTGTCGACGACTTGTAGACGAGCATCATTCGTATCGCTATGCGAACGATGTTCGGGAAAAGAGCACACGAATAGTGCAAAGCAGAAACGCTCAAACGAAACTCAACACGAGCAGAACCACGAGCTTTTGTGAGAGAGCGAGAGCGAGTGAGTATGATTTTTTCAGCTTAATCTCGCAAAGAGAGCGTAAGGAAGCACGATTAGTTGATATTTGCGAGCAATGCTTATACATAATTACTTAGTATCACACTCGTGTGCTTGGCATACGATGTAGTAGTTAAATATTCTACTGAACATAAAAACGTCGCACATCGGACAGATTCGATTGATTAGTATTGATTATGCAACGATAATTGCAATGGCTCACTCGGCGCACGTTAAAGACATAATAAAACGAGTTTAGTATGTGAGCTGCTCATTGCCTGTTGGTGGCTGGGGCAATTCGAATTCAATCTATTTTGTCAACAGGCATTGGCAGCATTTGGCCAAAGAGCACGAAGTGGCTAAATGAATGGCAGCTCCAATAATAGCCTTGTGGTCAACTACAGCTATAGCTTCAGGCAGCTGGAACAGCAGGCAATGCATAAATAGCAAACATAATTAATTTGAATATGGTGCACGTAATGTGTGCGATAGAGAGAACAAGAGAGAGAGAGAGAGAGAGAGAGAGAGAGCGCGTGAGGGGAGCTGCCTACGTTGGTTACCACTGAACAAAGCTGGCAATCAATAACAGAAGTTTGAAATGCGTCTGGGCACTGGGCACGCAATTGTTGTGACCTCTTGTGCCGCGGCATTCCATCCGCATTCACACACATCACACACAATAACCTGTGAACCCATGCAGGAGCGAGAGCCGTAGCAGCTGGTCGTCGCATTAGAATTTAAAAACTAATTAATACGCGCGCCAATTGCGCAATTAGCGGCCCGGGCTGGTCATCAGAGCAGCGGCTGTGGCCCGTTTTTGCGGGCTCACAAATGGCCATGGGAGCACAGGCATCATCGGTATATTGGGCAGCGAGGTGAGCACTTGACATAAGTGTGCGCGGCTAGCATTTCAATTGTATGGCAAACTTGGCCATTTGAGCTGGCTAATGAGGTCGCCATTTGGCATTTTGCAGTACGCATATATTTGACATGCCATACAAAAGGCCAGCCAGCCTGCGAGCCTGGCCAGCTACCAACTGCATCTGCATCTAGAGCTAATCCTATATATGTATATATATATATACATCATTACTCACACAACACGGACAGTTGCACGGTAGAACGCATGGGCATGTCCGGCGACAGAGCCTTGTGCTTGGCCTGGCAGGTGTATTCCGTGTAATCGTCATCTGCTCCAGGCTTTAACTTCAGACTTGAGGTGGTGGTAAAGCGTTTAGGCGTGGTTTCCTCTACCTTGTCATCGCGCTTTTCTGTGGAGCAGAGAGAAGAGAGAAAAAGAGAGAATTGAGATGAGATTGAGATATTGTTAGCATTTCAAATAAATATAAGTCAATAAATAATTATTATTTTATTTATTTTTAATTTTAATAAATGAAGTATTTTACTTGTATTATTTAAAAAAAAAATTTGTTGGTAAAATTAAATTAAATTAAAATTAGAATCAAATTAAATTGCTTTTATATTATTTATGAAATTGTTGCCGACTCCTGTTACAAACTCATCTAAAAGTTTTCTTATATTTTGCCATATTTCAAGCCTATCGAGCTGTGAACAAGATTGAACGTTTAAATAATCATTCAAACACTCTTGTAGGGCACCTTGGAGGAGCATGCAAGGGCATCAATTTAGTGAGTTGGAGAATGAGTTAATACTGTGCCATTTTTTAAATGGAAAACTCTACTCAAAGTCTGCTTAGGCCTACTACAGTACTAAAGGATTTAAAAGCTTTAATTTAATATTTGTTTTTTAATAAACTGAATTTTTTTAAAGAGCCATAATTATATGTTTTTATTTTATTTATTTATATTATCATATTTATATAATTAAAATTATAATTTTGTTAAATTTTAATTGATATTTATTTATTTTATTTTTTTTTTTTTACTTTATTTTTATTTTATTTTATTTTTTATATTATCATTATGTTTATATAATTAAAATTAGAATATTTAAAAATTTTTATTGATATTTATTTATTTATTTTTTACTTTATTTTTTATTTTATTTTTTTTTGTATATTATCATTATATTTGTATAATTAAAATTAAAATATTGTTAAATTTTTATTGATATTTATTTATTTTATTTTATATATATATATATTTTTTTTTTTTATATTTTCATTATTTTTAAATAATTTAAAATCATGATTTCTAAAATTTTATTTTTATTGATATTTATTTTAGTATTTACTATTTATTTATATGTTTTATTTTATTTATTTTATATATTTTCATTATTTTTAATATATTTTAAATTATAATTTTTGTATTTTATTTTTATTGATATTTATTTTACTATTTACTATTTATTTATATGTTTTTATTTTATTTTTTATATTTTCATTATTTTTAATATATTTCAAATTATATATTTTTTAAATTTCAGTCTAATTGATATTTATTTTAGTATTTACTATTTATTTTTATGTTTTTATTCTATTTTTTATATTTTCATTCTTTTTGATACTTTTAAATTATAATTTTTGTATTTTATTTTTATTGATATTTATTTTACTATTTACTATTTATTTATGTTTTTATTCTATTTTTTATATTTTCATTATTTTTAATATATTTTAAATGATTAATTTTTTATATTATTTTTATTGATATTTATTTTACTATTTATTTATATGTTATTATTCTATTTTTTTACATTTTCATTATTTTTAATATATTTTAAATTATCATTTTTTTAAATTTTATTTTTATTGATATTTATTTTACTTTTTAAATAAAAATTTTTGTTAGTCTTCATTTCAGCGTCTTTGCATATGTCTTTTGCAATGAAATTTGAAATATTTTTATAGTTTGAAAATATATATTTATTTTGAATTATATATATATTTTGAATTATTTTATATTTTATTTATTTATATATTATTTTTATATATTTATATTAAACATTTTTATAAAATTATATAAATATATATACTTTTCAAATCTATTTAAAAATATTTAATAATAAAATACTGTCACATTTCATTTCATTTAATTGCCAAAGATGCTGCAAAGATAAACTTAATTTTCTACATTTTCCAGCCAAAACATATTCTCATTTGAAAAGCACAAATTTTCCACCTATTATACAAACTAGGTTCAAAATTACGCGACATTAAACAAAGAAAACTTTGCAGCTCTCACGCTTTGTATGCTTGCTTGTCAGTCAGTCAATCAGTCCGCCAGTCAGTCAGTCAGTCAGTCAGTCAGTTAGTCAGTTGAGATAAAAACTATTTTGTATAGCAAGATGCATAGATTGTATAGTTTATTTGCCTGTCCTTTGCAGTTACTGTGAAATGTGGCCAGCAAGTGGAGGGGCCAGTAACACGCATTGCCATAAATAATGACGCAACAAGCAAACTTCCAAAAATGCAGCTGTGTGTGTGTGTGTGTGTGCTGTGTGTGTCTGCTGCGTGTGTGTGTGTTATAAATTCTTGTGCGCTGCGTTAAATGTCTGCGATTTATCATAATAACAACAACAAAGCATCAACAGCAGCACTCAGCAGCGAGCGCTATACAAAGAAAATTAAAATGGCGGGTGTGCGTGTCTGTGTGGGAGTCTCTGCGTGTGTGTGTGTGTGCGTTTGTGTGTGTTGAGGGTGTTACTCTCTCTAACTGGATATTGCAAAATTTGCACGCCATTTTCGCGTACGTGCAGCTAGTATCCTGCCCGCCCCGCACACCGAAAGCGCTTGTCATCAAGTTTAACGCATATTTTATGAAGTTTTGTCGCACCTCACACCGCTCTGCGCCCTTCTGCGCGATTCTCATGGCCCTTCGTGGAATTCATTTGTAGGCGCATATTTTGTGTCTAATATTTGCTGACAACAACGACAACAACAACACATTTTGTGACATAATTTCAAGACATAAATTGTCAATAGCTCGATGTAGTTGAAATATTTCTAAAGAGTTGAACACGCTCTCTCTCTCTCTCCCTCTCTCGCTCTCACTTCTGTCTCTTAGTTGCTTTAACCATATAATATTGCTCCAAAATGTTGTTGCCCCAACACTAATGAGCAGACATATGAGCCTGGCCCGAAACGACGCCGAGCCACTGAGCCGCTGAGCCGCGTCGTCGCGCCGAGCCACACTCGTGGCAAGCTTCACTGACAGCTTGCAAATGATGTTGCAGAGCCGTTAACCACATTGTCGTAAAGTCTTGTTCTTGTTCATTTTTTTCTGTGCTGTTGCTGCGCGTAACCAGGCCCCGTGCCCATGTCCAGCCGCAACATATTGTGTCGTAAACATAATTCATCATGCACAGCTACGTCCAAGCACTTCCTTCAGCGCCGTCTCCTGCCCGCATTTCCTTTGCGGATTTTCCTACATTTTACGCTGTTTTGCGAAATTTTCTTACTTTCTTTTTGCGCCCACTCCTATTTGCTCTCTTTGTTTTTTGCTGTTGTTGTTTGCCCAAAAATTTCCATCATCATCATCATCATCGTCGACGACGCTGTGCGTTTCACATTTTAAGCATTTTTAACGCGCCAGTTGTGTTAAAATGATTTCGTTAGCCGCCAAATGACAGCCAGAGACGAAACTGATGGAAACAACACCCACACAAGCACACACGCACACACACACACATACATTCATTTACCTATATGTATGCTGCATATCATAATCATTATGAAAATTAAATGTCGTGAAGGCGACTAAGCGACTAAGCGCCGTATGATGCCGCTGCGCCGCTGCCTCCTGCCTCCTGACTGTTGTCCATGGCCTGATGTCCTGGGCAGGACATCGCGATGCCTTTTACATTTGCATTTTTCCATATTTTCGAAAAGCATCGTCCGTCCACCATTCCAATTTAGCTGGGCAGCAATGAAATGACAAGGCACAAACACAGGCACAGACACAGCCCAAAGAGATAAGGCAAAACGTCAGCAGCAACGGCAATGGCAACGGCAATGGCAAGCGTTTTGTTAGGGTATAAAATTATTATTTAAGCACCGTCATCAAGCAGAAAGTCAACGGGCAGCTCCTGCTCCTGCTCCTGCTCCTGCTCCTGCTCCACTCACACACACACACATGTGCCCCAAAAACTGGTTGACAGTCAAAGGGCTGCCCAGGCTTCCGATCTGCCACGCCGCCAGCTAAAATCCATTTACACTTTTTTTGTTTTTCTCTCTCATTTTTATTTTTTTATTTTTTCTGTTTGTGGACCAGAGTGGATCAGCTCGTGGCGGGGCGACGCTCGATACAGCAATGGTTAATGGACGAGTTGCAGGAGGCGGGCGAGCGGGCGAGCGGGCAGCCTGGATAAGGTCTGGGCATGCCATTAGAAGACACATGCGTTGGATACGGTGATCCGGGATGGAATTTTGCTGTGTAAGTGGACATTAAATTTGATGGCTTAGTGTTGTGACACTTGTCACGAGCCCGAGCTCTCTTTCTCTCTCTGTGTGTGTAGGTTGGCCTATGTGCGTGTGTGTGTGTGTTTGGTTTTGATGTTGATTGCGCCAGCCTTCCATTACATTAGTATATAATGTGCATATAGGAGAAATTTAAGTGAATATTTTCTCTACTCTATAGAAAAGTGTTATTCGTGACAAATTAGCTGATTGGCTGACGAACTGAGTGATTGAGTGGCTGAATGAATGTTAGCTAGGCTGGCAGAGACGGAAATACTGAGAGAATAATATGAGACTGACGGATTGAATATGAATATGAGTTGCTTGGCTGATTATGACTGAAAGATTGAGCATAAGACTGATTGACAAACGGAAAAGCTGACTGAATATTATACAATTCGAATTCCAATTCTAATTCTAATCAAATCATTTAGTCTATTTAACTATTTATGCCTTTAGCTTGTTTACTAACCTGGCTTATATTCGACATTTCCACGATACCAGACGATTTGTGCCTCTGGCTTTGCATTCGACACAATGCACTTGAGCGTAAGATCCTGATTCTCACGCACTTCCACCTTGGAGTTGTGGCTATAGCCTTTGATCTCGATCGACGAGGGTGGCGCTGTAAAGAGAGAGAGAGAGAACGAGTGAGTGAGTGAGTGAGTTAGAGCATAAGTGATTAGAGGAGAGCTGTGGCAAGTGGGCGTGGCATTAGGCTAAACAATGACAATGCCAACCAGAGCAATGCCAGCGGCAATGCTCGCTCATTATGCCACAATGCAGCTACAGCAATCGTTGGCCAGCTAAGTGGGTGGGTGTGTGTGGGAAGTGGGCGTGCCAGCCATTGTAGACGACATTGTTGTGGGCGGTTGCCGGCGGTTGCAGTGGCAGGTTGAATGGCCGCCAAAGCAGTGGATGGCCTGCAGCCTGACGTCTGCCAGCAGCGCCCGTTAATGTGCCCAAGCATGAGTCTCAATATTTGTGCAAACAGGCGAACGAGACAGAGAGAGAGAGAGAGAAACTAAGAGTGAGAGCGGCAGAGAGCTGAGACGCTGTCTAACAATGGGGCACTGCAGCAAACACATACAAACAAACAAACAAACAATTGTGGATAAAGTTAAGTGCACGTGTGCATTATTTTAATGCCACCTGAAGGAGTAGGCAGCCATTGCGTCTTCGCTGTGTAGCAACAGCAACAGCAGCTGTTGTGGAAGGAGCTGTAGCATAAGAAAATGCTGCCACACAAAAGTTCAAGTGAAATGTGTATGGGAGCCGAGCAGTTGGGGCGCATTTGACATGCAACATATGTTGCCTGCTGCTGCTCGCTCTAGAAGTTGTTGCATGCAAAATGAGTGTGTGTGTGCGTGTGTGTGTGTGGCAAGCAGTTGGGATGTGGTGTCAGAGCCAACGCCAGCAACACCACTGCTGCTGCCGCCGTGTAAGCCACCATGTCGAGGTAATTGCTTTTGTTGCTACCAAATAAAATCAACACTCTGTCCGTCCAGGCGTCGAGCGCTCGCCCCAGCTTTGGTGCTCTGCATTTGATAGCCACGGCGCTCGGTAGAAGATGCCCTCGGTGGCTCGAGGCCGGCTTGCGCGCGTTGTTTGTGAATTTTATTTGCCTGGCTTTGGGCGCATCAAATTATTATGCACAAATCAAATATACAAACACAAAATCCCGCGACGCACAACAAAAACACAGACACAGACACGCAAACACCCACACACACACAAACACACACACAGAAAGGACCTGAGCTTGTGCGTGTGTATAGTGTTGAGGTTGTGCATGCCTGTGGCACTCAATTTCCCTTATCCAGCTCTCTATGTGCTGCTCATAATTCTATTCAACATTGCGCATAAGAAATAATATGCCACAAATAAAAAATCAACTCAAAGAAATCTGTTCAAACTGTTTGACATTACGTTTGCCTAATAAGAGAAATGTAATATATTAAGCTTGGCTTGAAATTCATTTGTTATCACATTCGATTCATTATATAGTTAGCATATAGTTTAGTTGAACAATCCATATACGTATACATAATGAGCAAACTCAGAGCAGAATACGCCTAATAAAGCAGCTCAGTTAAGTTTGCTTCTCTTTTCCTGTTCATGTTGCACATTGCGTATACATAATTTACATAGTTACAACGCTCAACTAATAACGAGCAGACTTTATAATTACTTTTAGAGTGGCATCGACGTTCTTCAAGAAATTATATATACGAAAAAATGTCCATTAGGTTAAAGGGAGTAAATTTTGTTAACAAAGTTATTAGTAGAGTTGTCGATATGGATGAAGTTTTAAATATAAGTTTAGTTATAGATATAAATATAGGTATAAAAATATATATAGATATACATATAAATTATATAAATACAAGTTTAGTTATAGATATAAATATAGATATAGATATACATATAGTAATATATCCATCAGCACCTACGAACTACTACTACTAATAAGTGTCGTTCGCTCATACTTTACAAAAAAAAAAAAAACTCATAGAGCAGCTGATTGCGTGGATTCTTCAAAGAGTACATTCGCGATCAGGCAGAAGCCTTTTTTCGCTCTGGTTTCTCTTCAATCATTTCGCTGACTTTTATGCAGCCAAAAGTATGTGTATGTATTGGTTAGCCACGATTGAGTAATACTAGGTTATGCAAAGCGGTCTGTTAAGTTAACAGTGAAACGTAACACGGGGTCTGTTAGTTAACATCAAAAGTAGCGGAACTGCGCTTTGCGTAACCTACAGAGTCTTTTAACAGTGTTGGTTAGCAAGCGAGCTTTCTCTTCGCTAAACACATTAAGAGCGTGCGTGAACGTTTGCATGAGTATGTGTAAGTAAAGATCGTTAACTGCTCACTAGCCGAACTGCATTGTGCAAGCGTCAATCATTATACGAATAGTACGACGCTCAGCGCTCAACTGAACACAGCGCAGCACGAGCTGAACCGAAGGCTGTAGCCGAGAGCGAGAGTGAGAGTGAGAGCAAGGGAGCGTGAGCTTTTTCGGCTCATCACAGTGCGTGTAGGTTGAAACAGTTAACATTCATTTGCGAGCATGACTTTTTTCTGTATTTATATGTATGTATGTATATATTTTTTTGTATTATATGAATTTACTATAACTTCACTTAACTTGTTTCGTTTCTCTTTGATATCAGCTATCATGTATTAATATAAATGCAAAACTCCGCTCTGCAGTTGACTTTGCTGCACACTGCGTTTGCATAATGCAAGTAATAAGGCATGCATAGCTTATCTGCCAGCACATATAGATTTAACTTTACTATCTGCTCTTCAGTTAACTTCTCTCATTCGTTCATGCGTTTATCCTTCTCACTCCCTCACTCGCCCCCTCTCTGTCTGCTGTCAAGCAATATAACGTTTCGTTTCGTTCTCGAAAAATAGATACGCGATATTTTGTTGAATCTGTCCTCGTCGACAGCGTCACCCTTAAGTGAAGGCTCTTGTGTGCAAATTGGTGTCGCAAGGACGCCCCAAGCAGCGTTGCGGCTGTCGGGGCACATCCGCGGGCAACGCAAGGGTTTCGAAACATTGAAAATTCATAATATTTGCCATATTGAAGCTGCCATGCAGCGTCACGTTGCGCGCTGCGCGTGTTGCACAGTTAAAAGTAACAGAAGAGTTGCATATGTTCGACATGTGGAATATAAAATACTCTACGAACAAATATTTGTAATGATTGATTGATTGATTGACTAACTATTCGATTGATTCGCTGATAAGGCGAATAGAACAAAGCGAGAGAATTTGGTAAATTGATTTTAAATAGTTGATAAATGAATAATGACCATGGAAAATGTAGTTTAAGCTAGAGTTGTTACCAATATATATGAACTAGTTCAATTGAACTGCTTTGCAAATGAACTAGTTCCATAATGACCATGACTGCCTCATTAAAAGTAGTCAAAGACTTGCGTAAAAGATGAACATTATGTTCATGTGAACTAGTTCAATTAAATAAAATGAATTTTAGTGATGAGTTTTTTAGCTATTCAATAATGATGCATTTAATTCCTGTGATTCACTTTATCGAGAACAACTAGTTCTATTGAGTCGCTCAGCTGTTCATGAACGATTTGTTCTATTGAGCTGTTATTAAACGCATCAACATATATCGAGCACATTCGAATGCCTGAACAATTGATTAAGATTGATGTTACAGTTTGAACTAGTTCACTAAATTGAAAACCATTTCATAGGGTATAAAGTGGAATTTATATGCCCTTATAAACATTTTATGAATCAGCTTTTGTACAAAGTCGTTCCAAATGCAGTTCGATTTGTAACAAGAAGCTGCCGTAAGTCCTGAGGCTGCATCGACGACCCATGAGCACCTACGCAGCTGGAGTGGGTGTTGCTGAAGGTCTGCTCGAGCGCCTACACATGAGGGTATGGGTGAGGTGAGGGAGGGGGGACTGTGGGGAGCAGCTAGTATATGCATTGTTGATTGGTATGCAAATTGTATTTGATTATTGACATGTGCGAGGCGCATTCAGCAACGACAATCGATCAGTGTAGCCGAACGAAGGGAGGACGCATGGCTAGAAGAATGCGAAGGTTGTGCTTACAATTGGCGTTACATGCGATTATGAACGAGCTTAGAGAAGGTGCCACAGCAGGTGGCAGGTAGCCAGCTACACCTTACCGCTCGCATCGAACCCTAAACATACGAACGTTGCAGCGATTCGTTGATTAAATTTTATGCACTGCCCCGGCAGCAGCAGCAGGAGGAGCAGGAGCAGGAGTAGCAGCAGGTCAGGCGAAGGGCTGCTGCGAGCTGCCTGGCTGCAAATAATTTATGCAGCCATTGTTGGGCTGTAGCAGCAGCAGCAGCGCAAAGTGCAATTTGCCATGAATTCAGGCAAAGCTGAGCTCAGTTCGCTAACCCACTAATAGTACGCCTCATAAAAGTTTTATGCGCTGAAATATTTCTCGACTATTTTTTTTTTTTCTTTGCTTTCATTTTTTTGCAGGGCAAGAATTGGCAATTTTTCCATTTGACGTCAACTGTTTTGTCGGGGGTCTGGAGACAGCCCCAGTGAGCTGAGTGACTGAGTGGGTTGCCGATGGGTCGCCGGCCCTGACTTTAAGGTCCGGCAAAATAAAGGGAAGAAAAAAAAACAAATGTTTGGCCATATTTCAAACAGCCTCACGCCAAACTTTGATGATTTGCACCACAATTACGATGCGATTACTCGACTCAAATGAGCGGAAATTGAAGAAATTTTTAAACATTTTAAAATCATTAAAGCACATTTATTGGCTGCCAGTGTCAGCGCACCAAGTGTGGCTCCATCTCCCAACGCCATGCTGAAGTGCAGGCGGCATTGCATAACAAAGCAAAAAAAGGAAAAGAAAAAAAGAATTGTTTCTCCTTTTCTATTTTTCTTTTTTTTTCATATTTTTGTTCGCAATGCTGCTTTGTATTCAAAATTTATAAAGGCAGCTCTGCTTTTTTGGGCTGTGCATGCCTGGAATTCCATTGTGCCAGGGCACGAAGCAGCTGAATCGCCATTGCCCAGACCCAAGCCCTAGCTCCGGCAGAGGCACAGGCACAGGCAGAGGCAGAGGCCCTGGCTCAGGTTCAGGCTCTGGTCGTGGTCCCAATGCGTTGGCAGTAAAAACTTTTGTTGGACCCAGTTCGGTTCGGTCGCCTTGCGGCATATGTGTTTTTGGCTGCGTTTTTAAAAATTAATGGCATGCGAACATTTTCTAAATTTCCATAAATTTGCACGTGGACTTTTGTGTGCAAAAGTTCTTTACTATGCCAACTTATAATCTAATTGCGCCCACACCTGTGTGTGTGCAACTATGCGAGTGTGCGTGTGTGTGTGTGTGTTGGGTCCATGAAAGTTTTGGCTAAGCGGGCAGCGTACGTTGAAATTAGTTGCAAAACAACTTTTGCATTTGCCTCGTTGGAGTGTCTCAAATTTAATTTACGAATGACAAAGGTTCGTTCATTAGGTTTCCACATAGCATATGCTATTTTAATTAGAGCAAGACAGCCAATCAGAGAGACAGAGAGAGAGAGAGGGAGAGCGAAAAAGTATTGCAATTGAGTGCACTTAAGTGAGCAATACTCTGTAGTAAAAGTTGAGCTAGTTGCGCTGCATAGTAGAGCTGATTTATAGTAAATGAATATAAATATAAATGTAAAAGCAAACATGACCTTCTTCAGCCAGAATTCTTGTAATCAGAGCTGAGATTTTGATTTGAATGTAATAAATCTCATCAGAGCAGCAAGCAGGCAATCAGGCAATCAGGCAACGCTTGCAGCTCAAGGCGTAATCAATACAATGCCATCAACAACGACAAGAATAAGCTGATATACTCCTGCAGCTTCTCGGCTCAATAAGAGTAAGTAAAAGCCTGTTCACAAAAACGAAACGAAATACATGCCAAAGATATACAAACTGGACTTTGGCATGTGTGCCACGTGCCATGTAACTGAAGCAGCAGCAAGGCGCAACTCATTTGACTTGAGGCACAATATTTTCTCATATTTCAATATATACATATACAAATGTGAAGGAATACATCATAATGGAATTGATTAAGTTCATAACTAATGCAAGCTAAAAAGTCGAAATTCGCCTTAGACTTGAGCTCAGATTAGAGCTAAAGCAATTTAACTACTCGACCTGTATTTGCTAAAATTTTAATACAATTTAAAGTACAATTCAAATTTAAGCGGCTTTATTAATGATAATTAACATTGCTCGCGCGTCGGCTTGACCATGGCCGAACATTCGAGAGAAATCATAGCTAAATGGCGCGCTGGCATTAATCAATATCGAACTGGCTGGGCCAATTGGCAATTGGCTTAATGAA
Source organism: Drosophila buzzatii (assembly GCA_035045845.1). NCBI lineage: Eukaryota > Metazoa > Arthropoda > Insecta > Diptera > Drosophilidae > Drosophila > Drosophila buzzatii. The sequence goes on along the minus strand of JAWNOS010000244.1, from coordinate 10,911,081 downwards.
TAAATCAAATAAATGTTACTTGAACTTAATTGAATTATTACACATTTGTCTACATTTTGCTTTGGCTAATTGCTGCAATAATGTCGCACGTGTTTTCTTGGATGCCTACGGGACATACCTTTGCTTACATCTCCGAAACACAACACACACACAGAGATAGCTTGGAACATAGCTACATATTTTAGTCAGTGAAACATAGTAGATGCCATTATAGAACAAAGGAGAAACACACACACACACACACACAGAGAAGAAGGAGAGAGCGCTTGGAGTTGGGGGCGAACTCACTGGACTCTCACAAGTACCGACAATTATGACAAACATTTCTTCATGGGAGGCTGAGGCGCCGCCGGACGACCTTTTGCCACAGCAGCAGCAGCAGCAGCGCAGCAGCAGCCATAACTAACGAGCTTATACGAATCCCAGCCAAACATACACATACAAGCATACACTGAGAGAACAAAATGCCGAGCGTATTATTATACGCTAATCGAGTTGAGATTGAAATTCCCAGAGCTATGCATGAAATTCCTAGTTCAAGACTTTTCGTGTAACCCAAAATTCCTGCCCTTGTGAAACTTGTGAATTTTGGGCTACTTTTTACTTCTTTAAGTTCATAGTAAATTTAAATAGAAATTTTCTTTCGGCAATGTTCTATAACTTAAAACTAAATGGTATATTAATTATTTTTAAATTTAATTAAAAAGCTAAAAAAAAAAAAAAATAAATGAATTTAATTTGTTAATATTTAATTAAAAATTAAACAAAAAAATTTTTAAATGAATTTAATATTTAATTTATTTCGGAATTTGAAAGCTTTTTTAAATGTTTTTAATTATTTAGTTGTAATCAATTAAAATGTCAAAAGAAAATCATTAATAATTAAAAAAACAAAATAAATAAATAATAATAAAATAAATTTTAAAAAATGTTTAAATATGGAAAGAATTCACTTATATTTAATATATATTCATTTAAATGAATTTAATTTTTTTATATTTAATTAAAAAGTAAAAAAAAAAAATTTGTTTATTGAATTTAATATTTAATTTATTTTGAAATTTGAAAGCTTTTTTTTAATGCTTTTCATTATTTAGTCGTAATCAATTAAAATCTCCAAAGCAATTCACTAATAATTTGTAAATATTTAAGTGCAGCATTTAAAATTAAAAAACAATATATATGTATATATTTTAACTATGGAAAGAATTCACTTATAATTAATATATATTTAATATTTAAGTAGCAAATTTTAATATTAAAAAAATATTTACAATCAATCATTGAATTAATTTAGTAAAAAAAAAAAAAATACATGTGAAATATAATAATTTATGCAATATTTTGCTTTATATTTTAAGAAGAATTTTGTTTAAAACATTTTTAGTTTTAATCAAAATTTTTCTTAAATTCAATGCATATATATTTTGTAAAATTATAAATTGAATTGAAATAAAGAATTCTCATATTTAATTACAATTACTCATTAAGCAGAAAGTGGAATATTGCATTACATCTCCCCGCACGACGTTTTCTCTAAGTGAAACTGTCGAGTATTTTTTTTTTTTTTTTCGTACTTTGAGTTTTTCTAAGGCTCCTTGGCACACATCATCATTGTCACAGCTCATGGCGCGTAATTAACTAAACAAACGTCATTAGGCATGCGCATGTATGTGTGTGTGTGTGTGTGTGTGTGAGTGTGAGTGTGCGTGGACCCATGCGTGTGAGCCTTGGGCAAGATAGCAACGACAGCAACGGCAGCAACAGCAGCAGCAGCAATGTCGTTGTCGCTGCCGTTGCCATGGCCCATTATAGAAGTGGGCTGCTGTTGGGTGAAACATATCTACGAGAATAGAATAGAAGGCAGCCAAACTGAGCACAGGAAATGAAAATCGCTGTCATCAAATGTAGCGCAATTTCTTGAGTGATTACAACAACAGAAGCAGCGGCAGCAGCAGAAGCAGAAGCAACAGTAGCAACAGGAGTACCCACACTTTCAAAGTGATTACACGACAGCCGGAATAACAATGCAACGAGACACAGACACAGACATAACACACACACACATTGGTAATACTAAAAAAGAAAAAAACAAATATAAATTCATTTCGGTTCAATTTGAAAATGCTAAACCTTCTCACACTTGCCCAAGCTCCCTGCCTCTCTCACTCTCTCCCCCTCTCTCTCACTCTCTATTTGGCTGTCTCAGTTCCCTGCCCCAGTCTGAACTTAGTTCTGTGACAGTGTCACAGCTCCTCCGAGCTGACTCCTTGGAGCAATAAACTGCGCTAAATTCAGCTCAGTCTCGCACATTGTTGTTGCTGTTGCTCCAGTTGCTGTTGCTTTGCAAATTGCTGACAATAAATGTTGGCAGCGACAACCAGCAACCAGCCACGCCTCCCAATTGATGGCAGGAGTGAGAGAGCATGAGAGAGCGCGAGAGAGAGAGGAAGCGGGACCACCCGCATGCGAGTTGGCGTCACAATTTAAATATGCAAGTGCAAAATGCTATAGGTGCAATGAGCAGGAAACAAACGCAGACGCACAGCAGCAACGGAGGCAGAGGGAATTGTACGCTAGGAATTGTATTTATTACAGAAATTAATTGATGCTGTAAACCAGAGAGCAAGCGACAGACAGATAGAGAGAATGAGAGTGAAAGAGAGAGCTAAAATGAAAAAAAAATGAAAAAGCGAAATAGAGAGTCCCAGTTAGTAGTAGACCACAAATGGATGTTGCAGCAGCTGGCAAGGGGATTTCAACTGAATCGATTTCAAACTGAATTTTCAGTTTTAAGCGAAACAAAAACTAAGCGCACTCGGGGCAAAATCTAAAAATGGAATACACGAAGGCACTAAATATGACAGCTAAATATTTTCCAAATAGCAAAAATTAAACGATTTTTGGAAATGAATTCGAAAAGTTAAATATATATGGAAATATATATATATATATATATATATATATATATATATATATATATATGCAAATATTTAAGTAAATGTTGCTTACTTAAGTCTTAGGGCATTCAATCTGTAATCTAATATTCAACTGACAAGTAAAGTTAAAGTTAATGGATTAATGAATAAGAAAATAATTGGAAAATAAGCTAATGCATTTCTATAATACGTTGATACTATTTTTTCTTCTTCTTCTTCTCTATTTTGGCCATCATAATTTAATAAAAATTCTTGATTACATTTATAGCATTATTCATTAAATTTGAGCTCTATCTATCCCAGTTGGCTTCTTTTTCCACTTCTGTCATTAACAGATAAAAGACGTATATACAAATCTAGCCAATTTTTAGCTGGCTTAGGATAGCAAGAAGTAAGTGCCATACGATATAGTAATGCATATCAGCCAAGAGCTGAAATGAAATGCAGGAAAGGAAGTCCAGGAAAGGACATCCAGGAAAGGAAATCAGCTGATGAAATGCCACAATGCACACTGGGCGGAATTGCCAAAAAAGTGGCATAAAGTCTAATATTGCAGCTATCGAGCTGAAACTTGGTATATATGATAAATATACCACTCTAAATATAAAAACAAAGTTTTAAGTAATTTGAGCACGCCTCCAAAATGTTTTTTTTTTAATACCCAGGCCTTCAAAATAAATTTTTCACAATATTTTATTTTTGCGATTTGTACATATGCCAAGCAGTTAAACTGAATAAAAATTTCCCACCAAATTTGTCGCCAAAATCAGCTAACTAATCAGCTGACTTTGAAGCTTGATTATAATGAAAGTATTGCATTTTTAGCAAAAATATTGTTTGATTCTTCATATATAGGGTTTCTACTTTGAATACAATATAAACAGAATTCATTTTTGGTTGCAAAAAATGTTTGACTTTATGCTATCTATTTGGCAATTCCGCCCAGTGTGCAATGCAGAGCACAAGTATGTTTAAATCTAATCTTTGCAGCTTAATTATAAATACTATAGACCAGAGCTAAATTTTCTCTTACAACTTATAGGCATATATGTGTGTGTAATCATATCTTATCTAATTATCAAAATGGAGAAAATACACTGCAGATATTTTTTTAAACTTTTTTTCTGCGCCGCTTATCTAAGCGAAACTCTGTCAACGGACGCATAAGATCCGACTACTCCAAGAGTCTAGCAGAAATAACTCCGACATCGAGAATCTATGATAAATTCGTATATTTTGTAAATATTTATAGTAATAACTATTTCTGAACTTCAATTGAAAGTAAAATTGGAGTTTGCGCTTTGAATGGAAATGTGATAGATCGATATAAAGAAAGTATGCTTAAGCAATGATATATCTATCTCCATTTAAAGGATGTATTGTCATTAGAAAAGAGATAACCATAGGTTGTGCTGAACGTGGTCTCGGATGTCGCTGAGTGAGAGCGAGAGAGCTACTTATGATCACAGAGTTGCTATGATATTGATGAAGCAGAATATGCAACCAAGAGGCAGTTTGGCAGGAGAGCTGAGTTGGTTGAGAAAGAAAGACGTTTTGGTAATAGAAGTCGGCGACAACGAGAATAAGTTGTTAAGCAAACATATAATGTTGGGCGAGAGTACTAATTTTAATGCTACGACATATATATTTGTATTTTATATATATATATATTCAATGTTCTCTACTTACATATGACGGTTAGTCTGGCATTCGCACGAATTGCCGAATTGAGACGCGCTGGACCCACTTGGCATTGATATTCGGCATCATCGTTGATTGAGGCATTGGAGATGCGCAGATTGTAGATACCCTGTTTGCGATCGCCGAGCACAGAGTAGCGCGGAAAGCCGGGTATGACGGCCGAGAAGCCGAGTGCAAAGCCATCTTTGGTCCATTGCACGGCGCCCGCCACGTTGGCCACCTCGCAGCGCATCATGGCCTCGGCGCCCTCCAGCACCTGCAGATCGTGTGGCGTGATGCGAAACTTCTGCTGCTGCCCATGGCAGCTCGAGGGCAACAGCAGCAGCACGAGCAGCACTGTAATGGAAAATAAGCAAAGAAAAATAAGATCATTTGGAGAGTTGCTGGATTAATTGTCATGGCGTTTTGTTATGCTTGGCTCGAGTCTTTGGCGTCGCATTGGTTACGTGACTTTCTATGGCAGCTGAAAATTATGAATTGTGTATTTAGCCAGTCGAGCACACAGAAGGGAAGAAAATAATAATAAAACAATGAACGGCGCCCGCAGTCCCACAGAGACAATGGGGCAATGAGCACAGAGACTTTCCCTAAATAGCAAATCCTGACCGCAATAACACAGGACGCAGGACGCAGGACACTGGCCGCGCTGTCACTGAAAGCCTTTACGGCCGCCAACGCCACTAAGCTGCCGCAGAGTGCTGCAGTCAGAATCGGAATTGGAGCTGGAGCTGGAGCTGGAGTCAGAGCTGCAGTTAGAGCAGGAGCAGGAGCAGGAGCAGGAGTCGGAGCCGAACTTTGACCGTTCAGAACGAAAAGTTTTTTAATGAAAAACAAACACACACAGATTTTTACCATCCACAGCGCGCAGCGCACTAAAGCCAATTGTGGGCGTGGTCGGCTAGGAGGGGGGCGGTTGGTCCGGTCTGTACCGGTGACTGTTTGCCAAGACTTATTGCGGACTGCATTCAGAGTCGCCAGCCAGCGAGCAGTTTATTTCTTGCCAGCCGAAACTATTAAATTGTGCAAAAGAGAGTGAGAGAGAGAGAGGGGGGAGAGAGAGGAGGCAGCAGGAGCAGCCCTGAATCAACAAAAGCATTTAACGCGGCCATCAGGCAGCTACAGTTGTTTTAGTGCGCGTCGGAGGCCAGGCCGCAGAGCTCTGTGCACTTTAACCGTGGAGCGAAGCTTTCATAAATTTCAAACGAATCTGAAAGGACGAGCAGGCAACAGGAATGCGCGCATATGGCCAACAAAACACCAAAAAGAGGCAGAAAAATGCAGAAGCTGTTTATTTATTAGTGCCGAAATGCAGTTTTAAATGCCACGAGTCGAGCTAGTGCCTGATGAAATGCTAAGTGAAAGAAAAGAAGCAGCACATAAAACAAAATGCTTTATTTGCGGTGTTAAAAGGCATTAACTAGAGCTTGGCAGAGAAAGGCATCATCCTCGCTAACTGCAGCTCAAGAGAGCTGAGAGTAGATGTAAGAGAGAACAATGCTCTGGTGCACCTTGAGCGCATCGTTTACACAACATAAACAGACTTTGTCGACCGACCGACCCAAGACAATGATTAATATGCTCACTATTTGCATAGGCATGGAGCTCTGTGAGCGCAAGTGAAATGAATTTTAAATATAATATTTTATATACACATGCATAAATATATTTATATACTCTAGCAGCCGTTGTGTGTGTGTGCCAACTCTTTACGATTTCATTATTTAGCTTTTTCGTACATAATTTGCTTTGTCGAGCCGAAAAGAATGCGATACGAAAAGTTGCTCCGACTGCTGCTGCTGCTCCTGCTGCTGCTGCTTTTGCATCTTGTTGTTGTCAATGTTGTCGCGCAATTTAGCATAGAATTTGTTGTTGTTGTTGCTTTTGTTGTTCTCAGCAGCAGCAAGCAGCCAGCATTACTGTCAATTTATATAAATTTTCAACCCGAACTCGCTTGCTTCCCAACCCGACTTTATCTGAATGAAACTGTCAAACGCAGTCGAGCCCTGTCCCTTGCTGCCCCCACTCTCCCTCTCAGTGTTGTTCCCTTACTTTTGCTTGTCCGCTTGGCCTCTGCTTGTCGCTTAGCCTGTGTGCCTGTTCCCTTGTCCCTGGCTCACATGCGAGCCTGAACCCGAGTCCGCGCTCGAAAACCCTTGCCAGCAGCAGGCGCAGTCATAACCTTTGCCCCATCAACGCACGCTCTACGCAAATTTGAGCCTATTTTACAGACATCACACATACACTCCCACACACACACTCACACACACACACACATTGGTTTTAGCGAGAGTTCATAGTTGAGTAAATTTTTACCTCGTTCATGATGGGGCGCATCATTGGCGAACTTGAGCTCTGCCACACACACACATGTGTGTGTGTGTGTGTGTGTGTGTGTGTTTGCTGGTATGGGGTGTGCGTGTGTATTTGGATTTTCAACAAATTTGCGTAGCTTGTTGTTTTGTGCTCATTGCCATTGTTGTTGTCCCATATTTTTGAAGCGAAAAATTTTAATAAAGTAAATTCCTATTTTACGGCCTGCGAGAGGAAATGGGTTTCCTCTACCTCCTCCCTCTCACACACTCGTTCTCTGACTCACTCTCTTTCTGCTTTTTTTTGCTATGAAACGATGGGTGTATTAGACACGCTTCATCCTTGGCACATTGAATGGCAAAAGCGCCATGAAACACACAAATTGAAGCATGACAAGCGCGCGCACACACACATACACACACACTCACACGCACGCACATAGTCACTTCATATGTCATATACGTGTCACACGTATTGCGGCCGGAAATAGTTGATGGAAAAACACGCAACAAGCGGAGACAGCCAAAGTGCGAAAAGGATTTAAATGCTTTAGGCGTCGCCTTTTGACCGCGCTCGAGTCACTGCAAGCAGTGGAGGGGGCGTGGCTTTGTGTCGTTGTCCCAAGCGACAACACTTTGAAAAAAACGGAAACTTTTGTATATAGTGCAGACATCAAAGTCAGTTTAGAGTTTTTAAATACGAATATCAATTTAACAAAAATTAAATAAATTATTGAGTAACTAAAAGGCAATTTCTTAGCAAATTTATAAGACCATAAAAGAAGTTTTATGAAAATTAAAGTAACAATTTTTTAATAAAGAATTTTCCTTAACTTGACTTTTCCCTTAAGGTGCATAAAGTGAATATGATAAAAACGAATAATAAAGTTAAAAGTATTTTACAAAATTGAAATATTTCATTAAAACGCAACAAAATGTTTAAATTGGGTAATAAAACATGAAACTTTCATAAGAATTTGAATACAAATAAAACTTTTTTGGCAGCACATAAAAAAAAACAACAATTTCTATATTAAAGAGAAACTTTGTTTGAGATGCAAAAGCTGACATAATTGGGGAGTCTTTTTGATGTCCCATGATTGAATAATTTGTTGTTTAATTTATGAATTTACAACTTAAGAAATAGAGAATGTGCCTTAGAATAAATAAACAATTGCATGATTGGAAATAAAAATGTTTTTACATTTGACATTTGACGAGTAAACTAGATTTTAATTTTTCCGAACGGAAAACATGAAAATATATTCAAAAATTCGTATTTAATTAATATTGAATAATTCTCAAAGCAATTTAACTTATTTATCAAGTATTATTAAAATATTTTTAAAATTTATTATTTTGAATTTAAATGTAAATAAATTGTTTTAATACGATATTATTTTCAATTTAAATGTAAATTAATTGTTTAAATATGATTTTGTTTTTATTTATGAAATATTCATTTGAATTCAATTTATTTCAAATATTCAATTAAAAGTTTTTATTTCAATTTAATAGTTTTTGTTTTATGTAGAAAAAAAAAATATATATATATATATAATATAATATTTTTCTTATCTATTAAATATATTTTTTTTAATATTTATTTTATTTATTTTTAGTGTATGATTTTTTTTATTAAAATGTAATATATTTTTTGGCAAATTAATTTTTAAATTTTATTAATAATTATATTCTATATTTAAGTTATTTATTACATTTTTTTAAATATTTATTTTTTTTATTTTTATGAATAATATATTTGTTGGCAAATAAGATTTCAAATTTTATTATTAATTATTTTCTTATTTATTAAATATACTTAAGTTATTTATTATATATATATATTTTTTTTTTAAGATTTATTTTATTTATTTTTGGTGTATGATTTTTTTATTATTATTCAAATGTAATAATACATCATTTGGTATTTTTTTTTATTTAATTATTAACTTTTTAATTATTTTTTTTATTATTATATATATTTAGTTATTTATTATATGTTTTTAAATATTTATTTCATTTATTTTTAGTGTACGATTTTTTTTATTAAAATGTAATAATATATTATTTGGCAAATTAGATTTAAATTTTTATTATTATTTATTTTAATATTTTTTTTATTTATAAAATATATTTAAGTTATTTATTATATATTTTTTTCAATATTTATTATATTTATTTTTAGAGTATGATTTTTTTTTATTAAAATGTAATAATATATTTTATTTGGCAAATTAGTTTTTAAATTTTATTATTAATAATTTATTACTAAAATGTAATAACATATTTTATTTGGCAAATAAGTTTTTAAATTTTATTATTAATAATTATTTTGCTTAATTATTTATTGTTTTAATAAACTCTCTTTTAATGCAGTGCATAGCATTTCATTTAAATTGTTTAAATATCGTTACTTATACTCAGGCATATCGCAGTGTGAAGTTCTGAGTTGAAGAAATTCATGCTTTGCTGCTCGACTTTTTCGGCAAGTGTATGTGCAACGCGTGTTGTTTTCTGTTATGTTATGCGCGGGCTCTTGATTGTTTTTGGAGCTGGAAATGGAATGGCAGTTACACACGCACAAACACAGTCACACACACACACACACACACACATGCGAGCGTTTGCTACATATGAGAACATTCGCACACACACAAATCCCGGCCTCAGTGCCCTGACATTGCGACAGTGGGCAAAAAGGGTTTTATTTTACGAGCGGGACTATCAGTGTTATTGTTATGACTGAAATTTGATGGCCTCAACCGCTTCTGGCTGAAACTGAAGCGGGAGCACAGAAGATGGAGATGGAGATGGCGATGGGAGCTGGCGATGGGAGCTGGCGATGTTGTTGAACTAACCATGTGACGAATGTGAAGGGAAAGAGTGTGTGAGAAAGAGAGAGAGAGTGAGCATAGAGATTTGTAGGGTGTGTGTGTTTTTTGGGGGCATGCACCCCTTGTCGCTGTTTATGACGCTGACGCAGTCAAACGATGATGATGCCTGCTCCCGCCCAGCTCGAGCGCAGTTACGGCCCAGTTAGTTATCTGTCATGGCCTGGCCGCTGATTAAGCAGCCTTTCAAGCTAGCGCAGATTGGATTTAACGAGGGTCTGGGACACCTGAGTGGCCTAACCCAAGCCATATATGAAACCAGCCAATCTCTGACACCATATTTATTATATGTATTGCTCTCTCGCTCTCACTCTCTGTTTTGGCACTCAAGTTTTATTTGCTTTGCTTTAAATGCTCACGTCGTATTTGGGCGGCAATGCTCCAAGCACCAATTTGAGCCTGGCAGCAAAATGTTGGCTCCTTCGTGCGAGTCGCTTGCGCGTTAATTTGATGATTATGATTTTCACACTGGCCTGAATCGTGCGCATCTTTTATATACGCACATATACATAAACATATGTGACTTCGTTTGCTGCCAAAATAGGCTGCAGCTAAACTGTCGCAGTTTTGTGGCATGCGGCACCTTGGCCTCAGCCTCAGCCACGCCCAGCTGTCAACAACGTGCTTTGCATGCCCAAACTCGATTCGTTATAAAATATTGTTAGTTCAATTCACAATGTTGCTTGGCTTCTCCTGCTGCATATGCAATATAACAATAGCTGCGCGACTAATGGCGCATGGCATTCTCCTTCGGTTGTACGTGCAACTGCAGCACATGCCACACTCGATTGGACACATGGCAGCGATGGCATCAACTCCTTGTACGCTGCTCTTCTTCCACTGCTGCTTTCTTGGCGCTGTCTAAGCATTGCGACTGTTTGGCCAGGCCACAGCGTCGTCAGTCACATTCAGGCGAGCTGCCCCAAAATATGGCACAATTAATCGCATGCAGCTAAAGTTGGCATCATTCCTGAACAAATGCTGCAAATATATTTCATTTAACCTCCAGGCCAGCTAGCCAGCTAGCCAGCTTGCCCACCCTGTAGCAGTTACATTATCTTGGCGAAATGTCTCATAAGATTTGATATATTTCAATTGCTGCAGTTGCCCCGTTGGCGCAGCTCGCAATAAGATGGCCCCAAGTCTAGTGCAACATTAACTGCAACCTGAGAAAACAATCAAAATAATAATAATACAAAGGGAAAATAAAAGAGCTGGAAAATGCGGCAAACAAGGCTGCCACAGCCTCCAGCCTGCATCGTGGCCTTGCTGCAACCTGCCTTGGTAGGTAACTCACGCTTTCACAAATTCTGCAACAGCTAATTTTATTTATGCATTAACCATGAATATTTTGCGGCTCTCGGCGACCGCAGCAGCGCGCAACGCGCCTTTGCCAATTTCCCACAGGACAAGGACTACATTAAGTGGGAGCAAGAAGAAGCAGAGAGCACAACATGCGGCAGCCAATAAATAAATGGAGAGCAGCAGCAGAAGACGCAATCAATGAAGTTATAAAAGATGAATATGTAAAATATATATATAAAGTGATGATAGCTATATGAATTGGCAATAGAATGACTTTGACTAACTGATACAGATTATAAAAGAGTTTTCTTTTCGAGAGCATGAGCAATGATCAATGAAAATAAGATATATATGTATGTCGTAGAATTAAGTAAATAAAGGCATCGATTGGCAATATCGATAGTTGGATGCTGTGGGTGGCAGTTAGGGTTACCTTAATTGCTGAGTGTGGTCCGTGTTCGTAGTGTTGGAAAAATGGCAATGAGTGAGGTTGCCAGAACTAAAGAAAGTTCTAGATATAGACAATCAGAGAAAATAGCGACAATGAACACACGTGCACAGAATGCACAGAGCTCCAGCGTCATGCGTAAGAAGACAATAAATATGGTTGTTGAATCAACCCCGATTGCATCAGACGACGTAATCGGAGTTATAGATAAAGACGCGACATATACATAAGCATATATAGTATATAAGCATAAATAACTTTCGTCTATTATTATTATACTTAGGCTATTTTCATGGATTAATCATAATAGGTCTAGAAGTTAAATGGAAGATACAAGAAGATACAGAAAGATATATTTACTTTAATTTTTATGTCATTTATTTTTATTTTTAAATTTTAATATTAACCATTAAAATTGCAAAAAAGATATTATTTCACATATTATTTGAAAAAAAAAAAAATCATCAAACAGAAGCAGGTCAAAAACAAAAAGATTTTCTAACCATTTTCATAACTTGAAAATTTCAATAAGATTAACCAATAAGCAACGAAGCTACGCAGCTATGCAATAAAGCATTTTTCATAGAGTACGGGAAAAAGGAAGAAGAATCTGTGTGCTTATATGTGTGTGTATGTGTGTATGTATGCACACATACATTAATAGATAAACGCAAAGGTGCTTCAAGGCTTCACTTTGTCAATTGATTTCACATCGAATTTATATAAGATTTTTAAATGCAAATCTTATTGCTCCATTAAATTTTAATAAAAATTAAAATTAATATCAATAAAATAGAAATGAATAAAATTTAAGATTAATAATAGCTAATCTCTTAAATTAAAAAAAAAAAAGAATATCAATAAAAAAGAATTAAATAAAAATTGGGAATAACATTAGCTAATCTCTTAAATTAAAAAAAAAAAAATATTACCACTAAATTGGCATTAAATATGAATTTAAGAAAAATATCTAAAAATCCCCTTGATCTGACCACTTTCTCTGAATGCTATTCACAATTATTTAATATATTCATAAAATACTTTTTGCTTGCCTATTAGATCTACAATTTAGTAATATATAATAATATAAAATATAAGTATTAAACATTTTATATTACAATAAAAAAATAAAAATATATATAACAAAACCATTATACCATTATTTCCAATGGGTTCAGGGTATAAAAATATATTATTATAAGAGGAGAGAAGCGCCTTGGCAGGCTCTGTCGGCGAAGTCAAAGTAGAGACAATAGTACAGAAAATGCGCAGCAGCATAGATGCCTGGAAAAAAGTTTGTGACTTCGCCAAAAATGTTCTGTTGCGGAAGAAGTATGACCTGGACGCAGGCACAGAGAGGGTAACGCTTGAATAAAGCATATTTGAGGACACCACCTTAAAGCTAAATGCGGTATAGTTCCTGGTTCCAAGGTGTATTTTGAGCCCTAAAAGAGGAGGTTTTTTTGAGTGAGAGTCAGAGTGACGATCTGACTGACGGTGCATAAAGCAAAAAATATTGTATTGTTTTTCTTTTAATAAAAATATATATATTCAGCTTAAAGCCCTTGAAAGAACTGCTTAGCAATTTCATAAATTCGCATTTAAAATTCATAATTTTCAAAGTCAAATGCGTCTATCTCTTATAGATCTAAAAGCAGAACACTAAAAGCTTATGCTTAATAGCTATTTTATTTATACATCATGTATAATAGCTCATATTGCATATATTCATTTTTATATTCATATATTCATGCATATTTAAAGCCACATCAAAAATGACAAATTTCATATTACTCAACTATTAGCTTAGCTTATCTATAATAAACTATGCTGCTCAACATCTTCTCTCGGCTTTTGCTCTATGCCAAACCCATGGAAATTTATGTTTAAATAATATTTGTGTGCAGCGCTTTCAAATGATGTTGGCACTTCAACTGCTGCAGAACTGGAAAACTTGTTGAAGCAGCCGTTGAAACGCAATGTGAGTGGTGCGTGGGTGCACAGAGAGAGAGAGAGGGAGAGAGAGAGGCACAGAGTGGGTAAGAGAGGGATAGACATAGAGCGAGCGGCAGGTAAAGTAGTTTTAAGGTCTATTCTGTTAGTGTTTCGTTTGATTAAAGTGGTCAACGTGGTGCAGCAAACCTGTTGCCGTTGCAGCCACAATCCGCAAGCCACTTAAAAAAAGGGTTCTCAGTGGTGCATAGTTTTTGCCACAACTCTCGTGCAACCACTCATCACACAGACATGGAGAAGACATGATGTTCATGCGTAGCAATTAGCTCGCTGCCATTTGCAACATGGGAGCAAAGCGCAACTTGAAATTTAAAAATTATAATTGTTAAAAATGTTTCTCTCTCTCTCCTCTCTTTTATTTTTTACACATGTTTTTTTCCTGCTAGCTCTTGTCGACTTCTGGACACAATTGTGGGAGCGAATTATGCGGGCATTGTTAAGCATTGAAATGATTTGAACATGCGTCGAACGACTTGGGAAAATGATTTGGTTGAAGCACACGCAAAAAGCAAATTACATTGGCAACGCAACGTGTTGACCACTAAAAATCAGTCGAGGGCGCTGCGTTGTCAAGGGGAATTATTATTAAATGGCAAAATCTATAGAAATCCCAGGCTGAGCTGATTTAAGCGACAAGCGAAAGAAGCGCCGAAAGATTGCTGTCCCGAGTCTGGCCTGATTTATTTATAACACATGCACACACGCAGCAACGCATATGCTTATGAAATTCACAGAATAACACAACGAAAAAGAGAGAGATAGAGAGAGAGAGAGGGATGTCGGCAGGATATCGAAGGACAAACGACATAAAAAGCGACATCATCCAATCAATTTATGCGCCAATGTCTCCAATGGGCGGGGCACTGTAGAAGCTGCCGCATAAGCAGGCTCACAAGATTGGAAAATGGATAATTGGAACTGGGTCTCGCTTCACTCTCCCACTCTCCCCCCCCCCCCCCCTCTACCTCTCTTTATCTTATCTTTAAAAAAGAAAACCATTCGAGTTAAATCGAAATTTTGTCTGGGCTCAAGGTACGTTGCACAGGCTACGTCTAATGCTCGACTATGCCGCATTATATTTGCACAATAAACTCATCAATTGAGCATTGATAACGATTTGGCCAAGAACTTGTCATCATTATCAAGCCGAGCTCCTGGCCCAACCTCATGTAAAAGGACAAAACTCAGCAGCAGCTCAATTTCAACTTTAATTCTCAATTCAGGCTTCTCCGTCTAGTTGCTGTTGTTGTTGTAGCGCTTTCAAAGTTATTTGCTGTACATTTCCAAACATTAAACCAGAGTGACTTGAATAAATTTCATATTTGAAAGCCTCACACACACATGCACACACACGTTAAATGGAGAAGGCGGAAATATCGAAACCAAAGTAAACCAAACATGGCTAATATGTGCGCAGCCAACGCTGCCGTTGGCCACTTTGCCTGGGGAGGTCAACACAGCGGGGCTGGTGGAACTTGGCCACCCCCCAGCCTGAGGTAGGCACAAGCCTGCTCATGTGGGTGCGTGTGTGTGTGTGTGTTGGGGCATAAACCAAAAATTCCTATACGCTGCTGATGCAGCAAATTTCCGGTCGTAGTGAAAGTGGTGCGTGCGACAACAGTGCCAGACCGAGCAGTTAGAGTGGGCGTGCCCGTCCGCCTTGACGCACAGCTAGAGGCAGCCAGAAACAGAGTCAGAAACAGAGCCAGAACCAGAGCCAAGCAGGCACTCAAGAATTTTTGCTGCTGGTCGAAATAGCTGATATGGCCAACACTGCGAAAACTGATGCCATTAACAGACGAAAATTTCATTCTCGAATATTCATACACTTGCGAACTTGTCACAGATAGCGAAAGGGACAGCGATAGATAGAGGTAGACTGAGAAAGAGAGAGAGAGTTGGAGAAGACCGCAGGCAAATTTTTAAATTATGGCTGTTATTATCGTAGGAATTGTTGCCAAAAATTGAGGCATGCAAAACACAAAATGCTTCAATGAAGATATCTACAGCAAAGATGTGAAGAAAAACAAAGAAAGAGAGAGATATAGAGGGGAAGAGTGAGAGAGAGAGCGAGAGAGGGAGTGATAGAGAGTGGATGAAAGCAAAGAGCAAAAACGAATAAAGTTCCATTTAGAAGAGACAACTTGATTAGCCTCATCAGAAATATGGCAGCTGTGATAATACCTATATAGAGAACGATTCGACTCGTCTGTTGAGCTTAACAGAATTTTTTTTTATATTTCTGGAATTACTTCATATTAAATATTTTATTTGAAGAGCAAATAGTTTAAAGAGTCTATCATTAATAATAATAATAATAGTTAAAATAAATTACTTTGAAACGATTTTCTCTTAACTTTGAACTAGGAAAGCCTGGTGATTTAGAAAAGAGCTAAAGAGAGCTGCAAATCAAATCAAAATAAATTAATTTGATATATATTTTATATTATTTTTAACTTAATTTTTGTATTTATGACTATTTTAAGCACATTAAAGTGAATTGTTGATCAGTATGGATAATAAATACTTCGAAAGTATTATGAAAGAGTCCTAGCATGGGAGCTCATGTCTCAACTAACTAGACTACTTAGAAAATATCTCTTTAAAAATCTACATTCAATATCTCTAAAGTTTGTTATTAATTATTAGCCAACAAACACTAAAATAATATAAAAAATTCAATTTTCTTATTAAAACTAAAAAATAAAAATTGAAAAGAAAAATTAATGTTAATTTTCTGATTAAAATAAACAAAAAATGTTATTAACTAATTAGTAGCCAAAAATAAATAAACAAAAATTTGTATTAATCAATTAGTATCCAAAAAAAGCTAAATAACACAAATTCATAATTTTGTTTTTAAAATTAAAAAAATAAAAATAGAAAAATATTAATACTAATTTTGTTATTAAATCAAACACAATTTATTTTATTTTTATTAATTAATTAGTGCCAAAAAAACTAAAATAATAAATTTAATTAATTAATTATTCTGTTACTAAAATTTAAAATAAATTTTTTTAAATATTAATATTAATATTAATTTAGTTATTAAAACAAACAAACAACCTTTTTTTATTATTTTATTAATAGCCGAAAAAAAAATTAACTAAAATGCATAATTTTGTTATTAAAATTAAAAAAAAAATAATATTAAAAAATTGAAAAAATATTAATATTACTTTACTGATTGAAAAAAAATATATATATATTTATATGGGTAATTCTCCAGAAAAGTCAACTTTTTGTCATTTTCGACACTTTGGTTTTTGTAATTATCTTGAAAATGCATCAATTTTAGTGCTGAAAACGGCAAAGAACTTCTTTATTTTGACAAATAGTTAAATATATTGCTCTTGATTAGTACTAAAATTAATCCGTTTTCAAGATAATTGCAAAAAATCCAAGTGTCGAACGTGACAAAAAGTTGACTTTTCTGGAGAATTACCCATATATCAAAATTTATTCAAATTAATAGTTTAGTTATTGTTCATTCATTTCATTCTAGTTAGTTTAGCATTTCTTCCTGCAGCAGCTAAAATCCACAGCTGAGGGCTGATTTAGCGATAATTGCTGACAAATAAACAATAAAATGCAAATTTTTGTTAACTTCCCATAAAATTTGCCAAATGTGACTGAAAGTCTGACTTATGTAGTCTTTACTGTAATGCGCTTAAGCCCAAGTGAGCTTCACAGCTGCAATTAGTTCGATAAATAAACTAAAGCTAAATGCATTTAGAGTATTAACGAATACTTTACATATATTTTTAAATATCTTAAATAAAATATATAACCAAAATACAATGAGAAATAATACAAAAATAATTTATATATATTTAATTTATATATTTTTGTGCTGGCTAAGCAATCTTTTGCTTGCAGCATATGTAGTATCACAATGTATTCCTGTTTACTATACAAGTAATATCAATATATATACATGATCCATAGCAAGATGTCGTCACACACGCTGCAAGGGTTGCTCAAAGGAACACAAAAATAACCTTGAAGCCAAGACAACGAACTTTGCCAGGCAGCAATTAGGCGAGCCACCTGCAGCAGTCTATAGCCTGCAGCTTGCTGCTTGCAATGCCACCATTTGCACCACCAAATGACAATTGTGGCAGCGAGTTGTTTGTCAGCTTATTGTTTGCTTTAATTGCCGTTTGAGCTGCCAACGCGTGTACAGCGAGCGGGCAGCATTTGCATTGTTTGGCCAAATTACTCAAAGCGCACATACACACATCGAGCGAGTGTGTGTGTGTGTGTGTGTGTGTGTGGGAGATGACAATGGAAGTCACCCCAGCAGGTTGAGAGCAATAATACTGCGACTGCTGCTGGTTCGGGCAAGGGTTAACAGGAGTCGAGTTACCAGAAATCTCTGCCACACAAAATAATGTTTGCGCAATCGAATGACAATGCGAACCAGAGCGAGAGTATGGAAGGATGAGTTGAGCGACGGGCCTGAGCATGAGACTGAAAGAATGGGGGTGTTGCGCTGTCCAAGCTGTCCAATCAAGCATGTCTGCGTGTGAAACCCGATGCGAGGCAACGCTGTGCGATGAGGGAGAGCGAGCAGAGCTTAGGCTATTGCAGCGTTGCTGTTCCCAAGCAATTGTTGCCGACGAAAGCGAACGAATTACAAATTTTTCTCTGTCACAATTAAAAGACTTCAAGACTTCGCCCGCTCACAGTTCCCAGCAAATGCCGCCGCATCACAGATTTCCACACATGTACACCTCCGCTGCACTGGCGCTGCTTGGGGTCAGCGGCTAGCCGGCGAAGCGGAACCACACGTCAACTGGACAGGTCGTGCAAAAGGTGCAAAGACAAGCTCGACTCTCGCCCGAGAGTCTCAAGTCTCAAGTCTCAAGTTAACTGATGCGTGGCACAAAGCGTGCAGCAGACGCTGACAAAGTGGAGCGGCCAGCAGAAGACGTCAGCAAAGTTCACACGATGCGATGATAAGCCAAAAGCCTTTCCACAAGATGCGGTTGCCGCAGTTACGCCATAGACGCAATGCCGACACAACGGCAAAGGGCACAGCCAGCAGCTGCATCAACTGGCAAATGGCAGGAGGCAGGAGGCAAGTGGCAGGAGGCAGTCTGCAGTTTTCGACTGCCAAAAACCGGTTTTGTTAGCACGCGTCAGCATTGCAGCAATTAGGACTTGAAGCTGGCTCAATAAATGCCACCTGCCAGTCAGTTAGCTGCCGTTCGCACTCGACCAGCTTGCCACACTTGCCACACATGCCACGCATGCCACGCATGCAGCAAAAGCTCAACAATCATGCAACTCACAAGTCGTATGTTTGCATTTCAGATCAAATATTCATTTTCAATATATGAACAGGACTTCGATTTATGACTCGAGCTGAGCAACAGCAACGCAATTTTATTATTTGTCGATGGGGTATATTGGTTTTGGGCAAGTGTTTGTAACAGCTGTACTACAGCAATTGTAGAACCCATTCAAAATTTTAGTAAATAAGTTTAGATAATCTTTAACTAGTTGACTCTTTAAAAGACATCGGTCAAGAATATGTTTAATCAAATAATATAAAAATAAAATATGAGATTTATTTAAATATAATTAATTTGAATATAAAATTTATTTAAATTATTATTATTAAATTTATTTAAATTATTATTATTACATTTATTTAAATTATAATTATTAAATTTGTTTAAATTATTATTATTAAATTTATGTAAATAAATATTATTAAATATCCGAAAGATATGGAAGATGGACTGCAAAAGTAATCCCCGATCTTGAGCAGTGGATAAGTAGAAAACACGGTGAAACGTCTTTCTATCTTACACAAATGCTCTCCGGTCATGGATGCTTTCGAAAGTACCTATATAAGATGGGAAAAACGGATGAATCCAGCTGTATTTACTGCAAAAATACAATGGACGACGCAGAACACACTTTCTTTGACTGCGAAAGGTGGTCAGAAGAGAGAACCGCCTTGGCAGGCTCTGTCGGCGAAGTCACAGTAGACACAATAGTACAGAAAATGTGCAGCAGCATAGATGCCTGGAAAAAAGTGTGTGACTTCGCCAAAAATGTTCTGCGGCGGAAGAAGTATGACCTGGACGCAGGCACAGAGAGGGTAACGCTCAGATAGAGCATATTTGAGGGCGCCACCTTGAAGGTTAATGCGAGATAGTTCCCGGTTCCAAGGTGGAATTTAGCCCTAGAAGAGGAGGTTTTTTTAGTCGGTAAGCAGGCATGCAGTCCGACACACCAGCAGAGTGACGACCTGTCTGACGGTGCATAAAGCATTTTTACCTACCTCAGCCCACCAAAAAAAAAAAAAAAAATATTATTAAATTTATGTAAATAAATATTATTAAATTTATGTAAATTAATATTATTAAATTTATTTAAATTAATATTATTAAATTTATTTAAATTAATATTATTAAATTTATGTAAATAAATATTATTAAATGTATTTAAATTAATATTATTGAATTTATTTAAATATGAGATTTGCTTATAGGAAAATTAAATAAAATGTTGTTATAGGACATTTACTCGTCTAGCATTATGAGCTACATGAAAATTTATATTTAGAGGCAGAGCGAAATGCCAGATGAGGAAATATGCTTCGCTATATTCAATGTAAGGAGTCTTTGATATTTATAGGGTATCTATTAGTCTAATATACCTCAGCAAAATTGATCTAGACCTGCAGAAAATTAAG
The DNA here is from genome assembly GCA_035045845.1 of Drosophila buzzatii. Classification (NCBI taxonomy): domain Eukaryota; kingdom Metazoa; phylum Arthropoda; class Insecta; order Diptera; family Drosophilidae; genus Drosophila; species Drosophila buzzatii. The sequence goes on along the minus strand of JAWNOS010000244.1, from coordinate 10,890,757 downwards.
AAAAGAACTGATTTCCTCTTTATCTCCCTACAGTGCAACTACAACTCGCGTTTATAATTACAAAATTCAATTTATAGGGTATCTAGCGCGTCAAGCAACTTAAAATGCAACGCATATATAGCAGCAGATAGTCACATTATAAGAATAGCACTCACCCTCAAGCACTGTCAATTCATATGCATATCAAATTCAATCAAATAGGGCATTCGCTAGTCTATCAGTCTAATGCCAGCGCCTTGTCCTAGCTTGTTCTGCTTCCTGTTGCTGTTGATGTTGTTGTTGAGTTGTAAACTTATTTAATCTGCATAAAATATGCACAGACCTGAACACACACACACAGATACACAACACTCGCACACACACACACACACATGTTGCACAACAAAAGGCCGTTGAAGCGGAGGGAATAAAATGCGAGCATTCATAAATAAATAACATTTGAAAATTCATTCAACTTGCGATTGATTTCGAATTAAATGCAAAAATACAAAATACATTTGAAAAGAGACCAATCGAATCTCAGTTTAAATCACTGTGGGTGGGCGTGGCGTTGGCCAACTCTGCGGTTTTTCCTTCTCATATCGATAACAGAGTTTGAGTAAATCTTTGCCAGAGCAGGAGGCGAGCACACTCCACACACACACTCACACAAAGGAAATCGTCTCCCTTTGAGCAGAATGATGCAATTATTTACACTTGATTAAATACTCAAAAGAAAAGTGAAAGTGTGTGTAAGCAAGTGATGTGGGTCTTTGAGACTCCGGGGCGTTGGGAAAAATGTATATTTTAAGCAAATTCAAAAAGTGCGTGCGCCGCACTCAGTTGTTGTTGTTGTTGTTGTTGTTGTTTTTTTCGTTCTTTCATAAATTCATAAATTTAAATTAGCAAATGAAGCCATCGATCTGAGCAGCAGTTGAAGTGGGGCACGTTGGGTCCAAATAGGTGGCATAAATATATGTATATATATTTTCTAAACATATTTACATATTTATTATATATGTATGTAGCTATCCACAAATGCTATTCAATTACAGTCGCAAAAAAACATTTAATTTATTGACTGGGCTGTGAAGGCGTTTCTTATTACGAAAAGTGGCAGGCGCTGTCATTGCCATTGCCATGGTCGCACCACCCACACAGCGACCGACCGCACCACCCGTGACAGTCCACTTTCTCTGGCTGTAACCATCTGTCAGTCAAGCAGTCAGGCAGTCTATGATGAGTCTCGAGTCTCATTTGGCATTTGCTTGATTTGCCCTCTTTATTTATTCATCCATCCTGTCCAAATTGTCTGTGCGGCGGGCAGCAGGAGCATGAGGTTGAGGTTGGTGGTGTCAGTACTTCTTCTTCTTCTTACTGTTACTTCTTCTTCTTCTTCATCATCTTCTGCAATTGTATCAGTCAGCATTGCGCGCTTACCAAATCAATTCACATCAAAATCGAACCGAAACCCATCAAAATGGCGGCGCAGTCATCTATGATGCCATCTACAGTCCACACTCTGGACCCAATGACATGATGCCATACTCCACGCTCTCTCCTCCTCTCTCCTCTCTCCTACCTCTTCCTAAGTATGTGTATTTCTGTGTTTGTGCATTTGAACGTTATATTCTGCGTAGGAAGTACGCTGGGCTGCACATTGCTAATATCCTGCTCGTCCCTCGCCCCTCTTACCCCCTCTCTATCTCTCTCTTTTACTCTCTCTATCTCGCTCACAGTTTCTATGATATCTTCGAGTGGTCTCACTTGGCATATTCGCATTTCGAATACATTTCATTAGCTCTCAGACTCAGCCCACGAGAGAAACTTTCTTTAAATTAAGCATATCGAACTTTAGACTCTTGCGGCTGGACCAGCACGGACATTAGATGTTCATTTCGCACAGAAATGCTAAATCGGAAATGAAATATATATTAGCTGAGTACACTCGAAGAAATATTCGACAAGTAAAGGGTAAGTTGACTAAAGAATTATATTGGATTTTTTAAAATGAAATATGGGTAATTCTCCAGAAAAGGCAACTTTTTGTCACGTTCGACACTTTGGTTTTTTGTAATTATCTTGAAAACGGATTAATTTTAGTACTAATCAAGAGCAATATATTTAACTATTTCTCAAAATAAAGAAGTTTTTTGCCATTTTCAGAACTAAAATTTATGCATTTTCAAGATAATTACAAAAAAACAAAGTGTCGAACGTGACAAAGTCTGGAGAATAACCCATATATGAAAATGCATAAATTATATTTATCGTGTTTCTATATTTAAAATTATAAATATATATATAAAATTATATATAAAATTATACATAAAAATTTTAAATTATTATAATTTATTTAAATTAAATTATAATTTAATTTAAAATTATAATTAATTTAATTTACATATTTTGTGCATAAATTATATTAAGCTTAGTACAACGAAATTGTGCTTAACTGAATAAAAATGTTTGTTATTTTTAATAATATGTGAATAAATATATATATAAATAATAATAATAATAATAATAATAATAATAATAATAACAAATAAAAATAAATAAATAAAATATATATATATATAAATAAATATTAAATATTATTTTATTTCTAAATTATTTTTAAATAAAAAAATATATATATCCCTTAATTTCTTTCTCATTTGAAAAGATTTCTCATTGTAAATCACATCTGAAGTCAAGCTAATAAATACTCTAAATCTAAATCTTTTTAGACTCGCATAAAAAATGACTACTGCTAGATATTCATGAAAATATTTGTAACTTATTTATTTTAATTATTAATAATAAAAGTCGTTTCTGAATTAATTTTTTTTTTAATGACAAAATCGAGTTCAGAAATACGATAATATAATAAAAAGTCCAATACAAAATTGAATCTTTAATTTAATAATATTTAATATCATATTCTATAGACATTGAAGCCTACTCGCAAGAGGTCTAACCCCTGCCGGACCCCTAAGACGTCTTAAGCGGCAAGGCTTTGCTAAAGCAATGGGCATACAGTAAAAATATATTTTGAGTCCTCATAATTCGTGTGAGGTTTGGTTCTAAACTAATGTATATAAATGTGTTGTTGAAGTGATAAATCTGATTGTACCGTTTCTACACTTAATAATAAAAAAAAATAAAAAAATAAATATTCTATAGAGATCTCAGATCATTTCTTCTATATTAATTTTTGTTCAGTTTATTCAATAATATACTCTTTTAGAATCTCATTAACTTGGAGCATAGCTTTGCATTCAAGAACTTTCCGAAGCTTTTACACATTTGTCTAAGTCAACTAAGTCAATGCCAAAATGAGTTCTGAAACTTTGTCTGACTCTCTTGCTTGTATAAATGCATTAAATATTAAACAGCTAAATTTAAATAATTATTGTCTAATTAGAATGATTCAGTCAGTTCCACATTTCTTTGGCAGCTGCTAGCTTTTGTATATTTAGCAAAACTCTGCCTTAAAATCAACTCTCACTAACTAGAAATCAATGAATTCAAATTATCTATAACTCAATTGTTGCTTTTATGCCTTAAATTTCATATTGTGCTGCTGCTGCTTCTTGTTTGTTGTAGTCTAAAAATACTGCAACTAAATATTTGTGAAATTATTGTACAAACATTTGCTTTGTTATCAAATATAAATTGACATTTTTGTCTCAGTGTATGGCAGCGTAGCAATCAAATTGTTTATTCGGCACTGTCAGCGAGGCGTGGCAAGGGGCCAGCAACACACTCGAAACACAAACACAAACAGAAACGCACACACACACACATACGCATTGTGGGTTGTGTTTTGAGCACTCATAAATCTGAACACAGATGACAAACTGAGGCAGCAATGAGACACGAGAGCGAGAACGAGAACGAGAGGCAGCGGCTATAGCCAGGGGCACGTCCAGGTAGCCTGGCTGCGGCGCAGAGCAATTACCACATGCCACGATTGACAAGCGCTGCAGGAGTTCAAACTTGTGTGTGTGTGTGCGACTGAGCTGAGGAACTCAAGAGCTAGCAGAAACGGAGACATCGGCGACTTCAAGTGCACACTCGCTCTCCCGCTCCCTCTCTCTCTGTCTGTCTCGCTTTTGTGTTTGCCTCGCCTTGACTTGTTTCTCTGTATGTTTTATGCCACATGCTGAAAGTGCAACCGATTTATTTATACACACAAATGCACACACACACACACACACACACATATACATTGTGAAGCTGACGCTTGCTCACAAATTGGATTTGCTTGTTTGCCAGTTGCTGCTGCTGCTGCTGCTGCTGCTCGTTCTTTTACCCATGTTGACATCGCAGCAATTACAACGGCATTCTATAGTAGCGCCGCCCTCACTGCAGCATGAGCGTGTGGCCAAATGCACTTCTTGATGACTTTAAATAGCTCGACGCTATTTCGAGTTGCTGGCCAAGCCGCAGGCGGCAACCGAAAAACATCCAAAAAAGAGAAGAAGCATCTCAGTGTGTGGCAAGTGCAACGCATTAAATGAGGCAGCTTTCAGTTTTCGGTTGATGGCTCTCAGCTGCATTACGTAAACACGCAGACGCCAACACAGCTGAGCCCTGGCTGAGCTCAGCTTTGGTGTCACCTGTGCGAGACACGAGGCGCGCGTGGGCGTTTAGCCATGGCTCAGACAATCAGCGCTGGCAAACTGGTTGGCCTTAAGCTGCAGTAGTCCAAAAAATATATCATATCTACATAGTGTATATATATATATAGTCTGCTGCCCACACGCATCGAGCAACAGCAGCAGCCAAACGAGCTTCGCCTTCCAGCTTGGCAATTGACAGCTGTAGAGTGGAGCGCAATTAACTTTGCAGCAAGAGAACAAACAAAGTCAAATGCAGACCAACTGCTCAATGGCTAACGCGATTCTTGCTGTAGATAAACATACAGCATACAGTGTTGGCTCCATATAATGAACAATGCACTAAGAGCATTGTCTGAGCATTGTCGGAGCATTGTCTCAATCATTTGCTCATAAAAAATCAGCATAGACTTTTCTGCCCTCTCTCTAGCTGATGTTGACTCTGACTCAGCCTAATTATGTCTGGTTTTCCGGCTTGCATAGAGCTAATGTTATCTTGATGTTAACAAAAGATTTTTAACATTTTTAAAAGGGATTTTTAGCGAGTTATATAGAACTTTTAGTTCCCATTAAAATTAGTATTAATTTTTTTTATTTATTTATTTTTTTTGGCAATTCTAATATGAGTCTATCTCACATATGGAAGCTCATTTGTCTGATGCCTCTTTCTAGTTAATTTTTCATATTTTATTTAGCTCTTGCCATTATTACTTTTATCTAATGTCTGTGGCAACTTAAGACAAGCTAGCAAAAGTCACTTTGCCATAATTACCATTGCTTGAGTTTTGTAGAAACTTACAAGTCAGCAAGTGCTCAAGTTTTAAGCATTTGCCAACTCATTGCTTCATATTTTTATTTGACCTCTCTCTCACTAACTTATCTCAAATTTTATTTAGTCTTAGCTCTGTCTCTGTCTATAAATTCTAAGCTCGACTTTATTTATGAAAGTTTGGCTACACAAATCTTTGTAATTTGCCATTCAACGTGTTCTTGCACGCAGACTCTTTACTGTAGCTGAGATTATTCGCTGAAGATATGCGCTGTGCAAGGACTTTAACTGATGCTTCGCCCTGCATCCTTTTATATTCCTGCTTCACTCTCTTACAATTGCTGTGTGTGTGTGTGTGCTTAGCACTTGCCCTTTGACCTGTGGAATGAATAGAAAACGCAGAATTGTTGCCTACATGCATCTCGCTTGCTCTACTAGCTCGTCTTCTCTCTCCCTCTCCCTCTCTCTCTCTCCCTCGCTCTCTCAATCGCTTTCTTTCGTTGAAGCTTTGGTCAAGCATTGGCTTCTATTGTCAATGCACTTCAGTACATTAAGCAAGCTGTCAGAGACAAACGCAGCTGCTCCACCTGCTGCCACGCCCACAGCTGATGCTGCTGTCCGCTCATCGCTATCTGCCTCTCTCTCGCTCTCTCTCGCTCTTCAGCTATCTATTACGACATGTTTGTTCTACACTTTCGCCGTTTTGACTCTGTTGGCACACATTTCACGGAAAAAGGACTCTCACATATTTCTTCTGCTTCTGCTTTGCCCCTTCCCAATCTCTCACTCTGTCCTTGTGCTTGTTTACCGTTTGCCCGCATGTCCTGCCCGTTTGTTGACATATTATGATCCTTGATTATTTTGTGCTGACAAATAAATGCTTCTATTTTGGTTTTCCATGCTTGGACTCCACATTCGACTTCATCTTCATCTTCATCTACTGCTCCGGGCTGTCGACTCCTGCCAACAGTTTTTCCTCTATGTTTTCGTTGCTGCGGTCGCTGCGCCCGCCCCCCTTGTGGCATTCGCCTATAGCCGCTGGCCGCCGTTGCCAGGTGCGCGGCCTTTCTTCCACATCTCTTCTTCTTCATTTCTTTTTCTTCTCTTTTTTGGCTAATTGGGCCGACGCAAAGCAGCAGGAATTAGCTTGAATCATGCTTGATTTTTCACATGTGTGTGTATAAATGTATATAGCTATATGTATGTGCATATCTGTATATATGCATATATAAGCTTTATCGACGCATCTTTTTTATTTGTAGGCGTTTCCCTGTCACGCAGCTGCTGTCCCTTGATAAAGAGCGCGACAGAGATAGAGCGACAGCAGAGTAGCAGACATTGATTCGAACAGTCGCACATATGGCAGCAACATGAATAATACAATGGGCTTAATGCTTAATATATACCACAATTTAATATGAGTATAATATATATAATGCAATAAATAATATTAATTATTCATTAGAGTCAGTTAAGCAATTGATATGTTGATGAGTTGCTAATGAATTGATTTCCATTGACCAGCAATTCAGTTCATTTGTCAATTTAGAACATGGAACTAGTTCACTCAGTTCTGCTGCTCATGAACATTAGAAACGAAACAATTCCTAATCAATTCTAATACTTAGAAGTAGCACTAAATGCCTTTTGCAGCTACATATGCCTAACAGCTGTTAACTACGGGCTGTTAAAATGAGATTCACATTTCTATGCAATATTATATCATAAAAAAAAATGAGATTCACATTTCTATGTAATATTATATCATAAAAAATGAACAGACAACTTGATTCATACAAATTTCCAGCCACATATAAAATTTGCATATATGAATTTTAAGTTTTATGTAAACTTTACATATATTTAACAGGTGTTAAGCTAAAAGCTGTTACGACTACTTCTGTTAAGAGTATTACTTAGATTTATCTACAAAGATAAGTTGGAATCTTTAGCTATATCTGCTATATCAAGTGTCAGCTCGCTGTTGATTTTCTGTCTGCAGATAATATTAAATTATTCCATTGTGTTGGCAACCTGCAAAACGCTGCCGCCGGCTCTGTTGATTGCCTATGTGATTTCGTCAACAAAAAACAATAACAACAAACAAACAACAACGATGGCAACAACAACAACTTGAACAGAAAGAGAAAACCCCGCACAAAACGCCCACCAAAAAAAAAAGAAGAAGACAAAAAAAGCTAGTTAAGCCAAGAACTGTGGGCGTTTGAACATATTTCGGAATATAATATTTTTGATTGCTATTGTTTTTCTGGCTTTCAAAAATGGGAGCCCATAAGCAGAAGAGGCCAAGTTCCGATGCTGAATTTCAATGCGCTTTGAGTTTTGTGGGGAATTTGGGAATTCGATGGGCGGAAGTGCGATAAGCGCCAGCCTGAAGTGCATTTGCAGTGGCCCACCACGCCCCTTCTTGCCCCAACAGCCGGATGTGTTGTGTGCTTGCGTCATCCGGCTTGCATTATTAATTATTAATTAGGCAACGCTTCGATTAGGCTTCTTCATATACATGCATATTTCTGGTTCTGCAGCGTCTTTAGCATTTTTGGGTTAAACAATTTATGGAGCAACATGAGCGAAAAGAGTTTTGCGGTCACAGGCAGCGCTTCCACTGCTCCATGCCTCTAGCTGCTGGGAAAGCCAGCTGTCTTGCCACTCGTATTCATTAACCTGCGACAGACATGCGAGGACACCTTCAACACTCTTCAGTGCTTTTGGCACTGACCGCAACGCATATTAAAAGGAAGTTAGGCCCACCGCAAAGTCCAAAACACACACACACAGAGGCACAGGCACAGGCAGAGGCACAGGCACATTGTTTCACATAAATACACTCGAGAAAAAGCAGATGAAGAAGTCGAACATTTCTTAAGAAAGTTGAAACTCTTTTCGAAAAGTTGTAGAAATTGAAAGGCAAAAATTGAAGTTGTTTTTGTATCAAAGTTTCATATAAACTACGCCCCTTTGAAAGTCTCTATAGATATATATAACTGACGTAAATCATTTATATTCGTGAAATAAATATGTTCTATTTGGTTAGCTTCTTGTTCTTGATGTATTTATCCATCAGCTCAACCAAGTAAGGCAGCAATGTATTCAGTGTTTATGCTGAATTTTTGTTCTGTTTACATTTTTCATATTTATATATTACAAATAAAAAATATATTATAAATTTATCATATGTATATATATATTTTTTTTTATATATATTTTACAATTTATTGCATATTGTTTATTATTATTTATATTTTTTTTATATTTATTTTTGTATATTTTTTGTGCATATAAAAAACTGTATTCATTTATTTAAGACGTATCAATCGTTGTATATTTTTATAAGTTTTTATTTTGTATTAATTTTTATATATATATATATATTTTTTTATATATAATATTTGCACACTTTTTTATTTATTAATTATATTATTTATTTATTTATTTATTGTTATTAAGAATTAATTCTAAATAACAATTTTTCTTTTAAGCCAGAGCGACAGAGGCCTTCAGGCCATTTATTTATTTACATATTTCAATTCACTTATTCATTTATTTGCAAATATATATTTTTTAATTTTTTAATTTATTCCGTGATATTTTAACTATTTATCTATACTTGAAATTTTATTTATATTTAATATTTTCGTATAATCATATATATTTTTAAATTATTTAATTTATTATCTGATATTTTAAGTATTTATTTATCTTTTTTTTTTTAATATTTGTATATTATCAAAAATATATTTTTCTATATTTAAAAATTTTCTATATTTTGTAAATCATTTTTAATTCATCTCTTGATATTTTTGAATACATTTTCATATTAATTTATAATTTATAAAATATTTATATTTATGTATATGCAAAAAATGTTTAATATTTATATTTATTCATTTGCGTTGTTAAATATATTTTCATATATATTTTCTTAAACTCCTTAATGCCTCCTTGAACAAGTATATTAATATTCACATATTTACATCAATTTACAACCCAGCTAAAAATTTATTCAAGTGCATTATAGAAATCTCCTGCTGCAGTTTCGTTTGGCAGCCGCAAAAGTCAAGCGAAATGACTTGTGATTTGGCCTAATGAGCTGGATATTGGGCTTAGGGTCAGGGTTTTGGTTAGGGTATTAGCTAGTGCACTAGAGACGGCAGTGACAGCAGCAGCAACAGCTGCTGTAGGGGCTGCCACGCCTACTCTGTGATACGTGCATGTAAAAGACTTACCAATGCAAAGCAATTGAAGTTGTTTAATCCAATGTGAATGTTGCTGCTGTTTCTGTTGTTGTTGTTGTTGCTGCTGCTTCCGTTGTTGCCGGCAACAGCAATTGTTGCTGCTGCATTTGCTTCGTCTGCGTTTTCTTGTCTGTTGTTGCATTTGAGTTGCTTCTGCTGCTGCTTCTTCTTCGTGTGTTTTCAATGCCATTTTGCTGCTTCCTCTTGATCTTAGCTGTTATTACAGTTGCTGTTGTTGTTGTTGTTATTATTATTATTGGGGCAATTGCTGCTCGCTCTATTCGTAATGCTACAGAAGCTGAATGCTATAACAAGCAGCAGTTGCAGTTGCAGTTGCCGCTGCTGCTGCAGCGCCGCATTTGTTGCAAGTTGCTTCAGCTGCAGATGTTGTTGTTGTCGTTGCTGTTGTTGGTGTTGTGATTGCAATCCGATGAAAGTAATACCCTATACAATTTATTGCTGGGCAACAACAACAGCTTAGGCTAAGCCGCGATCAAGTGCGGCCATGTTTGCGGGCAACGGGACCTACCGTTACGTGACGTGAAGTCAAAGGGCGTCGATAGAGGAGCGAGGAGCGTGAGGTTCTAGGTGCTAGGAGCGAGGAGTGCGGAGTGCGGAGTGCGAGAAGAGAGACGGCGATACACGCGACACGCAACCAACGAAAGCCGCGCGACAAAACACAACAACGAAATTGTTGACGAGGACAAACGAATCAAGCCGAGAGGAGGAGCCGCGGAGCTAAGGAGTAGCAGAAACGTGTGCCCTAAAATTTTGGTCACTTCTTGCACTTGGTGTTTGGATAGATTCGCTGATACATTCGCTTTATATGCCAGCTTCAGCTTTAAGATTAACAATTGAAATCACTTTTGGCGCAGACTCGATAATTTTGGCGCTGTTACCGCGGCGGCTGCTGCTGCCGAATGGACCACCATGTGTACATGTATGTGTGTGCGTATGTTTTTGACGAGTGTGTGCGTTGGCAGTGCCCGACTGCGTCAGAGTATGTGTGTGTGCGTGCGACGCACTTGATGACGACGGACCGCGTTTACTTAAATCGAGGCGTCCACACAGAATGAGAGCTAAAACCGAACTAAAACTTCTAACTGACGAAGCCAGCAGCACCAGCACCAGCACCAGCACAAGTACCAACAGCAGCAGCAGCAGAAGCAGCAGCCGCCATCGCCATCATCAGGCAAAGCTGCAGCCGACGAAGGCAAACAAACACGACCGATGATGCCACCTTCGTCTTCGTCGCCCGAGAGAGAACGAGAGCGAGAGCGACTGCGAGAGAGACACATGTGATAACACAAACAATTGGTCTTATTGTGTGCTGTTTGGTTTTACACTCTGGTATTGCAGGTGACTCGCATTGTTTGCTTGCAGCCGGTTTGCGCTCGCTCTCTTCTATTGCTATACTTATACAACTTCTCAGGCCGTGTTCTTATACGAACGCGCGAGAGCAAAGTGACAGACATTCGAGCTTCGAAATGTGTCGAATAACCAAGCGCTGCAGGACTTATACTTTTCTCACATGCGAATGCCGACAATCTTATACTGACTGTCTCATACCATGCATGACTGTGGCTGCCTGCGTATGCTAGCAGTCTTATACAATACTGCTTAGCTTATACTGGCTGTACCCATGTGCGTGCTTAAGCACATACAATATAAGTGGTGGTTGAAGTATACGATAAACTAAGCCGGCTAGCTTATATAGATTATGCGACTGTTGCGTGTGCTGTTGAATGCATAACAAATATAAGTTACATTTATAAGTGTATGCAGTTGGGGTGGTTTTGGTATGCGCTCGCTTAAGCAGTTTATATGCTACGTATGAGTCTGATGTACAGGCAGACATAATTTATCTTCGAACATTTGCTAACTTATACCAATGCCTGCATGCGTATTAGTTGTTGTTGAATATCAACTTATAATTCGATGTTTTTGCTGTGCATGGCAAAACTGTTATACACGGTATGCGCACATTGTAGTAGTCTTGATATTTTTAGTAGTTGCAACATGTTCGATGTGATTTGCTTACGCATTGCCAGCAACTGCAAGAGGAAAATAAAGACAAATATATTAAAATTAAAAAAACGTATAATATATTTAAATATTTATAAAATTTATAAAATATTTTATAAAAATTATTAAATTTATATTTTTTTAAATATGCTAAATTTGAACTCTTCTTAATCATGCCTCTGCCTATTCCCCCTTTCTACTAGAGTATGTTATATTCGGCATAGCAATGATAATTGCTGCTTGCTTGTTTATGTGCATATCATTGTCATATTCCACTCTCTCTCTGCCTTCCTCTCTCTCTCAGTCTCTTGAGCGCTCACCCCCTTCTCTATGCTCGCTCCCATGAAATTCCCTTGCCAAGTGTAAGTAATTTTCATTTCATTTGCAAGAGAATTACTTCACACACACGCGAGCGAGCGCATATGGGTGTGTGTGAGGATGGCAAGAAGGAGTGTGTGAGGGGCAGAGGAAGAAGTAGAAGAGAGAGGTAGAGAGAGGTAGAGAGCAACAAACACTTGTTACTCTTCCCTCGCTACACGCGACAAACCCCGCGGGAAAGCTTCGCGTGCAATTTGCCTGGAATAGACATGAATTTGTATGTGAAATAGCAGCTAACTGTTGCGCCAGAGTAGTAAGTGGGTGATGGAGAGGGGGAGAAGGGGTGAGGTCGAGGAATCTAGTAAGCTGTAGCATTGTAGGCGTGGCAGGCAGAAAGGGCAGCCAAAGGCACAATAAAAGCCAGATTAAATCCTTAGAAACGTTGAATTTGGGCCAAGTGCGCAATTCAATCAACAAACGGAAAGGGGCAGGGTTGAGGGAGCGACAGAGAGAGAGAAAGACAGGGCACGAGTGTCAGAGGCAGTGGGCGTGCTGCCTAATAAGCTTCAATTTAAAATTGGGTGCTAATCTCTTTATGCGAAAACATAACGAAAACAAAAACACAAAACAGAAGACAGAAAACAGAAAATGGCAAATAGAAAAAAACGAAAAACTTATAAAAGAAGAAATGACAAACGGGCAGCGCCTGTTCCCTGTGCCTTGTCCTTGAACCGAGCAGCATAAAGCAGATGCTCTGATAGATAGAGAGCAACCAGAAACAGAATCCATTGAAGAAGAAGCAGATGAAGCTGGAGTTGAAGCAGAGACAGACGCGTATTCCATTTCAAATTGTTTATTTTGCACAACATTTACCAGCCCCTCCCTCGATACAGCCCCGCCCACAAGCATGCCTCACGCCCACAGCCAGCGCTCCTTAACAAGCAGTTCATCTTTTCTAGCTTCAGCCACTTCTCACAGGGCTGCCAGCTGCAGTGGATTTATTTGTATCTGATTCCTATAACCGGAAGTGCCAGGAAATGCGGCAGTGTCTGTTGCTCCAGCAGAATTCAGCCGCAATCAACGCATGCGACGAGACGCAATTGAATGGATAGACAGGAAAAAAAAACTATATCAAATATAAGTAATAGAGAGGGAGAGAGAGAGGGAGAGAGGGAGAGAGAGAGAGAGTGAGAGAGAGAGAGAGAGAGAAGGAAAGAGATAGACAGACTACATGCATATATCGAATATATGTATATAGTTATAGTCCATATAGACAATAGAAAGTATGAGAGTGATAGAGAAAGAGAGAGGGAGGGAAAGAGATAGATAAACAGACTATGTACATAGATATATATAGAATATATACATATATATAGTTCTAGGCCATATTGACTATAGAAAGAACGAGTGTGAAAGAAAGAGAGAGAGAGATAAGCAGACTATATACATACATATATCGAATATATATAGTTATAGTTCATATGGACAATAGAAAGTGTGAGAGTGAGAGAGATATGTAGAGCGAGTGGAAGGGAATGAGAGAAACAGCGAGAGCGAGAGTCTATAAAGACTCTCTCTATCTATGTCTATATATATGCATCTCTGTATATGGAAGTAGCGCTTGTCTGACTTTAATATATACCTTTTTATTGTAAATACAGGGTATAGGAATTCAATTATTTCTAATACATACTCCTAACTCTATAAATATTGCAATATATTGAATTCTTGCATGCTATTTATATATTTTATCAGGAGGAATCATTACAACATTCTCCAGTTATAAATGAGGATATTTACAAGAGTGTATATCCTGCGAACTACGCCTGCATACAGGGTATAACAGAATAATCACTTTGTCATTTTTGTGTTAAGCAGATGCTTAGTATGTGTTTGTCTATTTGTATATATGTATTTATATATGAGCTTCTATGAATGCATGTATGAATGAATATAACTAGTGATGGCACGATTAATCATATGATGTGCATTAATCGCTTATTTTGCTTCGAATTGCAATTTAATTGTATCGCAAAACGGGGTTCGATTAATTGAAACATTAATCGATTAATTGCTCAAATAATCTCATCACAGAGAAGCAACATTTGCGCGCAAATCCGTAAGTTGTAAGAGAGAATGTAAAGTGCGGAAACATTTTTGTTATTTATTTGCAAAAACGCAACCAACATGCTGCAGCATTTATGCTTCGCATCTCTCAGCTCTTTATTGAGAATTGTTTCTTTAGACACCCAATGAAAATTTTGATTGTGAGGAAGAACATGGAATTGGCTAGCGCGAGCCGGTTGAAAACAGATTTTTGATACATTTAGAAATGCTTCGGGTGGCTCCAAACATACCAAGATGACAAAGTCAATTGTGTAGATGATTGACGCGAATAATTTGCTATTTTCACACGTCCTGAATTCAAGACTAAATATCTAATAATAGCTACTATATTTGTTGATCTTATAAAATACTAAATAAATAATTACTACTTTTTTATAAAATTAAAAAATCATTTGATTAATCGATTATTTCCACTTTAGTTCGATTAATTTCGATTTATAATCGCCCAGCTAAATTTAATCAAATGATTCAATAATCGATTAATGAACACTTTTTGCCATCCCTAGATATAACACACTCTTGTCTCTGCTAGCTAAAGTGTATAACAGTATAACAACTCTTAACATATTCGAATAACTTTAAAGGTAATTGAGACTATAGGCAATACACTCCTTTAATCTCACTGACCCTGTCTCTCTCTGTCTACCTCTCTCTCTGCTCTGTCTCTCTCTCTCTCTCTCTGCTCTGCTCTTTACTATCTTTTCTTTGATTTATAACTCGACTCGACTTTTTTGGTATGCCTCAAGCAATTATCAATCTACTAATTATTGTTTATCTAATATTATATCTCTTCATTAATATGCCCACTTCAAGTAGTACCAACTACAGGGTATACTACCAACAATGTCCCTCAACACGCTAGCGCACACATTTCAGCTCTGTTTAGCTGCTAAGCCGATGGCTTTGATCCATGCCAGAATTCGGCACATCAATCGCAACTTTTTTTTGGTATTTGTATTTTTTCGTCAGCAGAGATTTGTTATTTTTAGCGCACACCTCTAAAGCAGCCCTACCTCGCTGCCTACCCTCCACTCGCCCCCTCCTCTGTCATACATTCATGTGTGCCTCATTGAGGAAGAGAATTCACTTTTCGTTTTTTTCCCTTTTTCCTTTTCTTGTCACTCTTTTTTCTTGGGGGTTGCAAAGACTTCTTTTAGCTTTGCTTTATCTTCCTCTACTCCAGTTGGCTTTGCTGTTATTTAGTAGGCCGCCATTGTATTCGTTATTTGTTTATTGTTGTTGATTCAGACCATGCCCCCCTTTTCCATACGCCCCCGGCGCTGCTGTTTGCCATGTGTTTGCCTGTTTGTCTTTCGTGCATTACCAGCTCAACTTCAACTTCAATTTCAGTTGCCACGCCCCCTGCTCATTGGCTAGCCCACGTTTCAGTGTTCATTTGGTATTGCAACAATTTTTAAGCCAAACTATGCTAAAAGCCAGGCGAATTGCTGTCGAGTTGCTGTCGACACTTTTATGAAATTAAATGCAAATATTTCCACAGACACAACAACAAATATTTGTGTGGTAAAATGAACCATCAACACTCACACACACACACACACACTCAGTTGTTGTGAAAAACTTAAGTTTCATTTGCAAACAATATTCACAAACTTTGGCCTAATGCTTGGTCCGAGCTTTAAGTCCGTTGCTGTGAATTGTTTTACTTGCAGAAACTTCTTCTAGCTGTTCTTCGTCTTCTTCATTCGTCTCTTCGTCGTTTTCTTTCTGTTTCCTTCCATTTTTAATTTTAATTTGTAATTGGCTCGCATCTTCTATAATACACAATTTGTTGAGTGTTTTCCTTTCATTTCATAAATACCCTGCATCTAGAAAAGCTCAAAGACCACAAACTGAAGTGAGCAAATGAAATGAATTCAACAACAAGAAAATAAAGCGAAAGGTCGAGGTCAAGTATGTATATAGTATATAGTAGATATTACTCATAGAATATGAGTTCAATATAATATGAGCCCACAGCTGATTCGTTCATTTGGACAAGGATTTTGCGAGTTTTATAAATATTTAATAATATTATCATGAATTGAATGTCTTAGACTGAGACTGAGAGAAGATTTACGTTTTTAAGCTTTCTATACATATTTATGCAGAGTTCAATAAATTGATGTAATTGTTAATAAATTATTGATTTTATTGATAGCTTTAAGTGTAGATGCAGCAGAAAGGAAGATAAAGAAAAACCATTCAAATTATGAAGAAGAATTTAACATTTATGTGGAACAAATTTGAATTAAATTTTTAATGTAATTAAATTTAATATATATATAAATTATCTCATATAAAAAAAAAATAAAAAAAAAAAAAAAAAAAAAAAAAATATATATATATATATATATATATATATATATAAATATATAAAAAATAACAATAAAAATGCAAAACCTCAAGCCGAAGGCCTCAGTAGCCAGAGCTTTAGGCTAGTTAACTCTAATTTAAAATTAATTCTAACTGTTAAATAAATAAATAAATATATATAAATTATAATTTATTTATTTTAATTTAATTTAATTTTATTTAAGTTGTATTGAAATTTTAATTTATTAATAAAATATGTTACTATGGTAAATAAACATAATTTATACTATATAATTTAGATATTTATATATTATATATAATATTATTAATTTAATTTAAATTACATTTATATTATATAGAATTTTTAATTTATTTAATAAATATATTACTATATAAGATAAATTTAAAATTTAATTTAATTTAAAATTTAAAATGTAATTTCATTTAAAATTTAAAATCTAATTTAATTTAATTTAATTAATTTTTTTATATTATATAGAATTTTTAATTTATTTAAAAAGTCTATTACTATATTAGATAAATTTCAAATTTAATTTCATTTAAAATTTAAAATCTAATTTCACTTAAAATTTAAAATCTAATTTAATTTAATTAAATTAATTTTTTGTATTATTATTTTTTATACAAATATATTACCATAGTAGATAAATCTATTCTATACTAAACAACTAAATAAAAATATAATACTGAATTTTTAATAATATAAATATAACAAAATATATGTACATATACATATATGTACATATGTATATGTACATATGTATGTACATATGTATGTACATATATGTTGTAATACATGCAGCTGCGAAACATAAAATAGCGAATGTGTCGAATGACATGATGTTGGATCAGGACTCGACGTCCAATCGCTAATATGTGGGCGGATGACAAAAAAATAGTTTCTGAATCCAAGTCAGCTAATGTAAAGATAATGTAAAGATAATGTAAAGATGGAAAGTCTTTCTTGAGTCCTGGGCTCAAATTCTCCTTAAACGATGCCAGGACATGGTTGATTCCATGGCTAGGCGTTGTGCAGCCATAATTTCCAATTAGGGCAACACAACTAAATACTAAACTTAAGGAATATTATTGTTTTCATTTATTATTAAGTATAAGTTAAAGTAAATAAGTTTATTTTTTTATTTTTTTTTTAATAATTTTAAGAGCAATATGACAAAGTAGTGTTATTTTTTTTCGTCGATTTTACGACTTTTTTCACAATTTTTTGAATTACATAAAAACGTTGAATACTTTGATAAAAATTTTTTTTTGTAGCAATAATTAATAGTTTTCTGCTTTAATAAAAGTAATCTGCAGACTAATCCATTGATAAATGTGTCCAGGAGAACTTCTTAAACTTTGCATTTCAAAATTCCGCTGCTGTATATATCAAAGCAGGGATAAATGATAATTGCGGATAAATTCTATTATTCTATTTTCAGATTAGCTTCAATTTGTGGTTACTTAGACTTTGGGTTTCCTTAACTAAAATTCATAAATTGACTAGGAAAATTGTCTAAGAATTCGACATAGGAAATTGTCTCTAAGAAAGGAAGAAGAGATGAAAAAAAAAAAAATGAAATAAAAATTAATAAATAATATGCATCAAAATATGCAAAAATAAGAAATATATATGAAAAGCTAAATAACTATATTATTTGTTTATTAGTTGCACTCAAAACCCATTTACACATATTTAGAGGGTAAGTGTTAGTCGCGCATGCCACTCACTTACTGCTTAGCAATTTGGCATACGAAATGAACTCATTGCTTTCGATACGCATTCGGTGGCACTGTCTAAATTCGTGGCCTACTTTAAAGGTGCCGCACACGCACACACAGACACACAGACACAGTTATATATAGTATATATAGCACAGTTACACGCGCACACAAACAATTGAAAGTTATTTGTGAAAATTTTATTGTAATTACAAAAGTTTTGCCATGTTGTTCTGCTGCTCAACCTTTTTTTTTGGTTTTTTTTTCTCGCTTTCGACTCGCCAATACCTTGAATTTCACTCAAAATTCCAGCCAGCCACGCCCCCTTTGGTCTAGTGCCTGGCCTAGTGCTGTTACTGTTTCTACTGCCTCCTCTGCCGCTGCTGCTGCTGCTGCTGCTGCTGCTTCCTCTTCATTCCGTTGATTCAGTTTGGTTTGCCACGTCTGCGTCTCTTTCGAGCAAACTTTATCCACTTCATTATTTGCTCGTTTTCATTGCTTTGTTTCGCTATTTGTTTGTTTGTTCGTTCGTTTGCTGCTTGCTGCGTTCGCTTCGATTTTAATTGTGTGCCCCAAGACCTCAAAAGACCTCCTTCCACGCCGCATGCCATAACATTTTATGGCAAAGAAGGTGCGAGTATATTCAAAATAACCCCAAACCAAATGGAAACCAAAATTAGAAAAAAAAAAAAAAACACAACAAAAACTTTCATTCAAGGGCAGGGGCAGCAGGTGGACAACGAGCTCTGCTTTGTGTTGTTGGCTAATTAACACTGAAACAGCTGGCGGCCAGGCCCAAAGCCATAACTAAACTGCGCCCTAATAATATCCATTCATATATTAAAACTAATTCGAATTATTGTCTATACTCATTTCGACTTGGATTAGATTTTTATTGGATACAACTTTTTATTTCTATTTTTAATTAAAATAAAATAAATAAATTTTTAGAATTTATTGTAAATGTTTTATAAATATAAATAATAAATAAAATTTCATTTTTTATATCCTGTACGCATGTTTAATGATTTTGTTGAATGTATGTGGCGTAGTAGACCCCATAAAGTATATATATTCTTGATTAGGGCGACAAACTGAGTCGATATAGCCCTGTCCATCTGTCCGTCCGTTCGTATGTTTGAACGCATCAATTTCAGCAGATATAAAAGCTAGTTTTTTTTTTTACTTTTTTTTTGTTTATGTGCAACTAGATAAAGCTGCTATTACAGTTAGCAGTAAGCTTGTTAATAAAATATAAAAAATTAAACAAACTTTTTTTTTTTTTCATTCATTCTTTACACTTAATTTCAATTTCAGTTATCAGTTTTCAGTTTTTCATTCCTTCTCCTTTTAGTTTCTTAGTCTCTGAGATGAAAGAAACTAATACTCTTCTTCTTTACGAGCGCGCGCTCTGCTAACCGCGTTGCTGCCGTGGCTTGGGGGTGGGTTGGGCTATACTTTGAACGCTTATAAATCCATTTCTGGATGGACGATCTTCATGAAATTTTCAGAGTAGATTAAGAGTAGATTGCAAGTCTCTAGTATTTGAAATGCGTTTTTTCCAAATTGGCGGCGAAGGGGGCGTGGCATCCAAAATCTGAAAATTACATAATCTGCGTATTCATAATATCTATCTAAAGTCTTTAGCCAAAACGGTGTAGAAGTTATGCGCAAAAAACGTAAAAAATTGAAACGAATTTTCGATTTTGTATCGATAATTTGGAAATGGGATGAGTTATCAAAAAAAACAAAATAAACTCGTACTGCGTAGCTAACATACGTTCATGTGAAATTTCAGCTCTCTAGCTTTTGTAGTTTCCGAAATCTCGACGTTCATACGGACGGACCGACGGACGGACAGACGGACAATCAACCATTATACCCTGAATTCCCATTTTCAATGGGTTCAGGGTATAAAAACAAGGGTTGCATAAATCATTTATGCAAGGTATTTTTTAATTATTTACGAAAATAAATATATTCAAAATCCATTGATAACTTATTAATATTTAATTACAGATGGAACACGCGAACGACTTGACTTTGACGTTGAAAGTTTTTT
Source organism: Drosophila buzzatii (assembly GCA_035045845.1). Classification (NCBI taxonomy): domain Eukaryota; kingdom Metazoa; phylum Arthropoda; class Insecta; order Diptera; family Drosophilidae; genus Drosophila; species Drosophila buzzatii. The sequence goes on along the minus strand of JAWNOS010000244.1, from coordinate 10,870,555 downwards.
TCTTCTGCTTGGCTTTGCTCTGAAAATGTATACTTCTTCATGCTTTTTGTTCCATTTTAAGAAAGTCTGGTTATGTTTCTTGCAAAATTTGCACATTTTAGAGACAATTTGCTAATATAATTTTTTTGATTTTTGTCCTTTGGTGGAATCACAGTGCAATGCTGTCATTGGCACTAGCCTGAGGTGAGGCTCATATTTTGCCTTTGCTTTTGCCTCTGACTCAGCCTCTACCTTGTCTAGCCCGAGCTCAGGCTCAAAATTTACCTCTGCTTCTAGTTCTGCATCTGGCCTGAGGTCTGGCTCAGAATTTGCCACTGCTTCTGCTTCTGCCTCCAGCCTGAGCTCAGACTCTGATTTTCCTCAGCATTTGCTTCTGCCTCTATCTTGCCTGTCATTGGCTCTAGCCTGAGCTCAGAGACAGAAATGACTGCTTTTTTTCACTCCCAATCAAATTTGATCACAAAAAGAATAAAAGCTAAACTATAGTTGTGCCTTATAAAGACTTTCCGGTCTATATGACTTGTAGAAGCTCAGTTCGGGCAGCCAAACACATGAACTATGCTCATCTGATAACGAGTGCTAATTACAAGTTTATGGGGCCGAAGCAAACGCATGCAGTGACAGCAGCTAATACAATTAATCATCTAATAAGCTCTCTTGAGTTTATCTTCTCTCTTGAGTGTAATTGAGGCGAATCTTTGATATGAGCTGCTGCGCTGCGTCTTGCCGGGCTGGCCAAAGCGAAGGCAGAGCGAGAGCAAGCTTTGATTTTGTCTTTGTCATGGCTACGCAGCTGCATGGAAATAAAATGATTAAACTTATTGCAAACAGTATTTTAATATGTAACAAATACAAAATGTGACGGAAGCAAATGAGTCAACAGCAGGCACAGAGCTGTGCACAATGACAACAGGATCTATGAGGACAATGTTTAGCTGCATTGCAAGTTTTCGTTTCTATTTGTAGTAAAAGTTGCCGCAGTAGCGACTGCCTTTCCTTGGATTACTGTAGAGGGATTCCATGGGCACAGCATACTTGGGGCAATGCTCGATCTGGTGCTGGGCACGTCGAGCCACGTGCTGCAGCGGCTTGGCATTGCGCAACTGCAACTGCATCTGCAGCTGCATCTGGAGCTGTTGCTGTTGCTGCTGTTGGCGCTGCTGCTGCAGCTGCAGTTGCTGCTGCTCTTGCCTCGTCTTGGGGCCCATGATTGAGGTCAGCCGATAGCAGAGCGGCACAGCGTACGGATTTTTGATCTTCAGCTCTGTCTTCTTCGGCGGCGGCGCCTCCTTGTCCAGCTCATCCGAGGTCTTCTTGCGGTTGCCGCCTCGATTGTCATCGTTGCGCATATCGCCCGACTTCTGGCTCCAATAGTCACGCAACACTTTGCCATTCACGAACAGAATTTTGGGACCATCATTGATATTGGCTCTTGAATGGGGGCCAACGCTCTGCTGCCGCAGCTTCTTGCTGCGCTCGCCCGCCTTACTGGGCACCAGCTCGCTGCCGTGCGCCATGCGCTTAGCGACTGCCGTAGCCGGACTGTAGGCCAATTGCCAGGCTAAGCTCAGTATGGGAGTGGCCGGAGAGGTGGGGTTTGCTTTCTTGCCTAACGCCATGCAGGGTGTCGACTGACTGCGACCTTTGAATCCGCTAAAGTATTTGCTGCACTCAACATAGTCGGACCAGCTTGTATCCGGTCTGCCGTGCTTCGAGATCGTGCTTCGATTATCTACCGTGCCCACTGCCAGGTCTTTGATGTGCATATTTTCAATTAGCTACACACTCTATTGTGATCTACGCTTGGATTTGTGCATCAAATTTTATTAATAAAAAAACATTTTCAAAAGTTTCCAAATTTTTACAGTTTTCTTGATTTTTTCTCTCTTTTTTTGGATTTTTGGTAGGTGTACAGCCCAGTATTTAGATTCAGAATGAGAGTTGAGGAAAATGTTGCTTAAGAATTCAAATTATTTTCCATTACAAGTTTTGCCTTTTGTTTTACTGTCAATTTTTGAGAAATTCCTTGAATTGATCTGAACTTAATACTGGCTTTAAGCCAATGCAAATATTTGCTAAAGCAGTTTGTAATACCAAAATGTAATCTTTACTTATGATTTATATATATGTATATATATTATTTTGCCTGCTTCTGTTGCTCTTGTATTTGTTGGGACTTTGTTTATGGCCCATGTGGGTCACAGGTTGCCCACACACACACACGCACTCGCACATCAAGTTTCAAATCGACTCATGGCATTAATGCAAATAAGTGGAAATACAAATATTTTCAACGTTTTGTGGTTAGGGCAAACCTTTTGCTGCCCATCCCATTTTCCCTTTACCCATCGCACACACATTTTTCTCCTCTTTGTTGTTTTCCGTTTGGCCAATGCCCAAATAAATTGCTGCAGGGGCTTCTGCTGCAAAGGGGTGTGGCCCTGTGGCGGGCAGCAACAGCAACAAGGTCGATGGATCATTTCCGCTGTCATGGCGCTTCCTGAATCCCTTTTGCCCAGGCGTCTGTTCGGGCCAACCGTTTCCTGTCGGCGACGCAGTTAAATATTGAAATTTATATTTAAAATATTTCAAATATACAGCTAAATGTGAGCTACCTTCCCGCCCGTCCTGCAGCGCTGCTGGCATTTTTCACTTTAGTTTATGTGCCGCATGTTTAATTTATGAGCTGCCATCGCTGCCTCCCTGGCCCGCTCCACATTAGGCCAATGAATATGAAAATCAATTTAGCTGGCTAAACAGATATACAGAGAGAGAGGGGGAGAGTGGGAGAGAGCGAGACTGCTGCAACCTCTGCCCTTGAAGGTCATGTCCCTGTTTAGCTCTTTAAGCAAGCGCTCAGCTCGCAGCTCTCAGCTCTCAGCTCTCAGCTCTTCTTTTGGCTACTATCGACCTTTCGCCTGGGTCATTCCAATTTTATGAACCATTCTACATTAATTCTTCAAATTGACAATCATTGCGACGCTGACTGACCATTGCCCAATGCAACGTTGTATTCCTTGCGTTTGCTTCTTATTTTCGGCTCGAACTTCCGGTTCGTTCGTTTCTTTTTTATTTACTTTTTTTTCCTGTGGGCTGTGCGCTGTTTTTCCTTGCCCCTCGGTTTCCAATTAGCAACAGGAATCACCTTTTTCGCTGTTGCTGTTGTTTTTTTGGGCTTTACTTTCCATTTGCCTGGCCATTCGACTACGACTTTGACTTTGGGCCGTCGTGTCTTTGTGTTAATTGAAGATTTGTACTTGCTACAATTTTATGGGCCAGAGATAAGACGGGGGCAGTTCCGCCTAGAGCAGAAGGGAAAGGCATTGGGGTAGACGAGACGGTAGAGCAAGTCGGAAAGTTGTTCGATAAATGGCGTAATAAATGGTCCTCGTGCTGCTCGAACAGAATCCTGGGCACGCGCAGGTTAATTGCATTTCGCACTCATTTATTTGACGATTTCGTTGGACGCCGGATCCGGGAATCTGAGCGCTCTTTAACTTTCAACTTTATTTTGTATTTGTATTTAATTAGGCGTGCTGCGTTTTTATTCTGTTAGATTTATTTGAACAGCACTGATTCAGCTCTCCGCCTCTCTCTGTGTGCGTGTGTGTGTTTGCATTGCATTTCCTTTGTGCGCTGGGTAAAATGTGAATGTTGGAACAGCCGCTGTGGATGTGGCACTGTGAGAGCTGAAATCCACGAATCCACTTAGCGGCGCATAAATTTTGCTGCGAACATAAAATACAAGTGTACAAACAAAAGGACTTTTGGCGACGCCGAGAAACGGGCATTAAAAAGCATAAAGAAAACCGCATTCCAAGTCCAAAGTCGGACAAAGTGCAGCTGAGCGGCCATGGGCAAACATAAACTGAAGAAGCAGAGTGAATAAAATCGCTGCCAGAGCAGATGAAAAATGTAGCAGGAGTAGCAGCAGCAGCAGCAGGAGTAGCAGCAGCTAGGCTGAACAATCCTCTCCAGCAGAGAGCAGACCTTTTGCCTATTTACAAATGTCGCAGCGAAACATAAAGAGTTGGCAAACCCCAAACTCCCTGCCTACCCTACCTTCCTCTCTCTCTCTCTCTCTCTCTCTCTCTCTCCGAAGATGCTGGGAGTGAAATGCACGTAAAATAATAAACAAGGCTTTGCAAACAATAAATGTTGCTCCTACTCTGACTACAACTGCTGCCGCCTCCTGCTCCATCTGTTCAGCTCTTCCTGTTCGCTACGAGCTGTTAGCGACGTCGACGAGATTTCTGTGGAGTCTTCTTGCATGCCTCGCTCTTATTGTTGTTAAATGCGAAATGCGAAATGTGAAATACGAAACACGAAATGCGAAATGCTTGTAAGCGCAATGCAAATGTAATGGGCAAAAAGGACATTTCACGCTGACCCCGGCGGGGCCAGGCTGCTGGCCATGCAGCCAAGTGGCAAAGGCACAGCAGACAGCCGCCGGAGCCAACGTCATCCTCGTCCTCCTCCTCGTCGTCGTCCTCCTTATTAATTGCAACAATAACTGGGCCATTGCTGGTTGTAGGTGAGCTTGGCTGGCTGCTTTCATCTTCGTCTCTTGCTCTTGCTCTTGCTCTTCTTCGTCTTGTTCTTCTGCTGGCAGCGAATTTATGGCACGAGCACAGGAAGCAGCACTTAGCTTCTGGCACTGAGCCCTTCACTTAGCACACACTGTCCACTGTTCCATGTTACACTCCATTCCTCATCCCCCCTCCCCAATCCCTTCACCAGTTCATCAAAAGCAAACTACCGTGAAGACTTCAGACTTCAGGCTGCAGCCTGCAGGCTTCAGCTGGAGGCAAGCATATGCACGATGTGCTCTATATATATAGAATATATCGTAATGCATGCAGATCAATCGTCGCTTTAATGCCCGCCCGATAAGTAATTGCTTGGAGCCAAAGAACTTTAACTTGGCTAGATGCAGCAATTTTTTATGAGCCTGCGACTTTCATGGTTTTTGGGGGACTCGAAAAACATTTAAAAGCAATAAAGAATGCCAGGCGTTATCAAGAGGCTGCTCCAAGCTCTGAAACGGTCCGATTTTCAGCCAGGTATTCAAATTAGGAACGGGAACTCTTAGTCTCTACCCATCTACTGCCTGCCCCCCACCCAGCAAGGAAATGAGCCGTTGGCGCTGCTGCCGTAAAATCCCCGGCGACCATAAAAACCACTGTGACGCTGGCGAAAGTGAACAGAAAAATAAGAGAGAATTCAGCGCAGGTGGAAAAGGTGAAAAAAAGGGCAAAAGTGCTTGGCAGTGATTTTTTGCCATCGCTCGAGCCGCGCAAATAAAACGAAAATGAACTCGAAACGTCGTAGAAAAAGTTTATTTTAATGAAATTCGCGTCGACATTTAACGTCGACGGGCAAAAACTCTTTCGCTCACTCCCCCTTGGAGGCCCAAGCCAATGGCAATGCCAATGGTATTCACGTGCTCTTCATAACCCAGACAGAGCTCGAGCTCTCTCTCTCTCTCTCCTCTAACTCTTTGCCTCTCTTGAACATAAAAAAAGAAAAGCGATTGGCCGCATGTATTTAATTGAACCTAGCCTAGCCTTGCCTTGCCCTGCCCTGCCTTGCCTTGCCTTGCCTTGCCTTGCCTTGCCTTGCCTTGCCTTGCCTTGCCTTGCCTTGCCTTGCCTTGCCTTGCCTTGCCTTGCCTTGCCTTGCCTTGCCTTGCCTTGCCTTGCCTTGCTTTACCTTTTCTAACCTCATCTTAAATACAAAATCGAAGTTTCCTTTAAGCACAGCGACTATAAATTTAGACCACACTCAAAGCAACAACAACGACAAGAACTAGAATAAACAAATAATAATGAAAAACAAGCCAAGACGCTTAAGTTGAGTGGCAGGACGCTTTTCCTTACTGTTGTATTCTAGAAGCTTACCACAAAAAAATAGTGCAATAAAAAGCAGCAAATCATATAGAGAGCTCTTAGAGAGTGAAGTAAGAGGTAGAGAGGGAAAGAGATAGAGATAGAGAGAGAGAGAGGACAGCTGAAGGGCTAAAGCTTAAGGCAGCTCGATGATTGAAAGCTAGCCAAAACTTCTTTAGTCTTTAAGTTAAATTTCTGGCAATTGCATTGGGAGCTCTTAATTAGAAGAAAGAGATAAGCAAAGGCACTAGAGAGAGAGGGAGATAGAGAGAGATAGAGAGAGAGTGAGATAGAGAGAGATATAGAGGGAAAGAAAGAGAGAGAGAAAGCAAAAATATAATTTGACATAAAAAACATAAGCGCATAAAGAGTTTTTACGTGGAAGGACGAGCTAAAGTATTTCGAAGCAGCAAGAAAGAGGAAAGAGACAGTGAGTGTGTGTGAGAGAGAGAGAGAGAGAGAGAGAGAGAGAGAGAGTTAGAGGATGTCTTAGGCTGAGAGGCTGAGAGACAGAGAGTGAAACGATGGGAAAAGATTACGCTGAGAAATATAAACACAAATTCAGGAAAAATCACAGAGAGAGGAGTCTGTAGAGAGTTTTAAGAGAGAGAATGAGTCAGAGCAATTGAGCATTAAAAAGTTAAATAGTTTATGGGCTTAAGGAGTGCACATATGGGAAGAGCACTCTATCTGTCTCTCCCTCCCTCTCACTCTCATTAGAGTCATTAAATATGCAAATTATAAGTTTTTAAAGCTAATTAACTTTAATATAAAGTCAAAGACTGAGTTGAACAGAAGAAGAGAGATAGCGAGGCTGAGAGAGAGTCAGAAAGAAAGAGAATGAGAATGAGAATGAGAATGAGAACTCAGATGTAATGGGCTGCAAACATTGCACACACAAGCAAAAAGTAAGCCACTCAAGCATATCGCTCTACTTGATATTGAAAAAAAGAAGAAAAATACTAGAGATAAAGCTAATTGTAAATAAAACAAGAAATGCTCAGCTGTATGCAAGCAAGAGCAAATAAAAATGTATTTCGAGTAAAACTCGCTGCGAAAGCCTGTCAAAAGTATTGAACTTTCCCGGCAGTTCGCTGTAACAGTTAAACATTTTGCAAAGCCATAAATTTTGGTTATATTTGTGCGTTTATTATTGTTGCTGTGCGCTCAAGCTGAAAGGCAGTGGCAGTAGCAGGAGTCGAGGAGTCGTGTCGTACAAGAGTTCTATAAGTTGGGCACTTGCGTGTTTGTGTCTTTCAAATCGGATTTGCTAGCTAATTTGCCCTATGCGAAATCTGCATAATGAAGCATTTAAAGAAGCCAATTGATATTCCCGATGACAACTAGCTGCTGGCAAAAGTTATCCCGGCGGTTGCCTGGCTGCCTGGCTGCGGGTTGAGCAATCGAAGCCATAGCTAGAGTCGCCTTTTGATGCGATTGACGCTTGCTCAAGTGGTTTAAAGTTCACCATTGGCAACGGAAACGGAAACCAGTGCAGATTAGTTAATTAAATTATCCGGCTTTTTCACTTGCCTCAGATCAGAAATATTTTTAATTACCCAAGCCAGTCAGCCACTGTGCCACTGACTGTGGTTCAGCAGGAGGCGGAGACAGAGACGGAGACGGAGACGGAAATCAATAAATATGTTTGCAAGCGCAAATTGAAAAACTTGCTAGCCACATTTGCTGGTAATACGAGTTTTTTCCCTCGATTTTATTATAAATTTTAGTATTTTGTGTAAAGTTGCAAAGGAAGCAGAAAAACCTGAAGGAAATCTAGGAAATATGCATCGTGATTTTCTTTTGCCTTTAACTTTGCAGTCTACGCAACTAAAACAAAGGCTCAACCAAATGGCAGCCAGCCGGAGGCGTAAGCCACTTGAAGCAGAAGTGAAGGGCAACTGTTAGATAGGTGGATAGGCAGGGGGGGTGGAGCGGGTAGAGACGCGAGCTGTTTGAGGTAGGCGGGGGCATTAGGGGCGTTCGCCTGTTTTCGAGGCACTCATTCATTCATTCGTAAAGGCTTTAGCAGTAAAATAAACGTGCATTGATGCGGAAAATGTGCTACGCACGACGCACGATGCTTGCCGCATGCCGCATGCCCCTGCCACCCAATTGAAGCGGACTGTAGCCACATCCTCGAACCACGCCCGGAAGGTTTAGGCAGCGACAGTTTCCTCTTTGAGTAATACGCGCCAGTCAATACACTTTTGCGCTGCTCTCTTTGTTTTTTGGAAGTTTTAAAGTTGCACTTGAGTGGCTTAGCGAAGCCAAAGGATAAGTCGCAGGAGGCGGGCGAGCACTTGACACTGACTGAAGCAGCAGCCAACGTTGCCAAGGCGTTCAGCCAGCCAAGGCAAGGTAAGGCCAGGCATGGCATGGCACAAGGCACAAGGCACAAGGCACTTCATCATTCAGGCGTAAATTTTACTTTACGCAAATACGCGTAAATCTTGCAGTCGAGAGGCCACCTTCAGTGTGGCAGCAACAAACAAAGCAGCACCAAATCCTCCTGCCATTAAAGCTGACCTCTATAGCTATGCTTGCAGCACGATCATCATGTTTCATATTTATTGGTGTGTGTGTGTGTGTGTGTGTGTGTGTGCGTTCACTGGCAGCATTTCAATAAAATTCGCCTCGCTAGCTCGCTAGCAATTTCTGTTCTCGCTTTGCGCTTTGCCACTTTGATTATTTACTTCGATTTGCCATTTTTATTATTTGCTGCCCAAGGCGCCCAAAGCCGATTTACCTGCCTTGAGTAACTCAATTTCAGTTTCAATTGCCAAACTTTGCTGATGACAAGTAAATAGCTCTCCCACTCTCCCTCTCTGTTTATAGCTCACTCGTATATGCCTTTGGCTTTAGTCTCTCAGCAAAATAGTTGAGCAAACTCGATTTACGCGCTGCAGTCGAGTCACAACTGCTAATTACAAACATTTCCTCGGGCCGCAAATGTTACAGACTCGAGCTCAAGCTGAGGCCTGTTGCTGAGTAGAGGGCAAAGACAAGAGCGATCATAAATGAAATTATCGATGCATCAATTATTAGCTAAACTCCAAATGCCAGAAGCGTGCAAAGGACGCTGCTGAGCTGCGAAATGTATTTAGCTTTCCAATTGAACCAGTTGTGAGCAAGTGAACTAGTTCAATTCAATCATGTCTTTATGCATAGAGTAGCTTTGGCAACGCAACTGATTCATGGCATTTGAACCAGCATTCGCAGCTCGCCTCGCTGCGCCCGTTGAGGGCAACAGCAAAAGTTTGGCCATAGTCGAGCTGAAAATAATTGATTAGAAACGAACGTGATTGTTAACTTTTTGCATATGTAATTTCGATTTGGCCAAAACTCCAATACCATAGCAATGCCTCTCGCTCTCTAATTCTCTCTCTCTCTCTCTCCAACTGTGCAACTGTGCGTATGAGCAATGTGTATAGCTAGCAGTTCAATGACTGTTGATGCCGCTGCTGCTGTTGCTACTATTAGCAATAAGCAGCCAGGCACAGTTGCCATTATGGTCGCTGCTGCTGCCTAAGCAATATTTGCCACGCCCCTCACTACTAGCTGCCACTCTGCTTGGCCTACCTGTCCTTAAGTCTCACTCACTGGCATCACACAATGCAAATTTACAGTTACATGCTTCGATTGGCAATTTAATAAGGTAACTTTTTTTTTCCGACACAGAGCCGGCTCGAACTCGAGCCGAGTTAGAGAGCCCTTGCTGTGGCGGCTCCTTCTGCGAGCAGCGCTTAACACACACACACACACGCACACACACACACACACACACACACACGCACACACATATAACGCGTTCACACAGAAACTGACGTGCTTTACATATTTAATGTTTAACTGTAAATTAGGTTAAAATGTGTTTGCAAAAGCCGTTTTACACTGAAAGGATTTCAACGTGCAAACTTTGCTTACGCACACACACACACACACACACACACATGCCATCCCATCCCTACCCTCGCTCGCTCTCTCCCTCGCTCCCATACTGCCCCTGGCTGCGTTTGGCACAACTTTTTTTTTTATTCCGCTTTGTGGCTCAAAATGTTTGCCTTCCATTTACTTTGCGCTCGCGTTTAAAGATTGCCCAACTTGTTCATTCTCTCTCATTCTCTTGCTCTCACTCTCGCTGCCTCTCAGCATTTGGGCACCAGTTGCCGCGCGTGACCTTCGCACTGGACCACGAGTGTCCAAGCGCTTGGCTAGCTCAACAAGACAAAAGCAGCTGGCCGAGAGAATCCAACGAAAAACTGTTCACGCATTAATTAATCATTTATGCGAGTGTCTATGGGTGTGTGTGTGTGTGCTGAGGTGCATTTGCACACGCATTTAAATTTATTTCAGTTGCTGGCGTGTCCACTCAGCACCAAGCGCACATTTCGCTCACACAGCGGTGGGCGTGGCATTAATGCGGTTTTATCTCTATGCATGTTCTTTAACTGCGCTCAATAAGTAACAACTTTATTGTGCACTGAGAGAAAGGAAGTAATTAATAATAATAATAAAAATCAATATATATGGGATATACAAAATAAAAGTGATAATAATAATGTTAAGTAATTTTATATTTGTTTTTATTTTTTCAATTTTATTATTATTCAATTGTTTTTTTTTCTATTCTTATTTTATTTTTATTTTATATTTATTCTATTTTTATTTTATTTATTTTTAATTTTAATTTTATATTAATTTTATTATTTTATTTTTATATTGCCAATTTTATTTTTATTTTATTTTATTTATATTTAATTTTTTATATTATATTTGTTCAATTATTTTTTAAATTTTATTTTCATTTCATTTGTGTTATTATTATTTTATTTTATTTTTTTCAATTTTTTTTTTTTTTTTATATAATTATTTTTATGGCAAAAAACTTCTTTATTTTGACAAACAGTTAAATATATTGCTCATGATTAGTACTAAAATTAATCCGTTTTCAAGATAATTACAAAAAACCAAAGTGTCGAACGTGACAAAAAGTTGAATTTTCTGGAGATTTACCCATATATAGATATAAAATCAAAATAAAATGATTTTATTTTATTTATATTTAATTTTTATATTATATTTATTTATATTATAATTTTTATTTTATTTTCATTGCATTAATGTGTTATTTTTATTTTATTTACGTTTAATTTTAATATTTATTCTATTATTATTTTATTTTTATTTTTATCTTTATTTTTGAAATTTTATTTTTATTTAATTTAATTTTATTTTAATTTAATTTTTATATTATATTTATTGAATTATTTTTTTATTTATATTCTTAATTTTATTTTATTTTTATTCTTTGTTCTTATTTTACTTTATTTTATTTTATTTATGTTTTAAATTTATTTGCTTTGGCCATGATGATATAAAGTATGTATGTCAAACAAATATTTTTTCACATGGTAGGCTAGACGAATGCAAATAGAGGCGCTTTCATTTGGCTATACAAATTATTTGCCTAAGAGAACTTTTTACTTAAACTTGATTGGCATAGAAAACTCTTGAAACTTCATCACTGCAGCCGCATACACTCAGAGAAAAACAGAGTATATGCTCATGCTCAAATGTGCTCAACAAATACAAACAAAGATTGGCTAAACTATGGAGTGCTCTTCGTATGGAGTGTGCTCTACATATGCATACACATACAGCGCTTATTCCATCCACACTCTCTCACTATGGGCAATGAATTATTGCCGTTCAGGCATTACTATATCTAAATATTATCTTGAACTTATGCTAAGTTGATAAGAGGTGTCTAGCATACATATATCATCATATATCTATTTATACTGTTTATTCTGTTATGAAAGCAAACTATATAATAAGTTAGTTCTAGCTTGAATAGCTTTCAAAATAATAATTTGAAAAAATAATTTAATAAAAATTAAATATTGATTTCTTATATAACGAGTTAATGAATTAAATTGTAGTATTTCTACTAGTATTGGATTAAATACATTAAAATTTTATACTTTAATCTTCAAAGCATAACAGATCGCAGAGAAGATCGGACTTGGCCAGATTGAGTCAGCTTACTTCAAATTTAACTTTGATCACCTCTTAACAACCCACTCTCTCCCTATCTCTCTCTCTCTCTCTCTCTCTCTCTCTCACACAGTATGTGTAAGCAGAGTCTAGTTTGCGATTCTTGAATTATTTGCCAGTATTTGAAATTTATGCGTTTCTTGGCAATTTTAACTGTTATTCTTTTTGCTACGCATATAAAGAGCAATAAAATTGAGCAAATTTTATGTACAAATTTGTATTTTTTATTAGCACATTCAATATGCAAAGCACACAGAGAGTGAGGGAGAGAGAGTGAGGGAGAGAGAGAGAGTGAGAGAGAGAGGGATGCGTGCAGCAGCAGGAATTGTTTTCTCGTAAAATGTACAAATTCTTCAATTTTACTTTTCAATACAAAATATTTATAGACTTTAAGGATAAGCTGAACAAAAACATGAAAATGCATTTACATAACAGAGAACGCAAGATAGGGGGCGTCGGTGTGGGCGTGGGCATGGGCGCCTCAGCGATTCAGCTGGCGTCTTTTGCCAATATTCGGTTGTTGCCATCGAGAAAGCCCTCCAACTAAGAGCAACAAACAACAGACGGGCAGAGAGCGAGAGAGAGAGAGAGATAGCAATGGCTGCTGGACATTCGCACAAGACACAAGCAGGAAAATGTAATCCCAGCCAAGCGAAGCAAACTTCCGGCAAACACTGGAACGGACGCTTCAATGTATTGGATACGGGAAATGGCAGCAATTGGCAACAGTGCAGAGTAAGTGAGTGTGTGTGAGAGAGAGAGGGAGAGACAGCTGCCTGGTGCAGCAGCAACTGCTTTTTGAACCAGCTGGCTGCTTCAGGCTGTTGCGACTGCGTCTTTGCTGCCATGCATGCTCCGGCTATCCCGACATTCGCCGGCATCTCCACAGCCGTCTCACATCTTCCATTTCTAGCCCAGTCTCTGTTCCTGTCTCTCGACCATATGCAACAGCATTACAATCGCTGAACCATAATCAAAAGAAGATCCAACAATGGCAACGGCTTTCACAATGCCAACAACAGCAATTGCTGCTGCTCCTGCTGCTGCTGCTGCTGCAACAACTTGCAACTGCAACATTGTCAACGCAGCTTCTTCTTCTACTTCTTGCTCACACACACCTCGACTGTGGGCGTGGCAAGTGCAACGGCATCTGCTGTCAGTTTTGCTTCCGAGTTTAGGTATTTCTCGCACAATATCTTTGTCTGTGGCAACAAGATTTTTCCTTTACCTTTTGTTGCAGCCACACACACACACACACACACACACACGCGCGCACAGTGTCTGCCATACTCGATTGGACTCTGCAAATATGAAGTGCAAGTGCATAAATGACTCTGAAACTAACTAAACATTTCTGTTCTATTGCCATAGAGCCAACCGCTTGACAACTGCCCCAGCTTCGTCTCTTCGTGCCCCCGTCGCTGTGCATGCAACATACCATATGACATCGTGTCTACAAACATTTTTACTGCCATGAACTTTAATTTCTTTCCCTTTTATTTTGCTACGTTTCTCTACTGGTTTTTTCTGTGTTTTGTTGTTTTGTAAATATTTTCAACCAACTTTTTGCTATGCGGCCTAGAAATGCTTTCGATCTCACTCTCATTCGCTCTCGCTACGCTCTCGCTCTCTCTCTCTTCGTCTCGCTCGCTCTGCTGTGGTAGCAAAAGCATAAAATTTGTGGGTTGTGTTTGGTCAGCGTCAAGCCGCAGGCAGCCACGCCCACACAAAAGCCCTTGAGCGTGCGCCCTAATAGTATTTGCATTCCCTTTTTTCTACATACATGCATATATATATGTGTATCTTTTTTTTTGACAAGTTGTTGCGAATGCGGTATTTTTAATTGAATAACTGAAACTGGTAATACGGTTAGCTACGGCTGCTGCTGCTGCTGCAGCTGCTGCTGCTGGTGTTGTGGCATCTGCAACATTCGCCAAAATCAATACACTCAGCATTGAGCTGAATCGAGGCATGTCAATAAATAAACATTATTGTGGCAATGCCTACAGTTTGGCTAATTTCAGTTGGGCAAACAAAGTTTTTACGAACTGTTTATGCAATCAAATACAATTTTATAATATGAACTTTGAATTGACTCGGAGAAAACTATGTGCGAGTGTGTGTCGATGTGTGTGTGTGTGTGCCAAGTATCCTAATCATTCAGCAGCTATAGTTAAGACACACACACACATGCACACACACACTCGCTGCGAGAGTTTAAAGCAGCCAATAAATTATTAATAGCCCTGGCATTGATTGGAAAACTTTTCAAATATGTTGCCACTTTTCTACACGAATAATTTGTAGAGAGTATTTTACAACAAAGAAAAAAGAAAGAGAGAGGGAGAGAGAGAGAGAGCTGAGTGTGTGTGTGTAGCTGCACTGGCTAGGACATTAGCAGCTAAGAGTGTATGTGTGTGTGTGTGTGTCTGCTGTTTATTTATTAAAGCCAAGTTTCGGTTTTCCCAGCTTATTTACTCGCAACTATGCAACACGCACTCCATCAGCCACTGCCACACTCCCCAACCTCACTAACCACGGCCCTGCCCCTGCCCCTCTCCCATCAGCAACTCCATTCGATCCACCCGCCTTTTGAGCATGACTGCCTTTGCCATCAGCAAATTTTTCGTAAATATTTGCTTGTTTATTTTGTGGCAAAATGTATTTTTGAAATATTATTTGATCGCAACACAGCAACTGCATTAGTTGCCCACAAATCGTTGCAAATATACACAGTTGTATACAAATATATATTTCAATTTCATATATTTGCTTTGGCCATGCATCTCAAAGTTTTTTAATATCTATTGCACTGTGCTTGCCGCTCGCCTTGTGCCAATTAGAAAGAGAAAACAAACGCAGACGGAACACATATTGCGCATTACCTGCATGTACCATCAAAGAAATATATATATATATATATATATATATTTAGATATAGCTATATATTCCCTTACAAGGCTCTGCCACTTATTGGCGGCTCAGAGCTCAAGCCACAAAAAGCAGTTGAGCCTGATTAGAATCGCTTTCTCTCTCTCTCTCTCTCTCTCGCTCTCGCTGCAGCAATGGTTGTTGTCGATACTGTTGTAAATTTACAACAAATTGCATACAAAACTGGCTGCAATTTGCATTCGACTGCCAAACAAGCTGACAGAGACTCGTGCCACCCATTTTGCCATTTTGGCATGTGTCGCACATTCATCGTCTTTTGCCATTTTCTTTTCTGCAATCCAAATACTCTAAATTAAGGTACTTGAGCTATGCCATGACATAATATTGTAAACTATATGCAAATATATATAATTCTATGATTACCTGTGTAGATTACACTATTTCATGAAATTTTAGAACTTGCTTGTCTTTCATTGTCAGTCATTGAAGCATTCTCTAAGCAGCTATGAAAACCTATTTCTCTTTAGGCTACTTAATTATTATATTAATATTAATTATTCTATTAATACATGTTTTACTGCTACTCAGCTTAGCTTAGCCAAAATAAATGAGCTCTCAAAATTATGCACCTTTTGTTTGCTTAATCATTTGAATTGACAACCTGAAATAGTTTATTTAAGTTGTGGATTCCTCAAATTTGATTGCTGCCTAGAAATGTAATACATATATCATATATATATTCATATTATATTGAAATATAATACATAACTCTTGAATTTATCTAATTTGTTTTGTTATATTTATTAAGAATAGTATAATAAATAATAAATAAAAAATTTGTTTGATTTGCTTTTATAGCTTTTGTTTTATGCATCGTCAAAGTCAAAATTTACAAACATGCACTCATTTTTGCTCGCTACTGTATATCATATATATTTGTGAGAGTTGATGCTAATATTATTTGTTTGGAAGGCATTATTATTCTATTAATTGCCAATGGCGAATAATCTTGAATATGGCGTATAATCTTTCACTGTCTAAAGCTTAATGCCTTCAGCATCCATACCACATCGCTTACACCCATTATATTGTAATAGAACATATGGTGATCTATTTCTCTCTCAGTAACTCAAGATTATCTCCTCTGCAACTCTTTCTTCAAACCTCCTTCAAACATTATTTGATCACGTACTTCACTTTGAACCTTTCGCAACATTTCTGCATTTTTGCATCGAGCTACGCTGACCATTTGGCGAATAACGGAGCAAAGCGCATTCACCAATTGTCAAATATCTTTTTATCTAATATCTCGACATATTTATATTATATATAATATATATATTTATATTATATATAATATATATATTTATATTATATATCGTAATTATACTTATCATTAACATAGCTCAATTTCAGCTCAACACGTTCTTCTGAAAATTCTCTAGTCAATCCATGCCAACAAATTATATTTGGTTTGTTTTTTTTTCAAATTTTATTTGGTTTTTTTTTTTTTTGTTATTTAATTCACTTTTATTATTAAACGTGTATTTTATTCATTTAAAAATAAAACTAAATACAAAAATAAAATCGTTTGCATATGGTCTGCAAGAATACATTCATTTCTTACAGCATAGTAAAGTGTTCTTAAAATACTGCACCCATTTCCTCTCTGTACAGTATTGTCCAGTGTGCAAAAGCATCGAGTACAACATTTCTACTGTTCTCAACCTCACTCTAATTGAGTAAAATGTAGTACACTTCGTGAGTGAGTACAATATTTGTACACTAGTTTTAGTGTACTCATAAGGTGCTGTACATCATGGGAGTGAGTGAGACGGCAAGCTGTCGATACAAATAATTTATACAACATTCACTGCCATCCATTTAAACTGTACACAAAAAAGGTGTACAGGTTTTTATAATGAATGATTCATTTGCCCATTTGAATGCATTCATGCAGATGTCTATTGCATATTAAAATCTCAAAGACAAAAACCTTCTGAATTGATATGATTTTCTTTAAATTTTATTTTTATTTTATTTTATTTACATTTTTTTTTCTTAAAATTAATAGAATTAACTATTAATTGATTATTTACTTTTGCTAAATATTTATTTGATATTTATTTTTTGCTAAAATTAAAAAAAAAATTCATTTATATTATTTATAATTAATTGATTTAACTATTAATATAAATATTATTTATTGTTAAAAATTGATCAAAATACCTGAGAGCAATTGATTTTCGCCTGAGTCAAGCGATATGAAAGTATGTCATTTAAGTATAGCTATATAGCTATATTTTTATCTCGCAATAAAAAATACAAAAATAAATAAATAAATAAAAGGCAACAATATTGTTGCGCTGTCATTGGCACTTGAAGGGCAACAATTTCTTGGAAGACAACAAATTAACTCCATGGCGCTGTCTGCAAAAGGGCATTCAAATTTCGCGTCATGTTGCTTGAGCAATTTTCGTTGAGCATTTGCAGCATTGTCACTTGGGGGAAGCGCATGGAAATGTCCAAAAAGTCGAAATGGGTTCCAGACTTTGGCTGCCGGAAGAGTCCTGCGTCAGCTGCCTGCCAGCCTGTCGTACGCTGTTGTATGCTGTTTGTGGCCTTCTTTGGCAGCGCTATATATGTCCTTGAGAGATGCAAAGCCACCTACCTATATACATTAAACAGACGAACGAACGAGGCGAGTTTTACCCTTCCCATCTCTTCTCTTCTCTTCTCTTCTCTTCTCTTTTTTTTGGCCTTCAATTTGGCTGGGTGTGGTAGAGCGTGGGGCGCCGTCGCATTTGGCGTAGTTAATTATTAGCGCGTTTTAGTCCATTATCCGGTTCGAATCAAGCGCACTCCATTGAAATGCAATTAGCGTGCCGTCGCAGCATCCACGACTGGCTGACTCGACTGGCCTTCATCACACGGATGACGTATGACCATTAAATGAGGACACGTGCAGATACCGTCCCTTTGGCTGCTTACAGCCTCGCCCTGTCTGTACCTGTCTATCAAGGCAACCGTGGCGGCTGGCTGCGACATGTATACACATACATGTATGCATGCATGCATGTATGCATGTGTGTATTCATATGTAAGTACGACTAAAACAATTTCGCTTAACAACATCAACAGCAATAGCAAGAACAACAACAAGAACAATGAGGAGTACAGCGACAACGTCAATTTGTCAAGGGTAGACAAAAAGTGTTTAATTGTATAACAACTACAAAAGTGGCCATTTTTTATTTTCGGCCAAGTGTAGCGAGGTTTTTATTTAATTTAGCAATGCCGCACAAAATATATATTTCGATATCATGCACCAGGAAATATACTATGAGAAGGGGTATGCCAAGCTCATGGCTGAATATCAAAATTTGTAAAAGCTGAAATGCGGATTTAAAATATATATTTTAATAGTTGTCATGAGATTAAATGTTATTTTATATATTTTGAGTAAATACCATACATTTTATACTAAAATAACATCAAATAACTCAGAGATACGTTAAGTAAAATGCTTTACAAACTGAGCCTATGAAAGGCTAATTTTGGTGTATGTAACAAGCATGTTTGTACATACATATGTAAATTATTAAAGTATTATTTCACTATTTATTTCAAGTAATTTATTATTTATTTTAAATATTTTTAATTGTATTTAATTTTATTTATTTATTACTTATTCTAAATAATTGTTATTTAATTTAATTAATTTATTATTATTTTTAATATTTTTTCATTTCATTTAACTAATATATTTTTTATTTTAAATAGTTCTTTATATAACTAAATAGGTTCATAATTTATTTTAAATAATTTGTTACATAATTCATGTAATTTATTATTTATTTCAAATTAATTTATTATATATTTTGAATATTTTTTATTTTATCTTAATTTATTGTTTATTCTAAATAATTTTTAATTAATTTAATTAATTTATTATTTATTTTAAATATGTTTTCATTTAATTTATGTTAATGCTAATGTTTTATTTATTTTAAATAGTTCTTTATTTAATTGTATTAATTTATTATTTATTTAAAAAAATTTTTATTTAATTCAATTAATTTTTTATTTATTTTAAATAATATTTTATTTAATTCAATTAATTTTTATTTAATTTAAATAATTTATTATTTATTTTAAATATTTATTATTTACTTTCATTCATTTATTACTTATTATAAATAATTTCTAGTTAATTTAATAAACTCATAATTTATTTTAAATAATCTTTCATTTCTTAAATTAATTCATTAATTCAATTAATGTACTATTTATCTAAATACTTCTTTATATAATTAAATAATTTCGTAATTTATTTTAAATAATTTTTCATTTAATTTATTTAATACATTATTATTTTTAAATAAATACAATATTATTTTTGTATGTGAGCCCATCATATTTATACAAACATATTAAAATGCTCTAAGAACTTTATATAAATGAAAACGAAAATGAGTAAAATTTAAATTAATAAAAAAAAATTAATTTTAAACATTTCATAAAAATGCATTCCCCATCGAAAACATTGACAGCTTTCATACATATTTAATTAAATATAATACAGTTTATACATAGAAATATTTGTTCCGCTTCAACTAATAAGCATCTCATAGTCGAGCATTATTCGTCTTATCTGTTTTTTAGTTTTATAGTGTCCACATTGAAATAGTTTTTGCTCTTGCTGCTGGACATAAATCTTTGCACATGCCTCCAACTGGCCATCCACTTCAACTGGCGCGGCGCTGCTGCCAATAGATTCTACCCAGTGCTGTCCCTATTCCGTTCTGCCCTGGCCTACTCCGCCCCACCCTTCGACTATCCCAGCGCCACACCCAGCGCTGTACACCTCATCGCCCAGTTGGTTAACAAAGCTTGACACTTATCAAACTCAGCCAGTGCTTATAACAGGGTTGCGGTTTGGAACGCAATAAAAAACGGAGTAGCTGGCAAATAATAAAAAAATAAAAAAATAAATAAAAGGACAGCAGCAAACAATTATTGTCAAACGCAGAGACACACACACGCACGCACACACACACACACACACTCACACACTTGAGCAACTGCATACGTGTTTGTTCATATACGCTTGGCTGACAATTTTAGAGTTTTGCAGTGACAGACGGACAGAGAGAGGTGAGCAGACGAAACGAGAGCCAAATAGACAGTCCAACAGCTAGCTAGCCCGCCCCAGCTCGTACCCTTGACAGCTTTTACTGTCCAATAATTTCAGTGAGCCGGTATTAGTTTTATGCTTATTATATTCCTAGTGTAGCTACAGTTGCCTTCGCAAATACTTACGCCGGATTAGGTTCGAGTAGGATGAGGTCGCTCTGATATCATTAACTTATTGCATTTTCTCCATTCCGCAACATTCATTTCATTCGCTGCCCACACACACAGAGAGAGAGAGTGAGGGAGAGAGACCCTTTGGCCATATTTATGCATAAGTTCAGGCGACACAAAATGCTCATCTATCAAGGAACAGCAGAGCAAAAGCCAGAGCACGCATGTAGGACACGTACCTGAATGTGGAAAATATTATTTATGCACGTAACTAGTTTGTCATGTTATCCTTCTGCTTGAGGTAACTTTTTTCTTCTTTTTTTTTCGTGCCGTTGCCTGGCGTCGATGTCCTCAAGTTTATTGCCGAGTGAATGGACGCAGTCGTAAATAAGCAGCTAGCCTGTCAGCTGCCTTCACTTAGTCAGTCCGTCAGTCAGTCCGTCCGTCAGTCAATCGCTCCGGCAGTCGGTTAATAAGGCAGTCAATCTGTCAGGCAATCAGTCGTACACATTACATATTTCGCATTTGGCCTTTTGCTCTTCAGCTGCAGTCACATTCGAGTTAATGACATTGCTGACTATGTTAGTGTCAATGACGATGATGATGATGATGATGACGATGATGAGCAATTGCCAAACTTGACTAAGCATTTGCATATCATATAGACAGTTGCCCACTTCTTCATTCACTTTCAACTTACAGATGTTAATGATGATGATGATGATGAGCAATTGTCGAATTGCTTGAGTAGACATTAGCATATTATATTGACAGTTTTCTTATCTGTTTTATCTACTCTCATAATTGAAATAATAATGATGATGATTACGTTGACATTGGCATAACATTTTGATAAATTTCTGCTTACTTGGGAAGGCCAATATAAGTTGAATTATTTAGTGCTTCGAAACAGCTGAGAATGCTGAATAAATGACGAAGCATTAGCCTACATAATTATCCACAAATTTCAACAATCATAATAATACTGTAGACGTAATGACTCAAAATTGTAGACAGTATATTAACATATCCTTCCACTTGTAATATTCCAGAATACGTCGTCTTTCGCTCTGTCTCTTATACTCGAGCACTTATACAGCGAGCCAATTGCTGAATTGCTGAATTCCTTTTTCGAAATTCGCAGAGATTTCTGCTCTCTTTCTATGCCTAGTAAATGGCGTTAGCTAGACGGATATTCGACAGTTTGTAGACAACTTTGATTCGATGTTGACCGTGAAAATTTGTTTGATTTACAACAACAACGGCGACATTGAAAGCATCAAATCAGTTGGATATCAATTACTTAATAATATAATGCTTTGTATAATTATATTAAATGAAATGCAAAAATAAGAAATAATATATTCTAATTAAATTTTAATTATTTTACAATGAAGTTCCAATTTTCTCTTGCAATTTAATAATTATTATTAATAATATAAAGTAAAATTAAATTAAATATTAATAATTTTAAGGATATTACAAAAAGTGTATTTATTTAAATACAATTTATTTAAATTGCAAAAATTGTATTTATTTAAATAAAATAAATTAATAAAGTAAATTAAAATATTGTACAAAAAAATAATCATTGCTGAATGTGTAGAAATATTTATTTTTCTTTTTTTTTAAACTTGATTTTAAATCTGACCAGAAAAGAAGTATGCCATTAAAAATAATATTTATATAAATAAATTTCGAATTATTACATTTTCAATCATAGGCAAAACACAAAAAAAAAAAATAATAATAATAATAATAATTATTATTATAATATTTCTGCACGCTAAAAATATAAAATAGCAGATGAAATATATTTTTTTAAATTTTCTTAAATCATATAAATATTTTTGATTATATTATGCAGTTAAAATATGAAAAAATGTTGAACTTGGCTTTAGAAAGCCTGTAACTAGAATATGTTCATTAATAAATACACTTACCCAAATATTATTAAGAATATTCCTTGAATTTAATTCAACAATTTTAATATATTAAATTTTATGTCTATTGTAACTTATTTTTATTATTTTATTTATATTTGTATCTTATCTTAAGCTATAACTTTTATTCACTTGTCGTTTTGAGTGCTTCTCAAATACCAATTGAATACAGTTAGACGCAGCTCGCTTTAAGTACTTAAGAGATTTCTTAAAATCAATTCTCGTTTACCAAAAAAGTTTCTTTTAAATTGTAGAAAATATTTATTTGATTTCCGTTAGAAAACAGTTTCTTATTTCTATGATATATTTCGCTCAGCTGCCACTTGGAGCAGAGCGTTTCACACCTAACTAGTTTTAGTATTATGTTTTTCTTTTCATTTTGTTTATATTTTTTTTTTTGTGGCTGGTATCTGGCTGTTTTGGGTGCGCTGTCGCCGCATAACCCTAATCAAAGCCAGCCAACCATAAAGTCCACTTTGGTGCCTCATCAAAATCACTTTATGCTAATGGACACATTTACATAATTTCCAAGTCCAAGCCCAAACGCCTCGCCAGGCGCAACAAGACGAACAAAACAAAACAAAACAAATATTTCATATGCCAACTTTGGCAATAATTCGCAGCGAAGCCTTAAATAAATTCATACATGTCTATGTCATGTCTATATGTGTACATATGTATGTGTGTGTGTGTGTACAGATTTGTGCATAAATTCTTAACGATGCTCGGTTAAAAAACTATTATTGACATTTTCATGGCACTCTGAATTATTGTAAACGGACATGTGCAATCCAGAGCAAAAGTTCCGCTCAGCTTTCTCTCTCACTCTCTCTGTCTCTCTCTCTCTATCACGCTGCTCGTCCTCTTAACCTGGCTGAGACCCGCCGTGATATGCGTTACATATTTCAGCCGGTTCACATTTGGCGGTTGAATTTACCTGCCCAATTGCTGCCTGCTGCCTGCTGCCTGATGCCAGCTGCCTCTCGTGCGACGGAAACTGTTGGTTATACGCTCAAGTTCCGGTAATTATTTGATATAGGCCAGCAGCGCATGAATGCGTGTGTGTGTGTGAGTGGGTGGGTGTGTGACTGTGTGTGTGTGACTGTGTGTGTTTGGATGCATGAGCCGGTTGTTATTTCATATTTACGCCCAGGTTTGTGGCGACTTTTTCACGTCACTTGGTCACGTAATGCATAAAAACCTGTTACTTGAACTTGGACTCGGAGTGTGGAGCAAACAGCTGGCCTGTGATTCGTGAATTGATTCATTGATTCACGCATATATATTTATATCCAGTCAGCAGGCTTGTGTGTGTTCATAAAATGTAATCTCCTGCTCAATTAGTGGCGGCTGCCCCTCGCATCAGCTTCTAGGTAGCAATTAGAAATGATTTATGCCAGGCCATCAAATACGCCCCGCATGGCGTCCAGCCATCACTTGGCAGTTGGCAGTTGGCAGTTGGCAGTTTCCTGCGCCCTGTCAATTGCAGTCAAAGTATTTTTATGGCTACTCCGACTACCACTCCCACTCCTATTCCTACTCCTACTCCTACTCTGCGCGATGAAGTCATCTTCAAATCTGCGGCCTTGTTGTCATCATAAAAACGCGGCGTCTGTGCGCGTTTTTATGGCTTTTAATTTGATATCCGCATTTACATAAACAGCTCATTTAGTTAATACAAGAGTGGACAAATCATTTTGCAGTACAGCGACCGGAACTGAAAGCAACACTCAACACTGTCCAACAAAAGACAAAGCCAAAGCACTCGCTGTTCACACCTAAGCAAGGCAGAGACTATGTTTAATGTATAAAATATATTATTGCTGAGCAAAAGACTCAAAAATCAATACTACAAATTGCCCAACAGCTTATAGCAATAGCTTATGCTCTAGCTTCACACACATTGAAATCTCTGTTGAGCTAGCAATTATTAATTGCTCAAACACACACACACACACACACACACACACACATGCAGAGTCAGCTACACACACGCATTAGCCTAAATGGCGCAACAGGAATCCATTTGCACTGATTGCCTTTGCGGAATGGAGAGCGTGTGGCACTAATGCGACGCCTCAGCTACGCCGCATTTGCGTCTCGTCTCTGTTGAAACCGCATTCGAACTTGGCTTACTGGCAAAATTCCAGCTAATTAACGCATATTTAAACGTTGCAGCTTGTTGTTGTTGGTCGTTGAGTGCTTGGCATATTCTTTCACCTGCTCAACAAATCACTCGACATGATTTCCGATAGCAAATGCAATTGCATCATCGGCACAACTTGAGTGGCAAATGGCATGTGGCATGTGGCAAGTGATGTTGCTCTCGTTGTTGTTGTTGTTGTTGTTGTTGTTGCAGCTACTGTCTACCGCACAACTAACTGAATATGCAATGAGGCAAAAGCCAAACCCCAAGCAACCGACTCAAAAACCCAAAGGCGAGTGTAGAGTCTGTGCATGTGTGTATGAGTGTATGTGTGTGTTGGAATTGCCTCAAACTCTCTCATGCTCTCTCACTCACTCTCACTCTCTTGAGTGCAGTTTTGATGGTTTGTTGTTGCTGCTGTCTGTTGTTTGTGTCTCGTTATCAATGGTAAATACTAAATTGCCTACAAATATGAAGCAATTATCAAACATAAATGGGAAAAATTATTAATTACATGTATGTCTGTGCGCACACTGTGTATGTATTGCTGTCTGTGTCTTTATAGTGTGTAGTAATTGCCATCATTGTGTGCAATTGATTGCATCTGGCCGAGGGACGCCAATATAAACAAACCAATTAAGGGCCCAAGTGCAGAGACCCAATCACAGCAACAACAACAACAACAAGTGGGCGGGACTGAACTTAGGCCAAATGCGAACAGGGTCAGAGCACCCAGCATCAATACACACACACACCAACACACACACACACACACATAGCAAATGGCAGGCAATGAAAATCAAAGCAAATGGAGCCAATTGTTTTATGAACTTATTGCACGCTCTTTTATCATTCGAAAGCAAGAATATATGTGGCGAGACAGAGCTGGAGTGGGAGAGAGAGAGTAAATGGAAAAGTGAGAGAGAGGGAGAGAGTGTATGTGTGCTCTTACTCCATATCCCAAGAGCTGGCGACAAGCACAAGAAGAACAGCAGCAACTGAGAGAAATGTGCTTATGCTGCAAGAAATGGCAAATACAAGTGTATACACACACACACACACACACACACACACACACACTCACACACACTCACACAGATCTACTCTCATATACAAAAAAAAAAAAAAAAACATACGCGAGTCTGCCTGCGTCTGTATTTGTTGCTGCTGCTGCTGCTGCTGGCTTCAAGCATAAAATGTATTGCAAACAAATTGTCAAGTATTTTTGTGGCTTACATCTTGGTTGGTTTGGCTGACTCGCTGACTAAATGGCTGACTGACTGGCTGGCTGGCTGCTTCACTGCCATCGCCAGCTTCATGCCAAAAGTCCACTCAGTCGCGCCACGGGAACTCCTCGTCCAGACATTTGGCTGGCTTTTGGCACAGCTGGGCATTGCCATCGAATTCCCTCGCCCCAAGTGACTTAGTTTTCCGAATTTGCCTGCAAAGTACAGTTGCAAAAATACTTTCATATGATAGTATGGCTATTCTGATTAGATTTTTAAAAGCTATTTTTAGGCTTTTGATATAATTTGGATTTGTTCAAGAGGTAAGAGCTTTATATATGTACATATATAAATATAATTTTAATATAAATTAAAATTTATTAAATAAATAAGATCTATTTATGTACATTAATATTTATTAAATAATTATTTATATTGAATTCAATTTTGATTTATTTAATTAAATTTTGTATATTTATATAAAGTCATATTTATTAGATAAATATTAAATATAATAATAAATTAATTAAATATTCAATTCAGTTTACATTATTTTATTACCTAAATAAATACAAATATATTTATATAAATTAATATATACTTTTTTAAATATTTATATTAGATACAATTTATATTTATTGCATGATATATATAAGTTAATATTTATATTTATATAAAAACAATTTTGTAATTTAATTAAAAAATGTATATAAATAAATATTTATTTAATAAAATATATTCAATGTATATATTTATATGCTTGTTTAATAAATATTAATAATATAATAAATATTAATAATAAATAAATATTAAAAATTAATAAATATTAATAATAATATAATAATAAATATTATATATACAAAATTAAATATATATGTTTTTATTTTATTATTTATAATTTTTTATATATACATGTTATTTATTTTTGTATTTATATAAATTAATATTTAATAAACAAGTATGTATTTATATATTCAATATATCATTTATTAAATAGATCTATACAATTATTTTAATTTATTAAAGAAATATATATTTATATAAATTATTTAATTTATTAAATAAATATTGATATCAGATTCAATATCGATAGTTGTTTAACTATATACGATTTATTTAGCCATAATTTCAGCTTAATTTTTTAGTTCATCTGCTCAAGCTCAAGCTGAGTCTGTATATGGCATATTCTCCACATATATTCCACTTGCAAGATTTAAGCTCCACTACGCATATACACAAGTAATACACTACTACATATATAAATTACAGTAATTCAACTTGACTCTGTAACATTTTTAAACAACTTCCGCACAAATGTACCTCCCTTTTTCGCCAAGTGCATGTTGCGTCTCGAGTCAAGTGCAGCTATACAAATTATGAGCAGTCGCCTGACCCACTCAACGCAGTTTCACAATTCAAGTTGATTTTTATGTGTACAGGCAACAGGTTGCTTTT
Source organism: Drosophila buzzatii (assembly GCA_035045845.1). Classification (NCBI taxonomy): domain Eukaryota; kingdom Metazoa; phylum Arthropoda; class Insecta; order Diptera; family Drosophilidae; genus Drosophila; species Drosophila buzzatii. Next base: position 10,843,638 of record JAWNOS010000244.1, on the reverse strand, counting down.
GCATTGCAACATAATTGAATTATTTATTTTAATTAATGCAAGCAAATGTCAAAGTTTTGGCTAATGCTGTGCTGCATTACGCATACGCCAGGTGTGCCCCGTCAATGTATCTGCAGAGCAAACAACAAAAGTTTTCTGCTTAATTATTTGCGTGAGTGTGCGCGTGCCTGCGTGCGTGCGTGTGTGTGTGTGTGTGTGTGTGTGTGTGTGTCTAATCAAACTTTAAATAGAATTTTGTGCTAGCAACAGCAAAACTAGTTTCAGCTGCCCTTTATGCCACCAGATACCCCTTAGAAGCAGCCATCACGTACATATCAGAAATGTTTTACAAAGTGAAAATGCATGAAACGTGTGCTCCCAGAGTTCGTACGGTTAACTTGCTTTCTTCTCCATCTTCCATCTTCTTCTACAACTATTGCATCTCGGCTGTTTGTTGTTTGTTTTCCACAAAAGAGCATTTTGTATCTGGCAGACAGCAGCAGCAGCAGCAGCAGCATCAGCTCGCTCCAACTCTGACTTCAGCTCTCTGAGGCTGCTCTGAGGTGCCGCCTGCCACATTGCGCAAAGTTTTTGCCAAAATGTTTTCGCTGCAGTTGCAAGTTGCACACAAGTCGATGTTGCAGTCGACAACAACTACAAATGGCGACACATTTCAAGCATTTCGCAACACTTTTGCCCACAACTGTTTGCCAAAGTAACAGCAACAGCAACAGCAACAGCCACGGCAACAGCTATAGCCATGGCTATGGCAGCTGCAGCAGCACGCTTTTACTTTCGCGCTTTGCTTGCAAGTTGTGCGACTTTCAGGCAAGAACTGCTCGGCTGGCACCATATAAGCTCTACTCCTACACGGTTGATGGTGTTGAAAAGCGGCTCATAAACAGTAAGCTGCTTAGGAAATGCACAAACGCCGAGCACATCGACAACTGTCTGGCGCACGGCTGCCATGCCATGCCAGGCCATGCCATGCCATAGCATACTTTACGCTTTATTTCAATTTATAAGTGAAAACCCTTTTTTAACGCCAAATCCCTTAAGCCGCCCACACCAGCCCCTTGTGGTGCAGCAATATTTATTTTAAAGCAAATAACTTCATAAATATGTGCCAGCCTCTGCTGCCTCCTAGGCAAAGGCAGCAGCCAACAACAGAGTGCCACAACGATTAGGCTCTGTTTGAAGGGAGCAAGCAAAGGGGCAGCAGGCAGCTCGCTTGGCTTGACTGCTGAAAAGCGCTCGAAGCGTGCTGCTCTGCATCTGTGTGAGTGTGAGAGAGCGAGTGTGTGTATGTGTGTGTGTGTGTGTTGATATTTCAGACAGCTTCATGATTCTGCTAATTGCCACTGGTTGGTAAGCCGCGCATGCCTTTGCATCTGTAAGAGTTGATAGTCGAGAGAGAGACAGATGGCAATAGAGTGAGAGTGAACAAGACAAGAGGTGCTGTTGCGTGGCTTTTGTCACATTCTGCAGCAGAATATATACATGTATGTGTGTATGTGTGTGCTGCATCTGCTTTAAAGCAGAGGACGGAGCAAGTCTAAGTGGATGATGGCTCGAAGATAACCATAAATCATTCTATTCATATAATTTTCTTCAAGGCGACGCTGTGTGCCAATAAAGTAATTTGTATAAACAATATAATTCATTGCCGTCTCTCATTTATCAAAGTGAGTGCGTGAAAGAGAGAGAGAGAGGGAGAGGGAGAGAGAAGAACCCTTCTTGGGCTGACTGTATAAGCAAGCGTATCTCTTATTTATGCCATCGATGCTGACAATGATGACGATGATCATAATGATGATGACAACTGTCAACTGTCAACTGTCAGCAATTCGCACTACAGAGAGAGCGTGAGAGTGAGAGAGAAGATGGCCAGATGAAGTTGTCGCGAATGAGCGCTGAAAAATTGTTAAGCATTTGTTTTGACAGCGCGTTTTGACAATACAAAAGGCAGACAAATAATGCGGCGCATTGCTGTTAAAACAGTCAAATATAACGGTGCACAAAGCATGATAACAATAACAACAAAAGCAGATAAAGAACAAGAAAAAGCAGGTGCAACTTACAGTTGAAACTGTTGAACATTTTGACGGACCTCAGTTTATGTAGAGCAACTAAAGGGGGAAAATGGAGCATCAAAGAATATTCGAAGCAGTCAAACACTCATAATAGAAATATATTCTCTTAAATACATACTTTATCTATCTACTTAGGTCAGAGTCTAGGCAGTAGAGGCATAAGCATGAGCATAAGTGTGTACTTACTGATGGATACCCTTTTGCATAGAAGCAAATGAGTGCAGACAGGCAAAAAGTGAGTCAAAGAGAAAGAGAGAGAGAGAGAGAGAGAGATGCAGAAGGAGACAATTTAATGCAGGCAGTGCAAGTACTACAACTATAAATATACTTAGTTCTTGCTGTTCTGCGTTGCGTATACTTTATTTACCTACTTAAAAGGTGAGCCAATGGAAGCGTACGTGTGCTCTACGAAAGAGTGATGGACTGGTAGATACCCTATAGGCAGAGTTAAGTTGTTATAGAGATAGATAGAGAGTGAAAGAAACTGATAGAGAAGGAGAGTTGGACAATGAGTGTTGGAAAGAGGGAGGGAGAGAGATAGGTAGGAATATAGAGAAAAAAGAAAAATATAAGGAATCACAGCAAATATGTGAGGGAGTGAGAGAGAGTTAGAGAGATAAGGAGCGACAGATAGAGAGGGAGAATAAGGGCGAGAGAGAGAAAGAGAGAGACAGGCAATGCATAAGGGAGAGACAGACAGACTGGCAGATACCCTATAGGGAGAGTTAAGTGGTTATAGAAAGAGATAGAGAGTGATAGAGATAGAGATAGAGATAGAGATAGAGATAGAGATAGAGATAGAGATAGAGATAGAGATAGAGATAGAGATAGAGATAGAGATAGAGATAGAGATAGAGATAGAGATAGAGATAGAGATAGAGATAGAGATAGAGATAGAGATAGAGATAGAGAGTGAAAGTAGCTGATAGAGAAGGAGAGTTGGACAATGAGTGATGGAATGAGAGAGAGATAGAAATAGCGAGTGAGAACGAGACACAGCCAATTTGTGAGGAAGTGAGAGAGAGATAAGACGCGAGAGTGAGAAGGAGAGACAAACATAGCGTGAGGAAGACTGATACACATACAGAGCTAGAAATCAACAGCTTATGAAACATTAATATGTGAAATCATACTTATCGAATGCCCAGGCACTAATGTTAGTACTAGAGACACCCTGTATTCAGCAGCTAGCTTATACTGCTAAAATTAAAAATTCTCAACAAAACTAAATATGACGAACTATCCTCTCAATAGTCGACTATTTCTATTAGTAATACTATGCACAATACAGGCAACACTAACATTATATACTCGACTACTCTTACTCTACCTTGATTGTAATATAGATAATAAAGAGAACAGCTCTTAAAACATCTTTAGCTCAAATAACTAGCGATTGAATATAAATATTACTAAATGCAATACATATATATATACCCCATTTGACTCTCTTTCAACTCTCACAGGGTATAACAAAGCAGCTGGTTGCGTTTGTCTATGTTACATGTGAGTCGCTTCGTGTGCATGTGTGCCCGCAGCTCACGTCTTGTTTGCGCAAATTTCAATTTGTATATTACCTCATATCATATGAGTATTGAGCGCATTTCTTATGCACATGCAGCCACTTGCACACTGCCAGCTCTATATGTGTGTGGGTGTGGGTGTGGGTGTGAGCGTGCGTGCAGACAATGAAATTTATGGAAACGACAGACGGAATAGCAATAACCTTCAGCATTGGCAGAGCGCCGAGCAGAATATGCTACAAATTTGCTTTATTTAACATGAAGAGTGAAAATATAAAAACAGAAACCGTAGAAGAAGTGAGCAAAGCTGTAAAGTTTTTTTATGCTCGACGCCAGCAAGAGAAATGCTGAGCAGCGAGAATTCGGCGTGTGGCAGAGTATGCCATGTTCGGATTGACGTGCTCTGCATTTTGCCATTTGCCGTTTCAGCTGCATTGCATTGTCAGACAAAGTATGTAATGCGCTTTCATGTGATTTCATTTGCCAAAACCCACCCAAGACCCAGCACCCGTGACCCACCCAAACCACCAGAGCCATCAAAATATTTCTTATTCGCGCAGAGTTTGAGAGTTTTCTTGCAGCGCTTCAGTCTTTGCCACATATGAATAACTTGACGTGGCTTCTGCTTCCTTTCTCCTAGCAAACAATCGCGGAAAAAATGCGCGCACACACACAAGACAAAGAGTTCTTAAACTTAATGCAACCCAAACGTGCAAAACTCTTTAAGTTGATAAACAATTTTCATGGAATCTTTCTATGTAGTAGCTAGATATTTTCCTGGTTCATTTTTGAATTTCATTAAAAGCGTATTTTTACTTATTTTAAGCAGTTAGGTAATAAAGCTCACTTACAGAGTTTAGCTTATATTCCAGACCCTTTTAATATATGTTTAGAATACTCAGCATGTGAAGAGCAGGTGTACAAGAGCCTTGGTATAAAATCACAAATTATATAATATATTGCCTTATCTACAGTTTTGCATAGATATATACATTAAAGTATATTATGAAGTGTTAAACATTCTTTTTTTGCTAATGAAGAAATTTATTGGCAGTACAGTTCCCTATGAATTCTATCCAATCCATGAAAAATCTACAAAAAAAATAAAAAATAATAATAATATATAAATAAATAAAAAATAATTATAATACAATAATTAAAGAAAATACAATGAATAAAATAAAAGAAATAAATAAAATAAATAAAATTAAAAAAAATTAAAAAAAAATAAATAAATAAATAATAAATAAAATAAATAAAATATATAAATAAATAAATGCAATACTTAAAGAAAAGAAAATAAATAAAATAAATGAAGTAAATAAAATAAATAAATTTAATAGAATAAATAAAATAAATAAAATAAACTAGATAAATTAATTAAACACAATCATTAAAGAACATAAAATAAAATGAATAAAATAAAATAAAAATAAAATAAAATAAATGCAATAATTAAGGAAAATAAAATTAATAAAATAAAAGAAATAAATTAAATAAATGAAATAATTAAAGAAAATTAAATAAAGAAAATAAATAAATTAAATTAATAGAATAAATTAAATAAAGTTAATAAATATAAAAATTAAAGAAAATATTATGAATAAAATAAAATAAATAAATAAAATATAATTAATTAAATTAAATAAATATATATATAAATGCAATACTTAAAGAAAAGAAAAGAATAAATAGAATAAATAAAATAAACTAGATAAATTAAATAAACAAAATAATTAAAGAAAATAAAATGAATAAAATAAACGAAATAAATAAATTAGATGCAATAATTAAAGAAAAGAAAATAAAAGATATAAATAAAATACAACTAAATTAAATAAATAATTACAATAAAATAATATAAAGCAAAGTAATTTTTATAACAAATTTTTATTATTTAATACAAATAAAAATTATTTTTAATATAATTTTTCATATAGTTTTAAATATCTTTTAATTATTGAAAATAGCAAATGAAATTTAAAAATGTTTTTAATTTCTACATATGTCATATTATATTTTGACCATTATAAAAAATTGTGCATATTAACTTGAAGTTGAAGAAAGTCTCATGTTTCTTCATATTTGATATATGCTAAAAGCATTTGTTAAACTCCTTTATAGTTGCCAACAGTCCATCGAGTTAGTAGCTTTAGCAAGTGCAGACCTTTAAGTACAACTTTTTGTTGCCTTAAATAGTTTGATATTTTATTTATTTCGTTTTTATGGGAAGGCCAGCAAGATGCACGAGTTGCCTTCGCTGGCATTGACCAAAAGCAATTTGTTGTACAATTTGTAGCAAGTTTGGCGCGCATGGTGCAAGGCGAAAAGCGAAAGCAAAGAGATGCAATGGACAGCAGCAGGAGCAGCAGCAGGCAGCACAACAGCGAGTATGTGTGTTGGCCCAGGATGCTTCCTGTCTGCTGTGTCCTGCTGACAGACAACGGGGACAATGTGTCCTTATTATTGTCGTAATTATCTGCGGAGCGTGCTAGCAGGCAGAAGCGTGAAGCAAATGTAAATATAATAAAAATAAAAGCAGTTAAATGAACAAATTGAGTTGAGTCCGGGCCAACGGCGACAGCAGCCAGCAGCAGGCAGCAGTCAGCCATCAACTTGCCAACGGGTTGCAAGTATTCCATGTGCCATTGTTGTTATTGTCTATATATATGGACATATGGATGTATATAGATGTATATAGATGTATATGTATGTATATGTATATATAAATTTTTTTTTTAGTTTTTATTTTTAATTGCGTTTTTATTCCATTTAATTCTTTTTATTTTCCCTGCTACTGCTACTGCTGCTGCTGTTGCTGCTGCTGCTGTTGCTGCTGCTGCTGCTGCTGTGTGCAGTGACCGAACAGTCAACAGTCAAAGCCGTAACATGAGTGCACCTTATGCAACACGTGACGTATGCGTAATATGTGAGAGCTGCCATCGCCGCTGCTGCTGCCATTGTTTGCCATGCTTTAAGCAATTGCCACAGTACATTGCCACGCATGTGGCATACCTTTAATGGATGATATAAACGCTTCCTTATATGTATCTATATGTATGTAGGTTTGGCCAACTGCTTTGGCTATTTATGGTCAGCTTTTGTGGCATTGCCACAAAATTTAATTAGAACCCAGCTGCTGTTGGTGTTGATGCCTCATTTTATTTGCAGCATTTATCAGTGGAAACCGCAAAAGCCAGCACACGGAGAGCTGAGCGTTGAGTATGAGGCAGCGCCTGCTAACAGGTGCCGCAGCAAATTTTATGAATCATTTATAACTCAATAATCCCGTTGAGTTGATTTTAACCAATAATTGATTATTGTTTCCGTCGCTCGTTGCTCGTTGTTGTCGTTGCTGTTGTTGTTGCGGCTGCTGTCGTTGTAAAATGCAGCCATAAATTTATAAATTCATTTCAAAACGAATTTGTGCGCACATTTCCAACTGTTTTTTTGTTCGTGTTTCGTGTGGCAACGCGAACAACTTTTTAATGCATTTGCCACAGCAAATTTAATACGAAATTAAACTGATAAATCCATAGAATAAAACAGCTGCCGCTGCTGCTGCTGCTGCTGCTGCTGAAGCTGCCACCAGAAAAAAACTCAAACCCTTAGCCGCATATCAACTAACTGGAACTCAAACTCAAAATTTATGCAAATTTGCGGCTGCTTTTTCTGCAGCTAGACGAGCCTAGGCATGGCTAGGCCTGCAGAGGCGTGCACAGAGAGAGTTCCATGAATATTAATGAGACAACACATGGAAATTAGAAGCAGCTATGCGTGTGCTGGTGCCTCTGAGTGTGTGAGCCTGTGTGTGTGTGGCAAGTTAAACAATTGCTGGCAAATTATGTATTTCAACATGATTTCAAAAATCAAAATGCGAACATAGTTTTTGCCGTGGCAGCCATGGAGTCTGCTAGCAATAATAAGACAGAAGCCAAAGGTGTTGGACCAATGAATATATGAGCTCACACTCTGTGGGCGTATATGTGTGCGTGTGTGTGTCTGCACACTTTAGCATTTAGTATATATAGTATTTATGGCCCAAGCAGCAGGCAATTTGTGGCATGCATAAATTTAAAGCAGTTGAAATTAATGACACGACGGAAAGTAGGCAACAAACAGCAGACATAACCACACAGACACACATGCACACAGTTGTAAAACACATATAATTAACAAAAATCAAAAGCAACAACAACAACAACGAGAGCCAAGCGAGCGAGAGAAATGTAATGAAAATTACAGCAGCAGTAGCAGCAGCAGCAGCAGCTACAAACAAAACTCGCCAAGAGAATAAACGAAGAACAAGCAGCTTGCCCTTAAATGTTGTATGTGTTGTTTGTTGTAACACACATTATAAAGTTTTACCGACACTTAAACATCGCTTACATACACAAACATAAACACACGCACACGCACAGAGATCCCGGCACACCCACTATGCAGATAAAGCTGCAACAGATTTCACTTCAGCCAAAGTACGCAGCGCAGCTTGTCTGCTAGATTGCATCTTGCCAAAGAGCAAAAAACAATGGCCAGTAAGAAAAGGAGAAGAGATAGAGAAAGAGAGAGAGGGAGCAGGGAGGCGACTGGTGTTATATAAAGAGAAAATGCCAAACGTGTGGAGGTCAGACATCATCATCATCATCATCAGCCGATGCGAAGGCCACAACTTGAAGGCACATGAGCTTTCGGCAGGTTGCATTTAATGCAACGTTTCAAAGGGGCGTGGCAATTGCATGAGCGTTCGTCTAATGCCGACTTGAAGCAGAGTGTGGAGAGTGTGTATGCCACAGGCAAATGCGTTGCCATATTAATAAAATGAAAGAGAGACCCAGAAGAGCAACGGGCATTTATTGTCACTCGGCAACCAACATACACTGAGGATACAAATGTGTGCACATACAGATATTTCAATTAGGTATTTTATGTAGAAGTGTAAATATAAATTAAATAAATAAGTAAAATAAAATTGTTCGAAATTCTCCTTAAGCAGACTCTGAATACAAGCATTCATATAATCTCTTAAGGTAAACACTCTTGGCTATGCTCAACAAGTTTTTATTTATTTATTAATGTGTTGACAATTCTTGAGTCAAACTTAAGAAAATTACAATTATATAAACATGAAGCCTACACAAAAGTATAAAATATTTAAAATATCAATAGTATCACCAACCCGATGAAGGTGTTTTAATTGCCAGACCGGCCAGCTATGCCCCAATTCATAGCCAAAAATAGTTAGTGATACTATTGAAACCAAGAAAAATAGAAAGTGTTAATTGAAAACTTAAAATTAAAATTATAGTCTCTTAGGTATGATTTTAACCTAATAATTTATAAAATTTCTTAAAATAAAAATTAGTGAGAAAAAGGAAAATCAATAAAAAATTCATAAGGTTCATTGAGATGAGAGAAAATAAAAGATAGGAGTAGAAACTATAAAAGCAATTATTATCAGCAGCATCCATACTCAACTCTGGGCATTTGGAGTAATTTCGGTAAGATGAGCTGACAGCAATGATTTTATTAGCGGAAGAGAGAGTTCTGAGGAAAATACGTGATGATATTTATTATAATTAACACATAAGTCATGAAACGTATAATGTAATCAATGAAGTTGACTTTAAGATTTTCTCTTCTGAAAGAATTAAAGCAAATTGGCAAATATAGATTATAGATATAGTTAAGAAAGTCGCTAAAGCCATTAATAAGCATAAAGTCTCTAGTCACTGTTAAAAGACCCCGTGTGACGTTTCACTGTTAACTTAACAGACCGCTTTGCATAACCTAGTATTACTCAATCGTGGTCTCTAGTGTTACTTCTTTAAATGCAATTTCAATTTTATAAACTTAGCATGAAATTCGCAAACTAACTCTGCTATTTCTCGCTGTGCAACCACAAACATATTCACATTTATATCAATAGCAAAACTTATTCGTAGCTTAAATTTAGTGTGTGACAGTTGACTCGATAGTTGACTTGACAGAGACAGAGGCCACAGCTACGACATGTAGATGCACATATATAAATGTACATACATAGATACATATACATATATATAGAGAGTATATTGCCAACTTACATATGTCGCAAACAATACAAAAAGTCAGCTCGAAAATGTTCTCGCAGGACTGTTGGCGAGACTGTTGGCCAACTGTTTGGGATTAGCTGAATAGAAGCTTCTCGGACAAAGGGCTGAAAACATGCAATCTTTTATTTAATGAGTGCGAGTCAACAGCTCCACTTCAAATTGACACTTTGGCCACGCAGTTGGAGGTGGAGCAGCAGATGGTAGCGAGGCAAGGCGAGGCGAGGCAAGGCGAGGCAAGGCGAGGCGAAGCTCAGCCAGCCATGCAAAAGTCGCCACACACACACACACACACGAATGAGTTATTAAGCCATGTTTGCACTTGCCTCTCTCTCTCTATGTATGTATGTGTGTGTGTGGCACACATTCATTGAGAAATATTTGCAGTCAGCCTGGCTTTCAAGCTGTCTTTGAGGCGTGATTTGGAAACTTTTCAAATATGTTGGCCATTGCCACTTTTTGTTCAATGTGTGTATGTGAGTCCGTGTGCAATGGTGTGTGTGCGTGTGCACTGTGAGAAAAATGTTGCAATAAATTTAAAAATAAATATATTGAGAATTTATATCACTGTGTACTATATCGAATACTTTTATAATCTGCATAGACTGGGAAATCAAATCATTAATAATAATAATAAGTACAAAATCGTGGTTGTATTTCCTCGACTTTCGTATGTTAAGTGTGGAGTCGGGAGACAAGAAGCATGTAGGAGGAGTACCCTAATCACCGATTGCGAACCAGTAGGACAACTGGAGTGGAAATTATGCTATTAACAGTGCATAATACTGTTAATAGCATAGCATGACAGTGCATAATACTGGTAATAGCATAGCATGACAAGAAGCATAACTCCCACTCCAGTTATGCTATTAACAGTGCATAATACTGTTAATATCATAGCATGACGATGTGAGGGAGGAGCAGTTCTTGTTAAGGAAATCTGACATTAACAATTTATTTATTTATTTTATTTTATTTATTTTATCTCATTTTATTTTATTTTATTTTATTTTATTTTATATATTTTATTATTTATATATTTTATTTTATTTATTTAATTCATTTTATTTTATTCATTTTATTAATCTTATTTTATTTTATTTGTCTTATTGATTTTGTTTTATTTATTTTATATATTAATTTATTTCATTTATATTAATTATTTATTTATTTATTTATTTATTTTATTTATTTTATTTTATTTTATTTATGTATTTTATTATTTATATATTTTATTTTTATCTTATTTTATTTATTTACTTCCTTTTATTTTATTCAATTTATTAAGCTTATTTTATTTTATTTGTCTTATTGGTTTTGTTTTATTTATTTTATATTTTAATTTATTTCATTTATATTAATTATCTTATTTATTTGAAAAAAACTCCTATATCTTTTTCTTTCTAAATATTAATTAATTTAATAAAATTGTATACACAATCCACTATAATTTCTGCCAGTGTGATGAGATTATCCAGCTGTTTTAAGCAAGTTGTCTTCACAAATAACTTCCAAGGCAACAGAAGAGAGAATTATAACAACCTCGCTCAAATTAATATATATTTTTCGACATTTTCATCATCTCATCATCTCAGCTAGTAATTGCTCGACTATTTCGGCGAGTGTAGTTAAGCTATCTAGCTATCTTGGCCAAGCTGTCTCCGCCTGTGATCTTTGGCTAGACTTTTGCATTCATTTGATTGGAAAAATCGCTGAAGCAGAAAGCAGCATCAATGGGGCTCTACAAGTCCTGGCCGCAGCAGCAGCAGTCACAGCAGGAGTTATGTATGTATGTCCATTTCATTTATATCCTCGCCACGCCCCCGGCTGTGCGTTCAATCATTATTCTTCAACTTGTTGGTTGTCGCGTTGCCAACAGTTTTGCTGCAAATGTGCATAGAGCTAAAACTTGGCCAGGCTTGCTGGCCACAGTCGATGCTCCATTAGTAGCTGCAGGTGCAAATATACAGCAACCTGGCCAAGGATATGGCTCTGTTCACCGCAAATTAGTTTTCAATAGCAACTGTGAGCAGTTGTTCGTGCCACATACACATACACATACACCGAAACAGAAACAGATCCAGACACAGGATTCTGGTTACGGTGCACTGTGTACTGTGTGGTTTGCCTGGCAAACCGGAATCATTGGAAACATAAATAAATATGCCTTAAACTGCCATATCGAGACTCCTGCTCGATGGCCAATCCGGCCTGACAACTATAATAATTTATACATTTATTTCATTTGCTTTGCGTTTTATTTATTTTTGTATTTACTGCCGCTGCTTGCAGCTGCGCAAAAAACAAAAACAAAAAACCTCAAATGAAAAAAAGAAATTGTATATAAAAAAAAATAAGCAAACAACAAAGCAAAACCACAGCAAATATGCGCAAATATTTAAGGCATTTAAAAAAAATATATATATACAATATATACATATATATAATATAAATATATATTACTGTGTATTTACTTTAATTGATTCGCTTAAAGCATAGCAAATGCCCTGTAGCTATTGACTGGCTATTCCTGACCACGGTCAATGTCTCTGCGCCTTTCTGTCTACTCCTGCTCCTGCTCCTGCTCCTGCACCCGACCAACCCACTGGCATGCTACAAAAATTTTGTTTACGTTTTGCTGGACGCGACGAGCACATAATTTATTTTGACCGAGATGTCCTTGCTGCTGTTGCTATGTGTGTGTGTGTGTGTGTGCGCCTCATTGCTGGCTGTCAGCGCCTTGGAGATAAGCTGACTGCGAGAAATATGCGAGCAACTCGGCTCCTGTCACTGCCAACCAGCCACCCACCCAGTCAACTGCTCCTACCGAATGTGCGAATAATGAGCCAGCGGAGCAGCAAATGGAAGGCGTAGCGAATGCGAGACAAAATATGGCAAACGCGGCGCTTCTAAGGGTAAAGCGCATAGATAACATAGAAAGCGAAAACCTGCAAAATACTAACGATTGGATACTCTATTTCTATTTAAAAGTTCATGAATATATGATATTGATATATTTTCATTTATGCAGCTTAACTCTCAACTTGTTAATTTATTAAGTTAATAAATGCCCTTTACATTACTTAACTCATCTTACACCCCTTTGCAATTGCATTTGAATTTAGATTACATTGATGTCATGTTTGTCTATGCATTACATATGCCACATCATATTGTTAATACCCCATGACAAAAGCATAATATTTGTTGGTCTTTAATTGGTCACGGTGGCACACACAAGCAAGCGACTAACCGAACAATCCACAACAAACCCACCGAACATAGCCGAAACTGTGGCCAGTCGCTCGCTGGCGAGGTTAATATGTGCGACTGATTTATGTTGGCAGCAGCAGAAGCAGAGGCAGCAACAGCAGCAGTGGCATCCCACTCAGACTCAGACTCCGCCTCCGAGTCCGACTCTGACTCCAGCTCCGAATTGCTACTCGGACGTGGGCATCTTTGGAGCTGGCGCCAGGCGCCAAACGCACGCAGCACATCCTTCATCCTTCATCATGAAGCACTCACATGCTGCACCCTCTCTCACTCTCTTACTCCCCCACTCACCCACTCTTGCACTGCCCAACTCCTAGTCGCAATTTCGCTGCTCAAACCCTCTCGCTTATCCAGCGAGCTTGCGTGGCTCGGCTCGCATTATAAATGATTTTAATAATTCGAAACGATTTGTTTAGTTCTGCATCAAGTTGGATAAACGTCGATGATTAATTAGCAGCCGCGTCTCGACTAGGGGCTCTGCTGCCTACAGTCAGGATAAAGGACGCATAAAGCACAAAGCAAGCAGCAGCAGCCGCCATTACATAAGCATGTTTTGTATTTTCGCCATTTTTATCGCTTTGCCATTAAATTCTATGTAGCGGCATTTGCCTATGAAGTGTGTCTGCTGAGCGAAAGCACAGACTGAGAGCGGGAGAGAGAGTGAGCGTGCGAGAGAGAAAAGGTTGATTGTGTTTGGTGCTGCTTCAATTGCCGTTAATCAACTTTCTGTGTTTTGTTCGCACATCTTTCGCAAAGCGAAAATTAATTGGCTATACCCCATTCCCAATGCCCTACCCAATCCAACACATGTTTTGTCTACTTCTTTTCGTTAGAAAGGGCTCTATTTGTGATTTTCGCGTTAGTTAATTGATAAATGAGCAAAACCCTTGGGTTCAGTGCAGACATACATACATATGTATGTAACTATCTCTATACATACATACCTATGTATACATATTTGGGTGTCACTTATAAATGTAGTCATTCTTCTTGAGTACCCTACAAAACAATATGATATATTTAAGTTCATTACTTACTACTCAAAGTACACAAATATCGCAGCACTTCACCATAAATAACTCTATCTCTTTTCAACTATCTCACTCAAATACATAACATATATATATGTATGTGAGTGTGTGTGGAACTTGTTGGCAAAGGAAGCAAAAGAACGCCAAAATGAGTGAAACTATGCAGCTCAAAGAATGCGGTGAGCGCGTGAGAGCGACTAAGCATGCCAATTATTGTAACGGTCATTTGCAGTTATTCATGGAATCTCTCATTCATACCTTGCCTTGCTTATGCTCTCTTTTGCATACGTATGTATGTAAGTGTCTATGTTCAGATATTTGGCGGCATGTACATACATACGTATTATAATAGTATTTAAATTTATTGAACGTTTCAATTTTAGGCAAGCATTTCTTGTTAATTTATTATAGCAATTAATATTTCTAATATTTCAATTTGTGTTGATTCGCACGCATAACATTGACTGAGCTCTCGCCATGAAGAAGTTTAGAGAAAAGAAATGTTAAATCATACAGCCTACAAATGTGTAAGAGAGAGTGAGAGAGCGCATGCTTGAATCCAATTACAATTATGCATGCTGCTATGTATAGAAACAGAAATGTTAGAATCAATGCAAAGCAATGCAGATCTTAAGAACAGCATGTGTGAGTGAGAGGGCACGCGCGCACTCTCATTTATAATTATGCATGCGGTGGAGCCTTAAATATTCTCACTCTGTTAAATAACAGCTCGTGCGTATGAGAGCAAGCAGATCATTCGCCATACAGGAAATGTTAAGCCCGTAACTGTAATTAATCTGTGCATATTTATGTATGTGTAAATGTTAACATTATTGCTGGGCTTCTCTTTAGCTTTGCTGCAGTAATTAAATTTACAAAAACCAAAAACAAAAAAAAAAAAAGAGAATTAATTATTTACACAGTTTAACAACGGGCGGGCGACTTTAAAACCAATTTATGCAAATGTAAACGCAAATATTTACACAATGCCAAATTGAAATTATTGTTGTGTGCATACAGGCGTGTGTGTGCATAAGTGAGACGCAGAGAGGGAGAGGGAGGCAGGTATAGAGAGCTTGTTACAGCTGCATCATTCTGACTTGTGTAGCTAACCGCATTCACATCGCTCGGTCAAACCTCGAATGCCAACATTCTCGGCTAAGCTGCAGAGAGACTCAAATAACAAACTGTTTCTGAGGAGCTGCTGCTGTGGAGCCATTTGTTTGCAAGTCCAGAATACATTAATTCCAACTAAAATACTCTTAATTACCAAAGCGACAGAGCGGGTGGGTAATACATATACATATATATGTGTGTGTGTGAGGGAGAGTGTATCTGTGTGTATGTATGTGAACTGCCATTGGATACCTGAGCCAATTTGTCCATCTGGTTGGCAATTTGTCATTGTTGCCATTATTATTGACACATTTAAGCCATAATTGTCAGAGCATTATTTTCCTAGACAAATTAAAGCCCATCAATTGCCATAGAAAGAGTTACAAATATGTTCATGGCGCAGCCTGTGGCAAATTCATCCACATTCAGCAAATATGCATAAATTTATTTGATTTCATTGGCATTTCGCATTATTTATTTTAATTATATTTAAATATATTTATATATGTATGTATTGTAATGCCCGGCATAAATCATAATGCTAGACAAATAGTTAATATTTGTTAATTCACAATTTGCATATTTATGCATATTTATTAACGCTTCAATAAACTTATTTTGCATTTAAATTATTCACAATTGAAATCAACATTTCAATAAATTTTAATAAATTCTCACTGTGCGAGAAGGTGTTGATGGACATGCAGAAATATTTAGCTAATTAAAATGAGCAATTTAAAGGCTGGCAAGCGAAGGCGACCCATTGACACGCCCACTGTCCACTGGCCATCGCCCAGATAGAGCTGGTAGAGCTGCTCCTTAATGTGCACCGGTTGGACAGCAGCGACTGACAATGCCATTTAATTAATTGGAAAAATCAAGAGTTTCAATTACGTGGCTTGAATTGCAAACTCAATGATGGAAATCTATTGCCAAAGAGCATGCATAAAGAAACTAGCACAGAGACGGTGTTAGGCAGAGGGAGAGAGAGAGAGAGAGACAGAGAGAGATGGGGCTAAAGATAGAGAGAAAGAAAAGGTGCGAATAGACAGCATGAGTGTGTGAGATGCTTATAGATAGCAAATATATTTTCTATTGAAATTTTCTTAAACAAAAGTTTAAAATGCAAAAAGAAAATCAGAATGGGGGTTAAAAAATCATTAAATATATGTATTTCAAACAAAAGAATATATTCAATATAAATGTGTTTATTTAACATAAATATATTAATATTAATATATTAAATATATTTAATAATAATGAGCATACCTTAAAGACGTTGCCAACTGATTCATATAACTAAACTTAAGGTTTATTTTTATATTTTAAGCAAACTTTTTTTTGCTTCACAAATATTGAACATAATTATCATATAAATTCCCATATTTTTCCAAATTGTTATAGTTAGTTTTATTATTAATATATTGGAACTGTCATTATTATTCTTAACATAAATAAATAAATTGCACTTGCAGCAAACATGTAAAGTTTATCTCTTTGAAATAATACATATGTGTATAATTGATAAAAGAGATGAACTCAAGCAATCTTAAGTAGTATGGATATGTTTGATTGTCTATCTGGTTTACTTGTCTATATATGTAATTTATCTATATTTATATCTATATATATAAAACAAAGTCGGGTTTGTTACGATACTTATAAATCGAGATCGGCTGGACCAATTTTCATGGTTTTTGATTTGTTGTTAATTATGTGTTTCGCGCGCATCGCTTGAAAACATAAATGGAATGAGAATTCGATGTTTGATTGCAAATGGCAAAATTGATAAACGTTCGATTAGTTTGAGTGCGACTAGCTATATATGTACATATGTATATCTGTTATGTCTCTCTGTTATCAACGTCTGTTATGTCTGCTATGCATGTCTGTTAATATATATGTAGATCTGTTATGTATGTCTCTCTGTTATCTACATCAGTAAGTTCTGCTAGATTGTCTGTTAATATACATGTATATATATTTGTTAAGAATGTCTCTCTGTTATCTACGTCTGTTATGTCTGCTATGCATGTCTATTCATATATATGTATGTAGATCTGTTATGTATGTCTCTCTGTTATCTCATTATGTTATGTCTGCTATGCATGTCTGTCAATATATATGCATATCTGTTATGTATGTCTCTCTGTTATCTACGTCTGTTATGTCTGCTATGCATGTCTGTTAATCACTTGTCAGCTGCACTCGCCTTGTAGTGCATTCAATTACTTAGGATAATTGAATATTCTCGCAGGGGTCGCGCTTGTGCGATTAATTAATAACTGCACTTCATCGCGCTCTGACTGATTGTCTTCCAGGTGTAATAAAAAATGAAAAATGAAAAAGAATTACGCTGTGCGTGTTACGCTGTCAACACACGCACTGGGTCACTGGGCGTGGCTAGCTTCAACTTAAGTAGTTAATTGAATGAATGTGGAGCAAATTAACACCAATTCTTATCCATAAGCCTGGCTGAGTTTGGGCCCGCAGCGAGCGTTTAATAAATTAAACAGACTCTTGGAGCAACTATTCTAACACTTTTTTCATTACTTCTTGTTAATTTGAAATACTTTTTTTCTAGGCAATACCCTAGGGAAATGAATATAATGCGGTATACTCAATGCTGAGTCAAGGAAGAAAGTGATTGGAATGAAGCTGATATGGATTGAGTAAATGGACAACGTCTTCTACGAGACTTAAGCTCCAAGATGTTAGGCATAGTCACATAATATTTATGTAATATATTTCAAATTTAATTTCTTAAAAAAAATAATATTTTAATTTTTACATTTTTATTTATAATTTTTTCTTCATTTTAAGCTTATATACTTTGTCAAAACTCGATTAATTAATTAAAATATTAAATTCATGAATTCAATTAAACATTTAAAATATTAATTAAAAAATTAAATTGTTTAAATGCTTATTAAGTATAATTTAATTATATATGTATGTTATAATTTTATTTAATATATTAAATTATAATTATATATAATAATATTAATTATATTAAAATTATATATATTATATGTATATTATCCATTTTATTAAATATTGTTTAATATTATAATTTTAAGTAAATATACATATATAATATTTATATATTAATAATTGATAAATATTCATATATAAATTTTATATAATTGTTGAGTATATATATTATATATTTTTAGATATTTTACTTTTAAATATAATAAAATTATGTTTATTTAAGAATAAAACCTAAAATATTCCTCAAAAAACTTACAATGATATTCCACTTTATAGGGTATCTGCTAGTCTAGTAAATTTTTGGTTGTTTATTTTTTAAGTTTCTTGCATATTTTGGCCAGCTTCACTTGCTGATTGCAAATGTTGGCTCGAAGGGAACGGAGAGCGGCCAAAAAGCTTTGCTATAAATTTATTGCTGAACTTTGAAATACCACGGCCACAGCAGCAGGAGCAGGAGGAGCAGCAACAGCAGGAGGAGGAGCAGAAGTAGCAGCTCAGCTACTTCCTCAGCTTGGCTGGCTGACTGGAGTCGAAGCGTTTTAAAGAAAAACTTCTGCAGTTGTATTTTTCGCAATTATCCTTGAAAATGCAGCAGCAGAAGCGGCCGAAGCCGTGAAGCAGCGTGTTGAAGGATGCAGCGGAAATGCGCTGTGGGGCGGGAACTGGAAGTAGCCTGTTGACACAAGCTAAAACCAAAGAGTGAGCGGGCGAGGGAGCGAGAGTGGGGTTGAAGAGGAAAAGAGCAAACCAGAAGCTGCGAATAATTTATTAGTTGCGTAAAGAAATCATTTATTTGTTGACTCGCCGGCCAGCAGCTGACGCCGGCTGAGAGGAAGACACTCAATGCGTCGCAAGGCAAACCCACTCGAGTGGGTGCATGTCTCGGCTACAGTTTGGGCGACATTGGCGCACGATTGTCGTTAAAGGTGAGTGTAATGTTAACGATTGTTTGAGCTGCAAGAAACACTGCTGAGGTTTACGACTCAGCTACAGCTTAAGTAGAGTTTCGCTCTTTGTGGTTTATGTCGCAGCTAATCGAAAGAGGGGTGAGCGACTGCAGTCATTGTTGAAGCAATTCGAAATGACATTATGGTTGGAGTCTTGGCTAGTCTTGGCTATTATTTGAGTAGTACTTCGTTGTTGACTTTTGTTGTCAGCAAGAGAGTAGAGTTTCGCTCATTGTGGTTTATGTCGCAGCTAACCGAAAGAGGGGTGAGTGACTGCAGTTATTACTAAAGTAATTCGAAATGACATTATGGTTCGACTCTTGGATATTATTTGAGTAGTATTTCGTTGTTGACTTTTGTTGTCAGCAAGAGAGTCGAGTCTGTCATTATGGAAGTAATTCGAAGTTGCATTTTGGGTTTGAATCTCGGCTAGAGAATAGATATTTATTGTTGATTTTATTAGCAAATGTTGTTGAAGCGATGCGTAGCACACATGATTGTTGAAGCAATTCAAAATTCGTGTCCCGAGAATTTTGACTACTTCGAAAGTGAGAAGAACGGCGTAGACAAACATTCTAATTGCTACATAGATTTAGTGCAATTTGCTGGCCTTCGACTCAGATCTCACTCTCAGCGTCAAATTCAGATTTAATAAATAAATCAAGTTTGAGAGGCATTCATTTCTATAAAGCTACTCGTATTTATCGTTAAAATACCAATTCGAACAGTGGTTGGGTTTGTGTCTCGGCTGCAGCTCAATTTAATTATTGTGCACAACATAACGAACCTATTGCTGAAGTATGTTAGGGTTCGCGTCCTAGCTGCAAGTCAAATAGTATTTGTTCGAATAGCAAAGCGAATTAGAGCGCCCTTTTCAAGCGTGTCTCGGCTAAAGTTTTAGTGGCACTGTGCTGCAGTAAATAAACATGGGTTGTTGTCTTAGCTAAGTTAAGAGTGTTTTTATTAAAAATATATATAAAATATATATTATATAAGTATATATATACGTACACTTCACATTTACAATATGACGAGAATTGCAACAAGGGTTAAGAGTCCTTAGTGAACTAAATGCCGCTCGGCCCGAGCTTCAGATTCCGTTGCTCTGCAGCCGCAACGGGCTTTGCGTTTGATTAGAAATATGTTTCGATTCGGATTACGATTAGCAACTAGGTGTAGTTAAATATTAACAGCAGCGACGGCAGCACCTGGCCTCATCTCCCCTGACTACTCCACCCCCTCTCCCACCTCACTTTGCCTTGGCGCTGCGTAAATTCGATGCCGACAGCAGGGAACGCGAGGGCGCCGGACGCTCGTCCACTGAGTAGCCATTGAGGCGTCGATGGGCAGCAGACGACGACGTCGTCGACTCCGGCTTGCGGCCCAGCCGACTCAGCGTGCTGGCACTGGTGGCGCCATTGTGCGGCGGCGGCTTTCGTGGCAGCGTGGAGATCTGCAGAAGAAGAAGAAGAAGAAGGAGGAATAGGGATTAAATGGAAAATCCTGTTAAGATTGGCTCAACTTACGCGCTTGTTCTGCTCCTGCGAATAGTTGATCTCGTAGCCCTCGCTAATGTGCTTGGGCTTCCAGGGCGCCAGCATGGAGACGGAGCGCGAGACAGTGCGCGTCATGGGCTGCAATGGCGGCTTGCCACCAGCAGCAGCAGCAGCTCCACCCGCGCCGCCCTTGCGCAGATCATCGCGCGACATGGAGCGACGGCGCAGATTATATGGCTGTGGTATGTCGCCCACTGTGGTGGCATGCAAATAGACCACGCTGCGCTGACTGTGCAAGCTCGACTCACCCTCGGTGCCGGAACTCTCTGCCGGATAGCGTTCCCTGTGAGATAAAATGTGTGTTGAGTGTTGGGAATATGAAGATATATATTTTATATATATGTAAGAAAGAAATAGGGAGAGAGAGAGAGCGAGAGATAGAGAGAGAGAGCGAGGGAGAGAAAGTATAAAAAGCTGCGGTGAAAAAAAGAGCAGCATAAAATCTAACTATAGATTGAAGAATATATATTGCTATATACAAATATATCTATATTTATTTATCTCTAGCTCCAGCTTTCATTCCCTCTTTCTCTCTCTCTCTCTCTCTTTTCATGGTACATCTATTTCTCTCTCTCTGTGTCCCCCTGTACCTTTCTCCGTCTTGCTCTGTCTATAATTCCAAATTTACTTCAATGACAGTCAATTAATGTAAATATATCAAAAAGTTCTTAGACTATGTTGAATCTTAAGATATATCTGAGTAATACGATAAAAGATGCTTCTAAAACGGTAATCCATAAAGAAATCAAATGGCAAATAATACGGTTTTTGCTGGTTAAACCACAAAACTATAAGATTCCTTGCTTTCTACTTCAAGGAGTCTTTTCTTGGATTTATGTGAATATATCTTTCTTTATATACTTGAAAGATCTGTTTCCATATCTACATTTCTATATATACTTAAGAGATCACTATACTTCTCTCTTTCTCTCTCCTTCTCTCCTTCTCTATCTCTCTCTCTCTCTCTCACTCTGTCTCCCTCTCTAATTCCTTCCCACTCCCACTCCTACTCCAACTCTCACTCTCTCCCCCTCTTTTTCCCATCTTTCCCTCTCGCTCTCTCTCACTCTCTCTCTCTTCTTCCCATCTCTCTGTCTCTCCCTCTCCCTCTCCATCTATCTCCCTTTCACTCCCATCACTTACTTTCCATAGCCGCCATCGACTGCACTCGTTGACAATCCTCGCCGTTCGGCACTGCGCGCTGGCTTTGGCGGTCCGAGTAGCGGCCTGTCGTCGTAGCGCTTTGGCAGCTCTGTGGAGCGCTCCAGCGACATGGCGCGCTGTGCTGTGCCGCGCTTGTGTCGCTCCACTGGCTCCGGCTCGGAGCCGCTCTCGGAGATGTCGTGCAGCTCGCGCGAGCGCGAATAGTGACGACGCTTGCGGAAGTCCACCTCATCGCTGCCATGCTCCAAGTGCTGCATCGAGCTGGCGCGTTGCCGTTGCTGCTGTGCGCCGCCCGTCGTCGTCGTCGTCGTCGTCGTTGCCGACAGACTCTGGCGATAGTCGCGCGACGGCGGCGGCGGACTGCGATCCAAGTGGTAAGCGCTCTGCGAGTGCTTCGACAGTTGTGGACGTCGTCTGGAAAGGAAGCAAGTTGCATGAACGGAAACCTTTGTTATGCCATTTCACTTACCTGGGCATGCTGCTAGCCTTGGAGATGGTTGGCGGATTCGAGTCCAGATCGGTGTCGCCAAAGAAGCGCAAATTCTTGGCCGGCGCGGCGCTGGCATTGCGCTTGCTGCGCTTCAAACTGCTGGAGCTGACCTCGCTGTGTCCATTCACTGAGACATTGAGCTGTAAGCGAGCAGAACTTGTCTGAGCATATTATCCAAGAGAGCGAGTTTTCAACCTACAACACTTGCCTGCTCCTTGGGACTGCTCTTGGCACGACGATCCAGCGACTTGAACCAACTGATCTTCTCCGCCTTGACGGGCGTCGATGTGGAGCTGCTGAGCATTGTCTTCGGCTTGGGCGGCTTCTTCAGCAGCAGCGGACTAGCTTTCGGCGTGGAGAGACGACGACGCATAGAGATGTCCATAGTCTGTCCAAACATATACAATACAAATTGCCATATCATTTACTATGACAGCAGTTGCAAGCGAGGTCAAAGGTCCGCAACAGGTTGCCCCAGCTATGTGGAGCAGGTGGCCTTTTACCTGCCTGCTGAGCCTTGCCTAATGAGTGACTGTGTGGCTTTGCCTACGACTGCCTTGTGGCTTGTGGATTGTGGCTTGTGGGGGCGCAACAACAACAACAACAGCAAAGGCAATGCGAACTCACGTTGCATAGAAACTTGTTTTGAGACTTTGGCCTAGTTGTGGCTGATACTATTATATATATACATAGATATGTATATTTGTAGGCATTTTAGGCAGCTAGCTCTATGGCTGGAGAGACGTGAGTGCTGCTTGTGGCAGGCTATTTATGTTTATTTAATTTGCATACCTTAAGCCCCTTCGAAAATGACAATTGTGGGTTATGCTGCATTTGTTGAAATGCTATATACACAGGCTGACAAGAGTGGGCATGTTTAGTTCTAATCAGCAGCAACAGGCGATCGAGTCGATCTAGTTATGTTTGTCTGTCTATGTATGTCTTTGTCTGTCTATATGTCTATTGATCTATCTGTGAGTTCATTTGTCTATGTGTTTGTGACCAAGTCAATCTCTTTACATCGATCCGTACAAGAGAGAAATATGTAGATGGACGGACGGATGTCCATGCGTACAGTCATCTGTCTGTCCATTTGCATTATTCCTCTCTTGTACGGAGAAGAAATATGTATTATAGATGGACAAACATCGATATAAAGTCGCACAGCTGAAGAGAGAAATAATGTAGATGGACAGACTTATGAATGGACGGATGAGCAGCAGCATTGAGTAGCGGCTGGAGCACCAAAGGATTCGGTTTGCCCATTTCCAGTGCCCTAAGCTCCGAACACGCCTCAATTGCGGCAACAAAAGCGCCTGTGCCGGGTATATGATCCGGCGGATATTTGTCCATTTGCATTATTTCTCTCTTGGACGGAGAAGAAACACATATGTAGATGGAGAGACGAACCGTTCATCAGTCCATTCATTCGTCTGTTCATCTACACTATTCTCTCTTTAGCTGTCCGACTTTTTGTCGATTTTTGTTCATCTATCTGCCTAGCTGCTTATTGGTCTGCAATCTGTCCGTCTTTCTATCCATCCATTGTCCATCCATCCCTTTAAAGACCGTCCATCCATTCATATTTATATCATTTTATATCTGTCTATCCGTCTATGTATATATATGTATGTCCAACTGTCTGTCCGTCTATCTGAATGTCGAACCGTGCCTCAATCTAGATTTCAATCTGTATGTCAACTATTTAGTTCGTTTGTCCGTCAGATAATTTACCCATCATCAGCTCATCTATCCATCCGTCCGTCCGTCTATCCTTCTGTCCGTCCGTCTATCCGTCCGTCCGTCCGCCAATCGATATGTCTATGTGTATATCTGCTTATCTTATCAACTGTGCGCCAATCTATACTTCAATCTGTATGTCAACTATTTAGTCCGTTCGTCTGTCAGATAGTTTATCCAACGTCAGCTCATCTATCCATCTAAACGTCTATCCCTCCGTCCGTCTATCCGTCCGTCCATCTATCCGTTCGTCCATCTATCCCTCCGTCCGCCTATCCATATGTCTATGTGTCTATCTGCCTACCTATCTGTTCGTCCATTCGCCCGTCCATCCATTCGCCATTCGTCTGTCTGTTTATTTGTCGATCTACCCAATCATGTGTCTGCTTATCCGTCTGTAATATCATTTTTCTATCCGTCTGTAATTCCTCAAATCTGTTGACCCCTTCGACTTTACACGAACTTTCTTCTACAGCTGCTAGAATTTAGTTTTCTTTTTTTTACATAATTGTAAAATTTCTATCGTTACTATAAAATCCGATTTTATTTAATACATCTCCCACGTATTATATTTTTTTATTATTTTATTTTTTTTTTTTTTAATTAAACACAATTTTGCTTAAATTTATATTTAAATTGCAAGAAATTTCATGAGCAAAAAGAAAGCTCACACTTTAAACTTCTTTCGATCGACTATATTTATATATATCTATATCTATCTCAGCTCAATTCCATTCGTTAATATAGCATAGAGAGACAAATTGTAAATCTATATAGGCTTGACTTGGGTTCAGGGCAACTCTTAGTCGTGCAGCGCCGCCTGGCGCACTTTGACTTTAGCTTTGAGCTGTGACTGTAGCAAACTAAGAAACTTTGCATTGGAATGTGGCTGACTGAAAGGTAAGCCAGCAGCAGAGCCAGCAATGCGCTATGAGGCTTACGCACCCAGCGAAATGAGAGGAAATAAATATCAAATATTCAAATGCTGCCGCCTTAATTTAGTTTATGGCCGCCGAATCGCAGCCATAAATTAGCGACGAACATTATTGGCTGTATTTTATTTTCGTATTTATTTTTCTTTATTTATATTTTTTTTTGGTCATGTAGAATCTTCGAAAATGAATGCCAAGGCACTTTATGTGTGTATTTCTTGTTTAAAGCGTTTATTGGGCCGCGATTTTTATGGCCAACGGGCATGAGCATGAATAATAGCCGCATATTGTCCAAATCGTTTACCACTCGAAAGTTTCGCCCGCTGTGGCACGCAAAGAGCGAGATGGTGAGTGTGAGAGAGAGAGGGAGGGAGAGAGAGAGCAGCAAGGGCCACACCTTTTTGTCCATTGTATTGAGAGGCTGTGAAGGATTTTGCACAATTGAAACGAATTTCGCTAATTTGTTTGTCGCCGCTGAGCAAATTGTGTGTTGATGCGTGTCCGCTGCAACATCCGCTAGAACGCAGCTCGCTTAGCTGCAGGCCCAGCTAAACTATGTGCATCCTCTTGGCAAGGTCTGCAAGGCCCACAAATCCGCTCAAGCATTGCAAATTAGCCAAACAGCAGCAGCAGCAGCAGCAGCAGCAGCAGCAGCAGCAGCAGCAGCAGCAGCAGCAACTGTTGCAGTTGCTCAACTATTTTGCCAATAGCCTCCGGCCTCCGGCCTCAGGTCTTGGGCCGCAGCAGCTTTAATCAATTTCTCATACGCCCCGTTGGCCGTCGTCTTGCTGTCAGCTTTCTTGAGCGAGTCTACGCTGAAGTTACTGACAGCTGCTGCGTGGGTTTCACGCTTTTGTTCTAGCTTTTAAATGCTAAGCGACGCAACGCCTCGTCAGCTTTTGGCATTCTCAACTCTATTTGGCCAACTATTATTATTATTGTTGTTAAACACAATTTCAGGCATTCTTTATGGCATGCTACGTCTTGATTTCGACTCTCTCTCTCTCTCTCTTTTTAAGTGGCCCCCAGCTGACATGACGTCTACTCGAAACACTGCACCATTTTCGGCTCTGCACAGACGCCCACCTGGACAGCGAATCTGAGCAGGAAGTAGGCGCCTTAACAACAAAATATATATATAATATGTGTTATAGAAACATATAGAAAGAATGAAATAATGAACAAGGCCAATGCGAACTTGAAATACTCTTACGTTCATATACTTATTGCCCTGATATAAGCCGGGGCTACGATTAATGATGGCACAATTACTTACTCACTTTTAGCTCGATCTTATAAAATACTAAATAAATAATTAACATATCTACTTTTTTATGCAAATAAAAAATCATTAAACTATTATTTGCACTTTTGTTCGATTCATTTCGATTTATAGTCGCTCAGCTAAATTTAATTATATGTAGTGATGGCAAAAAATTTGCATTAATCGTTTATTGAATCATATGATTATAAATCGAAATTAATCGAACAAAAGTGCACATAATCGTTTAATCTAATGATTTATTTTATTTTATTTTTTTAAAGCAAATATTAAGTTCATTATTTATTTAGTAATTTATAAGATCGAGCAAAAAGTGACAAATATAGTAGTTATTATAAGTTATTTAGTATTGAATTCAGGATAAGTAGCTCGATTGTGTCAAAATGGCAAATTATCCATGACAATTATCTGTTCAATTGACCTTGCCATCTTGGCTTTGACTGAAGCAAGGCTATGCACATTTAAAGATATCAAAATTTTCATTGGGTGTGCAAAGACCTGAGAGACGCAAACTCGTTGATATGCTTTAGCTTTAAATGCTGAAGAATGTTGCTTGTATTTTTGCAAATAAATGAAAAAATATTTCCACACTTTACTTGTTGTTGGTGCAATTATGAACATTAAAGTTTTTCTCAGTGCTGCGATTATTTGAGCAAACAATCGATTAATGTTTCAATTTGAATTGAACCCCGTTTTGCGATACAATTAAATAGCGATTCGAAGCAAAATAAGCGATTAATGCACATCATATGATTACTCGTGCCATCACTAATCATATGTTTCAATAATCGATTAATGCAAATCATTTGCCATCACTAGCTATGATTGAATCTAGTAGACAATTTAGTTGAGCTTCTAATTGAGTGACAATTCTCTTATGGATCTTTTTAATGTATATAAACTATGGAATAGAAACTATATAAAATATAGAGAAATATAAACTATATAATATATAAAATATATATGGAAAATATTTTTAAAACTTTATATTAAAGTATAAGAACATTTAATACAAGCATGCCAAACCCTCTCTTAGTTTTTTATCAACTCTCTTTAGCAATTCATTTTTTAAGTTAGTTTAGCTCTTTTAATGAGCTCATTTACCCAATGCTCAGCTGCATATGAGATCTGTAAGCATACCTAGAAAATCTGCCTCAATTGAAACACAAACAGATTGAAGCCAAGCCTCAGTCATCTACTTTAAAGGCTAAGAACTAACTCTAACTCTTAAAACTTAATTCCTTCTCTCACTCAGACCAGCAGCATATGACCTTCAATAATAGCTAGATCATCTGCAACTCAATTACAAAAAAAAGCTAAGAAATGTCTCAAATACACTCTTCATATACTCTCCCTCTCCCTCTTTCCCTCTCTCCCTCTCTCTCTCTCCCTCATTCTCTCTTAAACCCCATCAAAATTGCAAACAAACAGCAACAAATTCGCACGTACCACAACGAGTTGGAGGCGACTCAACCGCCAGACTTGATTAATTCGAAATTAATAATAGCCAAACCCATGACCAAAAAAATAAATAAATAAATAAATAAAATGAAGCTTGTGCGCGTTAAGCCATACTCAAATCTGACCCATTCGTGCAGCAGTTCAATGAACTCTGGATGGAGCAAGCGCCATCATTTGACCATTAAGAGCTGGACTTACCTTTGGTTCGCGTGAGGTCTCCTCGGTTGATGTCTGATGATGATGCTCGCGATAGCGCGAACGCATCTCCTCCTCCCGTACCATATAGCGCTCCTTCTCCCTCTCCCTCTCCCGCTCCTTCTCCAGCCTGGCGCGCTCCTTATCTTTGTCACGGCGGCTCAGCGTGCTGCTGGTGCCATTGGTCAGACGTGACTGTGTGTCTTTTTTGCCACTGGAGACATTGCTGCCGCTGCTGCGACCGCTGCCACCATTGCTGCCACTGCCACCGCCGCCGCTGTTGCCAATGAACAGCTGCTTCACTTTCTCAAAGCCGCCCAGCTTCTTGCTGCGCTTGAGCGTGCTAGAGTCTTCGCGCTGCTTCTGCGGCTGCGCCTGCTGCTGCTGCTGCTCTCGGCGACGCAAGGTGCTGGTGGACACTGGATACTTGTCCAGATGCGGATCAAAGTGTGAGCCATCGTCTATGGAGCGCTCCCTGTACACATAGCTCTGCTGGCGACGCAGTCGCTGCAGCTCCTGCAGCTGCTGTGCGCTCTCGCGGCGCTCCTTGCGCAAAAAGGACTCGCAAGCCCTCATATCATCAAGGGCCGTGCGCTTGCGCCATCTAAGCGAGGTAAACAAAGGAAAAACCATAAGGTAAATCACTTGCATTTCATGCATAAGCCAAGACCTACCTTGTGGTTACATCACCATTGAAGGATTCCTTGCGAAAATCATTCTCAATACCCGAATCGCCCTTGTCGAAGCTGCGCTGCTGCAGCTTGTCCCGCTTGAGGCTGCTCTGCCAGTAGTCCTGCAGGCGACCGCGCTCAGTGCTGCGCAGCTCTGGCGAGGATCTGTACTGATCCGTGCCCATCGTCAACTGTGAGTCCAGGCTCTTCGGCTCCTGCTCCTCGAGCTCACGTGGCGAGGAGCCCAGCCTCTCACGATGCCGCGACTCACGTACCTGTCCATCCTTCTGTGTCTCACGCACATAGGTCTCCTTGATGCCACCGTTGCCATCATCATAGTATTTGGTATGGCGATAGCGTGAACTCTTCTCCATCTTCGGCAGTGTGGTGCTGTGCTCCAGCTCCAGCTGATGAGGTCGATGATAACGCTCATCGACAGCCAGTTCCCGTTCCATTTCCCTTTCCCGTTCCCTTTCCCTTTCCCTTTCCCTTTCCCTCTCTGGACTGGGATAATCAAGAAATCTCTCGCGCTCTTGCTTATGGTTGTGCTGCCGTTCCAGCGTGGCCACCTCACCGAAGCGACGCGTCAATATGCGATTCTCCAGCTGCGCTCGCCTGTAGCCCAACTCATCCAGATAGGGCGCCGGACTGACGCTTCTTATAACGGGCACAATGGGTGGCTCTGCTCGCCGCTCCGGCTTGGCTAATTCTTCCTCATAATACAATTTGCGTGTCTCAAAGCCCAGGCCTTCGTCCTCATCGCTGAGATTGCGTGGACTGAGCTGCTGCCAGGGCGAGGGCGAGTGAGAGCTGGTCAATCTAGAAGGAGTTCCTGCTCCTCCTGCTCCACCTATGCCGTTCTGTATGGGTGAGTAGCTTCTCAAAGGTCTGTCGTTGGCTCTGGGCGGTCTAGGTGGCGGGAATTCACGTTGAGGTGTACGCGAATCTCGGCCAGAAATACGCTGCTGCTGCTGCTGCTGCGGCTCATCGCTCAGATCGAGCTGGGCGTAGGTGATGCCCTCGTTGGGCCGTATGTAGGAGAAGGCCGGCTGACTAATGACCGGCTGTGGTGAGAAACGCTCCATGGACAGTCGCTTCACCAGGCCATTGACGGTGCGGCCCCTGGTCAGGGGCAAACGCTCCGCCGGCTGCTGTGAACTGTGCATATTATCGCTGGACT
The DNA here is from genome assembly GCA_035045845.1 of Drosophila buzzatii. Classification (NCBI taxonomy): domain Eukaryota; kingdom Metazoa; phylum Arthropoda; class Insecta; order Diptera; family Drosophilidae; genus Drosophila; species Drosophila buzzatii. The sequence goes on along the minus strand of JAWNOS010000244.1, from coordinate 10,813,919 downwards.
TGGCCCTCAAGGTCTCAATGCGATCCCGAATGCCAGCGGATATGGAAGCGCCTGTTGCTGTGCCCGATGCACCGCTTATCGATGGTCTTTTCAACAGTGGTCCGTCCACCTCCGCTTTGGAACGACTGCGCGAGAGCAGCTCACTCAGACCCTGGCCGCTCTCATGCTTTTCGCGCACAGTAACAGCGTCCGATTTGCGTCTCTCGCGTTCCCTGAAGTAGTCCTGCTCAAAGAAATCCTCCCGTTGCGTCTGCTCGATGATGGGACTCAGCTGCTGCTTGGCCGCTGTGCTCGCCGTTTCGTTCTTCTTGCTCACTTTGCTGGGGCGCGAATCCTTTGGCGCGCTGCCAACATCACTTTTACTGCGCACTAAACGACGTCCTGGCGGTCCGTCCTCGAAGCGTGGATCTCGCTCCAACTGGCTGACATTCGTGTCGCTCTTGCGACTGAACAGACCAAAGATCGAGGGACGCTTGGACGCTGGTTTCTTGGTCGCTGAGGCGTCGCTCACGCTGCGTGCCACTGGTTTGCCCTTCTTACGACGCGTGGGCAACGAATGGAAGCGCTGCGCGTCGCTGCTTGAGCCTTGACTTGGCTTCCGCTTCACACGAAACGTGGGTATATTATCCCCGTTGGCCGCCTTGCTCTGATGCTGGCCAGCCTGTGCGATGACTAGAGCCGCCTCCTTGCGTATGTCCTCCGGATCAATGTCTGGCGGTAGCTGATGGTAGCCCTGTAAGCCAATCGGCGCTAAATCTGTTGTCTCGTAATCGTACTCTGACGGTTCGTTGGGACGCTTGGCTGTGAAGAATAAAGAGAGAATAGATATGAGATATGCGATAAGATACGCAGTTTCCTTTGATAAAGAGCTAAGAGATGAGCTAGGGAGAGGTAGAGGTAGAGGTAGAGGTAGAGGTAGAGGTAGAGGTAGAGGTAGAGGTAGAGGTAGAGGTAGAGGTAGAGGTAGAGGTAGAGGTAGAGGTAGAGGTAGAGGTAGAGGTAGAGGTAGAGGTAGAGGTAGAGGTAGAGGTAGAGGTAGAGGGAGGGGGAGAGGGAGAGAGAGAGAGAGAGAGAGAAAGAGAGAGAGGAAGAGGGAAGAAGGAAGAAGGAAGAGGGAGAGGGGGAAAGGGATATATGGGCTTGAGTTACAAGGATAGAAAGAGCATAGAGAAGACGGAGAAAGAGGCAGAGGAAGAATAGAGTGCAAAAGAGAGAGAGAGAGAGAACGACAGAAAGGAAGGTTTAGTTGAGTAAGTCGAAAATACTTTATTCTTAAATGGAAACAAAAAGAGAGAAAGAGAGCGAGAGAGAGAGAGACAGAGAATGAATTGGAACTTGCATGCAAAAATTCTAATAAGAACTACAGAGAGCTGCATCCTTTGCAGAGGGAAAGCAAATAGATCAGGAAATAAACATAGAGCAAGCAAAGCTAAGCGCGATGCCCTTTTTAATATTAAATAAAAAATAATACTTAAAAAATACAACTTGGATATACATCTAAACATGAGGTATATAAGCTCAGCCACATTACAAACATTAAAAAAAAAAATAAGTTCAGCCAAAACCAGTTGACTGAGAGATTCATATTTGAAGAATTCTAAAGTCTGCGGCAAGGAAGAGCATCAATTTCAAGACATCGCACTGGATAAAGCTCGCGAATGCGCTCGTTGGCATTCATGTAATGACAATTAGCACATTAGACGAGAGGTCGGCTGTGCTGGCGATGATGTAACCGACGAATTAACCAACTGGCCGCAGCTGTTGGGCCAGTCTCAAAGTGTGAATTGGCAACAGCTGCCGCTGCTAAATAAGGCAGCCTGAATCGCTGCCACTAACAATGGCTAGAGCAGCATTAGCCCACGTCTCTCGCACTGCCTCTCTCTTTGTCTCTCTATCCCAATCCCCCTTGCCTACGTGGTACGTGTAGTCTGTAATCGGGCGCTGTAAGCGCTAATGGCCATTGGAAGCATCTTAGTTGAGCTGAACGAGGCGCTACTATTCGCTCGCTTCTATTCGTAGAGATCATAAAGATTCTTCAGCCACTTCCTCACTTGTTGTTCATAATCATTATTATTTAATACGCCGAAAACAAAAAACGTGCCGCTCCATCTGCAACAGCAGCCAGCATAGCGATCATCATGACCAAAAACAAGATTGCCGAGCAGCAAACACCACAACGAGAGCAACCCAAAGCAGCTGAGCTCACAAAGGCAGCAAACGTGCGTGTTCTTTGATGGCTTTTTGAGCTAGCTCTTTGTTTCTTTTCCTAGCATTTTTGTTGCTTTTGCTCTTGCTTTTGTTGCTTTTGTTGTCTCTGCTCATTCTTGCTTTTCTACGGCTCATCAGCTCGTCATCAGCTTGGGCCCAGCTGAACGGGAGCAATCGCAACATCTTGACAATCAGCACTTGTTAAGCGATAGAACATGAACATCTCAAGCATGCACACACACACACACACACACATGGATATAAATGTATACATATGAGTCCAATGCTGGCCTAGCTGCTAGTTCGTTGCCTAAGTCATTTGTTTTACTAGCCTAGCAATTACTTTGACCTTGCTCTGTACTAACTGAACTAAACTATGCATGCTTTATAATTGCTTTTACTGGATTTTAATTGGAGTTTTCTTATTTAAAAATATTATACCAAATATATTAATACTCTTATAACTAATCTAATCTAAATTCTTTAGTTATAAAAGTTTATGAAATTTTCCTATTTTATCACATGCTAAACTGAATCAGAAGCCTTAGGGATAATTATCATTATTTCCCAGTATATTTAAGATCCTAAAGAAATCAAGCGAAAAGAAACACTTAAGTTGCCTTTATAACAATAATTCTCTGCTTCGCTCTGCTCTCTGCCAAAACTTGTCACAGAGATATTATCGCTTGAAATACGATTAAGTATCTGGCGTACGCTGAAGCGAAGACATATGGCCACTAGTTAATTCAAAAGAAATCAGTTAATTTTAAAGAAATATTAACCTAGATTATATCGTTAGCTTGTGCGAGTCTAATTAGTTACTAAATGCTGTTGACCTGCTTCATTTTTCTCAATTTTTGATAATGCTATACATTATACGGATCATTTGCTCCCGCTAGTTCGTTGCCTAAGTCATTTGTTTTTTTTTTTTTTTCTGTTTATACTAATATGCAATAATTATAGATTAAAAATTCATTTCTCTCAATCTGATTACAAATATGCCCATTTACAGCATTTATAAAATTTAAATGAATTTTTTCCAGCTTTTTTTCGCTCAATTTTAGTCGTAAAACAGCTTAAGTGCTTCATATATGTATTTTTCGATCAGCTGAATTCTTGCTAAGCCTATATAATCCCTTGCTCGCCATTGGGATTGTCGTTCACCTGTAAGCTTGACACAGCTCATTGCATTTTCACAGCCTGTCACATTGGCCCGGCGATTGCCTGTGGCTAACTGATTACGATACACAATGAACATTGACAAGCTGGGCGTGGCGGGTGTCAAAGCGACTTCACAAGCCATTAAAACAGCCAACACTCAAGTGGTAGAAGTTTTCTCAATTGTGTAAGCCTAGGCAAGGCAAGGAAGAGACAGAGAGGGAGACAAAGAGACCAAAAAAAAAAGAAGATGAACGAAACGCAAAATTGCGATTCCATGATATGTGTCAAGGTAAAATGTAACTATGCAGCGCATGCCATACAAGTGTATAAGTACAGTGAGCGCTCGAATAGGGAACGCATGTTTATTACTGAAGCAGAAGCAGAGAGATATAAGAAGCAGTCAAGATGGAAGTAGAACACTTTCAACATTTAATAAATAAATAAAAATACATAAATCAAGTGTAAGCTCTGCTGTTCACTCGTGGCTGATTTCACTGTAGTTTTGTATATAGTGCGATGGCTTGACATGCGAACTTGAGGTTTACTCAAGGAGCCGCTCGCATGCTCAGCACTTTGCGCTTGATGTTGCTGTTGGAATTGAATGCATTCAAGTTGCGTTTTCTTTTTTTTTTTCTGCTAGCTTGAGGTGTTTCTGTGGCCGCATTTTGTGGCTGGGCTTTTGGGCAACAGGAAAACATAAATTGCGACTAAGCGACAGTTGGATAGCGCACAGCGCGCACAGCGAGCCAGTGAAACTGAAGCTCAACTGAAGCTCAATGTCAAGTAACAGTAAACGCTCCACAATGCCGTCGCATTCCCCCCAGAGAGCTGAGCTCAAGTGCAGCTATGATTGATTGCGAAAACTCTGCAACAACACCTGGCACAAAGAGCTGCTGAAAGCCATTCATTAATTTAATCATCGATCCACTTAATGAGCCCGAACCAGAGCCCAGCGGGCTCTATGATTTGTTTGCGCCCATGCCGAATGAGTTCTACCTGCCTGCAGGAATTTAAATAAAAATATATATATACAAAGAAAAATGGAAAACAACAAAACTTTGACGCATTGCGATAAGAAATCTGATCCAATTTTCCGGCCTATTGCAAGCAGTTCACAACAAACCAAAAACCTGCCTCAGCGCCTGTTCCGGTTTTATTTTCATTTCGTTTCGTTTCGTTTCAATACCCTAAAACACTTGCAAATTCGCCAAATGGGGTATAATGCTTGAGTGGAAGTAAATGGAATATGCTCAAAGAGATGTGGCATATGCTTGAGCCGCTAAGAGATAAGCCTAAACTTATTTATATGCCATAAGAGCTAGAGACTTTGAAGAGAGCTTTTGAAAAATATATATATTCTTGAATATGTATTAAGTATTTTATCTAAATTTACAGTCTGTCCAGAAACACTTTACACAGTGGAAAAAAGTTCAATTTTTTTACTTTATGAACAAAAATAAAGAGTTTTTGTTTAACTTAGCTAATTTTTTTAATGGTTAACTGTTTAATAGGTATTTTTATATCAAATTATAAAAAACAGAAACAAAAACAATAAGTTTCACCCTTAAAACTAGCTAAGTTGAACAAAAACTCTTTATTTTTGGTCAAAAAGTACAAAAATTAAAAAAAAAATAAAAATTTAAAAACAATAAAAACTTAGATTACTCATATTTGACACAGTCAAGATACTCTTTACACACTTCATATACATTGTTCTAAATTTCAAATGTAAAACTAATTATAGCTGATTTTTAAAAACTTAGTATTTAGTATGTCCCCCCCTTAGCATTCTGTACATGTTGGAGTCTTCTTTTCATATAGTTGACCAAGTTTTGGATATATTCTAGGGATATCTTGTGCCTCTCTTCCATTACGAAAGCTTTTAGCTGTCCAAGGTTGGTTGGATTCCTTTTTCCAACCTTTTTCTTCAAGTAGTAATATTCTTGCCCCTTTACTAGCACTCCTGCGCTGGTGATCTTCCAGTCCAGCCCCAACTCTAATTAACTAATTCATGATTTCTGCTAATACTCAGTATAATTTGTCTCAAAACATAATCCAAACCAAAGCTAACTCTTTCTAGCATACAATTCTGTCTCTGCTGCTAGTTCGTTGCCTAAGTCATTTGTTTTACTAGCCTAGCAATTACTTTCAGGGTATCTTCTAGTCCAACATTCATGCTAACTACTTTTTGCTAGTTGCATTCGCTGCTCTGGTTGTTGCTGTTTAATTTGCTTTTCGTGATAGCCAGAAATCGCAGCATACTGACCAAGTCCCAGTTCATGTGGCCAATAGCTGCCAGTTGTTATTTGGTTGTCGCTCATATTTCATGGCGCTGACTTTCACTTGGCTAAGCTTAAGCGATACGATGATGGCATGTGCTTGGCTCATTAAGAGCCATACTTAATGGCATTAACGTTACGTTTAGGCCAACAAATGATTCATATCAATGCGCGCCCACAACCTGTCATTGGGCTGCCAGATAGCAGGCTTTTAGGGCACTGCCTACTGGTCTCTAAGTTCAAGTGTTCGGCGTGCGCTAATGAAGGCAACGGCCTGGCGTTGGGGGGACGCATGCTGAAAGGCAGCGACGAGGCAAGAGATCTTGGCGCTCAGGGCCGTTCGGCGCGCCTTTGGGGCATTTCAATTAACCTGCGCGCACTTTCGATTTCGATTGGGTCGGGCCTAGGCCGGGCCAACTTTGAGTCTATCTAGGCGAGTCCGCCGCTGCATGCACCGCAGCAATTCCAATGCTAAACGGCCGCGCACTCATTCCAGAATTGAAATAATTGAATGCCCTTGCGCGCTTATCGTTGTGCCAGAGTGGATGTGGGAAAGAGCAGATGACTAGCCCAAGCCGCAGCAGCAGCCGCAGCAGCGCCTCGATCTCCTAATCACATCAAAAGAGCTATGCCGCATGGACGTCCTTGAAGGCAGTCAGCGAGCGCCATTGGCTCTCCAATGTGACAAGTATGCAAATAAGCTAGCCTATTTTGACATGAGCCTGCACTCAATAGCCCGACCAAGGCAGCATCCCTTCGCCGAGCCCAATTAAAATATCTTTGACTTGTTGCTGTTGCTGTTACTCTTGCTGTTGTTGTTGTTTTTAAATCTCTTGCCGCCGTTGACTTTCAAAACAAATACAAATAGAAACTTTCATTAAAGAATGGACGCGTCTCATTTGCGCACAAAAGACTTAAGCGACAAACTTGTTTTAGCACAGCAGCTGTCAACGGCTACATTAAGTGAGTGCAAACAAGCACACAGAGAGAAAGAGAGAGAGACGGGCTCGAGTGCCGAAAAAAATGAAATAAAATAATCCGAGACTCTTTTTCAATAACACATTTCGATAAACAAATGACGCAATCTTGCCAAATGCAAAATGTTGGCAGAATTTTCGAGTTGATGTTGGAGTTGATGTGTTCGATTGGTCTGGCGTTTGCTATGATTGAGCTGATGATCAATGAGCGACAACTCCATTTACCCAATACGCAACAATTTACAACTCACGGCACTCGGAACACTTCACTCAATTCACTCAATTTAATAACGCGACAACGACAATAACACCCAATGCCAACCGGGCAAAGAACCTGACTGAGCCGCAGCTCACTCAAGACTTGGCACACAGCTGAAGATTGAAAGAGAGAGAAAGACTAAGAGAGAGAGAGAAGCTGCTGCTGCTGCCTACGCCAATGTCACAAAGGCAAAATAGTGCGAAATGGTGGGCAGCTCACAACCAAAATGCGACTTATTAATTAAGTTTCTTTTGCTCGCTGTGACAGTTGTTGTTATTATTGTTATTACAATTGTTGTTGGCACTATAAAACAACAACATATGCAAATTATGAATTTAAACAAAATAAATGGCATTTTAATGGCGGCGACGGCGTGCGCTGCCAGCCAGCCCCAAAGATCAGCCTCCAAGCCAGCGTCGTCGTCGTCGTGGACCCCTTTGCCACCCGCATCGCGTAGAGTTTAACAGGCAAATAAAATCAGGTTTGACAAAAATCTCCGCAAAAGCAATTCCATGCGAAAATTGCGTAGTAGGCGTAACACAAAACAAAGTCATCAACAATTAGTGAAATGTTAGCAAATAAACAGCTAGTGAATACCCTGGAAGAAGTTATGAACAAGTGTGTAGTATATATATGCTTGAATATTGCAATATTTAAATGATATATAAAAGATTATATCATATACTAATACTATTTAGAATTGGCAAATTCTATAATATTTATTTGTAATTATTTTTATATTATTTTCTTTGTTATTGTACTATTATTTCTTATCCTCTTAAGCCAAGATTCTGTTTTTCTCTTCAAATTGTTGAAATTATATGAATTTTTTTTTATTTATTTATTTATGAAATATGAAATTATATACATATTTGAAATTGTAAAATAAAAAATTATATTGTAAAAATAATTCGAAATCTCTTTTGGATATATTTGCACATAAATTAAACTTTTGTCTGCTTTGTAAGAAGTGTCGAATGCTTTATATATATTTTTTATTTACTTATTTTTTTTTTTTTAATTTTTCAGATATTTATCGTTTATAAAATTAATTAATTCTAAATATATTTTTAATTTATTTTATAATATATATTTATTATTTATATATCAAATTTATATTTTACATTTTTATATATATTTATTTTGTATATTTTTTATTTATTGTAAATACTTATTTTGTATATTTTAAAATAAATATTAATTGATAATATATTTATTTATTTTGCATATTTTTTATTCATTATTTTATTATTATTATTATTATTTATTATTACATTATTTTGCATATTTTTTAATTACTATATATTTTATAATAAAAATATATTTATTTATTTTATATATTTTAAACTTATTGTATATACTTTTTTGTATATTTTTAAAGAAATATTAATTTATTTTATAATAAAAATATATTTATTTATTTTATATATTTTTGATTTATTGTCTATATTTTTTTATATTTTTAAATTATTATTAATTAATTTTATAATGAAAATATATTTATTTCTTTTGTATATTTTTTAATTTTTTTTTTTTTTTATAAATTTCTTTAATATTTCTTTCAAAATTTTCTTGATTCAGCTTTCTTCTCACTTCCACATTATTTGCAAATATTTACAAAATTAACATTAATATTAAAATATATTTATTTATGTATATCTTGCTTAAGTATAATACCACGCACATTCTTTCTAGTCAAACATTTTAGTCTGATATACAGCAATATTTCATTCTTTTCCCAAAACGATTCATTTTGCGCACTCCCACCAGCTGCCACAGTTAGTCAAGTCTATCATACTCTAGTTTGCCCCGAGCCAAGTCTAACATACTCCAGTTATCTCCCATACATTGGCAGTGACTAATCCACGAGCCGCAGCAGCTAATCAAATTCGAAACTGGTCAAATAAATTAAAAATCACAGCAAGCCAACGGCATAGAAATTGCACGAGTAGGAAACGCCGCAACCATTTCATAATGTTGCATACGCAAATTAATTTATTTTTTTTTTCGCTCATTTAACATTTAAAATTAATTAATTAAAATATATATGCGAGCTCATTAAAGTATACGTATGCATTATAAAATACAGTGGCAGACAGTTGTTCATTTAATTGCAAGTGCAAATTGCAAATTGCGAATCTTACGTCAGATCTATGCTGTGACTGCCCAATTACGACGACTTGTTGCAAGATCAGTGCCATAATTGAATCAATTAAGGAGCCACATTATGGCCAGCGATTTCAGGTACACTCTGCTCTGGCCAGCTGGTCAAAGATTATGTCATTCGCAACGGGATTGTCTGTATGTATGTGTAGATAATGGCAGCAGCTATCGATCTCTATCTCTCTTCACACTCTGCAGAGTGTAGCAGAACAATTAATTGAAGAAATATAAACAGGAGTCCGGTTTTATGATCTAGAAACAGGTAACATGATTTAAATATCAATATTCTCTGATTTAATATCAAATATATTCTCGCTGCTGCAGCCCAAAGCGTTGAACATTTATAGGTTAATTTATAGAGCAGATTGGATATGCTAGAAACAACAGCTGACAACTCAGCTCTCGACTCGATCAGACGAACCAATATACCCCCTTTCCCGCTTTCCGAACAAGTATAAGCACAAAAAAAAAAAAAAAAAACAATAATAATTGCAACAACCTGCCTTACATACACACCTGGAACAACAAACAGCTGCTGGCAGCAGCTTGACTCGTTGCTGCCAAATTTGTCGCTACGCAAGGTTGCCCACGAGCTAAAATCCACTGACATCACAATCACACTGAGACATACACATAGTCATATACTCAGATATTCGCATTCATAAGTTTGTTTAGACACTTGTCTCGCTGTTCATCAAGTGAGGCTCGAGCAGAGAGCAAAACTTGCCTTAAAATTAGCCTCAACAGCTCGGAATGAAATGTGGCTTTAACCCCAAAGGCAGCTAATTTTTGCCACACACACATTCACGCAAACACACATGCATGTTTTTAAGCTAAAATTAAATCATCATTTTATCTATATTTTCTCACATAATTGCCTCAATTTGCATGTGAACAACAAAGTCATTTAAAACATTATGCTTAACTACGTGTAGTCGACGTCTCTCTCTATCCCTCTCCCTCTCTCTCTCACTCTGTCGTTAAATGGCGCCTTGGCCGTTTTTAGATGAGACTTTAAGACATCATTTTGGCAAATAAATCTAATTAAAATCACACATCAATCTAATGGCAGAGAAAAACAAGTTGGCCACAAAGATCTTGTCGAGATTACCGCTCAATTTGAGTCAAAGAAGAGCAAAACTTTTAATGCCACTTGTAGCCAGATAGTTGATAGTTAGCCAAGGCCAAAATTAGACTTGATTGCGAAACATTAACAAGACTTTGGCTTAATTGCAAATTGAGTTTAGACCATATTTGTGTGAACTGCAGAAGGAAATTCAACTAAACGCAAAACAAAAACAAAAGACTTAGACAACGAACTTGGCCAGCCAGGTAGGCAACGTCTGGGCGCATCTATTAAATGCAGCTAAATAATTTACATTTATGCCGCTTTTGTCATAATCAATTTTTAATTTCTTCATTTCAGACAGAGGCCATAAATTCCATTCCAGCTTTGGTATAAATCGCATTGCCCCTGCAATTATAAATGCAGCCCCAACTGGACGGACGGGACGATTGTTGCTGCTGTTGCTGTTGCTGTTGCTGTTGCTGTTGCTGCGACTGCTGCCAGACATAATCATAACAATAATAATGTAGTCGACTCTGGAGACAAACAGACAGTTGCTGCAGCCACAGCGACAGTCGACAGTCGTGCCAGGCAGAACATTTACACATACATATATACAGACATATATATATTTAATGCGAGTGCCACTGATGAGTTTTTTTGCGTTGCTTTTTGTAAGCTTAACCCATTGAAAATAGGAGCTGAGGGTATAATAGTTTTTTGTTTTTTCAATTGGCAGCAGAGGGAATATATCGTAATATATATATTCTTGAAATACCGAATGATTGAGATGTAGAAGAATGAAGTAAAAGTGGCACAGAATAATTGCAGCATCCATTCTATGCCGATTTCAGGGTATTAACTAGTCATGCATGCTCTTCTTTAGAGCTGCCTTACTTATATATATATATATATTTTTTTTTTTTGCTTTTCAGGCTCAGCCACCCATTTGCCAGTGCCCAGAGACCCAAAGACTGATGTGCAAAGTGATACTTTTGGCTTTAGCAAGCAGACGCAGCAGCCGCAGCAGCAGCTGTAGAGAGTGCCTCTCTGCTTGGAACTTGTAATGCCTTATAAAAAAATTATATATACATATATTTATATATATCTACTTATTTAAAATAGTTATTTGTGCCTGACTTGTGTGCGCGCTCTCAAGGTAAACTACATTTTATTGTTGAGGCGGCATTGTTACGAGCATTGCTTTTGGCATTCGTTCTGGCTTATTCGCCCACTGCTTTGCTTCCAGCTCCCCTATAAACATATATATATTTATTTATTTATTTTATATTCTATATATGCTGCATGCAATCAATATCAACACACTGAGACTCGTCAAAGAATTATGCAATTGATGGATGTGCAAATGCCATTTTCACAGCACCAGCGCAGCCCAAGCTGAAGCTGAAGCTGAAGCTGTTGCAGCTTAACCATATTGAAGCAGCACGAAGGTGATTCGCTTGCCATGTCTCTGACCATCTTAGAATCCCAGGCAGCCAGCTGCTGACTGCGACTGCCCAGTTAATTAGTTAGTTGAATTATGTAGTCATTCCGATTGTCGATGTACGGAGCGTGGGTTGTTAGCGGCATTGATTGACCAAAATTAGCGTGTATATCACGATGCCAAGTATACATGTGTGTACGTGTGTGTGTGTGTGTGTGTGTGTGTGTGTGTGTGTGTGTGTGTGTATCATGCTCGTTTTAGCTAGCGGCAAACATTGAACACATTCAAAAACCGTGCGGAGAAATGCAATTATTGACATGGCAAAACAAGTAAAAAGTAGGTAAACAACAAATTCTATTTTAGTGAACGAAACAAACTTAGCCGAGCAGCTGAGAGAAGTGAAATAAAAATGTTTGTAGTCGTTTAGCTAAGCCCGCTTTCAGCTGCCGGCAAGTTCAATAAGTCAAGTCAAATTTCATTTTGCTCAACTACTTTTTGTAAAGTTTCTAAATATTTTTGCATATTAAATATTAAATTATAAATAAATTTTGTATATTAAATATAATTTAAATAATAAAGCTAATAAATTAGTTGATTATGTTAAAAAATATATAAAAATATAATAATTAATATATTTTATTTAATTTTTAATTTTTGCTGAGAATTGCTGAGAATGAACTAATTATTTGCATTTATTAAATATAAAAAAATTTTAATACTAATCAGTAATGGGAATAATATTATTATATTATAAAAATGCATGTAAAATATTAAATTATAAATAAATTTTGCCAATTAAATATAATGAAATAATTTAAATAATAAAGCTAATAAATTTTTTATTATATTAAAAAAAAATATATAAATATAATATTTAATATTAAAATTTCTTTTTCATATTTAATATATTTTTTTTTATTTTTAATTTTTAATAGTGATTAGAGCATTGCCATTACTGAGAATGAACTAATTATTTGCATTATTAAATATAATAAAAATTTTAATGCTACTATCATTAATATGAATAATATTATTATATATATATATATATATATATATATATATATTAAATTATAAATAAATTTTGCAAATTAAATATAATGAAATAATTTAAATAAAACTAATAAATTATTTAATTATATTTAAAAAATATATATATAATTTAAGCACAACAATTATATCATTATATTTAATTTAAAAATTTATATTTAATATTTAATAAAACTTTAAATTTGTTATAACGATTCAGAGCATGATCTGCTATTGCCAATACTTTTTTGAGTATAATAAAAATTTGAATAATATTATAATATTAATATTATAGAAATCTTAATTATTAGAAATAAATTTGACCGAGTGTGATTAAAGTTTTGAGCTTTGTGATTGATGTGCCGCGCGAAGCTTAGCCCAATGCTCTACTTTTGTTAACAATGAGTTTCAACTAATTTATCATTAGACTAATGATAGCTTTTTTTTAGTAAAGCATTCTGTGTGTGTATGTGTGAGTGTGTGAGTAGGTGTTTGTGTGTTGTGGTTATTTTGAGGTTATATGCCTTAACACAACACACTGACCTATGCGCTTCACATGAACATCCCGATTGAAGCTGACACGCGGTCCGCCATTTGCTGCTGCTGCTGCTGCTGTTGTTGAGGGTCCTTGTTGATGCTGAGGTTGTGGCGGCATTTTGACTCCTATTGCAAGTACTTTCTTTAAACGGTTATATATTTTACTGAGTTGTTGTTGTTCTTGTTGTTGTTGTGCTTCGCTTTCAATTTTTCACTTGGCTGGGAGAAAAGTTTTAAGCTGGCGTTCCAGGCATTTTATTTTCAGTCTTAGGTTCGACTTAGAAACCTTCTTTAAAACGACTGCTTTCTTGACTGCAAATCGAAATAGAAAATAGAAGAGAGAGAAAAAAAAACATATCTCAACGTCAAGTTCTTGTTGCAATTGCCTTTGGGGTTTTAGTTCGTATTATTTGTTGAGTTGTTTTTGTTGGGTTTGAAAGCCTGGTTAGACGCGAGCTCGTTTAGTTTTGTTTGGTTTTTATTATTGTATCTTTTTGTTGTTGTTAAATGAACTTTTTATTTGCTTTATTAATGGCCAGTTCACATGTGGCCCACTGGCAGCGAAAGTGTTATTAAAATTAAATCAAAGCTTTAGTTTCGATAGACAAAAAGAGTGAACAACAAGTTTTTCTCAATCTATTTTTGGTTAAGAAGAGATTTTGTATGCCGACAACACAACGCAATAAACCGCCAAGAAATTAGAAACGAAAACAAGTAGAAAAAAATAAATACGAAAAAAATAACCTAAACCTGACAGTGAAAAGAATAATTGCCAATTAATAAAAAGCCAATGACTCTGGTAGACGAATCCGCGTTACCCTAACCGCCCCCAAATGCCTTATTATTCAGCTTGTGGCTACCAAAGGGGCTTGGGAGACGGGGGGAAGGCGCGCGACACGAAGTGGCCAAAGCGAATCAAGTTTGTTTTGCGTTATGCTCGTTAGCCGAGCCACACAAAAAAAAAGCCACAAAACAACAAAAACAACAAAACATAAAGAGAATATGTACATCATGAGGGTGTTTGGGTCTGTCTGCATACGATATATGGCATATATAATTCGAAGCTCGCCTTTGTCATTGTCACTGAACGGAATGGAGTTTGAGTGAGTGGAGCGAATATCAATACAAAAGCGGATGTCGAGTAGCCAGCCAGCCCGACTGCCCGACAATTTGGGTGTGTCCTCCAGCTAAATATAACAACAACAGCAACAAGAATATATGCTGATTGCGATTAAGCAAACGCGATAATATTCATATTTGAATACGAGCCAAACAAACTCTATTTAAACAATGCATTCGCCCCGAGGACTTTGATTGCAACTGGCCGCAACTGCTAAGCAGGCGCAGCCAATGAGCATCCACTTAGTTTCTGTGCCAGTCCAGAGCCTGGCATCACAGATACGCACCCACCCAAAACGCCAACGCAGCAGCGCGATGTAATGGGTAGAAAATGCATGCCCATTATGGCACCTGGTCAGAGGCCGCGTCGCAATCATAAACCCAGAGCAGTGCAGCCCAGTCGAGCAGGCGAGCGCTTAGAACCAGACCCACAATTGCAGCGACTGCCCAGTGCTCATTCACTTACTGGCTTACTTACAGACAGGACGGCTTTCCACTCTAACAAGCACACACACACACACACACACTGAGAGAGAGAGAACACACAGCACAGGCTAAAGTCAATCGAGCGACTAGACATCAATGGCGACGGCGTATGATCATGACTAGAACGTCTGGCTGCCCAGGCTGTAGCTCTGCTGCGCCTACACTGAGAGAAGCAAATTATAGTTTCGTATTTGAAATTATCTAATGGCAGAACAATAATGCCACGTATAATCTTGGAGTTACGTATAAACGAGCCCAAAACAAAATAAAACAAATTTCTATAGAAATTTTGTTTACAAGCTGTAAACTATCAAACTGAAACGTAAATTATTTAAGAAGTCAAGAAGCAATCCTACAACTATTTTTGTAAAATACAAGAAGTAATTAAATTAATAAAATCAATTGTAAACTCTCAAGCTTAAACTTAAATTATTTAAAAAGTCAAAAAGTAAACCAGAAATTTTTTTACAAAATAAAAAATTAATAAAATTAATTTTTTATTGTTAATTTTTGTTAATTTTTTATTGTTAATTTTTTTATTGTTAAAATTTATTAAATTATTTTTTTTTATTTATTTTTTTTTTTAATAAAAAACTAAAAAATTAACTAATATTTCTTTTTTATGTTCTAATTTTGTTTAAAAAAATATATATCAAATTCTATTTAACAAAATTTGATTCTAAAAAAAATAATTTTATTCCAAAAACAAAAAATGTTCAATGACTTTGACTAATTTTATTTTAAACTATGAAAAAAATATATATATTCTAGAAAGATACTTTAAAACAAAAAAATGTGAATTCAGTTTAACTTTTTATTATTATAAAATATAAAGGAATAATATTTTATTATTATTATATCATTTATTATTGTATTATTTTATTTTATCTACTTTTTTTACTATATAGCTTTCATTTGTTTTATTTTAAAATATCAAATTAATATATTCTAAAAACATAAGACTTTTTAAACCAAAAAATTGTCTATTCGATTTAATTATTTAATTAATTTTATTTTATTTAATTAATTTTTATCTAATTATTTTCTAAATTTTTTCCTTAATTTATTTTATGTCTAAAATAAATAAATTAATTATTTATTTAATATTTATCTAATTATTTTTAAAATTTTTTCCTTCATTTATTTTATGTGTAAAACAAAAATCGTTTAATAAGTAATATATATATATATATTAAATCCAGAATTTTGTCAGTTGCAAAAAGTATAAGATATATCCCAAATCAAACTGAAAACCTGCTCAGTTTAAGCAATTTATTTGAAACTTCTTCAAAATAATTTATGCGACAAAAAGCCTTTAAATCAACTGAAACATTGTCAGGCAATGTAGGTTAGAAATTTTAATTTGACATGGAAAACAAGTCGCAAAGCAAGCGTTTCGCTGAGTGTACGCAAAACGCTTGAAGCTGCCAATAAAAATGCTTTACCATATAATTTGAGTGGCGATGCGTGCGCAGTGCTAGCTGCAGCGACGCATCGACTGACGTTGATGGGAAGCTGACTAGTCAGCATGGACACCGGCGACTATGTGTAGAAGTAGAACCCACTAGCAAGCAGCAGGTCGAGGCCCAGATGCCGATGTCGATGTTACGATGCTACGATGCCGATGCCGATTGCTGCGCGTTGATTGCGCCATGAACGTGATTTGTTTGTAAACACGCATTATTAAGGTGTAATAAACATAAAATTTGTAGCGCTTCGAAGCGTAGGAGCTAACCTGTGCGACGTCCTCGCTTTGACTATATATACATATGTAAATATGAATATACTACGTATGTATATATGGGAGATTCAATTAAACAACTTTGCTGAATGCAATTTGAATCTAATTTTGCAATTGCGTAGTGTGTAGCTCATTTCAAACAAATTATTTCAAATTATACAAAAAACGGAGCTCAGAAACAAATATGAAGCAGAGAGACAAAGAGGAAGTGGAAGTAGCAGGGGAAGGGGTACAGTAATGATTCTGAACTTGAACTTTGACACGGCGAATGAGGCAGAGCGAAACACAATCAGTAAACATAATGATGGCCTAGGCCCAGCCCAGCCCAGGCTAGGCTAGGCGCTGCCCCCACATCCCCAGCCAGCGAGCGTGTCAAGTGAAACCAAAAGTGCGGCAAGAGTCCAAGTGGACAGACTGACAGACAGGCGAGACAGAGTCCGAATGGAGTCTCACTCCAGGTTTGAGGCAAAGGCAAACAACGCGTTCGCCCACTTTGCGTGTGTTCTCTCAGCGCCAGACGCTGACCTTTGAAAAGGGGGTTCAGGCTCAGGTTCAGCCTGAGCTACAGGCACTGGGCACTGGGCACTGGGCAAACAAACAGCTAACAGAAATTGAGTCTGTCTAAAAGCCATGTCGAAGCCGAAGTGAAAATGAAGGTGTAGTCCAATTTGTAAGTATGGCCAAGCCCCAAGGCGAACAGCAGCCGTAGCAGTCCAGGCCGACGTCAAAGTTATGCAAAGACCAAGAGCTCTGGCTGGAACCTCGGCTTTCCGACTGCATTTTTCCATGCGTGCCGCCTTTTGCTTTGTTGGTGGCGCTCGCAGCGACGGCGACGGCGACGTCGCTGCTCCTGCTGCTCGAACGTCCATTTGCCGACTTGGCAAATACTTAATTGCATTTCGATATCTATGCTCAGGCATCTGTGAGTGGATGCCGCATCGAGCTCAATACCTCAGACAGCGAGACAGAGGCATTTCCAGACACAAAGACAGCCAAGTAGAGAAGCTGAACTGTGCGCTGAGCTGCTTGTCGGCGGCGACAGCCAAGCTAAGCAAGTAGATGAAGAAGAAGCAGTCTCTGTCTCTATTTTTTATTTATTTTCTTTTTTCTGTTTTCCTTTTCCCTTTTCCTTTTGCATTTTCGATTTTTACAACTAAATTCCCTTGTCGCATGCGCAGCACACAAAAGAAATTAGTAATTGCTACTTGCCATTTACAGAGCCATATTGCATAGCTAAGATACTCTCTGCCAGCAGATTTCATTTACTATTCTAATGCCAAGCTAGCGCCCACACACACACACACACACACACACAGAGATGGTCTCTGGCCAATGCCAACTTCACTGAGTTCGTCTCATATCCGTTCGCATATTGTTTGTCATCGTTTTGTTTGGCTGCCCCGTTGATGGCCGGCCGTCAATCTCACCATCATCGTCGATGCCCCACTTTACCCCGGCCCCAGCATATATTCCCTTGTTCACATTGTGCTCGAGCACGCTGTCATTTTCACGCTTTGTTAGCTCACTAAACTGTAGCTCAAAAGTCCGTCTAGGAAACGCTTGTATTTATGACTACATATTTCACTTTATTATGTATGTTAGAAGGTTAATCTCTGCGGCATTACATTGCAACTTTTTTCTCCTTCCCCTTTCCTCTTTCCTCTGCGCCTTTGTGGCAATTTCTTTGCCTTGTCTAAGTAAGTATGTATAGCAAAAACACAAACAGCTTTGCATTTAATACAATGTTGCTTTGTCTGCATGCCATAGTGTATCAGCGATTCGACGTTTTTTTGATGAGAAATGTAAATCAATTTCTTATTTAATGGCAAACTGCCAGTGATTAATGTGGCTCTTAATTTTCAGCTGATCCCAGCGGGCACACAAATTTGGACTATACAAATTTCACTTTTCGAATTTATAATACAATAATTAACCCAGAGAGTATCAATAGCTAGATGGGCAAAAAAAAAAGATATGATGAATAAGAATTTTCTGTGCTTGAGCTGCTGAAGCTTGAATACTCTAGCGGAAATCGTAGATGCTGAAGTGAAAAGCATTCAAATTAATAGTTATTATATGCGTGTATATTATAAAATGTTCAATATATTTTGATTCTTTGGCAATTTGGGGCATTTTTATGTATGCAAAAAAGAAGTGGGCGTGGCCAAGTCCATAAAATATTCTTGAAATGCCATCAATGTATATATTTATATATTCATTTCTCTTTATTTCGCTAGCTTATCTTTGGCAATGATGACGTTGATCTAGACTAGATCGTATTTCACATTTATGCAAATATTACACATAAAATGCAGCAAGCTAGAATCTAGCCGAAAAAGAGCTAGGTTTCTCTATAGCAATATATATGATAATTGATTTATATTTACTTATTTTGATGAACATATTTCACTCTACAGTTTTTACTATTCCAAAGTGAAAATCTATACAACAACAACTAATTAATAACTTAGTAATAAATACCCTATGACTAAGTATCAATAGAGTATATGCTCTTGACGGCTGCTGTGCCATTTTTCACATGTCACAGCTTGCTGGCTGACTTTTAACCTGTGCAGAAATCAATTAGTTACCATATCGAACAAGAAACACACTCTCCAACACACACACACACATTTGCCAAATAGCCATCGATCATCAGCGTGCATAAGGCGAATGCTTTGAGTTGGCCCTTGATTGTTCGTTCAGTGAGTTTTCAAAATGTTTTCGAATTTATCAATTAAATGAATCGAGCAGCGAGAATTGTGCGCAATTACGAAGTAAATAGCAAATGAGACGCGTTCGTTGCCAAAGTCTTGCGTTTAATTTTCTAGCTGTGAGCCAAGTTCGTTGCCTAAGTCTTTTGATTCAATTTCTAGTTATGAGCACCAAAGTCTTTTCTGTTGATTTCATTTCGTTTTTCATCCAACTCCATTCTTGCTGAGAGGCTGCACGAAATTTTTGAAAGCTCTTTTTGGTGTCAGTTTCGTTTTTCGGTTGCATCTTTCCAGCTAGCTTGAGCGAACAACATTTCCGGCAACGTTGACGGTGGCAAAGGTCAGCGAAACGAAAAACGACGAATCGGCAATTGGCACCCAAGACCAACGCGCAACGTGCAACGTGCAACGTGCTGCATGTTGCATATTGCATGCTGTCTAGCCGCATGCAACGACTCCAGTGGGAAAAAGGGCGCTAGGCATGCAATATTTTCCTTCTTCTTTGGGTCTCTGGCACAACTCATAATCGAATGTTGCATGCGAACTGTGCGACCATCTTCCCGTCTTGCATAAGCCGCAACGCAGTTTCACTTTTTCTGTTTTACTTTTTCTTCTTCCTCTTAGCTGCCGGGGTAATTAAAGCCGATTGGGCTAGCGGTAGCAGCGGTTGGAGCATAATTTATGCAAATTTTTGCCGAAATCTTAAGTCTAATTATTAGCTGCCAGCTATGAGAGATGCGATTTGATTTAATTTGATTTGATTGATAGAAATGCAAAGGCCTGATGAAATATTATAATATAAGCATTGAGGTATGTGAGCATCTCGTAATATCATATTTGATTGATGGAAGCATATTAAAATTTATAAATTTCAATATCGTAAGCGGCTGCATTGAGATTCATTATATGCCACACAATTTGGCATATATAGAAGATATATATGTTGGTACGTGCGTACTTTATTAATATATTTTATTGTACATTCAAAATTTAATTATCGTACATTTATATTAGAAGCAGACGCGGCTTGAGCTGACCGAGATACGACTCCATTCATATGCCATGCAATTCATAATGAATGAAAAAAAATAATATATATGTATATAAATAAATATAGTAAATGGAACTTAAATCTTACATACTTCTTTATAATAATAATAAAAAAAAAAAATATATATATATATAAATATAAATATAAATATATATAGTAAATGGAACTTAAATCTTACAGACTTCTTTATAACTTGCCCATTATAAAAATTATCTTTTCATTATTAAATTTTATAAATAAATTTTTTAAATAACAAAAAGTTGACATATTTTTATTTTTCGAAGGGAAAAGTAAGAATTCATTTATATTTAGCCTAATCTTATTTTTACAAACAAAACTGTTTATATATATATATATATTTATTTATATATATTTCCATACATTCGATTTGGCTACGTGACAATCTCGTTATACAATTTATGATTAATAGAAATGCAAAGTCTACTCGAATTTGTATTGAATTTCAATATCGCAATTTCGTATTGTAGGCAGCCGCAACTTTAGCCGTTTTAAAGCCAACTTCATTAATATGCTAAACGAATTTATATGCTAAAGGTACGTGAGTGTCGCGTAATATACTTTTTGATTGATGAAAATGCAAACGCGCTTCCAAAAAAAAAAATTACAAAATTTCAATATCGTCAAATAATATTGGGAGCAGATGCGTCTGCAGCTGATCATCGAAAGGTGAGTTCATTGATATGCCAGACAGTTTCGGCAGATCTCGTCAAATGTTGTTGACCGCAGCGATTGGGCGGCATACAAAGCATTCGGCCGCAGGGGCGAGGGTAACGATCGTTTGGGTGACTCAATTTCGACATTGTATTTATTGCTCGATTTATATACTTATATATATATAAATTTAGATTGGCGTCCATTGGGCAATGCGCATTATGGCGGTCAGTCCAAAAATAATTTGGCCCCATTGCAGCAGCAGCAGCATTATGAAACGCGTTACAAATCTTTCTTTCTTTCACATTTGTTACTTTTTGCCAATTGATAAGATGCCCATTATCGTTAGCGGCAAATGAACTGGGAAGCAAGGCGGCAGAGCACAATGCATGGCCGTAATCGCTCCAGTTTCCAGCTCTCATTTGTATGCATGAATCTCTATTTGTGCTACGCCGTCATCAAATGTCACCCACAGTCAAAACCAGATGACATCACATCGGTCAGTTATTGTTATAAAAAATATATATACAATATATATATGCCTGGCTAGACAAAGAGAAATTTGCTGGAATCGTTATGGAAGTCGCAGCCAGACGCAGTTCTTGGAACTTTATAATTGGCTCGAGCGAGTGAGAGAGAGAGAGAGAGAGAGAGGGAGATGAAAGCTAAGCAGGCCCAGCGGCTGGCAGTCAATACATCAATTTAATGACTTCATTGAAAGCATTTTGGGCTAACATCATGCACGCCCCAAATATTCATTTTTGGTTCGATCCACTCAGCCAGCCAGCCACACATAGAGCTTGACGCCAACAAAATATGTGCCAATTAAGAGTTTGTGTGGCAGCAATACCCTGTTGGCTTATCTGATTTCACAAAGCCAAATACAAATTTTCATTCAGCTTCAGATTCATTTCAAGAAGTCTTCAATCAAACAAATGCCATTTAGGAACTTGCTTGCTTAATGAATTCTAAAGCTGAGTAAGCTTAAGGAGTTGAAAATCTTTAAAATTTCTTTGTAGTTCTCAGCTGCATTTGCAGAGATGCTTCTACTTGCCTTAGCTCTTATGCAGGGTATTTCAAGGCGGAACTGAAAACATCTTCATAAGAGAAAAGAAAATCTGTGTTGAATTTAATTTCCGCATGACTTTACACTTATTGGCAGCGCTCTCTAATACAAGGAAGGCCAGCAAAAAAACTCCAGAGTAAATCTGGAAAGATAAATCTAGAAATATCTCACTCGTCTCTAGCTGCAGTTTCAAAGATCTCAGCATATACTTGACTCTGCTCTCGCTTCCCCTTTCTTTCTTCAATGCACTTCTTCTTCTATTGGTGCCAAGCTTTGTCCAAAAACGAAATCAGTTAAACGAGCGTTCCCAGGGCGTCGTATTGCAGCAAATCAGCGTCGCCCCTGCACCTGCCAATGCCACTGGCGACACTTGACACCCGATACGCCTGAGCCACAGGCCAGAGACAATGCGCCAGGAGGTCAATTGAGAGAAGCAAAAACAAGATGAAGAAAACATAAGCTGACAAGTGCTTCAGTTATGATTATGATTTGCCCGCCACTAATTGGGTCTTTTCTGCGAGTGTGTTTAACTTCCGCACATGCTTTGTGAAGTGTCAAATGCTTTTTACCGTTCACAATTGACCGATCAACTTCCGCTCGGCGCTGCTCAGCGTGGCTCAATGCCAGGCCATTTGTTCATTACAAATGAAAACGCGAGCAGGTTAAACAATTTGTTAAATAGCAGTCGACCCCATTAAATCAACAGCTAGTCTCAGCGCCGACTTTCAGGCCGCCTCAACAAACACAAACAGCAATGCGATTACGCCATTTGGAAGATATTGTGCGCTTGTCTCACACATTTCGAATTCGATTTTGATTTTGTTTTTGTTTTTGTTTTTGTCTACCCTGTACTCAGTGCATGTGGGCTAAACAGGTATATTGCAGACGCAACTACCATAGCGCATGGCAGAACTTGGCCTATATCGGCTTTAAAGCTGATTTTTATTGGCCTTTAAAGACGAGTTTATTAAATCATCGAAAATTTATGAAGTAAGTTATCTTTTAGCAGACAAAGATTGATTGCAGTGCCAATTATATTATATTTTAATGAGTGCTAGTTGGAGTTATCTATAGACTATAGAGGCTGAGATAAGATGCCACAAGATGAGCTGAGTAAACGATAACAAATAGATAAAGGCAATGGAATATATACTATATACACGAAATACTTTTATTTTTAAATGATTTTTTGACAGCTAAAATATGGAAAGCCAAGTAAATTGTTAGGTAGAAAATATATGCACCAAATTCTACTATTTTCAAATTACTTTTTAAGAACTAAAAATATAGAAAGCCAAAGGAATTGGCTGGTAGAAAATATATGCACCAAATTCTAGTTTTCAAATGATTTTTTAGCAGCTAAAAATATTTCCTTGAAATTTGCCTGCCTATGACAAAGCAGCCAGAGATGAAATATAATTATAATATAATTATAAATTCAAATATTCTCTCCAGATTAAAGTACCGACCATTAACCTGGACACTGTAGAAGATCAAATTTCCTTTCATTCGAGTCGATATAATTAACGCCAGAAGGTTCACGCCAACCGGCTGCTAAGCTCCAGACCCATCAGAAGGCTAAGGAGACGCCAGTTCGGAAGCCTTGTCACTGCCAATATACCTAAGCTTTAACCTGCACTGTATATATGTTTAAATTGTATAAATAATTGTAAGCCTGTGATGTTAATTGTGTGATCCTAGGAATGGACCCTAATGGAGTAGAAAGATGATCGGGTGCTTCCTACTAAATAAATTTAAAAAAAAAAGAAAAAAGTATCGACCACATCTCTCATTTACAAATAATGAACTCTTAAATATCGAAAAGCTTTACTAAATGATTGAAATGCACACTGAGAATATTTAAAAGTATTCAAGTTGTCAAGAGTTCAATATGAGCTCGCAAATGGTTAGAAATATAGTCTGATTATGATATGGAATCTATTTATCTATTTATTTATTTATATTTAATAAAAAATTTAATCTTAAAAAAAAACATCTAATTCTAATTAAAATTAAATTTACAAATCTAATTTTACAAATTGATCAATATTTCACGATCTAAAATGACTAACTCATATCACTAACACCACAAATTAGTATTTTTATTAAACTAGCTCTTAGCTAAGAGTACTAGAGATTACTTCATTCATTTCAGGTAATAAACTTGAACAATTTACTACAGAGTATCTGCCAGCACACATTCTTTGATTTTGATTTTAGTCTTGTGTTTGATGTTTTTTTTTTTGGTTTTTTTTTTTAGCCCGCGGGCAATTAAAGGTGCACGATGCGAAAGTGAATGTTACCCGCTTTTGTTGACCCGATGAGCCGCGTGGCGCATTCGTTGGCTATTAGGTAAGGTCACTCGGGGAACGCGCATTATTCATTAGCAGCCGATATACATGTGTGCAAGACACTGAAAGCCAGCCAGCATTGCCAATTTGTTTACATTTGTTTGTGCTTTACAGTCGCAGCTCTCAAAAAGATATACAATTGCATGGCTAAGACTTTTCAAGTGTATTTAGTTCGAACAGTGTTAATCACCCTGCGGCACATTTGTGAAGAAAAACATTTCGTAGGTGCTAAATGGCCAACAGCAAATTTACGTACAATGAGTCAAAAAGGCGCGGGGCAGGAAGCAAAAAAAAAAAAGATATAAAAAAAAAATGGAGAGGAAAAAATCACAAATGAAATTTTGAAGTTGCTGCCGCTGCTGCCTTTTGCATTAAAACAAATCATCCTTGACGCATGCACACCAAAAACGGCAGCCAGATAACAAAACAACAAAAAAAATAAATAACAAAACAAAAACATGCAACACAGCTTCCAAAAGAGAGAGAAAAAAACGAAACCAGCCGTAGGACTGCGTACAAGGCAAGGCTCTACACCATTTTTGGCAACTTTAACACACACACACAAAAAGCTGCTTATTCGAGAATTTTCAATTTGTTGTGCTTGTGTGTGTTGCTTGATTTCGCTGCTGCACAGGTTCCTTTTTAAATTGACGTTTATTTCCAGACACAAAAGACGCTTTGCTGCGCAACTTTCGAAAGTTTTAATGAGCACGAAAAAAAAAAGAGAAAAAAAATTTTGGTGCGTCGATTTAATTTTTTTTTTTTTTTTTTGGCAAAGCATTTGAAGACAACAGGCAAACAGGCCAAAAGAAACGAGCGGAGCTGCGGAGCATTTTTAGGCAGTTCGAAGACACCTACACACACTCACACGCACACACATGCGTTACTTACATGCAGTCCGCAGCATGACGTCATTGGCATTGGCATTGAACTGAAGGTGAAGATCGTTTGGAAACAAGTTCAAAATGCGCCCACATACAGAACGCAACTATAAAAAGTTTATTGTATATGAATGTAAGCATATATATATATATACATTAATATATATGGCATTTATCCTTGCTTAATAATTCCACAGCAGAAACGGACGAGCTATATAATTGGAGTACGCCGGGAATAGGCTCGACAGCGTCAACAGATCCAAGAGTATAACAATTACGACTTTTGTATTTTGCACAGCTGGCAGATCGAGGAACCAGTTCACATTCTGGCACAATGTTTGCCATTTCGTTCGTATCGGATTTGCCGGCATTTTCACAATAAAATTCAAAAATACAAAAAAAAATACTTTTCTCAAATTTCCAATTACTTGTTTACTTTGACTTACTCGTACAACAAATAAATGTAAATCGTGTGGAATCTAAATGCTAAATGGAGAAATCTGTGCAAAGAGTTCTAGATCGTTTAGATGAAGTTCTTTTTCTTTATTTTACATTTAACAAATTACATATGTATATACGACTTTTTTTTTAATTTCTGCGCTTTTGGCAAAAATACATAAATAAATAAAAAATAAATTCCTAATCGAATTTAAAGTCGAAAATTTATGTGAATTTTAAAGCAAATTTTTTGTTAATCGTATTTTCAATCACATTTGCAATGCTAATTTTATGTGAGCTCTTAGAACTGAAATGCGAACCGATAATGGACGCATAGACTAATTTTTTAAGCTGAAATGAATATGAATAAAAAAAAAAAGAAAAAATATAACTTTGTAGCTGACTGCATAATACTTTTTACATTTTATGTGAAAAATATCATGCAGAAATGTGGACAAGCTAATATATATTTTTTGTGCAAAGAAAAATATAACTAAATAAATAAATAAATTTTAGTGTTCTTGTTTTAGCCTTGCTCCAAATGGCGCAGTCATTTAAGCCAAATATTTCATTGTGCATCTAAGCTATTTCCTGACGCTAGCTCTAGTTCTTATAGCACCATATGGTATTCGCAGCTCAACTCAACTCTTTAGCTGCAACAGACAAACATTATTCAAAGCCAATCTACTCTTTTCACTCGCTGAACGAGCATCGCAACACGGCCATGCCCTTAAAAAGGCTTAAATGTTCAAACTTTCACTATAATATAAAAGAAACAACTTTACAGATGTAAAGAAATAACGAAATTCACATTATAAATTTATAGATTGCATTGTAAGACCTTCAGAATTCTATTTCCGTTTAGTGTTCAGCTCTCGTCTGGAATGATCATTCGAGTTCATCATAATGATAGCAAAGCTATTTTATTAACATTATAATTGGTTATTAATTTGCATCCGAAATTCAAAGCAATCGCCGCAGCGGACAACAAAAACTTGTATCTCTAACAAGTCGACAGCTTAGAGAGGTCGCATATTTATGAACTTACAAAAATATTGCCAATAAAGAAAGTCTCAACACTCTGAACTATGTATTACTTTTCGCTAGGAGCAGAGCGTTAGCCAAAAGGCTAACAGTTCAATTTATTTGTGCTCGATTTGGGGCAAATGTGTTTAGAACTATTAATCAGCTTGGTGTTTTTTTAATTTCAACAATTGCCAAATGAGTCAGAGACGTGTGTCTGCTCATAACAATGCGTTGGTTGCGAATACACTGAGCAAAATTAGTTAGAAAACAATTTATAATTTTAAATTTCGCATATATGAAAAACGAAATTTAAGAATGCATTTTTAAAATAATATTTATGATAATTTAAAGACTCATTATTAATCAGACATTCTTATTTGAATTTAACTTTACCTCAACTTTTTTTTAAATATTTAAAAATTATATTTCTTGAAGTAAAAAATAACTATATATAATTATAATAAATTCAGATATTTCTGTCGAAGAATTAGATAAACCTAATTTATTTTTGCTGCCTGAAAAATTAATTTTTAAAACTTTATACATTTTATTGATCCCAAAACCAAGCACGCAAAAATATATTTTAAATAAAAAAATCAATTAATGAATATAAATACAAATTTTAAATATAGAAAGTAGTTTTATTTGAACACTAAAATGGTTTTAAAATATTATTTATATTTCTTTTTAATGTTTACATTTTTCTATATTTTTCTAAATAGTTTTTCGATACTTCAAGTTAATTATTAAAATTATATTAAAAATTTGTAAAGCGCCTGCTGATTAAAATCTGCAAACATCGCAATCGAAAACATTTTACAAATTTCATATTCCGTTTGCATTTTGTAGTTAAACATTTAAGCCTTGTCATAATGGAATGCCTTGACTAAGGAATTTTATGCAAATCAAATTTCCTGCATAAATTTTGAAAATACATATCAAGCATGTTTAACTCCTGCAAGCGTTCTTATTGGAATTCAAGTCAGACTCAAATCAGAAATGTTTCCAATTGAAGTGCTTGCTTGAATTTTTCGACAAGTGTAGCTGCATACACCCACACACCCACACTCACATACCTTGTATCTGTGTAATTGGAACAAACTTTAAGAATATTCTAGTGTCATAAAAAGTCAAGATATGAGATAAGATTTTGGGCGAAACGGCGATTTGCATTATTCAATAGAAGAAATAAAAATCTCTCGTTTTTTAGTTTTTTTTTTTCAATTTCTAATTTTTAGTATAGCTACGATTAGATTTTTGGTTACAAGATTTAAAAGCGTTACAGAGCCAGCAAATTTGTTGTTTATCATTCGTGTTTAGCGTAGCTCTACTATAGTTCATTTGGATGCCTTGGAAAGCCCACGTTAAATATTTGTGACAATTGTATTTACAACAATTCTATTGCAGCTTTGCGACTCACCTCATCAAATTGCGGCTCAAAGCGTTTTGCGCAGTTCTAATTACACTAGTTGTTTTTGTTGTTGTTGTTATTTGAGTTGTGGTTGTTGCTGCTTTTGTTGTTGTTGCTGTTATTGTTGTTGTTGATGAATAAACAAATTGTTGTTACACTTGCTGAGACGAGCGTAGTTCGATCTTCTTTTGAAATCGTTTGGCAAATGCACATCAAATTCTTAATTAGTCACACATACACAGATGAGAGACACCTGCACACATACACCTGCATACACACACACTTACACGTGCAGTCGTTGTTAAATGTTGTTTTTTTTTTTGTACCAAAAAATCGTTTGCACAATTTAGGCGAAAATTTATCACGATTTGCTTTTTGCACTGCGCACAAAGTCGTTTGTTTTTTTTCTAATTTTTTTCTAATTTTATTTGTTTGCTTCTTTTTCTATGTGTGTGGGTTGAGTGCAGTTGAATGGACGTGCCGATGGTCGTTGGCGATTGATCGCAAATATTCGAGAGAGTGCGAGAGAGAGGCGGAATATTGATTTCCTAATTGCAAAGCAAATGCAGCTGTGCTGACCAGTTCGTATATATACATATATATTTATATACATATATATTAATCGTTGTCAATTTTGTATAACAAATCGCGCATCTTAAACGCGCGCACACACACACACACACACGACAGAGAGAGAGCGAGCGTACGAGCGAGCGAGAGTGAACGCCGTCACGTCTGAAAGTCGACTAAAGCTATAAACTCACACGATCCGCGTTACAAGCTTCAAACTTTGCGTCGTGAGCGTCAAAGCTCAGCGTCTTGGAGCTTAATGAGCCGAGCTAAAGCCAACAGCACAGAGCAACAGGTAGCCGGCATTTCTTTTACGCTCTCGCTCTCACACACACACATACACTCTCTCTATCACTAGATCTTACGCTCTGTGTCTCTCACTCTCTGTGACTTGATTTAAATGAAGGCAAGTTGTCGCTGAGACTGGGCTGTTGATGTTGGCGATGTAAACAAGTGAAACCAGCTCGCCCAAAAACATTCTTCACTTAGTTCCAGCTTCAGTTTTAGTATCTTCGTTAGGTTTGTATCTTAGAAATAATATGGAAATTCTGCACAGCAAAGCCTGACAGACACGATCAACACCAACAGCTGCTGCTGCCGCAGCCGCTTCCACTGCGGATGCTGCGTAAGGCAAACAAACAGTAACCTCATGGACAGACAGCAGCAAGCAGCACCACACCCCAGCTCATCAATCACGATATTGGCTAGCTATAATCGCTGCACTTAGCGAAAATCGAATATTAACCCAATATGAATAAAGAAGCATTTTTCATAATATTTCTTAAAATTCATTCTTAAATTTTGTATGACAATCAAATTCTATTTAAAAATCCACACTTCCAACGGTCGCTAAATAAAACAATAGATAAAAACCTTGTATTTCGAATAAATTGGGCTCTCGACTGAATTTCGATAAGCAAATTAATAATCATTTACATATTTAAATTGGAATTATGATTATTATTAAAGCTACACTCAGCGAAACAAAGATACATAGATAATACAAATATTTAATGAGAACACAAAACTAATTGGAAACTAATGATATATTTTACTGATTTAATGAGAAAGTATAAAGATAATACAAAAAAAAAAATGTACATAATTTATCTGGAAGTTTTTTATTATAAATTTAAATATATATAAAACATTTTCATTACTTTACATGTCTAGCTATATTCGAGAATGAATTGAATACGAATTGTTTAAATTATTAATATTTTTATATATATTTATTTAAAATTCAATTGTTTTCCTTTTTATATCACAATCTACATGATTTCTCCAAGTGTATTTGCGTAGCATCAGAATTCATCAAGCTGGTCGCTTTACTAATTAATTCGTCTTATAGATAAGTTAGTTATGAAAGAGCGCTAATCCCCGGGGCAACTGAAACTATTCTGGCAAGTGTCATAAACAAAGCAAATCATGTAGGCAGCCAGTTCAGCAGGTAGCTGAGCACACAGTAACAACAATAACAATAACAACATCAACCACAATCGGAATAAAATAATTCACGCAAATATTTCCACACACACTTGAATATTTGAATATCTCAGTAATTAATCAAAAATATGAAGAAATACGCAAAATATACAAATAAATCATCGATTGTCATCGTCGTCTGCTGGTCAAGAAACTATAAAGCACCAATCTGTTGTCGTCCCACGTCCACTCCACACGAAATCCCCACCTTCAAGCCCTCTGCCCCTCTCTTTCACGCGCACTCTCTTTGCAAGGAGCCCATTTAATTTTAATAAAGTTGTCAACGCACGAATGTGTCGTGTGAAGCATTCGCCATATCTCTTACACTTCAGCAATGGCCTCTCTGACAGTACCAAGTGGAATCTCTCCCTCACACTCACTCTCTCACTCACTCTTTGCATTCCTGCTCGAGTGTCTAACGGTTTATTTTCATTCCCACACGAGCAGCTAAACCACAACAGCTCCACAACTGTTGAGAATGGGATTTTATTTTTCAAGCAAATCCCTTGAGCTTTTCCACACACATTAATTGCTGCGTGAGAAAAGCTTTCGCTTGCGAAGCCTTTCAAATGCCAAAGCGCAGCTTTTTTGCACAAATTATGTTCTGTACAAAACTGCACATTCAGTACCTATTTTTGTTCTCAACTGTAAAGTACAAAACGCGTAATGCATCAAATTCGCGATAAAGTAAAAAGCAATTAATATCAAGATATTCAAAACTTAATAAAAATTGTGATGCAAAAAGCAACCGTGATTGAAATGTAAATTGATTAATAACAATAAATAGCTCATTCTATTCATATGATTAATGTTAGTGTTAAGTGTTGAGCTTCCACTTGCTGCCTTATGTAAATGCCAGAGGGTCATCTTCTTACCAAGCCAAGCATTTAATAATAGCCCACGTGCATAAAATATATCTACTATATGCATACATACATACTCATACATATGTACAAATATATATGTACCTTTAATAGCAAGAAAAGCTGAGAGCAGTGTGAAAACGAAAGCTTTCTTCCCGTTACATGTCAACAGCTGATTTTAACTAAGGAACACCCCAACACATACTCATGTATTAACACACACACATAGAAACGCGCGCGCACTCTTATATTCATTGAGGGATAAACATAGAAAATAAGAATGGCTTTAATACGTTGCTGTTTTGAGCCGCCAGAACTGCCGGAGTTTTTCGATAGCTTCGTACAAAAATGCACCGATCCGAGTTGTAAGTATAATTATACAACTGTAAAAATTCATATTTTCTTTAAGCACAAAACAAAAACACACAAGCGCGCGTAAATACAATCAAATATGCTTGTGGTGAGGAGCAGCGCTGTTAGCAGCGCACACAACTTCAAGCATAACAAGTGTGCTGCCAGATCGCTCGATGTGAGACTATGTGGCAGCTCCTCATACAAATAGTCAAAGAGAAAAACAACAATTCGAGCACATAAATTTACAACAGCGAAATACTTTTATCGCAGCGTTTATTATCTAACGCCGCGATAAAAACATAAAATAAACGACTGTTGAACAAACATGCCTGGTGAGTGAATGGTCAGAATAGAAATAACAGCAGTACAACATGACCTCCAGAAGAGTAAATGAAAGATGAATGAATGACGCCAGCGATCGATGACGAAGTCCCAAGGATTTTGCCGAAGATGTGTAGCAAAAGAGAACGCACAAAAAAACATACACACTCAGAACAATGCCAATAACACGCGCTCTTCGCACGCGACTCGGGTCAATTCTCTTTTAAAAAATGGCAACGATTATGGGTGATAAGATAAACGACTTGGTCTAAATGGCCACCGCACCCAGTCCATCAGGTAGCGAACAGCAGCGAGGTCCGCATTTGTTGGGGTTGATTGACTATTAGTCATCATCTGTCCATTGCCGAGGGCACACACAGACACTACGTCGTCGACACTGCATCGCATGTTTACCTATCGCTGCATACACGTCTGTCTGCCAAATCCATCTAAGCAATGCGCCTTTCCTTGCGCTCTTCTAGGTTGCTGCGGCTGTT
The DNA here is from genome assembly GCA_035045845.1 of Drosophila buzzatii. NCBI lineage: Eukaryota > Metazoa > Arthropoda > Insecta > Diptera > Drosophilidae > Drosophila > Drosophila buzzatii. The sequence goes on along the minus strand of JAWNOS010000244.1, from coordinate 10,781,750 downwards.
GCTCGGCGCTGCGGCCGCGTTACAAGCGCCTGGTTGACAACATCTTCCCCGTCAATCCAGAGGATGGCCTTGTCAAGTCAAACATGGAGAAGCTGACCTTCTACTCGCTCAGCTCGCCGGACAAATTGGATCGCATCGGCGAGTATTTGTATCAGAAGGCCACCAAGGACATCAATCGCAAGCGCTACAAGTAAGATAATATATAATACAAACAACAAATACTTATATTGCAAATTGTCTTATAGACTAGCCGAGATAGCCATGGAGGCAATGGATCTGCTGCTTCAGGCCTGTCATGCTCAAACCACGCTCAATCTGTTCGTGGAATCGTTTTTGCGCATGGTGCAAAAACTGCTCGAAGATTCGAATCCGAATTTAAAAATAATGGCAACCAATTCGGTATGAAGAGTAGTAGGATGATAGCGAAAGTATTTCTTCTATAGATTCCAAAGCTGTAAGCCTTTAAGTTTTTATAATGCCGAGACAAGAGAAAGAATTGATGTCTCTATAAAAGCAAATAAACAGAAAGGTATTCAGCTTCGGATTGTAGAAAAATATACTTGAGATAAATTTTAAGTTCCTTGAAAACTTTTATAAACCAACTCTTAATTTCTCTCTCTCTCTCTCTTTCAGTTTGTTAAGTTTGCTAATATAAACGAGGATACGCCGTCGTATCATCGACGCTACGATTTCTTTATCTCAAAGTTTTCGTCCATGTGTCACAGCGACAGTAACGATTTGCGTGATAGCCTCCGGTTGGCTGGCATCAAAGGATTACAGGGTGTTATACGTAAAACAGTATCGGACGATCTGGTGGAGAATATCTGGGAGGCACAGCATATGGACAAGATTGTGCCCTCGCTGCTGTTCAATATGCAGGTTTGTTCACTTTACCCAAAGCTCAGCTCAACTACGATTTATTTTATGCATTCATATTATGATATTGGCAAAACTCGAGCCACACGACTAATTTCTGTTGTTTTTCGTTGTTTTCGTATATATTCTGTCATAATGCAAACGAATCCAATTCAACATAAACACACAACAATTACACATAACTGAAACACAAAAATAGTTCTGTGTGAACGTTATGTTTGTGAAGAAAAATTTACTGGCGGTAATTTGAATTGATTCCAAGTATAATTAATCATGCTCTCCATAAGTATAATAATGTCTAGCCCTAAGCTTTGTAAATATACAATGAATGTTGCCACAACTAAAGCATTGAAACTGCATGTCTGCTAAGAGATAGACGAACAGTCTCCAAAGTTCAGACAAGGCAACGTTTAGTTAGTAGAGTTTTCACTGTATATATTATATATACAATATATGTTTAGCATATATTCCAATAGCAGCACTTACCTTACCCCCGCTTTATTGAGTTCCAAGATCTAGTTATCAATAACCTTTCTATACTTCGTCTAGTCGGGCGACCTGACACCTGTTGAGGATGCCACCAATGTGACGCCACCTGTGCTGGCGGAGGAAGTGCTGCGCGAGCTGGTGGGTCGCGCCTCCTTTGGACACATACGTAGCGTATTAAAGCCGCTGTTGACGTAAGTAGTTAAACATATTCTCTCTTATCTATTATATTATAAATAATCTGTAATTACCTCTACACAGGCATCTGGATCGTCATGAACTGTGGGTGCCCAACACGTTTGCCATACACACATTCCGTATTGTTATGATTTCCATACAACCACAATATTCCTATACCGTGGTGGAGACACTAATGCAGCATTTGGATAGCAATTTCAAGTCATCGCCCAAGACACGCACCTCCCTGGCAGTTGTGCTATCGAAGATCATTGCCATTGCAGCGGGCGAGAGCGTGGGACCCTCTGCGCTGGATATTATTAACAATCTGTTGACCCACTTGCGTACAAGCGTTAGCACAACCACCGAAATAACACCGGAGGAATCGCAATACCAGGAGGCGCTGATCAATGCATTGGGCGAGTTTGCCAATCATCATCCGGACTACCAGAAGATCGAGATCATGTTGTTCATCATGAACACGGTGCCCGATCTGTCCAAAAAGAGCAAGAGCGATCAAATGCTGCAGAATATTTTGCTCAAGTCCCTGCTGAAAGTGGGTAACCAGTATAGCACAGTATCCTTCGAGAAAGCCTTTCCCGCCTCGTTCCTGCAGCCGCTGCTGCGAATGGCGCGCGCACCGCACGACCCCACGCGCATGATTGTGATGCAGATCTTCCAGGCGCTGCTCGATCGCCATCAAAATGAAAAGGTGCTGAGTGTTGTGAGCGTGAAGCCCTATCCTGCTCTATCGCAGGAGCCGCCCTCACGCTCCGACATCATATTCACACACAAATATGGTGCGAATATTATGCAAGCGCTGATCGATAGCATGGCACTATCCGATCGCGTGGATGCTCTATCTTCCAGCTATAATACAGCTGCGCTGCTCATTGTGGAGATGTCGTGCAGCGAAACAGTGCAGGAATTCTTGCTATTTATATTGGGGTAAGGAAGATTCACATACAAATCCTGAATTAAATTATAATAAATTTGTATATTTTTTATCTATGCCTGCAGCATTCAGCAAGTGGCTAGCACTGTGGAGACTTTGGGCGCAGTGCATCGTTGCAATTTGCACTCGATTGCCATTGCGTTGCTGGTGCTCATCTCGCGAGTCAGCGGCATTAACAATCTGCTGGACTATGCTCAAAAGATTATTGAGGCGCGACGTGAAGAGGCGATCTACTATCTGCCGCCGCTGTTGGAGCCGAAGAAGGTGGTCACGAAGAATCTGAACTTGGCGCTACCTCATTTGACCATCGATAAATTGGCCTTGGGTGAATGCTTGCAGAATGCAGGCATGGATGCACAGCGCCTAAATAGTGGAGCGCCATATACACTCAACCAGACAGATAATCCGGGGCATCGTCATTCCTGGGTCGAATCGGTTAGCACACATATGACGCAGCGCAATAGCTCAGCCGACTTAACCGTCTACAACGGGGATGTGGATAGTGTGAATAGCTCGCCAGGTGTCTGCAAGAAAGCCCTATCGCCCGAGTTCAACTTCGATGCGATGAAGCGCGCCTTAGCCGAGCCCACGGAGGCGGCGAAGCGAGAGCAACGCGAACGGCAAATGCAAATAGTACGCACCTTCCGTGAAGGCGAGTTTGACGATTTAATACGACGCACCGAACCGAAGGTACATACGTTAGCTCTTTCTGTAACTCTTATCTAATGTTATACTCTTTAAAATTCCAGCATGATCTAATTCAAAACCGCCTGAACGAGCTCTTCAACTCGCTGGCAGTGGAACGTCAGATAACGCAAAGCGATAATAAAACAGCTCAAACCAGCAGTGAGAAACCCGTCTATGAGACGAAATTCCCAGAGCTCTTCTACTACTAAAGAAAAGTATATATATTTACATATATATAGAATATTTGCTGTAACCTGGTCATGGAACATGGATACGTAGTATGGAGTATGGAGTATGGTATTTATAGCACATAATAGCGAAATTGTTTGTTTGTATATTACACGGGCAGGGATATATAGATATTTTGTTTGACCGGGTCAATTTTAAATTAAAGTTCTGTTATTACAATACGCAATAGTATTTGTTACAAATAAATATATAATATATAAAACAAGAGCAAATGTAAATTTTTTAAAGCTTGCAAGTTTAGAGTCCAATAAAGATTGATCGATCAATCGATCAGATCCGCTGTAATTCCCTTTGCTTTGCATATCACAAACTGTTTGATAAGAATAGAAAAGTGTTTGTTGTTTTAAAAAGTTCACACATTTAATAATAATTTAGTGAGTGTTAATTAAAATGCATTTTACTTAAGTAAGACGTTAATAAGTTGTAATGATGTTTGCAATTGTGATTCGAATACGTAATGAGTTCGATTGCCGCATTATTGGCTTAACTTTAGCGCTTAGGGTCTGAGTTTTAGAATACTACATATATATATGTATGATTACATATATTAATATTGGTTTCTTAACACCATTGTGCCGAGCGCACAAAATTTGTGCCGATATAAACTTAACTGGTTCTGGCTTCAAAAGAGTAATGCATTAATTTCTACGATATAGTGTAAACGATTTTACAAAAATATATATGTTTAGACGGACGCACTGGGGCGCTCTAAAGGATAATGTACAATTATATGGCGTACAGTTAGTTGAAGGTTGAACTATGTATAGCATTAAGTATATATACAGCGGACGCTAGTCGTAGCCAACGAAGAACGAATGTACAACTATATATAAACGAGGCTCGAGTGGCGAGTCCTTGAACAGAACGAGGTGGCTTGTGCTTAGTGAGGGACTTAATATGATGCATAGGTGGTTTATGGTAGTTAGGAGTGGTGGCTTCTTCAACGCGCTCAGCACGCCACTTCGCGACACAGTGCCTCGCCATCGCTGGTCAAGGTGGCACTGCTTCGCGGCCAGCCAAAGCGTCCAGCTGGTCGCAGTCCTAGAGACGGTGACGTTGGCGTCGATGCCTCCGAATCGCCGCTCACACAAACAGCTGAATCATCAGCGCTGGCTGGCGTCACAGGGCGTTCAAAGCTGGCGCCAATTTCCGAAATGGGAATTGCAGTGGTCGACATCGTCGACTCCTCACTTTGTGGCACAATCTCCTTGAAGCTTTGATTGGGTGGCATCACGACCAGCATGTTGATGGAGATAAGCAGCGGGTGCACCAGTTTGGGGTCAAGCACCATCAGCGGCACCTCCTCATTCTTCTCCAGGCTCAACGTGGTGATCTCCGATGTCTGTGTGAACACTGCCTGTCGCTTGGCATTTATTGATGTGACCACGGTGCGAATCATAAACTTGCGCTTTGTCTGCAAGCTGAGCACCCGCTCATGCTCATGCCGATGATGACGCCGTATAATGAGGCGTCGCGAGTCCATAATGAGTATGAGATCCATGCCATAATTAAAGCCCGTCCAGCGCCACTTTTGATAGCCGGGCTCCATAAGCAAACGGCCGCAGCGCATGCAATTCTCAAAGAACTCCTCCTTGTCCACCTGCGTCGGGCTTCTGTTTAAGCAAATGTAAATTCCAATTATAATAATTAATTAAATATTAATTCACTTTGGCACTTACGCATCCTCTTGGCCGTGATCGATGCGCAGCAGTGCATCCCAGTGGCTGTGTATGTGCTTGTAGAGCCACTCCTTGGGAATGATATTGTCGTTGAATATGATCTTCAAGTCCATGTAGTGATTGGTCAGGTACTGGGTGCGCAGCTTCTGAAAGACGGGCACATACGGCTGGCCCTCGGGCGTGGCCAGAAATGAACGCTCCTCCATGCGCCTGGCGAAGTACGTCCACTGCACCACATCCACGCTGGGCGTATGCGTCTCTACGCCTGCATTAATCAGTCTCTCCTGGGTCTTCTGTGCCTCGGCACGTTGCACTGGATCATCGGGATCATAGTTTGGATGCAGCTGTAGGAACATCCAGGTGCGCAGCAGCGTATACAATGAGAATTCCGTTTGCATCACATACAAATCGTGGCTAGCCGTGAGCAGTGTCATCAAATCAATGGAGATGTGTCGCAACAGATTGGGATGCTTATTGTAAATGCTAAGTAAATTGATCTGGAACCACTGGAACGTGGACTTCTTAACGCTCAGCACACCGTACTGACAGGCAGCCTCATAGTATTGCACCGCAGTCTCGGCATCGATGCTGTCCACCATCACCTCGGCGCACTTGTCAATGATGCCGTCCAAATGGAAGAGTGTCGCAGTCGCCAGCACGGGTATCACATCTTTGGGTTCTATTTCTATCTCATCCGAGTACATTGAGCCAAATACAGCATCCAAACTATCGACATTAATCCGATCGTCGAGTATTTTAATATTCACAAAATTCTGTTGAGCCTCCCTCCACGATCCATTGAACATGCTATAAAAGTACGGGCTCTGACTTAAGTAGACCTTGTGCAGATGCCACACTCTGTCCAGTGCCATCACGGCCACATCCGAGTTCTTCTGCTCCTTGAACAGCGCCTTGTATATATACTGTGTGGTTGTCAATAGTTTTTTTCTGCATATCGAAATCGATTAATAGAGTTCAAATCTTTTCAACTTTTCCAACTCACTTTTTTGGCGCTTTGGCCTGAAGTTCGGCTCGTTCGCGCTCCTCCTGCGATGCAGTCGAATCTGTGCTACGCCTTCGCTTGCGTCGTCCGTTCAACACCTCCGCCACATTGATATGCATGGATCCCATGATTTGACCCATGTTTCTGAGTTTGTCTCCAAATTGGAGTACTCACAGAATTTCTAAAATTAAAGCAAATCAGATATATATATATATATAGAGTTCAGCTCGGTTTACCATCTCAATCCAAAATGTACAAAAAAGCGAAATAAATAGTAATATTAAAAACAAAACTAAAATATTTTGAATGAAACCTATTTTAAGTGTTAACCTCTTAAACGAATCACTAATCTATGGTAGCATACTCCATCCGAAGAACGTTATTTCTTCCTCCAATAATAATAATAATAAAATAAATTGATTAGAATATCGTGCGTATTTTGAGAGTTTTGAAATATGTAAAACACGCTCCCTGCTCTCCATATCATGTACTACTTGCGTTATTTAAACAGGTTGCGTGAGACTATATTGTTTATGTATACAAAGTTGACCCAGTTTTCGGCACCGCCCACCACTTATCGTACTAATAGGTCAAAACTAGTGGGCGACCCATTCATTGAGTAGGTAAATTATTTCTTCAACTTTCAGTGCAGTTCGTGCATTTAATCTATCTCCAACTCGGACGGACGACCAGCAGATGATGTCACCCGTGTGTAGCCTTCAAAGAGGTGGCCCGTTTATTAATAGAATAATATCTTCGATAGAGTCGAAGTCTTCAAATACGAATAAGCGCACACATGCATACGCATTTGTTTATGTTTTTATTCTTCCTTCTGCTGTTTAGCCCGTGACGTTGTTGTTGTTGCTTGATGTTGTAAGCGTGTCAAGGCCGTTGCCATAATAATACTTATAAAAAAGAGCTTTGATTTTTTTGCTTTGTTTACAACATGTTTCTATGGGCTTGTTGTATACTCCATATCGGAAATTACGCACTCATCCATCCCATCCACCAAGCGAATGCGCACGAGTATTTGTTGTCATGCACACACACATATATACACACTTACACACACACACAAACATTTAGCCACCAAGTTTGTTTTGGTGCGACGCAGTTAATGCTCTCAAAACCAGTTTGAGCACAGTTTTCTTATAAGACCAAAACAAGAAATTCGATTGCAACGCCTGAAAATTACGTCACAAGCACAGAGCGCAACAGCGTATAGAAGCGACTTAGAGGTGCAAAGAGAGAGCAAATGAGAAACAAACAAAGAGAGAGGGCGCTAGCGCTCATGTTAAATTTAAACGTTGATGATATCAGAGGCACTTAGAGCTTACTGCATTCGTTCCATTCAATGGATTATATGCAATTCAGCAAAATATATGTATATTAAATAAAAACGAACAATAAATACTCTTGCAAATATTTAAACAAAAAATTGTTTTTTAAATTAAATACAAAAAATTAATGTTGCCTGATGAGTTACGGCCAAATAACGTGAATTATCGTCAAAGAAGCCAACAAGATCAGGCGGATGGCTCGAGCTGGATTCGAACTCGCACTATTCAGCGCACTTCAAATAAGAATCAAAACGTTTAGACGGCTACGCCATCCCCAATATCTGGCTACGCACAGCAAATAGACTATAAGAGAATTTTTGGTTATGAATTTTGGGTAAATAAATAAAAATGAGCACATATTTATATTTATATACATATGTTGTATGTGGTTTGATAAATAGTTTAATTTGTTGTGAATATACATACATACGTGCGTGTGTGTATATAAATGTATATACTATATAGAGAGGTTCAGCGAACTTGTAAGAAAACGCGATATGCCCAGCTGTTCGGCTGTGGATCGGCCAGACGAACCTGATTGCTTAAGCTGACTAGCGCGTTAAGTCTACCTAAAATTTACTGTCGTGCGGCACTGATAGCGCGATGGTTTATATAGCCATATGCATGCGTGTATAAAAATATAATATATGCATATGTACATATGTATATACTCTTTAAGACTTTTCGAATAGACGCGAATAGGAAATATATCAACGTTTGTCAACAAATGCGCGACGTTCCCATCTCCCAGCCAATTAATGCGCTCTCCCGCTCACTCTCTCTTTCACTCTATATACTGCGCTCATACACATGCCAATAGCTATCTGTGGCGATGCTGTTATTACTATTGTAACAGTAAATCGTCCCTATAAATAGCAAAGAAACAAGAAAAAGTAAATTTGGGAACATGTGGGGGAGAATTGGAGAATACGAAAGGAACGACGCAGTAATAAGCGCAGACCATACCCCTCGTCTGTATTGAGGAGTGCGTGGTGGGTGAGAGCGATTTTGTTCTCTCTCGCGAACCAAACAAAACAACAGACGAAAAATGCAACTACTGAAAACACACACATATACACAAGCACACATGTACATATACATATACAAGTTACTGCTCAACTGATAAAAAGGCGAAAGAGGAATGCAATACTGCACTTACTGTAAATGTGAAGTTACAGTTTTGTGTTGCTTTACTTTATGTAACTAGATTATCACTGCACTTAATGCAAATTTACTAGCAGCTTAAAATCGCTTCACACAGTCTTTAAATAATGTTTCTATAATGCATTTAAATATTTATATCCAACTTTTCTTTTGTTAACACAAGAGCTTCGCGCACTCCTCACGCACCAACCGTTCACTCTCATGAATCTCAAGCAACTCTCAATTCGCTAGATGAGGAACGGACAATAATAACAAAACTGTGCTCGCGATGTTATTATCTTCAGCGCTGTAATTGTTAACAGCACAACATTGAACAGCTGCTCGCGATTGAGGAATACTTGAAAAGCCCATGCCAAGTGGCTTTTTCGTACCATTTTGCAATACTCTATCGCATTTCTTTTTACTTTTTTTTTTGCCTTTTTAGACAAAAATTTGCTTTTAATCTTGCATCTTCTGTTAAATTCAAAATCGTCGAAACTTTCGATTATTGTGTTATCGCAAATGGCGTCCATCACTAACATTTATGCCATTCACTGTGTTTGCATTTGAAAACTAAATTTGAAGAATTGAAGAAAAAATAATTTTTAACAATCAACATTATGAAAGTGACTCCTAAGAAACCACGCGCTACAGCTATAGAGGGAACACTGCGCCCGCGTGAATCCCGCAAAGAAACTGCAAAGGATGAGTCGGAAGCGCCACTACCGTTACTGCAAAGTGACGACGACATGGAATCCGAGCTGCCTATACGAGGACGCCCCTCAAAGAAGCTGCTGCTGCAAAAGCAGAAACAACAACGTGCTCAATCCAATGCCAAGCAGCAAGCCGAAGTGAAGGCTGAGTCTGCTGCAGAACCCGAACCAGAAGCAGCACCTGCTACTGCAACTGCCACCGGAAAATCCAAAGCCAAACGGTCGCTTTACAAAAAGAGCGCGAACACTACAGTCCAAAAACCGCATAGTGAAACCTACGTAATGCGCCTGTTTGAACGCAGCCTTGATCTATCCAAGTACAAAGAAAAAACACCACTCTATCCCATTTGCCGCGCCTGGATGGCCAACCAGCCACGCAATCCCAACGTGGCGATCTACAACACAGATGGCACAGTGCCCATTGTGAAGCGTGAGGACGATGCCGAGGAAGTACTCAGCAAGTTGCTGAGCGGCGAATTGAAAGTTGTGAAGCAAATGCCACTGGCGCGCAAAACCGAAATGTCGCCAATTCCTCCCCGACTACCCAACACCCAGGACGAGAGTCTGAAGGGCGCCAGCAAAGAGGAGCTTCTGTCCGAGAATCTAAGCCACTGGAAGCGGGTGCGCAGTCATTGGCTGAAGCATGCGCAGAAATATGAACGCGAGCGCTACGAGATAATTGACCAGATAATGGATGCTGTCTGCAAGCGTGAACGAGAATAAGAATGAACATGCAGTTCTAATAGAATTTTAATTGAATAAATCTTTATTTGTAATTGCGTTTGCCTTTTTCAGTAATCTGTGTGTTTGGTTAATTAAGTCTAATTTCATCTTCATTTCTTTTCCGTTTTGAATATAATTAAAATGCTGTTGGATTGTTCTTGTTTGGTTCTGTTGCCACTGCCGGAGCGCGCGCCAGGTTGAAGGTGTGTGTGTATGTTCATGCGTGTGTGTGTGTATAACACGTACACTTACACACACACATACGCTGAGGGTCTTCGGCTGAATGCTGCATTCGAACACTTTATTCGACCTTGAGCAATTCGACGTCGAAAGTCAAGGTAGAGTTGGGAGGAATGACACCTGGATGGCCACGGCTGCCGTAGGCGTAGTCAGGTGAGCAGATTAGCTTAGCCCGCTGGCCAACGCTCAGCTGAGCAACGCCCTCATCCCAGCCGCGAATAACCTCACCCTTGCCAATGGTGAACTTAAAAGGCTTGTTGCGGTCGCGAGACGAATCGAACTGCAATTTGTAATCAAAATATTATCAATGCAAAAATATCTCAAACTATTCTCATTATATTCACATACCTTGGTGCCATCGTCCAATGTGCCAGTGTAATGTACTGAAACTTTTTGTCCGTTCTTTGGGAAGGTGCTACCTGCAGTACGAAGGCGAGAGAAAGGGAGAGCGAATGGGAGAGTGAGATACATATATATGGTGTTTAAAAATGTGTGTGTATAGAGAACGGAAAAATACATCTCTTTATAAAAAATGCCGCAAATGTAAGGTTAAATGCCATAATAAAAACTAAAATTAAAGAATACTTCTCTTGTTTACTTACCATCGCCGGGAGAAATTGGAACAACTTGTACGCCCATTTTTACGTTTCTTTTTTCTTTATTTAAAATCGGCCTGCTGGAATAAAACTAGCACGTTTTCTCGTCGCGTCGAACAGAAAATCAGAGATGACACCAAATACGAAAAATGTCGATTAGCTTGACACACACCGCCTCCTCTGTCACACTCCTTATCGATAACTGAATTCGATATCGCAACCTATACTTAATTAAAATTAAAAAGGCGCGAGAATTTGTTTTTTTAATTTGTGTATATTTCTAATTGAACTGAATTCCGCATTCATTAACAACAATTTCTTGATCGTTCAGAAAACGCTTGCCATTCGATAGGTATTTCAAATGTAATTTATGATCTATGTTTATCGTTCTGCTTGCTTCATAGGAGTTTTTTAAAAAACTACTGTCCACTGTGTAAATGCAGCAAACGTAAAATTTCTTGCAAATCTTGTTGATTTCTTCCAAGATATTCATGTAATATTTGTATTTACGAATTCGCACATTTTCTGGCAAATCAAACCAATAGAATTCACATAATCCATCTATTGCAACGAGACTAATGCGCTCATTATCTAATAAAATATGGTTATCCAAAGCTTTTAAGGCCATGCGAACACTTGACGAAGAAAAGCAATTTATTATTTCCATTGAATCAAAGCACTTTTCACAAATCTCTTGCAATTGAGCGCCTGTTGCATTCGGATTAGCTTTCTTCGCAGCGTTCTGCACCAGACGTCCAAATACTTGATAGTCAATCTTATGGCTAATATTAATTAATATAACATCACAATTTATTAGACAATTTGCCATTAATTGCATTAGAAGAAAAGTTTTCCCGCTTTTTCTTTTGCCAGATATTTCAACAAGTGTTTTCAGTTCTAGTCCGCCTTGTGTGAATATATTGGAGTTTAGTGCCGAAATACGTGGGCGTATCTCGCCCAACTGACGCAAATAAACATTAGCAGCCGAGAAAATATCCATTTATAAGCGCATTTAAATTGTATTTATTGTGATTGTTTACACTTTTCTATGCGCTCGAAACAGGGCTGTTATGCAACTATCGTATATAATTAGTTTGTAGTGTTGGAAAACGTAAATACCCAATTCATACGTTTGCCGATTATAAAATTGAGAGCCAAATAAAAAAATTACCGCTGAAGCTGTGTGAAAGAAAGTGTCAATTTTAAAAAATATATATGTAAAGCTGAAATCGTTTGTGAAGAAGATCAAATAAAGTGCGTAGCAATATATGAATGGACTAGCTGACAACTCTGTTAGCTCAGTGTAGCTATAAGACTAACTACACATGTAGTTTATTCCAAGAAAAACAAAATTTGCAACTGCAAAGTTCCCACTGCAATATGCAGGATGCTCCGGAACCCGAGTCGAGTAGCAGCAATAGCATTATCAATAAGCTGAAAAATGCTAAGAAAGTGAAATTAGATGGAGAGGTTGACGCGTGCACCATTTGTGGCTGCAGCAAATCTTCGTCCTCCGCTCTGCTAGATCTGCGAGATAACAGCGTGATGCGGCGGCGTCTTAGCCGCGACTGGAAGCTATCGGTAAGTGGGTGCAGCTAAGAGTTATAATTCACAAATTTAATCATTTCCCATATTTCAGACAGATATAATCAAAACTACGCTACGAGCTATATGTGTGGAATGCGTTTGCAAGCTGAATATGCACTCTGAGGTAACGCGGACGATGATGCTGCGACTGCAGCGTATAACTAGCCCAACTCGGCAGTCAGAGCCGCGGGAGTGTAGTCCCCCGATAGCGGATACTGAGGTGTCCACAACTGGAGTGCCTTTGTCACAGGATATTAGAAGAGCGCGAGCGTCCACATCCAGTTCGAGCTCGTCCTGCTTGGTGCTACAACCCTACTCAGCGCAGCCCCCCGAATCTCCTACGGCCACCGAATCAGGTGGTCTACGGAACAACAGTGGCAATGCCTTGGACGGCTGGAAGTGGCGCACTCGACTCGTTTGCCAGCACTGTGAGCGTGCCTACTTTCGCAAGGATCACTACACTTTGCACGTGCGTCGCTGTTGGCGTCAGCAGACGCAGACACGGCAATCCAAGTGTACAGTGCTCAACGAGGCGGGCAAGGATGATGACGATGAGGAGAATGCGGACGTGGGAGATGCTGAGAATGGGATTGCTAATGGGGAGCAACTGCGGAAGCAAACGCCGCGACATTCGCGTACCTTTCAATGCAAGAATTGCGACAAAGAATTTACTGGCATTGTGGCTCTTCGGCAACATCAGCGGCTCACACATCAAAGCAGGCATCGATGTAGCCTGTGCGAAGCGGAATTTGGCACCAAGTACGAATGGGAGCTGCATCACACAATCTGCAGTGCAAAGCAGGAGGCAAGTAGTGGCGGCAGCTAATGAAGCTATCGATTGATTGTAATATATCAATTAACACTAATTTCCTTTACTTCTGCAGGCCTTGCTAATGCAAGAATCTGCTACGAAGGCTCGCTCAACACGTTCCCGTTCACGTGCCTGCTCCGTAGTCTGGTATGGAGATGGTGACGATGACGAAGAGGAGGATGAGGAGGATCAGCATGAGAATGATGATGATGCCACATCGGTGCCTGATACGATGTACACAAGGCGCATGAATTTCACCGGCGATTGGATAGTGAATCACAGTCGCAGCAATAGCAACAGTGGACTTAATCTCTCCATGCTCTATGATGACTATGTGCTAGAGGAGTCTCATATAACTACGGACAAGGAGTATGATCTCTATTTGCTGGATCTGCTGAAGACACAGGTGCAGCTGAAGGCATTCTCTTGCTTTGTGCCAAACTGTTGCTATCAAACGGATACGCTGGTTGATCTAATGAAGCACGACTACATGCAGCACTGGAAGATGAGCTGGTTCTACTGCCACAAATGCGGCGACGTCTTTACCAGCAAGTATGCGAATGGAATTACATACTCTCTCTCTATATATATGTTTCTATAAATTTATATTATATTAATTCTCTGTTAAATTTTAGGGTCTTCCTTGATTATCATTTGCATCGACAGAATCGCGGCGTTTACATCTGCCACAAGTGTCACGATGAGTTCGAGTTTCAGCATCAATTGGATCGCCATCAGGTGCTGCATAGCAAGGGCATTAATTATTATTGCAATTACTGCCGCCTGGAGTTTTTAAGTGAGGCCAAACTGTTGGCCCACTGCGAACATGAACGTCACAGTCCCAACGATGAGCCACCTCTGATACACATCGAGCACGAGCTGTCCATTAACAATCCGGTGGTTGAAGAGCCCGTCAAGCTGCAGCATTATACAGTGCGTGTGCTAAACATACCTCAAATGCCATGGGTATCCAATCGACCCATGCATTTGCCGAATCACAAGCCCTTTCGCTTTGCCATCGGCATCTGCGAGTTCGATAATCGCAATCCACCCAACTGCGTGGGCTGTCTGTAACCCACGCCTACAATTGATTGAGCTATATGTACTTCAATCATTGTATATATGTATAGAGCAGCTGCAACGTCGAGCAGACTAGACTAGAACTCAACTTGTTTATTAGTGCTCATTGAATTTTTATACTCTGTAGCTATGTATATGTGGTCGACTAGACTACTCGTACAGTGTACAGGTTTTTAGCTCATATTTTAGCTGCATTTGAATTGCTTGCATAAGCAAAAGTCTGATCGTCTCTCCTGAATAGATTTAGTACACCATTTCACCGATACATATATTTTTATATACCAATGGAAAATGTAATAAATGTATATATATGTATATGAGTTAACTATTGTTAAAAGCGATCTCATATGAATTATATGTATAAAAGAAAAACGCAACATTTGTTTATTTCATATGTTTATATATATATTTGTTTATATATATTTTCAGTCATTTTTATTTTGTTTCATTATATACCGAAAATGTTTTTTTTTTTTCTAAATTAAAATTTAGTATTGATTTTTTAGTTTGTTACAATTATTTAAGAACTTGTTTATAATTAACACTAAATTTTGAATAACGGCAAAATACTTTGAAAATGTTTTTCTTAATTATTTTATGTACACAGGGATTGTTGTGGTTGCATTTGTTGTTAAACTTAAGAGTCACTAACTTAGCTTAAGCATTGTATAACAAATGAGTTAACGCTAAATAGAACTATATATATATAAGGTATTTTTAACCTTATATATAATATATTTATGTTTATACTTACATAGAGCCTATTGCATTGCCCCCAGCGCATGTTTGTTTGATTTTTGCATCATTTTGTTTTTTTTTTTTTTTTCATTAACAACTAAAAATTATAATGAATTACATTTGAATGAAACTTAATTAATTATGTTTTGTACGTTTTAAATTTGTATAAACGGTTATATGTTTGTGTGTGTGTATGTGTGTGTGTGTGGGTGTGAGTCGGTGTCAGTCTTATAAAATTCAACCCAGGAAACTTTTTTTGAACTCAAAAAAAAAATATCTAAAAAAGAAAATGTTTAATTTGTAATATGTTTTTAATGTTGTTGAGCTATTTGAGGTAGTTCGGTTACATGTTTCAAAATCAATTTTATATCTATATATATAGGCTAGTATATATGCTCTCAAAATCATAAACTAAGCAGCTAAATAATTTTTAAAACAAATCACTGGCATTTTAAGATAGTATTGCTAACTCTTTTCTTTTCTTTCTTTTTGTTATAACTCATCTGGTTTCATTCGCAAATGCGATATATCTATATATATACTTTGAGCCTCTTCTGCTCTGCCACGCCCACTAACTTTCAGTCTTATGCAAGTGTACAGTTTTTGTTGACATAAGCAATGTGTGTGTGTGTGTGTGTGTGCTCGCTCTGCTCTGCTCTGCTGTGTGTGTGTGTGGGTGCTTCCTAAGTCTAGCCTAAGCCTAATCTATATATCTCTCTCTATCTATAAATCTATATAAATTTAGTTGCATAATTCTATTTCTTTTAGGCACAAAGTGATGCTGACAACAATTTATATTTTTTTGTTTTTATTCGTGTTTGATTTTTCGTTTTCCCATTGGTTTTTTTTTTTTTCGATTTTTCTTTTTGCTCAAATGCTAAAGGTGCATTAATTGAGGGGTGGGTGGGTGAATTGTTTTTTTTTTTTGCTGGGAAAATTCTTTTTTTTTTTTAGATGTTTAAAGCTTCACTACCGCTAGATCGACGCCGAGGCGAATCGATGAAGATTGAGAACATAACAAAAATTAAGTTTTGCACGTTGAACGTCGCAACCCGAAATGAAAAGTGCGCATAGAAGAAGAGTCTAAATGTGCGTGTGTGTGTGTGTGTGTGTGTGGCCTAGTATATGGAATCGTGGCTATCGGCTGCATACTGCCAGGCCATCGTTAGCATCAATCAGTCGGTGCGCGCCTGCGCCTCGTCGCTGCCCAGCAGCTCACGCTTGAGACCGAGGCCCAATGGGAGGCTCATCGCTGGCGATGTGGGTGAGGTTGCCTCGTTAGACTCCTCTCCATGCTGCTCACGCTCTCGCTCTTGCTCGCGCTCCAGCTCGGTGGCCTCTTTGCCATTGGTAGAGAGCGAAGCCGAATTGGACGAGTGCATGATGACGCTGGCGCTCTCCATGGGCGAGGCGGCGCGTGCCGGTCCCGGGGAGTAGGGCGATTCGGGTCGCTCTTTGCGTGCCAGCGACAAGTCTTCTACCTGATCGTGATCATCCTCATCGTCGGCATCGCGCTCCTCCTCAATGGCCTCGCGCTTAATCATGCGCTGTTCGTGCTTCTCTTCCTCCTCGGCGTAATGGCTGGGCGAGCGTGCTGCATGCCCATTGGAGCCCTGCGGACTGCTGGACATGCGATTGGCTGCAGCATGAGCAGCAGCTGCCAGTGCCATGGCATGCAGCGCCTCACGGCCGGCTATGTCGCCGCCACGATTCTCCAGCGCCTGCTGCAGGAAGGCGTGGTCGAGCAGCGCTGCTGCGGAGTGTGGAATCGTGGGCGGCATGCCGTGATGCGAGTGTCCACCGGACTGACCATGTCCATGACCATGACCATGTCCCAGCTCCTTCGGCTCACGCTCCAGCTCCGTCTGGCCATAGTTGTGGGCAGCTGCGGCTGCAGCAGCTGCCGCCGAGTACGGAAAGGCGGCTGAGGACTCCACGCCGGGCGGACTGCGCTTGGGCGTGCGATGAGTGCCGCGGCCTGTGGTGATATTAAGCTTGCGCACCTTGTCGTACAGCGTGCGGCTGGGCAGCCCGAACTTGCGGCTAGCCTGCAGGGCGCTCATGCCCTCGCGCACGCACTGGATGGCGCACATCATGTCCGCTCGGGTGTATTGCTTGTAGCGCTTCCACTCGGGCTTCTTGCCAGTCTGGCCGCTGGACTCCTCGTCGAAGGAGCGATCCGTGTGTGGGGACAGCGGCTCCTTGTCGCCGCCATAGTCGGAGCCATTGAAGCTGTGGCTGCCCGCGCCACCGGATGCGCTCGAGCCATGATGATGTGTGGGCGTGGTCTTCTCGGCGGACTGCTTAACGCCGGGCAACAGCAGCTGGTTCGGCTGTGAGGAGTCGGCCGGATTGGCCTGGGCCAGCACATTGCGCAATATCGGCGTGTCCCGTGTCGTATTGAGCAGCATGCTCGAGATGGCCGACAGCTTCTTGCGCTTGAGCGGATTCATATCGGCAGCGGACTCATAGACAGAATTGAGCATCGCAGCGGCAGCGGCTGAGGGTGAGAGAGGCCATTGGCCAGCTTCGCCGGCAGCTGGATGCGAGCTGGTGTGTGTGGGTGTTAGTGGTGCCTCGCCAGCGGCAATGATGGGATTGATGGCTCCGCCGGAGGCCGAGAAGCTCGTGTATGGCGTCTGATAGCTGCCGAAGGGCGGCGGTGGCGGCGAGCAGCTGCTCGAGATGGCGGCACTGGGCGATATGTGTGTGGACGTTGAGATCACGGAGGAGGAGTTCAGCTGGCTGTGATGTGCTTGATGCTGGCCATAGTTGCTATCGGCGCCACCGACTGAGCTTGAGCCGGAGCCATTGAGAGGCTTGCCGGACGACGCCGAGGAGCTGGAGGTGGGCGCCGAGTGCTGTGGCTGCTGGACGTGGTGCTGATGGTGGTGCTGCTGCTGCTGCTGATGTGGCACCTGGTGGTGCTGCTGCTGTTGATGGTGGTGGTGCTGGCCAAGCGGTGCACCTGTGCTGCTCTGGAACTGCGAGCTCTGTGTACGCTCGTCGGAGATGCTCGTCGCCTTGTGATTGAATTTCATCAGATTGTCGTAGAGGCCCTTCACCTGCAGCTCCTTGGCGGTGCGCAGAATCTCTGGCTCCTGGCTCTTGGTCACCGTCGTCTCACCTGTGTACATGTACTGCAGCAGGGCGGCGATTTCGAAGCCCTTGACGCCCGGCAATATGATGCTGCACTGATCCTGCGGCACATCCTGCAGTATGGCCTGAAAGTAGGGCGAGTTGGCGGCGAGGACAACGCGATGGGCCTTGAACTGCTCATCGTCGACGACCAGGGTGCAGTCCACATAGCTGCCCACCTCGTGCAGGGCGTGCAGAATCTGGACCAGATTCGTCTGATGATTGTTCCAGCGCAAACAGTACGTTTGACCCTCGTTGCTGGCAACGGGCATGGGCCCACCCATCTCGCCGCTGTGGCTCTGACTGTGGCTCTCCCTGTGGCTGTGACTATGGCTGTGACTGTGACCGTGACCGTGACCGTGACCGTGACTGTGACCGTGACTGTGGCTGTGACTGTGGCTGTGCCTGCGATGCCGTTGACGTTGCTGCTGGGCTGGGCTTAGCGGTTCCGGCTCCTCGTCCGGAGCAGTGTCACTGCTGCTGTGATAGGCGCTGTTCAGGCTGGTGAACGCGGCGCTCAGCAGTGTGGGCGAGTATGAGGCAAGATGCTTCCTCACCTTGAGCGCCAGCTTAAGGCTTACGAGTCACCAGTTGTCTGTTGTTCGTTTACCAACCACAAGCATCAATGAAGCGAAGGGCAAACAAAGAAAACGACAGAGAGAGAGAGAGGGAGAGAGAGAGAAAGAGAAGCAATTAGTTTATGCTGACAAATCAGTTCCAAGTCAAGGAGTTCCCAATGCCCCCTGAATAATTTGCAAAGACATTTGGAACTGCCAAAAAGAAAACCTGAAGCGAATTTCGCATGGGTTACTATAATCTAAATATGAACTCACATTAAAATTGGCAATGAAAATAGGCTGATAGGAGCATAGAGCATAGGAGTAGAGAACTGTCAGGGAAACGATATTGTCTGAATGCCTAGCTGTTTGGTTGACTATGCTATATATAGGATTATGGTAGTCGGTAAGGATATGTGGATGTGGATGTGGATGTGGAAGTGGAAGTGGAAGTGGATATATATGTAAGGAATAATCATATGAATATGAGCGTGGATAGGGTTAAGGAAAGCTGGCTAGATGCTGATAGGGATAGGGATAGGAATAGGGATGGGAATGTGGATGTAGATATGAGGAACGCTTTGATATATTTGATAAGGTATAAAATAGATGTTGATATTTCATAATTTGATGAGGGATGCAATAGATGTGAATAGAGATACGGATATGAATGTGGAAGTAGATATATGGATAAGTAAATGGCTCTGGGAAGGGCTATGAGTATGCAGTAAATATAGATAGATGCAGCTAATAATATATACTAAGAGTAATATAATATAATTGAAAAATATATAAGGCATAAATAAAATAATTCCTAGAGAATATCTCTAATATGATGATATGATATGAGCTAAACGATGCCAAAGGCTAGTCTAGAATCTGATTGACAAATTGGCATTGCAAACAGGATGTGGAATACATGAAGTTATGGTGCTGCTCTGGCAGATCTCTGCTGGCAGCGCTGCCTCGCAGTCAGGTGTGCAAAAATAATGTGTATTTGAGGCTGGATGACGCCCACCTGCCCACGAGCACGCAGCAGCTTACACGAATTTCCTCAGCCATTTCATTGCAAAAGTTGGGCTTTTTTTTGGCGGAAAATCTTCGCTTTTTTATTTTATATATAAATTTTGTTTTTTTTCTTCTTTTTTTTTAAATTTATGCCCAAACGCCACCCTGCCAAGTTTTATGCGCCATAAAAAAGTGAAAGCGCCTTTGCCAATGGAAACGATGGGAAGAGAATATTAAGAAGGATGGCCAGGGGTGGGCGGAGGACGCCGGGTGGCCGGAGTGGGAGGGTGGCAGAAAATACGCGGATAACAGCAAAAAAAAAAAAAAAAAAAATGAAAAAAAAAAAATGGGGGAAAAATATGCAAACATCCCTCGGAAAAAACGAAAAACGTGTGCGCGTATTTTTCCGGCTGCTTTTCGCGCGTTTTACTTTACATATTTTGTATTTTTTTTTTTTTGTGACTGGAAAGTGGAAAGCGTCACACACACACACACACATATGAAAACAAAAAACGTAAATGAAAAACTTGCAATAATTTGCTTTACGGAGTTTTCATTCATTTCAGTATTTTTTGCTCTCGTTTCATATATATATAAATATATGTATATTCATATATTCTTTTCCTGTTTTTCTTCGAGCCAGGAGCGAGGGTGTGGGTGTGCGTGTGTGTGTGTGTGGCTGTTCTTCGAGGCGCGCTGCAGTCGCGAAGTGGTTGCTCGTATTTCAATTTGAAACTCGTTAGAAATTGGTTTTCCCTCTTTTGTTTTTGGCATGGGCCAAGGCGCTCAAGTGCTTGCCATATGTTGAAGGATATGCAGGATGCCGCTGGCCGATGACCAGAGTGTGCGGCATATGTTGGACATGCGTGCGATGGCCCATGTGTTGCCAATAGGCGAAACGAACCGTTGGAGTTTCGTGGAACAACAGGTAAGAAGGAAAACCCGATGCTGCTCCACTTGCAGGCGATCGCAAATGCGACGTAGTTCGATATGTATATACAAAAAAACAGAGTCTAAAAATTGGCCAGGATAATGGCAAATAAATAAAAAAGAGGAACAAAACATTAAAATGTCGACAGCCAGACAATGGGAAAACAATCAACCGGCATTGTCTGTCCCGCTGAAGTGCGGAAAATGCGCAAGACGTTGCCTTTTGTCTGAGATCCCATTATTGCCGAGCCAAAGCGGATAATGCGGTAAGAATCGAGCAACCTGCCAAACGATCCCATGAGAGGGAGGGACACACACACAGAGAGAGAGAGAGAGCGGCAGTCAGACAGACAGACAAACGCTATGCAGGTAGCAGAGCAGCGTTCGTAAATGCGTTCGCAAATGGGCAACGCATCAACGCCTCGCTGTCTTATACGGCAAAAGTCTTATACGCGGCCGATCGGCGCAGCTTTTTGGCGAGCTTTCAACAACAGCGCTTTAACAGCGGGCGCCATTTTGTTCAAAATTTTGATAAGCAAACGTCATTGAAACGAAATGCACTTGGAAACCGGTTTTTGGATTTTCCAGTTTTTTTTTGTTTTTTTTTTTTAAGTTGACGGCCCTTTGGTATTTTTATATTTTTTACACGTACCCAAAAAAAAACACAACTTTTAATTGCGAAATTGTGCGTAGAGCAGACTTTAAGTTGAAAACAATAAATCTAATCAAATATATTCTTTTAAAAACTAATTTAATTTGGTATATCAAAATCTTACCACAAAAATGGTTGCAATTGGCAATTGAAGCAAAGTTCAATTGCAAAATGACACTTTTTAATGAATTATTGAACAAGTTTTTGTTGTTGTTATTTCCATGCAAATTGTGTTCCTTTTGCCTTGTTTTGCTAACTTCTGGCGCTTCACATTCAATAAGAAAATGTTGTTGATTTTTGCTAGGATTTCCTTTTCAAGTTCGTTAATTATAAAATATTGCAATAAATTTTGTATTTGATTCACACACGCACACAGAGCCACTGAAAAACAATCCCAAATGCTGTTTACAGTTTATCCAATTGTTGCTATTTTTTAATTTTTAAATATTTTATTATTTTTGTTTTTTTAGATTTTGTTTGGAGTGCCCAAAGAACTGCGACACGTACGAATTTTGCGTTTTTTTTGTTTTTTGTATTTTTCTTATATTTTTGTTGAATTTTGCGTGGCACGTTGTTGCAGATTCGAGCGCTCAAACTTGAATAAAACTGCCACGGTGCTCGTATGCAGCAAGTCATTGAAAACAAAATTTCCCGAGCGAGATAGCGCGCACATTTTCAAACACACACACACATTCGCACACACACACACACATGTACATAGAGCATAGAGCAGAAATATGCCTCTCACACGCACGCACTTCCCCTGCGCTCACTCACATACACACATATAACACTCGCTAAGGAAAAGCCACAAAACTGTGCTACGGCTCGGCTACAACCCTCTTGCTATCTCGCTCACTGTATGGCGGCGCAGTCGACGCAGTTGCGACGCGCGTCGCTGTCAGCGTTGCAGTCTGCAGCGTTTGTGTGTGCGTTTTTGCGCTGCGCTCGCCGCGTGGCTGGCTGTCTGTGTGTGCGTGTGGGTGAGGCTTGCATATGGCGGCTGCTGCTGCTATTGGCACCCAAGAGAGTAACCTGTCCCTGTGCATGCGTGTGTGTGTGTGTGCTTGGCTTGTATATGTGTGTGTATGTTTCAGCTCTTTTTGGCGTATGTGTAAAAATAAAAAGTGTGGCGGCTGCATTTTTTTTCATTATTTTTTTCATTTTTTCGTTTTTTTGTTAAACTGGCCAAAGTTGTCCAACTGGCTGCAGGTTGTGCGCATGTGTGTGTGTGTGTGCGCTGGCAGCATAAACTGGTTAGCTATACTGCCTAGCGTCGACGAATGAGAAACCCTTTTTCTTTATTTCTGGTCTTTTGCCTTAGCATCAGTTAATTTTTTGAATTTCAACTAATTATGCAAGCCATAAAATGGCAATCTGCTAAGCGCATAAAACGTTTAGTAGGTAGAAGGGAAAAAATTAAGAAAAAGAAGCAGTAGAAGAAGAAACGGACATTTCAAATTGAAATGGGACAATTTATTTGGCATTTCGCTCAAGTTATGCAAATTGAGTTTAGAAACCTTAAGACATGCCAGCGACCTTCAGCAATCAATAGCCCTTTCAATGCGATGCAATTGATGCACTTTTTGTTGTTGTTGTTGTGGCTGTTGTTGCTGCATAGAAAGGGTAGCTCGAAATTTGCATATGATTTGGTTGATTCTTTTTCTTTTGTTTTTTATTCATATGCAAATTAGTTGGCCTTGTAACGGCCAAAACGCGCAAAAGTCTAGATGACGTCACAACTGTCAGCTGTAACTAAACTCAAGTGAAGCTGCTGCGGCTTTTAATTAAAAAGAGTGCACATATGTGTGTGAGTGCGTGTGTGTGTGTGTGTGTGTAATGGAATTGCAGCAGTTATAGCGCGCTGCGATTCGCTGATACTCGCACTCACTCACACACATGCACATGCATATTGCATACACACACGCACACACATGCACGCATTCAGCATCCGCAACAGTCGCGCATGTGCAACTGTTGTGCTCTCGCTCGCACACACGCAGCCTGCTATGGCAACAGTTTTTATTAGTTTTTAGTTGCGACTCTTTTTTGCGGCATTTCTTGCTCAGTTCAGCTCGCTTTAATTACATAATTATGCTCATTAAAAGAGCTGTTTTTTTTTGCTTTTTGTTGATTTTAGAATGCTGTACCTGCGTCTAGTTGGCAATTGGCTCTTGTTGCACATTGTGCATCATTAATTTCTCCTCCTACTACTCCACCTCCTGGCGCTGCTTTTGTGGTCGCTGCTTTTTGTTGTTTATTTTTTTTTTAATACTCGCCTGATTCATTAATCATGGCCGGGAAATTAAGGTCAACCGCATTTACTAGACTATTTCGACTGACGTTTTTGGCAGACCCTTTGCTTGTTCAATACAGATTTCTATATGCTATAGACTACATAAATACATACGTACATATGTATATACATATATGGTATATATGTATACATACATATTTTTTATGCAGCCAAATCTGAATTTCAAACTAAACTAGTTCGCAAGTGCATTCAACTCTACGAACTGCTGATAAAAAAGAAAAGAAAAGAAAAAAAATAAATATGAAAAAGGCAAAGCATAGAAACACTTTAAAACGAATATAAAATACTCTACTCTAAATTTTTATTTAAATTTTAAATAATGGTCTCATATCAATACCCATTTCATACCTTAAGAACATACAATATATAAGAACATAATTATTCCAATAAATAAATAAATAAAATAAGTGCTTAGCACTGCTATTGAATACTCTTCATAGCTTAAGTTGAAGTAGGATTCATTTAAAAAATATAATTATTTTGGTTTATTCTTTTTTATCATTTAAGAAGCACAAGTTTTTCATACGAAACCTATTAAAGTTAACTTTTATGCATATTAAATTAAATTGTTATCTAAAACCTTTTTATAATTTTTCATTTAAACTAAACAAATTTTTATTTAAAATAAAAAAAGTTTTATTATAATTCGAACATTTGTAATATTTGTAAATTTGATGACAGTTTCATAATACTCTTAAGGTGAGTGTATTAAATAAGTAATTGAAAAAGCTGCAGCGAACCGAACTGTGCCGACTTGCAACACACACATAATCTGTGGCATAATGTCTTCGAGCTCGTCCGTCCGTCCATCCGTCCGTCCGTGCGTTCGTCTGTCTGTATGTGCTGTGTTTGGCTCTCTCTAATCTTATCAGCAATGTTTTTCCTCGCCAGTTGCAGAGAAAGTTTTTCATTGCAGTTGCATTTTAGTAACTAGAATGCAGATAAGAGCTAGCGATTCAAAGGCCCGGAAACTGTAGAGAGATTTGCAGCCACATGGAGTTTTCATTTTGTAGCGGGAAAAACCCCTAAGGCGGATTATCCTCTATTGACTTTGCTGACTTCTTGACTCTATTTGCGCTAGCTGCGTGTGCTAATCACTCTGACTGACTATGACGAGATATAGTCATTATATGCATTATGGGAGATTAGCTCAACGCAGATCCGCACATAATCCAACCGCAGACAGAGTCAATGGGCAGGTAGTTAGCCCACACAGCAATTGCAATTCAATTGACCTTTGCAATGTCTTCAACCTCTGCCCATGCGAACAAAGCAACAAAAGGCGCCAAATCTCTTTGACTAAGCTAAGCAAATTGTTGATGGCAAATACATTTTTGCGATAAGTTTTAATCAGCTCTCGCTCTGGCTCTGGCTGTGGCTGCGACTCAACACATGTTCGAGGAATATGGAAAATTTATGATAGCTGAGAACTGAAAGGGTTTTTCTTTTTTATTTGTTTATTGAACGACGAGTTTTGCGAAAAAGTGCGAAAATTGTTCCAGGGAAAAAGAGTTTGCCCGTTTATGACCCTGCCATATAACCCTTCTTCTACTACTATTTGGCATCTCATTAACCATTGAGCAAAGTTTTTGGTTCTGAGAAAACGGCAAACAGGCAGATCGGCAGACCGACAGCGTCAGTTCATCTTCATTATCATTATCGAGCGGGGCTGACGTGAGAGCTCAATCAATGTCTGCTGCACCAAGGCATTTGTCACAGGCATATGCAAAATGCAAAATACGAAATGGAAAATGGAAATGCAATATGGAAAACTCGGCTCTGATAACCCTTCTTGGCTAACTCTTTTGTCTACCTGGAGCTGCTGCTCAAGTGCCGACTATCTTTGATGTTGAGAGTTTTCCGTAAATCTTATACAATTGGCAATTAGCGCGCTCAGCTCTAAACACACTCCAAACACGACTCTGTTTACTCGCCGTCCTAGCATATGCCGAAACAAAAACAGAAGCCGACAATCGACTGTCGACAATGCACCATGGACAATGGTCGTCCTGCCGTGCACAGGTTAACGTTTGCCTTCCGTTTCGTTCCGTTCTGGCCATAAATTGTGCATTTGCAGGCACTCGACAAACTCTTTCGCATTGCAATGCTAATGAAAGTGGAAAATGGAAATTGAAATGGAAATGGAAATGCCAAAATCAGGCGGCATAATGCTTTGAGGCGGCAGAGTTGAAAGTCTAGCTGATATAATTATATATTTTATTGTATATATTTAGTGGAGTCTAGCCAGATACCTTGGATTGCCATACATTTTTATAGATATTTGCATATAAATTGTATATGCATATATTTTATATATAGTTTATATAACTATTGTATATTTCATAATTTTTAAATTAAATTTGAAATTGCTAAAATTGCTAAATTTTATGAAAAATATACATATATGTATGAATATAATATCATATATATTTTTCATATATGAATATAATATCATATATATTTTTCATATATGAATATAATATCATATATATTTTTCATCAAATTTATTCTTAACAAATACATATATATGTAAGCTTAGACTAGAAATGGGCTGAGTCCAAATCTAATCTTGTCTCTAGTCTAGTCTAGTCTAGTCTAGTCGACTCTATTCCATTCTAATCAGAGTTAGAATTGTCTCTCACAGTTTTAACTATATTTCTAAGTGCATTAATTGTGAGCTTGCTAATAGTAGTTTTATTTTATATGCCTTAAATTCTGTGCAGAGCTCAGATATGTATGTTAGACTTTGCTTTTCGTCGCCTGCCCCTCGCCAACGAGCTCTCCATCGCCCCTTTCCCACTTTGGCTGACAAATGTTTATCCAAAAATTCGACTGGCGGAAGGGCAAAAAAAAAAAAAAACGAGAAAAAAATACGAAATATCTACCAAATATTTATTTTTATGTACATATAAACATGCTTGAGTGTATGTGTGTGTGTGTGTGTGTGTGCGTAAAGCAACAGCCAAAAAGCAAACAAAACTGCAGCAAACGTACAAAATTAATAAAAATGCAACAAAACTGGAAAACGAAATATATGAGTGTGTGTGTGTGTGTGTGTGTGTGTGTGTGTGAGTGGAACAACATCACGAAGCAGAGGAATTGAAAACGTTGAAAATTTATCGCGCGCGTCATTTTGCTGCAACTTCTAATGCGCGAGTGTATGTGTGTGTGAGAGTGAGTGAACGTATGCGTGTGTGTGTGCGAGCGAGTATGGAAAGCAGCACGTAGGCATAGAACCGGAGCTGTGCCGTCGCACAGACGACGACGACGTCGTGTTGGCGTCGATGGCAGAGCCGGTGGAATGGGCGGGGGGTAGGGAAGCGGCCATGGGCAGAGGAGGGCAGCGATCATTCGCGCTACGCATGGGTCATTGCACTTTTGCAGCGAGCACGCAGATACAGACACATGCACACACACGCACACAGTGACAGAGATACACGCGGAGATAGCAAAAGGCAACATTGCTCGCCAGTTGTATAAAAAACGTACGAAAAATTAGGCGAAAGCAAGAAGAGAGAGAAAGAGAGAGATGCAGAGCATGAGTGGGGGGTGGGGGAGTTTATATGACCAAGCCAGAGGCAGCCATAAATATTTGAAGCGCAGGCAGAAAAAAAAACACACACAGTTACATATACAAATGCACTTGGAAAAAAAGAAAAAGAGATAGAGTAGATTGCACTGAAATCAGAAATGAAAAACTTCGAGAACTTTGTAAGCAGCTTAAAGAGATTTTTCCAGAAAAGAAAAAAGAGTTACGAAAGGCAAAATATATTGATAAAACATATATTTAAAGCTATTTTCTATTGAGTCTCGCTAATGAAACCCTAAATTCTTCATGATTGGTACATTCTATGCTATAATTCTATAAGAATAAGAAAAATAATAAAATAAAAAAAAAAAAAAAATAAATAAATAAATAAATAAATAAAAAAAAGTTAAATATTCAAAAATTTTATATAATGATTTTTTTTTTTAATTTACAATTTATCAAATATATGTAACTTAATTTCTCTACAATATAAACATATAATTAAAACTTAAAATGTAATAAAATATAAATTTAGAATTAAGAACTTTTTGTTTATATAAATAAAATATATTGAAATAAAATAAATTGAAATTCAATTTAAATTTATCAATAATTATTAAACTTTAAAGTTTTGTATAATATATTTCACAGCTTTAGAAGTGATATATTCTACTGCACATTTTTAAATTTAAATATTAAAAAAAAAATTGAATTTTAATTAAATTTAATTTTGTCAATAATTATTAAATTGTTTATAATATTATATTTCACAGCCCTAGAAACTCTGTCAAGAAGTAATATATTTTACTGCACCATTTTATATTTAAATATTTAAAAAAAAAAATGGTATTTTAATTAAATTTAAAATTGTCAATAATTATTAAATTTAAAAAATTTTTATAATATATTTAACAGCTCTAGAAACTCAGCAAAGAAGTGATATATTTTACTGCACAATTTTATATTAAAAAAAAAATTGTATTTTAATTAAATTTAAATTTGTCAATAATTATTAAATTTAAAAATTGTTTATAATATATTTCACAGCTCTAAAAACTCTGCAAAGAAGTGATATATTCTACTATAAAATTGTATTTTAAATAAATTGAATTTTATCAATAATTATTAAATTTTTTATAATATTACATTTAACAACTGTGCAAAGAAATGCAATATTTGACTGCACATTTTTAAATATAAATTATAGAAAAAAAAAATGTATTTTAATTTAGCTTACAATATGCTAAAATACTCAAACTAAGCTTTAAAGAAAATTTAATTATATGAATTACAAAATTAATAAAAATTCTAATAAAATTTCTAGAATATTTCACTTCGCATAGTCAAGTCAAAGCTTGCCTTCACAACTTTTCGCTTAGTGTACGCACACACTGCGCATGGCCGTTGTTTATGATGGGCCCGAGGCATTGTTGCATTGCTGCGTCGACGGCGACGGCGACTGCGACTGCGACTGCGCGAGCAACTTTGACTTTGCATTGGGCGCCATTTTGTTAGTTGGCGCGTTAATTTCGCCTGCATTCACATGCTGACACACACACATGCGCTTTCTAAAAATAGGGCCCACGCCGGCGTTTGGGTTTATGTGCGCATGTATGTGCATGCTTACATGTATGTATGTATATATTTATGTACATATATCAGCTAGTTTTTGCCCCTACCATTGGCAATGCCATTTGTGCCGCCAACGCCACTCGAGTGTTGCAGTTGCAGTTGCCGTTTTGCTGCACATGTGGAAAACGAGGCACATTGAGCGAGTGAAGTACAGCAAGCAGAATGAACGGTGCATGCATGGGGTGCGTTTTCCATGTTTTTACCAAAAAATAAATATATATATACATACATATATCTAAACTAGAGACACGCACATTTCCCAAGCATTTTATTTTTAGCAATTTGAATGTGAACGAAATTATTTTCAAGTCCAGCACAATGAGAATTTATAGGGCTTGACTCGCACATATCGAGAGATGGATAGAGAGGGAGAAGAAGAGTGGGGGGGGGGGGGGTGAAGGCGAAGGCGTGGTAGCTGCTATATATACGTTGATTCTAGATTTACTTCATTTTCGAATACGAAAATGTTTGCTTCTAAGTGCAGAACTTACCTTCGCTCTATTTTGGCAGGGTATGCGTAGTCGTTGTTGTAGAGTTGATTGTCTATGTGTGTAGAGTTATGTATGCAGATATATACATATATGTAAATGTGCGTATATATATGTACATGTATTTATGTTCCGTTTCTTGTCGCTTTTTCACTTGCACTTTGCAGCTGTTTTTTGGCAAACTTTTTGTGATTTAGCCACGTGTCACGCTGTCTCACAGTCATTTTGCACATTATTCGGCATCTGGAAACTACATAGACTATGCTAATACACTACGATTCGCAGCGGGTTTCGCGCACGAGCTCGCGACGTTGGCGCCATTATGAAGAATAAAACGATAATTCAGCGCTGAGTTGAGGTTACGAGCTGCTTACAAGATTTTTGTCTTTTAATTTTATGGACCTGTAGCTGGGCGGACGGCTTGGTCGACGGTTAAAACTGACCTTGAGTAGACATAAAGTTACCAAGGTTCTGGGGGTCTGGACACTGGGCTCTGGGCACTGGACACGCTGTAATGTAATGGGTCGGATTGTTTGTCTGCCTGCTTGCCGGCCGACTAAATTTGTTTCTGTTTCTGGATGCCGTTGCTCAAATAACTGAATGCTGAGCAAAGCGACAGAGAGGCGGTAAAAGCTCCCCAATACATAGGTCTATATACACGCGTATGCCATGCTATATACTGGCCGACTATATACAAGCAACTGACTCATGGAATTGAGCAAAAAAAAAAAAAACAACCGAAATTTTTTACATTACAACAACTAGTTATTTATGCTATGGCATAGTCGAGGGGAGGTGGAGAACAGCAAAAGCTCGCGACCAGCATAAAATTATCAAGCAGCCCTTTTTCAGAGAGGGAGAGAGGAAGTGAGGGAGAGCGAGCGAGAGAGAGAGAGATAGAGAGAGGGAGAGAACATTTAGATTGACGCTCTCTGAATTCTACGAAACCAAAAAAGCATTTTGCAAATAACAAAAAAATGAAAACAACAACAACAACAAAAATGGAAAAACAAGAACCGACATTTGGTCGCCGCTTTATCTGTAGAACTTTTCAGGGTCACTTAATTATTACACAATTTTTGTTTACAGCGAAAAATATAAAAATTGTTGTCGCTGGCGAAAATGAAAAAAAAAACTAAGCCCTTGTATGTGTGAGTGTGTGTGTGCGTGTCAGCGATTCTGTTGTTTACAACGAAAACAAATTTCATTAATTTTGTTGTTTTCGTCGTTTGTAGCTGTGTCAGGGCCAAGCGAAAAAAAAACTATTGTAAGTGTTTGTATGTAAATACGGAAGATCTAGTTCTCAATGCTAGAATATAGATGTAAATATTTAATTGATTGGCATTTATTGCGTTACAAATGTGTTGTTTCCTTTATTTTTTATTCTGCACAGCTAATCTCAATTTTCTGCGCAATTTCTCCCACCTCCAACAAGAACAAGAACAGACGCAACAAGTTACGTCAACGGCAAAAGCCGGGCGGGGCATATTATGTGCTACTATAATAGACAGAAAGCACGTTAAAAAGCTAAAAAAAAAAGAGTAGAGAAAAGAGCAAAAACAAAATAACAACACGAGCAGAAAACGCGTCGCTGCGCTGTCCCTAAACTTGAACTTGAAATACTGCGAAAACAAAATTCAAGAGCAAAATGCCGGCAAAAAAAACGCAAAAAACAAGCCAATAACAATAACAAGTATGCTATCGATAGCAGTCGCCGACTATGCTATACCCTGTCAACGTTAAAAACGTGCAGTTTAACACTATTTGCTATTTCTACATACTACTATTTCACATTCATTTCATTATTCATTTAACTACTTTGCATAAAGTCAAATTTAAATTATGTTTAATCAGCGTCTTGCTGAAGAGTGTTGCCACATATCATACTCAGCACTCTACCCTTTCACAACTTCATTGTCTAGGGTATGCAAAATAACAGCTCTCTATCTTTCACTCGGCAGCAGAGCCGATAGCGGCCGACGCCAACCGAACCTAGCCGAAGCTTTCAAATGCAAAATTGCGATTCGGCTCTCGCACTCGCGAATTTGCGAACCGACCAATCAGCTTAACTGGGAAACGAAAGCTGCCGCTATGTTCGCACACGCATATATGCAAGCATATATGTACATATGTATATACGCATATATTTTCGCTCGCTTTTGCTTATTTTTGGCACAGATAAGTCGCCATTTTCGCGCAAAAACTTACTCAAAGCTGACGCCAGCTAGTGGAAAAAAAACTTGTCGCTGCCTGGCGGCGTCGTTCTATTTATTTACTATTTACTATTTCGCATGTGTGTTGTTGATTAGGTAAATTGAGCGAAGAACCAAGAGAAGAACCACGTGGTCTTCGCTTGAGCAAAGCTTTCTGGATGAAGAGCACGCTGGAACTAGCTGGCGCATAAGTCTAGTTCGTGAGATAGTTTTGTGCGAGAGTTAGCTGAATTTTGATTAATTAATTGAAGTATATTGTTAATTGAAATTAATTAATTATTTATTCACGATTACATATGTATGTATATTAAATTTATTAATAAAAATATTGCTAGGCTTGCCATAATTATGTTTATATTTAAGATATAGTTTATTTATATTTCAATTGATATTTTAATTTTTACTATACCTTTGCATGTGCCAATATTTTGGCAGATCTCTTTACAGACTTCTATGCAAAAATAGCTTTTGGCGTGCTTTCGCTAACAGTGAGGTTCATGTCTTAGCTGATAGAATTTATAAGTGTTGTAAGCTCATAGAGATCAGCCAATGAAGAACGCTCCACAACAATTGCCCAACTGTCAATAATTGCTATATAGCCAATTGTAAAGATCGCGTTATCCGCTTTCCCAAGCCAACGGCAACCTGCTGCATTACAGCTGCTACTCTCCACCCCTACTCCAACTCTTCGACTGACTTGCAACATGTTTCTATCCGTATCGTGTGACTTTTTCTTCAAATCAAAAAGTTAACTTTTCCCAGGGTCCCGCATGCGTGTGCCTGTGTGTGTCTGTGTATCCTGTTGCTCGTGTCCTGCACGCATACCCAAAACCAAATATAATAATAAGACTCCGCCGCCCCTGCAACAGAAGCAGCAATCAATTTGTGCATTCGCTTTGGTTTTTGCCTGCTCAGCGATCTTTCCCTGTTTATATCCTTTTCTTCTGTCTCTGCATTTGTATGCGTGTGCGTGAGTGTGTGTATGTGTGCCATAATTTCTCGTCATTCTCCTGGCATTCTCTATTGTTGAATCTCTGCTCGGTTATTGAACTATTGATTCCCTTGCATTTTATTGTTCGATTAGACGGCGCACAGGTGATAATTTTGTTGTTGTAGATTTGGCTGTTGCAACAAGTGAATGCTGCCACAATGTTGATCGCATTAATATACACCTTTGGCAAGCTTCTAAAATACAGTGTGGATGCATTTACCTGTTTCTTGCGTTGGCTCCCCCTTCAGACTAATGTAATGCAATGCGCATTGCTGACGATCGTTCAGTTTACTTAAGAAATTTTCACACATTTTTCAAACGTCTCGAACGGCCGGCCAAACAACTAAGTCAACAATTGCACGGCAGGTAAGAGAGCCAACAGAAGGCAGCTCAACTGTTTGGCCAACGCACTACGTGAAGATTCTGTTGGCCAAGTTCTTCTTCTCAACAGGCGCAAATTATTTTGACAAGTGGCCGAAAAATTGTCGAGCATTGTTTAAGGAACTACATATGTATGTATGTATGTATGTATGCACAGTATAGAAACAGTAAATACAACAACAACAATAGCAATAGCAAATGCAACACTAACAATATATTCTGTTGATTTGGCTGGGACGATCTTTTCATTTTTTTTATTTTTGAGTGGCAGCGGCTATTAAGCCAGACCCGAATCTTTGAGTGGCATAAGAGACAGAATGTCTCTGCTATTGAATAAATATTGCGGCTCATTAATTACAATCCAAGTGCCACACACACGCACACGTACATACATTAATAAATATGTGTGACCCTCTGACAATTGATTAATTTCAAATGCAATTGACATTAAATGCAATTGCAATAACGCAACAAACGCAATTTATTTGCATTGACTAAAGTTTCGCTTTCTATCTCTTTTACTCTTTGACAATTTCAATAACTGAGCAAACACAATTTATTGCCCCTGACAAATGTAAAGCAAATGCATATGTAAAACAGAGCACAGCAAAAAGCTTTATAGCTTTATAGTTGCATCTCGCTCTTGCTAATTGAGCGGGCATAATTGCAATGCAAAAGCAATTTATTGCTAGTATTTGTCTCTCTCTTGTCTTCAGCAATGCTCTGCCAAAAGCAACGGATCTTTTTTTGTTCACTTGTTCGCTTTACTCTCTTCATTTGTTTCGTAACGTTGAAGAGATTCGCGTGTTCAAATTAATGAATATAACTATTTTTGTATACATTAAATGGAACCATGAGATGGCTGCTATTGGGATATTTAACATAACTGTTGCTGGAACTGTTTATAATAATGCGTATGTACATATGTATGTATGTACATACACACACGCATGTCTATAAGGTAAGACGAATGTTTATTTTGCATTTATGATCATAAATATAAAGTATGGTGTATTGCATATGTACATGAATGCATACATAAGTATGTATGCACATGTTTATGCGTATGTATGTGTGTAGTTGTGGTACAGTCGCTGCTCAGTCAGTTGGTGCAGCCGGAAATCGCTAGCAATTGCACGTTCGGGTCTCCTGTGCGTGTCTTCAACATTGTGTTTGTCTATGTTTTTTCTACATTTTGGAAATGCGGCAACAGCAATAGATACACCAACAACAACAGCAGCAGGAGCAGCAGCAGCGCTGCTTTGGTAGAATAACAAATAATTAGCATTAACCACGCAATTGACTGCAGCCGCGGCAGCGACTGCGGCAGAGGCAGCAAAAACGGCGATTTGAGTGCAATGTGCACAGCTCAAACAGCATAAATACACGAAACGCACACACTCGCACATTCACACGCACACGAATGCACAGAACTGAACTCGTACAAACATAGACGAAGGCGATGACGAAGACCACGAAAACAGACGCGAACGCCAATCAAGCGAACAACAACAACAAGAAGAGCATAAGCAGCAGCAGCAAAAGCAACAAAGATAATACGTTTTCGGAAATGTCAACAAAACGAAGAACGAAAACAAATTGTGTAAAAGTAAAAGAAATGCCAAAGTTGTGCTCACAAGAGAGAAAGAGAGAGGCGAGCGCAAATGCAAGAGCGAGCGAGAGCCTGAATGCGCCAGCATGGAACGTGGGCGCAGTGCTACGTTTTATTTATTTATTTTTTTTTACTTGATCAGCAAAGATGGCGGCGTTGGAGCTGCACATACGAAGAGGCCAACTGGTAAAAATGCAAATAATTGAAGAGTCGAGAACGCTCAATTCGTTCAATTTGATCTGTTCACATGTACTTGTTACTCACTTGGGTTCTCGAACTAGATCAGCTGGTTTATTAGCTTTTATTAAATTCTATTTTGTTTTTAAATGCAATTTAATGACAATTAATTAAAAGATATGTATTTTTGTGGAGTTCTATTCTCGTGTTTTCCGCTCAGTTGTTGGGTTCATTAACTTGTTCAAATGAACAAAATAGCATGCATATACATACATACATACATACATACATGTGTATATCTGTCGGAGTGTGTTTGTGTATGTGCGTAGCTGCTGCTCATTTATGCCTCATGTGGCGCAATGGCGGCCCTACGTCAACATAAACTGAAGTTTTGTGCTAGCTTGTCTGCACGCCGACCAAAAAATGGAAAAATAATAATGTGTGAGGGGCATTCAAATTAGGAAACGATTGCATAATTGCCACTATGCCAGAATGTACTCACAATATGTCTTATTGACTGTGTCTAATTCAACCACAAAGGTCAACAAGTCACAACAATGATCGTCGGAGATCTGCTGACTGACACACGTCCAGCATACGGCGATCCTGCAAATAAAGGAAGCCCGAAAACGAAAGTGAAAGGACATCGCAATAAGTCCGAGGCGCAAGGACAATAGCAAGCGTCTGACACACGTACAAGCCAAACGAAGCCAAGACAAAAGAGAATGGATCTGCTTGGGCATCGCAGAGAATAGCACACAGAAATGCGACAATTCAAACATATTTCGAGTCAAAAATAAAAGTATAAGAAAAAAAAAAAAACAAATGCCAGGCTATCTATTGTAATTGGATCCTTTTCGAGATCCTTGCGCGTGTGAAGCACGACGAGTGCGCGTTTTCATTTCATTTTGGCTGTTTTTGTTTCTCCTCTGCTGCTGCTGTTGTTGTTGTTGTCTTGTTGTTTATGGTGGTGCCGCTGTCGCGTAAAAAATACCCAAACCGTAACCTATCCCTCGTCAGCGCCCCCCTCCACCAGGCTCACACTATCTCTGGCCCTTATTTGATGAGATGTCCTCTGGTGCATACGGGTCGCCAACTATGGCGTCTAATTTATGCCAAATATGAGACTAGTTAAAAAACCCTACAAACACAAAAACATAGAAGAAAACATTGAATGTTTGCTCTCAGTGTAATTTAAGCGCGCGACTCTTTATAGCATGTTGCATATTCAGGAGTGTATCATAGACTCTTTATAACAGATCTGTTTTATTTGATGCCATATAAGAGACTATAGATGACATATACTCTTAATGTTTGTCTTTTGCTATGTTGCTGCTTGCATATTGCTTGAAGACGTTGTATTTTGTGACTGATACTATGTATCTAGAAAAATATCCTTTATAAAAATTATTATATAATTTCTTTTATATATTTTTTGACTTATTTTAGTAGTCACACACGAAAAAGTCTTTTGTCATTTGTCTATTTCAAGGAGTTTTCTATGTTGCATATTGCATGCCCCTGGTCATAATTTATGGATCAGCTTGTCTTTGATGGACTTGAAAGGGTATCTAATCTGGCTTAAATAAATATTTATGCACATATTCTATATACATATAGTTCACTACAGTTGTGCAGGCGATAAGGATCTATTTGATAAGCAAAATAAACGTAAAACTTTGCAACTGCTTGGTAAAAAACATATACATACATATGCATATGCCACATCTATGCATATGTATATGTGACTGGCTAAACATAAACATCAATAAGAGAAGTAAATATGTGACAGTCGAGTCGCACTGACTGCACAATACTCGTTGGGAAAAAAAATAAAAACTATAATAACAACAATAATATTAATAATAATAATAGTAATAATAATATAATAATACTGATAGGTTATTATAATAATAATGATAAGTTAAATAAATAAATATACAAAATAAAATAAGTAAAAAAATGAATTAAATAAACTGAATTAATAAACTGAATTAAATAAACTTTTTTGGGAAAATTAAATACAATAATTATTTTTTTTTTTTATTAATTTAATCGTGTGCTCTAAATGAGCGTTACCCTCTGTGTGCCTGCGTCCACGTCGTACTTCTTACGCCGCAGAATCTTTTCGGCGAAGTCACAGACTTTTTTCCATGCATCTATGCTGCTGCACATTCGCTGAACTAATGTCTCTACTTTGACATCACCGACTGTAGCTGCCAGGTCGATTCTTTCCTTCGACCACCTTTTGCAGTTGAAGAAAGTATGTTCTGCATCGTCCGTTGCATGTTCGGTATGACTGCTGCTATCACAGTCACGGCAGCCCCAGAGACTGTGCGGTACGCCGATGTTATCCTTAAAGCTGCTCTTCGTTGCATTATTATTATTATTATTATTAATATTAATATTATAAGAATAATATTAATAATAATAATATTAATAATAATAAAAATAATAAGAAGTTACATAAATAAATATGAAAAATTATAAAATAAATAAATAAATTAATTAAATAAACTGACTGCACAATACTCTTTGGGAAAAATATAAAAACAATAATAAAACAATAATAATAATAATAATAATAATAATAATAATAATAAAATAATAACTACAAAGTAATTATAATAATAATAATAATATTAATAAGTTAAATAATAAATATAAAAAAAGTATCATATAGAGATTTATCTGTAAAAGTAGAACCGCAGCTAATCAACTATAAAAATTTTTAATTTGATTTTTTCTTCAGCAACAAAGTTGTAGGTTCTGCTATATTTTATTTAAAATTAATTTGTCTTTGTATTTTGGCAATGAAATTGATAGTTTTTCCAGTCTTGTGTAATATAACTATAGGAGCTTAAATATACATAGAAATATTGCTCTATAAAGTGCTCAGATAGAAGCTCAAGTCTGAGGTCTTCAAAGACACAAGCAAATATTTAGCAATATTTAATATATATTACAATTAAGACAAGCACAGATGTTATAATAGACGTCAGTTGTAATAGGCGACAATTACTTCAAGTAAACCCAACACTGCACAAAGCCAATATGCTCGCCTTGCAGATTACGCAAGTGTAAAAAAAAGGCGCGGAATGCAAACTGGGGGGTGGCGTGGCACAACAGCCACGACTTTTACGGCCTCTGTTGCAGCTAAGCTTTGGCTTCGCTTTTGCTTTTGCTTTTGCTTCAACCCCTCGGACGAGCAGAGTAGGGGTAGCATGAAAATAAAAAAATTTGCATGCTGCTCTTGCTGCTGCAAAATTACTAGATACAGAGAAACGTGCATGAATGTGTGTGCGAGTGTGTGTGTGTGTGTACATGCCACACGCAACGTACTCCACATTTATGCGTAATAATGTCTTTGCCATGTGCGAGGGGTGAGGCAGGGTGTGACGGGCGAGTGTATTTGGGGTGTTTTCGATAAGTACTTTACGAGACACAACCCTCGTTTTGCGGATTTTTTTATGGTTTTGCCCAAAAGGAAGCCAACAACAACAACAACAACAGCAACAACAACAAGAACATGCATCAAAGTTCACTTTCAATTCGCCCGGGTGGTTAGGGCTGTGCATATTCCAGAGCCTCTAACGGTGGTTGCTCACCTCAATTTCTAGTTCCTGTTCCTGTTCCTGTTTTTGCTATGCCCATTTCTGTTCCTATTTTTTTTTTGCTTTTTGCCCCCTGTGAAAGCAGCGCTGCGCATTGGCTGATGCTTGCAATTTTATGGCCATGATGAAGGTTCGATCGGTGTTTTGGCAAATGCAATTGGCGATTTTGCAAGTTTTCACTGTGGTGGTTGTAGCAGATAAACTCCGGGAACGAGTGGTTGGAAAACACCAATGGGAGGAGCTGAGCGGCCAGAACTGAAGTCAAAAAGTTGCAGATTTTGAAAAGAAAATGGCGAAAATGTAGAGCAGAAATTGCTGAAATTGCAAACTAAAGAAAGCTTAGCTCGCAAAGAAAAGAAATTGATAATAGTAGATATTATATAAAAGATATTTGTCTGCCCTAAGCCCAAGCGCATCAGGTAACCAAAAGGTACAACACAAGTTCCTTGGCCGACCCAAAAGGAATTTGCATATTATTCGCTTGGTCTGAAAGATCGGGTCAGGAAATTATGTAAATTAAGTAAATCAATCGAGAACTAAATGAATATCGATCAAAATTGATTTGTTGCCCGTTGCGATGTAACCCAAACAGAAGCACACACACACGCACACCTTTGCAGGGAAATACCTGAAAAGTGAGCAAAGGCCAGGGACGTAGTGCTAGCCAAGGAGTTGCGAGAGAGCGTGAGAAAGTTTTCTCAATGTTTTTGCACGCATAATTTACATAATTTTGCCTGGCCAAATACGTATTGCTATTTCCCAATTCCATTTACGATCTTATGCAAATTAGCGCTGTTTGTTGTTGTCCCTGTTCAACCCCCCGGCCAGCATTGGGCCGGGGCTGAGAGTGCGAGCGTGCCAGCATGCTGTGAGATCCGGTCCTAGCGCCGTCCACTGTGCGCATAATTAACCCCTGCCGTTCGCTGATTGTCTTCGGGATGTCTTCTGTCTGGTTTTTCCTTCTTATCGAGTTTTCAACGAATTTCCTAATTTCACTTTCGTTTCGTTTCGTTTCGTTTTGCGCTTAGCATTTCGCATATGCAAATTAGAATCTTTTGCCCATTGGCAACCCTTTTTCCTTTTCGCCAAAGTGAAAATCTCTGCTGTTTATGCAAATTTCCATAGTTTGTTGGCTCGGAAAACCCTGATCATCGTTGTCGCTCCAATTTCCGTGCTGAGCCTCAGCTAGGTGTCAGGTAGGCAGTGCTCAGCTCAGCGCATCGTGAGAAACTCTTCAGCATTTGCATAATTTTTCGTGAAAATTCGCTCAGCTACGTGATCTCTGTATAGAGATGCAGAGATGCAGAGATGCACTTCATAGAGATTCCCCCAGTCGCAAAAAAAGACAAGACAGCAGACAAGCAGGGAAAGGAAAAGAGCATAAATAGTTTTGCACGTTGAGTCTTAAATATTTATTTCAATTTTAATGCAAATATTAGTGATGCGCGCGCGTGTGAGTGTGTGCGTGTGTGTGTGTGTGCGTGTGTGTGTGTGTGCGTGTGTGTGTGTGCTTAGTGGATGCGCCCATTGTGGCGTGGCTTCTCGGAATCGCTGCTTTCGCTCGAATCGCTGTTGCTGCTCGAATCGCTGCTGGATTCGCTTTCGCTGCTGCTATCCAGCGCTTGTCCCGACTGGCTGCCAGCACCTGTTAGCTGCTGTTGCTGCTGCTGCTGCTGTAGCTGCAGCACCTTAGCGGAGCTGGAGAAGCGAGGACGCTTCTTGGCCGGCGCTGTGGAACGAATGCGCAAACGATTTGCGTACTTGCGTCGATTGCCATTCAGAGCCTGATTGATGTTTTGCAATCGATTCTCGAGGCTGCGCTGTAGATTCTCCTTCTCGGCGGGCTTCATGTTGCGCAGATTGAGCTTGGTGTGCGGATGCATGGCCTTCTTCATCACATTGATTGTTTCGGCGCCAAAGTGTTTGATATCGAACCAGTGCAGGTCACAGTTTGAGGAGGATACATCCTCCGTCTGGCGAACGATGTGCATTATTTCGATTTTCGAGCTGAGCGGCAGCATCACGAACTGTTGCTGGATGGCGCGACGTTCGGCTTCGCTCACGTGTTCCACCACTTGCTCCTCCGTATTCTTGGCAGCGTGTGAATTGACGTCATTCAAATGGGATGCTTGGCTCTTGCCGTGTTCTTCTTCACGCGCGTTTGTCAGCATTTGCGCTTGGCTTCTCCTGTACTCCTCCTCCTCCTCCTCCTGCTCCTCCTCCTCCTCCAAGCGGCCAGCATCCAGCTTGTCGTTAAGTCTTTCCACCGTGTTATCGATACCTTCCACCAGGCTGTCCTGCCACCTGATCTCTCGCTTTCGCTCCATTTGCCACTCATCCTCATTCTTCTGCAGGGCATAGAAGAGCCGGCTCAGCTCCTTTTTCGGCGTGTGATATGAGATGCTGTCCAGGGATTCATTATATATTGCTTCAAACAGACTTTTCGCCTGATTCCGCGACTGCAGCAAGACGTCGTCCAGGTGCGAGTGGAAATCCGCGTACGTCTTGAACTGATGCTTGCTCAGCTTCTTCGAGACTGCACTCAGCTGGTGCTTGATCAATTCTCGAGCATCTGCGTCTGGCTGTTCTATATTGGTTGCTTGCAGCTTCTTCAGCTCCTCGCGACATTTGCGCTCCGTGTACGCTGTGGACTGTTCATTTCTACGCGGGCTGCACGGCGCCCGGGGATCCTTGTCGCAGATGACCTCCTCACCCTCGGGCATTTTCCTGAGAACTCGCAGAAAGAACTTTTCCAGCTTTTGGCCATTGCGATAGACCATTTCGTTGGGTCGATTGAATGTATAGCAATTGCTCAAGACCTGCCTGAAATCCATTATCAGCTCTTCCACACTGTGATAGTAGAGATTCTGCACACGCTTCATTATCGTGCCCACGTCCATGGGCCACCGTATTATTGTGTAGTAGGTGGGCACCTGCAGGGCCTCCGAGTCGACGGGCTGCATGAAATCGATGGCAAATACTTTGGTCGGCAGCTCGTCGAGCAGATGCTTCCTCAAGTAGTGCATTTTATTGGTGTAGACCCCGACTGTGCCTGGCAGTGGATATACATCTGGCTGAACGCGATTTGGTATTTTCAGTTTGATCAGAAGCGCCTTTGTGGAAGCAGCGTGCAAAATTTACAAATTTCCATTTTTTTATTTTTTATTTTTATTAATTTAAAATTTGAGTAAATTAATACGTATTTGGCTAAAACGAACATTCAGAACTTACCATAATACGTAAACGGCACTCGAATGCGGAATTCTCGTGGAGACAACGAAGACGACGATGCTACAGGTCTCAATAGTCTCTCCAGATGCTCGAACATCCGATTGATTTCTGCCCATTTGAAAAGTTCCTCAAATTTCTCGTGATACACATATATATATAACAAATTTTGACAGGAATGGCCATACTTGCTGTGTAGTGTTGCAGCTGGCCCTGGCTCATCCACTGGTCGCCAGTGTTGTGTAATGTGCGCGCATTAAATATTCGCCTGGGCAAAAATTGACAGCTCAAAAAAAAAAAAGTAAGCAGAAAGAACAAAACTCTATAAATAGCAATCAAACTACGAGGCAACAATGGCTGCGACACTTCAAAGGCCAACGCCAGCCACCCACAGAGCCTCAGACTCTGCCTCTGCCGTATTCATCCTCCAGCCTCATCCTCCATCCACAGTGAGCTCCAACCGCCCTTGTCTAATATTTTGCACCACTTCACACGCAGCCGCCTGACTGGCTGTCCGCCCCGCCTCTCGCCCACTCGGCAATGGGACATAAAAACTGTTTTTTGCAATTTACATGAAACATTTTTATCACCCTCAGCCTTGCCACGGGACATTATGGCGCATCCATTCTGCTAGTCGGCCAGGGCGCCCAAAACACACACAACATGCTTTTCCTATTTACACACACACACACACACGCGGGCACACGCACACTTAGGCCTTCATGCGACTCTGATTACCTTCACATGTTAGCGCCCAGCACATATTTTCTTGCTGCGTCTTTTTGCGACACTTAATTACACACGCATTCGCTTCACTCCACTTAGCTAGTGGTTGGCACGCCCCCACAGCCTCCAAGCTAAAATAATCTCAAATATATGTATATATAATTCAAGCAATGACAAGTGTACAGTCCTGCCAAATTTGTTGCTCTGCTGGAGAAGAGAGAGAGAGCGAGGGGGAGAGAGAGATCCTGACTGAGCAGCGTCTGCTTTTCCTTTTTTTTTCACAATTAGACAGTCTCGAGCGCAATCAGCAATGCCAGCAACGTAGCCGCAGTTGCAGGTAGCTAAAGGTGTCAATGTTGCCTTATCATGCCAACCCCTGGCTCGAGATGTGCCTCGTCTCGTCCCATACACTGTCCTCGTCTGCGTCTGCGTCTACGTCTCAGTCTCCGTCTCCGTCTACGTCTCGCCCTAACCCTGACCCCTACTCTGATCCTGTCCGAGTCTTTTCTTTCGTTAATGTTATCTTTGACGGCGATTAATGCGAATAAATTTTATAGTTGAAAATGAGAGAATGTGCACTGGCCGCTGTGCCCTTTGTCTCCCTCTCTCTCTCTCTCTCTCTTTCCCACTCTGTGTGTGACTGCATGTGTTTTCTTTTGCGTTCTTTTTTTGGCCACTGTTATTATTCTTCGTTGACTTTGTGCCTTTTCTTGTTGTTGTTAGCTCAGCTAGTTGAGTAAGTATGTGACTTTTACAGATACCCTGTACGAATTGCACAAAGAGGAGTTCATTGCCTTAATAAAATATATGTAAGCTTATGAAAATAAATTATAAATGATGAAAATATTATAAACTTTTAAATTAATATAAATAAATAAATATAAAATAATAATAAAGTAATAATTATAATCTAATAAAAAATATATAAATATAAATAAAATTTAAAAAATAATTAAATAGGAAATAGGTAAATTATAAAAAGTTGTAAAATAATAATATTAAAAAATAAATAAATAACATTTGCAGCAGAGTTTAAAACTTAAATATTTATTTCTGATTCCCCATGCAACCAGGAGTAAATATAATTTGTTTCATAATTATTGTTTTATTGGCATTTATTTATAAAACTAAGTTAATTTAACATTTTGAATAAACAATAATAATTTAAATAATATTATAATACAATTAAAATATAATTAAAAATAAATATTAAATTAATAACTAATAATATAAATAAATAAGTAAATACAAAAATAAAATATTATATAATATATACAACAAATATTTAAAATATTATATTATAATAAAATTAAAATATAATTAAAAATAAATATTAAATTAATAACTAATAATATAAATAAATAAGTAAATACAAATATAAAATATTTATAATATATACAACAAATATTTAAAATTAAAAAAAAAAAAAACGAGGAAGAAAACAGTATAATATATCATTAAAAATTATTATTCTTAATTTTAATTATTTATTAATTTTAATTTTATTATTAATTAAATAAATATATATAAAACAAAAGTTTATATATAACATAAAAATAATATAATAATAATAATAATAATATAAATAAATAAATAAATAAAAAAATATAAAAGAAAAAGGAGGTAGAAAACACTAAATATAAATGGTATAAAATTTTATATAATATTATTAAAAAATATTTAAAATAATATAATGTAATATATCATTAATAATAATATAAATAAATTAATATAAATAATATAAAATTGTATATAATATAATATAAGAAATAAATAAATAATATTAAAATAAAACTAAAATATAATTAAAAATAAATATTTAATTATATAACTATTAATAATATAAATAAATAAATAAATATAAATAATTTAAAATGTTATATAATATATATATATATATATATATATATATATAAATATTTAAAATAATATATTATAATATATTATTAATAATAATATAAATAAATAAATTAATTTAAATAATATAAAATGTTATATAATATTATTAAAAAATATTTAAAATAATAAAATATAATATATCATTAATAATAATATAAATAAAATAAAAGTTTATATAATATTATTTTTTAAAAATAAATAAATAAAATAATATAAAAGAAAAAGGAAGCAGAAAACCATATACAATACATCATTTAATACCATATCATATTCTATGAGAGAGTCTGTCAGTCTTGCTTATGTATTATACATATATTTTATCAATTGGCAAGTTTCATTTTGTTTCATTTCCATTCATGCACAAACTTTGTACAGGTTAATCGCCAGTTGTCTATACTCTCTCTCTCTCTCTCTGCTTATGTTTGCGTTTGTGATCGGCACCTGCACAATCGCAGTTGC
Organism: Drosophila buzzatii; assembly: GCA_035045845.1. NCBI lineage: Eukaryota > Metazoa > Arthropoda > Insecta > Diptera > Drosophilidae > Drosophila > Drosophila buzzatii. The sequence goes on along the minus strand of JAWNOS010000244.1, from coordinate 10,737,116 downwards.
TGTCCCATCCATTTCCATTTTCATTTTCCATTTCCATTTCCATTGCGCGATCTTGCAAGTTGAGCGAATTGCCACTTGGTTGCTGACTCAGCATCTAGAGAAGAGCAGCATTGTTGCTGGGGAGGGGAGGGCAGAGGAGGAAGAGATCATCAACTGGCATCTGTGTTTAGCTCTGCCTCCACAATTAGACAGGGCACGAAGCAGCAGTAGCAGCAGCAGCAGCAACAGGCAACTCTCAAGGTGCGACAGGTACAGGCTGTACTCGAAACTGGTTTGCAGCTACCCTCGTTAGAGTCCGCGAGCGAGCTGCTCCGCTCGCCGCATTTTCGCCCCCCCTCGTCCACGTATGTGGCTAGTCCATTTGCGCGGCCATTGTTTGCGATGTGTTAACCTTAAGCGATTCCTGGCAGGTTGTTGTTGGCCATGCCAGCCGTTGTTGTGCGCATGTGACTTTTGGGTTTGGCTACGATCTTTGATTTTGATATAAAAAAAGGGAAAATGAAAAAAAAAAAAACACAAATCAATGTGCAGACAATGCAGCGTTGTGTTAACTGTGGGAACGCCGCGAATCCTTAGCAGGACAATAGCAATTGCTGCAGTTGCATTTTGATAGCGATCAACGGGGCACAGCGTGACAGCCAAAGATGCAGGTTGCACTCTGATGATGATCCTGGGATCCTTTCGCTAGACTGAGTCTGCCAGACTGAGCTACGCCAGAGGCAGAGTCAAAGGCAGCGTCACAGTCCGAGTCACAATCGTAGCTGTGCTTCCGCAATCGGTGTGGAAAAGCTACAAAAAGAAAAGCATTTGCTCACGACCCTCGCTGCATTTTGGACTCGTAGGCGCATTTGGTGGTTCAATGACCCGCTTGGGCGATAAATGTTGCAATTGCAATTCAGCTACAGCTATACAGTGCTAGCTTAAACAAATGTAACCGAAATGGGGCGCCCGCATCTCGGCCAATCAAAAGAAAATTGATTGAGAAATTGTGAAAATTGTAATTGAGGAAAATGTGGAAACACAGCAGAGACACGCGGCCAGCGTTTCGCTGCGTTGTCGGGTGAAAGCCTCACACAATTAAATAGCAAACAAATTTCTGCCAATTATTTGACATTAATTATGAGCCAACGCCACAATGAGGGCCAGCCCAGGCCAACTGGACCTCAAATATGCCCAGAGAGATCTTCTCACCCTTGTGACATGCGAACTGTGGCTCTCCTTTCACCTCGAAGGCGTCCTGTCAACAACTAGACATGAATATGAAAAGATGCTGGTCGACTAGAGTTACAAATCGAATTTCATGTTTTGCATTTGCCCAAAATGTGAACTCTCTGAAGCGTAGCTAAATAAGAATAACAACAAAGTTGAAGAAAATGCCAAGCAAGTCATTGACTCTGCAGCTCCATCATCAAAACTATCTGCATGCGCGGTGCAATGGCCGGTGACGATGTGGACCAACTCGGACTGGCTGGCCCAAAACGCCAATCGAGCAAGACACTGCCCATCTCCCTCTTGGCCCCGACCGCAGCGCGCGAGCAAGTTTTGCGTCAGGCAATTAAGCCATGACAGCAGCAGAGTTCGAGCTGGAGTTGGAGTTGGAGTTGGAGTTGGAGTTGGAGTTGGAGTTTGAGGCGCGGCAATGCAATCAGAAGAAGGTTCGAGGAAAGCAAAAACCTCAAAATGAAACATTTTTCAACAAAAAAAAAACCAAAACGAAGAAAAACGCATTTAAACGAACCTACAAAAAAAAGTTGATTTTTTAATGCGCAAAGCGCTTCAAAATGTGCTGCGGCTACCTGTGTGCCCAGCGCGATTCCCCAAGCCCAGAGGCTGCAACAGACGCAAAAAAAAAAGAGAGAAGAAACAGAAACAACAAGAAAAAAATAATAAAAAACGATCATCAGAGCGTCGGGGCGAGTCGTGAAAATGTTTTTCTAAAGTCAAGCGACGTCGCCTCGCTCAGATTTCATATCTGGGATTACACAGTTAATGCATTTGCCTGACCTCTACGACGACGACGTCGAAACCCTTCGATTAGTGCTGCGCCAAAAGAGGATTTGATACAAACACACGCACACACTCACACACAAGTTTTTATTCTGATTGTCAACTAGTAGGCGGGCTGCATAGAAGAGTTCTCGATCTGCAGCGCGAGATAAATTTATGGCCCGAACCTGTTTTATAGCCAAAAAAATATATATGTATATAGAAAGAGGAAAAAAGCGAACGAACAATGAAAATGAAATGCATAAACGTAAATCTCGCAGCAGGTAGTCCACGCTATATTACCTGAATATTGCTCTTGGCTCTCTGTTATGTGAAAGATGGCGACACGCAACCTTATGGATGCTGCATGGACGGATGACTTGGCTTTGGCCAAAAAAGGCGACGCCACACAATTTCGGCACTCAAGTTACCTCAAGTCTAATGCAATTGCGGCTCAGATTATGCACATGATAATGAGGCAGAAAGGGTTTTCCTTTGGTTTTCCTTTGCGCTTCGCTGGCAGCGTGGGCGATCCGCTATCAATTTCCCAGAGCCTTTGTGAAAAGGGTTCGATTGATCATCCGATTGACTGGCTGATTGACTGACGGATCGTTTGTCTTTGGGGTAATGCACTTGCGTGGAAATGCAAACATTTGCATGATGCGCATTGTAGGTGTGCTGGCATATGATGTTCCTCTCGCCCTCCCCTCCCCCCCTCACTCTCTGCGGTTGCGTTTAGTGTGTGAAAATTGTTTGCCCTATTATGAATTTTCCCTTTTCTTTTTTGTTGTTTTGTGTGTTTTTTGTGTGTTTGTGTGTTTTTCGCAGCATTTGATTGCAAACCAGCAGAATTTGGTGCGCCAATTGAGAGGAAACTCACATTCTCATTCTCATTCATTTTTTGTAGCTGTCTGTAAATTGAGTGAGCTGCGGGTCAAAGGTCGCTCGCTGTAGATAAGAATTAACAATTGGCAAAGCCGCGGGCAGTTTTCTTGCGGATCTGTTAATTTATTGTCGGATCAATTGGACGATAAGCGCGAAAAATCTGTGAAAAAATAATGGAAAATAGAAAGCTGTACGAAAACTCTCGCTGATTATTAACCCGTTGCATGTTGCATTTGTCTAGCTCGGAAATTTGTAATTTATTTCGCTTTGTTATTTTTTCCGTTTTATTTTTTTCTGTTATTTGTTCACGCTCAAAATGCAGCAATACCAACACCGGCTGAGCACTTATCGCAAAACAACAACAAAAGCAATAACAACATCTGAAATGCATAGACAACACCGAAAAAGTTCATTGACTTTCGCATACGAGCAACAGCAACAAAAACACAATTTTACTGCAGCGTTTGCTGCTGCTGCTGCGGGCCCCAACGACCAAAAAAAAAAAACAACAACAAATAAATATGGCTGCCCAGCAGCGCAGCGTGCACAAAAGAGCAAACTCCAAAGAAAACAACAGCAACAGCAAAAGCAACAAAAACTCATATTAAAGTGAAAATGAGCGATAACAACGCAAACATACAAACAGACGCATAAACACACACACACACACATATATATGTATGTAGCTGAGGCCGCGCTGCTCCAAGCGAGTGAAAAAACTGCAAGCGAACGCGGCCATAATGCGCTTTTGCTTTGGGCTCTGCTTCGCCATCGTTGCGATCGCTTGCATGAGTGCGAAGAGCGCGGCTCGATGAAGCTCGCAAGCATACCAACAAACATGCACATGCACACACACATTGGCATGCACACGCTTTATCAAGCATACATACATAGTATATCTGCAGCAGTTTGTCTGCAAATGTCGTTCAATTGAACCAGTTTCTTTTTTTTTCTTTGTAATAACAATTTCAACAAAGCTTTACATTCATTATGCATTAATTAAGTTGAATTTATGTATTTGAATGTGCACTTTGCACAATTGCGTGTGTGTGCCTTCTCTCTCTTTCTCGCTCTCGTTCTCTTTTATGCCCTGCCGATTGACTTTGCTCGCGCTACTGCATAAGGGAAATTTTGCAAAAGGGAATTTTTTGAATTGCCAACGCACTCAAACAGCTGTTGCATACTTTTAAGCGCAGTTAAAAGTATAAAAATCACAGCATACTCTTAGGATGCACAATAAATGCCTTTTGTGTTATTTTCAATGCAAAAATGTCAAAGGAAAATTGTATTAAATTTTAATATTTTATGCCTAGGCAAAGGCGTGCAGCGCCTTCTCTTGTTGCTATGGCAAACAGTAAAGCAAAACAAATACAAATTTTTGTTTTTTGGTAACAATTAGGTTTTAATGTACACAATTGTGAGCTTATTCAATATTTAAGTGTGAAATTTTGGTACTTTTTCTAAGAAGATAATTGTCTAGTTGTGTGCTTTACAGCTCCGCCTTGGCCTTCTCTGGCGCAGCTTTGGTTAGTTTGTGCACACGGAAGGCTTCCATAATGTTGAGCTTGTGCTGCAGCTCCACCTTTTTGGCAGCCGTCACTTTGCCGGCCTTGAGACGCAGCAAACGTTTGGTCTCCTCCTCGACAAAGCTATAGCCATTCTCATTGATTTTTTGCATATAGAGCAGATAGACCTTGGCATGCTGCTGCTCATTGAAGTTGTTGCTCAATTGCTCTGCCTTCGCTTGCAGCTCCTTGATCAAGGCCAGCTGCTCGTCATGCGGCCGGTTGGCATAGTTCTTGAGGGCATCGTTAAACTCCTTCAGGCAGCCCTCGCAGCCAATGTAGAGCTGCGTATTGCTGCTCACAAACGATTTCAGATTGTCGACCGTAACATCCAGATGAGCCGGGAATTTCACAAACTCATTCACATTGCCTTTGAAGAGGAAAATGCCCGGGAATTGCTTTTCATTCAGCTGGAAACGGTCGCCCAGCGCCTTGTTCTCCAGCTCGCCATAGTCCTTGATGCCCACGGTGGCCACCAGCAGCTCGCCCGTCACCTTGTGCGCCGCCTTCGAGAAGCCCGCAAAGGCCTCGTGCTTCTCGCCATACGGAAAGGCAATATCGAATTTTACCAGGGCATAAGGAAAGCGCACAATCGTCTTGTCGAAGTTGATCTCATCCAAGTCCACGCAGCCGCCGCACGCAATGGCCAAAGTGCGGCGGGCCAGCAAAGCTGCCAGCAGCATCGTCAGCAACAATTTCAGCATATTTTCTATTTTCTCTTTCTTTTTGCTTCCTTTTTTTGTATTCTTTTTTGCACAGCAAAAACCTTGACCCGACGCTGCTTGTTGCTGTTTATCGACTGTTGACAAAAGCAGAAGAACAAAGTTAAGAGCGGGAGCTCACAGCTCACAGCTCACAGCTCGCGGCTTTTCGCTGAAGTCAACAGAAGTGTTTGGTTGCTATAGCCACGCGGCCAGCTCTCTCACCTGGCTAGCCACTAAGCGCGCGCTCTCTCTCTCTGTAGTTTGTTCTCTCACTCTCTCGCTCACTCACTTCGTACTCCCCTCGATCGAGTTGAACGACTTTTGAACACGTCAGTGTAAGCCACAGAGTTCTCTTGCTTTGAGCCAACTCGTAGAAAACCGGCTAACGCTTGTCTTTGCCTTCGGCTGCTTCTTCTCTCAGTGTGTGCTCAGCTTGTCGATCTTATGTAATGCCAGCTTAAAAAGAACAATGTAAATGCATCATAAATCAAATACGTGGTTTATTTAACCAATTCGGCTAGATTGGAAAAGCCATTTGGCAAAATGATTTCAGTTCTGCTTCAGTTGTCCCAACTGATTAGCCATCAGTCAGACGTTGGCCAATCGAGCGTTCCACAAAATATTTTGTGGTGCGTAATTTCAATGCTGTCATTGCTGAATGTCATTAGAGCGTGTGTGTGTGTGTGTGTGTGTGATAGGGGCAGGACAGGGCTAACGGAAGTTGTAATTTGCAATTGGCCGAAATGGAAACACCTGCACTGAGACCAAAACTTTGTCGAGCGCGGCAAAAGGGAAAAACTAACCAAAAAAGAAAAAAAAAGTAACCAACTAACCCCATTATGAGGATTGTCTCTGTGTGTTTGACGAGTGGTGGGGGGCACGGGAAACTAGCATTTGCCACACACACACACACACACACACACACACACAATTTTCATTAGAACGAAATTGAAATTTTCCTAATACAGCACTGACTGACCTCGTTCCTCGTGCGCCTTACCCTCACCCTCACTCTCTTGGCTTTTCCCTTTGCTTTTCCCTTGCCCTTTAACAATTCTCCGCCTACTTTTGCGTTACTTCTTCCACCTGATAATGGACATTTTCGGCAATTGTCAATTAATAATTCATGTGCGCGGTACACACATGCCACGGGCACGCCCCCCTCCGTCTACCCGTCCGCCCGTCCGCCCATCTAAGCCAAATGGTTAGAAAAAATGTTTGGTTTGGTTTCTCATTTGCGGTTTCGTTTGTTCATTTGCGGCAGCTCGGAAAATTGACCAGTCGGACACGCAATTCGGAAAAACAGTTCGAGCTTCACACGATCGATATATGTATGTGTGTGTGTGTTGGGGGGCTATTAAATTATCTTTTGATGGGTGGGCGTGCCCATTGGGTGGCTCAAGTGCAAAGCTAATATGCGCAATATCACGAATACATAAATATATATATATGCTATAGAGACAGAGAGAGAGAGAGAGAGAGAGAGCGTGTGTCTGATGGGGATCCGGATCGAAATCTGTAGCCGACCATGCGTGCAATTGCCTGTCAGCCGACAAAGGCTCGGCTCGAATTGCTATTGCCATTGTTCAGGCACTGCCAATGCCGCCCATTGGTATTAGCCATATTGGCCCGGACACTGTTTGATTTGGACTAGCAAAAAGGCGCCTCCCCCCCAAAAGAAAGGGGGGATACAAAGACAGAGATAGAGACAGAGACAGAGTAAGAAAGGGCAACAAGGACACAGCAGTTGGCTGTGTACACAGTCAGTTTGCTCTTCATACATTATGCAATCGCTGGCCAGGCAATTTGTTAAGTACACTCCAAGCGGGAACTTCGTAGTGCGCTAAAACGCATAATTTGTGTTAAGCTTCATGGCTAACTAGATATCAACTGGACTGCCGTGACGAGCCTTTAACTATTTTTAATGTAATCCTCCCACACACGCACCTGCAATACGTCATTGTTATCCTTCGAGCTAATTGCCAAAGCGCCACAGCTCAAAATCCTTCTGACATTTAAATGATATAGACAAAAGTTTGCTTTACAGCTCTTACCTAACGAGCCCTTGGCTCCAAAATAACTTTTTTATATTTAGATATCTATTTTTTCCCTCTATAAAATGCAAAGCCCCAGTCGACTTTAACAGCTGCGCGCCTACTTAACTCTGATTAGGTCATTTCCTATGACAAATGATCTGTCAATTTTCGAACTAAATTCGAAATAAATCAAAGCAAAATCAAGATTTAATAAAGCAAATATCAAATTATGCAGTAATGAAATTTCTATATCAAATTAGTTCGATTATAATATATGTACATTTATATTTTTTGCTTCATTTCTTAGTAGTATAAACTCTTTATAATACTTGAGAATCATTCATAAAATATTTAATTTATTTAAAATCAAAAGCATTTGCTTCTCTTTTTATATCCTGAACCCATTGAATGGGAATTTCGTGAAAATGTATGTAACAGGCAGAAGTAGACGTCGCACACCCCACAAAGTATATAGTATATACATGATATAGCCCTGTCCGTCGTCGAGATCTGAAGAGCTGAGATTTCACATGAATTTAACATGAACTTGTATGTGTAATAAACATGTTCGACGCAGCAGCTAATAATTGCTCTTAAATAAGATTCTCTTAAGTGAGTCTGTTCTCTATGTCATTCTCATTTGTTGTTAGTGCACTCATACATATGTAACTTTCGGCTTCTTTTTACTTGCTTATGCTTGTAACTTCGATTCTTTAAATACTCTAATTCTGTATGAAAATTGTCTGCAAACGCCTTCTTCTCTTTTTCGCATATAATTAACTTTGCCTAAACAAATACCACGGACTCGGCAATAAATTAATAAATAAAAAATTAATAAAAAAAAAAAATAATAAGCCAAATTAAATCGTATTGGCTTTTATTTGTGCCTTCGTAAATGATTGGAGCCAGAGTTGCCAAAAAATCTCGGCAGCTTCCAAGATACGCAGTACGAGTTTATTTAGTTTTTTTCGATAATTTATCCCATTTCCAAATTATCTATAAAAAATCCAAAATTGCTCTACTTTTTTATGTTTTTTGAGCAGAACTTCTACACCGTTTTAACTAGAGACTTCACATTTGTATATTTAGATAGATATTACGCAGATTTTGCATGCCACAAATAATAAGAGACCTGCAATTGCATGGCAAATAGATACATTTAGATTCTCTTAATCTACTCTGAAAATTTCATGAAGATCGTCGATCTAGAAATAGAGTTATAAGCGTTCAAGGATCAACTCAACCCACCCCCAAGCTACGGCAGCAACTGCACGGTTGGCAGAGCTCGCGCTCGTGCGTTCGTAAAGAAGAAGAGTATTAGTTTCTTTTTTGCTGGGTTCAGGGTATCTCGTAGTCGAGCTGCTTCGACTAGAGCCTCCTTACTTTTTCATGACTGTTCTTGGCTTGATCTTGTCATATCATATTATAGATGCTCTCATCTGTTAACTAGATCCATACTTATTCATAATAATGCTAGTTCCAAGTTTTGGAATTCTAATTGTAAAATTGTGTAACTGAAACTGAAGTGTGTTCAAGGTAATGGCATAAAATTGCCTTTACTTGAATCTTTGATGAATGAATGAATTAAATTAATATTTACATCTAATAGAATAAATTCTGACTAGTTAAGTTGATGATATTGAAAAAAGTTTGAGCAAATTCACATTACCTTTCACGCCAAGCTTGTTTTTAAAGCTAGTATAAGGAAAATGTAATATAATATATAATATATATAATAATATAATATTTTGGTAGAATTTTTAATTTACTCAAAGAGTTTCTAATTTATTTAAGGAAATTATTACATAAACATAAAATTCCAGTCCATAACATTATTTAACCACTATTGGTAAAAAGCCCGATTTTTTTGCATAAATTGTCCCTGAAGAGATAGAAGCTTGAAATTTTGCATACATATTAGTATGCGTTTTTTATAACAACATGTTGCAACATGTTGCACAATTGAACTATAAATCACAGAATGACAAAATAAATTGTCAGAATCTCATTGAAATACCTCCCTGATATTTTTCCATAACAACATTTTTCCATTATTGCAACCTACAAAGATATATTCACGTTGAAAGTCGAGAATGATATCAAGCGCTTTTTTCGATTTACCAACTCAGAATCAGCTAACTTTGACGAAGCTCAAAACATTAATGGATGTCTTGAAAATTTTATAAAAATTGTCTTAATGTCTACTGGAGTATTATAAATGAGAAAAATTAACCAGTTGGCGGATACTAAACAAACAAAAACGAAACAAAAATTTGCATTTATGCCAAAATTTCGTGATTTTTTCCCATAGTGCAATCTCTAAAAAAGAATTGAGCAAAAACTTGAAGCGAATACGTATATACAATTGGAATTGTTAACTTAAAGAGAAACTGCCTTGATTATGAGGAACTTGAAGCTACATCAAGCTATATCGAGGAGCTAGAGAGCTCTTCTCTTATTAAACAACGTCAAGTAAAGTGCATAAATAATAAAAATAATATCAAGGCTGTCTCATTTACTCTTGCAACCACCCTCGCACCTAAACTTGCTTTAGCAATTAGTTTCGTAAAACCTTCTTCAAATATAAATGCATATTTGCCATTGAATAAAGTTTGACACAATTCAGCTGGCTTTGAATGCAAAACTCTTTTTGCTCGACTATTTATTTGTTAAACTAAAAGCATTTTCAGCATTTACGTTGTTTACTCTCCACGTGTGTGTGTGTGTGTGTGTGCTCACATGTAGAGCATTAATAATATAAATTGTTCGACCATAACCTTTTTGTAGTGAACGGAATGGGAGGTTGAGAGGGGTGTGGGCTGGTAATAATACTCGTAACACAATGACCTTTATTATGCGAAATGGAAATAAACGGAATGTGCGCTCGCTCTGTGCTCTGTGCGATGTCCTATCTTATGGCCGGGACTAGACCAAACGACATTTGCTTGATAAGCGCGCAAATTCCAAGCGTAGTGAACGCAATCTTAGCGAGAAATCAAACGATTACCGCATGACATTTTCCCTATTGTTCATATATGCTTGTCTATATATATATATATATATATATGTGCTATTGGCCAATACAAAACTAATCGTTTCGACTGCGTCACGGCAATTGGTCGGGAGCAGTAGCTGCCCTCCATTTGCTCCATTTCCATTAGGTTTACCTTCTTTTTGGCAGCGCCAACCTAATTATGTGGGGGAGGCACAGCACAGGACTCCAGGACTCCCGCTCCAGGCTGGCCATGAATATTTCATGCTTCATGTATGCCAAAGTCATGCAACTAGAAGTTTTTCATATGCGATATATGGGAAATATCTGTACATATATAGCTCGCAACCAATACACGCATCGCATTTGTCCAAAAGTTTTCCATTGCTCACTTTGGGAACTACTATTGTAAAGTGAACCAATGGGGTATATTGGTTTTGTATAGATGTAGGTAGGAGTCAGGTGTGTAGAAGAGTCCAATCCCCCTCTCTCTCTCTCTCAGTTTCTCTCTTTTAATAGCAACTGCTGCAGGGTATATTCTAGTCGAGCATTTTAGGCCTTGGCTGCTTTTTTGGTGAGAATTCTAAAGTCCGCTAGCACTTGTGCTTTTTTAAAGGTCATCAAAGTTTTATATATTGTGTGGCATAATTTCATAAATGGGCCATGAAAGTGCTCACCTGACTCTGGACTCGGGACGCGGGACTCCTGGCCATATGGCTAAGCCTCCATCTGTGGCCCAATAATTCGCATGCCCAAATTCAAATTTGGTCTCAAGCATAATTGGAATTTATTGAAAATGCGTTTCGATTTGGAAAAACTGCTTCGCTTTCAACCCTTTAACGGTCGCTGGGCGTTGAAAATTGACTTTTAACAATAGCTAGAGCAGAGCTCAGTGCGGCGGAGGGTGCGCTGCTGGGCAGAGGTCATCGAAAGGCCGACGTGTGTGTGTGTGTGTGTGGATTTGTTTTTATGTGTTTATTGCTTTTCATTTGCATTTATTGCCATTTTTATATGAACGAATATCATCTTTGGCAATTGGAAGTGTTTAGCGCAAATTTGTTTTCAATATTTTTGGATGCAAGCCATAAACCGAAATGGAAATGGACTTCCATTCGATTTGCTACGGTCAGCGCTTAGGCCGCACAATTTGATTGCAAAATCATATTATTTTTTTTGTTCCTCAGTTCATTTCTTTTATGCGAAATGCGTGCGGTGCATACCTGAGACAGAGATAGAGAGAGAGAGAGGGAGAGGGAGAGAGTGCCTGGAGTTGTCCTCGAGCTGACTTTGAACTGGAAATCGTTGCCGTAGAGTTAGCTGGAGCTTAGCTTGGGCGCCAAGACTAATGAATGTCGGGTCTAATTATGTGCCAGTTAGGCAGTTAATTACGCCTTTTTCAATATTTGTTAAGGAGACGTTTGCGTTGACTTGAACTCAAATCAAATATTCTCCATATGTCACACACGCGTCCTCCTTAGACCACTTTCACTGTCAATCAAACGCACGTCTCTCGACCCTCTCGCAATCATACGTTGCTTCTAATGATAATTTTCTTAAGCGATTGACCATTCCATTTCATTCCATTCCATTTGCCCATATACTCATTTGGCCCGCACTAACTTCCATTAAAATATGTCCGAGTAATTAGCCAAAAATGTGTCTCAACCAGCTGAGAGGTTTGAGTGAACTCCAAACCAAAGTATAGTCAAATCAACCAAGGACAGACCATCCTTGCATGTGGCTAATGTAAGGCCTTTGGGCTTCTGATATATGAAGTATCTATTAATGTGCTAAATTAGTACAATAAAGTTTTTTTTAAAGGAATTTTTGTAGGGATTTATTTCACACTTTTCTCTATGCATTTGATTAAAAGGTTTGTGTAAAGCTTTTGTAAAATGTATTCAAATTTTTATCTAGAAATGTATTTTAAAAATTCTGTATATACATATTTCATATATTTGACATTATTATTTATTTATTTTTTTTATTTATTTATTTATTTATTTATTTATTTATTTTTTTTTTATTTATTTATTTATTTATATATTTATATATTTATTTATTTATTTATTTTTTATTTTTTTATTTATTTATTTCTTTATTTATTTATTTATTTATTTATTGTTACTAAGAATTAATTTTAAACAATTTTCTTTTAAGCCAGAGGCCTTCAGGCAATATATTTGATATATTTGTTTTTTATGCTCATAGTTACCATACATTTTTTTTTTATAGTTCTCCAACATTTTCTTTAAAAAATCTATTTTCAATACTTTCTCAAGCATATTTGCATTTTGTTTTTACTATAAAATATACAGTCGCCGGCATAACTATTTTGACAAACAAAAATGTAGGCCAATAAGCTTATAACTTTTTTTAAGGACAATAAAAAAATAAATAATATTTATGCTGAGAAGATATGAATATCTAGTATTTTAAACCCAAAGTGATTTGTTTTAATAAACAATAACAATACAAAAAAAAAAAAATCATGAAATCAAAATGTACGGTGGCAAAAATTTTTTGACATATGAAAAAGAATGCAAAAGTTCACAAAATTTTATGTTTCCACTTAATGTTTCTCAAAATTAATAATTTGTGCTTATGCAGAATAGAAGAACAAGTTTTGTCAAAATAGTTATGCCGGCGACTCTATATTTCTTATGTAGCTTGACTTAGCCGCTGTAGAAAAAATTAAAAACTAATTTTAGAGCTAATTTTGAGAACAAAATCCGTTAAAAACCGATATTAATCTCTTTTAAAAATAATAATAAATATTTAAAACAGATATTAATCTCTTTAAAAAATCGTGTTCTAAAAATGAGCTCCAGAGTTTGTTTATTTTTATTTATTTATTTTTTTTTTTGACAATTTCTCTATAATTTAATCTCAAAATTTCGTATTCATTTATTTTTAAATATGCCTAAAATTAATGTTTATTTTTCTTTTTAAATTAGCAGCTTTTGGTCAATGAAAATGTTTTAAAATGTATTCCCAAGAATGTGTCTAAAAATGTGAACTAAAAGTTTGTTCTAAAGAATTATGTTTGATAAATGTTAGCACTAAGAGAACGCTGCTCACTTAATGAAGCTAGGCATGAATCTAGCATTCATACTGACTCTTGAGCTTAGCTGAGCCGATCATGAGGAGTTGGATTATGTCTTTGACTGGGTCAAACTGCAGGGGAAATCAGAGCCGTATAACAGTTTTTGGCGCTATTATTTTTAGCGCATGCGTTGCTCAATGCGAGAGCGCGAATTTCCAATGCGGCAGTCGACGCTGTTGGAGCGCATTTGTTTACAAACAATTGAAAGCAGGCCACAGAGCGCGGGGCATTTGCTCATCCACTCACACAGCCACACAGCCCACCACCCAACCACCCACCCACTCGCTCGCTCATTCGCTGCTGCTGCTGCTGCTGCGCTGCTCTTGCTGTTGCACTATTGTTGGCATGCAAATGCTTGCCAATTGCTTGGCTCCACTTGTTGCTGGATGCGGGCAGCATGTGGTGCATGTGGCAATTACTTAGTCCCGTGGGCGGACGAACAGCAACTAAAACAAAACTAAAAAAAAAGAGGAAAAAAAAGGCGCACAGACAGACATGCAAATTGCTGTTTCATGAAACTGAAAATAAGCGTACGTCCTGTCACGCCTCCACAGAGCAAGCTCCCACCAACCCTCCCTCCCTCTCTCCCACTCTCCCACTCTCCCTCTCACGCTCTCACTCTCTCTGTTCATGTTTTCAAGCGTGACATGTTGCAGGCGGAGGGCAGTGGGAGCAGGTGAAGGCGATTTGCCGCTTAACATTCTTTTTCGCTTTGCCAATGCCTGCCCCCCCACAGCCCCACATCGTTTGGCTTTTGTTTTATAACATTTTAGCGCAAATTGCCATCAAATCTAATTGGCAATGTCGCGACAGTGCCCGAGTCTAAAATTGTGGGGCCAACGATTTTTATTGTTGTGATTTTTCGCACTGATTTCACTGCGCTCTATAGGGCCCTGCTATATGTATATATAATATAATCTTGGCAATGTTATTATACATATTTATAATCCCTATTAAAGCTGCCTGATTTGAAGTATTGATAAGATTGTCTGATTGACCAGAATATATACGAGTTCTTTATAAGTTCTCAAGGAGCTTTGTCTATAGGAATGAATTGTTGTGCTGGGGGTTGGCTGAGGTGGAGCTAATAGCACACATGCGAAATAGTTTGAAAATTTGATGCAATAGTCGGGCAGAACTTTGGTGGCTTTTAGAAATTTTGTTGCCTGACCTCAACAACATGCAATATGCAGGAGTTTGGAAAACAATAACAAAAAAACAACAAAATATTCGCAAGAGGATATTTCCACGCGCATTTAAAAATTCATGAGCAGAAAGCACTCAGCGGTTATCGTGTCCGTGGTCTTGTGCGCTACATGGACACATGAACGGACAACGCCTGGTTGGGTGGGTGTGCGTGTGTGTGTGTGGGTGTGTGGTCAGTGGCATTGCAATTCTTGGCAGGCTCAACTGAACCACCAATCGACCGACCACCCACCTAACAGCCAGGAGTGGAGCAAGAGCAGGAAAGGGGCTTTACCTCTTTGACTGATGCATTGACCGCAGGCAAGGGTGCAGAATTTCAACGCCTCGCATTTGAAGTTTTATCGGCCATGGAACGCTTTATATCTAAACTATGAATCAATGCATTAGTCAGTCACCTTGTATGCTCCACTTTAATTACGACTTTTTTATGCCATCCCCCGACCTCGAACCCCATCGCATTTAATCGTTTGCTGACATTTTTTTGCATGTTGTGGCCACAATTTAAAAATTGCATAGAACAGGAAAACGCAAAAAGTACAAGAAAACGACGAATCGAATTGGCAGCACTAAGACTAGAAGATACCCTGAAATAAGAGTTTTAATATTAGAGTTTAAAATTGATTGCAATTATAGCAAACTCAAACTCAAAGTTTGCTCTATAAAAGATCTACAATATCAGCTTTTCAATATGTATATAAAACTCTAATTCATCTCAGCCTTCATTTCAGCCTGCTCAGTTGATATCCTGTTTAACCGCATTCATGGCGCTTAAGGTATACAAAGTCCAATTGAAATTCCTGCCATGGAACGTAATATTATTAGCGAGTCTCGCCAGCCTGCTCTAGCCTTTCTGCTGCCATGAACTGCATAAATATTGCATTACAATAATTTGCCTCGTTGTCGCTGGGCTGGCATCAGAAGTTGCGAATTGGATTTCATGTTAATGCAATGTCCTTATCGCTCAACGTGTCCTGCTCGCCAGCGGCGATGGCAGAAGGTAGGCGGCATGCAGTCAAATGAGTTCATTTGTTTTCGCTTTGCCGTGAATATTCTAAATTGAAAAGCTCTGTGCATATGCATAAAGTATATGCTTGAACTAGATTGATCAATGTGTGCGCTGTCTGGGCTGTCTAGAAACTTATTGAGCTTGGAGCTAAGATTCTTTGGCTAGATAAAGAGTCTTTCTTCTTGGGGAAAAATGTAACTGAGTTAACTATGAATACGATTAAGCTGCAGCTATTGTAGCATAGCTTAGATAGCTACAAATGTGAGCAGCTCTATGTAAGCTCAATACCTTCTGCATTAAATATATATAAAATATTAGATTTATCTATATGCCATGCAAGCAAGGGTATTTCATAGTCAGATATTGCTCACTGGTGGCACTCTCACATCGCTTTTTACTGCATTTGTTAATTGCGATGATGTGGCGCTGTTTTTGCCCTTGGCTCTCAGGTGAGGCGAGGTGTTTGGGTTTTTCGCCAACTATTTGGCGTTTGTTTCCAGTCCAATGCATTTCTGATGTCTATCGCCTGCTGCGCGTGCATTCAATGAATATTCAAACAGTCTATCGCAGCTAAGTGAAATGAAAAACTCTTTGCAGTCAGTGTGTACATTTAGGTTTTCATTTTATTTGAATGCAATTGTGGTTTACAAATATAATGTTTACATTTATATATATATAGAATTATGTATATATATAATTTTCTCTTTTAACGTTTATTCTCTCTGGTGTTTGCACATTCAATACTCTTTAATGATGCGTTGATGCATTACATTCTGTTAGACATACATAATAATAAAAGGTAGTTATAAACAACAGTTTTTTTTAGGTAATTAAAAAAATTATAAACATATTGGGCTTGAATTGTTATGGATAGCTCTCTCATTCTCGCTCTATATATGTATATAGAAAATATTGAATTCAGTTTCTATAAACTTAGTTGTATATGCGTAGGTAGGTTGTATAAAACGTGTACTGGATGTGCTGTGTGTATTTTGATATTTTGATTGTTCATGTTGTTGTTGTTGTTGTTGGTGGTGTGCGTGTGGGTATGTTTGTGTGGGTATGCGAATTGAAGCTGTGCGGGTTTTACATCGTAAGTGTTTAAAAGTAATTATAAAATCTACTGCGTTTGCTGTTGAATTTCAATCTTCTCGACTGTCATGTCTGGATTCATGGCCGTCGCTTCCTGCAAATGAGTAGTTATTGAATATTGTTTCTATACATTTGCAAGTATATTGTTGAGCTTACTTGTATTGCCTCAGCCAGGGCTTTGTCATGATCAATTGGGTCGCCATCGGATTGAATGGTTATCTTCTGCTCCACACGGGTTTCAACAATGCCATCGCGTTCGGTTTTGTACTGTCGGGAAAAGATCATACAGATTAGTTATAGCATACAAAATAGCTTGGTTAGCGGCTATCGATAAGTTTTTGAATGCCTGATTCATAATTATATAAATATCAGGAACTCAAAATAGCCGCTAGCCCAGTCTCAGCTTGATTTGATGATAAATGATAAATTTATAATGCACACCGTATCACCAGTTTGACACAAGAGACGAATGCATGTAAATGTACAGTGGAGGCGCATACGAGTACAGGAAATTTGTAATTCTTGGGTAGAAAGTGTTGAAATATAAATACTACCTCCGGTCTCTACTTACTCACGCTGGTTCATAGAGTGCGGGACTTTCTTTCGTTGTGGTTTACTTACGGTAATCGTTTCGACGGTGCGGGTTTTACTGCTCACGGTTTGCGTAGAGATGATCTCGCCATGTCCTGAAAATCCGGGCGAATCTTCGCCGAGCACCACTCGAGTGCTTTCGACATGCGGGCCAGTGGATCCGGTTGCAGAGCTAGCATATAGCGGAGATTTCTATGGGTTCGTTAGCAAAACAAGGAGATTAGTGGACATTGTTATGACAGTTACTATTAGTAAACACTTAAACACTGAGTCAGCTAACACTACCAAGACTAGTACAAACCTGAGTGTCTGTGCGCACCACGCTGGAGCCATCGTAGGGCCCATCGATGGGTGTGCCGGAGTCGCCAGAGCTGGTCGAGGACACACTGTCGCGTCTCTGATACTAGTTGTGTGGTAGCAACATTTACAACAACGATTCAAATTCGAATTCGAATTCGAAATCGAATCCAATCAAAAATAAAGTAAAACAAAACAAAGAACAGACATCACAAATCATGCAAATCGAAGGGTGCAGCCATGCGAGGCAAATTGGAATCTGATGCTCTTACCTGATCGCCGCTGGTTACCGTTGCCGTCGTCTTCACCTCCTGGGTGACGACACGCTGTTGCTGATTGTTGGGATCTAGGGTGCGGGTGGTGGCAACGGTCTTCTCCTCGAGCTGTTCCGTCTTGGCATTCTTGCCCAGATCCTCGTGCGTGGTTGCTGTGCGGGTGGTGACTGCGGTGGCCGTGACATAGGCGCCACTCAGATCGGTAGGTGTTGCATCAGCCTATGGTGGGTGGCGGTTTTGGTTTGGCAGTGGTAGTTGGTGTGGTTAGTGCGTATTTAACAACGGTTACATCAAGAGCAACAAACACAGCGAAAGCAATTAGCAGAGAGGCACAGGAAATTAAAAAAAAAATGGCAAAAAGAAACGAAAACAAAATAAGAGAAATACTCAAATTGATTGAGGCATTGTGAGAGAGCTTCTTCGCTAAGTAGAAGAAGTAAAAGCGCGAGAGCTTGTGAAAGAGTCACAACAAATTCAGTATGCAGAACTGGAGCTAACCTTGTGTTCCTGTGTCGAGTAGGTCACCTCGCCGGTGCCCAGATTGCGAACCTCCTCCTCTACGTTGTGGGTGACACCGTCGTCGTTCTTGGTCAGCACCTGTTTCGTTGTCGTCTTGACCACCGTGGGTGTGCTCACTTGCTTGCCCAGCTTGCCACCGGCGCCAGCTTGGTTCGATGAGCTCAGCACAATGTCCTGGATATTATCACTGGCATACTGTTTGGTCATGTCATCGTCGGAGCTAGCCTCGGAGTCGCGACGCAGCGCACCCTTGCCAATGTGCTTGACTCCATCGAAGAACTGCTGGCGTGTGATCGGCACCGTCTCTGTGGTTGTCTGCACCTGGGCCTGTTTGCCGAAGTGCGCAGGGTTGATCTGTGAGTAGTTGAGGATCAGTTTGCCGGTGACCGGATCGGTGACAGCCGTGGCGGGATCTATGTCGCCCGTATTGGGATCAATATCGCCGTACTCGCTCTTAATACGTCCCGTCACCGGATCAATTTCGCCAGTTAGGGTCATCGTGTGGGTCACAGTGGTGCGGGCGCCCGCGAAGCGTGGATCATTGGGATCAACCTGCACAGTTTCACCAGTTATCGGATCAATCATATTGTAAACATAAACGGTTTTGTTGAAGAACTTAAGAACACGACCGGAAACCGGATCGATTTCACAATTCTCTGGATCAACTTCCTCGGGGCGGCCACGTTCGTCTGTCTTGGTCATCAGCAAAATGCGTACGATGACAATTTTGCCAGTCTTGGGATCAACGCGAGCCAGCTTGGTATAAACCTCACCGGACTCCGGATCCACTTGAGTGGCAGCGTAAAGCGGTTCACCGGTTGCCTTATCCGTTTCACCCGTAGCGGTGTAGATCTTGCCGGACGTGGGTTCGATTTTGATGGTGTTGGGGTCGAGTTTGGTCTGTTTCTTGATCTCGTGGGTCTTGGGATCGAGGTAGCCATAGATGGTGATGACATAGCCCGTCTTGGGATCCACGCTGCTGGAAATATATTGCTGTTCCTTCGTGCTGGGATCATTGGCTCCGGTCGGCACCCAGATCTGGTTAGATTTCGGATCGACCACAATGTCTTTGTCCTTGGCAGCGCTGACCTCTGAGATGGGTGCCTTGGTAACCGGATCTACGCGTTGCTGCACAATGCGCAGTGATATGATGCGAGCATAATCCTTGTCTGGTTTGTTGTTCTTGGGGTTGACCTGGTTCTTCAGCACAATCTGTCCAGTGGTTGGTTCGATTTTGATGTCCCTTGTCACCGATTTGCCCGACTTGGGATCGCTGAAGGTAATTGTGTGCTTAACCAAATCGATTTGACCGTACTTGGTGTCAATCTTGCCAGCCTTTGGATCGAACTGTCCGCCAGATGTCTCCACCTGAGCTGTCTTGGGATCGATAATGTTCTTCTTGGAATCGAATTTGCCAGCTAGAGAAGTGACCTCAACGATCGGATCGATTTGCTGACCGACCTCAATGATGCGACCCTGATTAGGATCGATCTTATTTGTTTTCGGATCAATGACGCCCAAGATGGTGATTTGACCAGTGCCAGGATCCACCTTGACATTCTTGGTGACCACAATTTTGCCATGTTTCGGATCGTAGGCCTTGAGCTCACCCTTGCGCGTGTCAATCTCACCGTATTTCGTATCCAACAAGCCAGTATTCAAATTCAAGACACCCAGCGAACGTTCGACCTCACCATTGACAGTATCGATCTTGCCCGTGGCGGGATCGATGCGGCTGGTAATGACGGTCAGCTCAACGACTGGATTATCCTGTGGCGTTATGCAAACAATCTGGCCCAACGAGTTATCAATGCGTCCTGTCTTTGGATCGGAGACACCGTTAATCAAATGCAAATTGCCCGTCTTTGGATCGACATCGCCCTTGTACAATTCCTTTTTGCCTGTCTGCGTGTTCAGTGCCTCCAAAGTTCCATTCTGCGGATCAATTACGCCATACTTGGTATCAATGCGACCCGTGGCTGGGTCAAGAATGCCCGTCGAGTGCTCAATTGTGCCATTCTCGGCATCGATGCGCTTGGTTGTCGGATCAAATTTGGAGGTTATAACCATAATCTTAACGCGCTTCTTTTTGGGCTTAGCCGCAGCAGCTGCAGCTGCAGCTGCACCAGCACCAGCTGCAGCTTTCTTGGGCGAACCAGGCTTAGCACCGGCTGCAGCAGCACCAGCAGCCACGCCCACATATGCGGGCTCTTTATTATAGCGCTGCGACTCGAGGAACTCGGCAGTGGGATCAATAATGGGCTTATAGCTGCCGGGAGCACCCGATGCATAGCCCTGCTGGCCCTGCTGACCCTTGGTGGGTGAGTAGGAGCGCTTCTGGCCATCGGTTAGAGGCACTGCAGCAGCGTCCACAGCGCTGCCTTGCAGCTTGGCGCGAGTGGTGGGCGACAGGCTGCCATCTTGCAGCAATTTCGCT
The DNA here is from genome assembly GCA_035045845.1 of Drosophila buzzatii. Lineage (NCBI taxonomy): Eukaryota > Metazoa > Arthropoda > Insecta > Diptera > Drosophilidae > Drosophila > Drosophila buzzatii. The sequence continues at coordinate 10,716,419 of JAWNOS010000244.1, read as the reverse complement.
CTGGACTTGGGCGAGAGCTGTCCACGATTGAGCTTGTCTTGCGTGCGAGGAGACAACTGACCCGACTTGATCTTCTCGGCAGTCTCCTTGAGGGCATTTTCATTGCCTGGCGCATAATTGAAGGCCAGGCCGATCTTCTTTTGCTGCGATGTCGGCGACAGCTGTTCCTGACCATCGGGACCTAGTTGTTTGCCACTATTCGGATCCTGGTCATAGCGGAAGCCGCCCGGCGTGTAAGATTTGCGTGTTGGGCTACTGGCATTGCCGTCAGCATCTACGGCGTACTCGTAGGGACGGGTAACGCCGGGTGTGGTAGAGCCACGTTTCTTGTCCGCATCTCTGTTGGCATCGCCTTGTTCTTGCTCGCCCAGACCCGAGGTAACGACCAAACCCAGACGACCCACTTCCTTATCCTTGTCCTTGCCGGACTTATCCTTGCCATCCTTTGACGGTGAACCGCTCTTGCTCTTGCGACCCGACGAGAATATACCAACACCCTGTTCTCATTCAAACATTTTCAAGCAGCGTCGACAAATCAAAAGTTGAAACATAAAACGAAACGAAACGGAGGAGGGGAATACAAAAAGAAATGAAAATTTAATGAAAATCAGATGGAAATTATAAGAAATTTGGTTTAACTAATGTACTAAAATACAAACTAGCAATACTTAGGAGTCGAACTTAAAGTGTGGTGGGATATTGGATGGATGGGACTAAATTGGTTCTTGCCTATGTACAAATGGTGCGAAGAGTTCTTACGCAGGGTTTTATCTGAACTTAATACTAAATTCTTAGCAAGTCTTAAAAAATATTTGCTTAATATCTAGCAAGGCTTTATAAACTAGGATACTTACACGTCGGCCAGATGTATCCGATTTCTTGGACTCATTGGGATCATCATTGCCTGTCAAGAAAATCGATTAATGAGAGCAAATATATTTATATAGATCTATTTACCATTGATGCCAGCTGCTGCTGCGGCGGCAGCTGCTTTAGCCGCCTTCTCGGCCTTTTCTCTTTCCTTTTGTTCTTTTTGTTCACGTTTCTCGCGCTCTTTGCGCTCCTTTTCCTCCTTCTCCCTCAGCTTCTTCTCGCGTAACTTTGCCTCCTTTTCTTCGTCCTGTGAATTTAGCAATGCAGAATCTTTAACAACTGACTTCTTAGAGCTCTTGGAAAAGGACAATAAGACAAGGAAGTTTTCTTGAAGAAGCTTACGAGTACATGCAACAAAAATGACTGAATATGGATCAAATGTTTTCTGCAAGCGCCAAAAATTAGAGTTTTTAAGCTGTACAAAGTGAAAACAATTTATTCTTTCACCTCTCTTTTTCTTTAGATGCGTTTAGACAGATTATATTTATAATATTAATGCGATATACATATGCAGTAATGGAGCGCAAATGAGAGTTCAAATCAAACTAAACAGAAAATATAAAACATAAATTGCAAATATATAAAGTAAGTATATAAATCGGGATAGTATAGAGTGGTATGCAAATGTGATTTAGACGAAACGTTTACAATCCGTAGAGTAGAGCGAGAGAGAGAGAGATGAGATCGTTAAGTTTTGTACAAAAATTTACCATAAATAGCAAGTCCTCGTTCATGGGCTACCGGGGTTAAGGAAAAGTCAATTATATAATCAAAATAAAAATGCTCCGTTAATAAAAATGAATGAAATAAATCGTATATAATAATAAAATGATAATAGTCATCTCATATGCGCTGATCGGAATATAAACAATTTTTTTATATTTTTTTTTCTCTAGAAATAAGCTCACAACGATTAAAAAAAGTAAATAAAATAAAGCAGATTTCAAGCCAGAGTAAAAGAAATTATTGAAGGGATTGATAAGGTACTGGAAAAAAGAATCGAATTCTTGATACGAATACTTTTTTTTTGTTTAGCATAGAGTGTTTAATAAAAGAGTAACCTGAGCGAGAGACGGAAAATCGCCAAGAGCGGACGCCGCTTCGGCAGAGATGTTGGTCTCATAGTCTCCTTCGAGTGAGCTCTGCGAGGAGGCTGAGGCTGTGCCGGTGCTCGATTCGCGTATCAACTGATTCATTTATGTGGTTTTGGTGTTAGAATCGTATCAAATCGAATGCAACGAGCAGACACACAATATTTTTGCGAAGTTATTCGTGTTTGGGTGTGTGCATGTATGTGTTTTGTTTGGTTTGGTTTGGTTTGGTTTGTGAGTGAGAGTTAGTAACAAACCGAGAAAAAATAAGGTAAACAAGTATCTGGTTAACAACTCCCATTGATCATTGAACATATGCATCATCTCGAGACGGGCTCGGCAGCTAAATCTTCTAGTTACCTTGTCCTTCTTGTTCTTGATGGGACTGCGATTGAGTGGATCCGTGTCCAAGCTGCGATCTCCACGATGATCCAAGGTGTTGCTCTTGCGGGCCACCTTTTCCTTCTCAGCCATGGCCAAGGCTAGATATCAAAATGATTTATCATTAGAATTACATTTATATATATATTTTATATATCTTCATTTTGAGCACTCACCATCCATGCTACGAGATGAGAGACGTGCTCCGGAGAGTGCCCGATCGAATTTGGGCGCCGTGCGGTCAACAGGTGTTGCCTTGCTCTCGTAGTGGGTGCGACCCGAGAAGCGATACTTGGAGCCGAAGCGTGGGAATAGCGTGGACCTTGTGTTGGGCTCTGGCGTCATTAGGCGGAAGAAGGTGTGATGCTCCACACAGGATTTCCACAGTTTCTTGGCGGCACGATGGTTGGCAAGCTTAAAACCGATGGTGGATTCGTATTGCTCGAATTCGCCCGGTCGTATCTTGATGTAGAAATGGTGACGCTTGTACGAGATCTTCAAGATCTTTGGCCAAGCGAAACGGTTTATGCGCAATCTGTAGCAAATATGAGCATTAGTGTGGACTCCAGACGATATCGATATGGATGTCTGCTTACTTATCGCGATAAACCAACAAACCGGACGCACAAACACCCAGCATAATGTCAACGCCCTCCGAGTCCTTGGCTGGATGCAGGTCCACACCATACATGGCCAGCTTCTTGGCATTCTCCAAATAGTGGAGCTCAGCCTCTGCGGGCGATTGACCTCTGAGTGAGGGAAAAGGCAGAGATTAGAGATTGCAATAGATTTAGCTGTGAGCTTAGCTTACTTGTGAGTCTTGTGCAGATCCATGACCTTGTCCTCGAGCTCAGATGTCTGATTGGGTGCGATTTTAAAGTCCTTCAGATAGGCACGAGTTGGCATTTCCTTGGGATCATAGTCGCCCATCTCGGACTGCACCAGGTACGAGCCGAGCAGGGCGTGCGTGACAAAGGTGCAGGGCAGACGGCCCTCCAGAATGTCATTGCGCACTTGAAGGCACAGATGGTAGCGCGTGATATCCTCCTGGAGCTGTGACGGCTCCGGTGGATAGAACTTGACGGCGAATGCCAGTGGCCAGGGATCCGTGCGAAAGAATTTCGCGACGGGCTTCTCCAAGTCCAGCCAAACACGCGGATCGGTGGGCGTCTCGTAGGTCAAGCCAAAGTAGTCCTTCTCAATGATGTTTAGACCGGCGCAAATGGAGTTGACCAGATCGCGACCTTTGGCTTTGCGCTGCATCAAAATAAAGTAATTAAAGATTGCTCAGAGCTTAGCTAATTAGTTACTCACATCAATCGTTACGTCCAGTATGGAGCCATCGAGCAGTGTGACGCGTGCCAATGCGGCCTTTGAGAAGGTCGATGAGCTCTTCGCTTTGCTCTTGGTCGGTGTTTCCGGTTCCGCTGGCGCGGATGCTTTAGTTTCCGCTGGCATCGTTACGCACTCAGTTTGCCGAGTTGCAATCGATTAGAAAAGTGGAGCTGCAAAAATAATAATAATTATTATTATAAGGGGAAAAAAATAGAGTCAATGCTGAACTCTACAACTTGTGGGGAAGCAAGGAAGGCTATGCGACCGGATGTGCTCACTGCAAGCGAGCGAATGCGTGTGGTCGGTCGCCGGTCTCCATTCTCTGTGTCTGAGCTCTCGCCTGGCGCCAGCGAACTGGGACAGGGCTATAAAATTACTTCGAGTGTGCGAATAACTGCAAGCAGCCCCTTTGAGCCACCCCTAGGTGCTGGCTGGACCATGATGTCATGCGATGACATTATTCATACGATTATTCACATGGCTATTCACATCCACATTCACACTCACACTCATGCTCGCCTTCATACTTACGTGAACTGTGCCTTGTTCTACTTGTTGTTGACCGCAGTTGTTGCCGGGCTGTGAGCTGTGAATATAGAAAAGCGTATCATTTAGTGCTTGGAACGCGGTAAATTCAAACTGAAATTAAAGTTTAACTAGCGAAAGCCACAACCGGCACAACCTCAACAAAGTCCCAGCCAAGAGCCATAAAACTAGATGCTGACCAACCATAAAAAGAAGCAACAGCATATTGAGCTCATGCATGTGTGTGTGTGTGTGCGATTGTTTGTCTCTCTGCCAGCTGGAATTTATTTGAAAAATCTGCCCGGCTTTAATTAGACAGCATATAACCTAGCCCCGCCTCCTGCTTGGCCAACTCCTGCGGCTCAAAGAAAGTTTTGCAGAACTTTCGCTGCAGCTTGTCCAAAGTATTCTCATACGTGAAAAAATCCAAGTTGAAAGTTGATGTTGATTAAAAGACGAAGCTGCACGAAACGTTCAGGGTCAGGCAAAGTCCTCTATGTGATTAGCCACAGTGAATGATGGACAGCTCTAGAGGAAGTCTGACAGATTCGTAATCTAACAAGGAATTTAGCTAATTGGAATAAACTATTTAAAAATGCATAATGAAATGGGGTCGATTAGGTTTTTAGTCATTGATATTAGCTATAGATTTCTTTTTATTATAAATATATTTATATAATATTTATTATAAATATATTTTTATATATATTTTTATATTATTTATTATGTTAACATTTATATATATATTTTTAAAAATTAATTTTTATATATATTTGTATGTTATTTATTATGTTAACATTTATATCTATTTTTAAAATCATTTTTATATATATTTTTATGTTATTTATTATGTTATCATTTATATATATTTTTTAAAATTAATTTGTATATATATTTTTAAGTTATTTATTATGTTAACATTTATATATATTTTTTAAAATTAAGTTTTATATATTTTTTTTGTATTATTTATTATGTTATCATTTATATATATTTTTTAAAATTAATTGTTATATCATTTTTTATATTATTTATTATGTTAACATTTATATATATATTTTTTTAAATTAATTTGAATATATATTTTTATGTTATTTATTATGTGAACATTTATATATATTTTTAAAAATTAAGTTTTATATATTTTTTTGTATTATTTATTATGTTAACATTTATATATATATTTTTAAATTATTTTTTCTTACTACCCGCAGATATATGCTTTATTTTTAATAACAATAAATGGTTTTTGTTTATTATAATAATATTCTAACCGCAGTAGCACTAATTTTAGAGAAATCAATCATGTTATATATAAATAATTAGATGTATTTATTTATTTAAGAGCGTTTTTATACACATTATATAATATTTATTAATTAATTGTAAGAATCTAGCATGTGGTTTTAGAGCTAACAAATAGCACCACACCCCAACGCTTGAAGATGAGAGAGGGAGAGAGAGAGAGAGCGAAAGAGAGCGAGCAAAGACATTAAATGTGAGCGAGTGCAATAAAGTTTGCGGTACAATTGATCAATTGAATGTTTAATTGATTTGAAATTTCTTGCACTCTTTCATTTCTCTATCATGATCGGCAGTTATATGTGTGCGAGAATCATGCGGCGTACAGGCTGAACCAGTTTTTGGTTCGATCCACAAATAAAGCTGCAAAAACTAGACTCGAAATTCTCTCAAATAAAACCGAAAATAAAGAACGGCGCGTCACGATTGCGGCAGCTGATGGCGTCATTGTGCCATCTAAACTGTTTCAAATACAACCCCCCCCCCCCCCCCCCACCCCCCCCCCCCCCCCCCCCCCCCCCCCCCCCCCCAATTTCCTTTCTTCACCACCTTTTTTTTTTTGGGCCCCCACACAAAAAAAAAAAAAAAATAATATATATATAAAAAACACCACCAAAAATAAATTTACCCCCAAACACCAAAAAAATACAACACCCCCCCCCCCCCCACCCCACCACAAAAAAACAAACCCCACTTTTCCACCCCCCCCCCCCCCCCCCTTTTTTTTCTCTCTCAAAAAATTTTTTGGTCCCCCCTCTTTCCCCTCCTTTTAACAAACCATAACCCCCTCCCCTTTTCCAGGCCCAGGGTATAAAAACCAGAAGGCAGACATTTCATTTTTTATTAAAATAACATGCGTGAGTGTGTGCGAGTGTGTGTGTGTGTATTGGTCTATGTTTATTTTCATCCATTAATTGCAAACAGCTTGAGTAGTTTATTATTATACTATTAATTTGGGCAATCTGTTTAGCTGGGGAGTTGACATCATCCACATCAAGTCACTGGGATAATTGTTAAGTACGTTACGTTTAAACGTGAGCTAATTACAATTCGTGCATCGCATTCTAGGCAATTTGACAGTGAAATGTTTCGTGTTTGCTGGCACACTTCATTGATTGACGCATGAATCACACAGACAGACAGAGAGAGGGAGAGAGTGAGAGAGGGAGATATCTGATTAACGCGCAGTGCGCTTGCAATTGCTGCCAATCTCTGTTTACTATAAAGACATAAAATATATATATATAGGTATATACATATACATATATATTTAGTCTGCTGCTCTAGAATGGCTGGCTATATGCTTTATTTTTGTCTCACATTAACGATGACATCATCATCATCGGCGCAAATTATTGAAATTGTTGTTCTATTGCTGCAACAAGCAACATCAGCAACAACAACAAGCAACAACAACAACAACTGAGAACAGCAAGCGCAATATTTTGCAAGATGCTGCCGACACCCAAAAAAGAGAAAAAATCAGCAACAACAAAACAACAAACGTGAAGAATGAATGCTTCAATTGAAGGAGGTCGAGGTGAAATTCATCAAGTAGCTGAAATACACGCATGAAGTATATATATATATATACATCTGTGTATATAGAAATGTCTATATAAACTGGCATCTGGGTGTGCTTCTAATCATGGCAATGTTGCCCCACTGTAAACCACTTGGGCTTGGGGCGTGAGCAGGAATGTATCTACATGCTTAAGCTTATGCAAAGACAAACAAAGACGTGACCGGTAAACCGACTTGAGTGCAGACAGACATATAAATATATATACATATATACGTATGTGAACGGTCAGAGAAAAGCTTAAACTTGAAGTATTCTATTCAAATTGAGCAGAGAGCAGGGCCCAAGCTGAAGCTAAGTTTCTGAGCTGAAAATTTATAATTTTTTTAAACCTTTCCTGAAGACGAACAATTTATGATAGAGTGAGGGAGTTAAACAAAATGGAATTAATTCATTTAAATACTCAAAGTGATTGAATTAAGAATTCGGAATTAGTTTTAAATGCTATGAAAATTTAAAATATTTGCAATATTATAAATGAAATTCATTAATAATTTATCATAATTTATATATTTTACAATGCAATTTCTTGATATGCAGATTGAATCTATGAACTGAATTAAAGTTCTACAAATACTCCAAATGTCCATTAATTAAATACAAATTTAAATGCATTTTACATTTTTACATTTTTTTTTTTTTAGAATTCAATGTCAAGTTCATAATAATATTCTTAAAATAAATATTAACTAAGAAATAAAATGTTAAACTTGCAGTAAATTATTATGGTTTAAAAACATTGTTACACAACCAAAAATATTGTATATTTTTTATATATATTATTATATATATTTTATTTTATATTTCAGGTATAAAAAAAAAAAACAAAAAAACAAGACTGTATAAAAATGATTCATTTTTTTAAATTTATATTTAATTTATTAAATTATTTTTAATTATTAATTAATTTTTTTAATATATAATTTTTTTTAATTTTATATTTAATGAATTAAATTATATTTAATTAATTTTTTAAATATTTTTTTTTAATTATTATTTAATTTATTTAATTATATTTAATTATTAATTATTTTTTTAAAATTATTTTTTGTTTTTATTTAATTATTTAAATTTTTTTATTAATTTTTTATTTAATTTTATTAACTTTTATTTAATTTATTAAATTATATTTAATTATTAATTAATTTTTTAAATTAATTTTTTTTTTTTACTTTTTATTTAATTTATTAAATTATCTTTAAAAAAGTTAAAAATTGTTAGAGAAATAGTTTGCATTAAGCTCAAGCTAAATTTTAAATAATTTTCAAAAATTCTTGCGTTTTTTTTTTCTGCATATTTCTAGTTTTAGAAATATACTTAAATTTAAAAAAATCAGGAATTCATTAGACAATCTAAAAAGCACTTATTAAGTATTCAGAAATGATCTCTTTCAAGTATGCAAATATTTGGGCAAAGTATTGGCTACGCAAGTCAATTCTTCTGATAACATATGGACATCAAGCACATTCAAGAGCTTTGGAAGGCAACATAACCACAATGACGTCTTGAACTGAGAGCTATGCATTGAAAGAAGTTTGTATGTTTGTGTATGCATAATGAACTGGAATGTTTGCTAAAGATTCGCTCGGCCTGTGCCCTGACGGTCAATCCAATTGAGTTAAGGGTAGGCCGTAATTAAGTTTAATTTAATACAACTTAAATCAAATTCAATTTACTCGAACACAGCGCAACACAACACGATGAATATGAACCTGAACCGGCAACCTCAGACCCGATATACATACATCATATATTTATATGTGCGTATATGTATATTTTGTATATTCCGTCATGCCATTAGGTCATCTGTTGGAGTTGGGCTGCTGCTGCCGCTGTTGCTGCTGCTGGCGTGACGTCAGTTTGAAAGGTGTGTGCGTAAGTGCATATATTTGCAACAGTTATTAAAGTTCAGTTAACAATAGTGAGAGGGAGTTCATTTATCCCAAATGACTGTTCACCTGTGTGCCCAACGAAGCGTTACCCATAAATTGTATACAACAAAATGTTTGTGTTCTAAAGCCAAAGAGTTGCTGTGGCCAGGCAGCTCACATCCGTTAATAACCAGGCAGACACGTTGCGGGCTACTTCCGCTAGAAATGCTTTTCACATTTGGTGAAATGGATGATGATATGCCATACACTAATATGTAGATATATATGCAATATTTTTGTGAGCCATGTATATATCAAGTCGCACAATCTGATACGAATTTTTACAAATTTTTGGGCGTGCGTGTGAACGAAGGAGTGGAAGAAAAAAGGAAGTGGAAGTTTTTTGTTTGTTTGCTTTTGGTGTGTGTTTAAATGGGTCAATCGATAATATTGTTGCCTGGTTAGCATTAGGGGTATTCACGCGCTTGCAGTTGCCGCTATCACAAGCTGCAAATTTTGAATTTACATATAGAAATAAACATGCACACATATGTATATAAAAGTATTTATAGAAATGAAGCAAACATTTCCTTGTGATAAGAAGCCAGATCCGCTCCAGTTGCAATTCCAGCTTGAATTCTTCTAATCGCCTCACTCGAGTACCACATAAATAGTTTGCACTTGTTGACCAGTGCAAAAAAAAAAAAAAAAAAGCACTCGGCAGCTACAATGGCTTCGCTACTTGGCTTTGCTCAATGGCGCTTGACGAATTACAGACTACAAAATACTCTCATATATATATGCACATATTGAGAATATATATATGTGTGCGCTTGCTACACCCACAGCAACGCCTCAGCAATTCGCTATTTAAAGTATTCAACGCCTTCGAGTTCCGAGACTCTCTCTCCATCTATCGGTGGGCAACGAACTCGAGAATGTTGTCGAACCCAAGACCCACCCACAAATAGATGCCAACTGGGGTGGCTCCACTGAACTAGTAAACAAACCAAAATACACAGCTGGCTCTTTATCCATATAAATCATAGCGCCCCCCTCGACAACAATAAAAATCGATGTGACAACAAATATAAATAGAAAATTCAATGCGAAAATGTATGAGTGACTGTGTGTGTGTGGGTGAGCGTTTTTCTCTCCCTCTCTCTGTGTGTGTAAAAGCTGTTTTCTATCTGTTGTCCCGCATAGAGGGCGTTAACAACTCGAAAATAGATCGAAATCTTTAAAAGTCAAAAAGCGGAAACTTGGGGATCATTGTCGCAAATCAAGAGATCCCCACATAAAGCCGACTCGCTAGAAAAATGGAGCTCTGTTTCGTGTCTCTTGCAGCAGGCCGACAGACTGCTTTGAATAGAGGGCGTTAACAGGCCGATCGAATTCGATGAGAGTCTTTAATGAGTAGAGTCTCAAGAGGAAGCTAACAAATCAGGAGAGTTGTGCCGTTAATAACTTCAAACAAGCACCCGAAATAGCTTTCAAATCCAGAGGAAGCTCGCAAATCAAACGATTTGAAGTGGCAGGCAGCATGCCCGCTAGAGAATTGAGTGTGAAAACTTTAAACGATCTGGCAGCGTGTTCTGCTGTGGCCCAAATTTCCAGTTTACGTTGCGAGCGCGACTTTGGCTAAGAGAGCCGATTGCTCTCTCTCTCTCTCTCTCTCTCTTTCTCTTACTGGCACGCTCACACGTTCTCTCTCTTCTAATGCAGCGACACACCTTGTTCTGCCTCTCTGTGGGCGGGGAGCTAAACTTGCCTCAGACTCTGGCTATGTTGGCTCTCTTTTTGAATTCAGGTTTTTCACACTGTTTTTCACGTTTAGGCCGTGTGCTTGCATGTGGCTTAGTCGTTTGGCTGTGGTTCGCCACAGTTTATTATAATTTTTTATACAATTTTATTTCTTCTCGTTCGACTCGCACAGTTTGGTCCGTTGTACAGTTATTAGCATTTGCTTTGCTCGTTTCCTTTATTTGTTTGTCTGTTGTGTGGCCAATTTCTTGGCCAACGAATAACCGGTTTCTAATGCAACTTCTCGGGCTGTCTACCTCTCTTTTTAAAGAGAGAGACATAGAGACTCTTCGAAATGCATTGCTGTGTCGCTTGTTAGGCTATTTGGGTCAAATAGTCTGTTCCAGATCCAAGCCTAGCTAAGCCAACTGAAGCTTAGCCAAGCCAAGTCAAGCCACGTCCGCTTCTGCTTTCTATCAGATTTTCCACTGATTGTGAAAATCCATTTGGCTTCGGATGACGCATGGATGGATGAGGGTACGGATGGAAGAGTCACCTGCCCCATTCATAACTCACAGTTACCCTCGACTATTTGTGCGGAATGTTATCAGCTCAGCTATGTGCGTGAGTAATGCAAACCTTATCACTGGCCTAACATATGTACATGGTACATTGGCCAGAAAGCTTCGCAGTCTTCCTTCTACGCGCTTAGCCTTGATATTACAACTGAATGCCACTAGAGCGAAAAAAAAGCACAGAGCAGCGAACAGTTGATAAGGAAATAACCTGCTCAACGCGATCAATTTCCAAGGCAGCAGCTGCCGCTGCTGCTGCTGCTGCTTCTGCTTCTGCTGCTGACTTTGGTTTATTTTTGTTCCAGTGACGTCGACGTCGTCGTAGTCGTAGCGGTCGATGTCGCCAATCTCACACTAGCTACGCGTTTATGTTCTTCTTCTTCTACTACTACTTATATATAAATATGTGTACTTTATCCAGACCGTAAATACTTGACTGTGTCGCATTTCATAATTTCAATCGTAATGAGTTTAATGGGGAAGGAGGTTGCATGCATACAGTAAGCACGCACACAACTAAATACAGTGAACGTTCGGCAAGCGAACTAAGCCCAAATTAAGTATTTACAATTTTGAAAGAATTTTGAAAATTATGCAAATTTACGAAAATAGAATTTTCCTCTCTTTATATATGCTTTACAATTGCTTTGAGCACACTCTGCCTTAACATAAACTTAAATATGAAAAGTTCATGCTAGAGTGCCTTTACTGTATTTGTATCTGATACGGCATGTGTTGAATGTTTTGAATGTGTCTCCTTGACTACGCGCCATTCCGGTTGCCAATAAGAATTTCTCAACTTTCAGCCCCTGCTCAAAAAAAAAAAAACAAAATGCGAAACAACTGAGAAAAACACAAAATGCGACAAAAGAGTGAAATAGCAACTGTAACAACAACATAAACTCTGAAAGTTTCAAAGGCAGCACAAAAGAAAATCAAAGAAAACGTACAAAAAGATACAGCTAAAGCTTGGCCAAAAAGCGACAACGTCAACGTTCTCGCTCTCACACACTCAGTCTCTTTGACACACACACACATACACTCTATTCAATGAGAGAGGGAGAGAGAGTGGCGAGTGCTGAGAGAGCATTTAGCTTTAATATGCGTGCACTCATACGTGCGTATCTGTGTGTGTGCTATGAAGTCATACTGTTCTCCGTGTATGTGTGTATGTGTGTATGTCAAAAGCATAAAATAATTCGAAGACGGAGCAGGCAACCAAAAACTCTGACCACAGCCCAAAAAAAAATGAAAAAAGACGACCTAAACAACGGGTAATGGCGCGATGCCGTTGGTTGGAGTTGCTCGAGATTGAGGAGAATGGAAGAACTTAATTAAATTGTAGTTTAATTTGCCGTTACTTACGAGTAAGCGCTGCCTTGATATTCAGTTGATAATCCAAGCCACTGGAAGCGTTGACTACTTTGCGGCGCTTTTCCCACTTGTTTTCACTTTTCACACAAATCGCTTCGCAAATAATTCTAGTTGACTTCGCAAATACACTCACACTCACTCACACATACACGCGCAGCAATACACATAAACAAATTCTTGGCCACTTTTTTCTATTGAACACGAAAAAAGACAATTTGTTGCTGCTGTTGTTGTTGTTGTTGTTGCCGTTGTTGTCGTCGTTGAATACCTGTTGAAAATTGACGATGAGTGAGTAATAGAGAATAGTAAAATTGAGAGTGAGCGCAATGACAGCGCGGGGTGTAAAACTAGGCGTGGGCGTGTGAAAAACTGCATAAAATCGTAAAAGAAAAACTCAACAAAACATTTCTCATTTTATTTATAAAAACACAAATTTGCGCGCGAATTTCTGCAACTGGCACACAGATGCTTTGATTTTCTTCTTGGCTGGCAAATTCTCTTGCCTGTTTTTCTCATTTATATATATGTGTATATTTTTTTATTGTTTTCCTATTGGCCTGCGACGGGGTATTTTCAGCTAACGTACCGTGGTAAAAATATTCGAAATGCTACGCACGAAGAGCAAACTGGTACTGAGAGATATTTATTTTGTATTTAAGCGGCAGAGTCAACGAAACAACCACTGCCCATTGGATTGAGTCAGTTGGAAGAGCATGAGTGAGAGAGAGCCCAACGTCACAGCTACATGACATTCAGCTTTTGTCCGGCTTACGAATTGATTGAAAAGAGCGCTTTACTTTGTTTTGCCTAAGTGGCAACGCTTTATTGCTCAACTGCTTAATGATCAAAGAATTTGATTTAATTATTTTTCAACTACATTTTATTAATGTACAATCTTGTTTTAACGCTTACGATAGAGGCAGGGCTTTAGCGAGAAGGGCTTCAACGACGTTTGCTTGTTCACATGCCGCATCTTGCGAAATTGAAAGAAATAAAAATAATTTACAGCCACATCCTTTTTGACTAGGTCGAATCCACAGGCTTTCATAAAACGCACAAATTCCCGCACATCCTCGAAACGGGATTGAATCTCAGCTATGTAGACAACGCCATGCAGCTTCAGTACTCGATTCGCCTCAAGCAGATAATCATTCAGATTGGTGCCCATCAGCGAGAGGCAGTAGACGGCCACGTCCAGAGATAGAGCTTCTAGCGGAGTATTCGTTATGTTGCAGGCAATGATATTTGGACGAGTGGACACCAAATCCATGGAGTACACCTTGTTCGGCACCGACTCAGCCAGTTTACCCTCGCCACAGCCAAAGTCTCCAATGATCAGAGTCTTAGACAATCTTTTGATGGTCTTGATGATGCGCGTCAAGGGATTTGCGGGCCATTTCTCCACTTGCTGGCGATAGCCCGCATGATAAGCCTCAAAGGCTTCGGTGTCCGTTTTGAACAGCTTCTCGGCTTTCTGGCTGTTCATTGTGTAGAGCTGCTCGTTAATATAACGAAAACGTCCGCCAAGCAATTCTGCTTGAAATTTGTTAGCTAGTGAAGCAGGTGTGCTCACACCCACGACGGAGGCGGAGGTTTCCATGGCCTCGACGGCTGCTTCGATCATAGCGGGCTTCAATTTTAGCTGCTTCTTCTTGTTCTCTTTGGCTACTTGAGCGATTGGCCGTCGTTTTTCGATGCGTCCCATTCGTACCTTGTGCATGGCACGCAGCTCATCATCTGCCTCGTCATCCGATGATTCCGGTGGCGGTGCTAACGGTCCCATGCCTAATCTGTAACCTGTTGCATTTGCTTTTGTGGAATTCACCTCGTTGGCATTCTTCTTCACTTTTGGTTTTTTCTTCTTTACTTTTTTTTCTTTCGTTTTGGCAGCATCACCGTTATTCTCTGTGTGCACCGGCTCGAATTTGATTACTTCGGTGCTTTTTTCCCATGACGGCACTTCAAATACCATTTTAATAATATTTTCTTGAATTCCTTTCGGCTTGAAATCAAAACAAACTCGGCCAACACGTGAAATTAAATTGTGTTGTTAATAGTGTGACTGTATTCAGTTCAACTGAAAATATACAAAACATTCCCAACCAATCTGGCAACACTTGCTAAATGTGCTGCCAACTTGGTGTATGCGCGCGCATATTAAACTCAAATATCTTGTTTTAAATACTTTTATTTTTGCACTAAACTAAAGTTCAACAAGTTTTTGTATTAATTTATAATTTTCGGTTTCTCGCTATTTACGTACAACTAATTAACTTAAAACATATACATATATATTTATAATATTTTTTTTTTTACAACTGAAGACAAATGTGCTGCTGGGAAAAATTGTTCTCTTAGGCTAAAATCGTAAATTATGACAATCAGTTTCCGAACGTCTTTACAATGCAATCGTGTTTCAAATAGATTTATTTGTTATTTTTAGAAAATTCTTAATCTACTTTGTTTCCCAACAAACCATTTTTTCGCTCTCACACTCATTCAATCAATACTTTCACAAACTATTGAAATTTTGTGTTGTTTCTCTGTTGTTTTGAACGTTTTTTTTAATTTTTATTTTTTAATGCAGTTCCGTTCCATTCATCAGTTACCAAACTACAAAAACATTTGCGATTTACAATTGCTAAAAACTATGAAATTTCAGTTAGTAACTAATAATGTTTAATTACGATTATAATTTATGCGTTTCGCCTCTGCTGTGACTCTCGCTCTTCAGCTTTCATTTTCAATCTTTTTCTCGGACTAATTTATTTGCTTTGTGAGCCTTACACAAATCTCGTTCACTTTACTTAACTCTCTCTATGTCGGTGTCTTATTTAACATTAATTATTTATGCATATTTAAAAAAACGTTAGGCAATTAATTTAAAGCATTTTCTGTGTGTTTCTTCTTCTTCTATTTGTATTACAAAAATATAATTACAACGGAATCGGGTAGACGACTGTGCAGCTTAATTCGTTAAATACATTTAATTACATTGCTAAAAGGGGATTTGGCAAAGAATGGAAAAATTGTGTGGGCAAAGGGGGAGGGGAGACTAAGAATCTCTTGTTTAGAATCAAATGCGCTCTAAGTTTAGTTTCTCTTCTCTTTCTTCTTCTTTTGTAATTTCCTAATTGTAATGCTCGAATCGAACTAAATGTAGCTTAAGGCCTACGAGTAATTCAATTACATTTAGTAGTTGACGCCGACTGTGACGACGGCTGCGCGCTTGAATTTCAAATTTATTGAGTGCGAGAGTGTATGTATCTGGATATATATATATATATACATATATATATATATATATAGTATATATATATATGTATACATATTCATATATAGTTGTGTTTATATATTTATATTATCTAGATCAAGTAGCGCCCGCCTAGTAACTGGCCTCGTGGCCGGCCAAGATGTACAGATCGTGCCCCTCCTCGCTGCCCAGCGAGCCAGTGCGCAAAAGTTGGCTCTCCAATGCGACGACCCTAATGAAAGATAAAAGTTGCAGATATCAATTGATGTTGTATGGAAATAGTAGTAAAGGGGCTAAGCATTAAAAACAACATATAAAAATTACAAACTAATATTGAGTTAAACATTAATTGTTATTAATTTAGATGACACCTATAATCATCATTGAGTTGATTACTAAACTTTATTCTACAACAATTTGAATAATCACACTACTATTTTGATATGTTTACAAAAATAGCACTGCCTTTGAGCTTTGACTTTAAAGTTGAGAAATCATATTAAAAATACCATAATTTAATCAATCTTATAAATTTAGAATGTACAAACAACTCGATAGAATCACGTTAAAGGAGATCATACAAAATACTAATTTAAAAATTTGTTGATAATTTGTAGTGTTAAGTGCAGTGCACGAAAAAAGCTGACTTAGAAAATGCCAGTCTTTTCAGTTTTCTTTAGTTTTAAATGTTATTTCTTAGAATAAAAAAAAATTTAAGTGCTTTAATATATAATGGATGACTAATAAATAAGACCTCATTTAAATTTTTTGGATATCTTTACTGGTTTAGCGGTAATACGTCTTTAAAGTTTTACTATACCGCTGCACGAAATATGCTGTGAGCCACTGTACATATGTATGTATGTAATACATATAATTGCTTGCACATATGTATGTATGTATATGTGACTTTCTCTAACACACTCACACAGATGTAATGCAGAGAGCAACCGATTGCAGCAAGTTCGGCAGTTGACTTTTACGAAGCAAAAACTCTTTTGTTTATGTATTAGTGAGCATGTGAGCGTTGCAACGCGTTGCCTTCGCTAAAGAGATCAACAGCGTGTGTGATTGGACAAGAGTGTGTGTGTCTGTGTGAATGAGAAGACTGCTTGTATAGACTACATGAGTTAAGTGTTCACTGTGCGAGCAGCATTCGGGTCGCTGCCTAAAACGATGTTCGCTTAAAGAGCATAACACGAACAGTTCAAGGCAAAGCGCACAGCCGAAAGCTAAAACGAAAAGAACCGAAGCGAGAGCGAGAGAGTAGGATTCTTTTCGGCTGATCTCGCGAACAGCGCATAAAGTTTCAAATGGTTAACAGTTATTTGCAAGCTATGCTAGATATTTGAAGTGTAGCCATAAAAAAAGTAGAGCAACGAAGAACAACAAATTCAGACTAACTGAATAGTATTATACTGTTTAATATTATAAACAAAAAAATTGTTGATAAATGTGTGTTATTAAATTGTTTTCCACTAAAAAATATAATATTTATAAAACTACTATTATTTATCATATTTATTCTCTATCAAAGTCGCTCATTAGGCCTGTACGCATAGTTTTTCTGGCAAGTGTATATAAATTAATTAATAATACAAGCCGAAGGCCTCAGTAGCCAGTGCTTTAGCCAGCTTTAATTTAACATGAATTCTAACTGTTAAATAAATAAATGCCTAAAAAATAATAGTAGTCGAATAAGAAGTAATAAGAATAACTCAGTAATAGATTTAATATTTTTAAATCAATTTGAAACGAATATTAAGATTAAGATATATTATTAATTATATATCTTAATCTTAATATTCGTTTCAAATTGTTTAAAAAATATTGAATCTATTACTCAGCTATTCTCATTACTTCTTATTCGACTACTATTATTTTGTAGGCACAACTTTGTATACATATATAACCAAGGATGTTCTGAGCAATTTCTACATATTTAGCTCGCGCTTAGCACTTGCAATTGCTACACTTATCTAACACACATAATCAAGATAAGTTCTGGGAATATTCCCAGATATATGTATACTCCTTAGCCACTTACTTATCGCTGCCCAGCAGCCGATAGGTGCGACTCATGTCCTTAATCTCCTGCGTCACTTCGCCATTGCGCAGAGACTTGCCCTGCATGCCGTGCTTGTGGAATGCTAATACACTGTCCGGTAGACAAACTAAATAATAGAGAGAAAAGACATACATTAGTAAAAGAGAGAGAGAGAGAGGGAGAGAGAGTTGAACTCCAACTCTGTTCTTGACCCACCAATACTGTCCACGTTAAAGTCAAAGTTGAGTTGAGCAACCATTTTCTTGTGTTGCTTGGGGTTGCCCTGAAGCGTCACCACCTGCATCACATTGCCATAGCAGACGAGTATGGCATCCTTCTCCACTTGATGTACGCGCACCACCTTCAGCAGATCGCGCCGTGGCACCATTGTGGCCATGGCATCATACTCCAAGTCTTCGGAATGGAACCAGCTGGCGCCTGTTGAAAGGAAATGCAAAATGTTACTCAATCTAGATTCAATTCACAGTCTTTGTTCAACTTCCACTGTTCATGTTGATCAGATCCAGCTTGAGGCATCCGTTCAGTGCCTTGCGTACGCCCGTGCACACAATCGGATACTCCAGCTCGGGCGTGATGATCATCTCGAAGATGGGCGTATGCCCGTTCTGGACACAGCCCTGGCCCAGTATGCTGGTGGCCGGCCACTCGCATTGCTTGAGCAGCATGAACTTGTTTAGGGGATCGTACCACTGCATCAGGAAGATGCCGCTCGGCGTGGCGCCGCACAGATATTTGTAGCCGTTGTAGGGATTGCGTGTGACACAGCACTGGGTGCAGCCCTTCGTGTCCGGCACTTTGGTGGTTAGCGCAAATTTACGTGGCACCAGTCGCTCCGGTATCTTGTTCATGTGCAGCGAGAAGCGCACCGTCTGCTTGGAGTGCAGAGCGACCAGATCGTGCCGATAGAGCTGGCACGACTTGCCCGACAGGCTCATCAGCACATCCTTGATCACATACAGCCAGGTGGTGCGACGCGGAAACAATTGATCGATGGCCGCATCGTGCAGCTCGTTCATGTTGAGGTTGTAGATGCCCTCCTCGGCACCGATCAGCAGATGCTGATCCCTCGTCTCTGGATGTATCCACGAGGCGGTGCAATGCACGCGCAGCGGACAGCCATTGAAGATTTTGGAAAAGCATGCACCCATGTGCACCTTGGGCGTCGGTGGCAATCCATTCGAAATGGGCCGCGGCGGCGTGTGGCGACGTCGATGCGAACGCTTGGGCGGCACAGGTGGCGTATTGTTTAATAGATCCGGCTGCGCCTCCTTTTCCACTGCGGAGGTGGAGGAGGAGAGAGTAGATGGTTAGTTGGAAATTTCGAATTCAATATGCAATTGCTACGCTACCTTCATCATCGTCCTGTGTGCCGCCATCGCTGAGGCTGCGCGTGCGCGACGTTTTGCCCAAATCGTTGAGCAGACCGATTAGCTGATCCATTGAACTGTGTCGTCTTGGTGAATCCTCAATGCCATTCTATAGATATAGAAGATAGTTATAGCTATATATATATTTCGATATTTAGTCATGTCACTCACTTGGTTGCTTTCGCTTCGGTAATCACAGTTGTTGCTGTTCTCGCCGCTGGCCGCGTCCGCTTGCTCTAGCACATCCGAGCTGCTGCTGCGCAACAGATTTTGGTATAGATGCGCACTGTTGGCTGTGATGCCAGCTGCAGACGCTGCAGCAGCAGCCGCAGCAGCATTGGATGCAGCTGCAGCTTGCGCTGCTGCCGCTGCCGCTGCTGCTGCCGCCGCTGAGCTGGTCGAGGCGCTGTTGGAATGCGAGAAGCCATCGCCGACAGAGTGTGTACTAGCCGGAGGCGTGGCAGCTGTCTCATGCCTCATATCCAGGCCATTACTGCCTTTGATGCCGCCGATGCTGATGCCGATGCCGCTGCCGCTGCCACTGCCACTGCCGCCGCCGACTGCATCGCCGCTGGAATTATCGAGGAGTAGGAAGCGATTATAAAAGGATGCGGATGACGTTGCTGCTGTTGTTGTGCTGCTGTTTGCGAGCGATGATGATGATGAGAGCAAGCCATGGTCATGGCCATGGCCATGCAATGCCTGAGCGGCAGATGAAACTGCCGCCGCCGCTGAGCGATAGTTGCTGCTGTGCCGCAAATAATGCGCAGCGGAGGCGGAGCAACCAGCGCCCGTTGCTGATGTTGACGTAGATGCAGATGCGGCCACAGATGCCGAACCAGAGGCACAGCCGCCAGCAGCAGCAGCAGCCGCAGCAGCAGCAGCAGAAGTTGCCGATGCATTATTCATGGCAATGTCAACGTCCAGATTGATGTCACCATCGCCGTCGTCGTCGCCAATGCTGGTGGTGCGTAAATTGGACATGCCCAGATAGGCACTCAGTCCTGGCATGGAGGCCAGCGAGGCGGACATGCTCAAGGCATTCAAATTTGAATTTGAATTCTGATTCAGATTCTGATTCGGATTCTGATTCGGATTCTGATTGGAGTTGCAGTTGACGCTGCTGGTGCTGTTGGACGTGATGGACAGTGCGTTGCTTGATTGCTGGTTTAGGTGCTGATGGTGGTTGTGGTTGTGGTTCTGGTTCTGGATGTGGTTGTGGTGGTTCTGGTGCTGAGTGGTGCCGTTGCCAGTTGCATTGCTTGAATGATGATGATGCTGATGATGATGATGGTGGTGGTAATGATGCGCTCCACAATTGTTGCCGCTGATGCCACCACCAATGCTGCTGATGATGCTGCCGCTGATGGCGCTGCCACCGACTCCGACTCCGACACCGCCGCCGATTACGCCTCCGCCTCCGCTGGCAACGCAGCAGCCCCCATTTGTTGATGTAATGCCTCCGCCACCGCCGCCGCCGCCGCCGCCTCCAGCGCTGCAGCTATACTCGGCACTAAGTGCCGAATCTTTGGTGTCATTCAATGGCAAAGTTGCTCTAAGAGCAGCGAACCAGCGATCAGCGAGTGAAATAGACAGCGAGGAAGACAGAAAGAGAGAGAGAGAGACGCGTAGGAAGAGAAAGAGAAAGAAAGCCAAAAGTGTTTGAGCTTCTTTGTTGATAACACGCACAACATCATTTCATTCACTTGTTGGCCAGACCCGCTCCAGCTAAGCATGGATGGGCTGCACCATTTGTGTACGTGTGAGGGTGGGGGCTGGATTGGCTGGGGGTTGCTTGTATCTTTGGGCTGTGTTTTGTTTTGTGCGTGCAGCTCTAAACTGGACGAGTGGCTGGGCGGACTGTGTGCTTGAGTTAGACTTGTTACATGCCCCAAAAACCCAGTTCATGTTAATGCTGTGTGTATTAATATCCTATTGTTGTTGTTGTTGTTGTTAGTGTGCATGGCATGCATTGACAACGCGCAATGATGAATGAAGGACATAAAAGAGGACTGGGACTGTTTGCAACTATAAATGATGAACTGGCTACGGCCACGCCTCTTCTTCCTCCAAATATATAAATAAATTAATGCAATGGCCATAAATTATGCATGATCTGCAAAACTGTTTACAAAAACAAATGCAGAGAGGGGGGAGGTGAGGGGGGGGGGGAGATATAGCGAGTAAATTGCCTTGCACATGAATGCACAGAAAATAGAAAATAAAAAACGTGTAGAGCTAGAGAGCAGAAGAGTGAGGGAGTTGGAGAGAGAGAGTAGAGTAAAAAAGACATGCATACATACACACATACATACGTATATACATATTCACACACACACACACACATGTATATCTCTCCATTGCATGCAGCAAATGGCAGAAAATTAATTCTTGAATTCTTAACAAAAATAAAATGTTCAACAAATTTTCCAAATAAACTGAATTTTGTATGCAAGCACAGCCAATGCAGCAG
Organism: Drosophila buzzatii; assembly: GCA_035045845.1. Lineage (NCBI taxonomy): Eukaryota > Metazoa > Arthropoda > Insecta > Diptera > Drosophilidae > Drosophila > Drosophila buzzatii. Next base: position 10,694,606 of record JAWNOS010000244.1, on the reverse strand, counting down.
CAGCAAAAGAAAAGCAAAACATAAAACAAACAGAGAGCTACAAATATATAAAAAAAAAAATAAAGGAAAGTGAAAAATCTCAGCAGCTGCTATTGCTGGGAAGCAGGAAAACACGCTCTGCCTCTGCCTTTCCCTCTCCCTCTCTCTCTCTCTCTCTTCCTGTGTGAACTCAGTTCGGTTCAATTTGAAATTAGTTTTTTGGGTAAATACTCTTCCTGTCCAATTTGCTGCCGTTAAAGGCACAGACTGAAAACATGCTCAACAGCTCAATTCATCAATTCTTCAATTAGTTAGCTATGGACAGTCTCTCTTTCTGTGTGTGTGGCTAGCTTGTTGTTTCTATATACATTACTTATTTACCAAATGGCAAATTTACGCTTGTGCGCATATTTTAACAAGAGAGAAAGAGAGAGAGAGAGAGAGATAGAGCCAGAGTATAGCTGCCCAAGCATAATTACACGTTTCTAAATGTCTATTTGCTTTCATGTTTTTTCATTTTATGCCAAATAGAAATTGAATTTCGTAATATTGTGCAGGGCTCGTGCCGCTTGGCCTTATTGGCATTGCTAAGCAGGCAATGGCTATCAAAGTAATAACAATAATAATAACTATAAAAGCAATGTGCGGACAAACATTTGCGCACGCATCAAATAAATAAACACTAAAAACTCGAAGAAAAAAAAAGACAAAAGGGTCCATGGCCTCGTGTGACCTTTGCTTGGTTAGTGATCGCCTGTGACGCCATGAATTAGTCAAGATTTGTCAGCCTATTTCAACAGTCGAATACGTTGCGTATGCGTAATATATTGCAATGCATAGACCAAGGCAATATTACGTATACGCAGCGAAGAACTTTGAGCACAAGACAAAGGCGAGCAAGCACATAATAAACTAGAGACAATGAAAAGTGTAGAGAGAGAGAGAAAGGTAGAGGGAAAGAGACGACGCTGAAGACTGTAGCAAGTTGTAAAGAAAACAAACAGAAAACAAGTAAGAAAGCTCTAGTCGAGACGGCTCGACTACGAGATACCCTGAACCCTGCAAAGAAGTGATACTCTTCTTCTTTACGCACGTATAAGCACGTGCTCTGCTAGCCGCGCAGTTGCTCTTGTATCTTCGAAAATCAAATAGAAAAGAATAAATAATAATAAAAAAGAAAGAAATAATAAAAAAAATAAAAATAAAAATAATAAATTATGAAGGGCGTAGGCGAGGCTAGAACCTCCGACACCCTAACATTCGTTGCATCTGTCTAGCCATCTACACCACGGCTCACTTAAACGGCAGAGTAGCGAAAACGAATGAAATTCGCCATATACGAAAGAAACACTAAAGCAATGGCTGAAAATACAAATACAATTCAAAGACAATTCTAACGGAATTCAAAAACAATTGTGATTCTTAGAATATACACGCATAGCAACATAGAAAACAGCCCAAGACTTTTTGTGTGTATACATACATACATACATACATACATATGTGCACACGCATACGAAAATTGATTTGCATTGCTCAACGTTGCTTGCATTTCCATTGTTATTTTAATTGTTTTAAAATTTTTAAATATGTATATAATGGAATGTAATGAGAGTTCAGCATATGATCTACATATTCTATTTAACATTTTAGGTTTTTTTTTTAGAAATCATAACTCTTTTACAATTAGCTTTACATGCACAAATATGTACATATGTATGTATGTATGTATGATTGCAGCCACACGCTGATCTACGCTTGCACACATATACATACATACATATGTATGTAAGTATGTATGTATGTATGTGCGCCCGCAATGCGTCTTGCTGTATCGCTGCCTTGCTTGCTGCGCCACATGGGTTTTGAATAGAAAACTTTATGGACTAATAATTCTGTTTCTAGGTGGACAATCATATTGATATGTTCAGATTAAGATTATGATATTCTTATCTATATGCCAAACCAAACTGTATGTCTCTAGTATTTGAAATGCATTTTTTACACATTTGGGGGTGGTGGGGCTAATTGGGGACCGGAATCCAAAATCTGACAAAAACCGAAATTGTATTAAATTAGTATCTATATATATGCAGAAGACTTGGAGACTCTAACTCTAAAGATGAATTAGCTAGAATTTTAAAACTGGTTCCCGATAAATTCGTTTATCGATAACTTGCCAAATATACAAGTTATCGAATTTCTGAAACAAACTCGTACTGCGCGTGCAATATACGAACCTAACACAAAAAGAATGAACTCTCTAGCTTTTGTATCTTCGGAAATCGACGCGTTCAAACATACGGACAGACGGACAGACGGACAGACGGACAGACGGACAGACGGACAGACGGACAGACGGACAGACGGACGGACAGACAGACGGACATGGCTATATCAACTTTTCTCGTCACCCTGATCAAGAATATATATACTTTATGGGGTCTGCCACGCCTCCTTCTGCCTGTTACATACTTTTAACAAAACCATTATACCCTGATTTCCCATTTTCAATGGGCTCAGGGTATAATTAATAGAACAAAATGAAAGTTGAACAAAAACAGGTGAGGAAAATGCATGAACGTAAAGGAAAAACACTCAGCCAGAGTTGATAATGAGGCAGAGAGTGAGAAAAAGAGAGAGAGAGAGGTAGATGGTAGATGGTAGAGTGAGCGAGGAAAAGTGTAGAGCGTAATTGACCTCTAAAGAGACTTTGTGTGAGTGTGCGAAACTTTAGCCGTTAGTTGAGCAGTATAGCTTCAAGTCTAGTACATAGTATATATATATATTGTATATGGTATATAGTATACAGTTATGTGAGTTACTTGAGGGATTGTTGCGGTTTTGTTGGGGTTTCTTGGGTTTGTGTTTGTTAAGTGTGTTGCGCTTGTGTTTTCTTAGCTAGTTTACCCAACTAAATCTAAGTTTTATTTTAAAGTTTGTTGTTTTTTTTTTTTAATTCATTTCGCAAAAGAAATTATTGGTGTAGTTACCTTAACTTTAGTTCCTCATCAATATATTGTAAGAGGCTCCTACAAAAATCAAACACAAAAGAAATATACGAAAAAAGAAAATGTCAAAATAAAAGAAAAATCGTTGTTAAGTTTCCAGTGGAAAAAAGAGCAAAAAAAAAAAAAAAAAAAACAAAAACAAAACAAAAACAATAAACGCAAAAATAGAAAAATAGTTTAAAAATTATTAAAAAGAGTTAAGAAACAGTTGTATCAAAATTAAATGAAATTCGACCCTTACGAAAAAACGAATCAAGCGAAAGGAAAACTCGAAACGATTTGTGAATAAATTTAAATTTTGTTTGATTTAAGTTTTCAAGTGTTTAAAATGGTTTATTATGTATGTGTTTAATGCTAATGCTGGCCAAAGCCAGACAACACAAAGAGCAAGAAAATGCTGTTATGGCCAATTAAACGCATTAGCCAATTTTCAAAGAGCCATAATTTGTTTTAATAACACATTTTCCAGCACTTCAATCAAGGATTACCCGAACAAAAAAAATTAAAAATTGGCTTATTAAAAAGCAGCAAAGGCACAAAACAAAGCAGGCAAAAACAAAAGGAGAGAAACAAAATATGGGCTAATATTTTTGGTTCGCTTTCAGCTTTAATGATGTTTATTGTTCTTGTTTTTGAGCCTTTGTTGTTTGCTCTTGGCTTGCTTTCAGCGCGACAACATGAAAAGTCAACAAAAAGAAAAACAAAAATTTGGAAATGTGTCGCAAAAGGCGGGTTGAAAAACTTTTTGGGCGCCATGCGAGCCGTCGAGCGTGGGGCGTGGGGCGTGGCACAGAGCCAATACAGTTGCCGCACTCAAAGCGTTCTCAGTACATCAAAGTTGACGCTGTCGCCTTTTATGGCCATCAATAAAAAAGGCGCCGAGCAAATATCGAAGGGTTTCTCTGTGTTGTTGCCAAAGGTCGAGTCTATCTGCATGCATAGATGACATCTCGTGGCGCACCTCAACAAAGCCAGCAGCAGCAGCAGCGAGTCGTCAATGTAATCATTTGACAAATGGCAGAGGCAGACCGTGCCACCTGCCTGCAAACGTGCTGCCACGGGGCGTATGTGTAATGTATATTAATTTCTTATCGATTTCTTGCGCCAGTCGAGAAAGATGCGAGACATTAGTCTCGCCGTGCGGCATATAAAGCGACCGTTAAGGCAAGTTGACTTGCTTTGAAGTCATATATAATACACGCATATATTTCTGTTACTTCTACTCTGGCTGCTTTGCTGGCAATTATTATTTTTATGTAGCATACTTTTGAGCGCACACGCATCCATCAAGCCGGGCAGTGCGCTCAGGTAATAGTAATTATTTCTCATGAAGCAGTTGCCAGCGCACGTAGAGTTAACAAAGCGCGAGCGCGAGTGCGAAAAACTTTCAACTAGAAAGCAGAGCAGAGCCAAGGGACGTGCAGCAGGCACAACAAATTGAAGCTGTCTCTGTGGCAGTAGCAAATTGCATGCGGCGCGTGCTGGGCCAGAGATCGTGCCGCCAAAATGTTGCAAGCATTTGTGGCAAGCTGCAGCCAGGCAGGCAGGCAAGCGGCACACAGTCAAGGCCAAGCGGCGTCTGGAGCCAGCCAAATGACATTATGCGCGCAGAAGTAGTTCAAGCAATGCCACAAAATGTGGCAAGCATAAATATGATTACAGAAACAGCAGCAGTTGCAACTGAAGCCAATCTAACCTTAAGGACATGTTCATAATAAGAGTGCCGCTGCATCTGGGTCGCTCAGCGCTTTGACTATAAGGAAATACAGAGAAGAGAGACAAAGTTAGAAAGGGAGAGAAAGAGAGAGGGAGAGTGAGTTAGGGCTTGAGTACGTGTGATATAAATTGTAGCACCACAATGACATTTTACGCTGCACGGCAGCTCGACTGAGAGTGTTTTAATTGCAAAGTTGCTTAATCAGATGCGATTATGTTAAATGTATTAGTGAGAGCTTACAGATGGAAGCCAAACTGCAGATTATAGACAGCCATATGCATAATTCATTTATGATGCAGCTACACTATGAGCCAGCAGGCCAAAAAAGGCTTTTAATAGTACTGCAATCGTGATTAATCATGATTCATTATTTTTAATTGAGAAAAAATATGCGAGCTGTGTTTGAAATGCCTTCAGCTTACTTAAAATATTATACATAAACATTGAACATATTAAATTATTATATATGGGTAATTCGCCAGAAAAGTCAAGTTTTTGTCACGTTCAACACTTTTGGTTTTTTGTAATTATCTTGAAACGGATTAATTTTAGTACTAATCAAGAGCAATATATTTAATAATTTGTCAAAATAAAGCAGTTTTTTTTGCCATTTTCATTACTAAAATTGATTCATTTTCAAGATAATTACAAAAACCAGTCGAACATGACAAAAAGTTCACTTTTCTGGAGAATTACCCATATGTACTTAATATTGTATATAAATATATATTATATAATAATATAGTTGAGTCTCGATAATTCATACCCCTTTAAATCGAAAACCTCAATATTTCGTAAGAAACTGCTGGTCCCTTGAAAAACTTCATTAATTCGTAAAAATCCCATACAATTTGGTCCCCTCGTTAATTCGTAATTTTTCTGACTACTCGACTATGATCTTGCCTTTTATAATTCGTTTCGAAACCTCTTATAATTTGTACTTTCGTTTCGGAACCTTGCTTTGCCGCCTTTTTGTGCGAAATTTCGTTGTTCTCTCATTGGATTTTCATTAGTTTGCTCATTTTATTTGAAGCGTGAAGACGATATGTAAAAATATCAAGCAAACGTTCTCATAACACGTTTGTTTTTTTTTTTTTCATATCATAATGTTCTGAATAATGCAATTGATCATTTAATAAGCTTGGTAAACACAATAAAATATGAAGTAATATGAAGAACATGAAACCATAAAAAATTACAAATTACAATTTAAATCTTAAGTTTTCATGGCTTATGTTTAATTTTGTTTTTAAATACATAATATTGAAGTAAATATTTTATTTATTTTTAATAAGTTAAAATTGTTGAAACGACGTGAAATATAAAAACCCGTTTAATCCGTTAAATGGAAACCCGGTAAATCGAAAACCTCTGTAATTCGTAAAAAATTCGGTTCCCTTTCCATTACGAATTATCGAGACTCGACTGTATATGCATATGTATAAATATAATATTTAATTGTTTAACTAAAGAATGAAGAATGTAGAGAATATTTTTCCTAAAGGTTTCTGAAGACCCTAAACTGTATTTGATAGTCGTATAGCCATATTATATTTTTTTTATATTATTATTTTTTATTATATTATATTATATATTATATTTTATTTATATTATATTATATTATATATTATGTTAAAAATATGTACATATGTAAACACCGCTGAATGTCTATTTCTTTTCTAACATTATTCGCATGTTCTGTTCTGTAAACTATGTATAACGGACATTCTTTCGTTTATGCTTTAAGTTCATTTTCGGCTGCCTGCGCTGCAGCATACATTCGTTATGTATTTTAGTCTCTAATAAACCTCTGAATCGAATATATTATATTTATATTATTCTTTATATTATTATTATTATTATTATTTTTATTATTACTATTATTATTATTATTTTAATTATTATTTTTAATTCCTAAAGACTTCACTGATGGACTCTTAATAGTTTGCAGATTCTATAACAATATTATATATTACAACAACAAAAAAAGTCTAATCAATAAATAAGCTCAACTTGAGCCAACAGAACACGCTTTACGCTTAAAATTCGAATTTAGTTTGCCAAGCTTTAACATTTTGTTGTTCAGTGTAAAAATTATGATAAAATTGGCTTCCCGCTAAGCAATAGAAGTAGTACAGATATTGCAATATCTTTTTCCTAATAGAAAGACAGGTGTGCAAAAAAACAGATAGAATCCGAGAAAGACAGAGAGAGATAGAGAGAGAAAGCGCGGGCAATTCAAATACAAAAGTATATATATGTATAAGTGTATACGTGTGTGTGTGTGTGTATGTGTGTATTTGTATGAGAATTATATAGATGAAATTCAAACTGAAGCAATTAACAATAAAAGAGGAGCTAGCAAATGCGAATCTTGGTAAATAAAAAATGTAAAATGAAAAAAAAAAAAAAAAAACTGTAGCAAAGTAGTCGGGCAACGCGATTTCGATATAGTTTATGCGATTCATATATAGTTATATGCATATATATATGACAAGATTTAGTTTTGTATTCGCATTGAGCCAACTTACATGTCGCTGGGCAACGTTTCGGGACTAGAAGAACGCTCATACCACGTCGAGTTTGTCGTCATGCCTGCAAGATGGAATCAAATGACAAATGTTATTAAAGGCGCAGACTTTAGCTTCTCTCAACTTGCCTGTTTTGAGCGTGTGGTTCTGAGCCGGAACCCCATTGGCACGCGACGTCATTTTGCTGGGAATCCGCTGCGGTACGCCGGCCACCGTCTACAAGAGAGAGAGAGAGAGTGAGAGAGAGGGACAGAGAGTGAGAGCAAGTCAAAGTTAGTTTTAATGACAGACGATGGAACGACGCTGGACGGACGGACAGTCGTGGTGGTGACAAAGTTTTCAGCTTACGATAAAATCTCATAAATCAAAATCATATTCGTCTCTGCGCGCCCAAGCCTGACCTGGAAAGAGCTGAGCCATGCGTTACGCCTGGACATAACAAAACTTGGCGCTAAGTAAAATTTGCATATATATAAACACGATTATATATATATATGTATATATAATGCAAGTTGACTGCGCCACGACTCGGACAGTGACTGGCAGCGCAAAGTTTTCGCAAAACATCCAAACAAATTGAAGATTTATGAATTGACATGCCGCCTCCAGGCGCACATCCATCCATCCATCCAGGCAGCCAGGCAGCCAGCACAGCCTCACACACAAATGACTTTTTAAATTGGTCCTTCATTAAATTTGCATTTGTTAGGCAAGGTTGGCAAGGACTCCTAGGCAGACTTGCACAGACGTCTAGACAGCGGACAACGATGAGCACATTAATGCGTCAAAATCATAACAATTCATTAAAATTTTAAATTTTATTAAAGTCCAGGTAAGTCAATCGAATTAATCACAAACTGCTCAACTAAAATGTGGAAATTAGTTTCAATTTTTTCAATTTTTCAATTTCTATGAAAATTTCTATGAATTTAGTTAGAGACTTTCTTGTATACAAATGACTTGAACAGAAACACAATTATTTATTTTTAAATAAATAAATTTTAATAAATAAATTTTTAAATTTTTTATTAATTTGTATATTTTTGTTTAGCTCATTCGATACAGAATCTCTTTAGGTTTCTGGCAGATCTAGCTCCATTGGATCAAATGATATAACATTTTGATTTTTATTTCAATTTTAAAAATAAAAATCAAGTCATAACTTTTATTTTTGATTTTTATAATAAAAATCAAAAATAAAAAACAATAAAGTTTATATTTTATATATTTATTTTATTTATTTATATTTATATTTATATATATATATATATATATATATTTATATTTATATTTATATTTATATTTATATTTATATTTATATTTATATTTATATTTATATTTATATTTATATTTATATTTATATTTATATTTATATTTATATTTATATTTATATTTATATTTATATTTATATTTATATTTATATTTATATTTATATTTATATTTATATTTATATTTATATTTATATTTATATTTATATTTATATTTATATTTCTATTTCTATTTCTATTTCTATTTATATTTATATTTATATTTATATTTATATTTATATTTATATTTATATTTATATTTATATTTATATTTATATTTATATTTATATTTATATTTATATTTATATTTATATTTATATTTATATTTATATTTATATTTATATTTATTTATATTTATATTTTTATATAAAAATTGATTTGTAATAATTATTTTTGATTTTTTATCATAAAAATCAATTTTAATAATTAAATAAAAATTTTTTATTAAAAATTGCAAATAAAAGTTTAGCCTTTTTTTTAATTCGCCGTAAAAAAATAACTGTATGCCTTTTTATCCCACTCTTTCTGGTTATTTTTTTGTGCTTTATTTTTTTTTTTTTGCGGTCCCTGGTTTCTGCTAATGAGTTAAAGTTAAGGTATGCATTCTCCATATAAAGATCTCAATGGGATATTATAGAAAATCTTGAAATTACGACAGAATTCCTTGATCTGCCCTCGCTAGAGTCACCAAACTAAAAGTAGTTTAGCTTAGATTTCAAATTGTAATTGTTAATTCTTAACAGCTTCTTTGGCTGACAGATACAGACTTTATCGTAATACTTCTGCTTCCTATTTAAAGCCTATTTTTCTGCGTGTATTGATTTTGTGGCATAGCGAAAATGATTAGGGCAACTGCCTCGGGTAGGCGAGCCCTTAAATTAGGATTCAAGGTGTCTAATGGGCCACTAAATCTTCAAGACTTGCTGCCATTGTGGCAGGGCACAAGGCGAACTAAGTAAATATAACTGGGGCAAGCAGCAGCCAGCGAAGCAGCGCTAAAAGCGCAAATAAATTACGTAAGACGGAGCGAGAGAGAGAGAGAGGGGGTGAAAAAATGAAATAAGGTAGCAAGTAGCATTCGGCGGGGCACAGTTGCTGCTTGGAGCATTTCGTTCGGACTCACCTCCTCATCTCCGTCGAGATAGTAGTATTGCTGATTGGGACTCTGGTATTTTTGGAGCAGCTCCTTGGGCACACGCAGCGGCATCTCGCTCTGTACAAAGGGATGCTGCAGCAGCCGCTCGGCGGTTGGTCGCTTCTTTGGATTCTTTGTCAGTGCGGTCTTGATGAAGCTGTGAAACGTTTGGCTCCACTTCTCTTTGTTACTCAATGACGGCGGCTTAAAGCCGCTCTTCGACATCAAGAACAGGGCGCGCATTGGATGCAAGTCGAACATTGGCGGCTGCAGTTCAGCCAGTTCTAATCGAGCAGAAAGACATGAACAAATGCAAACATTTAATCAATTTCAAACAATTTCGCTGCACTTGAATGAAGCCTCACCAATTGCCGTAATGCCGCAGGCCCAAATATCACAGAGTTGATTGTAGCCGCCCTTTCGCTCCACGGCGGCCACCTCGGGCGCCATCCAGTAGGGTGTGCCTGTGTGGATGAGAATATTGATGAGTTACGATTGATAAGGCCTATAATAACATATATTATTACAGCTAATGCTAGCTCTACTTGGCTATGCCTGACTAGCATATACCCTGAACTCTAATTTAGTATTAAATGTATTTATTGCATATTTATTCTTTTCCCTGTGCATAAAACCAGCAGCAAATATTGGGTCTGGCCCAATATTCCACATTCAGAATTAAATGCATGTGACAACACTGGCCACAGTTGGCGCACAATTTAATTAAAAAGTGAGCGATGAGGACACAAAAGTGACAGCCATTCTGTTAATTGAATGTCCACAGCGCGCGTTGCACAATTAATAGATACTCTCCAGCGCATAGAGGTGGAAATTTGGATAAGGGAGAGAGTGAATGAGAGACGAAAGAAAGAAACTAGTGAAAAAGGGAGGTAAAGAAAATTCAGGAAAATAGAGGAGAGAGAGAGAGCGAGTTTGAAGAAGTTAGAGTAGAAAAAATAGACAGAGAGCGGTGACAGATAAATGGCGAAAAAGTCAGAAAGAGAGATAGAGAGAGGGAGAGGGAGAGGGAAAATGAGTGGGAAAATGAGAGAGACAGAGGTTAGAAAGACGGCGAGTAGATAAGAGAAAGTTTAATAGAGAGAGAGAGAAGGAAATATTGAAGAGAGAGGAATATAGCGAAGAGGTGATAGATATATTTGGAGAAAAAGTCAATGGGAGAGGACTGAAGTAATAAAGAGAGGGGCAAAGACAAGTGGAGGGACGACAGAAGAGTGTGAGTAAGAGAGAGAAACTTTAAGACAGAGAGAGAGAGAGAGAGAGATAGAGAGAGACATAGAGAGAGAGATATAGAGAGAGACAGAGAGAGAGAGAGATAGAGAGATATAGAGGAAATATGAGCGATCGAGCGAGAGAATGACAGGAAAGAGCGATAAAAACAGAATGAGTAATAGAGAGGCGAGTAAGAGCGTTATAAAGGGAGAGAGAGAGAGGGAAATATTGAGCGAGAGTTTGAAAAGATAGAGCAGAGGTGAGAGAGAGAGATAGAGTAGAGGTGATTTGGCGAAAAAGTCAATGGGAGAGGACTGAAGTAACAAAGAGAGAGGCAAAGAGAAGGACGGAAGATTACGAGTAGGAGAGAGAAACTTTAAGAGAGACAGTGACAGTGAGAGAGGAAATATGAGCGATCTCGATCGAATGACAGAGAAGAGCTGCAAGAACAGAATGAGTAATAAAGAGAAGAGTGAGAGCGTTATAAAGGGAGAGAGAGAGGGAAATATTGAGCGAGAATTTGAAAAGATAGAGAAGAGGTGAGAGAGGAAGATAGCGTAGAGATGATAGATATATTTAGAGAAAGTCAATGAGAGAGAGGACTGAAGTAACAAGGAGACAGGCAAAGAGAAGGGGAAGAAGGACAGAAGATTGCGAGTAGGAGAGAGAGAGAAAGAGAGAGAGAAGAAATATGAGCGATCTCGCTCGATCGAATGCCAGAGAAGAGCGATAAGAACAGAATGAGTAATAAAGAGAAGAGTGAGAGCGTTATAAAGGGAGAGAGAGGAAAATATTGAGCGAGAGTTTGAAAAGATAGAGAAGAGGGGAGAGAGGAAGTAAGCTTAGAGATATAGAGATAGAGATAGATATATTGACTGAGGTAACAAAGAGACTGGCAAAGAGAGAGAGAGAGAGAGAGAGAGAGAGAGAGGGCGTAAGCGAACACATTGCTTACTAGGCGCAATGCACGACCAACAGATGCTCTATAACATATATAAAGGAACAATGGAATTAAGAAGTTCGTTACTCTGCAGCAAACAAAAGGCATAGAGCAAATAGTTTCAGCTCTTCAGGCGCTAAGACCAATACTCGAGAGAGAGAGAGAGAGAGAGAGAGAGAGAGAGAGAGAGAGAGAGAGACAATGTCTGACAGCTGAGTCGAGTCGATTCGAGTCGAGAATCACATTTGGCTTTATTGCATGTAGGCACGGCTGTTGCCAGGCTGTTGTCAGCTCGGCCTACCACTGCCCACCACTGCAGTAGGTGACAACGGGACTCAGAAGGCCATTGACGATGGCGCTGCGAGTCGTTGGTTGCAGCTGACTTTTAAGTGCTACTAAACACAAGCATAAGCACGCTGTTTGATTATTTTTATTAAATGCTAAGACATTAGCTGGCAACTGTCGCCGTTGTCCTGCAGCAGCAGCAGCAGCAGAGAGTGTTGGTGTCTGTTTTGTCCTGTTTGCGGTTTCATATGCAGACACAATCATAGACAGAGCAGCAGACACAGACAAGATTCATCTCTCTCTGTGTGTGTGTGTATTTATCAACACATTTGTCACAGCAACAATGTCGTGTATTGAAGTAGCACTCGAAATGATAACAGTGAGCGACAGCAGCATTGTTTGCCAACAGCAGACACAACTACAAACACAGAGAGAGAGTGAGAGACAGACACTCAGGAGACAATCGTCTGCATCTCGCTTACATATGCCCTTTGCAAAAAGTGCTAACCCCAGCGCGCTGTCTGTCTATTCTCTCTATCTGTCTGCCTGTCATTTGCAGCATCCTGGCACTCATTGGGTCGCTGCCACAGCTACTATTGACATATGAGAGATTGTTTTTTCATTATTTTTGTGCAGTGTAAAAGGCAGCGCGATTAGCGTCCATCTTCAGGCATTAGTCGTATTTTATTAAGGACTTTCGCCATAGATTTTATAGACAGCATAAATCAAATTGTGCGCTTACAATTAGCAACAAATTGTTTGAATGAAACGAGCTTAAATGCCATCAAATCTCGTAATTTATGCGCAGATTCATCCTTCAGATTTTTACGACATCAGCAAACGCATTAAAAACTAAACTCATCCTGAGCCACGCTGCCAGACTCTCTGCATAAATCCCTGCTGACATAAAACCTTCGTCGTCTTCGTCTACGTCTTCGTCTTTATTGCAGTCACAACTCAAATGTCAACTCTGCCCCCCCACCACCCCAGCCACAAGCCCGTTTTATTGACTTCTTAGTAAGCAAATACGCATGGGGCGTGGCTAGCAGCAGGCGCGCCTGTTGACTGGGCTGAGCTGTCATAATTTAATTAACACTCCTCTTAGCCGGCGCTTAAAACGGTCAGAAAAGTCAGCAAAGTTTTCTTCTTTTCTTTATGAAGTGTACTCGCTGGGAATTCAAGAACTTAATTAACTGTTGAGCCGCACAGCAAATAGCAACGATTAAAACTGACCAAAACAAAAGCTAATCCATGCATTTCGCTTACACTAGTTTCTCAATTTGCTTGATTTGACTTCAGTTACAGTTCATGCGCAGCGCGTAAGGAAGAATATTCTAAATTTGGCATTATAATAAGATTGACAAGGCTTACAGGCCTTTCATCGCTGCTGCACGCTTGCCAGATAAGTAAATATTTACATATAAATTACGTATACAACCCGTTGGTTAGACCTTAAAGCGAAGCCTTGTGCGACTCGTGCTTGCCTTGCGCTGAAAGCAGCTTAACGCAGCGCAGCAAAAAGAATCTATTAGTGCAGATATGAGAGAGAGAGGGGGGCAGGGAGCGCTGTTGGCAGTCATGCAAGACAGCACTGTTGCAAGTTCAACAAAAGACCAAGTCCAGAAGCCCCAGAAGGGACATTTTTAAGAAATTACTTTCTTTACCCACTGAGTTTGGCAACAAAATGAAAACTCAATGGGAGCTGAAGCCGCGCCGCGCTCAGCGTGCAGCCAACAATGCTTGAATGCGGTAACTGTCCAGTCAGCTGACTGCCTAAACACCTGACTACCTGGCTACCTGGCTGCGACTCGTCTCTCCTCTCTCTCTCTCTAATGCGATGTCTGCATTTGATATTTTCATTTTAAATTGAATTCTCTTTCACATGCCTTTAAATTATTCACTCACTCACCCTCTCTCTATCTCTCTCTCACTTTTTTCTAACTCAATTTCAATTTGTCTCGCTCTGTGTTGCTTTTGGCACTTTTTCTTTATTTTTTATTCAAGTGATTATTATTGTTCTAAGCCAAACACATTATTATTCTTATTACTTCAGCTCAGTTGAGTTCTTTATTTTGCTTGGTAATTTATTTCATTTTCCATTGCTTTCTCTTCTTCTCTCACTCTCTCTCTCTCTGATACCCTGTAAGCTTTATAAAGCGGCTTCTTACGCCTTTAATTTTGTTTGTTATTTTAATTTAATACGTGGTATTTCTTAGTCTAACACAAAGCTTTAAGCTGCTTTTTTTCTTGTCTGCTTGTTTTTTTTGGAGCTGCTGTTGTGCAAGTGTTTAAAAGCGTGAAAAGCAATTGCGGTTACTGTCAGAATCCTGTCAAAGAGTACTTTTCCTTAGCATGCTGCTCTCTATGCTCGTGTGTGTCTGCGGCTTAGCTATGTCTGCTTCTGCATTTATACACAATGATAAACACTTAAGCCAAATCGATGCAGTCTGTCTCTGCCTCCCTCTCTCTCTCTCTTTCTCTTTGTTTTGTCAGTTGCTGTCTGTCGTCCTTCGATTTCGTTGTTGCGAAAATAATGCCAAAATATTATTCGCATACATTTCAGCATCTGCACATAGGTCATAAAAATCGCTCTATTCCATTTGCATAACTCGTGTGTGGCGAGCGCAGCTGTTGCAACAGTTTGCGCATTCATTAGCAGCCAATATTTGCAACAACAAGGCACAGCCGCAGCAGCATTTGTGTCCTGTGTATAAATAAATAAAGCGCTGCTTTGGCGCTTTGCCTTGGGCCAATTGCAGCGAAAATTGGCTAAAATAGCAGCAATATCTCGCATACGCAAATATAACTTGAATATTTACAAATAAATTATGAATTGATCGAGTTTTGCCAAGTCAATTATTCAATGCTGCCATGCGAGGCAACAAGTATTCCATATACTCATATGTGTTAAGTGCTTGAGACAACATCACTCATACGCAGCGTGCGCCAACGGCATATTTGCACACAAATTTGAAATTTGCTAAGCTTTACATGATTAGTATTTAATGTAACTATGCAGCATTAGACAAATAATATTAATCTGGCTTTGAAATTTAATTGTGTGCAATAGAAATGCAATTATATTAAGCATACGCAGCGTGGTCGTTGCCACTAATAATAGATGAATCATTTGCCACATTGAAGATATTATTATCTCGCACATTTATTATATTTTCTAATAATAAATTGAATTATCTGTCTCGATTGAATTTAGCAAGCCAATAAGCCAATTGTACTCAAACAATTTGAATAATATCCTTAAAGCTCTTGATAATATATGAAACTCGATTAGTAATTTATTCTCATAGTATTTTATAACAAACTATTAAATAGCTGAACAAATTTAATATGTGTAACGTTAACTATATTGAGCATACGCAGCGTAAGCAGCAATAAATTAATTCTATTATAATATATATATAATAAACAAGTAAGAAAGCTGTCGTAGAGACTGCTCGACTACGAGATACTCTGAGCCCTTCTTCGAACGAATCATATTCCAAGAATTCTTCGTTTCGATTCTCCACGCGTAAGAAACAATACATGCACAAACAAGAGCACACACACACGCTAATCTACGCTTGTGCGCCTGTATGTGTGAGGGCATTGCAAGCGTCTTGCTCTCTCGCTGCCTCTCTTGCTGCGCCGCGTGGGTTTTGCTGCCATAACTTCTTTGATGCATAATTCTGTTTCTAGACAGACAATCGTATGCAAGCGTTCACACTATAATCATGACATTCATATCTATATGTCAAACCAAATTTTAGGTGTCTAGTATTTGAAATACATTTTTTACCCATTTTGGGGTGTGGGGGGGCATTGGGGACCTAAATCCAAAATCTGACAAAAACCGAAATTGTATTAAATTAGTATCTATATATATGCAGAAGACTAGGAGACTCTAACTCTAAAGACGAATTAGCTAGAATTTTATAACTGATTTCCGTTAAATTCGTTTATCGATAACTTTGCAAATATAAAAGTTATCGAATTTCTGAAACAAACTCGTACTGCGCGTGCAATATACGAACCAAACACAAAACGAATGAACTCTCTAGCTCTTATAGCTAGCTCGGACGGACGGACAGACGGACATACGGACATGGCTATATCAACTGATTTTTTTTGTGCTGATCAACTATATATATACTTATATAGTACTTAATATTATCTGCATTTGCA
This sequence comes from Drosophila buzzatii, assembly GCA_035045845.1. Classification (NCBI taxonomy): domain Eukaryota; kingdom Metazoa; phylum Arthropoda; class Insecta; order Diptera; family Drosophilidae; genus Drosophila; species Drosophila buzzatii. Next base: position 10,678,289 of record JAWNOS010000244.1, on the reverse strand, counting down.
CTCACCTATGAAACTCTTTCGCTTGTTAATTGTCGCTGTTATCTGCGCCGAGACACCAAAGTCCGCTAGCTTCACATCACCGTTCTCGGTTAGCAAAATGTTGGCGCCTTTGATGTCGCGATGCATTTTGCCCTTCTGATGCAGATACTCCAGGCCCTTGAGCGTTTCACGGCACATGTAGGCAATTTGCAGTTCCGTCAGCGGTCCGGTCACCTGATAGATATCCTGGAGGCTGCCACCGCCGCAGAACTCCATGCATATCCACAATTTGTCGCGCCGCAGATAGGAGCCGTAGTAGGCAATTATGTTTGGATGCCGGCAGTCGCGCATCATGAAGATCTCCTGCTGGATGATCTGTATGTCGTCGGAGGGCTCCAGCTTGATAACTTTGATGGCGGCCAGCTCATTGCTCTGTATGCGTTTCGCCTGCAAAAGCCAAACCAAGAAGAAGAAGAAGAAACAACAAGCATTAATCAAAATGTGCATTCGCAAATGCGCAAGAAACAGAAGCAATCTGTGTGCAGCGGCTCGTTAAGTTGCTCGACTTTCGTTCCGCCCGCCAATGCCCGATTTTCAATACTCTACCTTTGGCTGTGCATCTGCATACATTTGCACACACCTGCAGTGCGTGTAAGAGAGGTATGTGAGTGTGCGTGTGTTTGGGATGTGCTCATTGTAGAACTTCATTCATGCAAATATTTTCAATAAATTTTTCACGTATTTTTTTTTCCTTTTTCTCTCGTCTTTCATTCGCTTTGCGCTCGCCTCCCACATAAAACAATGTGTGTAGCATACATATAGAGCATATACATACATACATATATAATATATATATATATATATGTATATTTGTATTTATGCGTTCTATAAAAGGTTTGCAAGTCTATCAAGTATATTAAAATGCTTTTCGCACCGAGCATCATTCAAATTTAATTGCTTTTCTGATTTGAGTGGACAGAAAAATCGATTTTTAATTTTATAAATACAGCTAGACATATTTTCAATTAATTAATAACTCGAACAGAAAAGCCAGTCAAATATGACTGATATTCCCTTTATACTTCTTCTTTCGCGATAATTATATTTCAGCTATCGCTCACACACAGCTGTTGTTTGTCATTTGATCATGAATCATCTGACAGCTGTCGAACGTGTGCCGATAATTAGAAACAATTACCGAAATACAAGCAACGTTGTTAATAAATAAAGTTCATTTTTGCTGTGAAGTCGGCGCGCATTATAAACAGCAGTGAAAAATTGGCTCTATCGAATTGATAAGAATTTATCTGGATTTTTGCTGAAATAGCAAAAGTGTATATGATATCTTAATAATCATAAACGAATATATAGAATGTTAAAGTTAAGCAACATTTGAGCTTAACGAAGCTAGTCAAGGCCAAGATATTAGGTGAATGAATGAATAGAATATGAATGCTTATGCCATTCTATATATTATATGAATGAATAGCATAGGCATGCGTATAATTTATTGAATTTCTTATTTATATCTGCTATTTATTATCTCTTCATGTACGTAAAAATGTCATAAATATAACTATAAACAAGTAAGAAGGCTCTAGTCGAGACGGCTCGACTACGAGATACCCTGAGCCCTTCTTCGAACGAAGAACCGTCTTGCTGTCTCGCTGCCTCTCTTGCTGGGCCGCGTAGGTTTTGCTGCAATAAGTTCTCTGATTCATAATTCTGTTTCTAGACAGACAATCGTATTGATATGTTCAGATTATGATTATGATATTCATATCTATATGCCAAACCAAACTGCATGTCTCTAGTATTTGAAATACAAATAAAAATACATTTTTACACATTCCTAAATTTGACAAAAACCGAAATTGTATTAAATTAGTATCTATATATGCAGCAGACTTGGAGACTCTAACTCTAAAGATGAACGAGATATAATTTTATAACTGAGTCCCTGTAAAGTGTTTTATCGATAACTTTGCAAATATAAAACACTTTAGACGCTTATAGCTCCATTCCTAGATGGATGATCTTCATGAATATATTAATTAATTTCAGAATATATTAATAGCATCCAAATGTGTGCATTTGCCAAATTTCAAGTCTATAGTATTTGAAACTGTGTAGAAGTTATGCACAAAAAAACCTAAAAAATGCAAACGCGTTTTAGATAGTTTTTAATCGATAATTTGGAAATGAGATGAGTTATCGAAAAACACAAAATAAACTCGTATTGCGTAACTAACAGACGAGTATTCATGTGAAATTTAAGCTCTCTAGCTTTTGTAGCTACCGAAATCTCGACGTTCATACGGACGGACGGACGGACGGACAGGGCTAGACAAACTATTTTTTTATGCTGATCAAGAATATACTTTATGGGATCTGCGACGTCTCCTTCTACCTGTTACATACATTTTCACAAAACCACTTTACCCTGAATTCCCATTTTCATATATAATTATTTTTTATTATTTGTTATTTATATATTATAATATATATTATTTATATATTATATGAATTTGCATTTGCAATTCCTTCAATTTAGTCAACATACCCGAATTTGCTTTCAGTTTGCACAAACTTAATTACCTTTTTCGATTTGAAATATCCCAAATTGTTCAAAATTTTCTCTCGAAATCTCTAAATCTAAATATGCTCATTATTTAAACTTAATCATAGCTATGCGACCATATAATCGTTATATGCCAGTTAACATTTAAAATGATTTCAGTGTTTTCGCGCTCGCCTTAATTGCGCTCAATTGTCGCTTAAATGGGTTTAACCTTTGCCCTCCCCTCAATGAATCGTAAACGGCAAACGGGCAAGCGAAGGCTAACTGCCATGTGTTTACATTGATGTGCTCTGGCTCTGCCAGTGGCCTAGTCACTCATCTATCTATATCTAGCTATATCTCTGCTCTGCTCTGCTCTGCCCCGGTCTGGTCTAACTGCACTTCGTTTGCTTTGGGGTTGGCTGGCAGCCCCTTAACTTGTTTGCCCGGCCTGCATGCAGCAGCAGCAGCAGCAGCAGCAGCAGCACCTGCATGCATCCACTTGGTGGCTCAACTGTTTATCCTTGAGGTGCTGCAGTTCCTGTTCGTGTCTACATGCATCTGCCATTTATCCCAGCATCAAGCGCTTTATCTACATTTTATTTTTCTTTTTCTTTTATTTTTATTTTTATTTTCGCTCACTCGCTGCTGGCTGGAGCTCGAGCGCTGTTTCAGTATTCTTCGGTGAGTTTTTATTTTATTTTCATTGCATTTATTATTCAATGCATGCAGAGACTTTATGCTGCATGTTGTTTGGCTTGTTGTCTGAGTGGGTTGGTTGCTTCAGCAACCGTTGCTCGAGCTGTTCCTCTCCCCTCTCTCTGTGTGACCCAATTGTCTTAATAGTGATCCGTATGAGCTTTCAGCAAGGTATATTATTCGATGATCAGGCTTTAGTTATCCTCACTGCCATCCTTTTAGCTCTCTGGCCAACCTGGCGGGCGACTGGGCTTTCAGTGGATGTTCGTGTTTGCCAGCCTCTAATGAAGATGAAACGATTTTTATTGCTGTGCTCGCTTTTTACTCGCAGCTCGTTTACCCAGACTTCGCTGCTGCTGCTGTTTTTTCTCCTCTTTCAATTTTTCACAACGCTTGCATTTTGTATGTCGTATTTCAATGTTGCATATTCTGTGGCAGCAACAGCAGCTGCATCATCATCATAATTTGAACGGCAATGCGAGCTAGCCAATCTCTGCGTATACGTTATATTGCAGCAGCACATGTGGCAAAGTGAAACGATGACAGGCAACAACTTTTCGCAACATTAACGAGCTCCGTTCGTCCATCCGTCCGTTCGTCCGTCCCTATGGCTGTGCCAAGGACAGCAACGTTGCGGCCACCCTCGCCTTTGACTTTGCTTGTTTCTTCATCTTGTTTATGGTAAATAAATTATGCGTGATTTTTAGACAAGTTTCTGGGGCTCGTAAACCCGCATCATAGCTAAACCCGTCGACGACGACGAGAATGAAATGCCAAAGAGATGGCTTACGCTTCTGCTTCTGCTGATGCTGCTGTTGCATAAAAAGCTACCGATATAGCCAAGGCAGCAGCAGCTGCCAGGAAACGATGTGCTGCAGCACATCCTGCCAGGCAGTGAAGCCAGCCAGAGGTAGAGACACAGCCACAGCCACAGCTATAGCCGCAGCAAGAGCCAGAAACAGAGCTCGAGAGATATGCAGCATCAACAAATTTATAATGAGCTGCTTTCTCAGCTCAACAAACGAAGGTGGGTGAAGTTACCTTCAGATGCAAATAAGAGGAGCTTCCTCTCGCTCTCTCCTCCCATCTCTCTTTCTAATATTTATATATATAAGTATTTCAGTGTCTCTATCTCTGTCATTTCCTATCACTCACTCGACTGCATCAGTTTTGATGGCGAAGTTTTCTATACGCAACTGCAAAAGTCAAGGCAAACTTTTAATGACTTTGTTTGGCTTCAATTTCGCAGCGCTCGCAACGAGCGCATTCGCCTGCCAACTGATTTATGTCTGCAATCTATCTTCTTCATATTTGCTTTAATTAAAAATGCATTATAACAATCAACGCCACGGCCCGTAGCTGCTGCTCAACGCAATTCTCTGTGACTTGAGCAGGCGTATTTTAAATCTTATTAAAGTGCAAATGGCAGCGAAATAGCATTAAATGTTACGGCACGCTTTGTCACGGCATCTGATGATGAGCTGAGCACCAATAAACGCTAATAATGTTCGATGGCTCAAAGGAGCGGAAGAGCGCGAGAGTGGGCAGAGAGGGGAGAGAGAGCGTGGGTCTATGACTGAATTGGTTAAATGTGTTAAAGGGGGGATTTACGCCGTTTCCTGTGTGTGTCCGGCGTATAATCGTTACAATTTCCGACATATGCATATGCATGAATAAGCAACAGCAGCAACAACAACAGCAGCAGCAACATCAACAACAACAACCAGAACATCATCACAATATCAACCATACGCTCTGTATACCCAAACAGCCCTTTTACATCGATATGTAAACAATATTATATATATATGTATGTATATATATATATATATATGTCTGCATATATATAGTACTTCGTGGTTGACCCCAAAAACAAAAAGGTTTGCCATTCGGCCCCTTGACTGACGTTGCGTTGGCAACCAGCTTTCAATATATTTTGAGCTCTATCACTGAACTGAAAGAGGAGTATATTGGTTTGACGAAATGTTCACGTGTAAGAATATAGAATATATATAGCAATATAGAGCGAGAACTTCTATAAGTGTAAGGTATAGAAAGATAAATGTAAAAGTGTAAAGAGAATTGTGTAGGAACTAAAACTTATTGCAGCTTCACAGCTCAGCGAAGAGATTTATTTTACTATCATTAAATTGAGCTACACTAACATATAATAAGTTGCTCTTAGTACGCAGCTTTTCTCTCCTAGTATTTAAGAACTCGAAGCTCCATTGAGCTCATCTCTATAGCAATGCCTAACAATTTTCCCATTTGAAATCTATCAAATTATATATTTTTATTTATTCATTTTTTTTAAATATATTTTTTATAAATATATTATATATTTTTATTTATTTTTTTCTTAAATATTTTTTTTAAATATTTTTTTTTTAATATTTTTTTTATAAATATATTATTACATTATATATTTTCAACTTGTTAATTAAATAAATTTAAAAAAATTATATATTTTTATTTATTCATTTTTTTAAATATATATTTTTATAAATATATTATCATATTATATATTTTTATTTATGTTTTTTTTTTTATAAATATTTTATCATCTTATATATTTTCAACTTGTTAATTAAATAAATAAAAAAAAATTATATATTTTTATTTATTAATTTTTTTTGTAAATATATATTTTTATAAATATATTATCATATTATATATTTTTATTTATTTTTTAAATATTTTATTTTTTTTAATATTTTATTTTTATAAATATATTATCATATTATATATTTTTATTTATGTTTTTTTTTTATAAATATTTTATCATATTATATATTTTCAACTTGTTAATTAAATAAATAAAAAAAATATATATATTTTAATTTATTCATTTTTTTTTTTTAAATATATATTTTTATAAATATATTATCATATTATATATTTTTATTTATGTTTTTTTTTTTTATAAATATTGTATCATATTATATATTTTCAACCTGTTAATTAAATAAAAAAAAAAGATATATTTTTATTTATTAATTTTGTTTGTAAATATATATTTTTATAAATATATTATCATATTATATATTAAAATTTTTTTTTTATAAATATATTATCATATTATATATTTTCAACTTGTTAATTAAATAATAATAAAAAATCTCTCATTTCTCTCATTTCAAATTTTAAATCAAAAACTTTAGCCAAGTCCTCTCAACTTTAAGCGAGTATTTTTGCAGTTGTTTATGCTTCACTTTTATTGCTTCATAATGGATTTTCGTGCATTAATCACATTGTTTAATTGCCTTTGTTATTTCTTCTTCTTTTTTTTAAATTTTTATTGTTGTTCTTATATTTCTCCTTTTTTTTTTAGGCCGCTGGCTAAATGCGTTGAATAATTACATTAAAAGAACATTTGCATTAACCCAAAAAAAATGAAAAATGTTGACAAATACATATGAATATATACTGCTGCGATACATATATAGTATATATATTAAATAATTCCATTTGAAAATATGATATGCACATGAACTATAAAAATATGTCAAATATAAATCGCATATAATAAATGTAATATTTTATCCATGGGAACAGCATAATTCAGCAGAATTTTATATACATTTAAATTGCGCTGACAGTGGAGAAGCTAATTCAATTAGCCATGACATTCAAATGCAATGGCCAGGATAATTTGACATATGAAACGAGAAGGTGCAGCAGGAGGAGTCAAAGCAGCAGCAGGAGTCATATCAACAGCAGGAGTAGGGACTGGGACAGCAGCTGTTGAAACCTACTCGTATGACACGTTTGAAATAGTCAAAGTCATTAAATGGATATTTGCAGCTATTCGAATTCCACGCGACTCGCCTTACCTCGCCTAGCCACGCTCATGGCAAATGAGAAAAACTAAGCGATAAATTGAACACAACAATTTTCATTCATTCAACTTTATCGAGACGATCGAACACGAGTGTCAGCAGCAGAGCTGCTGGGTGGTTGGCTCGTCTATGCGAGTGTCAGCCAAGCCAAACCCAATTGGATGGGGTCTGGGTCATTGCCAAGATGAGCCTCAAATACCAAGAAAAAAAATGAGACGACATCTTGGCTGCTGTTTTTATTGAACACTCGACATGACTTGGCACCAAGAGCGGGGCAAAAATTTATCAAATTTGTCAAGACGAACACAAAAAAAAAAAACAAAGCACAAAAAATATGGATAATCAATCAATGCGGACAGCAGCAGCAGGCAAATCGATAAATTCTGCTTGCCAACAAATGGGCAACTTTTGTAGACCATATATATTGAGGCGGGGCGTGTGGGCGTGGCAGCTGCAACCTACCGCAACAATTTCGTATGTATATTCAAATGAATCTCTTCAAGCAATTGACCAAAATTCTGATTGTCTTTTATTTGTTGTATCTTTTTTTTTTAAAGCTGAAGCAAAAACAAATTTATGGCATTTTTCTCATTCATTCATTTATTTTCGCTGCCGCTTCTTCTTGCTGCTGCTGTTGTTGTTGTTGTTGTTGTTTTTAACGCGTGCTTTTTACCACAAATGTTTGCCATTTTTCGCTGTCGGTTTTGTCTTTTAATGCTGGCATTATGTCAGCTTTTTAAATTGTTTATTCGTGTACGAAAGTGTCGTAAATGGAATGAAATACGAAGCGGACAGACAGACAGAGAGAGAGAGAGGAAGATAGAGTGGTTGGGAGATGAAGTGGGTGGGTGGTTGGGTGGTTGGGTGGTTGGGCTTGTTGGCTTGATATTAATATGACCGTTGAACCCTTGAACTTTTCCAAACCAAATACCGCTTTGCACCCGCATATCTAACTGTTAACTGTTGTTAAATGCAAATTTCCAACTTGTCAAATATAAATTTGCATTATTTTTATCTGCATGCGATGCGGCATTAATTTGATTTGGTTCGAACTAACGCAGCTAAAATGCAGATAACAATGAAAATAATTATAACTATTATAACGTTAATTGCACATAAACAAAGCGTGATTATGCACATGTGTGCAATGTGTATATATGTATATAATATATATATATATTTTTTAATTCACGCTGCTCAACAATTAAACGCAAATTTGTATCGCCTGGCACTTAATAAGCAGATACCAAGAGTAGCACACATTTATGCGTGAGTGCAATAGAGACAGCAAACGCACACACACACACACACACTCTCATACACTCACGTTTATATGGCCACCCCTGCTTCAGTTGTCTGTCAGCATTCATAATGAGCGCGAGACGCGAGCTAAAACGAGTTAAATATGGCGCAGCGCGGAAGGAAGTAAACTAAAAGCTTTGCAGGAAGAGTGAAAGAAAGAGATGGCGAGAGTAGCAGGCGGCGCAGGGGAAGCAGGTCTGGGGTGCTGAGCAGCTCAGGGCACAGACAACAAAGAAATTTCGCGTCAAACAAAGCGTCGCTGCGGAGTCTCCAGCAGTAATACCTAAAAATACAAGAGAAAGAGAGAGCGAGAGAGAGGAACAAGCAAAGCCAATACACTCGCAATACTAGAGTCCTTTGAACCCTAGCGAGGTCATTATCATTACTACCAACATGTGACTCAGCCAGCAATGCAATGCAACTGTCTTTAGAGTATGCTGCAGTTGCTTACAACCCACTGGCGCAAGTAGTTTCGATCAAAGCCCGTTCAAGTTTCGCAATAAATTCCTTATGAAACGAAATCCTTTTGAGCTTTGCCACAGAGTATGATGCAGTCGATTGCACGCCGCAGGAATGTTTCTATAGCTAGATTTAACTCAATGGCATTTGATGATTTGTCGTGGCATGCGGCATTCCCATTCAGCTGCCAGCGCATTCAAACTGGATTTTCACAGCGATTAGTTGAAGGATGCTCAAAGCGCTGCGTGGCCAGCTGCCATGGCTACGTAAGTGCTTCATTTGCTCAGCATTTGATAACTGATGCCTGATGATGGCTGATGGCTAATTGTCATTGGCTTAATGAAGATCTGTTAATCTGACAATTTACCTTGCTCACATTTTTGTTGGCTGGCAACAACATGTTTGCTTGATATTTCTTGTGACACAGTTCGTCTTCAGGTGTTCAAACAAAACTTCTGTGGTTAGCCACGTCGGGCCACTGACCCACTGAGCAGCTGCCACTCTTAACTGACCACCTCAAGCGTTTTTCATGCCTTTCAGCTCAGCTTGGCTCAGGCTCTTATTTGCTTTTCATTTTCATTTTCATTTTCATGGTGTTTTATTTCACACAGCCTTCTTTGCTTAAGCGCTCGCCCTCTCTCTCTCTCTCTGCCTCTTGCTCTCTTCATATTTTACTGACGCCTTGAGGCGTTTCTCTCTGCCACTCCAGCAGCGTTCATTAGGTAGAACATTTTTTGCGCTTTAATTTTAATACGCTCGTGCTTTGCTCATCAATTTCAATAAAAAAAACTAAAAGCTGCGGGGCTCAGCAGCGGCACAGCATGTGGGCGTGTTGAAAGGTCAAGCAATTTCGAGACGTTTCTCTCCCTCTCCCATTCACTCTCTTTCTCTAGCTCTATGCGTATGCCCTAGCAGATGAAATGCTAATTGAAAATACAAAATCATTTACATTTAAATGAGTTCACCGAACAAGGCCTGAACAACCTGAGTCTCGAGTGTCCATGCCTGCCCCTGTTGAAGCCCTTGTGGCATTAGGTTAAATGCAAATACTCTTACTCTACCTCTCTCATATTTTTTTAGCTCTAGCACTCAAAGAGCTCATCTATCTGTTGCTGGATCATAACACACGCAAATCACGTACACATAGCAGGACCTGCGTATGTGAATGTGCGTGTATATAGAGGAGGAGGGGCAGAGTTGTTGCCTTTTTACGCCCACTTGCACCTGCCGTTAGTTATCAGTGTAAAAGTTTATCAGCCGAGCTGCTCTCTGCTCTCTGCAGCTAAATTTTTAACGAACTGGTTTATGCATGAGCTACTTTACAACATTATGCATTGACAACGACCGCAACGGTGCGAGGCAAACGCAAAGGCAACAGCCAGTAGCTCCACACGCAGCCTTCACCCCATTTGGAGCAGCACCTTGACAGCTTGACCTGAGCCGGACGAAGAGTTCTGGGCAAAAAAAAAAAAAAGGGAGCACCAGAAGGATGAACAACGCACTAATAAAACTGATCGGGTTAGAGCAGTTTGGCTCAAACGAAAACTTAATTTAGGCAACTACTTAATGTGCGTGGGAGGCCTGGGACTTGACGCTTGGAACTGCCAACTGTGGCTCGAGGCTGTTAAAGTGTCTTGTTAACAAAGTGTGTCAACCGCTCGAGTGTTGCAGCTGTACAGTCACCTTTCAACTCGCTGCATATATGCATGAGTTTCCCCATATGCTCCCTCTCCCTCCCTCTCTCTCTCTCTCTCTGGGCACAAAGGTGCAACCCTGCGCCTAGGAAGACGGCGGCGGGTCACCCTCATTAAGTCAGTCACAGGTTGAAAGTTTTCGCACATTTCGTGCATGCTGCTAAACTAATTTAGCTTGGCCAAGTGCTGCTGCCACATGGCTAAAGTTGAGACAAACGTTTAGCAACACCCGCAGCAACAATCGCAACTGCTGCAAGGTGTCGCCAAGTGCGACAGTTGAAAAGAATTTCAAGTGCCACAGTTTTTCTTCATGCTTTTTTTTTTTTTGAAGCTGGCGAATTAATGTGCATGAATTAAAGTTTGCCAAGCTGCGCGGCTACCCCTCGAGCGAGGACATTGAGGACATTCTGCTGGCATTTCCCGAAGTAGTTCAAATTGCAGCGCACAAAAACTGTTTTGTTTTTGCTGCTTTTATTTTATAAACATTTTATTTTATTTTATTTTTAACTGTAAATTATATTCGCCGTCTCCTTGACGTTAGGCAGCCATTTGCAGCTGCTTTTACGATCAGCTGTTTCATCAGATTTATTACCGAATTTTCCATTTCGATTTTGTGGCAACTTTTCGGATATGCTCTATAATTAAACTTGCAGAATACCCCAACAACATTTTGTTGTTGCTTTCTCTTTATAGTCAAGACTAAAACTAGCTAATTAAACTGGTTTTTAGCAGCGTTCACTGAACTTATTAAGTGTGCAAATTTTACTGAGCAAAATTATGTCAACCAAAAGCAAAAGACTGCAAACTTTAAACTAGCAGAGTTTTCAAATATTTAGTGGCATTTTATGAAAATATTCATTTGCTGTGCTCTAACATACAAAATTTCAAAATAATTTAATAAAAATAGTAATCAAAGAGCAAATTGTTTAAAAAATTGCTAAATAAAAAGTATTTATTTAATAAAGATATTAATCAAAGAGCCAACTGCTTAAAAATTTTAAAATAAAAAGTATTTATTTAATAAAAATAATAATCAAAGATTGCACTGCTTAAAAGAATTGCATAATAAAAAGTATTCATTACAAAAATATCAACAATATCAATAATATAAAATCAAATCATATATATAATGAATATGTTTGTGTATAGCAAAGTAGCAAGTTTGTGAGTTGCTCAATTACTGCAAATAAATATCATTCACTCAGAGATCAAGCGATTGCATCGTTGCTTTAACGTCTTCGTTTGCTCATCAGACAGAATTTTTCTTTAGCAAAAAAAGCAGTTTTTAGTGAGAACATATTTAAAAAAAAAAGTTGAAAATTTCGGGAATAAAAAACGCACAAAAAAGCTGAAGTTTATTGCTTTATTTTAAGTTTTTTTATTTACAAAGAGTCCAGTGTTTTGTACTATTCAATTATGACAATTATTATGTTTATCGTATTCTGCCATAGTGCCAATCATATTTTAATATATATTTTTTTTTTTGGCAACTCGTCGCGATAGCATTTCTTCTTCACTTAAGTTAATACGTCAATCAGAATGCAATATTTTGTATCGCCAATATCGAAAGCAAGATTATGCAAAAAAGGTTTCTAATAATGAACATTTTTTTTTTAACATTTTGTTTTCAGAAACTTCACACAACTCCCAAATCTATTACTAAAATATTTCAAGCACAAATTAGTTATGTCAACTGATAGATATACTAGATTTCCAATGACTGCAATATATCTATTCTTGTCTTATCATTTAAGTCTTTTCGCAGCCAGCATTTGAATTCCTGGCTGTTAGGTTACACATCTTGGCATTTTTGTTTATACTGAACTATTTGGTTTTAATTCTACTACAATGAACAACACTTCATTGTATATACATTGTCTAAAATATGTTAAAGTGCTCAGTAAAAAAAGCGGAAAAAAGCAAAATATATTTTTATAAAAGCCAGCATTCCCGCTGCCCGCTATTTTGGAATTTTTACCGCAATCGCATTTTCAAAAATCAGATTTGACGGGAAAAAGCTGATTTGGCAACACTGGAAGTCTCTTTTCTGATGCATTTTAGCTGATTTGGCAGCACTGGACAGTAGTCTCTTTTCTGCTACTTGCATACATATGTATGTATATGAAAGACTTTCTTCGTAAAAAACTTCGTAAAAGTCGAGCAAATGTTCGGGATGAAACCAGAGCGTAAAATCCCGAACATTTGCTCGACTTTTACGAAGTTTTTACGAAGAAAGTCTTTCATGTATGTATGCAAGCGAGAGCTGCCTCGCTACACACTCATCAATAGCATTAGAAGACCCTATACATAAACACCAAGAGAGTTCGCTGCCCACTTACTGAGCCTCATTGGCACGAGCGTCAATCGTATCGATGTTCGTGAAAAGAGCATGACACGAATAGCTCAATACTCAAACGAAAAGCAGCGAAGGCGTGTGGGAGAGGCAATGGAAGGGAGTCTAGCTCCCCAATTACAGTTAACTGCACTTGCTCAGCGAGTTCTTCTCGTTTGATCTCATGGATAACTGTAATTAGGCAGCTAAACTCTTTACATTGCCTCTCCCACACATACGCACATTAACATTGAGTTCTTTTTAGGTATTTTAACTAAAAGTTCTATATAAAAAAAGTTTTCTTTTCTTTTCTTTTTTTTGTGAACTTCATAGCCAAATGTCTGAGCATATCTTAAACTTATCTGAATAACTTTATAAACTTTCTTTACTATGCCAATTGCCCACTTTAGTTGGCTTGGCTAATTTGTAAGAGCTTGGGCGAGACACAGCTACAGGAGGCTGAGACAATATTCCCGCAGGATAATAATGTAAATTAAATCATGATCTTTTCATGCATATGAAACGAGCAATCGCAAGGGACTAAGCCACAAATTTGTACAAGATCCCGCCGACACTAGCAACAACAATCAAACGATAACAACAACAGCAACACCTTGGCAGGTGTGCAGGGTGTGTGGTGTGTGGTGTGGGCATAGTTTGATGCCTTTGGCCTATACACACACACACAAACACACACAAGCTGAGGGCAAAGATGAGGCGAGCCTAATGAAAATACTTGTCATGTGCTTGGGCTCCTGTTGTTGCCCAGGAGACCCAAAGTAAACATGTGGGCACGCTCTCTTTCTCACTCTCTCGCTCTCTCCCTCTCGCTCGCTCTTCTTGTCAATATCCTACATCTGCTGCTGCTGCTGTTTGTTTTGATGAGGTAATTAAAATGATTTCTGTTTTGCCATTTAGAAATTGCTTTGTTTTGGACCATTTGAGCTGTGCACTAAAGTCATGCTAATAGAGCGACTTCAATTGGAGTCAAGAAAGAGAGAGAGTAAGTGCCCTGATCTGGCAAGGCATTTTCAGCTCTCTTCCCTCCCCTACCCTCCCCTCCCATTCATAGCTAGCCAGCGGCTAACGAAAATAGCCGCGGAATGCCGCCAAAAACAACAGCAACAGCAGCCGTCTAAATATGCTGTTGCTGCTGCCACAGGCTGCTCTGTTGGTCAACGGGCCTGTTACGAAAATAGCCGCACACACACAAAACTATCCTGGGCCAGTCGGGAATTGGGTCAGTGCAGTTGATGCACTGCAGCATGTGAACTCACATACACACAAAAAAACAAGGCATGCAGGCATGCAAGAACGTTACTAATTGGCTGTGTTCGACTAGCGAATGCTCTGCACAGAAAAAAAAATAACTTCAAATTATGATACTAGTTGAGTTTGCTCCTCTAGGGTATCAAGCTGAACTATGTAGCTGCCCAGAACAGAGAGAAAAAAGCAAGCAAGAACGTCTCTAGCTAGCAGCTAGAAGAACGTTTCTATTTGGAGTTCCTTTAAGCCCAAAGGCGAGCTCAGTTTTTTAAGCTTTCTTAATTGCAATATAATATAATATTTATTTAATATAATATTTATTTAATATAATATTTATTTAATATAATATTTATTTAATATAATATTTATTTAATATAATATTTATTTAATATAATATTTATTTATTTATTTATTTTTTTTTTTTTACTAAGAAATAATTCAGAATAACAATTTTCTTTTTAGCCAGCGCAACAGAGGCCTTCAGGCAGAAAATATATTAATTTATATTAATTAAATTATTATTATTATGATTTCTATATTTAAAAGAATTTATATACCAAATTAGTTTACGCTTTAAATCTACCTAAATGATAAAACTTTCTATATGATTCGTATTCCATTTCGATTCCAACAAGCAACAACGCTTCAAATGGTATAAGTGCAACTTACTGGAATCTATATATCAAATGAAGTGCTCAAGTCTCCTACTCAAATAGACTCAAGTAGCTGAGACTCTCTCATGCAAGTTGAGTTGAGCTGCGCCACTTACAGATTGATGAAATAAATATAAAGAAAATTTAAAATTCTTTGCCATGCATAAATATAAATACAACTATATATATTACATGTTATATATATTTTACAAACTGATATTTCAGTCACTCTCTTCGCTAACTCTAACAAAATCGAACTACCCAAATTTTCTCTCCTTTCAATGCTTTCAGTTTTCATAAAAAGAGCAAAATATTTCGCCTTGTTTAACAGCTGGCAGCAGCGCAGAGTGTGGCAAAATTTATCACCATAAGCAAACACCCGCTCAACCACCCACTTGCATAAATTGATAAGCAATTTGCTGCAGCTGCTGTGTCGGTGGGCGTGGCTTGCAGCTTGCACTGTGGCCGCCCGGGAAACACAAAATGCGCCATAAATTTGCCGCTAATAAAGCAGAGTGCAGCGAAAATCATCCAAAGGTGGAGAAATGTACTCATGGACTATATAGCTTTATGAAATATTCATGCAGTACCTCATCTCTCCATCCACCGTACCTACTCACTCTCTCCACTCCCTTTGCTTGACAGCAAGAGCAGCAGAGCAACCTTCAACGAAGCTCTCGCCACCTGGCCCTCAAGCATCGATATGCGTCTCTGTTTACAGCTCGACGGAAATTTAATTTATTTACAGCTCAAGCGGCAATTCGAGCCAACGGACAGACCAGAGGCAGCCAATCCACAGCACGTAAGTAGTTGCAAATGGCCCAGGCCTAGTTGGCATCCACAACCACTTATTGCCTCCAATCATACAGAGAGAGAGAGAGAGAGAGGGGGAGAAATATATATTGAGTGTCTGTTTTTATAGAGTATATGCTGAGCGCGCGGATGGGGATTCAATAAATTGGCTTTGGTCAATTTGTACGTGTCGTATAATCAGCGAGCAGCTCAACTGTCAGCCATTGTCATAATCATATAATCATATAATGGCTTATCAATATATGAGTGTATATTGCATTACGCATACGCCGTGTATTGCGCAGGAGAAATGAGAAATGACAAACATAGCAAGTGTGTGTGTGTGTGTGTGTGGCCTAGGCAAAAAGTTAAAGAGGAAGCTGTAGAAGCAGAGTCTGAAGCAGATGTGGGCATTCAACTCGAATGTTTTCGACAACACTCAAGGACCAAAAATCTCAGTCAAAGTGGCAGCCAGGACGTGACGTACATACACACCATAGATAGCATCAACTCGCTCCCTCTCTCCCACTCTCTATCTATGCTGTGTGTGTGTTTGTTTGCCTGAAGCGTAATCAGTTTCAAATTTTGCGTAGTTTACTTTTTACATTTCGAGCTGAAAATTGAACAACGTCGCAACGAGAGACTAACTAGCGATAATCGTTGAGAAGCGAGTAGAGGGGCAATGCAGCAAATGGGTTAGGTCCCTGTCATCCTCTGGGATATTTGATATTTGCGTTGCACTTGCAAATCGAATTTATTGGGCCAAGATGAAACTGACGGCAGCTGCAGATATGTATATGGCAAAAGCCCGAACGACTTGACTTGGGACGGGTTCTCGTCCTTTTTATTTTACCTTTTTTTTTTTTCTTTTTTCCTCATCAGACCTCAATCGACATTCGCATCGATGTTTTTGGCGTGCGCTTAAACTTTCGCTAAATTGAATTTTTTATTACGTAAATATTGAAGTAGCTACGAGCCATTCTACCAAGGACCCGGACATGGACACACACAGCTCCGGCACACACACATTTGCCTTTTGCTTTTTGTGCACTTTTTACGAGGATTTTCGCACGAACGCCCAATATTTAAAGCAAAAGATTTCTGTCTCCCAGCTGCATAGCAATTGAAGGGGCAAAAGCTGAGCAGAGAGTGAGCGCTGCTTGGACGAAATTTATGTGAGTTTTTCCGTAAAGCTTTTCACACTTTACGCCAGAGCGGATGCCACAAAGAGCTGATGACTCAGAGCAGCGAAATCTCAAATGGCTATGCAATTAGCTACGATAAATATACATAGCTCAGAGGAACAAAAAAAAAATGGAAACTCATTTGAATTGTGAATTGTGTTTATGTTAGCTTAGAGCGCGCTTATCTTAGGGCTCGAGCCATAAGCAAAACCATTTCTAATTTATGGCAGCGATTCTTTAACTTTGTTTACGTCCTGCGCAACGCAAACTGAAGCCAGATAAACATATAAACAATTTACATCATCTATTTCATCTAATCATTATCAACGTCATCTGCGACGTCGTCGCTCATTAATGATTACACTGTGCAACATGGAAAACATTGCTACTCAAACTGAATACCTTTTTCAATAACAAAATAAAATTATTTTTTAATTGAATTCAAATTGATATTTATAGCCAACACTTATTCATATTCTTGTAGAAACTTTGTACATTTTTCATTGATATTTAATACAAGTTCAATTTTGTTGCACAGTGTTATCAGTGCCATTGAGCCCATAGTCTAATTATTTTTGCAGCTTCTTCTCTTCATGCCACACTTTGATGCATGGCAAATGAGGAAGCGATAAGCCGCGTGCGTGCCACACACACACACATGCAGCGAGTAGCCAGAGCCATCGTAGAGTGTGTAGAGCGAACAAGAGAAATTAGTCTATGCTAAGGGTTCTTCAGATCAAGCGTGAGTTGGCTAATATTAGCAGCTGCCAATTTGGTCAGATTACGGCTTAAAATGTTCCCATTTCCAAATTGCACTTATTAGTCATTCAAATATATTTTTTATAGTTTGTGAATATGTTTAAAAATTGCATAGAAATATTTGCAAAATGTTAAAATCTTTAATATATTTTCCATACATTTTTTACGCTATTAAAATAACAAATATTTCAGGGACCGTAACAGTTATAATTCTTAAAATAAAAATTAAGAAATAATTATTATTTTTTTGAGTTTTTAAAATAAAAATTAAGAAATAATTATTATTTTTTTGAGTTTTTAAAAACAAATTATTTTTAATTAATTTAATTTAATTTTAATTAATTAAAATTGATTTTTATATAAAAATTGATTTGTAATAATTATTTTTAATTTTTATCATAAAAATCAATTTTTTTTTATATAAAAATTGATTTGTAATAATTATTTTTGATTTTTATCATAAAAATCAATTTTAATAATTAAATAAAAATTTTTATTTTTTATTAATTTTTATTAAAAATTGCAAATAAAAGTTTAGCCTTTTTTTGAATTCGCCGTAAAAAAATAAGTATATGCCTTTTTATCCCACTCTTCCTTGATTTTTTTTTTTAAATCATAACTGTTATTTGTGGTCCCTGAAATATTTCGTAGAAATTTTTGCATAATAATGAAATTTCATATATATTTTTTTTTACTTTAATTTTTTTTTAAATATTTAAAATAACTTGTGAATATATTAAAAATTTCGTAGAAATATTTTCTTAATAAAATGCACAAAAATTGCATAAGGAAAATATTGTTTGCATAATTTGACCAAGGTTTTCATATCATTTGATATTTTCAACTAAAAGCTGCGAACTCTCCAGCAGTGCCAATTAAACTATTCATAAATAAATTTCTGCAAAGTTTATTAACAAATTGCAGCAAAGGCTTTTTGTGCATTTGCTGAAAAGCCTTTCCTATTTATTGGGGTTTTCTCTGTTCAGCTTTTACGTCAGTCAAAGAGCCGACTCAGTTACAGGGCTCGTCTCTTGGCTACGCCTTCAACAATGTCTGAGATTTTTTATTTGCATCAGCAAAAGATTTCTGCAACATTTTCTGTTTCTTTTTTCTTTCTTTTTTTTCCCCCCTTTTTGCTGTCATTTTTGCATATTTGTTGCTTTTTTCGTTGGCGTTTCACTGTTGCTGCGTTCGGAGTAAGAGTTTTCACGCTGTTCTCATATTGCAGCTGCTGCTTTTGTTGCTGTTGTTGCATTTGCCTTTTGCTTTTGCTTTCGGGCTCAGTTTTTTGGCTTTTCGCTTTTTCGCACGATTTTTGCCAGGGCCGCTGTTGCTGCTGCCATCCCCAGTGGCATGAACTTGTTCCCCTGCCGTCTGCCTGTCTGGGCCATTGTCCCTCTCTCTCTCTCTCCCTCTTTCTCTCTCTCTCGTCTAGTTTTCTAGGTTTCTGTTTCTGTCAACGTTAGCCGAAAAAAACTCCGCCGGCGACATTGTCATTGCCCGTTGCTGCCGCAGCCGCTGCTGTTGCTGTTGCTGCTGTTATTTCCTGCTGACTTTGCCGACGCCGTCGCCGCCAGGGAAATTGCAATTGCAATTTAATTACGCTGCTCGACCAACCTCGACCCGCCCCGCGCCCGAACAACGCCCATTTGGCCTTGTCACAAGCGATTTTCAATTGTTTAGGGCTCAATTGCATTTAATCTGAAACATTCGAATTGCCATTTGGTTTTTTCAATTGCATAATTAAGCGTTGCCACTTTAAGCCAATTTGCGCTTAGAAAAAGGAAATAAAATTGATGATCTCTTTATATAGAATATATGTGATTTAGAGCAAGAAATTCATATGTAAGTAAAGCATTTACTAATATTATTCTAAAATTCATTTATGCTAAATGCAGCAAATCTAATGGAATAAACGATATGAAAGCTGTAAAGCAGAAACTTGGCAACTCAGCTTAGACTGAGGTATTATGCTGCCTCGCCTACTTTCACTGAGGCCTAAGTTATTCCAAAAGGAATTCATAGGCAAAGAATTATTAACTGTTCCTCACAGCTTGTCATAGTTGTAGCTTCAAAGTATAAACAGAAATAATTTCAAATTTCCCAATTAATTTTTCACTCTTTGCAACTTTTATTTGCCATTACAAAATAATCAACTTTGCGCCCTTTGCTTATCGGCAACTTCTTGAGAGTTTTTCACGCTTTAGGAAATGTTTAAATTTCATTTGTGGCCTAGCAAATAGTTGTGTACTTAATTCATCAAAAACCAATGCAGACCTTCAGCATTTCTCTGACTGTCCAATCCAGCCACAACGCTGCGCCCGTCCCCGTCCCCGTCTCCACCCACGACAGTATAAACAGATTCCATTTGGCACTGCAAGAGGCATCCACAGCGTGGCAGGCAAAGAGGCAACCAACTGTTTGTTTACATTGTGCGTGTTTTATTTTTGGCACGCTTCGATTGCGGCGGCAAAGGGCGGTCAGAAGCGGCCTGGGGGCTGGGGGCGAGCGAGGTGATGGGCTCTGCTGGAAACGCAAAATCTCGATGCCTTGGAATTCTTTGTGTTTGCTATTTCAATGAATTTCTGGCATTTTTCAACCATATGTTGTATGACTCCAATCGATTGGCATGGATTCCATCAGCACAGGAATATGAATTCAAATTGAGTTGCCCCAATGGAATCGTAATGAACTCACACCGCTAACAATGCTCACTAATCTAATCGAGACTAAACCCTTTTGGGTTACAACTTTGTGAGGTCTGCCGCTGCGCATTATCCTAATCGAGAATAACGAGACCCTCGCGGTTGGAGCTGCGGGTGCAGCTGTAGGTCAATCGCCACTTAAACCACTTAAAAACTTTAAATTGTCTTATCGAGCAGCGACGACAACAGCAGCAAGAACATCAACAACAACAACAACAACACCAGCAACTAGCCACAATTTCAATATATACCAAGCCACAAAAAACTGACGAAAATTCCCCATGCTACGAGAATATGCAGCACAATGAATGGGGCAAGGCAAGCTGTGCTTGCTGCCAGGATGCCAGGCTGCCTGCCAGCCTGCCGCCTGTGGTTAGAGATCCCTTTTGAATAACTTTTTATCTGCGGCTGTGTGTGTGTGTGCGTGTAAGTGTTTGTTCCACTGTCAGTCTATCTCTCTCTGTCTCCCTCTCACTCTCGCGCTGTGTGTGATGTACATAGAGTTGGTAAACAATGGAGAAATTAGTGCAACTGACGCTCAGCGAAAAAAAGGCTCAAAAACAAAATGGCATATAGAATTTGTTCGTTCTGCGGAAAACTACGCAAAAATACCATTTAAAAATGACAAAAAACTAAGTGAAACATACGGAGAGAGAGAGAGAAGAGAGGGAGAGGGAGAGATAGATAGACTGACAGTGGAACAAACAGAGCGAGTATTATGTGAAGCGCAGTCCTATTGTGAATAGTTAACAACGTTTGGCAGCTGACAAGGGCTACAATAAGATATATAGATCTATAGGTATAGCTAGGCTATAGAGACAAGCAAGAGAAAGCTTCGTAAAGCCTTCTTAAGTTACAATAGACTCGGCAGCCAAAGAGCATACCCAATGAGTCAGAAGATATATCAATATGGCAGATGGATGCTTAGAGAGATATAATACTGATGAAAGAGTTTAATATTCCGTTTATCTCACTGCTGAATAGCGAGAGCATTGAATTAAAAGTCTCTTTACTACAGTTTCATTACTTTTTACAGAGACTGATTGCCTGATTACATGGTAATCAAATCAAGACTCTCAGCAAACTATGTAATTGTATTGCATAACAAGTAAGAAAGCTGTAGTCGAGACTGCTCGACTACGAAATCCCCTGAGCCCTTGAGATCATATTCCAAGAATTCTTCGTTTCGATTCTCCACGCGTAAGAAACTATACATGCACAAACACGAGCACACACACACGCTAATCTACGCTTGTAAGCATGTATGTGTGAGGGCATTGCAAGCGTCTTGCTCTCTCGCTGCCTCTCTTGCTGGGCCGCGTGGGTTTTGCTGCCATAACTTCTTTGATTCATAATTCTGTTTCTATACAGACAATCGTATTGATATGTTCAGATTATGATTATGATATTCATATCTATGTGCCAAACCAAACTGCATGTCTCTAGTATTTGAAAATCATTTTTTACACATTTTGGGGTGTGGGGGGAATTGGGGATCGGAATCCAAAATCTGACAAAACCCGAAATTGTATTAAAGTAGTATCTGTATATATTCAGAATACTTGGAGACTCTAACTCTAAAGATGAATTAGCTAGAATTTTATAACTGATTTCCGATAAATTCGTTTATCGATATCTTTGCAAATATAAAAGTTAGCGAATTTCTGAAACAAACTCGTACTGCGCGTGTAATATAATAGAATGAACTCTATATTCATCAAGTTGTAGACTAAGAGCTAATTTTTGGCTCATTTCTTTCTCAGCTTACATACAATTGAATACATTTAATTAATTGATTACAAAATATTAACAGAAAATGCTGAGAACTTTCAGTTCATTTCATTTAATTTGTTTCTTCAGCTGAGTAGCTGCAGAGTATAGAATAAAAAGTTTCATTACTTCAGACAATTGTTTACAATTTTTACTTTTTAGTAAATTTTCAGCAAATTCTAAAATTCATTTAGTCAAAAGCATACAAAGCACTTTCTTTTCTATCTTCATTCCACTAATTATAAGGTATTCAACAAAGAGTCTTATTGCCTTTTTTAAAGCGCTTAAGTCAACTGCTTACAGGGTATTAGAAGAGGACTTACATTAAGTTCCTAAGCCCTCGCGCTCTCAGTCCCATCTGTGTATCCAGTGCAACAAGCACATATATAATGTAGCATTGTATAGTCGGCGCAATCAGTTTTTTATGCTCGCCGCTAAGCTCTAAAACCCTAAATAATAATTTAACTCAGCTCGCCCAGTTGCTTGCCCCCAACTGGCGCCCACTCTAGGCTACCTAGTCGACTATCTACTCGAAGGAACGAAGCCGCGCACTTATTAGAAAGCTTTACCTTCAATCTCTACCTCTCTCTCTGTCTCTCTCTCTCGCTCTCACTCTCTCTATGTATCTATCCAACTAGCAACTCCCAGAGGCCGTTTCTGTTATGTTGAAACATATTTCGCTATTGTTATTGGCATTTAGTGCTGGGCTTGCGTGCAAAATTGCTTTCCTGCTTTCCTGCTTTCCTGACCGAACGCTAGAGTTGTTTCCTGTGCTATTTTCTTGTCTGAGCAGCGGTTGGTTCCCTTTATTAATTTCATAGCAGCGGGTCGTTAGGGCTGTCATAGCCAGTAAACGACGACCACAACAGTTTCTGGTTTTATTGATTTTAGATTTGCCATCGCCCTCTTTTTTGTACACTATTATGTGTGTGTCTGTGGGTGCATTCACCTTTAACATCGTCATGTACCGCTCGACCATAAATTATGCAGCGCCCATGATAAGGCGCCACAAATCTGCTTATGCTGTTTGCTTTTGCTCTGATTTACGGCCTTTAACCGCCTTCAACTAGAGCGCGCGAACTGCCTGCCGGACATTGCGGCAAATTTGAATATGACACGCCCGCCACTCGCCGCCCACATTCCAATCAGATTGACTATCGGCAAAAGTTTTTGGCTGATTTGCAAATTAAGGTCAAAGGTTAGGGCTCAGCCGATTAGGCGGCCTATTAAAAGGAGCCGAAGCAAAGCCAAATTTAATTAAACTTAATTTAAAATTCATTGCGAGCTGCGAGAATGCTGGACAAACTTTTCAGAGGGAGAGAGAGAGAGAGACAGAGAGAGGGAGCAAGAGAGTGAGAGAGAGAGAGAGAGGAGAGAGAGAGAGAGAGAGAGAGAGAGAGAGAGAGAGAGAGAGAGGGAGGCAGACAGTGCGAGGACGAACTTTTTCATCAAATTGGGAAATGCAATCAACTGCGCTTTAATGTATGCTTCAGTAACCAAGAGCAACTTCATTATACAAAACGAGGCTAACACACACACACACACACACACACACACACACAGACAGTTGTGAAAAACAAGCTTATTAAATGTGTGAAGCATTTAGGAAACAAGTTAACAACTTTATGGAACAGGAATTTCACTAAATTATATTGCTACAAAAGCGGGTTAGAGAGAAGCCAAAAGCTACACATGAAAAATTGCGAAAGTAAAGAGAGAGAGAAGGGGGAAGAGAGACAGAGCGAGTGATGTTGATTTTCGCACTAGCTGACGAGCAAAGACAAAGCCAAAGCGTCAACAAAACGGATATGAAATTGAAAAGAAATTAATTTCACAGGACAAAGGAAATACACCAAAAAAAAAAAAGAGATGAAAATGCAGCGAGCCATGCAAAAGGACAAAGTTTGTTTGCCAGCAGCCAGAGCAAAGCAAAGAAAATGACAAGGCGAGCTCTGGGCAGCCACCTACTCTAATGAGTGCAACACCCATTGCCCACTTGCCAAACAAAATTTGAGCAATTTGTCAACGTTGCGCTCGCTGGCAATTTCCGGAATGCCAAGCAAAAGAGGAGGAGTCTAGGGTGGGGAGCATGTGAAAAATGGCGAGTCTCAAACCTGGGGGCTCAAAACATTTCGATCAGCGTGAGAGCCTTTTAAACTAATTGAATTCATGTTTTATTAATTACCAGCTCAAAGGCCAAGCAGACCAAACAGACCGAACCAGACTGCCAACAGCTTCCGCTACGCACACAGCTCGTAAATAAGCGATTATGTTAAAGGATTCAAATACACACGCAAACACACTTATGTGTGTGTATATATATATATATATATATGTATGCACACAATACCGAAACGTTGTTCAGATTTTATACAAAATGTAAAGCCAAAATGCAAGCCCAGACAGGAGCTGGAGCAGGAGTCGAGGCAGCAGTCGCCATTGGCCCACAAAGAAAATGTTGCCTAGGTGACTTAAGCCTTCCACTCTAATCCAGACGAATGTTTCAATTTACTCTACCGTATGTATGTGGGCTACATTATAATGTCTAGTTCTAACTGTCTCGCTCTCGCTCTCGCTCTCACTCTTTACCTCTCGCAGGCACAGCTTCTCTGGCTGCTTGTGCAACGCACAATTCAATTAGCAAAAACTAATCCCTTGACATGCTCTATGCCTTTTTTTTCGCTTCATTTTCTCATATATATATATAGAGAGAGATAGCGAGTGAACTAGAGAGAAAGAGAGAGAGATAGAGAGAGAGTATCTATATATATCGAACAGTAGCTGGCCGGAAGCTAGAAACTATCAACTTGGCTAGCACACACACTTAACCAAATTGAACTCGTCGTTGCCTGGACTCGAAACTGGAATTGGGAATGAACGCTCGCTCACTCGTTCTATATCCCTACCTCTCTCGCTGTCTCTCTCGCTGTCTGCGTCAGAAAAGTTTCGAGAGTTGTGCAAAGTTTTTACTCCCAGCTGTTCATAATGTTCGGCTCCCCTCTGAACGCATTTAAGTGGCCTGTGACGCAACTTGGCCTCATTGCTCTTACTGTCTGCCTTAGATATAGTTCGATTTTGTTTTTGACATGTGTAACAATATGTACAGAGATGTAGCCTGAGAAGGATTTGCATTCATGAATCATTTGTTTCTAATTATTGGCAACAAGGTGACTTTTAATACGAATTATTTCTTTTTGTTCTATATAAATAGCGTATGAAGCCTCTCTCTATCTCTCCCTTTATATCAAGAAATCAAACTTAATACAATTAAACATCCTTTAACTAAGAAATTGAATCATATATCTACAATTTCTTTAACTTCTATCAAATCACTTGTAGCAAAGTGTAAAAGTTCCTCGAAAGTCTGACAAATACCTCTAATGTGCAAAGAAAAAAAAACACACATTTAAGACCTAAATTTGTCACGCTTAACAAGCTCATGGAAAAGCAGCAAATGTTGGCCAGATTCTACTCTAGTCCGAGCCTTGAACGTATGCAAAGCACTACGATTTTTGCACTCTTAATTTCTGTTTTTATTCACTTTGTCTTAAAGCAGATTTGTCAGGTGAGCTCAACCTCTAGACTCAACCCAAGCAACGTAACAGCTGGGCAATAAATGCTTTTTGGTTGTCCTTTGTTTTGAACGACGACCCCGACCTGATAGCAAACACAACATGTCCATTGATTGACAACAAGTCCTATGACAAGCGCACGCTTTCACCATTTTGTGTGTGTTTTGAATGCAAGTGGGCGTGGGCGTGGGATTGGACGTAAATGTGAATGTGGGCAACTGGCCACGTGACAAAGTTGCAGTGAATGAGCTTTTAGTCCGGCAATGCTGGGCCAAACGAACTTTATTCGACAGAATGTCAGAGATCAAATGTAGCCAACGGATTGCACCAGACTTGGGAGCTGAAGCCAGAGCCCGAGCCCGAGCTGGAGCTGAAGCCCAAGCCGGAGCCAGAGTCAATGTTTGGGGTCAAACATTTCACCAGCTTGGATCAATTAGCAAACAGGCCAAATGCCAATGTCAATGGTTGCAATGATGCCATTGCAGATGCAAACTGCAATTGCAACCGCAACAACAGTAACATCGAACGTTGCTATTTAAGTTTAAACAATGTTTTTGTTTCACCCGCAACAACAATAACAACATCAAACGCAACAACAATAAAACAAAGCTGCTCATTAAGCTGCCTGCTTGAACTTAAAATGCAATAAATATCTACATTCACATCATGTTCTCTTTGCCAGAGTGTGCGTGTGCGTCTATGTGTGTGTTTGAATTGGCTCGAGTGTGTGTGCATACCTCTAGCAAACCCAAACATGTCTATCAAGGGCGTGGAAGCCACGCCCAGAACTTTGCATAAATGGCAAACGCAATTTGCTCGCTGTACAGTGGAGTTCTTACAGCTGCTTGCATTGCAAATATTTAAACTTCTGAGATTAATGCTATGTTCTCAATCACAACTATAAAACAAAATGAATTATCAAAAATATTTATATAAAGTATTTATGTAAAATTATTTATATCATATCAATCAACTCTCTATATACATTTTAATACTTTATCACAGTTTTGTTCCCACTGTGCGTCATCTGCCGTTCGCTGAACGGTTTTGTCAAAGGCGTATGCTAATTTCCGTGGTTCGTGTGGCTATGTGTGTGTGTGCATGTGTGGATGTGACAAGACTAGAATTTGAGTGACTGTGCGAGCGAGATGGCCTATCAATGAATGAAGCGAGTGCAATGAATTAGCACGTGTTAACCCGTTACTCTTGCTCTTTTCATCCTTCCCCCTTGCTATTTTCATTTCTTTGAACCGATAACAAACTCTTCGGCTCACTTTATCTTTATCAAACACCAACAGCAAACTTTAAGCATTTAAAAGTGAAGATAACACTCAAGGTTAGCGTAAATACAGCTAGTAGTTCTATAGAATTTAGTTATATTTTATCACTAGTGGATAGCAACAACAACAATATCTATTTATGTAATTGTTATAGAAACGAAGGTTCAAGTAAAGGTGTCAACTGCCCTAACTTTACTCATGAATAAAATGAACTTATCGCATTGTATGCTCGAGCTAAAAATAGTTAAGTATGTGTATGCACACATACATACAAATATGAATTTGTGTAAGCATATTTGTATGCATGCCTGATGAGTGGCAGCAGGCGTGAAAGGGATAGTGTAAGTAGAAAGGATAAGCAGGCAGCTGAACGAAGCAAGCGAACGAGCAAAGAAAGCGAGACATGAGCAAAAGCAAAAGGAATATGCGGCATATTTACAGCAATAGTTTAGTGTTGTTGGCGCTAAGAGAAGAAGCGAGCAGTGACTGCATGCATGTGTGTAAATTTGTATGTATGTAACATGTATTGTATGCATGTGTTCTCTTGTATGAAGCGCTGATAATGTCTATAGTCCGCTGCGCATTAAATTAAATTAAGTTTATATATTTCAATTTTAGTGCTGTTCTCTTTCTCTCTCACTCACTCGTCTATGCATTCATTATTTAGTTCCTTTGTTTCCTTATTAACTAATTTTGTTTTCTTTGTCTGACATAAAATACACATTGAAATATATTTCTTATTATAATTTTAGCAATTAAAACTCAGCTAAATCATTGCTAAACACAAGATATCTCCTTGTTCCACAATTTCATGATTTCCCATCTAATTTATCTATTATCTTCTGCACACAATATTTCGTTCCTTCTGTCTCGCTCTCACTCTCCTTTGTCACACCTTGCGCTGCTTTGTGTGCAACAATGACAGCAACAGTTTTTGCTATTCCAGCTGGAATTTGGCTGGCTTTCCAAATTGAAACGTGACCATTTAGACAACGTGCGAGCGTTGACAGCACCAACAACGACAACAACAATCAGAAAATAAATAAAATAATAATAAAATGTAAAAAAAACATATCACAAATTCAATTTGATTATCACCGTCCACCCCTGAATTACTTAGACTGTATAATATACACATTTAAATACATATATTGACGTATATATAACTGTAAGTACATGGAAAAGTGGCAACTACTTAGCACAATTTGCACAGCATTTTGCAATCTGTTTTTACACCATTTTCAATTCCAAGAAAATGGAATCTAGCTGAGAGCAGAAGAACTTGCAGGGGGCAAAATTTAGCTCTTGAGCGTTTTCTCTGTGTATGTGTGCGTGTGGGTGTGTGGCACTTGAAATTAATAACATGGCAAAATTCCTATTCCGACATCAATTGGGCGTTTATTTTTCCAATTATTATTATTACTTTTAATTTTATTTCAGCACTCGTCAAAACGAAATGGGCCAAAAGAAGCTTGGCAAATGTTGCCAATGGTTATATCTGCACAAACACACACACACCCATACATATGTATGTATGTATGCATGTATTTATATCAATTTGCATATATCGATCGATTAGAATTTGGAAATTGATGATTTTCTTGGCTGCCGCCAGTCGAAATACTTGAACCGAAGGCAATTATTTGATGTTATTCCCAGTTTTGAGTGGCTCTCGTTCAATTGATAACAAGCGATAAGAGAACCCGAATTGTTACACAAGTGGCAATCACAGAGCAGCAGCAGCTTGGCATAGATATACGAGTATATTATTATATACATATGTATATACTATATTCCAGCTGAAGTTATGCAACAATAGTCACAGAAATGAGAACGTTGCCATTGTCTGTGATCCAATTGCAGCGAGAGCGAGAAGGAGAGAGGAGAGCTTGAATAGGCGTAGTCTGATAACAAAAACCTAATCAAAAATGTGACAGGGTGGCGTGCTGCGAGGGGGGAATTACATCCACAATAGACTTTTTACACAAATAGGTCGAGCCTGGCTCACCAGGTAGACACGCCCATTGCGCCTTGGCTCAACTTCAGTTTCAATTTTGTGCACAAATAGAAAATTGCATAATTGAAGGATCTGCGTCTGGGGAGTAGTGCCAAACGCCCACAAAGGGGGAGGGGGGAGGGTAGGAGAGAGGGCGCACAGCCGGCAGCAGTTTTATGAAAATTCAGAACTGGCTCCTGTGGCTGCCGCTGCTGCTGGTGCATCCGCCTTTTGGCATTGTTTGTGAAATATTGGTCAGCGGTTTGGGCAACAGCAAATGCCAACGAAAGGGGAGAGAGAGAGAGAGAGGTGAAGAGGCAGGCAGTTTTTGGGCGTTGCATGTAAAATATTGACACAGTTAGCAAATGCAAATGCAAATGCCAAGTAATGCCTGGGAAAAACTCCTAAATTGTCTGCAGCGAGAGAGAGAGAGAGAGAGAGAGAGAGAGAGAGAGAGAGAGAGAGAGAGAGAGAGAGCGAACTTACGCGTGCAAACTTGATTAACTTTTCGTGTGCAGCAATATAAATCAAGGCGCAGGGCTTTAGTCTAGGTAGACCTCATCAGCATCATTATGAGCATTCACATCATCATCATCATCATCATCAACGGTTGAACTTGCTCATCATCAGTCATTCCGTGGTCTGTGCTGTTCACACATTTGTCTTGGCGGCTCAAGGTCAAACACCCAGCCTTTGATGGGCCCAAAGAAAACGTAGCTAAGGCAAATACTCGTCAACAACAGCTGACAAAAACGATAGAGCTACAGGGCTGCGAGAGAGAGAGAGAGACAGAGAGAGGGAGAGGGAGAGTCAGGGAGGGAGTTGGCTGTTCCATCAATTCAACTCAGCTCAACTACGCAACTACTCAACTCTAATGAAGCGCATTTCCCTGCAAACATTGAACTTGGACAAAGGCGGAACACAAGTTACACACACACACACATACACACACACGCGCGCGCTCTCACATTTACATGCACATATTTGTATATGCGTGAGTGAAAGAGACAAAGACACATTAATTATTAGCAGGGGCCGCGCGCAAAAGACTTTTTATTTGACTTTCGTCTCGAGGCGTTTGCTTTTTGCTCATTTTATTCAGCGCTGCTGTTGCTTGTTGTTGTTGTTGTTGCTACTGCTCTTGTTGTTGTTGTAGTTCTTACTTCATTTTCATCATAATTTGCACAGTTTCTTAGTTTCGCAAGTTTTTCCTTTAGTTTTCTTTGCTCAGCTTTAATATTGCACTTCTTTCTTCTCTTATCTACTTATGCTTCTCTCTTAATTTCTATTTAAAATATTACTATTATAATGCCATCGTTAAAATGGCTAGATCATTAATTATAAATAAATGTAAAATATATTATAAAAATTATTAAAATATATTTTAAGAATTTTAATTTTATAATTATTTTTATTACGCCTAATTGAGCATCGCATAACAAATTCAAATTAATTATAAATAAATGTAAAATATATTATAAAAATTATTAAAATATATTTTAAGAATTTTAATTTTATAATTTATTTGTATTACGCCTAATTGAGCATCGCATAACAAATTCAACTTTCAAACTGAATTCCTTTAATTGTCTTTTACTCATTCTGCCTGTCTGTCTGTCTGTCTCCCTCTCTCTTTGTCTGTCTTCTCGCATTTCCATGAATGCTGCTCAAGCAACAGCTTTTCCATTAATTTAGTCACTTTAGAGACGCCTGCGACTCGCCTCCCCCCCGCCCCGTCGCACTTTGTCTGATTTTAATAATTTTTGTCATGTCTGCCTCAATTAAAGTCGGCTTAGTACTTTTGACGCTTTATCTACGCAATCTCTCTCTCGAAATGCTTATAATTTATGCGGGAATCGCTTCAAGGGGTTAATCACTATTTTCGCAAGTATTTCGAGCTTATGGTTAGCAGCCTTGAGGGCTTTGCTTTCGTTAACCCAATCATCATGTTTGGCCTGACAAGTTGAGTTGAGTTGTTGAATTGTTGAGATTAATGTGAATGCTGCTGCTGCTGCTGCTCCTCGTGCTCCTGCTGCTCCTGTTGCTCCTCAACATATTTTGGCCATAGTTCGTAACGTAATTAGCCGCAGCTGCTGCAAATGAATTTACTAGCCAAAGTTTTTACGCTTACACACGGCAGAACAACACCTAATACTCGACTCAACTCAGCTTAGCCCGCCCCGCGGCCCACTTCAATTTTCCCATCTCGCTTTTGGGAATAGGAATTACATATTTTAATGCGAATTTGTTTGCAGCTCGCAAACTTTTTTGAGCTCGCTCAACTCGACGACTAATGAAATTATGCCAAGCAACAAACAAAACGCAAAACTTTTTACTCCCGTTGATATTATCCTACCAGAAAAAGAGTGCGAGAGCGGGAGGGAGAGTGAGTGAGAGAGAGAGAGCGCGACGTGCAGCAGCCGTTATAAAATAGCTCATTTCACTTGCATATTTTACAAGTTTTTAATCAACTCGCCCCGCGGCAGCAACTCGCGGTCAATTTGACTTTTGTGCAGTGGTCGCAGCTCCATCCGCTCTCCTCGCGCTCATCCGTTCTGCACTTCCGCAACTGGAATATTGAAATGCAAGGCGCAAATGAGAAGCTCTCTCTCTCTCTCTCTCTTGGTCTCTCCCCCTCTCTATTTATTTCACATTAAGGCAATTATATCGCAGTTCGCTGAACCTTGAGTCCCATAGACTCTTCAGCGCATGCGCAGCGTTGCCATATTTGCAGGCGAACCAGCCGCCTGCCACGCCCACTGCACAATATATAGAAAATATGCGCATTTTAGCCTTTCAAGTTTTTGACGGTTTTAATAAGGCGAATTCTTTGGCCAAAGACGCAAGACGCAGACATCGTAATCCGCGGCAAACTTTTGCCAAACTGCGTAATAACAGCGGACTCAAGGATATGAGTAGGGGCTGGACAGAGGGGAGCAGGGATGTGGGGTTGTGCATATACCCAAAAGGCTTGGATGCTTATGCAAAGGGCAAAGTTTTTGGCAACTTCATATGTAAGGCAAAATTCCAGACAGTACGCGGCAAATGACATGGCGAAATTGGCCAAATAACAAACTTAAGAGCAAAACATTTGAAGAGCCGAACAACTGTAAACACTTCCTTTGCGCCGGGCTACTTTTTTTTTCATACTTTATTTTGCTTGGCCAAAAGGACATAGCAGTAAGCCCAAGTCAACGTCGAGGGACTGGCATATATCCAATTTTTATGCCAAATTCGAATAACCTTCGCCTTGCCAAGCGGAAATAGAAACAGAAACAGAATCAGAAACCGAGGCAATTCGAAGAGGCAAGCAAAATCAAAGGATGTCGGGCGAGCGGGACAGCATCGGCAGCTGCCATGGCAGAGGCGCTTATTTAGCCAGCCAGGGGAAGACAATAATGATGAATGCGATGGGACTAAGACGAAATTGAAAGAAACCCAAGTGCGACGACGACGACGACGAGGCTGAAGCATGTCAGGCATTAGGCTATACGAGCTGTAGCTCCCGCTATAGTAAATCAAATACGCCTAAACTGATCAAATAAAAACGAAATAACTAAGGAATGGTCGAAAACATAAAAAACAAAAGGCCCTAGCCACGCCCACTTGAAACGGACAGTTGCCGACAGGCAAATGGCATACAAAGGATGTGTTTGGCTCCCTGCTGGCTCCAACTGTCACTTGCGACTCCACCTCTAGCAATTTGCTGTCTAAACAACTTTAAACATGGACAAAACAAGAGTGAACGACCAGCAGATACCCTGTGCTGCGCAAATTTACTGATCAAATCTTGTCTTTAATAATTGTCCTGGTTATCGATTCTAATAATTATATTGTCTTTAAGGCTAATAGACTCGTCTTGTCAGTTTGTACATCTTCTGCTGACCGTAACAAACGCTTGCTAGAAAACAATATATCCTTAATTCGCATACCTTCAATGGGGTTTTAGGGCATGCAAAAGTGCTTAGATTACCTTTTTTATTTGACTTTGGGGACAGTCGCTGATGTCGGCGAAGGGCTTGACATAAGCTGTATAATATTTCTGATATGCACTAAAAGACAAAGTGCTAGAAGGAGAGACAGAGAGAGCGAAGGCGAGAGCAGATAAGGGACTAACCCACACTAGGGGTCAAGACACAGTCCCTGCCAACAGGCAGCAGACGGGGCAACCCAATATTTACACAACTGGGATTTGAGATTTGCGACCAAAAAAAAAGAAAAGCGAGCTGGAGGGAGAGAGTCTCTTTCCCTCTCTTTGTGTATTTTATTTAAATTTCGTTTAAGTTGATTTGGCGAGTAAATTAGTTGAGCTTAAATGAAAATGTAATGCGTTTGCACGCACAGGCTCCAAAGACTGCGAACTCAGTTGCAGTCTGTGGCTTTAATTGCTCTCAAGCTCTCGACCCCAGACCCTAGACCCCTAGCTCAGTTCACTCAACAATCCATTTGGCTGATGAGTAAAGTAGGGGATGGGCGGAGTAACTGAAGCCCCGTTTCAACCCTTTCACAAAGAAAACGTGCAAATTATTGCGACTCAGAATTGGGTCAGCCGGGTTTGGCCCGTGCCCCATTGTTGCGTTGATTGTTACGCCTGTTTGTTATTGTTGTGCATAGAGCCAGCAACAAGGGTGGCTCTTTTGCCAGCCTACACGGAGGGAGGCACGAGCTAACTGGTTTCGAGGATTTTTCATTAAATATTTAAATCTAGCTTCTTGCTTAGCTCAATTGCTGAACTGGAAACACGTTATGCGGCCATTTGCATAAAGTAAAGCAGCGCCTAGTTGGGCGTAGTGGGCGTAACGTTTTCTCAGCTGTTTGTTTTGTTTTGGTTTTCGTAAGCGTGATTCAGATGCTCTGTTTGCTATTGCCCAAATTTTTGTTGGCTCATAATAAATATGACTTGATCAAGTTGTTTGTTGCAAATGAGTCTAAATTTTAGCGGCGATAGAGAGGGAGGGAGATGGAGGCAGAGGCAGGGAGAGACAGAGCGAAAGTGGAAATGTGCTTGCATCAAAACAAATGCATTTTTTATACGTCTGCGGGTATGCCCACTATCTCTTACCCGCTCTCTCTCTCTCACACATACATATCCGTATTGTTACGTGACTTGCCTTCACATCTGGCATTCCTGCTTCGGCTCTCTCTAACTCTCAGTCTCTCCCTCTACCCGCAGACTACGTCAGTGAGCACTCCCCACTCACCACAATCCACTCTCCACTCCACACTCTCCATTCTTCTTCGTCTTCAATTCCCTCTACCACTTGGTTCTTTTCACTAGTAATTTACGCTTCATCCCGGCCCCGCCAAGCAAACACTCACTTACGCTCTCTCCCCCAGCTGCTCTCTCGCGCTGAGTGGTTTGCGCCAATTTTTTTCATGTTTTCATGCGTGTTGCGTGTGCGAAACAAAAACTAGTTGCACTAGCTAGGAAATGATATACAAGTAGATACCCAGTACTTGGCGAGGATGTAATGATATAAAAATTTTATAATAGAGTCGAGAGAAATTTATTTAAGTTGAATTTTTTTAAATGGAATATATATAGCTGAATCAATGTAGATCTTATTATACCAAGTATTACATAATATAATGATTCACTTTTTCTAAAGCAGCAGCAGATTATAATAAATAAATATTATAATACATATAGATATAGACATAAAAACTCCATTACTTTTTTCAGAACTAATTTTGCTTTTGTTTTTGCATTTAAAATTTTATATTTATAACTATATTCATAAATATATATTATAAGAAGCGTGAAGGCCTCTGTCGCTCTGGCTTAAATAAAATTGTTATTTAGAATTAATTCTTAGTAACAATAAAATAAATAAATAAATAAATAAAAATATTATAAGATTTATAAAATTTAAAGAAAATAAATTCATATATATAAACTCTCATTAGAGTTAGAGTTTAACTAATTTCATACTTAGCTAAGCTTTTATAAAGTCGCCTCAATATACCCCATTTGTCTAGCTACATTCACGCCCAGCACAATTCAGCAAATCCTTATACGACAATAACAGCAAGAAGCTCAACAATGACGACGCTGATTGTAAAAATGTGTAGCGGAAAAACAACAACAGCAAGAAAACCAAGAAAAACAATGGCAACAATGTGCGAAGTCAAGTGCCTGACTAAGGCAATCATCTATGTGTGTGTGAATGTCTCTCTCTCTCTCTCGCTCTCTCTCTTTCTCTGTCTGTGTGCCATATTTCATTACATAACTGTAGTAGGCACTTCTGCTTACACTTTTGCTGCTGCCTCTGCCTCTGCCTCTGCTTCTGTTTCTGCTTCTTCTCCGTCTTATTCTTGTTTTCCTGCAACAACTTCGGTTTCCGTTTTGCTATCGAGTATTCACGCCTTAGAGTAGACTTTGTTTTGTTTATTCGTTTTTGCCCACTTTGCTGCGATAATGAAAAGCTGCCGCTTGGCCAACTGCCTCGACACGCCTGCTTTTTGTTTGTTTGGTGGCCAACATTTTGTTGGTTGTCATAGCATTAATTTCGGCCTAATGGCTACATAGAAATTTGAAACATGAGCATTTCCATTTCAATTGAATTTAATATTGATAAGAATTTTCACTGAAATGGCATTCGCAAGGAAGTAATGAATCGTTTGAGGGCATTATTATATATTCTTTTCAAAATAAAAACAATTGTTTTCCATTAGATCATCGTTGTTTATGTGTTGTGCATATAAACTTTGCATAAACAATAAAAAAAAAAAAACTCAAAACAGAGAACATACGTTTTCAGCGCCAAGCAAACATCTGCTTGTAAACAATGTGTGAAGACTGAGTTAAAGAAACACATATAGAGCAAGACACACGATGAGACAGTGAGAGAAAGACAGAGTCAAAGAGGGGGCAGATAGGCAGGCATCATAAATTCCAGCGCGAGTACAACAAATTCCGCATGTGGAAATAAATAAATGTGTCAAGAGTGTAAAATGGCGGCGAGCAGTGGAAGCATTGGAGGCATGCGCCGTTAGCTTTGACGCATGACGCATGCAAAACGGAGCAGAGGCAAATGCAATCCACACATTATATGCAATCCACACACACAACGCCATTTGAGTGCACAATACAACAAGGCAGATGAGTGTATATGCATGTATATACATATATAAATCAACAAGCTGACACATACATATGTATGCATGTATTTACATACATAGCTTCCATATGGAAATTAATCCGCATAATCAATGCGCGCGCGTGGCTTCAACTTTAACAGCTCGAAGCGAAAGAGTGGGAGTGTGAGAGAAAGAGAGAGAGTGAGCGCAAGCATTTCAACAAAATTCTAATTTCAATTTTGAATATGCTGCTCTTGGCGAGGATTACGCGCAGCTTATGCCAGAAATGCATTATGACCACACCCTCACTCTGTGTATATGTGTGTGTGTCTCCCCCGCGACCTTTCCTATTGAAAGTGCAAGGACAGAGCGCACTGACAGCAGAGCTGCATTTAGCAAGCAGTGTCGATGTCGACGAACACCAAAATAAACAAAATAAGAAAAAGCGCAAAAAAAAAAAAAAACAATTTGGAATAAGAGACAGCAAATATTGCACATATTTTGCAGCACACCGTGGAGAGAGCAAAGGGGTTAGATATGCGATGAACAGATGTACAAATGAGCATGACTGCGGGAGGGAGAGGGACGGGCAGAGAGCGAGTGTGGAGAATACCAAAAGCGGTTGCTGCACGTGCACTCATGCAGACGGAAGAGCAACAGCAGCAGCAGCGCATACAGAAGGAATGCGAAGCAAAACAAAAGTCGAAGTGGAGTTCACATATGCACGCACACATAGAAACTAATATGTTATTCATATACATATGCATTTGAAATTGCAAGCATGCTTTCATTTGGTTCTTCTGGCAATGGCTTTGTGCGTGTTTGAAGGAGGGAGATGGGGATAGAAATAAAGAGGAATTCATTCTTTTAAGCAAAGTGGCGCTTAGAGTGTGTGCATCTGTGCGTGCGTGTATGTGTGCATGTGTGTGGGTGTGGTTGTGGCAAATTGGCAACCCGCAGCAAAAAGTGAGCAACATATTTAAAAAAAAAAAAAAAGTAAAAAGAAAAGAAAACTTACCTTGTAAACGTCGCCATAGGTGCCAGAGCCAATTTTCTGTATGAGATCGTACTCGTCCTGCGGATTTCGCCTGGATATGTCCGAGCTGAGCAAATTGGCATTGTGGTGACTGTGAGCAGCGGCCATGACGAGAGCGAATTCACTAGGCAGCAGCGCTTGCTGCCCTGCCTGTCTGTCTGCCTGCTGTCTTTTTGCTGTCTCTATCTCCCTCTCTGACTCGCTGTCTCTTCTGTCTCTCTTTGAGATTTTATTTTGTTGTTCTTTTAGCTAGTGGCGTTGCCGTTGCTGCTGCCGTTGCTGCTGCCGTTGTTGCTGTTGTTGCTGCAGTTAAATATTGTATCAATTTCATACAATGTAAAATTTAAGAATTTGTTGCATGTTTGTTGTTGGATAGCGCGGGGGGAGTGGGGGATTTGGAAAACTTCTCGAACTTAAATGATGTGCGCTTTATATGCAAAGTTGCGTAACGCGGCTAACAATTGCCGTATTTATAGAACTGGAATTTCAATTAATATTGAGAATTAGCTTTTAACACACTAACACATGCAGAACAATATATTGGTCATCTCTTTGCGCGCAGAAATAATCATGAAATGCTCGTAACAAAACGGAATAGAACAGAATCGAAGCGAAATTAAAGCGCACACGGCAACAAAACAGCAACAGCAATAACAACAATAACCGCAACAACAACAACAACAACAA
Organism: Drosophila buzzatii; assembly: GCA_035045845.1. NCBI lineage: Eukaryota > Metazoa > Arthropoda > Insecta > Diptera > Drosophilidae > Drosophila > Drosophila buzzatii. The sequence goes on along the minus strand of JAWNOS010000244.1, from coordinate 10,640,645 downwards.
TGATAGTCAAAATAATGATAAACGCGACGGCGTTAGCGTTGGCGTTGCACTGTGTGAGAGAAAGCGAGAGCGGCAGCGACGGCAGAGACGTCGACAACGGCGTCGCGGTCGCAAAAGTGGAAAAACAAGTGGCAGTAGCAGCGACGGCGGCTGCGACAACAATGAAAACGACCAAAAATTGTTCGCTTAATACATATGTACATATATATTTTGTTTAATTTCATTTGTTTTTCAATATTATTATCTGTTGGCCACTTTTGTGTGTGTCTCGCCTTATTAATTTAAACATTTATATATTATATATATGCAAATATAAAAATATAAACAGATGCCAATTGGAAATATATATCACACTAACACACGCGACAGACACGGCGGCGTTGGCAAGCACACACACACACACGCACGCACATGCATATATACGCAATCATAGACCGACACACACATACAAAGACAACGCTCACACAGACGACGCGACAACAACACAAAAACAAGGCAACGGCGACAGCAAAGTCTACTGCGGCTTGCTTCTCTTCTTCTCTTCAGCTTTTAGTGCTGCTGCTGCTGCTACTGCTGCTTTTCGGCCGTATGATTTTGATTCCATGTCGCGTCGCGTCGCAGTCGCAGTCGCGAGGCGTGTCTGACGTTCTGTTGGCCACTAACACGGTACGCACGCGATATTTGTTGTTGTTGCTGTTGTTGATGCCAGCTAATAAGCTGGCTTTGCCACAATGCGATCAATGCACTGAAATCCACACGTGCTTACTCGATTAATTTTTTTTCTTTTTTTTTGTATATTTATTCCAATTTAATGAATAATTTTTACGCACTACAATCGCACACACTCGTTTAGAACACAAATAACATACGCGACCGACCAACCGACGATTGCAGCGCAAGAACAAATACAAATACAATGCGCGCACCTACATTTTTTTTAACCAGGTTTCTCGTGCTCAAATGGTGCTGTTAACTAGCATGTTGAGAAAATGTTGCCAATATTATGAGTAATGTTTGGGAACATGTTGCTTAGCGAGCAGTGTTGCTTGGGAGATATTTTATCTTTAAGACAATTTACGTATTTTTCATGTTACCAAATATAAGCAAATGAAAATATTACATGACAACAAAGTTTGTAAGCAACATTGAAGCTTAAAAATGTTGTTTCTTCGAATGCTTATTGTCATTGAAGATGTTAACAAAAGCCACTGTTGTGCTCAATTGGGCATGTTAACAGCAATCGATGTGGCTATGCAACGTAAACATATACTCGATTATTGCCCAAGCAGCTGTTCAACTCTCAGCGTTGCCAACTAAATTCCCAATTAAGTGTGCCCAGCCATAAAAATACACCGTTTCCTTTTGCCGTTCAATTTTTATTTCAAAAATTTTTTCAGATTTGTACAATTATTATTCGTGATGGTAAAAATACAAAATATCCAAGTTTTGTGTAATAATTTCAGTAAAGTTAGGAAAACAGTTTAAAAATAAACCCAAATTATTGCACTCGAATATAAAATAAATAACATAATTAAGTATATATAGATTATATATAGGTTTATAAATTGTTTGTAGTTCTTGTTCTTTCTGAGTTTAGGATTTCAATATTTCTAGACGACTTCTCATTCGCTCAATGTGTATAAATTGCATACTATTTTTAAATATATATATTATTTCGATTCGAATTTGTGTTATTGCAGATTTCTTTATAATTTCCTGCTACGATCCGCAGCAGTTAGATTTAATTTCGTTCTGTGAAAAGAGAATTAAAAATAGATTAGCGAAGCACAATATAGCATTAATAATAAATAAACTAACACGAAACAACAAGAGGAATATTTAAAAATGCTAAAACACAACTACAGGCGGCAGCTAAACAAAAATGTGAATTGAAACAGTAAACAAAATAAAATAAATTTTAAAAATAGTAACAAGAAAATTTTCAAATTACAATAAAATAATCAATATTAATTTTTAAAAATAAACCATTCTCATTAACATAAAAACTCTTCTTCTTTTTTTTTGCAAGCGACCAATCGAATTTTGAATTTATCGATAAACACAAATTAAAGTTTCGGCTTTTTTGGCTGTTATTTCAAAAAGCTGTTATTGTAAATTGTTAACTGTTAACTGGAACATTATCATGCGTGCAGCATCAGTTCTTACCCATTGTCCAAAATTAGTGAACGATAACGGAAGATCTGAACAATTGGCCAAAAAAAATATTCTCTCTGCTCTCTAAATATGTATTTCGCTTGAATGTGGAACATAAACTGATCTTGACGTCAAAATGTATAGTTTATTGTTAATTAATTACTTCATTCTGCTGCTTCTCTTATCTTCTTTTTTATTTATGAAACATTTCTTTTATATATTTGTGCGCTTAAAATTTTACTGATCAATCTGCATCCTGTGTCCATGTTTCGAGTGAAATAGAAAAATGTGTGAAATTATGTTACAAAACTGTGTGAGAACAAAAATGAATTAAGATATTTTGCTGCTTTCATGTGTGAATGTGGGTGAGCTTGCTTTAGTTAACAGATGAGTAGCAGTATGTGTAAGTCTGTTTGTGTGAGCGAGATGTCTGATGTCTGCGAGAGAGTATGCATAAGCTGGTCTATTTGTGTGCGTGTGAGCATGCCTAAGCTTGTTTGATTGTGTGCGTGTGAGCATGCATCTGTTTGTTTGTGTATGTATGTGCGTGTGATCAATGCATGTAAAGAAAGCTGTGTAAACTGTGAATGAGAGTAGTCTATACATACACGTGTGTATTTATCTTAATATATAGAAAGAAAGAGACAACATTAGAGTAAAAGGACACGCGTAAAGAGGATGCGCAATATACTTAACAGTAAATACGTTAAAGCAGCTGAATAATGAAAATGTACTCAAATTCAGACTAAAGACCTCTGCTATAATAAAAAGAAAGTTTAATACTATAATAAAAGAAATATAACCAATTTTGACGTCAAATCAAATAAAAAAAATATTAATTAAAAAATAAAATAAAAGAAACGCAAATTTATAATAATTGCAAATAAAATATTGTAAATATTCAGGAGCATTTAAGCGGACATTACAATAGAAAATAGAGATAGAAATAGAATATTATTCAATGTTAAGTATTTAATATTGGATATTTAAGTGTAAGTTATTTTAACTATAGATTCAAATCTCGCTCTGTGAGTACCGGATATGAAGTTCTAAATTGTCAATTGAGGCAGGGACAGGGTAACGTTTGTTCATGTGTGTGTTTATTTAAAAGAAGAGAGAAATAAAGAACGAAAAACAATAATTAGTACTAAAGCCAACCACCGTATATAAACAATATAAATATATATGTATATTGACATATTCAAGATATATGAATTAAGTGTAAGCAATTGAAGATTGAATTGGGTGCAACTTACAGTTCCATGGAGAGCACCGTGGGATTGGGACACGCCTGCGGAGCACGCACGTGACATTGCTTGTGACATATCAACTGGCAGTCGCGGCACTCGTAACCCTGTTTGCCCGGCCGCCTGGGTATGGACTTCATGCAGATCGAGCACTGCAAGCCACCTCTGTAAATAGAGAGATTTTCAAAATATATTAAGGTAGGCGTATACATGGAATCACTCTTACATATCCTTATGCTTATTAGTTTTGCTCTTTTCTCGCATTCCCATCCTCCGTTTCTCTTCCACTACTCCACTGCCTCCCTTTTTCCTCTTTTATTTCTCTCTCACTCTCTTTTTTTTCTCTCCCTGCTGTCTTACGCTTTACTTCTCTCTCATTTACGCGTCTGTTTCAATTCCTTGTCGGCCCATTTCAATGCTTCGCTCTATCGTCGATTTTTAGCATTTCTCTCTCTCTCTCTCTCTCTCTCTTCAAAGCTTCAAAGAGAGCGAAAGCTCTTCTTACTGAGCCTTCATACTGTTACATATCTTTAATTTCTGATCATCTCTGGTTCCAAACTCCGTTCTCTTATTTATTTATTTATCGTTTCTCTTAAACCTCTCTCTCTCTCTCTCTTTCTGTTACATTTACCCACTATCTCTCTCTCCCTCCCACCTTCTCTCCTACTTACCCGCTCAAATGTTTGGCTATAAAGGTATGATCGTTGTAGATGTGCAGCTTGGTGCCCTTGCGACGCCAGCGAGGTCTCTGTGCAATGGCCAGCGGCACGATGAAATGCCTGCAAGCAGATATTAAACAATAAATTGATTAAAAATATTGAAATCCCGACTCAAGTCGGGAGTAACCGACTTAGATATACATTACTTATGGCATACTTTATAATAGCTTTATAATAATATTTATATAATATTATCGACTGGAATTCGATCGACTTGTTAGATGATTCTTAACAGGAATCTATAGATTACGCATAAGAGCCTCTGCTATGCCAACTAAATTCAGTTACACAGATTACTTTAGTCTAATCGAAATCTATAGTAAATATGCATGCTAACCGCTTAACGCCATTCTCCACAGTTTCCAGGACCAAGGTGGATGCCTCGTGTACGTAGGTCTTGTTGCTAGCCGAGGAGAATCCGGAGATGGCTGAGGATTCTGAAATTGAAGAGCGTCGTGAGTGGTCGGTGATGGAGTTGCCAATGCCCATGCGGGGTCCTTCAATTGCAAATTGTTGTTGCAGTTGATGCAATTGTTGTTGTTGTTGATGATGATATTTGTTGTTGTTGTTGTTGTTGTTGTAGTGTTGTTATTGTTGCAGTTATATAAGATATTCATATAATAATATCCACACACACCAAACACCCGAATACACCCAAAAATATATATGAAAATAAATAAATATAAAGTAAAATATAAATAAGGAACGAAACAAATGTACAAGGAAAATAATTTATAAATCAAATTCAATTTTCGTGTTCAATAGGTGTATTTTGTGTGTGTGTTTTTGTGTGTGTAGGTGTGTGTGTAAAACACATATTATATACATTATTATTAGACAAGAGGTACATACAGATTTTTATGTTTTCGTGCGGGAAATAGTTTGGTTAGCGTTATTCGGAAATGGTAGAGAGAGAGAGAGAGAAAGAGAGAGCAGTAGAATAAAGAACAGTTAAAGGACATAACACAAGAACGACTAGATAACAAGATATTAATTGAGACATTTACGTATGAGCTGTGATAGACCTGATATACATATATAGATGCTATGCAAAATCTTGGAATATGGTACGAAATGATGTTCTTATGAGGAACAGTTTTACTAGAAGTCTAAGTATATAATTATTTTAAAAATAAATAATAATATTAATATATTATATAAATATATAATCTTCATATATGGATCATTATTAGATTCCATAGTTTAATTATATGATACAATATTTATATTTAGAATTTATTTAATAATTATTTAAACCATTTTTTTTTTTTTTTGTCAAAATGAACTACGTTTTCTTTAAATATTAAAAAAAAAACATTTTTTTTTCAAGTAAAAGACTTAAAAATTTTGTTTTTAAAACTGTGTTTCAAATTGCTTAAATATCGTAAGCTACTTTAATATCTTGATCAAATCGTGTTTAGTAATACGGATCAGCAGAGTTTATAGTTCAGTCAGTAGAGATTCCATAAAGGCGTTTCTTGAATATAATTTTGTTTAGTAGAAAGAAATTAATATTAATAATATTATTATTATTTCTGTGTGTAATAATATTATTGGATATAGTATATAAAGTAATATTTCATTACTTTCAATTATTTATATTTATATATATTATTTATTATATATATTATAATATATATCTTTAAATTGAAGTTAATTTTTCTTGCATTATTATGCGCAGTTATCTAGTTAAATAAATTCGTGTTAATTTAATTATTTTTCTTTTTTAATAATAATAATATTTTTATATTGTCTTACTCACTAATTATTTATATTATTATATATTTATATTTATATTTAAATTTAAATTTAAATTCAAATTTAAATTTATTTTATATTTTATATTTTAATTTATATTTTTATTTATATTTAAATTCAAATTTAAATTTATTTTATATTTATATTTATATTTATATTTATATTTATATTTATATTTATATTTATATTTATATTTATATTTATATTTATATTTATATTTATATTTATATTTATATTTATATTTATATTTATATTTATATTTATATTTATATTTATATTTATATTTATATTTATATTTATATTTATATTTATATTTATGTATATTCATTAAATCATTTCTATTACAGAATTGCATTTTTTTTACTTCTTCTTTGCTTTTTTTCGTTAATTATTAGCAAAGCTCATTCTACAATAATTTAAAATAAATTTAAATAATGTGCATGCATTAAGGAACTTTTTAAAAAATATTTTTCAAATTCTGTTCCACTTGAATATTTTTTGTAGAGATATTTTTCCGCTTGATAAACATGCTTTAGTGCAAAAGTTAGTTACGATCTAATGTGAATGCTCATTAATGTTGGCCGAGTGTGTGAATACTCGTATGAGTGTGAGTGTGAATGTGAATATGTGTGTGTATGTATGTGCGTGTGCGTGTGTAAATGATGTGAAATGGACTTTGGGGTAATTACCAAGTGAATTGCTTTTAGACAGAGTGGCACGATCGACAGATAATGAACGGGAAGAATCACCATTGAGGGTTCCAGTGGCTGTACGAGTGATTCCTGTGGCTGTTGTTGTTGTTGTTGTATTGTTGGCTGATTGTGAATTATGGTTGTTGTTATTGGGCTGATCGGCCGATAGGGTGCGGGTTTTAGAACGACTGAGACGCTTCTTGAGGGTGCCAAAGAAATTACGTTTTTTGCTGCGACCACGATCATCCAGATCCAAGCCCGATTGCTCTTGCTGCTGCTGCTGCTGGAGGCTGGGGAAGGGCGAAGAGGCGCCATTGCGTTGCAAACTGCTCGAGTTGTAGCCACTGCCACTGCCATTCAGATTGTTTGTGCCATTCAAGCTATAATTGTTGTGATAGCCGCTGCCATTCGGCGAGGAGGCGGCATTTGGCTGACCAAACTGCGAAAGGAAAAGATTCACTAGAGTCGAAGAACTTTGCCGAGTTAAGATTCGGGTGCCGCATGCCATGCTCTGTGCAAAGATGAACTCTCTAAACTCTCGCGTGCTACTCACCTCGGCTGTGCTCTCCTCGTTGGTGTTACCTGTGTTACCTGTTGTATTGGGTGATTCGCTGGCCGGACTATCCACCAGATCGATCGAGCTCGCATTGGCCGCCTCGTTGGCAGCACGCTCGAAGGCCTGGGCGACGGCCTGATCGAGCTCTGTGGGTGATGCTCTCTCCGTCACCTCGATCTGGCCATCTTTGTTCAACTCGACCTGGCCATACCGATTGGTAGTTGATAGTTGGTTAGATAAGCGCGGGGTTAGGCAAAACGATCAATAAACAGAACGAGAAACGAAAATTGTTTAGATTAGCTCAACGTTGGACGCGACACATGTATGAATATGGATATGTACGCATCTGGGATGGCTGATTAGCACATAATTAAGAAAACTCAAGAGAAAGAAAGGAAAAGAAAGTCGAGCTGCAGACTGACTCCGAGGTTACCTTAAATGCGTGTGGATTGGTCGAGTTCTGCGGGAAATGTAATGAAAAGAAATATGAAAAAAGTAAAAAAGAAAATTATAAAATGAAAAAAAAAGGAGAAAACCAAAGAAATCTGGCAGATCCTGATGTAAGGATAGGCAACAGAAGCACTCACCCGCTGCACGCTGTGTATGATCAGGGTGCTCTTGCTGGGCTGGCCGCTGCCAGTGGAGCCGGAGAGAGTGCCATCCTGCAGGGCACGGACCGCTGCATCGGCCAAGTCGGCGCCATTGCGTATATGCTCATTGATTGCGGGCGTGCTGAGACGCAGTGCTTCCTTCAGGCGATTGGGACGTGCATGGGCTGGAATTTCGGCGCCCTCGATAAAGACAAAGTCAACGGTAATGGCGCCCGCCACGGGCTGTGTCTCGTAGGGGCGTGGCTGCAGCTGCAGCAGCTGCGTGGATGCTGGCCCCACGGCCAGCTCGTCGATGCCAACCAGGCCGAGGCCAAGGAACTTGGGCGGATCCGATGCAATCACCGGATGATCATACACCTCAAACAATATTTCAGCCGATTGTGGGGAGAGTTCGCTGCAAAGAGAGAAGAAGATGAAGTCAGGCATACAGATGCAGATCGGGAGAGTGGACTCACAATAGGAAATGCTCATCCCAGTAGGGTTTGCTGCCTCGCTGAGTGCCCGTCTGGTTCTTCTGTGCCGGCTCATCCATCTCGATGACGACATAGGGCTCATGCGCATCTTTCAATCCCTCACCCTTGACGATCTTCACCAGCAGCCGACGACCGGATACCATGTGCTGGGAGTCGCGCAGCATGCCAGAGCCCAGATGTTCCATGTTGTGCTGTGTGTGGGCCGAGCATGCAAGTGAGCGAGTGACAATGAATGAATTAACAGAATTGAATTGACTCAAGAGAGAGATAGATACAGAGAGAGAGAGAGATAGAAAGATAGTAAGACTTAGAGTATAGCTGAAGCTTATGAAATTCGCCTTTAATCGAATCGAAAGGGAGAACTTAAGGGACGATTTATTTTAATATATATATTTAGTAATTGTAATAATATTGAAAGTATTGATTGCCCTGAAAAGAGAGAGCGCAAAAGAAAGAGAGAGAGAGATGAATGTTTAACTAAAGCCCGCGGCAATGGTCAAAACATCGAGTTATATGGCAAGTTATTAACAGAGAAAGGCGAATTTCATCATTTCAACAAAACGTTGATGATATGTACATATATATAGATAGATACAAGAATTGTGTGTTTCTCTGGTGTCGGCGTAAGAACAATGAGAAGTGTTGTCTTTCACTGTCTGTGTGGTGCTTGCTAGAGTTGGTTGACTGAGCAGAGACATCACTGTACTCGTCTCTCGTACTTGTACTTGTGTGTGTAACAATGGAGAGGGAACGAACGAACGAATAGAACACGCAACACAGAACACGCTTCTCACTGCTCTCAACACGCTCTCACCGCCAGCGAATCATAGTGCACGGGATAGATTACAGGCAAATCGATGGGCTCCACCTCGGCACGGGGGCAGGTCGAGTAGATGGAGAAGTCAACCGGATAGACGGTGTCACGCAGCGCCGTCGTCAATATATCGCTGATGACTGTCTGCAGCTGTTGTTCATCCTGATCCATGGGCTTGATGGCGCCCACACTGTTCATGGCAATGCGCACCTGTTTATTGGGCAATCACACATCGGTTAGTTAACTCAACATGCTTATATATCTCTTCTGTATGGCACTTACGTCCGGATAGCCATCCACACGCATCTCACCCTTAAGTGTATTGTAGTTGATGGGTATGGACATGCGTGCACGGAATCGCGACACGGTGACCTTGTAATGGGACGTCTCCACCTTGCCCGACTTCTGCCTAAAGGTCTTCACCTGCAGCACCGGCATCGCATCGCAGTCGAAGGTGATGAGCTGCACGCAGTAAAGACCCAGTTAGCATGGATATATAAGTATTTCATTATTGATCCACTTCACTCACCATTTCAGCGGGATTCTGTTCCTCGCAATTGCAAAAGATATTGTTTAGCGCCGGTGCCGGACTGTCGGGCAGTACGCGCACTACCTCAACTGCTACGCCATGCTGCAAATGTACAGAATTTAAGTTGATATTTATCGATATGTTATCGAGGTGTTATCGATAATTTTGAACATAAATTCAGGAAGGTATGTCAAGGCTTGAATAACTACTGAGCTAATAGCTAATGAATTATAACTTGATTTATCGATTATTTCGAGTTAATTATCGTTATTTTTGAATAACCTTCAATGCTTTATTTAGCATCGCTTTAAGACCTGTAACTAAATTGCTTTGCTTCTACATCTTATTTGGCATGCTATTACTTATCGATTTTAAAATATGTTTATCGATAACTTTAGAACTTCATTAGCTACATTTAATAAGTTGACTAAAATAGTGTTCATAGTTTCTATCAAAATATTTTCATAAAACTAATTTAATATATCGATATGTATCAATAAATAATCTAATTTTTATCGATATCCCGTAAGTAAATAAATAAATAGATTATTAAATGAATAAATAAATAAATAAGTGAATGAATACATAAATAAAAAATGAAAAAATAAAAATAAATAAATAAATAAATGATTGAATAAATAATTGAATAAATAAATGAATGGATAAATAAAAATAAAATAAAATAAATGAATGAATAAATAAAAATAAATAAATAAATAATTAAATAAATAAATGATTGAATAAATAATTGAATAAATAAATGAATGGATAAATAAAAAATAAAATAAAATAAATGAATGAATAAATAAAAATAAAATAAATGAATGAATAAATAAATATAGAAATAAATAAATAAAAATATAAATTAAACAAAATTATAAATAATGCCTGCAAGTAAAAAGTCTACCCGTATAGGGTTTATGACCTAGATGAATAATAGAAATATTTATCATTTTTGTAATAAATTTTATCGACAACTTCCAAGTAGACATGATTCATAATATTCACAATATAGAGTAGGGTATATAGACTCGTTATATGTGGCTATTTATCGCTTTAGAAGAGCATTAAAAACTTTGATTAAGCTTAAGCTTAGACCTGAAGGATGCAACCTCGATGAGCTTTTGCTGCTAGCCTTACCGGCTAGCCGCTGTTCTGGAAACCTGTTTGCGGCCAAGTCGTTCCAGACTGTTTCTGGTTTTGGCGACATTACGTAAGCGACGATTATAAAGAAATATATAGTTCATATGGATGTGAACGCAATCCGAAAACACAACAGAAACAGAAAAAGTCATAAAAGGCCGCGAATGAATGACTAACATTATAAAAAAAACGCACAACTCACGAATAAAATTGCTGACCTTGGCCTACGTTCGGGGAGAGACGTCGATAAAGAAAATAAAAATGAAAAAAAAAAGTTAAACGACGCAAGCTGTGCTCAAAACGCGTTTCTACGCCGGTTACGCCTGACTGGCTGAGCGCCTGAGCTAAATCATGTAAAAGGCTAAACAACGTGTGTTATTTTTTTGTTTTTTATGATTTCAAGTTGAAAGTCGAGGCCACGTAACCAGAACAGAGTTCAATGGACGCCGTTTCATAGAGAGAGAGCTATGAGAGAACTAGGGGGAGTATGAAGCAATTCTAATGACATCACAACCCGACGATGATGGAATGATGTCAGCCACTCACCTCCTCGACGGATTTGCGCAGTGTATCGTTGATAGCTATCACCCAGGACATGAGCAGCTCGTTCACTATAACTAGATCGCTGTACAGCCAGCGAAACACTTGGCTTGTCCATGTCACGGAGCTCTGTAAGGGAATCAACATGAATTGAATTGATTTGAGATATAATCTTTGGCTTCGCTTACCGTTTCGGGTCCCACCACATTTGAGGGCGGCGGCACATAGCGTTTCTTACGGTTCTCTGGTCCCGTGGAACTCTGACGCACAACACGACGACGCGGTCCGGCTGCAGCGCCGCCCATCGGCGAAGCCGTGGAACGTCCACGGCCCGCTGAGCCACCGCCGCCGGTTAGTGGCTTTGATAAATCTTCGACTTTGCTCTTGGTGGCCAGCAGATCGCGTGGCTCTGACAAACGTTTCTCTGGCTTACCCGCAGCACCTGGCGCCACGCTGCTCTGACGACTGTTGCCGGCACTGCCGGCAGTGACGGCGCCATTGGCGCCCTTATTGAGATACTTGTGGTAGAGCAGCTTGCACAGCCAGACCGAGAAGAGGGCCAAGACGGCCCACAAGAATATGAAGATGGCTAAGGAGTCCATTGTTAAGTCACCAAGTCCCTCGAACGAACAGATATAGTCATCGATTTGATCTGCTAGATCCATTGTTTAGCAGAGCATGGAGCAGGTCCACCGATCAGACAGCAACATTATGGCAACAAAAAGTCTGAAATTCGAATTGGATTAGTTAGTAATACGAAACAGTTGGCCCATATATAATACAAATACATAAATACATATACATATGTATATATATGTGTGTGTGTTTGCCACTGGCTCGGGGATCTGCTCAGCGATCTCTGTGTATAGCCATGTCTATTTATAGAACTTTGAACATTTTTTCATTCGAAAATATGAAAAAGCTTTCCACTCACAGCTAAAAACCGAAAACTATTTAAATATTGCACAAAACCACTAAGCAAGAAATATATTTTATTTTAATTTAATTTTTAATATTTATATTTTTTAAATAATATATTTATTTAAAAGCAATAATAACGAAAAAGGTGCGACAAATAAGGAGAAAAACTCAAATGAAAATCGTTTTGTTCTAAAACCGAACCGAAATGAAACTGAACACAATTCGCGGGCCACTCAGACGTCTGTCGATTAAGGTGGCAAAGCAATTAATGCGCCGACGCATAGAGCTAGTGAGAGAGATTGAGAAAGGAACAAAGAGACAGAGAGAGAGAGAGAGAGAGAGAGAGAATGGGAGAGTTGCAGAGGCTCACGCACTGGAGCAGCAGGCTGGCAAACTATTGACGTCATAAGTTTTTGAGGTCGCGACGTGCTCAAAGAACATGCCAAAAACATAAAAGAAACAAAACAAAAGAAAAGCAAAGAACAAAAAAAATGAAGAGCAATAAAAACATGCAGCCAAAATGAGCCGAATGCTGTATGCTCTAAGAGAACTGCGAGTGCCTGAGCTGACCCAACAAGAGCAATAATATTTTAGTTGGCAATTGTTTAAATTATGGATCAAATTTAACTTTATCAATATTTAGTAGTATTTGCCATTTGATTGACTATTTGCTAAGCTCTGTTGAACATGTGTAAATATTGAATGCATGATTTATAAATAGAGGCTTGATGTCAGGCAGCGCGATGCGCAGTTATAAAGCTTGAGCATGGCTCTCAGCTCACGTCAACATTTAAATGGAATCGTGTATATATTCAAATATATAGAGCTGCCACAGGCAGGCTTAGCAATACAGCATTGAGGCATACAAAACTGAGCCTAGCGCTTCAAGCACTAGCAGCTAGGCCAATGCACATATTTGAATGCTTTGATATGTTTTTATAAAATGGCATTAATTATTGGCACAGTATGCTTTTTAAGCTTTATAGCAACTTTTCAAGTCTTTTGAAAAGATTTTTTTATAAAACAAAAAATTATTTAAATAGATTAGAGTATTTGTTAAATGAAACGAAAAGAATTTTGTAAAAATCTTCAACGTAGAATTAACTAAAATTAAATAACGACAAAAATTCGTCAATTTCACAGAACAATTTAATTAGAAAATTAAAATTATTGGCACAATTGGTGTATTTTGTCTTTTTTTTTAACAATTTGACAAAATTCTTTTCATTCAATAAAAACTCTAAACTATTTCAAAAATTTGTTGGTTTATAAAAAATCTTTTTTTAAAAGACTTGCAAAGTTGCTATAATTTATAGCATGTATATAGACTATGTTTCAGCAAATGTAAACACTGGCTATAACGCTAAAAAGGCTTACTGTGCCAATAATTATGTTCGCCACTGTAGCTTTCAAATGCAACCACAAGCAACATTATAGCAATTAATTAAGTTATACTACTACAACTTTCCATACACCTACTCCTATTTGGTCAGCCAAAAGATGTTCAACTTTAGCCTTTTCTAAAGTTGCTAAAGTTCTTTAGTGCAAAAATCATTTGACTGCTGCGCAACATACTTCATATCAAAATTATAATGCTCATAATAAAGCTGCAGTAGCTTGCGCCTATTGTGTGTAAATAAATAAACACATACATAAATTCCCATTCGACAAACACACAAAAAGAAATGACGTAAGACTTCTATGGTGGCAAAGCCAAGCAAAGCAAAGCAGAAATGCCTAAATTGCCAGCCCTTCAAAGCTGAAACATTGAATCAAATAAGAAATTATTAGTTGGGAAATGCAAATTCCAATTAGAGTCTCAACAGCTAAAGGTTATAGCAGATGAGATCTAGACACGTGTCTCTACCGCTGCACTTGGCACTCAATGCAGTTAATGTTTAAACAATTGCCTGGTTGTTAAATTTCTTGGCAAACGAAAGACGAATCGACCCAATGGCCACAATTCGGCAAGCAGCAGCAAAGATATATCAATTATATATATAATATATATAGTTGTATAGCAGTTTTGTTTTGCTTGCGCCTGGAATCTGTTTCATGTCATTTGCGAATTGCTTCCGAATGGAAAAACAGAGATACAATATACATATACACACATATGTATATACACCTCTGCGCACATATATATGTGCACTTGCATGTAAATTTGCCTGGGCTGCTCGAACTGCGCCGTTGACTTTGACTTAACGGCTCGTCTATTGACCCCACTGTGCCGCAGGTGAGGCGTGTGGGAAACAGGGGGCCGCAGGCCAAGAGCTCTTACGAGAGCAACAAGTATTCGTGGATATTTTTAAGCATAGAACAAAAGCAAAACAGTAAAGCAGAAAAAAAGGCAAACGCCAAACAACTGAATGATGAAAATACCGAACGCATCTTTCACTGCTGAACATTGTAGCACAGTGAGGCAAAGCAATGACAGAAATTACGACGAATATTACAATTAAAATTCAGAAAAATTTTAAAACTTGCATAAGCATATAAATTAATAAATAAAAAAATATATAAACATTTTTAATTTAATAATATAAATACATATGTAAACAAATTAAATTTTATTTTATAATTAAATACAAAAAAATACATGAATTTATTTAAAATATAATATGTATGATATAATAATAAATATTATTTTTCCTAATAAATATTCAAATAATAAATATTCTATTTTTCATAGAATAATAATTGAGAAATTTTTAAAAACTATTATAAATTTATATATTTAAAAATTATTAAAAAATAAACATTATGCAAATATTAAAATAATAATAATTTATGTATTACTTTTGAATAAAATGTATAATATAATATATTAAAAAAATAAAAATTTATGTATTACTTTTGAATAAAATGTATAATAATAAATAAAATAAATATATATAATATAAATATATATTTATAATATAGTATATTATACATTTCATTCAAAAGTAATACATAAATTATTATTTTTTAATATTTGCATACTTTTTTTAAAAATTAATTAATTAATTTTTTAAAAAATATATATATATAATTTAATATTTATTTAACGCCCTTTCTCGTGTTTTACTTATCTCAGCTGCTAAAATGTTTGCAAATAAATTATATTCATGTGTCCCACTGTGCAACGCTTCTCGCTTAAACTGCTGCCAACAGAATTTACAAGTGTTAACAATGAACAAATGTTCTTCATTGTTTGTTAAGGAAACGCCGGCGATGCGATGCCAGATTTTTCCCAATTCATTAGCATATATAGATATATAAGTATATATGTATGTTTAAGTAGAGAAATTTGGTTAGATATGCACTTGGCTACAGATAAATGGGGAGAATGGCAAAATAATTACATTTTTTACATTTCTTTCAAGAGAAGAAAACGTATTATATTTGTTGGATTTTAATTGAATCAAATTCAAATTTAACAAAAATATTTCAAATAGATAATTAAATTTAACTTTAAACAGAGTTGACGAATATTAGAATTTTTATTTTATAAATTCAAATATTATTTAAATTATGAATTAAGACGATTCCATTTATGAATGAAATATTGTATATTAAGCTTGGCATAAATAATACTCGCAATTAAAGACAAATTGATAACTAAATTTGTCTTATCTTCTGAATTCACTTAAAGTGTGGGAAAGGGAGAGGATTCATGGAATCAGTTAATCATAAAACAGCTGGATAAAGGATGATAAAATATAGTGAATGAATCAGTTTTAACTTAAAATATTTTTGGTACATTGAAAAAAGACAGTAAATGAATCAGTTTTAACTAAAATTAAATATTTTTGGTACATTTAAAATTAAAACAAAAGTGCTTAGCGTATACGATATATGTAAAAATGATTTTTTTCTTTTAAATTGCATTAAATGAATAAATAGAATTCAGCAAATAACCAACTATTAGGTTTTAAAATTGAGTTAAATTTTTAAAAAATATATTTGATTGTTTATATTTTTATTTATTTATTTTTATTATTATATTTTTACAAAAATATTAATTATACATTAATTAAAGAATGAATAATTTAAATTTTATTAAATGAAATAAATATATAAGAATGAAAATGCTTTTTAATACTTAAATGATAAATGCTTTTTTTTTAAGAGCAAATTAATTAAATAATTAAAATTATAAAAAATTCAACTTTAATTAATTTTTTTTTTAATTTTAAAAAAGTAAATAAGTATGTCAAAGATGTTTTAAAATATAAATAAAATTAAAAATATAAAGTACAATGCTTTTTAATATTTACATAAAAAAATTTTTTTTTTATTTAACTAATTTATTTATTTTTTTTTAATTTAAAAATAAAGTAAATTAAAAATATTAATTTTAATAATATTAAAATATAAAGGACAATGCTTTTTAATATTAAAATTGTTTTTTTTTTTAGCAAATTAATTTATTTATTTATTTCTTTAATTTTAAAATAAAGTAAATAAGTATGTCTAAGATGTTTTATGTTTTATATTAAAATATTAATTTTAATAATATAAAATATAAAGTACAATTAATTTAATTAGTAAAATTTCTATAAAAAATGTATGCACTCTCTAAGATTTTTTACCATTCTCTCAAAATTTACAACTTATCTAGTGTCCTATGATTAGGGGTCTGCCTGGTCCGTCAATTGGTCCAGGATAAATGCAACTTGAGGCCTCTTCAGAACAATTAACTTTTAAGCACCAGTGGTTCAATTCATACTAATTTATTGATTCGTCTCACAGCAAGCGCAGCTTGCACATTAGAGAGCGCATCTAAGTGCGAGCAGTGGGAGAGCGAAACTCCTATGCTCGCTCTTGCAGCAATCACAGTTGCTCAGCACAATCTTATTTATACTACAATTCAATTTCATATCTATACAATTTTCAACAAACAAAAGGGCAAGTCTTCAAATGCCTTAACATCTAGAATTTAGTTTATGAAATTGCTAAAAGCACTAATTAAATGAAATGAAATGATATAGGAAACATTTGCAATGGGCCGTCAAACTGCAACAGGTTGGCAAGAGACACGAGCGCCATGGTTCGTGTTTCCCGTTTTTAATTGCCCGCACAACCGTTAGGCGGGTCATAAGCAGCGCTTTTAATGGCCTAGCTGGCTGACTAACTGGCATGGAGTTGTTGTGCTCATGCATTACGCCATCTGAATGTGGCGCAGTAATTAAATAATGAGAACAAGCAGAGCTGATCTGGCCCTCCGTTAAGGTCTTAGGCGAATGCAGCTAATTAATTGCGGAGCCCTTCAGCTACTTTAGCTAATTAGCTGCGCACAATGCGAATTTTGTTTGCCTGCTGCTAAATATAGAGATTCTGTAAGATGATATAGCTAACCGCAAAGCCAATCAGCCAGGCAGCAAGGCCACCCTACAGATAAGAGCTTAAAGCATTAGCAATTCATATTAATTGTTGAGCCAATAACGTGATACGAATGCTAATAGTGCTTACCAGATGACAATCATATCCAATATCTACAAGAATTGGAGTCTGATTCATTCATTAAACACACTGCTAGACACCTTTAGGGCTATCTTATCTATTGGGCTTTAGCGCCGTAAAAGTTAACGCCATTAGCGTTCTTTCACTGAATGGGTCAATTAAATATTTGTGTATTAATACATAAGTATATGTATGTGTATATATGTGCATATATTATAGTCAAAATACACGTGCTGATGTCATTTGAACAAGCTTTGAATATTTGTTGTCAATTGAGAGGACGTCATCGTAAACAAATGGGTGTTGTCTGAGGTGCAAAGAATGCGAAATCTCACACACAGACCAAGACAAAGACAAAGACAGAGAGAGAGAGATAGAGAGAGAGGTGTCTTTGTCTAGCTTGAGTTGTGATTCAATGCCAAAAAGAGGTTTCTATATGGGCCAGCGGCTTATCAGCACAATTCGCATTTTATTTAATGCAGTTATTAAAGTTGATTGGCAGCTGCGGCAGTCATAAATATACATTTCAATTGCGGTTCAATTCAACTTTAAAAAACCAGCAATAATTAGCGGCATGTGAGCGGCATTTATAAACAAATCAGCCTGACCTTTAGCACAGACTCTTTCGCTCTCCCGCTCTTTCGCTCTCACTCTCTCAGTGCTCAATGTCGCATGAAATCTTTCAGTTTTGTTTAGATCTCGTCATAATTATCATTCAGCAGCGGAAATGACGCTTCTATTGCTGTACCACACGGCGTATGCGCATTAAGAGCTAATGACTCTTGCATTACGCATACGCACTGTTGCCGTCAAGCTGTTGTAATTGGGTGAATGACTAAAACTTATTATGAAAGTGCTTCTTTTTTCTCACTCCCTCTCTCTCTCTCTCTCCCTCCCTCAGTAACCCAGAGTCGCCTTATGTTATTTTCATGTCTGACAATTGTTGTGTAAGCAAAGTTCAAGTTGAGCTGCCTCAGCTCAGCCGCCTTGGCTGCTGCTCGTTTGCTTTGCGAGCAAAGTTCAGCTGCAAAGTTCACACAGCTTTTGCAGCTTGGGTTTTGCTGTTGTCTCAGTTTATCGATTGCCTAGCTAGGACAATAAGCACTCAGGATGGACTGTCCTGCACGCTGACAATGCCTGAGGCTATAATTTGGTAGATTTATCTACAGCTTTCTTTATTTATATTATATTTTCACTCTATTTAATCCAAATATATGCAGTGTTTGCCTTATATTAAAATAAATAAAATAACAAATAAACAAAAACAATAATTGTTAATTAAATTTATCTGTGCTATGGAGCAATGTTTGTCTATTTCTCGACTCTCTAATATTAATAATACGATTGCAATTCTAATAAATTTCAATTAGTTAAATGTTTAAAAATTAAATTAATTAAAATTAATTAAATTAAATTAAATACATTATATTTCTTTTAATTTCCTTTTATTTATTTATATATTTTATTATTATTTATTTATATATTTTATTATTATTTATTTATATATTTTATTTTATTTTATTTTTTATATATATGTTTACTATTTCTATGGCCACTACTCTTTCTAGGGCTACTACTATTTCTATGTTCACTAGGCCTCCTGCTCTTATTCTACTACTATTTCAATTCAGACTATAATTTCTATGTCCAGTACTATAACTACTGCTACTTCAATGGCTACTACTATTTCTACGACCACTACTATTTCTATGGCCACTACTATTTTCTACACATCTCTCTTAAATCAAAAGGATGTCTTCCGGGATTCTCTTCTGTTTTCCATTTCTATGGCCACTACTATTTTTACGATCACTACTATTTCAATGGCTACTACTGTTTGCAATGCATCTCTCTCAAATCTTGAGAGTCGTCTTCAAAATTCTACACCTTGCATTGAATTTTATGGGCACAAATATTTCTAAGACCACTACTATTTCTACAACCACTACTATTACTACTACTACTACTACTACTAATACTACTACTACTTCTACTAGTACTACTACTTTTACTACTACTAGTACTACTACTTTTACTACTACTACTACTACTACTAATACTACTACTACTTCTACTAGTACTACTACTTTTACTACTATTACTACTACTACTACTTCTACTACTATTACTACTACTACGACTACTAATACTTTTACTATTACTACTACTATTACTATTACTATTACTACTACTACTACTTCTACTACTATTACTACTACTACGACTACTAATACTTTTACTATTACTACTACTATTACTATTACTATTACTACTGCTACTACTACTACTACTACTACTACTACTACTGCTACTACTGCTACTACTACTACTATTACTTCTACTACTCCTTTTACTACTACTATTATTACTACTACTATTATTACTACTATTATTACTACTACTACTACTACTATTACTACTACTACTACTATTACGACTACTAATACTTTTACTATTACTACTACTACTACTATTACGACTACTAATACTTTTACTATTACTACTACTACTACTATTACTATTACTATTACTATTACTATTGCTACTACTACTACTACTACTACTACTACCACTACTACTACTACTATTTCCAGTGCCACGACGTACCTGACTATTTCGACGAACACTACTATTTCTATTGTTTTTACTATTTCCATGGCCACTTCTATGTCCAAGTCTATTCCTACTACTATTTGCTTGGCTAATACTATTTTCAGTGCACTTATCTATCTCTCTCTCTCTCCTTAAACTCTAAACTGTCTTTATCGGAACTCTGCTTTGTATTGCATTCCCTTAATTTGAAATACTTATAATATTGAAAGAAAAGAATTCGCTTCATTTCGTTTATATTTTGTGCAAAAGAGTTGCTACTATTTCGATGAACAGAACTGTATAAAGTAAATATGTATGCATATTTATATATATTTGTATAAACTTATACCTATTTAGTATTCAACAATATATTTGTTTTTATACGACTTCGATTTCTGTTTTAATATTGATTTTTGGCTCTGGCGACAACACACAAGGCTAGCCCCAAAAAGCGAGACCTCGCGCCAAGCCCCAAGCTGACATCAGCCGAAAATATTTGCTAAACAGCTGGTGCTAGTGTCTTTCAATTGTGTTTGTTTGCCAGACAATTTGTTTTGGCTGCCCAACGTTTCGTTCGAATAGCTTAATATTCGATCTCGAGAAAGGTATTTGAACTTTGAGTTAAATGTTTTGACCGCGTTGTCGGGGCAACGCCAAAGGGTGAATTGATTTATTAAGAAATGTACTATATACAATATATGCATATTGCCCAAAACATATTTCAATATTTACAGCTGAGAAGATAGAGCTCCATGACACAAGTGGGGAAGGGCAGCCAGGCTCTTAAAGCGAAATGCCGTGACACACTTTTTTCAAGAGAGAGAGAGCAAGGGAGAGAGAGAGAGAGAGAGAGTGTGGGCTGAGAGTGACGATTTTCAGGGAAAAGTGGGGTTGCAAATGCTTGGCTGTTAACTAGATGCGAGGCGTGGCAACTGTTGTCTCAAGGGTAGGGTAACGTCACGCGTCTAATGCGATAACGCACGCAGAGGCAGCCAAATAGCTAAACAACTTTTTCTGCGCCTCAGCGCAGAATTGGGGTCGACCTGACTGTTATCCTGTGTGGCAAAATATAAATTTTTATATTTACTTTGAAGTTGCAATGACAACAACGAAAATAAAGACATAAATAGGAAAAAAAAAGTTCAGTTCTTCAAGCACACACGCCCAAATGCCGTGCCCAGTTAACTGTAAATGGGGTAACTACATTTTGTTTAGGGGGTTGAGAGCTGCTGCCTCAGATACTTACCATAAATATCCAATTGTTGTTGTTGTTTGCAGGAATTTGCGTTTTAATTTAGTTTCAGTATATTTGAACACGATGCGCAGTTTAAGTATTTTCATTTTTTTTTAGGATTTTATTTTGAAATAAGAAATATTTTTTGATTATTATAAATAAAACAAAAGTTTGAATTGCATTGGGGCATTGGTTAGTGGCAGTCAAGCAGGAGAGTGTGTATGTATGTGTGTGTGTGTGTGTATAGTGCAGCTGAGTGTTTTGCTACACTTATGCATGTGTGTGTGGGAGCAAAAAAAAAAGGTAATATTGTAGGAGTGTGGGTGGCATAAGGAGTAGGCGTTTATGAAAGTAACTGGGGGGCAATGCTTAAGCAAAATGTGGGAATATATACATATATACATAAATACATACATACATTTCTTATATATATATTTATATATACACATATAAGGCAATTTGGCGAAAGCTAAAGCTTTCATCTACTCACACTTGAGTCACAAATGTTTTAGCGCACTTTTAGATTGTTAAGGAAAAGTCAATTTGCTTTTTATATTTATTTTTTTAACACTTGTTAACAAATTACAAAAATGGACAATGGCAACAACGAATAAAAAAACAACAACTTTTCTAACTACGTTTCCATTAACTAAAACACAGTCGCTTATTTTCCAAATAATTAAAAATATAGCCGTTTAGTATAATTCTATTATTATTATTATTATTTTGTATTATTGCTGTTTCTGAGATTCAGTTCGAGCTGATTGTTTATTTGTTTATATTCTTGAAAATATATTTTTATTGTATTATTTAATTTTTTTGTTCGTTGCTGTTTCATTAGTCGACTCCAACGTGTGATGAATTTTACAAAAGTCGTAAAATTAACTGAAAGAAATATACATTGTTTCAGGTGAACTTGGCTTGAGAGAGATATTGTTTAAATATATATTAAATTGAGATGGGCGCGAGTTTACGACTCGAAATATCGAAAAAAAAAATGTATAAAACAAATATGAATCATTCATATATACATAGAAATATAATTTATAATATACATGTTTATATTCATGCTATAAACAGAGATAAGCAGTTCTACATTTCAATTTGTATAGAAACACAAATTATTAATTAATCAAAATCGTATAAGAATTGTAAGGTCTTATAAGAAATAAAAGCACGCGCCCAACTCTAGCTTTAAACACAGTGTTCAAGTTTTCAATGTCGCGCTGATAAGTTCGACAAACAATATACAAATTAGGTTGCTCTTATGATTGAAAAATGTTAACTATTGGCAGCAGAGCCAAGGCATAAAAGCACACTCACACACGCAAGCTTTGACACGCATAAGCTTTGAGCCGTGGTTAGAGCAGAACAACATAAACAACAGCGAAGCGCCGGCAGCGGCTAACTGCACAGCTTCATTGACAACTGATTGTCTACACGCACACACACATACACATACATGCACAAATAAATGTCAGCATACACACACACACACATTATTGTTTACCACATTTCGGTATTTACAGACAGAATGTATGTACAAATTGTATTTAATTTTTGCATAGCTATCAAATAAAGGCACATATATTTATATATATATTTATTTTCTACATATTATGTCGCTAGCTGCCAAAATTCAACCGCAAGCTATACACATACACACACCAACACACACACACACACACAATGGCAGGCTAAACATACGGGTTCTTGTTGCTATTGTTGTTGTTACTGCCAGTTCTTGCTTTCCTTTTTGCATCGTATTTTGTGGGTGATTCTCTCTATTAGGTGCAAGCAAGCAACAACAAAATTTGCCGCTGTTTTACTGTAGCCCCAAGCATAAACACACGCACGCACGCACATACACACATAACACAGCACAGTTGTGATTAGTTCCAATAAGAGAGACAGAAAGAGGGAGAGAGATAGAGATTGTAAATAATGCTGCACTAAATCTATATGATGCGTTCATTAATTCGAATTTTTCACTTGAAGTTTTGTCGATTTCTGTTTGCGGTTTAAAATAGACACAAGAAAATTTGTGCGTTCGTACCACCCGTTCGCGCTCAGCTGTCCAATAAGACTAACTGTTTGCAAGTTAAAAAGTTCGATAACGATGACGAGTTCCACATCGAACCAGTTCGGTGGCATCATGAACATGGTTCACGCCATGCATGTAAATGAACTACTTGCTGTATAGGCACCGTAATTAAAATGTTAAATGAAATCTTATTTGTTCTGATATATTATTTATAATAATAAAAAGGTAAGTAATATATATATATTTTTTTTGTAAACAATTTTCCAAAATTGTCACACCGCATGCGCAGCCCTAACAGAATTCTGTTAAGCTTTCAATAGCGCACAAAAGCTGGTTGCTATAAAAGTGTGATGTATTAACAGAAATTCAAAAAGACCTTTAGATATTTTATTTACTTTTTGTTATAGCAGTCCCAATTTTAAATAAAACAGTATTTTTTATACATACAAACGCTTGTTTATTTCACTGACGTTCTTTTAATTTTGCTTATTATGCATTCTATTCCATTTCGCTTCCGATACGATATCTGCTTATAACTTATGCCACTTAGATGTCTAAATGAATCCGTTGCTGATTTTTATTTTGATCTCAAGTCCAGAATTTATTTCTTTACTGTTGTCGCTGGCTGCTGCTTTTGCTGCTGCTGCTATTGCTGCCGCTTTCAACTCTCCGAGGCTTGGTTTGTTATATGCTTGTATATTGAATATTTGTTGTATATATAAGTGTATAATATATATGTATATATATATTTAATTTAATACATAAAAATTACGCGCTTACCACTGCACAAGCCTGATTAACTTTATAATCATCTTGTTGTTTCTTCTTTAAAATAGTTATTTTTTTTGTTTTGTTTTTGTTGCAGTTTTTTAGCCAATGCAAAGATCATATATAAAAATACAAAAAATCATAACATTTTCATATACACCGCCCCATATACAATACATATAGAACTAGGATTAAATATCTCTAAATCGACCTTGCACAATCAATATCAAAAATTATTATTATTTAAAATTAATGTCCCTCCGCATTGTTGTATAAATAAATGTTTCACTTAATAAACAATTTCACTTCGTTATACATATATATTTATATGCCTTAAGAACTAAATTCATCATATCCAAACGATTTCTCATATTTCGTATGTTTTTGTTGCTTTACGTCTCTCGTCAAGTTCTTGTATAAATTTCACTATTTAGTCTTAATTGTATATGGAAGTTGAAATATGTTCAGAATTCAATCAACTAGGAAAACAATTCGGGTCTCTATATAATGGAGAAGGAATAGAGGAGCAGGGGTGTATCCACTAATTGGTATTTATGCACGTTTAGGTAATACTTGCGCCCACTCTGATGCAAGTCGAGAATGGAGCGGATTTAATAGATAGATTATCAATATCTGTGTGTTTTTTTTTAATTGTATTTATTGTAAGTATTGTTTATTTATGTATATAACGCTAATGCTTTCAAAAGTGCTGAACACCCACACTCAATTCCGCTTTGAAATGTTTTTGAAGACTTTTTGCTTGTTCGCGTAAATTTATGATTTTTTTTCGTTTGATTTACACAAATTTTATTGTGATTTCTTTTTTAATGAGATCGTTACTTAGGAAAATGTTTTATTTTGTTTTTGTTTTGTTGTCAGCTTGTCGACTGGGGAAATGTTTTGTTTAGTTCTCAAATGCAACGACTGTATCCATAGTTTTGATTAATTTGATTACCTTATGGAGCGCATCCATGGAATTGTGACTCTCCTAAATTTGCATACGTCTTTCGTCATTTTCTTTCTTTAATACTATAACTGCTTACAATGCGTGTATCTAAACTTGTATGCATGTGTGTGTGTGTGTGTTTGTGTGTCTCTCTGTATTGGTATACATATACATATGTAGAATAGATAGATGCTTGTTAAAATTGTTTTCGTTTTCTTTTCATTATTTTGTTTTCTTTTCTCCTTTGTGGGTTTATTTTTGGCTTATGTTTATATGTTAATATTTACGAGATTTTGATTTGTATTTTGTTTTTGGTATTTTAGAAAAGCGAAAACGAAATGCATTTGAAATAAGTGCTCAGAGGCCAGTTGGGTAGGGGCTTAAGGGGGGAGGACGAAAGGTTAAACACAGAGCAAAAGTATACATTGCATTTTCTTGTTTTTTTGTTATTTTTTTTTTTTGCAGTTGCTCACATTTTGAAATTGTTTATCCTTATGTAAAAATATTGTACAGTTTGTAAATTTACATACTACAATTTGTTTCATCGCACAAAATTTGTTTACAGTTTGCGTAACTTAGAAATCGATTAGAAATACAATTATTATAATTATTATTAATTTTTTGTTTTTTGACTAAACTTCCTTTTTGTAAAAAGCTGATACATCATAATATTGCATACTTGTATATGCATACGTATATATATATAGAGAGATATATATAGTTAAGTCTATATATCTATATAGATATATATATATAAATTTGTATATATGTATATGCTTGTATATATACCCATTACGTTGGGTGCCATTAGAATATTTGAATTAAATACAGTTAAAATATTTAAAAATTACACATTTAAATATTTGACGCGATTTCTGTTTACATGCAATATATAACTCAGTTCGTGATTCGTGTGTGCTAGTTTTCTGCCAGAGACATGCCCTCCCGCCCCATATATACAATGGGGCGAGCTCACTTGCAGGACAGTGCGTCTATATTCTTCTAGTTGCTGTTAATCGTTTTCATGATATACTCCTGATGATGTAGGCAGTAGACAATATTAAGAGGCTGCTTTGAGGCTAAGTATATTTTGTGATCTATCTACGATTGAACTCCGATTTGATAGCTGCAAGAGGATAAAAGATAAACCGTCAAAGAAATCAAAGCAGAGAATTGTGGAGCGTACCATCTATGATTTCGTTTTTCACTTTCTGTATCTCCAGTCGCATCTCGCGCACTATTTCAGCTTTCAGGGTGTCCAGATCGCTGTTGGACAATGCCAGCGACAGACCATCGCCATTGACCTGCTATGCAAAGCGGGAATTAGATTAAATCTTAGGGTCTGCAACAAAATGAACAAATTCGAACTCACCTTGAGTATGGTCTCCTCGCTGGCACTGCCGAAACGCTTGCGCATAGGACGGGGCGATTCACCGCCACTGTTCGATGTATTGTTGCCATTGGCGCCACATTGGGCATTGGATGTGGTTGATGTGGCGCTGCTGCTGCTGCCGCCGCCACTGCTCAGCTTGTGTGGCAGCGTATTTGACTTTTCCCACGGTCGTTGCTTCACTTCCGGTTCAGGATCAGGCTGCAGGAAATCATATCATTAATATATTAATTGATTCCATTTATTGCCTCCCATCTCAAATCTGACTAACCTCCTTCTTCTCGGCTTGCGCGCGACGCCTGGCCAGCGTCTTGGCCATCTCGTCCATCATGGAGGCCATGCCATTGGAGCTACGTCCAATGGTGCCATAATTACCGCTGCCGGCACTGGAGGTGCTGCTGCCGCTGTTCTCCGGAGCAGATGTGGTGGACTATAATGGATAATAAATGTTTGTTACCAAGATGAATTGCTTTAAATTTCACTATAAGCTCTTACCTTGTTCTTCTTGAGTTTGAATTGCTGCAGCTGGGACGCCAGTGAACCCATTAGATCAGCCTGCGGATCATCTTTCTTGCCTGCACCGCCTGCACCCAAGCCTGGAGGTGGCGGCGGAGGTGGTGGTGCGCCAGGACCGCCTGGTCCACC
Source organism: Drosophila buzzatii (assembly GCA_035045845.1). Taxonomy (NCBI): domain Eukaryota; kingdom Metazoa; phylum Arthropoda; class Insecta; order Diptera; family Drosophilidae; genus Drosophila; species Drosophila buzzatii. The sequence continues at coordinate 10,613,424 of JAWNOS010000244.1, read as the reverse complement.
CGGTCCGCCCATGGCCGGTGGCGCTGGCGGTGCGGGTGGCTGCGGCGGCGCTGGTGCTCCATTAAACATTTGTGGTGGCGCTGGCGGTGCACCACCGAATGAGGGCGGTGGTGGTGGTGGCGCTGGCGCGCCTACACCTCCTCCTCCTCCTCCTCCACCTGTGCTGCTCATGCGATTGAGTGGCGGCGGCATGGGCACACCACCGCCCGGCTGCTGCTGTTGCTGCTGCTGCATCATGGGCGGTGCCAGCGGCACTTGACCATAAGGATTCTCTGGCTGCTGCTGCGCCTGCTGGCCATTCAGCTGGACATAGCCGGGAGCAGGCATGCCAGGCGCCTGCGGTGGCTGTGGCGCCATCAACTGCTGTTGACTGGAGTAGACAACGCTGTTGGAGCTGGCCGAGCTGGGTATATGGGCCGATTGTGTGGCGGCCCCATATATCGGTCCGCCTCCATTCTGATGCACCGGCGGCATGGGCATCGGCGGCTGTGGCTGTGTCGGGTATTGATGTAGATTGAGATTGGGATTAGAGTTTGAGAGCACATAGTGAGGCTGCTGGTACTGCTGGCGGGTGGTGGTTGTAGCGTTTGGTAACGGTGGTGGCGATGGTGGTGGTGGTGGTAGTGGTGGTAGTTGTGTTGGTGGTTTGGGTTCATTTTATTTATATATAAATATAAATATATTTGATTTATTTTTGTTGGGGAAGCCAATTGCGGACGTACGAATGTTTGGAATGAAATGAAACAGAAATAGGTAGGTAAACGTAGCGACATAAGCGGAGACACATGCGGCTGGCTCTGGAGTCAGGCACAGGCACGGGCACACCTACCTGTGAGGGCGCATAGCCCGCTTGGACCATCTGTTGCTGCTGCTGCGCAGTTGTGTAGACGGGCTGCTGCTGCTGCTGTTGGTACTGCTGCTGCTGTTGCTGCTGCTGTTGTTGTGTTTGACCTGGAGCTGGTGGTATTTGCATTTGTGGATTGGCCTGCTGCTGTGGCAGGCCATTGGACGTTGGCCCGTTTCCAGTGGGTCCGTAGTGTGAGCCGGGCTGTGCTGCCAATTGCTGTTGTTGCTGTTGCTGCTGCTGCTGCTGGGGCTGTGGAGCCGGCGGTGCGCTGAGGGAATTCCTTTAGTTTTTGAACAATTTGTGATGTGATACGACGATACGATAGATCGATGAATGTATATATATGTATATATGTGTGAGTGTGTGTTTAGGTGTAATTGTGGGTGTGCGTGTATATATATTAGTGTGAGTGTATGTTAGACATTAAGTATCGAATTACGAGTATCAAGTATCGAGCACGATGACAACAAACAGAACGATGTGCATGTTACAGTTACATAGAACGTGTGTGTGTGTGAAAGAGAGAAGAGAAATGAACGAAATCAAAAATCATATGTCGACTGACTGAATTGATGATACGGCAAATGAAGCTGCGATCGAACGAGCGACCCACCTGCTAGTACGATGATGTCCCTGCGGCGTTGGTGGACTCTGTGGTATATTATTTTGATTTGTCTGCGAGGTGGGCGTCTGCGCCGAGGGCGTTATATGGCCGCCAATGCCATTATTTTGCCGCAATATGGCCGCATCCTCGCTGGTCATTGTACGATAGCCCATATCTTCCTCATAGCCATTGCCATTTGAGGGCTGGCCGGCAGGATTGTTGATCACGCGTCCGCTCAGAACCTAATGGGAAATTGGAGAAGCAAAAAGAGAGAGTGAGAGAGAGAGTGAGGGTTTATCTAGGTTTCCATTCATGCAGCACTTACCTCTAGGGCATGCATCATGGCACGCGCAAAATTCTCCGCATCGCTCTGGCTGGAAAAATTGAGACCATATACATATTTGGAGTCGCGCCACTGATGGAACGTGGCCGTAGCCTGATTGTATTTGAGACCCTTCAATATGGAACAGTTGATGACCACCTCGTGATCCTGCAACTTGCGTCCCACCACACGGAATGTGTTATTCTGCTGATGATGATAGATCTGCACCTTGCTCAAGCCCGAGGAGCTGCCCGATGGCACCCACTTCTTCTGGTTGTCATCATACACCATCACAGAGGCGCGTGCGCCAATAATGCTTTGCTCACTGAAAGTATTTGAGAAACAATACACGAAATTAGTTAGATAAATGAGTAATTGATCAGCGATAGCAATTATCACAATTCAAACTGAGAAACCTATAAAGAATCTAGACTGACTTAATGATTCATCAGAAAAGCATTAGATGCGCAACTTGACTTGGCTTGACTTGACTTGACTTGATTTCCCCCGACCACAGCTATGCTTTCCTATTCTCGGTCTCAGTCTCGGTCTCGGCTTTCACACACAGTTTCACACGATTGCCTCGAGTGCAGTGATCTCTCGATGCTGGGAACTGGACAGGAAACGCATTGCGTAGTATATCGTGCAGTCGGCTGAAACAAAAAGCGCACACCTGTCATGCAGTTGTCATCGTCGCCGCCGTTGCCGATTAAATAATTCTAATGATCTTTTATGCAACCTTTAACATATTTTTTCTTGATGCCAGCATTGACAATTAAAGGGAAGCGAAAACTAAACACAGGCTGCAATAGAAAAATCTTGAAATATGCTGCCAACATGACGCTGATGACAAGAACCTGGCTGTGTGCTACTGGCCAAGAGTTAATGACAGCTAAAGCTATAGCTAAAGCCAAAGCCAGGCAGCAAAACGAGTTGTGCTCGCTGTTTGTTTGCCTTTTTTGCTTGTTGAATTCTCGTCTCGATCTGGCTTAAAACTTGACTAGTTTTGCACTTAAATGGAGCCCGAACAACGAACGGGAGGGGAGCGCAGGCAGCGACTGTGGCAGCTAGTCCACAGCTGTGCCGACTTATATAACTTGACCAGGCTCTCCTGACAATGTAATGCAATGTGTGTTTCGTGGAACGAAAGTGAAGTTTATCTATGAGATACGTGTAATTTGTTAAGTACCAAGGAGACGACGGCTACGACGAGGATTAATCATGCTCTACTATAACTAGACGGGCATAAGTCTCACTCTCACTCCCTCTCTCTCTCCTGATCAGTAACGTTTATTCAGTGGTTTAGAAATGAGCATGTGTTCGGTTAATGAGTTATAATGCAAATTGCATTCCATCATTCCATATGGGACGCTTGTTCATAAAGACTTCATTACACCGAATGCAGGTGAAACTTTGTTTTGTGTGTTTTCAATGCGCTCGTGTTGGGGTAGATTAATTCGTGCGTTAAGTTGAATGCACATACATTGCCAGCCAACACGCGGCACTCAATTTTCTTTTTCAGTTTCTAATTGGCGTTAAATTAGCCACAGCTTGGGGAGGCGCACATTGACATGGGTGAGCACTGCACGCTGTGAAGATTCCAATTTCGATTCGATTTAGGGCAAAGTAATCTCGGCAGATGAGACGTGATGAACTGCTGAAATAATACTGTGCAAAGGATATGAAGAAATGAGCTCTGACCCGACCGACCTGCCGTAGGTCAATTATTTCCTGAAGGTTTCACTTGAGTAATGTGAATTCAATTTAAGTTCATATCAAGAACTGCAGCTCAAGGACGTTGCTGATCGAAGTGAAATAAGTTTATAATAGAGCAAAAATTGAGGGGAAAACAAGAAATATAATTCAATTATTTACTGATATTTTCTGAATTGAATTCTACTTGAGAGCAATAAAAATCTTGTTTCAAGATCCAAGTTCTATATCTTTTCTTTCGAGTGGAATAAAAGTTAATCATAAAGTTGTCTGGAAAAAAACTAGAAACATACGTAAAAGTTGCTTTATCTTTGACCGAGTTATGGCGACGCTGAGGGATGCGTTGTATGTGTTGTTGTTGTTGTTGTTGTTGTGTTTTATGTCTATGTTGTTGCAGTAGAAAAAAATGATGTATATTGCTATAGAGATGCTGACTCGTAGTAGCTGCTGCTGCTGCTGTTGTAGTCGTTGTTGTTGTTGGAGCTCTAATTGAAAAGGACATGGAGCTGGTAAGTCTAGACGGAACTGTGGGACAATTGGAAGTGGAAGTCGGGCCAGAGTTGGAGCAGAACGGAAGCTGGGACTGCGGCTGTGGCTGTGGCTGTGGCTGTGATTGGGGCAAAGGTACGCATTTGCGTAAAGTGGAAAATATAGCGCTGGATGTGGACAGAGGCAGAGTGGATGGGGCAGAGGCTGGACTAGAGGTAGTCGAGACAGAGCTTGTGGATCTTGTGTATGATGATGCTGATGATGATGAAGATGATGATGTTGTTGTAGTTGTGGATGTGAATGCTGTTGTGCTTGTTGATGATAATGAAGCATCGATATGTCGGCTACCTACGCCCTTGGATGTTACGTACAAGGACTGGTCATTGAGTAGCGATTGTGTCCAGGTGGGCGCATCATAGATGCCATTGCTCGTGGGCGTGGCATGCGCCATGGGCAGCTGCAGCACCAGCTGCTCATGCTCATGATAGGCGGTGGCCATGCGCTGCTGCTGTTGTTGGTAATGATGGTACATGGGATGCCGATAGTCCAGCAAATCCAATTCCTGCAGCTCCTCAATGCTGTAGTATTCGCCCACAGCAGCCGGCAGCGAGCGACCTTTGGGCGCTGCCTTGCTGCACAGACTCTGGGAGCGCTTGATCATTAGCAGCTGAGAGTCCGGCTGCTGCTGCTGCAGCTCCTGATTTGCCTGGAACTCGCACATGGCCAGCATCGCATTGGCGGGCTGATGATAGGCCAGAATGGGCCCAGCAGCGGCAACGCTTGCATTGGACTTCTTGTTGCTGCTGAACGAGGTTTTGGCATAGAGTTTCTTCATGGCCATTAGCTAATAGCAAACATTTGCAGAGGCGGCCACACACATACACACACACACGCGAGCGCGAGTACAAACACACACACAGCACACACTTAAAAAGCGATCCCACACACAAGTGCTCGGTCACACGATCACAGCACTAAATAAGTAAATGGAATTTATGTTTGCCTAGGGTCGCTTTGCTCAACGAAAAAAACACTCTCGGCTATGCAGCTGCGACTGCTGCTACTTGCGGCTGATCGAAATCGAACCTCAATTCAGACTGAACGCGCCAAACAAGTCTCGCTCGAGACTTGCTCCCACAGACACACGGCGAGAGAGAGAGAGAGAGAAACGAAGATCAAGAGAGCTGGAGCGGCAGAACGCATGCAGTCTTGTGAACCACTCACAGACCGACTCGACTCGAGCGCTGTTTGTCAAAGACAATGAAGTAACTGCAAACAAGAGTGCAAAGTTGGGAGTACATGACTGAGAGATGCCCTGAAATCGTCTTACTAAAGATATATCAATATTTATAGCTAAATATATAGCTATAATATTAAATATAACTATAAATCATTTAAATAAATAAAAAAAAAAAAAACAAAAAACAAACAAGAAATAATTTAATTTACAATTTAATTCAATTACAAAATAAAACAAAACAAAATTGTGCAAATAAAAATAATTTTACTTAAGTTTTATGTTTAATGTTGACAAATAAAGCGTTTATTTATGTGATACTCTTTCCTTGCTAATCATAATTTTATAAAAAATACAAAAAATATGAAAATAAGGAATATCTCGATACAAAAGCAATTGTCAATCCCTACAAATATTTACTCTAAACAAAACACTTTATTTAAATGTAAACATTAAAAAAAAGTAAAGAACAAAAAAAATAAATACATATACATATTTGTACATATTTATTATTTATTTATTTATATATTTTTTTCTTTATTATAAATAAATAAATATATATATAAATATATAAATATACATATTTATTATTATTATTACTATCTTTTTTTAAATGTATATATACTCTAAACAAAACACTTTATTTAAATGTAAACATTAAAAAAAAAGCAAAGCAAAAAATAAAAAAATAAATAATAAATATATATAAATATACATATTTAATATACATATTTATATATATTTATTATTTATTTATTTATATTTTTTTATTTATTATATTATTTATTTATTTATATTTTTTTATTTATTATAAATAAATAAATAATAAATATATATTAATATACATATTTATTATTTATTTATTTTTTTTTTTCTTATATGTATATATACCTATGCCTTTTGCTATAAATCCCACCTCCTTCTGCCTGTCACATTCACATGCACTCAAACAAACCCTCTCCATTTTCAATGGGTATTAAAAGAGCTGGAGAGACAAAGAGAGCGCGAGAGCAAGCCTAAGTGAACCAACGATCACCGATCGAGGCGGGCTTACTTGCCGAGTGTTGAGTGTCTGTAACAGCGAATTGGGCTAAAAGCTAAATAATTACACTTCAAGGCAATAAAATAATGAGCTGTGTGCTACGAAGAAGACCCGAGTCCAGTGCCAGTTGAGAGCCCAACAACGTTTAGTCTCTGCCTCCGTCTCTGCCTCTGCCACAACGGAACGGAACAGAGCAGAGCAGAATTATTCGGTTTCCCACTTGACGTTGCAATTAAAAGCGCACTCGCAACGCAGCTTAGACTCGGCTCAGCTCAGCTGTAGACAGCCGAACCCTTCACAGACACCGCGACAGACATAGACATAGTTCATGTTCCTCAATTGTCCATTCTGTCAGTCGCTCACTAGATTCGTCTGTCTCGCTCTCTGCTGCGATAATTACTTAAGAAACGAGCTCAATAATTTATATTTCCCCCTGGCGCTGCGTCTATTAAGTGTGTGTTTTTTTTTCTATCTAACTCTCTCTAACTCTAGTGAGCGAGCAGCAGAGACGGCAATATATAGAGCTTGTGGCATGCCATGAAAAATTCATATAACTACATATATGTAAGTCCAAGTCTGTTTAGCTGAACTGAGCTGAGCCAAGAGCTGAGAGCTGAGAGCTGTCGAGCTGTAGTGCTGTAGAGCTGACTGAATCAGTTTAAATTCTTTTTTTTCTACAACAATTCTTAAGCGTACATTTCCAATTAACATGGCATTTGTCTATTGAGAATATTGTTGCTGTTTGCTGTTACAGCTCGTTATAAAGCGCGCGTCTGGCCTTTAATGCTGTCTGATTTGAGCTGCGATTATTGTGCGGCTTTAATGGCTTTGTAAGAACAACGCTGCTCTATAGATCATGCCGTGGCTTAAATGATTTGGCAATTTTTTAGCCATATTTTGCCTCGATCACTCATAGACAGCATTAAGCATAGAAAGCACATGAAATCATTTAAGCTTCTCACACACACACTCAGCGTTGGTTCCAGTCACATATTGATTTCGATAAGGTTCACATTGGTATATGATTCAGCAATGTGCGTAGGAATGCAGTCATCCCAAGCTCTTCACCTTTTAACATTACTCAAATATTAGATTAATGCATTTCAATTAGAGAGTTCAAGTTCCTAGACGCACTTCAAATCAATTAAGCAATTAAAGTAGCCCCGAAAAAAATCGAAATCAAAAATTGTGCAGCGAGTGAGGCACAGATAGAGCTCGAGTATAGTCTACTTTGGGGCATATACCTCACTAGCTGCAACTTCAAGTGCAGCAGATCCAAGTGCGGCGCGTCTGCTGCAGTTGCCGGACAAATGTTACCCATTGAGCTGCGCAAGCCAAACTGGGCTAGAGCCGAACCCGAGCTGAGTTGAGAGCATTCGGCTGCCAAGTTTTAAAGCGTGCTAAATTCCCTCAGAGACAATAGGGCAACAGGGAGATATACATATACAAAAATATATATAACTATATATATATGTATATGATGACACACCCAGAAAATTAGCACCGAAAACTGACTGCGTTTTCTGCTTATGAATCAGTTAGCCGGCAGTCAGTCAACCGGCCACAAAAGCCCTGACTAAGCAAACTTTGGCGACGTGTCAGGAAGCGGACGGATAAGCCACTCCCCGCCTAAAGTAAAACGTCAAACAAATTATGGGCATTAAACAAGCGAAAAGTCGCGCCGAGGCCTCCTAAGGGCTGGGCTACACATCAATTCTGCTGATGACCTATAAATGAGCTTTTCATTTTTTATTTCTGTTACTTTTTGGCTAGCACGTGACGTACTATTTATACAGGTGTTTCAATGAGTGCAAGCGAGAAGGCGATACACTGGACATACTCATTGAATTGACGACTTTTTGAGCAGCATCTATTGATTGTCAATTGAGTTAACCGAAAGCAATTTGAATAAGAGCGGAGAGTCAAGCGTCATAATTGAAATGTCCTTCAATCAAATCAAAAACAAAAACTCGACTCTTGATAAATTACAACAGCTCTTGGCGACAATGTAACATATCAGAAAAATATTCATTATATTATTATATATGTTCATGTAAAGTTAGACTTGAAATTCTATGTGCCACTTACGTCATTTCGTTCTGGTTTGTTGTTGCTGTTGTTGTTGTTGTTGCTGTCGCTTAAGGGCGAAGTATGTAGAAAGAGAGAGAGAGAGAGGTTGTCCGCTAAATGTCCCTTGGTAATGATGCGCCGTCTCCAATATGTGAGGTTGTTAATTATAATAATGAGATCTGTAAGTGAATCGTGTATAGAAGAAAAGTTTTGGTTAGAATTACTACTTGTAGAGCAAGCTGACACACATTAATAAATTATATTTAGCTGTTGATAAGTCCAAGAAAGCAGACCTTGAATCGAAAGCCAAACCAATCCAGTGAAAACAGCTGCTGAATGACTAAATGATAATCAGAAATAATACAAAAACAGAAACCGCAAGCCATAAGAAAGGTCTTTATGTATATATATTTATAAACGACACTAGCTTTACCATTGATAGACAATGCAGCTTCTTTATCATGGCCTATTTACTTTTTCTTTCTTTTGGCCCCTACCAAATATCTTTTGTGATATGAAGTCGACGGAAAGCTAAGCCCATTTACATAATAAATGTAGAACTAAGAACTAAGTAGACAGAGCTATGCGAAATTTGTGTCATGCTGCTTAGAGAGATTTTTGACCTACATTTAGGCTACCTCCACTGCACGACGCCCTCTCTAATTGTCCGCGGAGCATGGAGCGTCACTTGCGTCATACTTTAACCAAAAGTCTGCCCTTTAGCGTTTTGTTTGTTTATGTGCGTAAAATTCATTCAGAATAATCAGTGCGATGTGACCACATCCGCGAAAGTAAGTACACTGAAGACACTTACTCTGAACTCTCATAAATTCAGCTAAGTGATGCGGCTCAAGGGAAACATTCGCCTTTTTATAGCTGATGCGAAAGTAGAGCATATTTACGCATTACTTCAAGAGCAGTTGGGGTTTTTGATGTTCGCTTAATGAAGCTGTATGTTAGAAAAGTTTTCATTGAATGACTGAGAGAAGACTAAGTAAAAGTTAAGTCCATTTCAAATTTAAGTTTATTTGTGGAAAAAAATATCTAAAATATTAATATTGAGTATCTACTTATTTTTTATTATATATTATTTATATATTTGTTATTTGTTAATTATTATTTTTTTTTTATATATTTGTTATATATTTGTTTTGTTTTTTAATACATATTATTTATTATTTGTTAATTATTATTTTTATTATATATATATATATTTATATATATATATATTTTTTTTTTTAATTTTTTTTATATATATCCATTTATTTTTTTTAATTTTTTTTATCATATATTATTTATATATTTGTTATTTGTTAATTATTATTTATCTTTTATATATTTGTTATTTATTTATTTTTTTTTATATATTTGTTATTTATTTTTTTATTTTTTATTACATATTATTTACATATTTCTTATTTGTTTATTTTATATTTATTTTTATAAATTTGTTTTTTTTATCGATTTATTTTTTTTTTTAATTTTTTGTTTATTATATATTATTTATATATTTGTTATTTGTTAATTATTATTTATTTTTTATATATTTGTTTTTTTTTTTGTTTTTTTTTTTAATATCTATTTATTAAAATTTTTTATTTTTATTATATATTATTTATTGTTTATATATTGTTTTTTTTTTTTATATCTATTTATTTTTTTAACTTTTAATTTTGATATAATTTTTTACATTTAATTTTTTATTATATATTATTTATTTATAATTTTGTATTGAATATTATTTGTTTTTATTTATTTATTTTTTTTTTTATTTTTTTATTATTTATTATTATTGATTTGTTTCGCACTTTTCGGGTTTTATGCCTTATCAATATTCCGCCTAATCAATTTGTGTGCAATAATAATATGACGACAACCCAATTCGCATTAATCATTAGACTTTTCTGTGAAATTTCGTAATTTTCAAGGAAATGAAATCAGATGCCAGTCATCGTTCCATTGTTTACTATTTTGGCTTAGTCAAATATTAAATTTAAAACAATGAAACCAACTACGTTTTAGTTAGATGAAGAATTGCCACAACTCAAATTGTCAGGCTAAATGGTTAACGAGTTAATTTTCACAAATGAAAAATTCTTTGTGCTGGCTAAACAAACGATTCGCACAAAGCCATTGTAGAGCTCGTTAACTGAGCCCGGTTCGGGCACATGTGCTGCTTCCTGGTGTCCTCCCTTTGCCTTTGGTGGGCAATTAAAAAGTTCAATTTCGTGAAATGTGCACTCAAGAGGGTTTCCGCAAACATCCCTGGTTGGTCGCCGGGTTGGACGTTGTCATTTTGCTCCCACTCTGCTGTTAAGTTACTTCACACTTTGCACTTCCTTTTTGGGTGGTTGACAGACTGAGAGACAGACAGGCAGATGCGGACTGTTTTCGCATTAACCTGAAGGCAATGAATAAACGCCGCAGGGGTCAACAATTACGAAATACCCTGCATTGTTTTCTAGGCGGGTATAAGTCGTTTATGTGTGGCTGGGTTTAATAAACTTATTTCTGAGTGGATAAACACATCTCTAATCGAGTATAAGACTTTTACTCCTAGATGAGTATAAATTACTCTGCTCTATACTACACGTATAAGAGCAGTCTGAGCTCTAGCTAGAAGCGGAGTACTCTCTAGAACTCATTGCCAATAATACTTCGAAGAAGAGCATAGCTTGTTGAGTACAAAATGGTAAAGTCTAGCTGGCAGTATAAGAAACTCATCTCTACTACTCCAAAATAATTTCTACACTCTAACCATACACAATACACACATCTTCAGTCATGTATAAGACTGGGAATGTATGTATGAATATAATATTATAAGACTTTCAGCTCTAACTATGAATACAAGTGAATCAATCCTAATCGAATAAAAGACACTTAGTTCTACTACTCTCAACTAATCATCTCTACTCTTCCATTGCTAGCCGAGTATAAGACTTTAAGCTCTAGCTAGGCATGCAAGTGGGATCATCCCTAGCTGTTTAGACACTCGCATCTAATCGGGTATAAAACACTCATCGTCTGTCAACGTGTTAGACACGTTCTTGTCATTCATGTGAAAAAGCACATTTCCAGGAATTTTCATGACTGCTACGTGGCATTTATTCAAGAATGATGTCAGAAGTGTAACCCTCTCAACTCCAGTTCCAGTTTTACGCTTTCGCAAAGGACAACAAATGAAAGAAATGAAAATAAGCTGAAAAACAAAAACAAATTGTTCAGTCGCATATTGCACATGGAAATTTCCGCCCCATTTTCGTTCTGTTGTGGTTGTTCGCGTGACTTGGTTGGATTTGTAATTTAGCAGGTTGAAAACAAACATTGAATCAACGTCACTGACTAGAGAGCATAATCCCTGCCTTCGACTAGCAGACAGACGGCGCATCGCCTCTAAACAAATCCCACTTAAATTTTTGCTTGTTTGTCGCCGCCATCCATTTATCTTTTTAGCACTCGTTTTTGGCCAAGGCGACTTGCGACTGTGTCGCAGTTGCCATGGTCGGCTAGATTCCAAAACGGGTTTTATTTTACTTCAAGCCAGCGCATACGGACCCTTTTGTCTTTGACTTTGTCTCTGCCTCACACTCTGTCCCTCAATATCTCTTGCTCTCGTGCTTTTAAGCTGGCCAAAAAATTGTGCTTTAATTTGAATTGCGAGTGAATTTGGGTCGCAACTTCAAAGTCGCCGTCAGGGCTTCAACTTTAACTTCGTTGCGGCATTTCAATTGTAAGTACCATAGCAGCCTGCCACAGAAGCGCTAATTGAACCCGTGCTGGCAAATTAACCTTTTCCGGAAGGGTTCTCTACCCTTCTAAATAGCTCAGTGTGATTAAAAATTTTATGAGCTTTGCAAGCAAGAGTGCAGATATATATTAGTATGTTCTTGTTCAGTAAGTCATACAGAATTTATCGGGTTAACTAACTAAAGAGACTTTGAAATCAAATTGAAATTCCTGTCTTATTCCGATTTGCCTGAAAACTGAAATTTAATTTAGTTTAAATACAATCTTCAATCTGTTCTGATTTTCTGATTAACTGACCCAAAAACCCTAAGTTGCATCAGTCAGAAACTCCCAGGCATATCAAAATATTGAAATAGTCAGCCAAGCGTCAAGCCTTTTTTTTTTTTTTGCATTTTACCACGACTGGGGCTTCTCAGCTGCCAATATAAACAATGTTCTGCATCCACAAGCAATTAATTTGTAATCACATCTTCACTTTTAGCTTGAACTTTGCTTGCTTTTGTTTTTGTTTTCGGCTGTGGCTGTGGCTGAGTTTGACCCCAAGAGATTCGGAAATTAACCAACCAGCCACGCATATGAATTTTCTCTGGCACGCTCCATTTCGCGCCCGATCTTTGGCCAGACTGTGAGTAATGTCTGTCTGTCTATCTGAATGTATGCGTGCGTACACATTTATTATTAAACTACATGTACAACATGTTGCATTTGGTGTTTTGCTTCACTGGCGGACAGCGCGTCAATTAAATGAAGCGGGGGGCAACTCGAGTTGAAACTCTTCGATAATTATTGAATAATACTTTCCACACAAACACACAGAGAGACAGAAGCATGCGATACTCAATCATACACAGTCTTCACTCACGAATGCAAATACAACAAATATTTCAATAACAAAAAATAAAACGAATTAGGGCGCAACAATAGACCCAAAATATCTATTATTACATTACACACACACACACGACACAACAATGGGGCAACAACAAGAACTTCCCGTAGCCTAGCTATCGCCTCTCAGTTTGCCCATGGAGTTGAGCTACGAGGTCGACATAAAATCTATCTCAATCATAACATAATCAGCTCTTTCAGGGATAGACGAGCGCTGTGAGTGCTGAGCAGCTAAGCGATAAATATCAATTAAAAGTGCTTAAAGTTAGCTTAGAGTTATATATTTAAGAGAATTGATTGCAAAATTAAATTAAGAAAACAACAACAATAATAATAAGTAACAACCAAACTATCTGCTAAATACCTCATGCACTCTTTTACAATATTACAGGGTATACACGCATTTGTATGAAACTTTCTGAACATAAAAAAAAGTGCAGGTAAGCTGCAAGCAATTTGTTTCTGTTCGTCTCAAGCATTGGGGAGGAAATCCCTCCCAAAAGTCCCGGCACTTAGCCAAAGAGTCGACAACTTTGTTGGGTGTGTGTGTGTCAGGGGCTAAATTGCAAGCGAGTATTTGTATGCAATCAAAACAAAATGAAAACTTCAACGTCAGCTTTTAGCAAGTAAAAACAAAACGAAACCCGTTGGATGGCTGTGAAAATTCAGACTACAGCCAAAGTTCCAGTCCCAGTCGCAGTCGCAGCCCGCAGCCCCAACTCCAGCCCCAGCGAGCGGAAGCACTTCAAGTGCTTGCAATTCCTCTTTGTGGCGCAGTGCGAACCGAAGAACTTTAAATGAAGACCAAGGGAACCACCAAAGGGCGGGGTTGGGCTATGTGAATCGTGCAAGCTATTGACTTCATATCAGTCTCGGTCAATTTTATTATAATTTCTGCCCACTCCACAGATTTCTATTTAATCAGCACATGTAGCACTTCCCGTTTGGACAAACGAATGGGAGGAAGTTGAAATGTAATGTAAAAGTGAATGATTTACAAAAAAATCTTTTATTGTTTTAATTTATATAATTTTGTAATTTTTTTTTTTAAGATTTTTTGTATTATATTGTATTATTTTTTATTTTTATTTGATTTATAATATATACGTGTGCTCAATTGAAGATGAGTTTACCAGGGTGAGAGCTGAACAGAAGATAGACATTAGATCATATCAGATATATTTACATGCAGACAGCTCATATTATGTGTAAATTATTTACATTTTCTATATTTAATTTTATCAACTCTCTTGCACAACTATCTTGCCATGTTTATTCATTTATTAATAAATATTTCATTATTTTCATATACTAATTACATACTCAATCATTAATCACATATGAAAAAGAAATTTTGAAATTAGCCCCTAATATTTGGATTTAATTGGCAGCCAGTAAATTGCACAGACACATCAGAATGCTTTATATGTATACATATATAAATATGTACATATTATAACTGTGCTTTACCAAGCGTTAGACCGAAAAGTTACTGAAAAGGAACCAGAAGGCGGGCAGAATTCAAGTTCTCTATGTTAACATCTATCTTTGTTGTGGTAAAATTTTTAGGCCGTAAAAAACTGTGGCTGGCCTTTAAATGCAACTCATTGAGAACAAAAGATTTGTGCTCTTAAAAGATATAAATATAGCATATATAAATAGTTATAAATCATAGTCAAAGATCTCTAGAATATGACTGCAAATTTAAATAGTTAACTTTACATCAAGAAAATTTGGGTAAGACATGTTAGTTCAATTTAATAAATGAGTGAAAAGGTTACTTAAAAGAGACTAATATATCATCTCTAAATATTTACTTAGAATTTCAGACATTTATTAAATTTAGTTGCTACTCAAGAATTTTGCCAAGTGTACTGCACATTGCTTTTATTTTGAACTCAAATTTCACGGCATACAGTTTGCAGTGTTTAGGATTGTGAATGATGATTTTCTTGATATATATATGTATGATGTATACTTGTGTGTGTGTGTGTGTCTGTCCGTACTTGAGCCATTGCGCTGGCCTCCAATGCATAGCCAAGACAATGGAACGAAACGCCTGAAAAGCTGCCACTTAAGCGAATTTCGTTCTCCGTTCTGCTTATCTGTGCAGTTCAGTTCGTTCATATTTTGTATTTGTATCTACAATTTATGCCATATGAGCGGTACATATTTATCACGCATATGAATACATTATACATATAAATATATGTACATACATGTATGTGCAGTCAGACTCTCGAGACTCATCGGTATTCATGTGCACTGTGCATAATCTACGCTGCTTTGCTTCTCTACTCCTCTGCGGTTAATGCGCACTAAATAAGGCAAACAGCTTTTCCTCAATAGTTTAGGCCACACAATTTGCGCTTGATATGGCCGCGGAGCTATTCTTTTGTTCGTCATAGAAATACTCAATTTAAAACGGGAATATATATGTATATGTATACACACATACATATGTACATATATTGCCAGCCTATCGAAATATATGAAGCTGACAAATATTCCATGTCGATAGCTGATATCAAAACCGTTTGAAATGCAAGCGTGAGGAGGAGTCATTTCCTTACTTTGTTCAATTAAACAAAGCAAATTAATGAAAACCAAATAATAAATAAAATCATAAAGAAATTATTTAGTTAAAAGCGATTATATGGCTACAAAGCCATAATGAAAATCAAAACACGTGCCAGGCATCCGACGAGCAAAGGCAAAGGCAAAGGCAAGGCAGAGGCCCAAGACTCAAGAAGGCCTATGAATTATGCAGCTGACGTTTGGCGCACCATAAAATTGATTAAACATTTATATATATACATTCCAAATACATATATTGTAAGTAAGTAAAATAGCAAATAGTTCTTTTGCTGGTTTTTAAATAGAGCCATTCGACAGGCATCTGGATGCAACTGACCACCCAGTATCATTTTACAGCCAGATAAGCCAAAAGTAGGAACGATTTTTTTTTTTTTTATTTGCCCGCATTGTCAACGAGCACAGATGCACACAGAACAAAAAATATGGAATGTAGAATGGATGCTATGTAGGAGGAGAAGGAAGAAGAGGAACAGCAGCGGGGTCACACTGACCAGCAAAGCGGAAATGTTAATTAGATTTGCGCGACAATGCGGCCGAGTTCAATGCATTGATCTGCATCAGAGGCTGGCTGCTATGACACGCACTAAAGTTTAGTCACTGCAAAGCGAAGCAAGTTTATGATTCAGTGCAGTCGCCATCGCCGTCGCCGTTGCCGTTGCCATCATCGTCGTCGTCGCCGACGCTGCGAACGAATAAACAAAACATAAGCAAGAGCCGGAGGTGAACCACAATGTGAATATACTTGAATACTTGGAAATTTTTGTAGCAATTTCTTGAATTTTGTGTTTTTTTTTTTTTTTTGTTTCTTTCGTATTTAAAGTTTTAGTCATCGTTAAAATATCCAAAAAGAAACGAAGAAGAGGAAGCAAACGTAAACACAACAACTACGCAAATAGGGAGCAAAGATACCAAAGGGGACGCATGACTGATAAAAACAAGAAACTTGTATGATACACACACACACACACACATATGCATGTGTACATAAATATTTCAGTTTTATTTCTTATCTTATCTATTGGTGGCGCGACCCCAATTGCAGCTGCCGCTGACTAGGTACGAAAACTAAGCTAACGTTTAGCTCGAATTTCTGTGGAAATTCAATTATTAATAAAAAAAAATATCAAAATAGTAGTAGCAGTTACAATGCAACACTGACAATCACGGCAACAATAAAACCACCAAAATACATTCAATAGAAAAGGGGCAGCAGCAGCTATGCAACACTGGCGTTTACAGTTACGAAAAGAAAGGGCAATTGAAATGCAAAATAAATTAAAATTGCCAACTTTAATAGCAAATTTTGTACTTTGATTTACATTGTTTTTGTTTGGAAACTGGTTTTGCCTTTAGCTTCGGGTTTTTTTTTTAGCCCACCAATATGTATGTGTGAGATAGCTGCGGGTCTTTGGCCCGCTTCATTTGGCAGGGAACAGGGAACAGAAAAAAAAATTAAATTGTGAGTCATGTGGCGAGTTCAATGATGCAACTTGGCGCTGTCGATTCGTGGGTGGCAAAGGAGTGAGGGGGCTAGCCCGGATCGGGCCTCCGCGGTGCATTGACATTTAAATAGTTGCAAAGAGAAGAAACCAAAGCCAACTTTGGCTGGCATAAATTAAAGTTCAAACAAACAAGATAAAGATGAAAGAGAAGTAGAAATATCAATAGCCCCACCCGCGTCGCTTCGCTCTCTTTATCAGGCTCACTCTCTCTCTCGCCTTATTTCGCTCCCTCTCTATCTCACTCTCTCTCTCTCTCTCTCTCTCTCTCTCTCTCTCTCTCTCTCTCTCTCTCTCTCTCTCTCTCTCTATCACACACACACACACACACACATACAAGCGCTCTTAAATTGGCAACGCTGGATTTTGTTTGTTTGGCAACATTCAAAAGGAGTTGGAGAGAGAGAGTAAAAGAGCGAGAGGGAGAGAATGAGAGCCTGCGCCCAGCAACACACAAAAACAAGCATCCAAAATGAGCACAACCAGAGAAGAGGCAGAGAACGAGCTGGTCAAGATGATGGAGCAGACGAGGGGAAATGCATTAAAAACAATTAAAGCAAGCACAGGACACAGCTGGCACACACACACACTTATACATATTATGTTAAATGAATGCAGAAACTGGTTTAGAGTCTACAGAAGCGACAGCTGTTAGTCTTCTGTTTAGGTAGATAAAAGGGAGACTTGGGTAAATGCAAAATTTCTACACGAATATTAATTATTCGAGCAAAGCATAAAACATAATTATTTGCCAATTCACATACACACACGCATACATGGAGAGGCATGCGAAAAAGGGCGTGTTGTGTAAAAGAAGAAGAGGCTAAAAGGGGAGCAGAAATATAGCAGCGCCAGCAGCAGCAGCTAGCGACGTCGCTGCCGCAGCAGCCCCCGTACTAAAAAGGGAGCAAAAAGCGGAAGTCGTGGGCAAATACATGCGCAGAAAATGCAACTGCCGCCGACTGGGCCAACTCGAAGTAAGAGATTCGCCTCTGAGGCTCTGCTGACGCAAATTATAAATAAATGCAAAGCGAAAAAGAAAAATAACAAAAACAAAAGAAAATTCTTACCACAACATTTTTCTTAACACCGTAGTGAAAATGCGTTGGTGTTAGTGTCTGCTGCCTGGCAGCTACTCCCTTTTCCTGCTGCCGCTGCAGCAAGCGGCAATGACGCACACACACACACTCTCAAATCGAGCGGCGGCGGTCGAATCGCCGATAAAATAGTTTGTATTTTATACTTTTCCAGGCTTCTTCAGCGTTTTCTTTTTTACTTTTTTTAAGGCAGAAAAGAAGCCGCTATTTAAATACAATTTATTTAGTTTTCGGCAGCACTTTACTTGAACACCACTCACACAAACAAACACACACACACACGCACAAACATGAACGAAGAGCGAACTAAACTCCTTTTCAAGGAGTAGACACAAATTTTTTCGGCTACTTCGTTTTCAACTGCAACTCCGTTTTTTCGATGCAGCTTTAAGAGGAACTTTACACATGTGTTTTGCACAGATGGATGCTATTCGCTTCTTTACGATTGCGATTTTATTTCTTTGATTTTTTTTTTGTTTCGTTCGACGCGTTTAATGCGAATTAATTTTGGCCAAATTGCGACAGCGACAACAACACACCAGCGCCATATTTGATCTGATGTAAAAATAATGTACCAGGGAAGCCCTGGTTTACCAGTTAGCTTAACAGCGTCAATGTTATTAACATTTTCTAATATCTTAACAGTAAGTTGCCGACTACAGGACTGTTAATAGTGTGGGAATAATTTAAATGTGATTTACTCATATCTGAAAATATGCACGTACGATTTTTTAAATTATGTAAAATGTAACATAATTGCCAAGCATTTTACTAAATTTCAATAAATATTAGAATTTAACAGTTATTACCCGACTCTAAACAACAGATCCATGTTATTCAACAGAGACGTAACTGGGTACTCCCGTCAAGAATTTGATTTTTCTGTTACTAGTAGTTTCTGATCAATTTCGATAAATTGTCGAGAAAATAGAGTGGACACACTGCAATCCCAACAAACTCAAATGAATCAAGTCGAAAATATACACACTTATGCAAAGCCCGCCAAACTTAAATAAATAAGTCAATAGTCTGTGTATCCTAGAAATGACTATTTTAATTTGTATGCACCGTGCGATTAATTTTGTAACATTGCGGCGGTATAAAACTAAATTAAAATACTCCGTTAGTAATTAATAAATAAATTAAGACTTGTTCCACGGCGCGATTCGTCTAGTAGATTGCATTGCGATAGTTCTCTATAAAGGTTTCTACCAAGCTCGGCACCTCTGGAGCCCGACACAAATACTTATGTCCGTATCCATAGTGCCGCTCGAACCGATGGAATTCCACGGGCCCCCAGGAGCGCCTGCGCGTATCCAGTGCAATTCGATAGAGTTGGTAGCCCAAATGGAAGGGCACCACGACGTCATCCTCGGCATGCATAATCATAATTGGCTGAGGGAATTCCCCGACATGCTTGTCCGACTCGAACCGTAGTAGGTTGTCGTACATGGGCTGCGAGACCATATAGTCAAACCACGGCAAATGTCGAAACGGTCGCGAGAACGGATGCAGACGAATCTCGTCACGAATGTTGGTAAACGGGCTCTCAAGGATAACACCGCGCGGTCCACGCTCTTTCATGTTGGCCAGCTTAGCACACATATGCGTGGCCACACCCGTGCCCAGGGAATGACCCCAGATAAAAATTGGGTTCGTTGTCAAGTTGGCAATATACTCGAAGACCATCAGAGCATCCCGAACTACACCATCCTCTGACGGCGGCACAGGATCCGAGTCGGCATAGCCACGATAGTCAAACGAGAAAACATGATAGTTCAGATGCCGCAAGAGCTTGTACACCTCGGAGCGATGGCCACTGCCCCTCGTGGCCGTATTGCCATGCAGATAGAGAACCACAGTGGCGCCAGGTACTCGGAGCAGCCGCTCATAGAAGAGCTGCTCGTTCTCCGGCACAATTACAGGAAATTCGGCGCGCAGCTCTGGTGCCAGACGTTCCAGTTCTTCATTATCGCTGCTCTCGTGAGTGGGCGCTGGTTGATCATTATTGGCATTGGCCGCCTCCAGCTCAGCCTCCACACGCAGCTCTCTCCGGAAACGACGCACTGCATTCTTGGGTAGCACATGCCAGACACCAATGCGCACACCATCTTCGTCCTCATCGTGATCCTTGACAGTGATGTAGAAGTTCCTCGTGGCATAGAGTCCAATGCTGTGCGGGTTGCTTAGGTCAAGGCCCTTCGGATAGGTGACTAAAAAGAATCGGAGAGGGATTAATCAGTGCTCAGTTAAGGCTAGGCGAGAAGCTACTCAGCTCGGCACTTACTAAATGTGAGGAACAGAATGCCCCGTTGCAGTGTAACCGAGGTGCGAAAGGCCAGCGGCAGCAGCACAAAGAAGAGGAAGAACACCAGCAAAGCTATCACCAGGCAGGGCAGGCCGACTCTGAGAATGAATTTCATGATGGTGGATGGTTGTTGTCGTTAATTAACTAAACGGAATCATTACATAGGATACTAAAAGAACATAAACATCTACAAAAGCAAATACTACACACAAAACTGAAATTTAATTAAATACATTTTTGTATATAGAAAATGTAAATTTGATCAAGTTGAACATTTGTTGCTTGTTAACATTTTTTTTTTATTTTTCTTATGGAGCCCGGCTGTGGTGGAGCGGAGCAAAGGGAATGCCATTGATGGTAATATGATAAATATTTATGCCACGATGCAAAACAAAAAGTACAAAATCGAATTAAAATATAAATTTAAGAGGTAAACATTTAGTATCAGTTGGAAAGCAGGCAAATTTCATACAATTGAATTAGAAATGAATTTAACACTAATTTGAATTAATTATTGTTTTTTGTTTTTATTTTTTAAGGGATCGTTTCGATCGAGCATAAATACTTACAGCCCAGTCAGCCAACTAATGAGAATCGTTCCGGGAATGATCGTTGCATAGAAAACTAAATTTAAACAACTATGAAGCTCGTACATTTTGATGTTTATCGATTGTCCCTTCGATTACAGCTAATTGTAATTGTGTGTGATCAACGATATATATCACTATATATCGAGCGTTCGAGCCTTTAGTTAACTTTTAGCGAGCGTTATTAATTTAATGGGCTTGGTTTTTGTTTATCTGTGCAAAATAGTTTTTCTTTTTTTTTTGTTCTGAGTGAGATTCACGGATTTTGTTTTTGTTTTTATAAACGTACTAAGCGTCTAGCCGAACATAGGGAAGAGAATAAACAAAGTTACTTGATTATTAGCTTAAAATACATACAAATGGTATAGATTAAACCATGCAAAGGCCAAAAATCTAAGCATTCAACTGTGAAATGACCGAAGCCCAAAACAACAAGCAAACAAATTAACTAACATAATAATAACAACAATTGACAAATGAACTGTGAAAAAACTTTGTACCCTGCTGCTGATAAGGCGGAAGCCGGCATTAACTACATTAGCTATTACGTGATATATCGTATATCGATAAATAATGACACACAGATAACGACGAATCGAGTGCTGGCCGACTCGCCATAATCAGCAACAGATTACTCATAGAAATATGTGTATATTTATATATAGATTTATAAACTAAAAGGAATTATGATTTATGCAGCTTTAAAGAAGCAACTAAAATATTATATGGTTAATTACGCATTAGTTGTACAACAACAAAAAAACACTGGAATTCACCTCTTGAAGCAATGCCGCCTACGCGCAAAGAGCATAACTGCAAATAGTCAGACGACAAGAGGAAGAGAAAGAAACAAAACATTTAGTTAAGACAGTTTTTTGAAATAAACAAACAAACACGAGCATCAGCAAACGTTCACTGGAGAATGAAAAGTGCAGAGTGGAGAGAGTGGAGAGACTGGAGAATGCATACAAGAGCACAATCAACCAATTGCAACGTTAACAAAATAATAAACAGTTTTAATATAATTGCTTAACTAGTTTATAAAAAAAAAAAAATTGTAACTGATGCACAAACAATTTGTCGATGTAGCAACAAATGGCAAGAGAAAACCGTTGCGGTTTGCGCGTTTGATTTTATGCGACTGACTGGGCGCACCACGAAAAGCAAAACAAATGTAAAGCTTTAACTGAGCGGGAGCAAGAGCGCGATCTCTTCCACACCCATTCCTGCTCTCACAAACACACACACCCACACTCTCTCTCTCTCTCACTATTGCCGGCCAGCTGATCGCGTGCGCCGTTTAACTTTTGCTGTGCCGTTGAGTTTTTTTTCTTTTTGAACTTGAATTGAATGTGAATAGTAAATATTTTATGCACTTGTCGCTTGATGCTTCAATTAACACTAATTGAGTTGATCTCTTGATGTTTGTGTCACTTACCGGCGTCTTTCTCAGGCAGTTTACGTGGCAAATGTAGAATGTATAAAAATCAGTTTTAATCAAAATATTTACATATATTTCTCGTCTTAGGCATAGTTTATTGTTCAATGCAAGCTGAAAGTTGCAAGAGATTAGTTTTTATGCTATCATTGATTTATTCATGAACAATTTGCTTACGGTTCGATTACTATTATTTTATATAATTTGTGCCAATTACTAACACGAGTAAAACCATTCTTTGCTTAAGCCAATTTGTAAATTGTGCTATTATCAAGTAACTCGTTAATTGAAGCCTCTATGGCTTCACTTGTAGATTTCACAGTTCAAATATTTTGGTAATTAAGAATTATTGGATTATTTTTTCGTTTTATTGAGAGCAGCGGCTGCCAGTGTGTGCACCCGTGTTTTAGAACAGCTGATAATGTATCTTTCACATATGCGAAAAAATCGCTTTTAATATGAATTTAAATATGCAACATAAATGATTATTTCAGAGTTTTATTATATTTTTAATTTTGCGGTAAAACAGATTAAGTTGACACAGTTTGTTTATAATAATATTTGTTGAAGCCGATTGATGCCGATTAATTTCGTTCATTCGATTAATATTTCCAGCACTGTTAAAAACAGCACTGCAAATAGCAAATGGCAAATGTTAAGTTTTCGGCAACCGTAAATAAACAGTGAAAGTGCAATTAAGAACTAAATGAACGACAATTAGCGAATCAGTTCGTGCAACGTTCAGTAATCCGTTTGATCGAACTTATTCCGAACAATTCTAGTTAGCAATTTAGTTGAACGGAACGGCAGTGCCGCAATAAGAGACAGTGAGCGAGAGAATGAAGAGTTTGGAAGAAGTTAAGTTAGAATATCCGCTGCACTGGCAGATCTGGAATGGGAACGTTGAGGAGCTACAACAGCAGCTGAAGACCGAACAGGTTTGTCATCGGTTGGGGTGATTGATTAGATGGGGAATGGGAGCAGGGACTGGTGGGTGTGTTGGTGTGGTGTGGGTGTGGATGACTCTTTGCATGTATGTGAGTAGGTATGTGTATTTGTATACTGCTAATTGAATTAGTGTGTCCATTCCAAAAACAACAACCACAAACAACAATAGAAATATTAATCACTCAACTTTCAGATTGATAAGGAAAAAATCGATCCGCGCGGCCGCACACCATTGATGTTGGCCGTCCGCCTAGCGAATCTGCAATGTGTTAAGTGCCTTTTAGCTGCCAAATGCAATGCAACTTACGAGCATGCAGGCTGGTCAAGTGAGTAACGTTAAGCCTCGAATTAGTAAAGCCTCTCTATCTCTATCTTTCTCTTTCTTTTCAGTTGTACAGGAGGCCGTGTGCACGGGCGACGTGGACATCTTGACGGCTATTATCGAAGTACGGGACTTGCAGCGTCATGTGCAGCGTGTGACGCATGTGCCGAAGCTGTTGCAGCATCTGCTAGATGCGCCAGACTTCTACATTGAAATGAAATGGGAATTTACGTCGTGGGTGCCACTGATGTCGCGCCTCTGTCCTAGCGACACCTACAAGGTGTACAAGCGCGGCGCCAACGTGCGCATCGACACAACACTACTGGGCTTTGACAACAACACCTGGCAGCGCGGCAATCGATCCTACATATTCAAAGGCGGCAGTGAGTGACGATGAAATCATATAATCATTTATATATATCTAATACTCAATACCTTTGTAGAGGAGACGGCTACAATGATCGAGATCGATCATGATACCCACGAGGTGATGGTGGAGCAGATGAGCAGCGATATTGGAGACATTGTCGCCATTCCACCACCAATTGGCACTGTTCGTGCTCGCCTAGCAGCGCCCGTTATCACCAACAACATCGAAATGGAGAAGATCAGCTTTGAGCGTAATAAATCCGGCATCTGGGGCTGGCGCAGCGAAAAGTCGGAGGTTATCAATGGCTACAACTGCAAGGTGTATGGCGCCAGCAATGTGGAGTTTGTCACAAAGACGCGCATGGATCACCTCAGCGAAGAGCAAATCAAGGTAACAATCAAAGATGTAAGTGTGCTCTAGTCTGGCAGTGGCCCAAGACCAAGAGATGCTCTCAGCTGTTTTTAAAATGTTTCGAATATAATAAATTAAAATTTTATTTCCAACAGAATAAAACGGCTCGCACACCACTTCACAGTCTCTTGGGCATTGCTGACGAGGATTATGTGCCTCCCACGGATGTGGCTTCTTCAAACAAAGATCGCGTAAGCTACATTAATTCTAAAGTCAGAGAGATACTCAATTTGTATTCCATATAGACATCCGAGTCATCTCCCTTGATTGCGCCCAGTGTGAATGGTGATCGTGCCTCGCCCACTGTTCCAACTGCTCAGGCTGAGAGCAATGGCAGCTCCGCTTGCTGTTCCGGTGCAAGCACGCCTCATTTGCAGCAGATCACGCCCGAGGAGTACTTCAGTGCCGATGTGGATTTGCAGGGTCGCGATATTGGCAAACCAAAAAACTTAAGCACAAAGGTGCAACGCTTCAAGGCCAATCTTTGGCTGGCCGAGGAGCATCCCATCCGTCTCCAGGAACAAGTGCTTCCCATATTGGATCTCATGTCCACAATGGCCAGTCCGCATGTGTCCAAATTGAAAGACTTTATAACAATGCAACTGCCTTCCGGGTTTCCGGTCAAGGTGGAGATACCGCTCTTCCATGTCCTCAACGCCTGCATCACGTTTGGCAATGTGTTTGCCATGACCACGCCGGTGGAGCATGTGTCCACGTTGCAGGAGGAGGATCGCACCACCTGTCTGGTGGACGATCGTTGCTTTGACATACCCAGCAATTATGTGAATCGTGGCGGAGATGCACGCCGTCAAATACCCCTGGATGAGGATGACATGCTGCAGTATGCCATCGAGCAGAGTCTGGCCGAGACGAGCGGTGCTGGCGGCGCCTGTGGCCTGGACAGTGATACCGATAAGGTGGACATCTGGGAGGTGTTACGCGGTCAGAATGCTGTCGGCAGCGAACTGCTGCCCGAGGATGACGAGCAGCTGCAGCGGTAAGCAATTCTCAGACTAACTCTCGATCTCTGACATTCTCTTTTTTAACGAGCGTTACGTATAATGCTAGTAATGCCCGCTACTGTTCAAATAAGCGCAACTTGCTCGCACCCAATCACATTTACGGTCGCTATTCCCCCTCACCTGTGCACAGTTCGCACCTGGCACCACCTGCCCCCAATCTAGAGCCGCAGCAGCGCAGTCGCTCTGCCTCGGCGGGGGCGCAGTTCAAAAACGATCTTAGCTATATGAAGAAGATCTTCAAATAGATCCATCCCCCCTCACCCACATTTCATCATCAACTCTCAATGTATTGCTAGCTTTCATCTTACCCAAGCTTTTGTGTGTGCGTGTGCGTGTGTGTGTGGCTCCTTTGTTTGTACTCTTCACAGCGTGCTGCACGAGTCGCTGATGGGCGCTCAGGGCAATGCGAGCGGTTCGCCCGTCTCCGAGGATGATGACGATGGGGGCTTCCGCTACATGGACTCCGATCTGGCCATGGCCATGCGCCTCTCCCAGCAGGAGCAGCAGAAGTACGAGCTGGAGCGACAGCGGGAGCAGGAGATGATCGAGCAGGCGCTCAAACTCAGTCTGCAAGACAACTAGCCATCGAGAACCAATTAGTTAACCAAATCTAACCAAAATCAATCAATCAATCAATCAGCAGTCACAAGTCTGGCGTCAATCAAACGAGAGGGAAAGTCACTTTTGTCGATACCAAAATTGGAATAGTTTATCTAAATGTAATTCTAGTATGTAAAAATTATGCCTATGTTGTAAAGTTACAAATTTACGTTAACTCTCGCTTCTTTTACCGTTATTATTATTCTTTTCTCTCCTTATTTGTATTGTGATATATAACTAAACTAAAAAGAAAAGAAAAAAGAGAAGGAAAACGCAAAAAGCGGAAAAAATTTCCCTCTTCAAAGGTCTCAACTCGGAAACTCGCGCGACATCTCCATTATATATATGAACATATACATATATATCACATAATATACATATTAAATGTATGTAATAGCTCTTGCTAAATATACACATATATTTTAATTAAGAACAAAGCAGGTTTAATCAAAACATTTGTCAAGCTTTGATTCCCGGCAGTGAAACGTTTCTAACATTCTCTATTATTTATACACATTAAAACTATTCTATTCATTTACTTATCAGCATTATCAACTAAACAATTTTTTTTGTGAAAATCCAATTATATATATAAATATATATATATATACTAATGAAAAGTAAAATGGGTGCATTTACTCTGAATAAAAAAATTTTTTTTGTATTTCTTGTCGGACATTTATAAAATTATATTTATATTATTCAAATGAAACTATTAAAAGTAAATAATTAAATCTAATACAAGGCTATATACAAAGTCACATGAACTTAATGTAGTTAAGAAGTCTTCGAAAACTCTTTGGACAACTTCTGTTCGAATCGAAATCCGTTCTTATGGCAACTATATAAACGTATTTACATAAACCACATCGATAATCTCACATACATATGCTTATTGGCTAAGGGAAAAGAGTCGATATAAGTACGTCCGTATTGCATGATATGATTTGTGAGGCGTCTATATATACTTGAAGCATTTCTGCTTGTCGTGCGGAATCCGAGTCTTGAAGAGTATCGAGTCGGCTCGATATTGGGTGTTCAGCAGCGGTGTGTAGCCAAAGACCTGGCTAAAGAAATTGATGCATTTGTGTCGCTCCTGAAAGTGCGTGTCATCCTCGCTGAGGGACACTGGGCAGCCAGGGCAGCGGAAGGTCCAGCGTGAGGTTACTTTAACGGGCGGTCGTCGCGTCAAATGAGAG
Source organism: Drosophila buzzatii (assembly GCA_035045845.1). Classification (NCBI taxonomy): domain Eukaryota; kingdom Metazoa; phylum Arthropoda; class Insecta; order Diptera; family Drosophilidae; genus Drosophila; species Drosophila buzzatii. The sequence continues at coordinate 10,586,063 of JAWNOS010000244.1, read as the reverse complement.
ACTAGGAAATTCATAGCGATATCCTCACAATTCATATACTCATCCACCTTGTCGCGTATGGCCTGGGGCAATTGATACGAGTACAAGAACATGTAATACTTGTGTATGAAGGCCGCTCCGGTGAGCACCATGCTCAGCTCGCAGCTGTAGTTGGAGTTGTAGTGCCACAGGTTCGTGCTGCTCAGGTCCCAGGCATGGTAGCGTCCGGGAAAGCCGACCACCCGATCGCGATGCTCTCGCCAGACGCGAAAGCCGAAGAGAATCTCATCGTGCCGCAAATGCGCATCGTCATCCACTGACAGCACCGCCTCCGTCTCGATGACGTCGAAGGGCAGAAAGCGATTGTTGAGCGAATTGCGTGGCGCACGCACCACAGCCACAGGCACACCAATGTCGGGCCAGCGTAGATCATCCAACGGCAGCTTGGGTGAGTTCCAAACGACAACGACTTTATGTAGATAGGGCAGACCGTAAAGGCGACCCAGTGACTCCATGAGCACCTGCTCTCGTTCGTAGGTGAGTATGACAATGGTGAATTGCTCGCGCGGATAATTGCCACCGAGTGCCTCACTGAACTCCTTGCCAGCGCCGCCAATGCCCTTGCCAATGGGTCGAAAGCCCGTGTGGGAGCCCATAAATTTCGCCTCGGATGGCATAGCCGGATCGAAGGGCAGTTGGGGATAGAGAAAAAATGGATCCATCCAATCGTTCCATGCCTCTTTCGACTGAATGCGAAGTATTGTATAGTTGCGACGAAATGATGGACTTGCATAGGGCGGCTCAATGGGTCCCAGTGATTCCTCTGGTTCCGTGTCCATGCCAACAGGCGGCTCCGATTTCAGCGGTATGAACGTACTGTTGAAGACGCTCTGGGCGATCACTGGCGGCACCGGGCGTGGCGGTATGCCCAATCGATCACGCATACTCGCTATGACCGTGTCCACTGTGGCCTGCACTGAGCTCAGATAGCGCTCCCAAATGAGTCGTCCTTGGCGACGCAATAGCAGCAGATCCGCATCTTGCACGGCGCGCAGCAGGAAATGTAGCTCCGTAATACGGGCTTTTGCCAGCAAGAGCGCAGCTCGACGCCAATCGATAGTCTCGGCGTATGGTAGACGCAATTCATCAGCACCAAGGATTACGGGCACAGCGCCAGAACGCAGCGCTTCATAGAGACGTGCCAACATAAGCGTCGAGCTGACACGCTGACCCAATGGTGGTAGTATGAGCACGTAGGTTGAGTCCTTGAGCAGTTGCTTGCGTGAGCTATCGGAGCCACAGAGGCTCCAGTCGCCCAAGGAGCCCGACTCCTGCTGCTCTGTGGCGGGCACGCATTGGAATTGCAGCAAAAACTGATCCTGTGTAGAACTACGCGACATATCCTTAAGGTGTTCCATTATGAAATCATCTAAGGGCTGAAGAGCTGCTTGTGAGGGCCGCAGCTCACCCTGGAAGGTTAGCAAATATTTACGACGCGCTGGCACCATGCTGGCACACTCCTGCCAAACATCGCCGCCCGGTGGACCGAGAATCGGTGGCACAATCAAATCGTAATTGGGACGAAATTGATCCCGTTCAAATGAGCTCTGCACGATAATTGCACGCATAGTGTTCTGCTGGAGGAGCGGATTGGTTCTTGCTGAATTTAAATCACGACGCGCCAGATTCAACAGCACATGATTCCTTCCATCGCCACCCCAATAGGGTAACTGATACAGTTTTGCTAAATCTATGGGCGAATTGTTGGTCGCCACGGAATTGGAAAGAATCAGAGGCTGTTGTGCCACCTCCTCCTGTGCAGCGTATCGATTGTTGCGAAGCAGATCCTGCTCGAGAAGAGCTTCACCCACCAGCACAAGGTAGATGCACGCCTGTTTGGGATCTCGCACAATATGCGCATTGTAGCCCAACGTCTGTTTTATGGTCGTCTTTAAGAATCCATCGATATCGTAGCCAGAACGCTGCACATTGTAAATATCCGGATCGTATAGATAGACGGGAAAGCCGGAGGTGAGGCTACAACGTGAGTGATCGAAGCAATTATGCATCTCGCAGGCGGCAGCAATTCCCTCGCTTATGCCATGCATTTTGCGAGGTAGCGAATTAGGTGTCAATGTGCGTGGCAGCGCTAGCTCTGGAGTATTGCGTTGTACGGCTTCCCGTTGCGCCACTTGCGCCTGCTCCACTGATATCTTTAGGCGCTCGAGCTCTGTTTGTTCGCGTAACAGCTCCTGCTTGAGTTCCTCAAGCTTCTGATTGTACTGACTGATGTCCGACTGCAGCTTTTGACGCCGAGATTCCAACTCGCGCAGCTCCACAGAGACGGTGCTCTAAAAAGAGTTGAATGCATTTATTCAGTTGTCCATTGCTCTTTTAAACTCACCTTAATTCTCAGCATTTCCTCTATGCGCATTTTGAGATCACTGGCTCGCATCGAACTAAAATCCTCATAGGCATCCAGAAGAGGACGGGAGCGATGCACATCTGTCGGCGGCGCATCTACCTCGGCCTACTCAGATATTGTTTATTTACTTGCTTTAAATCTCATACAATTCTTACTCACATTTAACAATTTTCGATGCGCCAGCAAGGGCAACAGTATCAAGAGCAGCAGTATTAGTATTATTAACTTGTATGGGCGACATTGCCGCATCCACGCCATGCTCATCCTGTATCTTAGATGCGCGGATGCTGGCGCTGGTGTAGTTTTAATTTTATCACTTGAATCCTGTGTTAGGCTTTGATAAGCAATGCTGCCATTTGTATTGTCCACATCAAATGCAAGGGACATCTTGCAGCCTTGCTTCGAGTCTACAATGAGCAAGTTTGTCTGATTTTAATTAAACATTGAACAATAATACATGATTTATTAAAAGTACTGAATAAATATATCGACGTCATCGATAATTTTGAGCTTGCGATAGAGATTCGAGCTGCCAGACCCAGAAAGCATTAACAATCCATACAGCTGATTTTGTTTACATATTGCAATAGCATGAATTTGGAATTTGTTTATATATGCTGCAGTGTTGCCAGATCAAGAATTCGCTGTGTCCACACAGCTGACTTTGTTTACATTTCATTATTATTGTTTTGCAGAACAGCCCTGTTTATGTATGAACAATATGAACCGTTAAAAAATGTTGTTTAACTGAATAAAGAGATGTGTGTTTTTTATAAATAATAAAATTGAAATCGTAAGTTTATAGAAATATTCGAAAATGCGTATATGGATTTAATATATCATATTATTGCTAGCAATGACTAGTGAAATGCAACAATAAACATGCACTAAATACCAATACATATGCACATGCATATGCGCTCACATACAGAGCTTAGACTGACAAGAGCGACCCAAAACCATAAACGCAAGTCAAATCCAAGCTCTTAAATCAGTCGGTCTGCGTTCGCTAGCCCAGCTTGTTATCGTAGTGTCTAATTGGCTGTTTATGCGTGTGTGTGCGTGCGTTGGTGTGTGAGTGCGTGTGTGTGCGTGAGTTGTTTATTTGTGCGTATTTTCTTTCGCATTATTTGACCGGCAGTTGATCTGTGGACAAAGTGTTAAACTAATTAAATGTGTTGCGATCACACTTAATTAGACCAATAATGAAATGTCCCATAAATTAATTGAAGTTTTAACGAAACTTGAAAAATTACATTGAACAAAACTTGACGAAAACTCAAAAGTTTTAAAAAGCACCCGGAGCAATAAAAGTGAAAATGGGTAAAGTATCATGGCAAATATTTAATATTTGATATTCAGACGTTGTTAGCTAGACCTGTTTAGGTTTTTTTTTTTGTTTTTCGTTTTTGTTATTCAATAAATATTTAACAAATAAACAAGTAACAAGTAAGAAGGCTCTAGTCGAGACGGCTCGACTACGAGATACCCTGAACCCTGCAAAAAAGTGATACTCTTCTTCTTTATTACGCACGTATAAGCACAGCCCAAGACTTTTTGTGTGTATACATACATACATATGTGCACACGCATACGAAAATTGATTTGCATTGCTCAACGTTGCTTGCATTTCCATTGCTATTTTAATTGTTTAAAAATTTTTTAAATATATAATGGAATGTAATGAGAGTTCAGCATATGATCTACATATTCTATTTAACATTTAAGGTTTTTTTAGAAATCATAACTCTTTTACAATTAGATTTACATGCACAAATATGTACATATGTATGTATGTACGATTGCAGCCACACGCTGATCTACGCTTGCACACATATACATACATACATACATACCTATGTACCTATGTATGTATGTATGTATGTATGTGCGCCCGCAATGCGTCTTGCTGTGTCGCTGCCTTGCTTGCTGCGCCACATGGGTTTTGATGAGAAAACTTTATGGACTAATAATTCTGTTTCTAGATGGACAATCATATTGATATGTTCAGATTAAGATTATGATATTCATATCTATATGCCAAACCAAACTGTATGTCTCTAGTATTTGAAATGCATTTTTTACACATTTGGGGGTGGTGGGGCTAATTGGGGACCGGAATCCAAAATCTGAGAAATTGTATTAAATTAGTATCTATATATGTGCAGAAGACTTGGAGACTCTAACTCTAAAGATGAATTAGCTAGAATTTTATAACTGGTTCCCGATAAATTCGTTTATCGATAACTTTGCAAATATAGAAGTTATCGAATTTCTGAAACAAACTCGTATTGCGCGTGCAATATACGAACCTAACACAAAAATAATTAACTCTCTAGCTTTTGTATCTTCGGAAATCGAAGCGATCAAACATACGTACAGACGGACGGACGGACAGACGGACATGGCTATATCAACTTTTCTCGTCACCCTGATCAAGAATATATATACTTTATGGGGTCTGCCACGCCTCCTTCTGCCTGTTACATACTTTTAACAAAACCATTATACCATGATTTCCCATTTTCAATGGGCTCAGGGTATAAATATGAACGAAATAATTTATGAATTTTTACCATTTCTGAAGGAATTTATTTATTAGCTATAATACATTTGTTTAAATAATCATTACCATTTTATTGCAATTGATTTTATTTACTTATTTATAATTATTATGTATGAAAATCAAATATATAAAAGATAAACTAAACTGATGTATAATAAACAAGTAAGAAGGCTCTAGTCGAGACGGCTCGACTACGAGATCCCCTGAACCCTGCAAAAAAAGTGATACTCTTCTTCTTTACGATCGCATGAGCGCGAGCTCTGCTAACCGCGCAGTTGCTGCTGTGGCTAGGGGGTGGGTTGGGCCATACTTTGAACGCCTATAACTCCATTTCTAGATAGATGATCTTAATGAAATTTTCAGAGTAGATTAAGAATATCTAAATGTATCTATGTGCCAAATTTCAAGTCTCTAGTATTTGATTTGCGTTTTTTGCAAATTTGGGGCGAAGGGGGCGTGGCATCCAAAATCTGAAAATTACATAATCTGCGTATTTATAATATCTATCTAAATATACAAATTTGAAGTCTTTCGCTAAAACGATGTAGAAGTTATGCCCAAAAAACGTAAAAAATTGAAACGAATTTTCGATTTTTTATCGATAATTTGGAAATGGGATGAGTTATCGAAAAAACAAAATAAACTCGTACTGCGTAGCTAACATATGAGTGTTCAATTTCAGCTCTCTAGCTCTTGTAGTTTCCGAAATCTCGACGTTCATACGGACGGACGGACGGACGGACGGACGGACGGACGGACGGACGGACGGACGGACAGACGGACAGGGCTCATTCAACTTATTTTTTTATGCTGATCAAGAATATATATACTTTATGGGGTCTGCGACGTCTCCTTCTGCCTGTTACATACATTTTCACAAAACCATTATACCCTGAATTCCCATTTTCAATGGGTTCAGGGTATAAAAATGTTTATTATATATTTAAGCATATATAATAATATTTCTGGTGTCATATCAACTGCTTTAAGTTCTCGAAAGTCGACATAATTTAATGCAAGTGCCATTGAAGTATTTTTCACTTTTCCAATAGTTAGAAGTCAAATACTAAAAGTATCTCATTTATTGCTATGACTTGAACAGGCATTCGCTTATTTAGTAAATAATTGTTGAATGCATTCTGCCAGCTCACTTTAAGCTTATCTCTTGCTGGCTCTAACAAACGTTGTCTTTAACAATAACATAAATGCAAGCAACTTCCTGACTGGCCATTAAAAATTCAGTTTACGAGCTGTTAATCAACTGGAAAGGCTTACAAATCATTATGGAAAACTTTGCACATTTTCACGAGCTGAGCTAATTTATTGCTGAGCTGATAATCCAATTTATTGTCAACACTATTATTATCGGACAGTCAAGTGACACGCCAAGCCCACAAATGTCAAAAAATTCCTGAAATCGATCAAAAAAAAAAAAAACCCTACCTTAGACGCTTATAACTTCATTCCCAGATGGACGATCTTCATTAAACTTTCAGAATATATTAATAGCATCCAAATGTGTGTATTAGCCAAATTTCAAGTCTCTAGTATTTGAAATGCGTTTTTTGTAGGCGAGGGGGCGTGGCATCCAAAATCTAAAAATTACAAAATCTGCGTATCCATAATATTTGTCTAAATATATAAATTGAAGTCTCTAGCTGTAAAAAAAAACGTTAATAATTTATAAATAAACTCTCTAGCTCTTATACATAACTTCGGAAATCGACACGTTCATACATACAGACGGACGGACAGATAGACATGGCTATATCAACTTTTCTCGTCACCCTGATCAAGAATATGTATACTTTATGGGGTCTGCCACGCCTCCTTCTGCCTGTTACATACTTTTAACGAAACCATTATACCCTGATTTCCCATTTTCAATGGGCTCACATACATACATATAATCCGTATTTATTTCTAATCTATAATCAAGGCATAAAATATATACATACATATATATTTATACAATTTTTATGCATTTTAAGTTGTTTTTACATATTTGCATATTCATAAATATATAATATTGTTTTTAGAACAATGACGTTATATAATTGAGTAAATGATTTGCATATCTGGTAAATTATGTGAAGAAGCTTTGCTCGTGATTAATTACAGTGTAAAATTGTAATTACGTATATTTATTATAACTTTATAGTTCCAGTATTAAAACTTGATTTCTCTGCACTTTTTAAAATCATTTCATATTTTGTATTATATTTTGTATTATATTTCATATTTTGTATTATATTAAATTATATAATTATATTAAAAAAAGAAGAAAGAATAATAAATCAAGCTCATCTTCACAATGACAATGAATAAACAACATTAAATCTAAATCTGACTGCAGCGAACAAGTTCATTTCAACAGAATTAAATGAACGCCTGCTTATTCCTTGTAGTTCCTTTAATTTGCTGCCCAAAGCAGTTCAGACTTGTTCTTTTATTGTTATTGTTGTATTTGTTTCGATTGTTATCGTAGATTTCTTTTTCGTTGACCCTCCCCACACATGATGAGCACACTTTGGGATTTGGAGCGAACAGCTTATCGTCTGCGTGTGTGAGTGTGTGTGTGTGGCCGTATTAGGGGCACATTCAATGCATTGAGAACTGTCGCTCCGACAGCAGCTCAGCAGGCTGTATGCGTGTGCATGTATGTGTGCCTGAGTGTGCGTGTGTGTCTGTGTGTTTCGTGCGTGAGCTTCCCGTCCATGCGCCTAAACCTAGTCAGCACCGGTAAAGCGGGAACGCTGAGGGCGACCTTTATGTATGTAGCTGCACTGCGTCCCACAATTACCTTGCTTAATGACATCCGTTGAGCGTTTCGGCGGATTTGTGTGACTAACTCATTATGGAAGCCGCAAGAAACTGGCTCATGTCGTGTGCGGTTACGGCTACAGCTACGGGCATTTGTGATCCGTAGCCAGTCAGTCAATGAGTCCAATGAGTCAATCAAACAGCTGACCGACCATCCATCGTCTGCTGGGCGCACAACTTATTTAAATTCAGTTCGCATTGACCAATCACACACTGCAGTACAGTAGAACAATGCATTTGACGATAAACCTAAAGTGTCGGAAATTTGAAATCTGGGGTAAGTTGTTGCTGTTGTTGTTGCTGTTGTTTGTTTTAATTGACTTAGAGCTCTCAAAAAAAAAAAAGTTGACATGCAAATATCTGCTGCTTGTGGCACGCATTTTAGAACGTATGCAAATATATTGTCCATGCTTTGCATTTTAAGTATTTACTCCAGTAACGACTCTGTCTTTAAATAGGAGCTGCAGAGTGCGTTGGAGCTGCAGTTGGTTTGCCGAAGTTGCAGCTTAAGAAGCGCTCGCAGAGCTGAAGACATGTGTAAGTGTGTAGCAGCCGAGTGAATAGATTACGAAAATGCAGTAATGTGGAATTTTATTAAATTAGAATTTAAAAAAAAAAATTGAATCTGAAATGAATGAGGAAAGTTATATTAAAAATAATAATAATAAACTAATTAATGAAATTAAAATAAAATAAAAATGAAAAATAAATATACACAAGTAAATCTGAAATTAATGAGAAATAAATATAAAACCAATTTTAATAATAATACATACATAAATAAATAATATAATAATACATAATATAATATAATAATACATTAATTAAAATTATTGAGAAATAAATATTAATATTAATTAATTAACTTGATATTGAGAAAAGGTATCTACTAGCAAGCGAACTCTGTAAGTAGCTCACTTTTCACAGTTTGAAATCAACTGTTAAATTATGGCACGCTTTCCAGCCTCATATTGGCGCCATATTTTCAAAAAAATAAATAAAATGAACAGTCAAATTGCTGCACGCTTTCCAGCGCAGCTTTTGCTTCCAATAGTTTTGTGCTTTTGTGCCTGCCAGCTGATAAGCATATTAGAAAAGATAAAAATAAAAGAAGTGCACGCTACTAGAGCGACTCATGACAGAGCAACGGTGCCTCAGTGTGCTTTAGGCGGGCGAGCGAGTGAGAGGGCAGCAAAAACAAAGCTCGCGTATATCACATCATCAACATATCACAGTTGTACTATTATGGGCTTGAAGAGAATATTCAAATGTTTGTTTTTGACTAATTTAATGTTGTTGTTATGCTGCACGTGCGTCAATTGCCACTAACAAAATGCGCCAAATGCTAGTTCTGCAGTTATTATTAAAAAAGAATATAAACAGAAATTCAATGTGTGCAAGAGCGTGAATGCGAGCGGCTACATTGGTGTGCGTATGCGTGCATGTGTGTGAAAGGGTGAGAGAGCTTAACAGCTGTTCTCTGTCTGCACCTGTTGAAATGCTGTAAGAGCTTAGAACGGCTTAAATTTGAGGCGCTCTTCAATTTGCATTGTTTTGCAACATTTTGTTTGGCTTTTGTTAAGTATACGCCGCATGGACACGCATATTCAACGCATTCATTTTCATTATCATAAGACTTGACAATTAATATTGGATTCCATTTCATTTCCGTTACGTTTCGCACACTGATTTTCAACATAACAACTGCAAATGTGAGTATATTTGACAGTAAGAAACGAAGAATGAAACAAAGCTAAATAGTTTCTTTTATTGTAATATTGAATTAAGTTGGCATTGGCATTGAGAGAAACTCGCTGGCAAGTTGGTTTCACATATATTCCATATATAGGTATATAATTATGTGCAACATTTTCAGACTATGTGTCGATATTCGGATATCTTATCAATAATGAGAATAAAAGTCTATGACATAGTATGCTTATCTTCTTTCTATTCTTTGTAATGATTAATCGTTATATGGGTCTTCCTCTTTACTTTCAGCTTTTTCACTGTCCTCACTGTTTCTCGTCTGCTATATTCTGAAATTCACTTTAGCTCTCATCATACTAAATAAGGAAATTGAAACTACTCGGGGCATGCTTTATCCACGTGAGTCGGAGACGCGCGAGGTGCGTACTCTCGATGGCATCTGGAACTTTGTGCGCTCGGACGAGGCGAATCCGACACAGGGCATACGAGATGGCTGGTTCAAGGATGACCTGAGCAAAAGCATGCCCACCATTCCCATGCCCGTGCCGGCCTCGTATAACGATATCACCACGGAACAGGCGTTGCGTGATCATGTGGGCACCGTTTGGTATGATCGCAAGTTTTTTGTGCCACGCTCCTGGGGACAAGATCAACGGGTTTGGCTACGCTTCGGCAGTGTGCACTACGAGGCCTTTGTGGTAGGTCAATATGCAATACAAAGCAATACTCTATATGTATAACTATAATATTTCTTTCTAGTGGGTCAATGGACGCTCGGCTGTTAAGCATGAGATGGGCCACTTGCCCTTTGAGACGGAGGTCACGCACTTGCTTAAGTATGGCGCAGAGAATCGCATCACGGTCATGTGTGACAATGCCTTGATACAGACGACGGTGCCGCAGGGTAAAATCTCGGAGGTGGCCAATGATAATGGCGTCACTATCATACAGAGTTATACCTTTGATTTCTTCAACTATGCGGGCATCCATCGATCCGTACATCTGTATACGACGCCCAAAACGTTCATTGAAGAGGTGGAGATCAAAACGAATCTGTCACAGAATAACAGCGGTGAGAATAAAACAGAATTATATATGATTCGAATGAAAAGGAAATTGTTGAAAGACTTCCGTTCCATCCGTTTGCGAGTGGGCCTAAGTTCCCATCCTAAATCCTGGTAGATAATATAGTACGTTGATTTCGGCTCAAATAGTCACACCATTTGGGTATCTATTACCAATTTAAAATATAGATAGCTATTAATATAAATATATATAGCTAATAATGACTCATGTCTTTCCAGTGGGCACCGTGGATTACAGCATCACAGTGAATGGTACGGCGGCCAATGAGGCGGAGAATACGCTCTTTGCACGTCTGCAGATCTACAATCGAGAGGGCGTGCAAGTGGCCAATGTGACGTCGGACAGCAAGCTGGTGGGCTCAATACAAGTGGATAATGTGAAGCCCTGGTGGCCATATCTGATGCATTCGGATCCAGGTTATCTATATGAACTGGAGATACGATTGTATGCAGCCAAAGAACAGCTGCTGGATGTCTATCGTTTGAATGTGGGCATACGCACGCTAAGCTGGAGCAATACGACATTTCAAATCAATGGCAAGCCGATCTATTTCCGTGGCTTTGGCCGGCATGAGGATGCGGATGTGCGTGGCAAGGGTCTGGACAATGCGGTGATGGTACGTGACTTCAATCTGCTCAAGTGGATTGGCGCGAATGCCTATCGCACCTCGCATTATCCATACTCCGAGGAGTCCATGCAGTTCGCCGATCAGCATGGCATCATGATTATCGACGAATGTCCCAGCGTTGATACAGAGTTAGTGATTTAAGAACTAGACTGGAATATATAATGATTACTAATAATATGAACTTCTTCTTCTACAGAAACTTCAATCAGGGCTTACTAGACCGGCATAAGTCCTCGCTGGAGCAGCTCGTGCATCGCGATCGCAATCATCCCAGTGTCGTGATGTGGTCCATTGCCAATGAGCCGCGCACAGGTCAAGTGAATGCCGATACATATTTCCAGTAAGTGAATGATCATTCAGGTAATCCATATATCTATAGCCTGTGCGCTTTCTATAGATTTGTGGCCAACTACACACGCTCTTTGGACAGTACAAGACCAATTACAGCTGCCATTGCGGTGCCCTCGAATGACGATAAAGCGGTAAGTAGGCCACGCCTAATGATTGAATTACATTTACCTAATGCCATTGTCATAAACAGGGCCGCCATTTAGACATAATTAGCTTTAATCGCTACAATGCATGGTATAGCAATACGGGGCGCTTGGATATGGTCACACAGCGTGTGATTAGTGAAGCTATCGGATGGAATAAGAAGTATGACAAGCCGGTCATTATGTCGGAATATGGAGCCGACACCCTGGAGGGTCTGCATATGGTAAAACAGAGAAGAGATTAATTTCACGAATTAGCAAACTCAATTTTTAATCTTACAGCAACCGGCTTATGTCTGGTCGGAGGAATTCCAGACAGAAGTATTCTCGCGTCACTTTAAAGCCTTCGATGAACTGCGCCGCAAAAAATGGTTCATTGGCGAGTTCGTGTGGAACTTTGCCGACTTTAAGACAGCGCAATGTGAGTGACAAAGATCGCAGTATCATTGATTGCCATATTAAAAGTTCAACTTTCTTTTCAGCATACACGCGAGTCGGTGGCAATAAGAAAGGCGTCTTTACGCGCTCACGTCAGCCAAAGGCGAGCGCCCACCTGTTGCGCCAGCGATACTTTGCTCTCGGTCGCGAGGTGGATCAGTGCAGTATGCCAAGTGATTTGTTCACCTACATTGCTGACGTTGGTGGGCCCAATGTGAAGCACGATTCCACAGATTTATGAGTACATCATCGTCGACTGTAAGACACTTAAACTGACAAGACAACAAGACAGTACAATATTTTATATACTACATTCATACATTGTATACACCTAAGTCCATGCGAAAAAATAAGTATTTTAGCTATTTATACCGTTTTTGTAATTAACGTTTTGCTGGAACTGAACTTAAACGCAGTAGCATAAGTCTTATCATTTTTTTTTTTTTTTGTAATAAAGAGTTTTCTATTTGGCTCCAATTAATTATTTTTATTGTTTTTATTTACAAATGCTTCAAATTTATATTCATTAGCAAAACAGCTGATTTTTGTTTACAGTTCGCCAATCATATCGATACTTTTTATCGATGCCACATTTACAATTGGCAAAATGTTGTAAATCATCGTTTCTTATCGACATTGGAGACACAACTTGCTTTTAAAATCGACGAAATGTATTGCAATGTGAATCATTTGGCGATGGAAGGTATCTTTTTTTTTATTTATTATTTTTTTTTATTTATCTTATAAATCATTCGTTAACTCTGGTTATTTACGCGTTATAGGCATTGCCAGCTAATGGAAAGTTTGTTATCGCAGAATAATAAGGGCGTTTAAGCACATAAAGCCACAGAGGAATAAACATTTAATATTTTCTGTCGGCTATACACAGTATTAAAATGCGAACAATAATATGTTTTGGCATAATTTTATTAAGCGTGTGCACTTCGGGTACAATATTGTCTCACCCCGAAGGTGAACTAAAAAACGCCCAGAAATTTGAGCACAATTTCGATTTAGAGAAAATATATTCCTATGTGGATGTACACCTGCCAAAACCTACAGAGGGTCTGCTGTTTCCGCGCGCATCTGAGACGCGAGAGGTGAACTCTCTGGACGGCATATGGCAGCTGGTCCGCAGCAATGTCAGCGACCCACTGCAGGGCGTACGGGAAAAGTGGTTTAGTCGAGATCTCCGATCGACAGGTTGTGAAATAATCAAAGTACCTGTGCCAGCATCGTATAACGATCTGACAGTGGATCAGCAACTACGCGACCATGTGGGCACAGTTTGGTACGAACGGCATTTCTTTGTGCCTGGCCGTTGGAATGCGAGTGAGACACGCACCTGGATACGCTTCGGCAGCGTCCACTACGAGTGCATCGTTTGGATCAATGGCAAGAGAGCGATACAGCACAGCTTTGGCCATTTGCCATTTGAAGTGGAGATTGGAAAATTGGTCAAATATGGCAAAGAGAATCGTATCACAATCATGGTCGACAATCGGCTCCACAATTCCACCATTCCCCAGGGTAACGTGAGCAAGCAGCCCGATGACAATGGCTTCGCCTATGTCCAAACCTATACATTTGATTTCTTCAACTACGCCGGAATACATCGCTCCGTTCAACTTTATACCACGCCTTCGAATTACATCAAGGACATTGAGCTTAAAACGCAGGTGAACCAACAAATGGGTCGCGTCGACTATCGCTTATGGATTGGCAATGAGCCTGAGCAGGATGTGGATGTGAATGTGAAATCCAAGTACAGCATCATGGTGAAATTGCTCGATAAAGATCAGAATACGGTGGCACATCAGCTCAATCGGAATTATCTCAATGGAACTCTGCTAGTACCAAATGTAAAGCCCTGGTGGCCCTATTTAATGCACCCGGAGCCTGGTTATATGTATACCCTGGAATTCCAGTTGCTGGCAGAAAATGGTCTGCTGGACAGCTATCGGCTGCCAGTTGGCATTCGCAATCTCAGCTGGGATAACGATAGCATTTACATCAATGATCAACCGATCTATTTGCGCGGCTTTGGCAAGCACGAGGATTCCGATGTAAGTTGTCTTGGTTATCTACTTGATTGTGATCTCCAAGTGTTAATTCACTTTCAGATTCGCGGCAAAGGCCTGGACAATGCATTGCTTACCCGAGACTTTAGTTTACTTCGTTGGGTGGGCGCGAATGCCTATCGCACTTCCCACTATCCCTACTCGGAGGAATCAATGGAGTTTGCTGATGAGCACGGCATCATGATTATCGATGAGTGCGCCAGCGTAAATACAGATTTATTCCAGCCCGAGCTGTTGCAGAACCACATGTCCTATCTGGAGCAGTTGATACATCGCGATCGCAATCATGCGTCCGTGATTGCCTGGTCGATAGCCAACGAGCCGCGCACCCAAAAGAAAGCAGCCCACGATTATTTCGGGTAAGTCAACGACGAAATGCTGAATACTTGTATATAGTTTATAAACTAATCTCTTTCGGTAGTAAATTGGCGAATTATACGCGTAGCATTGCGAAGGGACGTCCCCTAACGGCTGCCAGCAATGTACCCAAGCCTTCTGTGTGTCAGATGTCTGAATTTTTGGATATTATTGGCTTTAATCGTTACAATTCGTGGTATCACAATCCCGGACGCACTGACATGATTGTAAAGCCCATGTTCGAAGAGGCCCTGTCCTGGCGAAATGTCTACGAGAAGCCAGTTATTCTATTCGAGTATGGCGCTGATACACTGGAGGGATATCATACAGTAAAAATAGAGAACTAGAATAACAGGAATACCATTATAGATAATAATAACATTTTCCACACAGCTGCCCACATATATTTGGTCGGAGGAGTATCAGACGACGATGCTATCAAAGCATTTCCAGGCCTTCGACAAATTGCGCAAGCTCAAATGGTTTATTGGAGAATTTGTGTGGAATTTTGCGGACTTTAAAACGGAGCAGAGTAAGTAATTCCTTTATTAATCTCTGAATATATATCAATTGTTCTCTGTATATTTATAGCTTATACGCGGGTGGGTGGCAATAAAAAGGGTGTCTTCACCCGTGACCGCCAGCCCAAAGACTCAGCTCATCTGCTGCGACAGAGGTATCACATGCTCGCATTTATATTAAATAATGCCAGCTTGCCGGCCGATCTCTTTAATTACATAATTGACTTGGACTTATAATTAATTATGCTGTTTATGTGGAAAAGCTTTATTTTTTTCTATTTAAAGTCCTAATTTGTATTTTTAAAATAATTAATTAAAGCCAAAATGCAAATATTTATGTTGTCAATATGTCTGGATATAACTATGTACATATGTCTTTTTTATTGTTTTAAAGTGCATTCTTGGAAGCATGCCGTATACATGTATAAATAAACAAAGAGTAAACTTAAATAAATACTGATAATTTGCTAGCGAATTTTGTGAAATGCCAAATGCTGATTACGGCTGCTGGTGGGGGAAGCACTCGACATCCCTGATAAGGAGCAGCATATATATATATGAGTCAAGCACAGAGAGCAACTCAATCTACATTCAGTATTAAGTTCAACTGCTGACAAGATGCAAAACTCTGGTTTGTTGCTCGTATTATTGGTCTGCCTGGGATCGTATGGCGCGATGTCCGCGGAGAATTTTACAGCCTACTTGGAGGACTATCTAATTCAGAATCAGAGACAATATGATGCTAAGCTTAAGGAGTTTAATGATGAAATGGACTTGGTACGATCAACATTCTCCAGCGGACTGCGCGCAATCAGCATCCAGGCTGATCAAATCGAGGTGAAGTTGGAGGAGGTGAAGGCGCGTCTGAATCCAATTGAGTTAATTGACACATGGCAAAAGCAATGCGTCCAGAATTACAGTACAAGCATTCCTTTAATACCCACTGTGCTTAACACCATCAAGAGCTGCTCGACTGCTGCTCAAAACAACCTAAACAGCATTCTGTCGAATGCACAAAGCAGCTATAATAGTCTGCAAAAGTACTATAGTAGCAATCTGAAGACTATGCTGACCGATTGTACAAAGAAAAATCCCGATTCGTTATCGAACTACACAATCTGCATTAAAAAGGCGGTAAGTAGCATAATAAATCAATTGCAACTAATATGTACATATATGCAAAGCAAATTGTTCATTTGCTTACGACTACAATGCAATCAAAGCTGACTGTGGTGGGTTGAAATATCCACCTCCTTGCTTATTATTTGCGCCATCTCGCTCTAACCTAAAGATGTTTGCTGTGCTGAGCTAAAGAGATCAAAGAAGAGAAGCCATAAAGAATATGCAAATACAGCTGAGCAGGTGTCATCTCGCTCTAACTTACACATTATTTAGCATATTTGGCAAGTCGTCTCTTTTACATGCATATGCACACGCAATTTTTGTATATTTATATTTTGTTTTTGTATGTAACAATAATTTCCAAACATTTACAGATAGATACAACCAACACATATACCATAAGCTCTCAGAAGAACTTCAACACGTATATACAGCAGGCTAAATGTGCAGCAGACATACGCATGAACCAGGCGTGGGAGTGTGCCTTTGCCACGGTCTATAGCACTGGAGCTACAGTGGGCACAGCTTTGCGTCTCATCGATGATTGTATTGCCAATCAACTGACCTGCGCCTCAGTGTCCTGCACAACTGGTTGCAATAATCACATGGTCCTTAGCATGAATGAAAGGGACTTCCTTAACGACACCATCAGGAATCCTTTCATCGGCTTGAATAGTAAACTGGGTTGCATGGAGGTGATATTCAAGAATTAAGAACGCAATATGTAAAGGTATGGTTTTTGAGATTTACATACCTTAAATTTTTTAGTAATAATAAAGTAATATCATTGAGAATGCAAAGAGTATAAAAGAGTGTTTATTCTTTTTTATTGGATTTCAAACATCTTCGTATGTTAATATATATTTTTTTGTATCTAATGTTATGCATTATTTTGTATTGCATCACTGGTCTGGTCTGGTAAAGCCTTGAGCCATTTTGGTAATCAGTCACCAGACACGAATGGGAAATCCCTTATAAACATAGAAGAAAGCGGTATTATCTAAAGCGCCATTGTAAAGGCTGGCAATTAATGAAGTTAAGTCCAAGCATAAACCAAAAGTAGATTAACAAATACATATATTATATATACATACATATACACAGCTGAAATTGTTAAGCTGCTGCTGACTACTGTGTATTTCCCTCAAATGAATCGGGTGATTTTTTGTTGAGTCTGTTGCTATCTGGCATTTAAGATAATTCCCAGCTTCTTTTATTTGTAGGTTTAGCTCACGTTTATATTCTATTCTTGTTAATACTTATCTATGTATGTATGTAAATGGCTTTATTCATATTCATCACACGCGCGTGCTTTCCATCTATTAAAAAATTAAATATTTGTTTATCAGAAAACAAATTTGTTTATTTAATTATTATGAAAAAATATTTATGTAATTAATAATTCTATTTTTATTTTATTTATTTATGTATTTATTTTTTAACTAATAGAGTTATTAACTTAAACCACAAAATAAAAATAAATAAATAAACAGTACATATTTATATTTTCTTCTTCTAGCCAAAAATAAATATACTAATTCACCTTCTGGGTCGTCCCACTGACATACATATGTGTACGTCACATTCACATGTATGCCATAGATGCGTTTACCGAAGACTACGCTTACATACAAACAAAAGACATATTGCTTCAAGCAAACTGTCGAGGAGCACCCAGAGCGCAATAAAACTAACGAAAACGAGCGTGAGCCGATTGCGAACGAATTCACGAAGAGCCGACACAACGGTTGCTCTCTGAGTTTGTGAGTGAAAGACACCTATTTACATACATACATACATGCATATTTGGCAGCAGTGAACGCAACATCTCACTCATTCACACTCATACATATATGCCAGAGAGATCAACGCAGACAAATCATAAAAAGCATGCAAATACAATTGACCAATGGGGCGTGCGCATTTTATGACACAGCATTGCTCAATCTTAAAGAGGGCTACAATACTCACCTCTTCACAGGTTAATCGTGCCATCCTGCTCTAACTTAGATAATCCTTACCATAAGTGAGAATACGCTTTGTTCGTTTGCAACACTTATAAGCTTATGCTTGCATAAGAGCTCAAGTTATTTATTGTAAAGATTAATAAAGATAAAAAAAATATATAAAAAGTCTATTACCTCTAGATTACTAGCGCCAACACCTACCTACAAGAAATACATACAAGCTTCTCACACTCCTATTTTGTGTATTTTCTTTATATGTCTTATCATAGAACTCAAATTAGGGTTGTTTGGCATAGGTAACAATTATCTACTAGGTGAGCAGAAGGCATCGATGCAACGATATTTGAACTATGTTGTCTAGGACAGTTACAGAAATCATTAAGGAACCTTAACATCCGTGAGATTATTAGTTCAGGTAGTGTAGCGTGGGAAACGAGCTGAAATCATGGCATAGGTGAGTGATTTTCGGGAACAGGTTAACAGCACAGTTCACATCGCGTTAAAGCCATATCATTTTCGATCGTTTATATGCAAATGTAATCAAAAATGTTTGAATAAGCATCAATAACCTAATTAAATATAGCAACAGGGGAACAGAATGGACAGCATGTTGCTGCTGTCAAGCAAGGATATTTACCTGCATTAACTGATTTACTTGAAAGGTAAAAAACTACCACCATTTGTGCGGAGTGAGTGAGGAGTTTCTCTTAAGAAAGCCAGTGTCGATTTCAACCCTCCTTTTAGGACATTGTGCAAACAAAAATGTCTTGGATGTTACCAGGGTAACAGGATATTCAGCAGCTACTTCATTACCTAACACCTTGCTGGCTTAACTGGCGCCACAAGCAACCACCTTTTTAGAGTCTTACAAGATACCATGTGCTGTGCAACGTCTTGGTTGGTACCAGGCGAACAGCTTTGGCAGTTGCGAGATCAAGCAAAATCTCAAGAAGCCACAAAACCAAGGAAAAGCAAGGGATGAAAGTGTCTTCATCCGAATAGTTAATAAAAAAAAAAAACTGTTGAAGCCGTATAAACAATGGCAATGGAATGCTAAGACGGCTAGGTAGGAGCAAGCGATCACAGGTAAAATTTCTTCTGATACCCCGACTCCAGTGAGTATGAGCAACAGGGTAGACCAGTTGAGATGAAGATATATGCAACAGGCAGAGTAGGCGCATGAGAAAGTAATGTAGATTGTGTTAGAGATTTTTTTTATAATTAAAATATATTTAGATGTTGATCAGGCATAATATAATAATATGTTTAAATATTCATCAATAAACAAATAAAGTTTAGCGGATAATTACTATCATTGACATCAACATTTATTACCATAATTAATTAATATATTTTATCTCATAATTATTATGCGAATACTATTTATTGGCATCATTATTATATTCAAAATTAATTTCAACTTCTTTTAAATACTATCATTATGAACATCACTATAATAATATTCGTTATTTTTACTATCACCATCATCATTATTATATTCTTTCTTTTATGCTAGCATCACTATCATAATCGTTAATCTCCCCTCTCTCTCTTCTCTCTCTCTCTCTCTCTCTCTCTCTCTCTCTTTCTATCTCTTATACCATCATCATTATAACTACATAATTATTATTATCATAAACAATCATCACTTCTTCATATTTACCATCAACAACCCCATCTTAATCATTACCATTATGATCATTAAATGTCAGCGTATCAGCCATTGCATGGTATCTGCTAGTCAGGCACAGTAAAAATCTATTGTTTTCTTCCTAATTATGATGGGCGTGTGAAAACGATTCGAAGATCAATGAAAGAAATAAAAAAGTAGAAATGTATTTTCTCTTAAGAGCTGCAGCAGGTAAGGATCCTAACAGATTGGTTCCCAACCATGAGAACCATGGGAACTTTTTGGTTACTGTGAGAATTTTTCAAAAATATCTCGAAATTCTGAACAGGCGAACAGATAAAATTGTAGAGCCAAATTCCCACGCTGAAGATTCTTTAGCAGATCCTCGACACATTTGCTGACCATGTTTAACGGAAATGGGCGGAATGTAACGGACTTTATGTATGTGTGTGTTTGCGTAGGGTTTGATGTTAGCTTAGACAATGCTGAATCTAGGCCCAGCTGCAGTTACAAGACACAAAAACTCTCACGAAAATGAGCGTGAGAATTTTTCACGCCAAGTGACGTTAGACTACCAGGTGCACAGCAATTTAGAGAAAGAGAGTGGGTAAGAAAGAAATCTCTTGCAGTCTGTTTAATATTTATAGAATTTCAAGAATCTTAGCGTAGTTCAAATGTGTTTCTCAGCGACTGCCAAGGGCAGCTGAGGGCCTGTTAAATTGACAGCCAATTTGCGATCATAATTAGGAGATTTTAGGGACGATCTCTCACGCCCTCTCTGTAGCTCTCTCCCTCTCTCACTCACTATCATGTTGTGTTCAAGTAGGTCAGTCGTTCCGCTTCATGAAACAGCCTTGTTGATTGTCACGATAATTTCATGTTTTTGAATAGGCACACAGAAGTCAGCAGCAAGTTCTCAAGTCAAATACAACTCGTTAGAGCTCGCACACACAAACACATGCCCACTCATCCACACACATGCCAAGAAGAAGACCCTAATAGACGCTGCATGCGTGAAGTGTGTATTAAATTACATTCAATTGATTTTCTCTCACAGTCTTTGTTCATTTCTTTATGCCCTGCACACATGGATCATGTAGAAAATGGGGTATATTAGTTTCTTAGTTAATACGCAAATGAAAAGCAAATGTAAATTTTAGTATAATTAAAATGTAAAATATTAAAAATATCTGGAGTACAAATTTCAATAATAGCTAAACATTTTTAATTAAAACATATTATTTTTATTTGTATATGTTATTTTTTATTTTAATGTTTTATTAGGAATATAATTATATTATATTATATTATATTATATCTTTAAACAATAACCATTATATTTTTGACAATGAGTTTTATATTTCAGATGACTTTTACAGGGTAACTGCTAGTCGGCTACTCTCGACTTTCCCACAATGACGCATCTAATTAAAATATGCAGCTGGAAATCTGGAATTTGTGAACACGAAAAGAGTTAAAAACTGTAGCAAACGAATAGGAGAACAGAAACTGAGACTAGGCGAACAAACGCTCAGAATTCATAATGTTCACGCTGAGAGAGTGAGTGAGGCATCTCCTGAAGGGAGGCAGGTAGCTGCGCTGCTGCTGCTGACCTGTTCGAAATCAATTAGGAAAGCAAACACAGCGAACATAAATCAAACGAAAAGAGCGAGAGAGCGAGAGAGAGAGAGAGAGAACTCTGATGAGAGAGGGAAATGGCGAGGGCGCAATCGGGACAGCGATAGGGACGCCCAACAGCGAGGGCGACAGCGGATTAGTGATCACAGATAATGTGATGCGGTTTGAAAATGTAATCAAGCGGAACGCACACACAGGTGCACAGAATCCTTAGGAGAGGTAGCAGTTGCCGTAGAATTATTGAAATGTCTGTGATTTAAAGAATTAGAGATCAGAATTTGCTATCCTGGCAGAAGTTGCTGTTTGCCTATTCGAATGCACCAGTTTAAGCCTTTGACCCTTTGTGTCTGTTGAATATTATTGAGCATTGAATTTAAATAAGATTAACGATAATCGATTGAATACAATTTCAGAATCAATGAAGCGTGACCTCATCGCTAAAACGAACAGGTTGCCAGCAATGCCAAATAGTAAATGAAAATTGGGAAATATTGAAAAAACTCTCTAAAAGGCAAACTCCGATACTAATCTTGACTCATAAACTCTCAACTCTAAGCCGACTACCTGCAGATGGGTCTCAGCTGCATTGATGCTTGCTTAAGTGCATCCAGGTTTTAGCAAAACAAGGTTGTCTCTTAACTATATGACGTCACAGTATTGGAAATTTGTGAGTGCATTGTTCATTCTATGAAAATGATGCAATTGAGACAGTTTTCTCTTTTTAATGTATATGAAGTTAAATAAACGATAGGATCTTTACTGAAAGCTAAATTTCGGAAATCTAAAGTTAACTTTAGTTATTTTTCAGCATTTGCCAGAGCAATGATCAATTGCGCGCTATAATTCAAATAGCGCAACAGAGCATAATAATAAAATGTAAAATTACTAACAGAAGCTGTTAGCTAGAATTAAGAGCATGAGAAATGCTCTTTGAGTATGTATTTTAACAGTGCCAAGACTCCATTTATATTAACAGTGGGAAATGACTCCTGTATTCTATTAAATAACATAGCCATTTCGAGTATCACATATCGATGCTCTGTCATCTCTATACTTGTCATTCAGTGCTGCCGGATTTTCGAAATTATGTAGTAGTTTGTAAACAAACTAAAATTGAAATTAATTTTATTTAATTAAATACACTGACACAATGCGAATTAGCCAACACTTTTCGCAGCTGTGGGAGAAGCGGAATCCCACTGCTAACCACTTAAGTACCTATTTCTTCTTTGCATTGCTGCGCTTAGTCCTGGTATTTGTGCCCCAGCTGGGCTACGTACATCCAGATGAGTTTTTCCAGAGTGTCGAGGTGATGACAGGTAAGTAGAGCAATTGAAAAGGTATTCACCTCCCATTAAATACATTCGCACAGGTGATCACTTTCGTTTGGAGCACACGCGCACCTGGGAGTTCAACAACTCGATGCCGGTGCGAAGCATCACGCTGCCCTGGGCGCTGATGCGTGTGCCGTGGAGCTTCTACGAGTTCCTGGCCTTATACGTGCGCGACTGGTGGCAGGTGGAGCTGATCAATAGCTATGCGTTTTTGGTATTTCCACGGGTCATCTACACGCTCATCTCGTATAGCAATGATTGGTGTTTGTATCGCATTTGCCGACTCTACGGGCTGCGTCATGAGATCCGGTTGCTGGCGCTTGGCAGCAGTTGGGTGCTGCTGGTGTTCGGCACACGCACTTTCTCCAACACCCTTGAGCTGGCCATGTGCGCCTGGCTGCTGTGCCTGGTGGCCGAGTGCATGTTAAAGACAAACACCATCGTGTACAAGAAGGAATATCTCGAGGAGAAGTACGACAAGGCGGCATCGATTAGCGAGCGTGTCAAGATATGGAAGTTGAAGAACGCGCTACCCGCTCACAATCTACAGCATCTGTTCGCCATGTCCAGCATCTGTGTGGCCGGCGTCTTCAATCGGCCCACTTTCCTGCTCTTCGGTGCGCCCATGGTCTTCTTTTGGCTGCTGCGCGGCATGGGAACACGCAGCGTCAGCTTTCGGGACTTTAATCTGCGCATTGGACTCTTCTGCCTGTGTGCTCTGCCGGCTCTGCTGCTCTTCATCTTCTGCGACTCGCTCTACTATCAGCACCTGACCGTGGGCGAACTGCACATGCTGCAGCTGGGCATCGACAACTTCGTATTCACGCCGTGGAACTTCATCAAATACAATCTTGATCCGACGCATACGGCCACGCATGGCGTGCATCCGTGCTATGTTCACTTGCTGGTCAACGTGCCCATGCTCTTCAATATACTCGGACTCGCTGCTCTGGTGGCCTTTGCCCAGCTGCTGTTGCGCTTCTTCTGTGCCGAGTATCAGCTGCTGCCGCGCTTCCAGAGCATTGTGTCATTGATGTCGGGCGCGATCTTTGTGCCGCTCTTCTTTCTGTCGCTCATCAATCACCAGGAGCCGCGTTTTCTGCTGCCCCTGACGTTTCCGCTGCTGCTGCTGCATGCACCGAAGCTCATCACCGGATTCAGTGCCACATATCCGTTCCAGACGCAGCATCCGATGCTGCGCTGGCTCTACGACAATGTGCTGTGCAGCCGAGCATCGGCACCGTATCTGCTGCGCATTTGGTATGTGTCCAATGTGGTGTTCACGGTCTTCTTTGGCTTCATACATCAGGCGGGCATCTTTCCGCTGGCCCAGCGCATGGCGCATGTGGTGGCTACCAAACCGATAGCCACCCATGTCCACTTGCTCACCTCGCACACGTACAGTTTGCCGCTGCATCTGGTTAATGTGCCCAGCTCGCGGGAGCTGCACTTCAATCCGCAGACACATCAACGCTATCGACGTCCGCGCGACTTCTATCTGTATGAATACGGCGGCCTGCCAATGGACAGCCTTCTGCACAAGGTGAAGCTCATTGCGGGCAATTGCGAACTGAAACGCAATGGGGCCAAGCGACTGCGCTACAAGATGTACCTGGCCATACCGGCGCCACTCAGCGACGAATTGCACGAGGCGCTGCAGCGCTCCAATGCGAGCAGCTATCTGCATTTCGAGCTGCTTTCCGTCTTCTATCCGCATCTATCCACGGAGGCGTTTCCTCGGCTACGGGGTCGCCATCCCTGCGATGTGGATGCACCACACTGGACGCACGATGATCTGCGCGGCACCTGCGACGTGGAGCAGGCTCCCACACTAAGCTTCTCGTACTTCAGCCGTCAGTTCAGCTCGTTTGTGCATCAGTTTGGACTGGCGCTCTACGAGATCGATGTGCGGCGCAAGCAGACGCAGGCACTCACGCCGACGACGCCGTTGCCCGAGTCCACGGCGTAATTGTGGGCAGCGGCCATGGCCATGTTATAACTATCGCATGAGTGTCTTAAACCAAAGATTAAGCTAAGCATTCAACTAAAACATTGTTGGCATCAACTATTCGTAACTCAAATCACAAAATGCATCAATTTTTAGAACGATTTTTCACACACATTTTGCTATTTGCTAAAAACAAACACAGAAAAAATATATAAACATTATACACATATATCATTCCTGCTTCTAAACACACATAAACAAAAACTAAATTCCAAATTATTATTGAAAAAATATTAATAAAACTTGTGTTGATCTCATATCAAATATTTATATATATTATTGTTTGTTTATTTATTAATATAACAACTATTAATATAATTAATATAGTTCATATTTAATTTTTAATACAATTTTAATTTTTATTACAATTATTTATATTGTTATTACTATTATTATGGACTGTTTGTAAGTGATTTAAGTACTTGTAAAAATATTGTTCCTGTTTTTATTTTGTTAATTCATGGAAATAAAGGTAAAATTTCATTGAGAACAAATATAAACAAATGTACTTAAATTTGCAACATTTTTTTTCTGAAAATGTATGCAACATGCAAAAGAAAACATGGAATTAAAGAAAAATGCAAATTGGGGTAAAAAATAAAATATAACAAAATGAAAAATATAATTAAATATAAAAAATACAAAAAATATAATCGGATATAAAATAATAAAAAAAAAAATATATATATAAAAATTAAATAAATTAATATTAAAAAAAATATAACAAAATGAAAAATATATTTAAATATAAAAAATATTAAAAATACAAAAAATATAATCGCATATAAAATAATAAAAAAATATATAAAAATTAAATAAATTAATATTAAAAAAAAAAAACAATATAATAAAATGAATAATATAATTAAATATAAAAAATATAAAAAAACAAAGAATATAATCGCATATAAAATAATGCAAAAAAATATATAAAAATTAAATAAATTAATATTAAAAAAAAAAAAAAAATGAAATATAACAAAATGAAAAATATAATTAAATATAAAAATATAAAAAAATACAAAAAATATAGTTGAATATAAAATAAAAAAAAATATATATATATAAATTAAGTAATTTAATATTAAAAAAACATAACAAAATGAAAAATATAATTAATTATAAAAAATACAAAAAAAAATATAACCGCATATAAAATAATACGAAAAATATATAAAAATTAAATAAATTAATACGAAAAACAAAATAAATAAATAAAATATAACAAAATGAAAAATATAATTAAATATAAAAATATAAAAAAAATACCACAAATATAATCGCATATAAAATAATACAAAAATATATATAAATATTAAATAAATTAATATTAAACAAAAATATATATAAATAAAATATAACAAAATTAAAAATATAATAAAATATAAAAAATATAAAAAATATAATCGCATATAAAATAATAAAAAATATATAAAAATAAAATAAACTAATATTAAAAAAAAGCATTAAAACGTAAAAATATGTTAAAAGTATATTTAAAAAATTTATTTTTAATTTAGCAGATCTAAAATATGGAGTATTTTGGGTATATTGACTTGCTGAACATTTACGTTGAATGCAAAGAAGGCGTGGCTAGTCCAACCAAGAATGTTATTAGAATTCAGATTTTGTACGCAGCACATGTAGTCTAAAGCTGAATAAGTTTTGTTGTTTAGGGAATATTTAATGTATAAAGAAAAGCTAGACAAAGCTTTCAGCCTAAAAAAATTCCCTTAATAAAAACAAATATGAATATTGAGTATTGCTCAAAAGTTTATTCAGTAGATCGTTAAGGTAAACATGGTAGGTAGTATGGCTGTCGAACAGTTTACTTCTTCTTCAAGAAGGGGCTGAAGATAGCGGGCGCAGCATAGGTGGCAACGGGAGCGGTATAGGTGGGCGCAGCATAGGTGGCCACTGGAGCTGAATAGGTGGCAGCGCTGTAGACAGACGGAGCATTGGCGGGAGCAGCATAGGTGGAGTAGGTAGCAGGCAGGGCAGCAGACGAGTAGGTGGTCACTGGAGCAGCAGCGGCATAGGTGGCAGCATAGCTGGGCGCTGCAGCATAGGTGGCGGCATAAGTGGCCACAGGAGCAGCCAGGTAGCCAGCCTGAGCGACGGCGAAGCAGAGAGCCAAGCAGATGAGGAACTGCAAAGTGAAGCGAGAGAATTAGTGAGTGAACTAGGATAGAGAAGGGAGTTAGCTTACCTTCATATTGATATGATTTGGATTGTTTGGTTGCCTGAGTTGTCAGCGACTGATGCTGTTGGGCAATTAGCTCAAGTGTTTTATAGTCCAGCGATCGACTGCGTCGCCTTTGGGCTGAAACAAGTTTCGCGGCTTAGGCAGAATTAGAACACAACGAACACGCAATGAGAATTTCCGCTTTACTCTATTTAATTTTGATTTCTAATATTTTTTTATTATTATTTTTTATTGATTACGTTCAATGAACGCGGATGCCGCACCTTGTATGGATTTTGCGACTGCCAAAATGTTTGTCGCGGCGTGTCAAATGGATTAATATTTTCCAATTCATGTTCATGTATTAAATAATATCCGCGCTTGTTTGACAGCATCAAATGAATTGACAAAGTGAAAAGAAAAAGAATTGGTAGAAAAGCAAAAGTCTGTAAACAGCTTGCAAAAACTGATCAGGTTTATCAAATTGTTGCTCTATTAATAAACTTCAAATGAGAGCGATTCTTTGAGCACATTATAATAGTGCTTGGGTCGGGGTGGAGTAATTGAATGAAAAGGCTGTCTTAATAAACAGCTAATTGCATTATTTAATATTTTTCTTTACCGAAATATATATTTTTACTGAAAAGCTTTCATGCTGCTCAGTTGACTACAAGAGCTTAAAAGAGCAAACTGCCTGCAAATAAACGGAATAAATTAAAAATGCAAATTCAGAGCATGAAAGTTGTAAAATTGTATGTATAAATCTTTAACAGACAGAAAAAGGCATTGCAGACTTTATAAGGTATACGTATATATCATATATAGACATGTTCTCATTGTCTTGACTTGAATTCATCTAGCCATGCCCGTCTAGATCAGCTGGAAGTCTGTATGAAGGCAGCTTCAAGCATTGCATATATGTATAATATAAATATTATAGAATAAATATAAATATAAATAAATGTTATAGAATTTATGCTTATTTTTATTTTATTTTTCTAAAGTAAAGGCGTATATATACTTAGGTATATATAGATATATAATATATCAAAATATTCTGTAAGTTTCCTAAGAATTTTTGTTATTCAACAAATGTTTTCCCAGTACAAGTTACAAGAATATTTAATTAATTTTCTGCTATAAATATCACACTATATTCAATCGTTCCACACTATTCCGAAATTTCCCTTATTAATAAATAAAAATAGCATATGCTTTGTTATTATTGTTCTATAACTTTATTTGTGATTGAAGGCAATCGTAAATGCTTATAATAAATATTGAATCGTTGATGCTAGCATTTGGTAACTAGACTACATTGAACTTACAAATTGATTAAACGAATACAAAATAAATATAGCTAGAGGTTGACTAAGCGCCGACGGTTGGACATACTATATAGAGTATGCGCTGTTTAGTGAATATTACGGCTCAAGTACATGGGATTCGGATTCGAATTCGGATTCGGTGAGTCGACATCCTCGAAGACAAAGTCCTCATCTTCGTGCCAGCGCACGCTGCGCTCGTTACTGCTAAATCTGCAGGATTACAGGGTATCGTGTCGATTTCGTTTTGGTTTTTGATTTTTTTTTCGGCAGGTTGGCAGTACGAGAAAAAAAGTAAGTTCAGAATATATAGACTTTGTCGCTGTGAACACATAAGAATTTGTGTGTGTTTCGATTGTTACTCTCTCTTGTCAATCAAAAATCAAATGAAACAAAAAAAAATAAACCAAAAAACACATCGATAAAAATATTTAATAACGTTGGTAGAACCTGTTCAAGCCGGCCGCAGGCGGGGGCGGCGGAGGAGGCGCACTGCGTGGCGGAGTGCGACGAGCGCTGCAATTGAAATTTAAGAATTTCATTAATAAGATTTTATAGTTATAGAAAGAGAGTATATCTAGTCTTACGCCGCCACAGCGTCAGCGTCCATGTGTGCACCAGTACCATATGTCTCGCTCTCGTCCATGTCGAACTCATCGGTACCAGTGCGAGTTCTGTGAAAAGAAGCGGAAAAATAATTATGTTCTTGCGTTGATTCACAGAGAAATCTTTAGAGGTGTTGGAGTTTTATTAGTTATAAAGCTTGCAATGCTCTAGAATTTTGTAGAACCTTTAAATCTTTTTTTTATTAGAAATTGTACTTTATAATTTTTTAAATATATATAATATATGCAATCAAATTTAGTTGGCATATTAAAAACAAATAATTATAATTTTTAATTTAAATTTAAGCCATATGAATTTATATATTTTTTCAAATGGTGTGCTAACAGCAATCTAGTTTTAATTTTAATTCATTTAAAATTTTTTTAAAATTAATATAATTTATATTTTGTTTATATACATTTAATTGCAAATTATATATAATTAATATTAATATTAATATGAATTAATATTAATAATAAATATTTCTCTAACAGAAACGTGCGCCATGTTGTGTTAACATGTCTGTTAGTTAACATAAGCTACGATGCTGTTAACTCAAAGCAGTGCAAGCTTAAGCTAAGGGATTTTTTAACGGATGATGGCGCTTGAAATGCTTTGTTTGGATATGTTCATAAATTATTGTGCAGGGGATAAAGATTAAGGCCGAACTTTTTTGAATTGGTTATTCTCTATGGTAAGTCCGTGCAATATTATAATTGGAAATAAATTGGAATCAATTGAAAATGTGAAATGCACGTTGAGCCGGCACAGAGACAGCTGTTTCTTTTTTTTTTTTTGGGTGGGCTTTGGGGGCAACTCACAGACGCTGACTCCGCTTGTTCATAATGTCCTGCACGGCTCGGGCTGTCAGGGAGACTTTGCTACGCAAGCGCATGGGCGTACGGGGCATGGGCACGGCAGCGGGTATATCCGGATTGACGCTCAGAACGGGCGTGACCGGACGACGAAACGGTTCGCTACCCGATCTATCCACATTGCTACTACGTCTTGAGAAATGAGAAATGATTCGGATGAGGGGGCGTGGCATCGGCAATGCAACAAAAACACTTACAATTTGGGCTTAGTACGCAATTGGCTACGACTATCCGACTGTTGCCTACGGGTCTCAGCTGGCTGTGGGCGCTGCTCGGGACTGGCACTGTTTTTGGTGCGCCAGCCACTGTCGTGCTGCTCATCCTCAAAGTCAAGCTCCTCAGTGCTCTGGCGATGTCTGCCAGTGAGCAATAACAAAAGCAACAAGAGAGAGAGAGAGAGAGTCAGGCTGAGCCTTGGGGAAGAGTGGGCAAAGAGGGGCGAGGGACTTACAGTGGCGGCTTGATCTTATTTCGGGACTGCCAAAGGTTGATGATCTTTCTAGACTGACTGCTCTCACGCTCATTGGAGTTGGCTCTACTGGGCGCACTGGATGAGCCCCAATTGTCATCATCGCGACGCCTGCTCAGACATGAAATGCGAGATGAGTGAGTGATAGCAGATGAAGATGTATTGGATGCAGACTCTGTGCTAGTGTTACACTCACAGTTGCTGGCGATTGCGCACTGGTGTATTGATGGTGGCCATTTCACGTGCGCGGCTCAGCTCACGCTCACGACTGCGCTGATCACGCTCTCGCTCACGACCACGCTCCAGCTCACGCTGCTCCGACTCCTGCCGTCGCTGCTGCTGCTGCTGCTGATGCTGTTGTTGGGATGGTCTTGTTGGCGTTGATTCCTCATCGGCTATGTCCAGTGTTTCTTCAGTGGCAGTGCGTCGTCTGCCAAGAAGAGAAATTTATATATATGATTGTATTAGAGCTCTCCTCTACTCACAGTTGGGGTCTGGCTCTTGCTGTGCTGCTGGTGCTGCGCTCTCGTTTTTGTTCCCGCTTTGCTGAGCTCGTCGTGCGCTGCTTCGGGCGTCCACGACTCTCGCCACGACGATCCCGCTCATCGCTGCGATCGCTTCTATCGCTACGTTGTCGTCGCTTGCCCTTGTTGCGCGCCTGTGCCCGTTGCATGGCATTTAGGCGCGTTTCTATTGTGATCAGATTAAGGCCCACTGGCGTGCCTATTGCCCAGAGCAGCAGCGTCAGAAAGATGAAGAACGACAGTCCATTGACAAAGTCCACCAGATTGCGGCACAGAAAGATGCGACTAGCATCGAACGTATCGTAGAATGGACGGCACTTGGTGGTCGTATCGCCAAGCTGTGACTCCATGGTGGCGCGACTGCTGGTCAAATAGGTCTTCAGGCTGGCAGGGAATAGATATTAAGTATGTGAAAGGTAGATAGTAGTAGATAGTAGTAATAGAAGAGATGTAGCAATAGAAATAGTAGTAGAAGCAGCAGCAGTTGTAGTAGTTGAAATACAAGTAGTAGTAGAAGTAGTAGTAGAAGTAGTAATAGAAGTAGTAGTAGAAATAGAAGTAGTATTGAAAGTAGATGTAGGAGTAGAATTAGAAATAGTAGTAGAAGTAGTAGTAGTAGAAATAGAATAGTATAATAGAATAGTAGTAGAAGTAGTAGAAGAAGTAGAAGCAGAAGTAGGAGAAGAAGTCGTAGTTAAAGCAGAAGCAGTAGTAAAATTAGTAGTAGAAGTCTAAGTAGATATTGTAGTAGAAATTTAAGTGGGCGTAGTAGTAGAAGTTGAAATAGGTGTAGTAGTAGAAGTAGGAGTAGAAGTAGATGAAGTAGTAGTAGAAGTAGGAGTAGAAGTAGATGTAGTAGTAGTAGAAGTAGGAATAGAAGTAGATGTAGTAGTAGTAGAAATAGCAATTCAAGAAAATAGTAGTAGAATTAAAAGTAGTAGTAGAAGTAGGACTAGAAGTAGGAGTAGAAGTAGATGAAGTAGTAGTAGAAATAGCAATTCAAGAAAATGGTAGTAAAATTAAAAGTAGTAGTAGAAGTAGAAGTAGATGTAGTAGTAGTAAAAATAGCAATTCAAGAAAATAGTAGCAGAATTAAAATTGGTAGTAGAAGTAGAAGCAGATGTAGTAGTAGGAAAAGCAATTCAATAAAATAGTAGTAGAATTAAAAGTGGTAGTAGAAGTAGATGAAGTAGTAGTAGAAATAGCAATTCAATAAAATAGTAGTAGAATTAAAAGTAGTAGTAGAAGTAGTAGTAGGAGTTGAAGTAGATGTAGTGGTAGTAGAAAGAGCAATTCAAGATAATAGTAGTAGAATTAAAAGTAGTAGTAGAAGTAGGAGTAGAAGTATAAGTAGGAGTAGAAGTAGATGTAGTAGTAGTAGAAATAGCAACTCAAGGTAATAGTAGTAGAATTAAAAGTAGTAGTAGAAGTAGAAGTAGGAGTAGAAGCAGATGCAGTAGTAGTAGAAATAGCAAATTAAAAAAAATAGTAATAAAATTACAACTAGTAGTAGAAGTAGTAGTAGTGATATAAGAAGTACTAGTAGAAGCACAAATAGCAGTAGTAAGTAGCAACAGTAAGTAGTATAATAATTTCAATCAACTCCCAAGGTATCCTTCAGTCGAACACACTCGCAACATGTCAGCACTCTTGACTTGTTTTGGCCATTCATAATTGGAAAGTGATTTTGTGGCTCAAGCGGAGAGATGTATTTACATTTACCCTAACTGTGGTAGCTGCTTGCATGCTTCACAGCAAGTACAAATGCAGAGAGTGCTGCTGCTGCCGCAACAGACACGAAAAGAGAAATGCAATCATGACACTTGGCAAACTTAATCAAACGATTACGACTTTCAATTATCTGATAAAACGGAACAAAAACAATGCACCACACTGGAGCAGTGCTGCACTGGTCGGTGCAGTGGCGTTGAGGTTGTTTGCTCGTTTGTTGGTTTGCCTCTTGTGAAAAGAGCAACACAACAATAAACCAAACACACACGCATGCACTCACACACACACGCACACACACACGCAAGCTGAGACTTGGTCAGCCAGAGGCGTAAGGCAAGGCGTGTGATTGCCCCCATTGAAAATCACTCAGATTTCAGTGCAATTAACCCGATAATTTCTTGCCAGTGTATGTGTGTGAATGTTGCATGCAGCATGTTGCATGCTGGCTTGCTCTACTTACCGCTCAGTGTAGACGCGCGTCAAATTGTGACAGATCTCGCCGGCCTTGTTCTCCAAATAGCCCTGAATGCTCTTCAAGTGATTGAGCGTCTGATTGACCTGCTTGGCCCAGGGATCCCTTTGCAGCTCCAACGCTGTCAGATGGTAAAGTATCTCGTTCTGCAGATTCTCCAGCGGCTGCAGTATGGCTGCCTGCAAGCGTTTCGACCGACTGCCCAGCGTTGTCATGCGAGACGATGTGGCCACGTCCTGAATCTGAAAGCCAAAGGATTTCGCAAATGATTAGAGCAACTCATGAGGCTTAGACTCGGCTTTCTCTTCACTTGATATGAAAGCTGAAAGTCCGAGAGTTAACATGAGATTTACTAAGCATGGAAAATGTTTGCTTTGCTTCAGCTGTTGACACATATATTTTATATATAAGATTTGATTTAAAAAAATATTTTTTTTTTACGTCTTTAACGTCTTTTGTTTTTAATATTAAATTTATGTTTATTTTCAACATTATACTTTTATATTAATATTTATATAGTATTTTTTATTTATTGTTTATTATTTATATTTAATTAATATTTCTTATATTATTTTGTTGTCGAATATTAAATATTTATTGTTTATATTTTAACATAATTTATATTAATCTATTTATTAAATATTTCATTTATATTAATTTTTTTAATTATTTGTGTTTCAAATAAAGTAAGTTAAAATATATTATATGCAGCATCATCACCGCTTGAAACCACTTCAATAAAATCCACTTTAGTATAAAATTTATATTGTATAAATTTAAGGCTCTTAGTTCAAATGGACATATAGTAAAATGCTTGAAATGGAAATCGATTTGCTGCTACTTTTGTTGTTGTTGTTGTTGTTCGCTCACCTGAAGGGCGACACGTTGCATTTGATCAATGAATGTGGCCAAATCCTTTTCGGGCGTGGGCGCGCCAACGCTATTGCGGTATGTGGTTAAATTGAACGCGGATGTTTGCAGCATATTCTCCAATATGTGCTGAATCGACTGGGTGAGCGAGAGCAGCGTACGCTCCGATACGGTAATAGCATCGATGGCTGTTGAAACTTTTGGGAATTGTTTTAAATCGGCTATTTTTGTGGTATTAACGAACGCATCCAATTGAAAGACATTGTACGATGCTTGATTTTGTTCGCAGCCCCTGATTGCGTATACGCCGCGTTTGCAGTTGGTCATTTCACATGAATAAGTGAGTGAGTGAGCGAGTGTGCATGTGTGTGTGAGTTAGTGTGTGTGTGCAGTTAGAGAGAGTTATGAGTTGGTTTGTTGCAAAGAAATGTCAAATAATTTTTAGTTTCCATTCTGTAAGCTTGTCGGCTTCAATATGCGCTGAGTTTCGGGTTCTACTTTTGGGGCCAAAAAAACCAGATATGCTCACACACGCACACAGCCATATACAGCATACAGTTAGCTGGCAAGGGGTTGGCGTGGGCGTGGGCGTAGCTGTGAATGGGCATGGCCTATGCGGTCATGCATATTCTGCAATGGGACGCATGTGTGCGTATTTGTATCTGTGCAGATAATTGGAATTGGGCTTAAAATTTGTGGCTACAAGGGCTGTGGGCATGTGAGTGTGCATGTGCATGTGTGTGTTTGTGTGTGTGCGTGTTTGTGCTCTCGTATTCTGCGTAAAATTAAGTGCCATGCGGTGGCTAGCAAAATTTCATTGGGCTTTCAAAACTTTGCGGCTAGTTGGCTATACGGGCATCTAAATTCTATGTAGTCTTTGGACTCAGTACTCTGCGGTTGTGAATAATAAGTGCTCAACAGTGACGCAAAATTTGATGGGAGGTCAGGACTACTTGCGGCATAGTTCGCCAAGTGCAAACTTCTGATAGTGCTCTCAAGAAACTTTGCATAAGCTCTCGATAGTCAAGTGTGGCTAACAAGCGGCTTTGCGACAATCAATACAGCCCGCCCACTTTGGACGGCATTTTACATGGTTTGGTTTCTCGGAATTGAACTGACATTTGTGTAGCTCTTTGGAAATCAACTAACTTGTCAACAGCTCAGATAAACGAGCATTTCGA
The DNA here is from genome assembly GCA_035045845.1 of Drosophila buzzatii. Classification (NCBI taxonomy): domain Eukaryota; kingdom Metazoa; phylum Arthropoda; class Insecta; order Diptera; family Drosophilidae; genus Drosophila; species Drosophila buzzatii. Next base: position 10,551,018 of record JAWNOS010000244.1, on the reverse strand, counting down.
ATGAATTAAATAAATTTAAATTTAATTCTAGAAAATAAAAATAGTTAAGTAAATAAAAGATTTGAAAAAATATAAATATATAACAATTTAAAGAAATCATTTTATAAAATATAGAGGAATATTTTTGTTGTGTAAAATTTTGAAATTTGCTGACAATCTTATAAAAAAAAGTAAGAGTCTCTAAAATACTCATCAAAGTATTAACATAAATTATTATTTTTTTTTTATAATACAGTATTACAAGTATTTTAAATTTTTATTTAAAGAGTATAGATCCTTATTCACTGCCATTCTGGGCTCGTTCGCAAGATCAAGAGAATAGAAATCATGCTCACTCACTCTTGCTTTGAGTAAGAGCATTCTGTTAAGTTGAACTATTCGTGTGATGCTCTTTTAACGAACACCGTTAAGCGTGCGATACAATTGGCGTTCGCACAGTGGACTGAGTAAGTGAGTGAGTAAGTACTGTCTTTAATTTCGCACGATATACACACGTAATCACGTACGCTATTGCCATGCATATGCATACTAATACATACACAAACAACTTTTTGCCTAATAAGACTCAAGCAAATGGTCGTTGAGCAACCAGAGCGAAACGAGCGCGAGCCGATCGCAAACGAACTCGTTGCAGAACCGATGTGATTGGTTGCTCTCTCAGTGTTTTCTTAAAGTGAGAGTGAAAGACACTTATGTGCGTGAAACGGTCAACGGATAAATGCGAGCTCTGAGTGTGAGTGAGCGAAAGGCACTTATTTGCAGAAATTGAGAAACGGCCAATAGAAATTTGTGAGCTCTGCTGCAGTAATCCTTAAACTAAAACAATTAATATGCTATATCTCAGTTATTAATTTCTATTAGGAACGTTGTGCAAGAGCAGTTTGTTTATGGGTAGCTACCTAAATTATCATCTGTTTGGCTGGTCAAGGGAAGTATATTTTGTGCATGGATTGGCGGGCTATCAAAATTACAGGCACGTACAGTATCAAAGTAATTGGATAAGAGAATTCGTTACTTAAGTTGATTATGGGCGCACATTAACGGGATGCTTATCTGGGAAAGTCTAAGTACACGCATATTAGTGGACATGGTTAAGAGATAGACACAAGATAGATAGAATGACTCAACTCACCTGAGCGCTGTGCCCAGACTGACATTAACCACAGATCGATTGACACCAGCTGGACGCAGCAGTTCGCCGATGATGCCCGTTTGCGGTTCCTCAGCATAGACATAGCCAGGCTTGTCGAATAGCTTACCCAGCATCTCATAGTTGTTGGTGTTAAGAGAGCGACACAGAAAGACCTCAGTGTTGCCGCCAACGGCCAGCGAGAAGACGCCGTAGAAGGTGAGGCAAATGCTGCCGACGCATATGATCAGCACGGCAATGAGAAAAACGACGCCCGACTTGACATTCGACTCGCACAGGAAGCAACAATAGGACATCAGCATGAAGAGCATCACCCAGACGATGACCAATGCTGCTATCCAGCCAATGCTCCAATAGGTGTTCGCCCATGCCTTGAGCTCATTGTAGCTCGGCTCCAGTGCTGGCCACATACGTTGCAGCCGTTCCAGCAGCGCATTGATTGTCGACGTGAGCATCTGAGCATTCGCCGTCGTCCTGTGCCGGATGCTGGCCAACTGCTCCAGCGTATCTGCGAAGAAGTTTGGCAATTCAATTAGTGTATTGTGTAGCCCAGGTGACAGTAATTAATATGGTGTTAAACTTGGACCAACATGCTGCACGCTGTGTGTTACGTGAATGCCACATGCCACACACACATGGACATGCACACGTGTTGGCCCTGAGCCCTTGTCGTGCGCTACTGATTGAGTTGTACATTTAAATTGAACTCATAATCGAGTTTGTGTTCGAAAAGGTTTATGCAACATGTAGAAATAAATGTAATCAATGCTGAAGTGACAACGAAATAACTTCAAGCCCTTAACATCTCCATTATCTCAAGTGTAAGTTGGGGTGGAAAGACTTTGCTTTATTTTGATATTTTGCTTACTTGAAGCTCAATTCTTGTATTTTAAAAATATATTTTTACTACGTATTTATTTGGCATGGTTTAGTCGCAAGGACTTCATATGTTGCTTTGAAATATTTATTTTAGTTAAATGAAGGCTATTGTATTTATTTATTTATATTTTTTTTTTATTTAATTTATTTTATATTTTGTCATTGTTCTTTAATTCTTTGGTATCATCATTTGTTTTATGAAAACAAAATATTCTATTTATTTTTTGTTTTTGTAAACTTTTATTTTAGATTTGAAATTCTCTTTTTTCTCCCACTCTCTCTTTTAAAATTCATTTGGAACTTTTAAATACAGCATTTTCTTGTGCAGCACGACATTTTGTCATTAAGAAAAATATTTAAATAAAAGCATTTTAAAATATTTTGTTGTTTTACTTGCAGCTGCAGCCATGTCATAGTGGAATAGGAATGGGCTCATTGCATCGCTAGTCAAATAGCTGCTGCTGCTAGTGTCAATTAAGCCTTAATTCTCTAGCAGACCAAATTATCTAAGAGATCTTAAGAGCACTCATAGACAGTTGATAGGTTGCTTAATTTCTACAATATCAAATTTGTATATCAGTAAAAAATTTAAAATTAAATATTTTGGCAGCTCAATCATTTGAATAACTCAAACGAATGTAGGCTAAATAGTATCACTCTTGCTTGATTTGCTCTTAAGACTTTTCTAAAGAAAAGTTTATAAATAAAATTGAAATGAAATACCAATAAAAAGAAAAAATTCAACTGAAAACATAAACCAGCTTTTTTATCTTTCAAACCAACTCTCAGTCAGCTAGCACACACAGAGCATTGCCTTAGCTCTCCTAAAGTTTCTCACATTTCTGGCAAAACTTCAGAATGTTTATGCCTTGGAAAAGAATGGAAAAAAAAAATCATTTGATTGTGTCATGAGTTTTGATTGGACTTACAGTTGCGCTCGTATGCCGTGTCGTGTTTGACTTGTTGCGGGAAATTGCTGAAAATGGAACGTGAGACGCCAACTTCCGACGTTAGATTCTTGACAGTGGCACCAAATTCAATTTCGCCCAAGTAGCGCATGCGAAAGATGCTCTGGTCCTCTTGCAGCTGACAAATTGCAATGAGGCGAAATTGTAGTTGGCCGCGAATTAGTCCAGGCAGTTAGTGGCCAAAGGGAAAATGGGTGCAAAAATTAAATGAGAATGAAATGACAATCAAGCTGAGCCAACGCACCGTCTTCAGAGCGTCCACGACGCCGTTCTCCTCGAAGCTGCGTATACGCAATGTGTCGCAGAGCGGACGATCCCGGTACGTGCATTGGCGCTGCAGCACGGATAGCTGTATTTGCAGCTCCTCCATGCGGGCGGCGGCCTCCTGCGACAGCTTCAATGCTCGTCCAACTGTCTCCTGCAGCATGAGCACGCGATAGATGAGCTCCGCGTTGGCTGCAACAAAATTCCATGAAAACATTATTGTAGCATATTTATTTGGGGCTAGCACTGGGCCCACCAAACACCGCTGACTTCGGCTAAATTACACATTGTGTGCGCAAATAATGCAGTTGTCCTGCGTGACATTTGTGCCGTGCCTGTGTCAACTTGTCAGCGGATGTGGTTGACGCCTGCCACCCTGAGTCGGAGTCTCCTGAGTCTCGCTCAGCTTCAAATTTCGGCAGTCGAGCATTTTATTTGCCGTTAGCTTCCGCCTAATGAAATTGGCCGCAAACAATTGCTGCACTCGACTCGCTTCTATATATAAACATTCAGATAATTGATGTGATTCTAGTTGCCTGAGTTTGCCAAGAGCCTGAAGATTAAAGCCATATAGCTGGCAGTTGGTAAGGGATATACTTTGTAGTTTGTATTCGATGAGAGAATATAAGTAATGAAAATAATCGAAAAACAAAACTCTGATTGTTGTCATAAGGATTAGACATCATTTCAATATATCTATTGCTTGCAGCTTTAATTTATATAATAAATATTTTGAATTTCTATCAAATTCCCTTTGCTTACATATAAATGATTTCATAAGACGATTCACAACAGTTTGCGATACGAGCTTTCACTTCCGTATACAATAAAAAAATAAAAAATAAAAGATTTGGGTCAAGTCCGAGTTGGACGCATTGAGGCAAACAATGGCTGTGGCGCACTTAACCAATAGACAACTCACCCAGGCTAAGTGTCGTCAATGAATCATATGCCAGTTCGAGGCCAGTGTGTGCAGATATTTCCGCTTGAATTGGCTCGCCAAGGAGAACATCCACGTCTATGGCAAAAGAAAAGAAAACAGACCGTAAATTGAGTTCACAGGCGAGTGCTAGGAGTGCGACGATGAGGAGTAAGGCTAGGGCATAGTCACTGCAATAACTCACAATGCAATGCATAAAGTTTTTAGCATAATACATGAATCGAAAACTATAAAATGTGCGCGACGTGGTTGCCCATAAAGTTGGCAAGGGAAAAGTTTGCTGCGGGGGGAGTGGGCCGCCCACTGACCTTCCAGATCTTTGACAACTCTCTCAACGGAAACATGAAAGCCATTATCCAGTTTGTGTTTGATTTGTAGATGGGTATCCTTCAGAAAGACCTCCACATCGTGCACAGCGGACTTGACCATCTCCGGCGTCATTTCGATGCGTGCCGCAAGGCGGCTGTTCGCATAAAATATGCTAAAGTCGCTCAGCCTGCAAAGTGCCATTAAATTGAGTCCGAACTCTCTTCAACTGGACAAGGAAACTTTCCCCATTGGCAAAAAAAAAACGAAAAACAAAAAAGAAAAGAAAAGAAACACCTACGTGAGCAGTATGAACACTATCCAGAGTGTGACCAGGCCGGCGCTCTTGCGGCAGCGCAGATTCTCCTCCAGCGACTCGTCGCGTATGTGCACCGATGCGTTGTGTATGAGATCGACCTCATCCTGAGTGTTGCGACGACCGCAGCACCATGCACAGGTGGCTATCAATGGCACCAGAGCCAATATGGCGAAAATACTCATCAGCGCTATGAAACCGGACTCGATTTTAATTGCCTGCGGCACAAGAAAAAACGAAGAGAATTTTTATATTTTACGCAAATTAAAGTATTGCATAAGAGCATGCCGAATATATGATATAAGCTTTGTGAAATATAAGCTGAACTTACATTCATGGTAAAGTCGACGAAGCTCACATTTTTGTGGAGCACATCGCGTATGGAATCTGCGAAAATATTAAAATTATTTATAAAATAATAAGTTTAGTACAAAATAAAATTATATATTATTATTATTAACCAATAATGCTCACTTATATATTTATTTATTATTAAACGCCTTTTCAAGATAGTTGTTCAAATTAATAATCCAGAAATCAGTTTCACATTATTAAAAACATATATATATTTATATATTTATATGGATTAAATTTAAAAAATAAATCATATTTAATATTCAAATTAGTTTATTTTTTTTGTTCAATTTAATTTTTAATTAATGCTTATATATTAATTATCTTTAGTTAGTTTTTTATTCATATTTTTCATTTTTCTTTTTTAGTTTTAATTTCATCTATAAAAAATTTTATAATTTACGTTAGATAAAAATTATTTAAAAAAATATGTTGTTTATTTCAAAAAATTTTAAATCTGCTAAAATAAATTCCAAAAATAAAAATAAACTAATTTTTTCAATTGTTAATATAATTAATATTATTTAATATTAATTATGTTTAGTTAGTTTTTTATTCATATTTATTATTTTTAGTTTTTACTATAAAAAATTGTATAATTTACTTTAGATAAAAATTATTACAAAAAAATGTTGTTTATTTTAAAAAGTTTTAAATCTGCTAAAATAAATTAAAAAAATAAAAATAAACTAAATTTTTTAATTGTTAATATAATTAATATTGTTTAATATTAATTATGTTTAGTTAGTTTTTTATTCATATATATTATTTTTATTTTTTATTTTTACTATAACAAATTTTGTAATTTAGTTTAGATAAAAATTATTACAAAAATTTTTGTTCATTTCAAAAGTTTTAAATCTGCTAAAATAAATTAAAAAATAAAAATAAAAAAAATTTTTATTTTTTATTTTTATTATAAAAGTTTTTATAATTTATGTTAGATAAAAATTATTACAAAAAATTTGAGTTTACTTCAAAAAAGTCTTAAATCTGCTAAAATAAATTAATGAAATTATTTAAAATATTTTTTAAAACTAAAATTCATTTATTTATTTTTCTTAAAACTACAAAAAAATAATTATTTATATTATGAAATTATTCGACTATTTTAAAGTTTGCATTTAGAAATTAAAAAACATATTTAATAAGCAATTGCTAAGCAATTTATAACTGAAAACTCAATTAAAATTATTCAAATAATTTATTGAATTTAGTTCCTGTATTATTTTTAGCAAAACTTTCGTATTTTATGGAATAATCTATGATTTCTGTATATATTTTTAATGCATAAAAATTCTTTCGCTTAAATTATTAAAATAACTGAAGTAATTAAAAATCAAAATTATTTTACTTATATAAATAATATATATTTAATTTTTTCGTTGTTTATTTTGGATTAATCACTTATTAAATTTGATTCAGATGATGGTTCAACGTGTGCGGGCTCCTCGTTCATATGCTGAATAATCAGCACATTTATAAGATTAGCCTCGGCCAGGGTGCGCGTATCGGTCTCGTGCAGCTCGTGTCGTGGGAACCCCGTCATGAGCAGAAAGCTATCGGAGGTGTATTGGGGACGCGCCGTGCGCAGGTATCGATAGAGATCTTCCACATGGTGGGAGGTGTTGAAACGTGCGGCGATGCGACTGCCATTGGAGAGACGAAACTGTATGGTGGTCGTTGCAGTCTGTGCGTTTAGCTGCAGCGTATGCTGGGCGTCCTCTTCGTGGCGCTGCTGGCGCTCCTCTGTCGACAGAAGCTGGCTTGGTTGTGTGCCTAGATCAATGTTTGGCGTCGGGCTGGATAGTGGTCGGCCGGAGCCCATGAACTGTTTGCGTGATAGCTCGCGATACGATTCATTGGTGCGATCTCTTACATTCAGCTCAATGCGCTGGCCAAGCTCCTGCATCTCGTCCGGGAAATCGCCGCGCATGATGGCGCGCAAGAAGCGCTCGTTCTCAGGCACGTCGTAGGATCGCAGCGAGCCATTGTCCAGCGAGAAACCCTCGGACCAGAGATGCAACACCACAACTGTTCGCATATGCTGCTCCAGATCCGAGTCTGAGTCCGAGTCTAAGGCTGACTGATTGTCGCGCGACGGCGGCGGAATGATGGGATGAGCGCTGCCCAAACGTACGCCATGGCCCCAAGCGCGCAGACTGCGATCGCTGTCGGCTGTGGTCAGCGCCGGTGTCGAGTCATCGATGACTACACGCTTCGACTGCGTTTTGGCATTTGGCGCTGGCATGGAGCTATCGGAGGCGCCGGCAAAGTATGCCTCAGCCTCATCCGTGGGTCGCGTCTGATGACTCAGCATGCTCTGCAGTGAGTGGAATTCATGGACTGGTATCGTTTGGCTGCTGCGCTGCTTAGCATTGTCGTTTTCGTATTTGACACTCGCCTCATCCAGGGCCCAGTTGTTGTCTGCCAGATACTGACGTGCTACCGACTCCTGTACATCGTGTTTTCTCATAAAGCTTTCCAGCTTTTGCTCATCGGACATCTGCGCCTAGCCAACTGGGCTCTTTCAATTCGTTGACCAATTTTGTTGATAAACAATTTTCTTTAATTCATATTGTATGTATTTTTTTACTTATTTATTTTCTAGCCAGCTTACTCCAAGCTGACTTTGCTACAATTATTGTGCTAGTCGACACGATGACTAGCATATTTGATAAGAACTTCCCAACCAACCTAGCGACCTCCGACCTACTCGCAATCACGGACTGCGGACACAAATTCGTGTAGTACACGGCGTAATGTTTGTACGACTAAGAGCCATAAAACATACGCCAACTGAATTTAATGTCATAATTTAATCCAATGTCGCACAGCGTACAGCAATGCGCCGAGCTCTGACCATGAAAATCATTCACAATGTGCATGAGGATGAAGGCGTATAAAGTGCTCTTAGATACTATTCTGGTTGAAGTGAAATGAGTTAGAATTTTGCATGAATGCATCCAAAGGACAATTGAGTTATACATTCGGAAAATGAGTTCACAAATATTATGAGAATTAATAAATAATTTTTATAAATATACAAATATATCTAAGAAGATGTCTTATTAGAAATTATCTCTAATAGCTTATAATAATTTCTTTGTGTTTAGTGATATTAAATAAATTGGTATAAATATGGAAAAATATTTAATAAATTTGTAAATATTTTTTTTGTTATGCATAAATATATCTGCATATAGTTTTCACTATGAAAAAACTTTCTGCATATATATTTAATTTTCTAAATTTTGTATTTAATTATTTACTATGCATTTAATAAATATTTTTAGTGTAAATGATTTTAGCGCGTAAGCAGAGCGCAGTTCGCCATTTAATTCCTTGGCAGACACAACGAGATATCACACACGCACACACACACACACACACACTCTCTCACACACAGAAACATAGATATAGAAAAGACGAAAAAAAAAATAAGAGAAATATATATATATCTAGCCCTGAACCTTTGCCCAGCTTCACCCAACAAACTTACCGAGCGGCAATTCTTCGGGCGTGATAAGCGATAAAAATTCACTAACGTAGGTGAATATAAATGGTCCCGGCGCAATGTCCATGCCTGGTATGCTGTATGTAAAAAATGTGGACGTTGTTGTTGTTGTTGCTGTCGTTGCTGTTGCCTCAATTGTTGTTGGCGAAATTGTTGTAGCTGTGCCACTGGACATTGCGGCGGCCAGCGCTGTTGTTGCTGTTGACGAGAACATAATTGTTGTTGCGGCTGGCGTTGGCAGTGTTAGATTACGTATACGTAGGTCCATCTTTGACCGCCTCGCCTTGCCTCCGTGTGTGACCGCAGATCCCTATGAGTGTTTGCCACTGAAATGAAGAAGAGGACAATGAATGCCTGGTAGCCCAACAAGAATGGACAACATTCATGGACACACACACACACACTCTCAGTGAGTTGAGTTGGCGGTTGGGGTATGTTGTAAAATATTTTTGGAATTTTGTGTTCCAATTATGTATTCATATTTATATCCCAAACCAGCCGCTAGTAACTCACACGGCTTATATGCCACACACAGGAATATAAATGAATAATTATTACGCTCATAGGATATTTTCACATATTTTTTCTTCGAAATTAATTTATAACTAAAGTTCTTTATGCAATTTAATAAACTGAGCAGCAAGATAAGGAATTTCTGCATAGCATAAGATTTGATAAGGGATGCTTAAATATGAATTTAGAAAAAAGACATGAAGTAGACTGAGGAATCATCAACCTAGATACAGATAGAGATAGAGATAGAGATAGAGATAGAGATAGAGATAGAGATAGAGATAGAGATACAGATACAGATACAGATACAGATACAGATACAGATACAGATACAGATACAGATACAGATACAGATACAGATACAGATACAGATACAGATACAGATACAGATACAGATACAGATACAGATACAGATACAGATACAGATACAGATACAGATACAGATACAGATACAGATACAGATACAGATACAGATACAGATACAGATACAGATACAGATACAGATACAGATACAGATACAGATACAGATACAGATACAGATACAGATACAGATACAGATACAGATACAGATACAGATACAGATACAGATACAGATACAGATACAGATACAGATACAGATACAGATACAGATACAGATACAGATACAGATACAGATACAGATACAGATACAGATACAGATACAGATACAGATACAGATACAGATACAGATACAGATACAGATACAGATACAGATACAGATACAGATACAGATACAGATACAGATACAGATACAGATACAGATACAGATACAGATACAGATACAGATACAGATACAGATACAGATACAGATACAGATACAGATACAGATACAGATACAGATACAGATACAGATACAGATGCAGATGCAGATACATTTATTTATATTTATCAGGAATTGATTTTAATTAGTTTAATTTTATCTTTTCTTTTATGCATTCATTTGAAGCCATCTTAAAGCAAACACTTTAACGCTCTAACATCTTGCATTGAATAGGCTTAATTCGCTCAATTGCCCGCCTTGACCAAGTTCGCATTTCATTTAACATTTCAACTATTTTTATGTTTTGTTTTTTTTTTTCTGTTTGTTCGGCATTCGCACTGCGTTCCAAGGTGCTGTCCCAAATTTAGTTTGAAACGTATTCACGGCACGACGCCAAGTATTGTCCCTGAATTTTTGGCGCCTTGAATTGAATTTTTGCACTCGTCGTTAATTCTATTAATTTCATTTTTCATTTATTTTTGTGTCCCCTTTGTTGTTCTTTGGTCTTTCAATTGCTGTCAACATCGCATTTGCTGACTTTCACTGCCTGCAACATATGTATGTGTGTATATATGTATTCTATATCTATATATTGTAGTGTTTTATTCACGTATTGTTTTGGCTGTTATCCGCTGTCTGTTGTCTGTTGTCTGCTGTGTGCTGTCTGCTGTGAGTGCGGCAACCCCGAAGCCCCTCAATGACCGCTCGGCAACTCTTTTACAATTTCCTTGACAATATATGCTGCAGTCGTGCTGGCCAATGGCCATACTAATTGCTCTCCACTGGGATTTGCACTGCTCGGAATTAGAGCAAACCAATACGAGCGAAACTTAAATAGTCTTGAGCTCGAAAGTGGGTCATTAAAATGCGATACCCCAAGGCAGGGCATGGGTACTAGAGGCTGAACTCACGTATACGCTCAGTTTGCCAGCTCTATCTCACTCTCACTCGCTCTCTCTTTCTCTCTCTCTGTTGCTTTCTCTGCCTGCGATTATGTGAGCTCAATGGACACAAGTCAAGGCGTTCAAATTGCTAGCCAAGCTCTTCTGAAGGCAACTCGATATGCAACGCGCTGAAAGGTGGACATGCTCTAGTCATTGTTGCTGCTGCTCTTTGCTGTTATTGCATTTGTTGTTAGCATATTAGTTAAAGCCGTTTTATGATAAGTACTGGCTGTGTGGCATGAGGTGACAAAGTTCATGCCTGAGGTTAGAATGAAGCTGAAATAACTTCACATGTGCTTAGGCTTAGGCTCTACCAATTGCTTAACTCCATTGAAATTAACATGTATGCGATACAGTTTGTATGCATAAGCCAAGTAAATAGGTTTATGTGTGTGTCTGTATAGATATTTACGGCCATGTGAAGCTTATGTGTGCATTAATTATATCATAAATTAAATGGAAAATAATATGCAATATTGTTTGAATTTATAATTACTTTTGTTGTATTTATTGAAGTGGAAAAACAGAGTTATTATAACAGAGTTATAATAACAGAATAGAATGAATTTTAGATAATGTCTTGCTCAGTTGCTATTGATCTGAAGGAGCGTTAGGAATATTTTGCAGTTTCTTAGAGCTGAGCTTTAAGTATTATATCAAATTATGGGAAAATAATTAACAGCTTTGTGATTATGTACATTGAATACTGTTAAATTAATTATTTGTTTTAGTCTCTGTAATAACATAAGACTTAAGTTTTTTTTACTTGATTTATGCAGAAGAGTAATGTGAATTAGATTCGTTTCCAAATGTGACTAACCTATCTGATCTAACTCGCATGATAACCCACGTGATAATAAGAAAAATAATAATGAGTCTTAATGAGTCTTCTATTTAACGTATTTTTGTCTGCGAGATATCAATTAGATTTGTCATTCTTTTATATATGTATATAAAAACATATATATTTATGTATTTTTATACTCTGTTCCCAAAGCGAAAAAGAGTATATTGGGTTTGCAATGTCCGTCTACTCGTGTATGCTCTCGAATTATAAAGTGGCACTAGGGGCGTGGCAAATTGGAAAACTCTTCCGCTCATAGGCCAGTAACTCTACAAGATGATGAGCTACAACAAATTTTAAAATTTGCAGCTATGTGAATATTAATTATTAAAATTTTATATATAATTATATTAATTAATTTTATATTCAATTATATTAATTATAATAATTATTATAATTTTATATATAATAATTATGTTAACTATAATAGACATCAAAATTGTTTTAAGAAAAATAAATAAGTAAAATAATACTAAAAATTTACATTAAAAAAATAAATTTTAATTTTTAGTTTTATTTTTTTTTTTATTAAAAAAAATAAATTTTAATTTTTAATTTTTATTTACTTATTTATTTTTCTTAAAACAATTTGTATGTCTTTTATAGTTAACATAATTATTATAATTAATATAATTGTAAAATTATAATAATTATTATAATTAATATAATTGTATATAAAATTATAATAATTAATATACACATAGCTGCAAATCATAAAATTTGTTGTTTAACTTTGCAACATACACATTGAATATAAATAAGAAAAAATAGTTTTGAATTCTAATTTTATAAAATAATAAAATAAAATAAACATGAGAGCAAAATTGACTTATCTAACTAATAGGACAGGCTTATTAAGAATACTATCTTAACAAGCCTGCACAATTATTCGTGCATAAAATAAATCCATATGAATTTCTATAATAATGAATTTTATATAAATATATGTAATTATTAATTATTTATTTCTAATATAGATATAGATATTTTAATTATTATTTATTTATTTAAAATTTATATTTATATAAATATTTATTATTTTTTATTTACTATTATTTTCTTTGCATTAATTATTGAATTAATGAAATTTAATTGAAATTGTGTCTATTATTTGCACATGCTTTTGCTGTGTTTGCTCGTCAAACTAGGCGCATCAATGTGTTAATGAGTGTTTGAATGCGCGTCGGAATGTTGAGTGTGAATGCAAAACGGAGTCAACGATTTTGAGTTGCCTTCCGCTCCAGTTCATGGCAATGCGCATTGACTTACTAATTAATAAATTATATGCTAAATCAACTTACCTCGTTTGTGTGCTGTAATTGATTGATTTCGCAGGGTGGCTCTGTCACTCTCTCTCTCTCTCTCTCTCTCTCTCTCTCACTCTCTGTGTCTCTGTCTCTTACTTTGCGTCTCTTTCACTATTTTTGTACATTTAGGTTGGCTGTTAAACGTTTAGAATTCCATTTTGTAGTTGTTGTTTAGCAAAAACTCATTAAAATGTAAATTCCAGCAATTTGTTGGCGATTCATTCGTTTTGCGCGTTTATTTTATAAATTGGTGCGAACACATCGTAAATAAAATAACTGCATCGATTATAGAAGTAAACATATTTGCTGGCATATGCAGAATATTCCTTGTTCCGTGTTTGACTATTCACAAAATTGCATATTTTATTGCAGTTCAGGCATTTTTTTTTATTGATTTATTTTCTAATTTCTTTTAGATGTCAGCATTTTGCATGGTCACTGAAATTATGATTAATTTTTACTTTTTAATGCGAATAATCAAGTATCCTGCGACATGCAGGATATATATATAGTATAGTATAATAATATATATCTATTATATATATTTTTTTAAATATATTTTTTATTGACTGGCACAAAGCTCGACACGTTTTACAATTTGAAGCGCCCTCACAAGACTGAACTGCAAATGGCCCGAAGCCCAAATAATCGCCAAAGAAAACTTAGAAATTCTCTTTATTTTATTTTGTGGCAACAGGCAGCAGACAAAACCCGGCTAAAGCGTGTGGTATGATTGTCCATAAACAGTGGTGAATTCCATTCTTTCACTTCGCCTTACCCAATCAGCACGTGTATGTGGAATCTGAGCTAGTAGCGGGCAGGCAGAGTGTCGAATGGTATGGAGTTGTTTTTTGTGAAGAGTGTGAAAATCTATCCAAAGGGCAGTCAGTGGGAAATAATAAGAGAAATTTATATTTATTTACAATTAGTATAAATAATATATATTTTTAATTATATTTATTTGCTAGAAAATTGAATAGTAAATTGAGATTTATTAAATAAAAAATAATAATGCAACTAAAATTTATAATTTTAACAAAAATTAATAGAAATAAACAAAATTTAAAAATAAAATAAAATAAAATTTTAAATAAATAAAATAAATAAAGTTAAAAAAAAATTTAGATTTTTTAAATAAATAATAATAATGCAACTAAAATTTATAATATTAATAAAAATTAATAGAAATAAACAAAATTTAAAAATAAAATAAAATAAAATTTTAAATAAATAAAATAAATAAAGTTCAAAAACTTGTGCACCGCGCAGCTGAATTGTGAAATAAAAATGATAAGAAAAAAAATATAATTATTAAATAATAAGTAACAAACTTAGCTCGACTATTTAGCATATTAGTTAAAGTGTTTAACTTTTTTTATTTATATTTATTTATATTTATTTGCTTGAAAATTGAATAGTAAATTGAAATTTATTAAATAAGCTTTGTTGCATTTAGAAGAATATACTAATGCAACTAAATTTGATAATTTTAACATAAATTGATAGAAATAAATGAAATTAAAAAAAATTAAAAAAAAAAAATAGTAATAATAAAGTAAAATTAAAAATAAATAAAACAAATAAACTTCGGAAAATTTTGCATTTTTGTTAAATAAAAATTATAAGAAATAAATATAATTAATAAAATAATAAGCAACAAACTTAGCTAGACTATTTTGCATATTAGTTAAAGTCTTTCAGCTTTTTGCACCACTTTGAGCTCGCTAAATGATTTAAAAAGTAGTGGGAAAATTGATGACTTTTTTAGTAATATTTATGAAGTGCTCACGTTTGGGACTTTGCATAAAGCGCTCGAAGATTTTGTTTTTAAAGTGGCATCAGCGCCAAGCCAGACAAAGTTTTTGCCACGCATTCCACTGACAATCTCTGCGAGGGGCTTCGGATGGGGCCACAGGATGGTTATTCCACTTCTGTATGCCTCTACGTCTCTCTCTCTATGTCTATCTCTGTGTCTTTTCTAACATATTGTCACAGGCTCACAGCGTGTGGCGACGAGTATAGCAGCGTTGAGGCTCGGCGCATGCAATGCCTTTCAAAGGCTAAAATTCAATTTTCCTTTGATTTATGCATTTTGTGTGTTCGAATTTGCACGGCAGCCCCAAGCCAACCACACAACTTCACAAGCCGTTCAAATTTCAACTTAAATTCTGAAATTCTATCAAACTGAAACTTGACAACATCTATACTTCCAGTGGCAGTTGCAGTTGCCATTGCAGTCTGCACTCACATAAAACTTGCTTAGCAAATACTTCAGCATTGAGACAATTTCATTTACTGCTTCAAGTCTCGACTGTATTATTCTGTATTGATAGCTGATTCGGTTCGAATATTCTGTTTGGATGTTGTGTGCAGCATACAGGCAACTGCAAATTAATTAATTAATAATCTGATTTGGTTACTGAAGCAGATTAACATTTGCATCAGCTTCTACAGTTTGCCATTTAAGCTGAAAGCTTTTCACGACCTTTCATCATTCACACGGCTAAAGATTAAGCTCGAATGGAAAACAAAGAAATGTATAGAACGATTAAGACAAGGTAATTCAATAAGCTGCTTTTCAGCACTATGGATCTGAGAGTCAGATAATTATGAGAGCTCAAAAGAACCTTTGCTTCTCTATGCGATTTGCTATAATTAAAGTTTAACCAATTTGGTGTTACATGAAAAGTTAACCCTAATTTAATTTCCCAACACATTTCTGTATGCAATTAGGCTAAGTATATGGAGCAATGTCCCCGAGTAGCAAGTGTGACATCCTGCGGGATTGCTGGCTTGTGGACGCACCCATTTGTGTGCTGGCTATAAAACAGCAACTGACAATGCCGCGCAGCTTAGTTGAGGCAGCGTCGTGCGTGGATACGCATTTGGAATATGGCTGCAATAGAAGCGCAAGAGGAGAAGCCCAGCTCCGTGCTGCCGGGGCCAGAGCTATTGACTCTACCCAACTTTGACTTTCAACGTGCCAGCATCACTTCGGCAGCGCTAAGTGATGTGCCCAGTGATGTGATTATCAAATCCCGGATCAGATATGGCAGTCGTCTGTCCGCCTGCAAGGGCCTGCTGCTGGAGTACTCGAAGAGCACCACCATCCATGGCATACGCTACATATTCGAGGTGCATCGCCCCATATACGAGAAGTGTGTGCGCGTGTCCTTAGCTGTTGTCCCGTTTCACGCTCAAAGTTTTTCCCCAGATTATACTGGCTGGTGCTGACCTGCACTTCAGTGTATTTTGCGGCATCTCTCATTTGGGCCACCTACCTGAAATGGCAGGATTCGCCGGTCATCCTGGGCTTTGACGAGACCCTGGTGCCAGTGCACAAGATACCCTTCCCGACAATTACCATATGCCCGGAAATTAAAATGGAACGCAATGTTTTCGATTATGCCAATATCTCTGAGAAGATCGGGCAGGAATTCAAAGAAGGCAGTAATATCTCCAGCATAGACGAAGAAGAGTTAAGTATTGAACTGGATTTTATTATAATATTATTGATGTTGATAATAGCTGAAAGCTTATATTGAAGCCGAATATACTCAGCTGTTTTTTGAATTATTTGAGAAGACTTCTTCTCAGGCTTCAGGCTTCACCCTTCAGCATATCCAGAAAATGATCAAATCATATTAGTTTCATGTACATCATAAATTTTCATTCATAGTTTGGAACGTCTGGCAGCCACCATGCACATTTGCGACACGGATGTGGCTTCGCGATTTGCGCCGATTCTATCGGCGCTGCATAGCCAGCAGACGCAGAGTGTGACCGAGACATTGGTGGATTTGAGCATATCGAAGAACGAGACGGGTCCGTTTTGTCGCTGGAATGGACGGTTCTACTTTTGCGACAAACTGTTTGACTTTGTGGCCACCGATGAGGGCATTTGCTATCAATTTAATGGTATGCGTCCCAAGGATATCTATCGCGATGAGCGTTTCATTAGCTATGTGGATCCAGACGTAGTCGATTTTCAAAACTATTTCGACGTCGGTTTGCCTAGATTAAATGAAATTCGAGGCAACTGGTCGCTGTCGACGGGCTTTGTGGATCAGGGCCAGAACTCGTATCCGCAGCGCACTGTGGCCTCATCGGTAAGCAAGGGTTTCTTTGCCTTCCTGCAGGGCCTGGAGCACAACTACGACTACGATTGCCGCAGCTTTAAGCAGGGCTATAAGGTACATTACTCTGGCTGGTGTGTGTGTGGGTGTGTGTGTGTGTTGCTAACGCCTATTGCCACTTTTCCCTTTCAGGTATTTCTCAACTCTCCAGAGAGCGTGCCAGTCACATCCAACAATTATATTCTGGTGCCTCATGGCCATGAAGTCATGGTTAGCGTGTTGCCCAACTATGTCGTGTCCACGGATAATTTGCATGAAATTACACCTGAAAAGTGAGCACATCAGAGACACCTAACATACATATACATATACATATACATATACATATACATATACATATACATATACATATACATATACATATACATATACATATACATATACATATACATATATATTTATATAACTAACTTTTGTATATATTTTTATTTTATTATTTTAATTTTTTTTTTTTTTTTTACCCAAACTGTGAATCTATTTAATTTTCATAACATCTCAAAGATAACAGCTCATACCGATTTTTTATATGTTAAGCGTATGCGCTTCACATTCATAACATTTACATAACATTTATCTCAAAGATAACAGCTCATACCGATTTTTTAACATACGCTTTACATTCATAACATTTACATAACATTTAACTCAAAGATAACAGCTCATACCGATTTTTTAACATACGCTTCACATTCATAACATTTGCATGTACACAACATGTTAACACTTAACATATTTAATGACCTTAATATTTACATCTTCTATCTTTATATGTTTTATAACATTTAACAGACGTCAGTGCTTCTTCGATGATGAACGCCATCTCAGGTTTTTCCGCAGCTATTCGCAGAGCAATTGCCAGACCGAGTGCTTGGCCAACTTTACAATGACAAAGTGTGGCTGTGTCAAGTTTTGGATGCCCAGTGCGTGACTATATATATCATCAATCTCCTATATCATCAAACCTAGCTCTGTTTCTTCGCATTGCAGAGCCCCTGGATGTGCCAGTCTGTGGACTAGACCAGATCGCTTGCTATACTGCCGCACAGGATGAGCTTTATACTATATTGCAAAATCAGACAATACATCAGAGCGTCGATCCCAATATGAAGGTTCTGTGCAACTGCATGCCCGCCTGCACCTCTTTGGAATATAACTTTGAGATCTCGCGCGCTTACTATAACCTGGAGAAAACATTAGTCGCTTTTCGTGAGGTGTACGAGCACAGCGAGTACGTAACCATTTCTTAAGTATATCGGGTATGAATACATATATATTTATTACTTATTGCTGCAGTGCGATTGGTTCTCGTTTGACCGTCTACTTCAAGGAGCATCAGTTTACGGCCATCAAGCGCACAGTTCTCTTTGGCGTCTCCACGTTGATATCGAATTGTGGCGGCATTTTTGGCTTATTTATGGGCATATCCAGCCTCAGTTTCATTGAGCTTGTCTACTTCTTCTCCATGCGCATCTGCGGCAGCTGCAGACAGCGGCGCAAGCGCAAAGCCGTGACTTTCCCAAAGGAACAGGACGAAGTACCCATTGACCCGTGATGACGATGATGATGAATGTGATGATGATGAGGATATATGATTGAGTGTGTGTTTATTTTTCTTAAAAGTCTCTTACAAATCAAATTTTATGAACTATATAATGGAATAATATATATTTAATAATTGAAATTAATTTGATTTTTTTAAATTGAAATAATTAAAACAAAAGATAAAAAAGTATTTACTTAAAGATTTTTAAAAATTAAATATACTTTGTAAGTTGGTTTGCAGCATATTATTAAATATAATAAAATAATAAAAAATAATAAATAAATAAATAAATAGATTAATAAATAAATAAATAAATAAATAAATAAATAAATAAATAAATAAATAAATAAATAAATAAATAAATAAATAAATAAATAAATAAATAAATAAATAAATAAATAAATAAATAAATAAATAAATAAATAAATAAATAAATAAATAAATAAATAAATAAATAAATAAATAAATAAATAAATAAATAAATAAATCAATAAATCAATAAATCAATAAATAAATAAATAAATAAATAAATAAATAAATAAATAAATAAATAAATAAATAAATAAATAAATATCTAAATAAATAAATAAATAAATAAATAAATAAATAAATAAATAAATAAATAAATAAATAAATAAATAAATAAATAAATAAATAAATAAATAAATAAATAAATAAATAAATAAATAAATAAATAAATAAATAAATAAATAGATAAATAGATAAATAATAAAAAAATATTTATTTTTGAAGAATATTCTAAGCATTAATATATGTTTTTCTAGAATCATCGAACTTTATATTGAAAAAACTCGCTTAACGGAATTCCTTTGAGCATGCTCTTGCTATTATTGCAACGCTTATCTATATACAAGTTATCTTCTAGCTGAAAATCGATATGCTTCTGCTTAGTACATACTAACTACATAGTTGACTGGGATGCTAGCTATGGGCAGCCAAAGCGAGACTCTTGCTTTAGGTTGGCAGTCAGCTTTGATGGTTAAAAAAAAAAGTCGAGTATGTGGCAAATGCTAAACAGTGGGGAGAATTTGTTATTTGTTTATTTGTAGTGGGGGGTTTTTTTTTTTCTTTGTTTTTATTAAATTCCTGCAACAATGTGGAAATAGCAAATAGTTGACAGGCTTTGGAATCGTGCATGGGACAGAAATAATGCAATTTTGTGGCTACGCAAATTGAATTCACATTGTTGCGAGGCAAATTTAATGAAACGATGACGACAGCAACTATGAAAACATAAACAAAGAGCAAAACCAGAAACCGTAACCGAATGCCAGACCAGAGAGAGAAATACCCCAAAAACCAGAGTACCAGGGCTACAAAATTAAAGTCCCGCTAATGAGCAAGGACAAAGCCGAAAGAGTGCGGAATTGTGGCAATGGCAACAGCGATGGGGAGGAGGCAGGGCAGGCAGGCAGCCAGCCGCAGGCATTGCCCAAAAGTGATTTTGGTCAAAGTTATAGAGGGGTTTTCCGTTTTCCGCTTTTCCGCTTTTCCGCTTTTGCCATTTGCCAGCAGCAGCTGCATCCATCCGATATGCGCCCAACACAAAATGAACATAAAAGTCACGTTCCGGATGGTCAGCATGCAAAGGCCAAAAAGTCTGGCTACAAATGAAGCCGCATTCACCCACACCCACACACACACACACACACACACACCCACACACACACACTCACGCGCACACCCAGCCATCCACACACACATAGTTAAGTGTGCGCATTTGTGTGTAAATTAAGCACTCAAGTGTTGCCAAGGGCATGCGAAATAATATAAACTTTCCTCCTATTAAGCATATGCAGAAATGTAAAATAAAATAAAAATTATTCACAAATAATCGTTGCGTCAATCAGTGTGAACAATGCGAGAGCTGCTGCAAGTGCTCAGCTTTCAATCAAGTTTAACTATTTGAAATTGATTTTAAATCGTACGATGTGAAATGAACATCTACATGAATACTTTAATTTATAATGCAACTTACTGTTCAGTTCTTGATAAAAGTTTCAATAATGTGTAATATAATATTAATAATAATATAAATATTATACTTATTTTGCCTCTGTTGCTGCCTCTGAATCTGCCATTGGCTGAGGCTTATACTCAGACTCAGCATCAGCCTCTGCTTTTGCCTCTGTTGATGCCTCTGCTGCTGCCTCAGAATCTGCCATTGGCTGAGGCTTATACTCAGACTCAGCTTCAGCCTCTGCTGATGCCCGTGGCTCAGTCTTGGACTCAGACTCAGATTTTGCCTCTGCTGCTGCCTCTGCATCTGCCATTGGTTGAGGCTTGGACTCAGACTCAGCTTCAGCCTCTGCTGATGCCCGTGGCTCAGTCTTGGTCTCAGACTCAGATTTTGCCTCTGCTGCTGCCTCTGAATCTGCCATTGGCTGAGGCTTGGACTCAGACTCAGCTTCAGCCTCTGCTGATGCCCGCTTGGCTCAGTCTTGGACTCAGACTCAGATCAGCCTCTGCCTCTGCCTCTGCTGCCTCTGAATCTGCCATTGGCTGAGGCTTGGACTCAGACTCAGCTTCAGCCTCTGCTTGCCTGGCTCGTCTTGGACTCAGACTCAGCTGCAGCCTCTGCTGATGCCCGTGGCTGAGGCTCGGACTCAGACTCAGCTTCAGCCTCTGCTTCTGCCTCTGCTGCTGCCTCAGAATCTGCTATTGGCTGAGGCTTGGACTCAGACTCAGCTTCAGCCTCTGCTGATGCCCGTGGCTCAGTCTTGGACTCAGACTCAGCTTCAGCCTCTGCTTCTGCCTCTGCTGCCTCTCGAATCTGCCATTGGCTGAGGCTTGGACTCAGACTCAGCTTCAGCCTCTGCTGCTGCCTCGTGACTTCTGCCTCTGCTGCCTCTGAATCTGCCATTGGGCATGGACTCAGACTCAGCTTCAGCCTCTGCTGATGCCCGTGGCTCAGTCTTGGACTCAGACTCAGCTTCAGCCTCTGCTGATGCCCGTGGCTCAGTCTTGGACTCAGACTCAGCTTGAGCCTCTGCTACTGCCTCTGCTGCCTCAGAATCTGTAATTGGCTGAGGCTTGGACTCAGACTCAGCTTCAGCCTCTGCTGATGCCCGTGGCTCAGTCTTGGACTCAGACTCAGATTTCAGCCTCTGCTTCTGCCTCTGCTGCCTCTGAATCTGCCATTGGCTGAGGCTTGGACTCAGACTCAGCTTCAGCCTCTGCTTCTGCCTCTGCTGCTGCCTCTGCTGCCTCTGAATCTGCCATTGGCTGAGGCTTGGACTCAGACTCAGCTTCAGCCTCTGCTGATGCCCGTGGCTCAGTCTTGGACTCAGACTCAGACCTCTGCATTGCCTCTGCTGTCTGAATCTGCCCTTGGCTCAGTCTTGGACTCAGACTCAGCTTCAGCCTCTGCTGATGCCCGTGGCTCAGTCTCGGACTCAGACTCAGATTTTGCCTCTGCTTCTGTCTCTGCTGCTGCCTCAGAATCTGCCATTGGCTGAGGCTTGGACTCAGACTCAGCTTCATCCTCTGCTGCTGCCTCTGCTGCCTCTGAATCTACCATTGGCTGAGGCTTGGACTCAGACTCAGCTTCAGCCTCTGCTGATGCCCGTGGCTCAGTCTTGGACTCAGACTCAGCTTCAGCCTCTGCTTCTGCCTCTGCTGCCTCTGAATCTGCCATTGGCTGAGGCTTGAACTCAGACTCAGCTTCAGCCTCTGCTGATGCCCGTGGCTCAGTCTTGGACTCAGACTCAACTTCAGCCTCTGCTGATGCACGTGGCTCAGTCGTGGACTCAGACTCAGCTTCAGCCTCTGCTGCCTCAGAATCTGTCATTGGCTGAGGCTTGGACTCAGACTCAGCTTCATCCTCAGCTTCATCCTCTGCTGCTGCCTCTGCTGCCTCTGAATCTACATTAGTTGAGGCTTGGACTCAGACTCAGCTTCAGCCTCTGCTGATGCCCGTGGCTCAGTCTTGGACTCAGACTCAGCTTCAGCCTCTGCTGATGCCCGTGGCTCAGTCGTGGACTCAGACTCAGATTTTGCCTCTGCTTCTGTCTCTTCTGCTGCCTCAGAATCTGCCATTGGCTGAGGCTTGGACTCAGACTCAGCTTCATCCTCAGCATCATCCTCTGCTGCTGCCTCTGCTGCCTCTGAATCTGCCATTGGCTGAGGCTTGGACTCAGACTCAGCTTCAGCCTCTGCTGATGCCCGTGGCTCAGTCTTGGACTCAGACTCAGCTTCAGCCTCTGCTGATGCCCGTGGCTCAGTCTTGGACTCAGACTCAGCTTCAGCCTCTGCTGATGCCCGTGGCTCAGTCGTGGACTCAGGCTCAGCTTCAGCCTCTGCTGCTGCCTCTGCTGATGCCTCTGCTTCTGCCTCTGCTGCCTCTGAATCTGCCATTGGCTGAGGCTTGGACTCAGACTCAGCTTCAGCCTCTGCTGATGCCCGTGGCTCAGTCTTGGACTCAGACTCAGATTTTGCCTCTGCTGATGCCCGTGGCTCAGTCTTGGACTCAGACTCAGCTTCAGCCTCTGCTGATGCCCGTGGCTCAGTCTTGGACTCAGACTCAGCTTCAGCCTCTGCTGATGCCCGTGGCTCAGTCTTGGACTCAGGCTCAGCTTCAGCCTCTGCTGCTGCCTCTGCTGATGCCTCTGCTGCTGCCTCTGCTGCCTCTGAATCTACCATTGGTTGAGGCTTGGACTCAGACTCAGCTTCAGCCTCTGCTGATGCCCGTGGCTCAGTCTTGGACTCAGACTCAGCTTCAGCCTCTGCTGATGCCCGTGGCTCAGTCTTGGACTCAGACTCAGCTTCAGCCTCTGCTGATGCCCGTGGCTCAGTCGTGGACTCAGGCTCAGCTTCAGCCTCTGCTGCTGCCTCTGCTGATGCCTCTGCTTCTGCCTCTGCTGCCTCTGAATCTGCCATTGGCTGAGGCTTGGACTCAGATTCAGCTTCAGCCTCTGCTGATGCCCGTGGCTCAGTCTTGGACTCAGACTCAGATTTTGCCTCTGCTGATGCCCGTGGCTCAGTCTTGGACTCAGACTCAGCTTCAGCCTCTGCTAATGCCCGTGGCTCAGTCTGGGACTCAGACTCAGCTTCAGCCTCTGCTGATGCCCGTGGCTCAGTCTTGGACTCAGACTCAGCTTCAGCCTCTGCTGATGCCCGTGGCTCAGTCGTGGACTCAGACTCAGATTTTGCCTCTGCTTCTGTCTCTTCTGCTGCCTCAGAATCTGCCATTGGCTGAGGCTTGGACTCAGACTCAGCTTCATCCTCAGCTTCATCCTCTGCTGCTGCCTCTGCTGCCTCTGAATCTACCATTGGTTGAGGCTTGGACTCAGACTCAGCTTCAGCCTCTGCTGATGCCCGTGGCTCAGTCTTGGACTCAGACTCAGCTTCAGCCTCTGCTGATGCCCGTGGCTCAGTCTTGGACTCAGACTCAGCTTCAGCCTCTGCTGATGCCCGTGGCTCAGTCGTGGACTCAGGCTCAGCTTCAGCCTCTGCTGCTGCCTCTGCTGATGCCTCTGCTTCTGCCTCTGCTGCCTCTGAATCTGCCATTGGCTGAGGCTTGGACTCAGACTCAGCTTCAGCCTCTGCTTCTGCCTCTGCTGCCTCTGAATCTCCCATTGACTGAGGCTTGGACTCAGACTCAGCTTCAGCCTCTGCTTCTGCCTCTGCTGCCTCTGAATCTGCCATTGGCTGAGGCTTGGACTCAGACTCAGCTTCAGCCTCTGCTGATGCCCGTGGCTCAGTCTTGGACTCAGACTCAGCTTCAGCCTCTGCTTCTGCCTCTGCTGCCTCTGAATCCGCCATTGGCTGAGGCTTGGACTCAGACTCAGCTTCAGCCTCTGCTGCTGCCTCTGCTTCTGCCTCTGCTGCCTCTGAATCTGCCATTGGCTCAGGCTTGGACTCAGACTCAGCTTCAGCCTCTGCTGATGCCCGTGGCTCAGTCTTGGACTCAGACTCAGCTTCAGCCTCTGCTGATGCCCGTGGCTCAGTCTTGGACTCAGACTCAGCTTGAGCCTCTGCTACTGCCTCTGCTGCCTCAGAATCTGTAATTGGCTGAGGCTTGGACTCAGACTCAGCTTCAGCCTCTGCTGATGCCCGTGGCTCAGTCTTGGACTCAGACTCAGCTTCAGCCTCTGCTTCTGCCTCTGCTGCCTCTGAATCTGCCATTGGCTGAGGCTTGAACTCAGACTCAGCTTCAGCCTCTGCTGATGCCCGTGGCTCAGTCTTGGACTCAGACTCAGCTTTAGCCTCTGTTGATGCCCGTGGCTCAGTCGTGGACTCAGACTCAGCTTCAGCCTCTGCTGCTGCCTCTGCTTCTGCCTCTGCTGTCTCTGAATCTGCCATTGGCTGAGGCTTGGACTCAGACTCAACTTCAGCCTCTGCTGATGCCCGTGGCTCAGTCTTGGACTCAGACTCAGCTTCAGCCTCTGCTGATGCCCGTGGCTCAGTCTTGGACTCAGACTCAGCTTCAGCCTCTGCTGCTGCCTCTGCTGCCTTTGAATCTGCCATTGGCTGAGGCTTGGACTCAGACTCAGCTTCAGCCTCTGCTGATGCCCGTGGCTCAGTCGTGGACTCAGACTCAGCTTCAGCCTCTGCTGCTGCCTCTGCTTCTGCCTCTGCTGCCTCTAAATCTGCCATTGGCTGAGGCTTGGACTCTGACTCAACTTCAGCCTCTGCTGATGCCCGTGGCTCAGTCTTGGACTCAGACTCAGCTTCAGCCTCTGCTGATGCCCGTGGCTCAGTCTTGGACTCAGACTCAGCTTCAGCCTCTGCTGCTGCCTCTGCTGCCTTTGAATCTGCCATTGGCTGAGGCTTGGACTCAGACACAGCTTCAGCCTCTGCTGATGCCCGTGGCTCAGTCTTGGACTCAGACTCAGCTTCAGCCTCTGCTGCTGCCTCTGCTGCTGCCTCTGCTGCCTTTGAATCTGCCATTGGCAGAGGCTTGGACTCAGACTCAGCTTCAGCCTCTGCTTCTGCCTCTGCTGCCTCTGAATCTGCCATTGGCTGAGGCTTGAACTCAGACTCAGCTTCAGCCTCTGCTGATGCCCGTGGCTCAGTCTTGGACTCAGACTCAGCTTCAGCCTCTGCTTCTGCCTCTGCTGCTGCCTCTGCTGCCTCTGAATCTGCCATTGGCTGAGGCTTGGACTCAGACTCAGCTTCAGCCTCTGCTGATGCCCGTGGCTCAGTCTTGGTCTCAGACTCAGCTTCAGCCTCTGCTTCTGCCTCTGCTGCCTCTGAATCCGCCATTGGCTGAGGCTTGGACTCAGACTCAGCTTCAGCCTCTGCTGCTGCCTCTGCTTCTGCCTCTGCTGCCTCTGAATCTGCCATTGGTTGAGGCTTGGACTCAGACTCAGCTTCAGCCTCTGCTGATGCCCGTGGCTCAGTCTTGGACTCAGACTCAGATTTTGCCTCTGCTGATGCCCGTGGCTCAGTCTTGGACTCAGACTCAGCTTCAGCCTCTGCTGATGCCCGTGGCTCAGTCTTGAACTCAGACACAGCTTCAGCCTCTGCTGATGCCCGTGGCTCAGTCTTGGACTCAGACTCAGCTTCAGCCTCTGCTGCTGCCTCTGCTGCCTCTGAATCTGCCATTGGCTGAGGCTTGGACTCAGACTCAGCTTCAGCCTCTTGTGCTGCCTCTGCTTCTGCCTCTGCTGCCTCTGAATCTGCCATTGGTTGAGGCTTGGACTCAGACTCAGCTTCAGCCTCTGCTGATGCCCGTGGCTCAGTCTTGGACTCAGACTCAGATTTTGCCTCTGTTGATGCCCGTGGCTCAGTCTTGGACTCAGACTCAGCTTCAGCCTCTGCTGATGCCCGTGGCTCAGTCTTGGACTCAGACACAGCTTCAGCCTCTGCTGATGCCCGTGGCTCAGTCTTGGACTCAGACTCAGCTTCAGCCTCTGCTGCTGCCTCTGCTGCCTCTGAATCTGCCATTGGCTGAGGCTTGGACTCAGACTCGGCTTCAGCCTCTTGTGCTGCCTCTGCTTCTGCCTCTGCTGCCTCTGAATCTGCCATTGGTTGAGGCTTGGACTCAGACTCAGCTTCAGCCTCTGCTGATGCCTGTGGCTCAGTCTTGGACTCAGACTCAGATTTTTCCTCTGCTGATGCCCGTGGCTCAGTCTTGGACTCAGACTCAGCTTCAGCCTCTGCTGATGCCCGTGGCTCAGTCTTGGACTCAGACTCAGCTTCAGCCTCTGCTGCTGCCTCTGCTGCCTCTGAATCTGCCATTGGCTGAGGCTTGGACTCAGACTCAGCTTCAGCCTCTTGTGCTGCCTCTGCTTCTGCCTCTGCTGCCTCTGAATCTGCCATTGGTTGAGGCTTGGACTCAGACTCAGCTTCAGCCTCTGCTGATGCCCGTGGCTCAGTCTTGGACTCAGACTCAGATTTTGCCTCTGCTGATGCCCGTGGCTCAGTCTTGGACTCAGACTCAGCTTCAGCCTCTGCTGATGCCCGTGGCTCAGTCTTGGACTCAGACACAGCTTCAGCCTCTGCTGATGCCCGTGGCTCAGTCTTGGACTCAGACTCAGCTTCAGCCTCTGCTGCTGCCTCTGCTGCCTTTGAATCTGCCATTGGCTGAGGCTTGAACTCAGACACAGTTTCAGCCTCTGCTGATGCCCGTGGCTCAGTATTGGACTCAGACTCAGCTTCAGCCTCTGCTGATGCCCGTGGCTCAGTCTTGGACTCAGACTCAGCTTCAGCCTCTGCTGCTGCCTCTGCTGCCTTTGAATCTGCCATTGGCTGAGGCTTGAACTCAGACACAGCTTCAGCCTCTGCTGATGCCCGTGGCTCAGTCTTGGACTCAGTTTCAGCTTGAGCCTCTGCTACTGCCTCTGCTGCCTCTGATTCCGCCATTGGCTGAGGCTTGGACTCAGACTCAGCTTCAGCCTCTGCTGCTGCCTCTGCTTCTGCCTCTGCTGCCTCTGAATCTGCCATTGGTTGAGGCTTGGACTCAGACTCAGCTTCAGCCTCTGCTGATGCCCGTGGCTCAGTCTTGGACTCAGACTCAGATTTTGCCTCTGCTGATGCCCGTGGCTCAGTCTTGGACTCAGACTCAGCTTCAGCCTCTGCTGATGCCCATGGCTCAGTCTTGGACTCAGACTCAGCTTCAGCCTCTGCTGCTGCCTCTGCTGCCTCTGAATCTGCCATTGGCTGAGGCTTGGACTCAGACTCAGCTTCAGCCTCTTGTGCTGCCTCTGCTTCAGCCTCTGCTTCTGCCACTGCTGCCTCTGAATCTGCCATTGGCTGAGGCTTGGACTCAGACTCAGCTTCAGCCTCTGCTGATGCCCGTGGCTCAGTCTTGGACTCAGACTTAGCTTCATCCACTGCTTCTGCCTCTGCTGCCTCTGAATCTGCCATTGGCTGAGGCTTGGACTCAGACTCAGCTTCAGCCTCTGCTGATGCCCGTGGCTCAGTCTTGGACTCAGACTCAGATTTTGCCTCTGCTGATGCCCGTGGCTCAGTCTTGGACTCAGACTCAGCTTCAGCCTCTGCTGATGCCCGTGGCTCAGTCTTGGACTCAGACTCAGCTTCAGCCTCAGCTGCTGCCTCTGCTGCCTCTGAATCTGCCATTGGTTGAGGCTTGGACTCAGACTCAGCTTCAGCCTCTGCTGATGCCCGTGGCTCAGTCTTGGACTCAGACTCAGATTTTGCCTCTACTGATGCCCGTGGCTCAGTCTTGGACTCAGACTCAGCTTCAGCCTCTGCTGATGCCCGTGGCTCAGTCTTGGACTCAGACACAGCTTCAGCCTCTGCTGATGCCCGTGGCTCAGTCTTGGACTCAGACTCAGCTTCAGCCTCTGCTGCTGCCTCTGCTGCCTTTGAATCTGCCATTGGCTGAGGCTTGAACTCAGACACAGCTTCAGCCTCTGCTGATGCCCGTGGCTCAGTCTTGGACTCAGACTCAGCTTCAGCCTCTGCTGCTGCCTCTGCTGCCTTTGAATCTGCCATTGGCTGAGGCTTGAACTCAGACACAGTTTCAGCCTCTGCTGATGCCCGTGGCTCAGTATTGGACTCAGACTCAGCTTCAACCTCTGCTGATGCCCGTGGCTCAGTCTTGGACTCAGACTCAGCTTCAGCCTCTGCTGCTGCCTCTGCTGCTGCCTCTGCTGCCTTTGAATCTGCCATTGGCTGAGGCTTGAACTCAGACACAGCTTCAGCCTCTGCTGATGCCCGTGGCTCAGTCTTGGACTCAGTTTCAGCTTGAGCCTCTGCTACTGCCTCTGCTGCCTCTGAATCCGCCATTGGCTGAGGCTTGGACTCAGACTCAGCTTCAGCCTCTGCTGCTGCCTCTGCTTCTGCCTCTGCTGCCTCTGAATCTGCCATTGGTTGAGGCTTGGACTCAGACTCAGCTTCAGCCTCTGCTGATGCCCGTGGCTCAGTCTTGGACTCAGACTCAGATTTTGCCTCTGCTGATGCCCGTGGCTCAGTCTTGGACTCAGACTCAGCTTCAGCCTCTGCTGATGCCCGTGGCTCAGTCTTGAACTCAGACACAGCTTCAGCCTCTGCTGATGCCCGTGGCTCAGTCTTGGACTCAGACTCAGCTTCAGCCTCTGCTGCTTCCTCTGCTGCTGCCTCTGCTGCCTCTGAATCTGCCATTGGCTGAGGCTTGGACTCAGACTCAGCTTCAGCCTCTTGTGCTGCCTCAGAATCTGTAATTGGCTGAGGCTTGGACTCAGACTCAGCTTCAGCCTCTGCTGAGGCTTGGACTCAGACTCAGCTTCAGCCTCTGCTTCTGCCTCTGCTGCTTCTGCCTCTGCTGCCTCTGAATCTGCCATTGGTTGAGGCTTGGACTCAGACTCAGCTTCAGCCTCTGCTGATGCCCGTGGCTCAGTCTTGGACTCAGACTCAGATTTTGCCTCTGCTGATGCCCGTGGCTCAGTCTTGGACTCAGACTCAGCTTCAGCCTCTGCTGATGCCCGTGGCTCAGTCTTGGACTCAGACTCAGCTTCTGCCTCTGCTGCTGCCTCTGCTGCTGCCTCTGCTGCCTTTGAATCTGCCATTGGCTGAGGCTTGAACTCAGATACAGTTTCAGCCTCTGCTTCTGCCTCTGCTGCCTCTGAATCTGCCATTGGCTGAGGCTTGAACTCAGACTCAGCTTCAGTCTCTGCTGATGCTCGTGGCTCAGTCTTAGACTCAGACTCAGCTTCAGCCTCTGCTTCTGCCACTGCTGCCTCTGAATCTGCCATTGGCTGAGGCTTGGACTCAGACTCAGCTTCAGCCTCTGCTGATGCCCGTGGCTCAGTCTTGGACTCAGACTTAGCTTCATCCTCTGCTTCTGCCTCTGCTGCCTCTGAATCTGCCATTGGCTGAGGCTTGGACTCAGACTCAGCTTCAGCCTCTGCTGATGCCCGTGGCTCAGTCTTGGACTCAGACTCAGCTTCAGCCTCTGCTGATGCCCGTGGCTCAGTCTTGGACTCAGACTTAGATTTTGCCTCTGCTTCTGCCTCTGCTGCCTCTGAATCTCCCATTGGCTGAGGCTTGGACTCAGACTCAGCTTCAGCCTCTGCTGATGCCCGTGGCTCAGTCTTGGACTCAGACTTAGCTTCATCCTCTGCTTCTGCCTCTGCTGCCTCTGAATCTGCCATTGGCTGAGGCTTGGACTCAGACTCAGCTTCAGCCTCTGCTGATGCCCGTGGCTCAGTCTTGGACTCAGACTCAGATTTTGCCTCTGCTGATGCCCGTGGCTCAGTCTTGGACTCAGACTCAGCTTCAGCCTCTGCTGATGCCCGTGGCTCAGTCTTGGACTCAGACTCAGCTTCAGCCTCAGCTGCTGCCTCTGCTGCCTCTGAATCTGCCATTGGTTGAGGCTTGGACTCAGACTCAGCTTCAGCCTCTGCTGATGCCCGTGGCTCAGTCTTGGACTCAGACTCAGATTTTGCCTCTACTGATGCCCGTGGCTCAGTCTTGGACTCAGACTCAGCTTCAGCCTCTGCTGATGCCCGTGGCTCAGTCTTGGACTCAGACACAGCTTCAGCCTCTGCTGATGCCCGTGGCTCAGTCTTGGACTCAGACTCAGCTTCAGCCTCTGCTGCTGCCTCTGCTGCCTTTGAATCTGCCATTGGCTGAGGCTTGAACTCAGACACAGCTTCAGCCTCTGCTGATGCCCGTGGCTCAGTCTTGGACTCAGACTCAGCTTCAGCCTC
The DNA here is from genome assembly GCA_035045845.1 of Drosophila buzzatii. Lineage (NCBI taxonomy): Eukaryota > Metazoa > Arthropoda > Insecta > Diptera > Drosophilidae > Drosophila > Drosophila buzzatii. The sequence continues at coordinate 10,520,140 of JAWNOS010000244.1, read as the reverse complement.
TGCTGCTGCCTCTGCTGCCTTTGAATCTGCCATTGGCTGAGGCTTGAACTCAGACACAGTTTCAGCCTCTGCTGATGCCCGTGGCTCAGTATTGGACTCAGACTCAGCTTCAACCTCTGCTGATGCCCGTGGCTCAGTCTTGGACTCAGACTCAGCTTCAGCCTCTGCTGCTGCCTCTGCTGCTGCCTCTGCTGCCTTTGAATCTGCCATTGGCTGAGGCTTGAACTCAGACACAGCTTCAGCCTCTGCTGATGCCCGTGGCTCAGTCTTGGACTCAGTTTCAGCTTGAGCCTCTGCTACTGCCTCTGCTGCCTCTGAATCCGCCATTGGCTGAGGCTTGGACTCAGACTCAGCTTCAGCCTCTGCTGCTGCCTCTGCTTCTGCCTCTGCTGCCTCTGAATCTGCCATTGGTTGAGGCTTGGACTCAGACTCAGCTTCAGCCTCTGCTGATGCCCGTGGCTCAGTCTTGGACTCAGACTCAGATTTTGCCTCTGCTGATGCCCGTGGCTCAGTCTTGGACTCAGACTCAGCTTCAGCCTCTGCTGATGCCCGTGGCTCAGTCTTGAACTCAGACACAGCTTCAGCCTCTGCTGATGCCCGTGGCTCAGTCTTGGACTCAGACTCAGCTTCAGCCTCTGCTGCTTCCTCTGCTGCTGCCTCTGCTGCCTCTGAATCTGCCATTGGCTGAGGCTTGGACTCAGACTCAGCTTCAGCCTCTTGTGCTGCCTCAGAATCTGTAATTGGCTGAGGCTTGGACTCAGACTCAGCTTCAGCCTCTGCTGAGGCTTGGACTCAGACTCAGCTTCAGCCTCTGCTTCTGCCTCTGCTGCTTCTGCCTCTGCTGCCTCTGAATCTGCCATTGGTTGAGGCTTGGACTCAGACTCAGCTTCAGCCTCTGCTGATGCCCGTGGCTCAGTCTTGGACTCAGACTCAGATTTTGCCTCTGCTGATGCCCGTGGCTCAGTCTTGGACTCAGACTCAGCTTCAGCCTCTGCTGATGCCCGTGGCTCAGTCTTGGACTCAGACTCAGCTTCTGCCTCTGCTGCTGCCTCTGCTGCTGCCTCTGCTGCCTTTGAATCTGCCATTGGCTGAGGCTTGAACTCAGATACAGTTTCAGCCTCTGCTTCTGCCTCTGCTGCCTCTGAATCTGCCATTGGCTGAGGCTTGAACTCAGACTCAGCTTCAGTCTCTGCTGATGCTCGTGGCTCAGTCTTAGACTCAGACTCAGCTTCAGCCTCTGCTTCTGCCACTGCTGCCTCTGAATCTGCCATTGGCTGAGGCTTGGACTCAGACTCAGCTTCAGCCTCTGCTGATGCCCGTGGCTCAGTCTTGGACTCAGACTTAGCTTCATCCTCTGCTTCTGCCTCTGCTGCCTCTGAATCTGCCATTGGCTGAGGCTTGGACTCAGACTCAGCTTCAGCCTCTGCTGATGCCCGTGGCTCAGTCTTGGACTCAGACTCAGCTTCAGCCTCTGCTTCAGCCTCTGCTTCTGCCTCTGCTGCCTCTGAATCTGCCATTGGCTGAGGCTTATACTCAGATTCAGCTTCAGCCTCTGCTGATGCCCGTGGCTTAGTCTTGGACTCAGACTCAGATTTTGCCTCTGCTTCTGCCTCTGCTGCCTCAGAATCTGCCATTGGCTGAGGCTTGGACTCAGACTCAGCTTCAGCCTCTGCTGATGCCCGTGGCTCAGTCTTGGACTCAGACTCAGCTTCAGCCTCTGCTGCTGCCTCTGAATCTGCCATTGGCTGAGGCTTGGACTCAGACTCAGCTTCAGCCTCTGCTGATGCCCGTGGCTCAGTCTTGGACTCAGACTCAGCTTCAGCCTCTGCTTCAGCCTCTGCTTCTGCCTCTGCTGCCTCTGAATCTGCCATTGGCTGAGGCTTGGACTCAGACTCAGCTTCAGCCTCTGCTGATGCCTGTGGCTCAGTCTTGGACTCAGACTCAGCTTCAGCCTCTGCTTCAGCCTCTGCTTCTGCCTCTGCTGCCTCTGAATCTGCCATTGGCTGAGGCTTGGACTCAGACTCAGCTTCAGCCTCTGTTGATGCCCGTGGCGCAGTCTTGGACTCAGACTCAGCTTCAGCCTCTGCTTTTGCCTCTGCAGCCTCTGAATCTGCCATTGGCTGAGGCTTGGACTCAGACTCAGCTTCAGCCTCTGCTGATGCCTGTGGGTCAGTCTTGGACTCAGACTCAGATTTTGCCTCTGCTTCTGCCTCTGCTGCCTCTGAATCTGCCATTAGCTGAGGCTTGGACTCAGACTCAGCTTCAGCCTCTGCTGATGCCCTTGGCTCAGTCTTGGACTCAGACTCAGCTTCAGCCTCTGCTGATGCCCGTGGCTCAGTCTTGGACTCAGACTTAGATTTTGCCTCTGCTTCTGCCTCTGCTGCCTCTGAATCTCCCATTGGCTGAGGCTTGGACTCAGACTCAGCTTCAGCCTCTGCTGATGCCCGTGGCTCAGTCTTGGACTCAGACTCAGATTTTGCCTCTGCTTCTGCCTCAGCTGCCTCTGAATCTGCCATTGGCTGAGGCTTGGACTCAGACTCAGCTTCAGCCTCTGCTGATGCCCGTGGCTAAGTCTTGGACTCAGACTCAGATTTTGCCTCTGCTGATGCCTCTGAATCTGCCATTTGCTGAGGCTTATACTCAGATTCAGCTTCAGCCTCTGCTGATGCCCGTGGCTTAGTCTTGGACTCAGACTCAGATTTTGCCTCTGCTTCTGCCTCTGCTGCCTCTGAATCTGCCATTGGCTGAGGCTTGGACTCAGACTCAGCTTCAGCCTCTGCTGATGCCTGTGGGTCAGTCTTGGACTCAGACTCAGATTTTGCCTCTGCTTCTGCCTCTGCTGCCTCTGAATCTGCCATTAGCTGAGGCTTGGACTCAGACTCAGCTTCAGCCTCTGCTGATGCCCTTGGCTCAGTCTTGGACTCAGACTCAGCTTCAGCCTCTGCTGATGCCCGTGGCTCAGTCTTGGACTCAGACTTAGATTTTGCCTCTGCTTCTGCCTCTGCTGCCTCTGAATCTCCCATTGGCTGAGGCTTGGACTCAGACTCAGCTTCAGCCTCTGCTGATGCCCGTGGCTCAGTCTTGGACTCAGACTCAGATTTTGCCTCTGCTTCTGCCTCAGCTGCCTCTGAATCTGCCATTGGCTGAGGCTTGGACTCAGACTCAGCTTCAGCCTCTGCTGATGCCCGTGGCTAAGTCTTGGACTCAGACTCAGATTTTGCCTCTGCTGATGCCTCTGAATCTGCCATTTGCTGAGGCTTATACTCAGATTCAGCTTCAGCCTCTGCTGATGCCCGTGGCTTAGTCTTGGACTCAGACTCAGATTTTGCCTCTGCTTCTGCCTCTGCTGCCTCAGAATCTGCCATTGGCTGAGGCTTGGACTCAGACTCAGCTTCAGCCTCTGCTGATGCCCGTGGCTCAGCCTTGGACTCAGACTCAGCTTCAGCCTCTGCTGCTGCCTCTGAATCTGCCATTGGCTGAGGCTTGGACTCAGACTCAGCTTCAGCCTCTGCTGATGCCCGTGGCTCAGTCTTGGACTCAGACTCAGCTTCAGCTTCTGCTTCAGCCTCTGCTTCTGCCTCTGCTGCCTCTGAATCTGCCATTGGCTGAGGCTTGGACTCAGACTCAGCTTCAGCCTCTGCTGATGCCCGTGGCTCAGCCGTGGACTCAGACTCAGCTTCAGCCTCTGCTGATGCCCGTGGCTCAGTCTTGGACTTAGACTCAGATTTTGCCTCTGCTTCTGCATCTGCTGCCTGTAAATCTGCCATTGGCTGAGGCTTGGACTCAGACTCAGCTTCAGCCTCTGCTGATGCCCGTGGCTCAGTCTTGGACTCAGACTCAGATTTTGCCTCTGCTTCTGCCTCTGCTGCCTCTGAATCTCCCATTGGCTGAGGCTTGGACTCAGACTCAGCTTCAGCCTCTGCTGATGCCCGTGGCTCAGTCTTGGACTCAGACTCAGCTTCAGCCTCTGCTGATGCCCGTGGCTCAGTCTTGGACTCAGACTTAGATTTTGCCTCTGCTTCTGCCTCTGCTGCCTCTGAATCTCCCATTGGCTGAGGCTTGGACTCAGACTCAGCTTCAGCCTCTGCTGATGCCCGTGGCTCAGTCTTGGACTCAGACTCAGATTTTGCCTCTGCTTCTGCCTCAGCTGCCTCTGAATCTGCCATTGGCTGAGGCTTGGACTCAGACTCAGCTTCAGCCTCTGCTGATGCCCGTGGCTAAGTCTTGGACTCAGACTCAGATTTTGCCTCTGCTGATGCCTCTGAATCTGCCATTTGCTGAGGCTTATACTCAGATTCAGCTTCAGCCTCTGCTGATGCCCGTGGCTTAGTCTTGGACTCAGACTCAGATTTTGCCTCTGCTTCTGCCTCTGCTGCCTCAGAATCTGCCATTGGCTGAGGCTTGGACTCAGACTCAGCTTCAGCCTCTGCTGATGCCCGTGGCTCAGCCTTGGACTCAGACTCAGCTTCAGCCTCTGCTGCTGCCTCTGAATCTGCCATTGGCTGAGGCTTGGACTCAGACTCAGCTTCAGCCTCTGCTGATGCCCGTGGCTCAGTCTTGGACTCAGACTCAGCTTCAGCCGCTGCTTCTGCCTCTGCTTCTGCCTCTGCTGCCTCTGAATCTGCCATTGGCTGAGGCTTGGACTCAGACTCAGCTTCAGCCTCTGCTGATGCCCTTGGCTCAGTCTTGGACTCAGACTCAGCTTCAGCCTCTGCTGATGCCCGTGGCTCAGTCTTGGACTTAGACTCAGATTTTGCCTCTGCTTCTGCATCTGCTGCCTGTAAATCTGCCATTGGCTGAGGCTTGGACTCAGACTCAGCTTCAGCCTCTGCTGATGCCCGTGGCTCAGTCTTGGACTCAGACTCAGATTTTGCCTCTGCTTCTGCCTCTGCTGCCTCTGAATCTCCCATTGGCTGAGGCTTGGACTCAGACTCAGCTTCAGCCTCTGCTGATGCCCGTGGCTCAGTCTTGGACTCAGACTCAGATTTTGCGTCTGCTTCTGCCTCTGCTGCCTCTGAATCTCCCATTGGCTGAGGCTTTGACTCAGACTCAGCTTCAGCCTCTGCTGATGCCCTTGGCTCAGTCTTGGACTCAGACTCAGCTTCAGCCTCTGCTTCAGCCTCTGCTTCTGCCTCTGCTTCTGCCTCTGCTGCCTCTGAATCTCCCATTGGCTGAGGCTTGGACTCAGACTCAGCTTCAGCCTCTGCTGATGCCCGTGGCTCAGTCTTGGACTCAGACTCAGCTTCAGCCTCTGCTTCTGCCTCTGCTTCTGCGTCTGCAGCGTCTGAATCTGCCATTGGCTGAGGCTTGGACTCAGACTCAGCTTCAGCCTCTGCTGATGCCCTTGGCTCAGTCTTGGACTCAGACTCAGCTTCAGCCTCTGCTGATGCCCGTGGCTCAGTCTTGGACTCAGACTCAGCTTGAGCCTCTGCTACTGCCTCTGCTGCCTCAGAATCTGTAATTGGCTGAGGCTTGGAATCAGACTCAGCTTCAGCCTCTGCTGATTCCCGTGGCTCAGTCTTGGACTCAGACTCAGCTTCAGCCTCTGCTTCTGCCTCTGCTGCCTCTGAATCTGCCATTGGCTGAGGCTTGAACTCAGACTCAGCTTCAGCCTCTGCTGATGCCCGTGGCTCAGTCTTGGACTCAGACTCAGCTTCAGCCTCTGTTGATGCCCGTGGCTCAGTCGTGGACTCAGACTCAGCTTCAGCCTCTGCTGCTGCCTCTGCTTCTGCCTCTGCTGTCTCTGAATCTGCCATTGGCTGAGGCTTGGACTCAGACTCAACTTCAGCCTCTGCTGATGCCCGTGGCTCAGTCTTGGACTCAGACTCAGCTTCAGCCTCTGCTGATGCCCGTGGCTCAGTCTTGGACTCAGACTCAGCTTCAGCCTCTGCTTTTGCCTCTGCAGCCTCTGAATCTGCCATTGGCTGAGGCTTGGACTCAGACTCAGCTTCAGCCTCTGCTGATGCCCTTGGCTCAGTCTTGGACTCAGACTCAGATTTTGCCTCTGCTTCTGCCTCTGCTGCCTCTGAATCTGCCATTGGCTGAGGCTTGGACTCAGACTCAGCTTCAGCCTCTGCTGATGCCCTTGGCTCAGTCTTGGATTCAGACTCACCTTCAGCCTCTGCTGATGCCCGTGGCTCAGTCTTGGACTTAGACTCAGATTTTGCCTCTGCTTCTGCCTCTGCTGCCTCTAAATCTGCCATTGGCTGAGGCTTGGACTCAGACTCAGCTTCAGCCTCTGCTGATGCCCGTGGCTAAGTCTTGGACTCAGACTCAGCTTCAGCCTCTGCTTCTGCCTCTGCCGCTGCCCTTGGCTCAGTCTTGGACTCAGACTCAGATTTTGTCTCTGCTGCTGCCTCTGCTGCCTTTGAATCTGCCATTGGCTGAGGCTTGGACTCAGACTCAGCTTCAGCTTCAGCCTCTGCTGATGCCCGTGGCTCAGTCTTGGACTCAGACTCAGATTTTGCCTCTGCTTCTGCCTCTGCTGCCTCTGAATCTGCCATTGGCTGAGGCTTGGACTCAGACCCAGCTTCAGCCTCTGCTGATGCCCGTGGCTCAGTCTTGGACTCAGACTCAGATTTTGCCTCTGCTTCTGCCTCTGCTGCCTCTGAATCTGCCATTGGCTGAGGCTTGGACTCAGACCCAGCTTCAGCCTCTGCTGATGCCCGTGGCTCAGTCTTGGACTCAGACTCAGATTTTGCCTCTGCTTCTGCCTCTGCTGCCTCTGAATCTGCCATTGGCTGAGGCTTGGACTCAGACCCAGCTTCAGCCTCTGCTGATGCCCGTGGCTCAGTCTTGGACTCAGACTCAGATTTTGCCTCTGCTTCTGCCTCTGCTGCCTCTGAATCTGCCATTGGCTGAGGCTTGGACTCAGACCCAGCTTCAGCCTCTGCTGATGCCCGTGGCTCAGTCTTGGACTCAGACTCAGATTTTGCCTCTGCGTTTACCTCTGCTGCTGCCTCTGAATCTGACATTGGCTGCGGCCTGAACTCAGACTCAGCTTCAGCCTCTGCTGATGCCCGTGGCTCAGTCTTGCACTCAGACTCAGATTTTGCCTCAGCCTCTGAATCTGCCATTGGCTGAGGTTTGGACTCAGACTCAGCTTCAGCCTCTGCTGATGCCCGTGGTTCAGTCTTGGACTCAGACTCAGATTTTGCCTCAGCCTCTGAATCTGCCATTGGCTGAGGCTTGGACTCAGACTCAGCTTCAGCCTCTGCTGATGCCCGTGGCTCAGTCTTGGAGTCAGACTCAGATTTTGCTTCTGCTGCTGCCTCAGAATCTGCCATTGGCTGAGGCTTGGACTCAGACTCAGATTTTGCCTCTGCTGATGCCCGTGGTTCAGTCTTGGACTCAGACTCAGATTTTGCCTCTGCTTCTGCCTCTGCTGCCTCTGAATCTGCCATTGGCTGAGGCTTGGACTCAGACTCAGCTTCAGCCTCTGCTGATGCCCGTGGCTCAGTCTTGCACTCAGACTCAGATTTTGCCTCAGCTGCTGCCTCTGAATCTGCCATTGGCTGAGGCTTGGACTCAGACTCAGCTTCAGCCTCTGCTGATGCCCGTGGTTCAGTCTTGGACTCAGACTCAGATTTTGCCTCAGCCTCTGAATCTGCCATTGGCTGAGGCTTGGACTCAGACTCAGCTTCAGCCTCTGCTGATGCCCGTGGTTCAGTCTTGGACTCAGACTCAGATTTTGCCTCAGCTGCTGCCTCTGAATCTGCCATTGGCTCAGTCTTGGACTCAGACTCAGATTTTGCCTCAGCTGCTGCCTCTGAATCTGCCATTGGCTGAGGCTTGGACTCAGACTCAGCTTCAGCCTCTGCTGCTGCCTCAGAATCTGCCATTGGCTCAGTCTTGGACTCAGACTCAGCTTCAGCCTCTGCTTATGCCCGTGGTTCAGTCTTGGACACAGACTCAGATTTTGCCTCAGCTGCTGCCTCTGAATCTGCCATTGGCTGAGGCTTGGACTCATACTCAGATTTTGCCTCTGCTGCTGCCTTTGAATCTGCCATTGGCTGAGGCTTGGACTCAGACTCAGCTTCAGCCTCTGCTGCTGCCTCAGAATCTGCCATTGGCTCAGTCTTGGACTCAGACTCAGCTTCAGCCTCTGCTTATGCCCGTGGTTCAGTCTTGGACTCAGACTCAGATTTTGCCTCAGCTGCTGCCTCTGAATCTGCCATTGGCTGAGGCTTGGACTCAGACTCAGCTTCAGCCTTTGCTGATGCCCGTGGCTCAGTCTTGGACTCAGACTCAGATTTTGCCTCTGCTTCTGCCTCTGCTGCTGCCTCTGCTGCTGCCTCAGAATCTGCCCTTGGCTCAGTCTTGGACTCAGGCTCAGATTTTGCCTCTGCTTCTGCCTCTGCTGCCTCTGAATCTCCCATTGGCTGAGGCTTGGACTCAGACTCAGCTTCAGCCTCTGCTGATGCCCGTGGCTCAGTCTTGGACTCAGACTCAGATTTTGCGTCTGCTTCTGCCTCTGCTGCCTCTGAATCTCCCATTGGCTGAGGCTTTGACTCAGACTCAGCTTCAGCCTCTGCTGATGCCCTTGGCTCAGTCTTGGACTCAGACTCAGCTTCAGCCTCTGCTTCAGCCTCTGCTTCTGCCTCTGCTTCTGCCTCTGCTGCCTCTGAATCTCCCATTGGCTGAGGCTTGGACTCAGACTCAGCTTCAGCCTCTGCTGATGCCCGTGGCTCAGTCTTGGACTCAGACTCAGCTTCAGCCTCTGCTTCTGCCTCTGCTTCTGCGTCTGCAGCGTCTGAATCTGCCATTGGCTGAGGCTTGGACTCAGACTCAGCTTCAGCCTCTGCTGATGCCCTTGGCTCAGTCTTGGACTCAGACTCAGCTTCAGCCTCTGCTGATGCCCGTGGCTCAGTCTTGGACTTAGACTCAGATTTTGCCTCTGCTTCTGCCTCTGCTGCTGCCTCAGAATCTGCCATTGGGTAGGCTCAGATTTTGCCTCTGCTGCTGCCTCAGAATCTGCCATTGGCTGAGGCTTGGACTCAGACTCAGCTTCAGCCTCTGCTGATGCCCGTGGCTCAGTCTTGCACTCAGACTCAGATTTTGCTTCTGCTGCTGCCTCAGAATCTGCCATTGGCTCAGTCTTGGACTCAGACTCAGCTTCAGCCTCTGCTGATGCCCGTGGTTCAGTCTTGGACTCAGACTCAGATTTTGCTTCTGCTGCTGCCTCAGAATCTGCCATTGGCTGAGGCTTGGACTCAGACTCAGCTTCAGCCTCTGCTGATGCCCGTGGCTCAGTCTTGCACTCAGACTCAGATTTTGCTTCTGCTGCTGCCTTAGAATCTGCCATTGGCTCAGTCTTGGACTCAGACTCAGCTTCAGCCTCTGCTGATGCCCGTGGTTCAGTCTTGGACTCAGACTCAGATTTTGCCTCTGCTTCTGCCTCTGCTGCTGCCTCTGCTGCTGCCTCTGCTGCTGCCTCTGCTGCTGCCTCAGAATCTGCCCTTGGCTGAGGCTTGGACTCAGACTCAGCTTCATCCTCTGCTGCCTCTGAATCTGCCATTGGCTGAGGCTTGGACTCAGACTCAGATTCAGCCTCTGCTGATGCCCGTGGCTCAGTCTTGGACTCAGACTCAGCTTCTGCCTCTGCTTCTGCCTCTGCTGCCTCAGAATCTGCCCTTGGCTCAGTCTTGGACTGAGACTCAGATTTTGGCTCTGCTGCTGCCTCTGCTGCTGCCTCAGAATCTGCCCTTGGCTCAGTCTTGGACTCAGACTCAGATTTTGCCTCTGCTGCTGCCTCAGAATCTGCCATTGGCTGAGGCTTGGACTCAGACTCAGCTTCATCCTCTGCTTCTGCCTCTGCTGCCTCTGAATCTGCCATTGGCTGAGGCTTGGACTCAGACTCAGCTTCAGCCTCTGCTGATGCCCGCGGCTCAGTCTTGGACTCAGACTCAGATTTTGCCTCTGCTTCTGCCTCTGCTGCTGCCTCTGCTGCTGCCTCAGAATCTGCCCTTGGCTCAGTCTTGGACTCAGACTCAGATTTTGCCTCTGCTGCTGCCTCAGAATCTGCCATTGGCTGAGGCTTGGACTCAGACTCAGCTTCATCCTCTGCTTCTGCCTCTGCTGCCTCTGAATCTGCCATTGGCTGAAGCTTATACTCAGACTCAGCTTCAGCCTCTGCTGATGCCCTTGGCTCAGTCTTGGACTCAGACTCAGATTTTGCCTCTGCTTCTGCCTCTGCTGCTGCCTCTGCTGCTGCCTCAGAATCTGCCCTTGGCTCAGTCTTGGACTCAGACTCAGATTTTGCCTCTGCTGCTGCCTCAGAATCTGCCATTGGCTGAGGCTTGGACTCAGACTCAGCTTCATCCTCTGCTTCTGCCTCTGCTGCCTTTGAATCTGCCATTGGCTGAGGCTTGGACTCAGACTCAGCTTCAGCCTCTGCTGATGCCCGTGGCTCAGTCTTGCACTCAGACTCAGATTTTGCCTCTGCTTCTGCCTCTGCTGCCTCTGAATCTGCCATTGGCTGAGGCTTGGACTCAGACTCAGCTTCAGCCTCTGCTGATGCCCGTGGTTCAGTCTTGGACTCAGACTCAGATTTTGCTTCTGCTACTGCCTCAGAATCTGCCATTGGCTGAGGCTTGGACTCAGACTCAGCTTCTGCCTCTGCTGCCTCTGAATCTGCCATTGGCTGAGGCCTGAACTCAGACTCAGCTTCAGCCTCTGCTGATGCCCGTAACTCAGTCTTGGACTCAGATTTTGCCTCTGCTGCTGCCTCTGAATCTGCCATTGGCTGAGGCTTGGACTCAGACTCAGCTTCAGCCTCTGCTGATGCCTCTGCTGCTGCCTCTGCTGCCTCTGAAGCTGCCATTGGCTGAGGCTTGAACTCAGACTCAGCCTCTGCCGCTGCCCTTGGCTCAGTCTTGGACTCAGACTCAGCTTCAGCCTCTGCCGCTGCCCTTGGCTCAGTCTTGGACTCAGACTCAGCTTCAGCCTCTGCTGCTGCCTTTGAATCTGCCATTGGCTGAGGCTTGGACTCAGACTCAGCTTCAGCCTCTGCTGATGCCTCTGCTGCTGCCTCTGCTGCCTCTGAAGCTGCCATTGGCTGAGGCTTGAACTCAGACTCAGCCTCTGCCGCTGCCCTTGGCTCAGTCTTGGACTCAGACTCAGCTTCAGCCTCTGCTGCTGCCTTTGAATCTGCCCTTGGCTCAGTCTTGGACTTAGACTCAGCTTCAGCCTCTGCTGCGTCAGAATCTGTAATTGGCTGAGGCTTTGACTCAGACTCAGCTTCAGCCTCTGCTTCTGCCTCTGCTGCCTCAGAATCTGTAATTGGCTGAGGCTTGGACTCAGACTCAGCTTCAGCCTCTGCTTCTGCCTCTCCTGCCTCAGAATCTGTAATTGGCTGAGGCTTGGACTTAGACTCAGCTTCAGCCTCTGCTTCTGCCTCTCCTGCCTCAGTCTTGGACTCAGACTCAGCTTCAGCCTCTGCTGCTGCCTCTGCTGCCTTAGAATCTGCCATTGGCTGAGGCTTGAACTCAGACTCAGCATGAGCCTTGTTTATTTATATATTGTTTATGTATATAATATAAATGTGTATAATATAAAATACTTGAAATCATAAATAATAATTCAGCTCAGCTTATGCTCCTCCTCCTCCTTAGTTTCAGACTCAGCTTCAGATTTCTCGCTCAATCAGGCTTACACTCTGCCTCAGATTCAGGCCTTCTCCTCTGCCTCTGCCTAAGTCTCAGATCTAAGGTCTGGGCCTCCACCTGAAATTCTCTGACTCATTTTCAACGCCGTAGACTCAGGCTCTTAACGTCAGCCTTAGGGTCTGGCCTCGAACTCATCCTGATACTGAGGCCTCAGCCATACTCGGCCTCAGACTCGGACCTCGTTCTCTATATCAGAGTCATCTTCAGGCTCTGGGTGAGCTCAGGCTTTTATATTTATGAAATACAATTTGATTTCCCTTATTTTTATTTTAATTAAATTTAGTTTTGTTATTTAATTCAGTCAAAAGATTCCACTTATATCTGAAGCATACTTTACAAAATGAAATTCATGAAAAGCCGCAATTATTATCTAATTTGTTTATCAGATATGCAATAATTGAGTATTCATAATTTTTTACATGTCCATTTTCACATTGATTTATATAATTAATTAAACAAATAAGTATGTGCTTATTACGAGATGCATTTACACATTTACTCTTACAATTTGATGCGGCGTATACAATTGGAATATATTTACCTTATATACAAATATAAATATAATATCAGGTACCATAAAATCAGCTTCTGCAGTTGATTTTGCTGAGGATTTCGCTTTCATTACGTATCTTTTTCCTTAGGCCTTCGGTGTGTTAGCTCGCTCACGGACATAAAGCCGGCATCGCCAAGGCAACGGAGCGTGACATAGCCGGTGGGCCAGACGGTTAGCCAGGTAATGGAGCCATGGTGCAGGGTGAAGCGTGTCCAGGCATCCGGTGAGAGCTGCAAGGCGCGACAGACCAAGTAGCGTATGACATTCGCATGTCCAATGATCAGCAGATAGGAGTCCTGCTTCTGATCTGGTGAGGCGCGAAAGAAGTAGCGTCGAAAGGCCGCTTCGATGCGTGGCCCATCGCGGCGAAAGGCCTGCTCCACGCTGGCAACGCTGCGATTCTGTGGCGGATCGGCTGGGCAGGGCGTGCCCTCAGGCAGCAGCTCGCAGCGCTTCATCTTGAGCGGATCGAAGTTAATTTGCTTCAGTATGATCATGGCCGTCTCCTGGGCGCGCGTCATTGTGGACGCCACCACATGGTCCCACGTCACGCCCATTTCGTGCAGCCGCTGCCCCGTGCGATGCGCCTGCAGTCGCCCCAGCTCCGTAAGATGCCCGCCATCCGGCGAGGACTTGTATTCGCCATGTCGCACCAGCACAATGTGTCGCAGGGCCACAGCTTCAGGCTCCTGCTCCGCGCTGGTCTGGTTCGAGAGCTTCTGCTGCACGAGCATGCGCTGATCCCAATCGTGGCACCAGCCACCCTTGCCCATCACCTCCTGTCTTTCATGGTAGACATCGTGTGTCTGATTTCGCTCGAGCAGCTTGAGACTAATGTAAGTGACCAAGGAACCGCCACTGACTGCGCCCAGGGAGCGCCAAATGCCTTGGAATTTCATGGCCTGAATAATACAATTCCTCACAACCCAGATTGACATTTAAATCTTTCAGAGATTTCATTCTTGGCGTTGAAGACTCGAGCAAGGCTTGTTCAATGTAATTCAAATTGTGATTTGATGCAGTTAAGACAGGGCTAATAATTGGAACTTTATGATAATCAACATTAATTGCATATTATTTAATGTTTTTTTTTATATATATACATATATATTTTTTTATTATATATATATATTTTTATTATATATATATATTATATTTTTTTTTTTTTTTTTTTTTCAAATTAAATTACCAAAACAAAGGCTGACCAAGAGTGATACTATTTCCAATCAATTTGTTTCAGCAGCTGCTTATGCTATCAATCACATTTAATTATTGAAATATTAATTTAAACTTGCCATTTAATTTAAAAATAATCTTTATTTTAACAAACTTGTAAAACGCCTTTTATTAGACAATATTAAATATTATGTCTTCAATTTTCATACACAAAACAGTTAATATTTGTTAAAAATATTTTTTTAAATTTAATATGCAATTTTTGCTCTTGCTATCACATCAGTTGTCAATTGATTATCGATCAATAAAGCAGTTCATATTTATTTTATTTATTTTTATATATTTTTTAAATTTAATATTTCATCAGTTGTCAATCGATTGCTCAATAATTGCACGGATGCAATCGAAAGATTCTCGAGCACTTTGACATTTCTTAGATAATTTTCAACTTTATGCAGATGCGGCTATGCTGACAGCCCACGTGCCCACTGTTGATTAGCATTGGAAAGTGGGCTGTGTGAAATTGTTGAGAGACTTTGCTTTGCCTCTGCCTTTGCCTCGCCTCTGCCTTCTGCCTTGCCAACGTGATGGCAAAGTTATTTTACCCTTGGCAAAATACTTATGAACAACTTTGGTGCGGCAAACTTTGCGCCTAGCACAATCAGCAATGCGAATCCGCATAAGTTTTCAAAAGGTAGCGAGAGGCCTTCGAGAGTGTAAGTGACTTTCAAATGCTCTACAGAACTTTGTAGTATTTGAAAAATGTAATATTTGTTTTGCAATGAAACTTTAAAAAATATTTAAAAATATTTTTAATAAATATCAGCTCAACATATTAAATATAATAATAAATATTAATAATATTAATAAATATTTTTGTTTAAATCTTTGAGAAGAGTTATATTTGTATACATAATTTTCTTTTATAGTAGCTGTCTTTTATAGTAGCTGAAAATGATTTTCAAGTATTAGTTTACAACTCAGTTAAACTAAACTCGCTCTTATGAATCATTAAACCTATCTGTCATTATTTACTGCACTCTTCCAGCATTATGCCCAAGACAGCAATAGAGAGGGAAGAGAGTGAGAGAGAGTGGGTGTAAGAGAGAGCAATAAGACAGCCCAAATGGAGTCCATGTAGCGCTGCAGGGCATAAAAAGTCAAAGGGCCTATCATCAGAATTTTCGCTGGTTAAAATACTTTTACCAAGTTTCTGGTTCATTTAATTTCGCCGCCCAGCAGTGGGCCAGGCACTGTACTCGAATATACAGACATATCCACAAGTGGCTGGCCATGAAAGGATTCGTTGTTTTATATATATATATATATATTTTTTGCGCTCAGTTGCCTGTCAGATTTTGTCCTAATGAAGTTCCAGGAACTTTGACATCATGTCCCCCCGGTTCGAATCTGTTTGCGGCATGAAAATTAAATTAAATGAAAGATTTGACAGCAGCTGAACGGTTGAACGGGATTCAATTGCAGAACTGGCGCAGCCATGAGACGCAGGCTTATGGATGCGCATAAAAGCCTCATCAATAGCTGCATGTCCTTTTGCCAGCTCCCAGCAGCTTACTTGCACTTTTGTAAGCTGCCTTCATTCACGGCCAAAAGCCGCATTCACACTTGCAGCAGCCACAGCCGCATTCAGCTTCGCTCGACACTACTCGACAGCTACTTTCTCTGTTCAGTTTTCGTCGGGTTGTTAAAGTAAGCCACTTGAGGTAGCCATAAAACAGATCTCACATTGTTCGCCTTTTGTGTGACCCAGAAACATAAATCTTATAAGATGCGAACTGAATGGCAAGGTGTGTAAGCCTCTGTGTGTGTGTGTGTCTCTGTGTGTGTGTGAGTCAGGCAAGTCAATTTAAAGTTGTAATTCAAGTTGAGAACTCGTTAAGCTGTGGCCTAGGCATAGAGATCTTGGTTGCTTAGCTGCCTGCTGAAGCAGCACTAGCTAAAATCAAGTTTTGTATTTATAGAAAATATAATTTAAATAACTAAATAGCTAAAATCGAATACATGTCTTCATTACAGCAAAGTTGATTTATTTGAGCTCATTGGGCACACAATGCGCACATTATCATAAATTACTTGTGCATTTGCATTGTTTGGCTTGACAAATGCCGCATTTGGCTATGTCCTGCGGTCGATAAGGCTTAAAACGCTGAGAGCTGCGTTTCATTGGCAATTTGTATGTTTCTCTCCCTCTCGCTCTCTCTCTCTGTGTGGAAAAGGCAATGAAAGTTAAACAATGTTTGCGGTGCTGTTTTCCTTTTCCGCAATAATTTCTCGCATTTGCCGCCAAAAAGTGCTTGGGGCGTTGGTGTCCTTGACACAATTCCAGGACGCTGCTGTCTGACTAAAACACGCCCAGCAGCCACTTGGCCCCGAGTGGGCCAGAGCGCAGCATAAAAGCGCAAAAACTTTTGATTTTGCCTACAGATAATTTCAGCGCCACGAGTCAAGTGGAAAGAGTTGCGGGGGCGTGAGGCGTGGGGCGTGGGCTTGTTGCCACTTAAAGTAATGCAACGCTGGCAGATAAAGTGCAAAGGCAAATGAATGCAAAACGCGACAAGGCAAATAAGGAAATCAAAATGGCAAAGCGAAATAAGAGGCAAGCGAAAATTGAACATCCTGCTGCCGGAAGGATGACGGACGTAGGACGAAGGACGAAACGCGGCGCCCCACAGCAGTTGCCGCAAAGTGCGTCATAATTATGGGCGGCCACGATAAGCGAATGCCAACAAGACGCACAGCTTGTTAAGGACTATAAATTCCTGTTAGGTGGATGGCACAATTGATGCCAAGGACTGCTGCACAGGGTGCGTCCAGCCGTTAGTTAGCAGGATCGCACTGTGCCTCGCCTTGCCTGCAATTGTGGCACCCTGTTTATGTGCCAGCAGCTCCTGTGCCACTTTGCGCAATGAGAAATTTCCGTTTGTCCGACTATGTTTTCATTTTTCCTTCTTTTTTTCTCTCCTTTTTATTTGTCGCTTGAGAGATGACATTTTTGCAAATTGCCATCATAATAATAATCAAATTCGTGTAAATTTGCGCAAATTCAAGAGGGAAATGGTGCCATGCCCCCGTCGCCACCCCCCACCTCAACCCAACCCAATCGACATTCAGGCCAACTCTGAGCGAAGCTGAGTCCGACTTGGGTCGGCATTCTGCTTATCCATCCACTCGGACAGTCGCAGTTGCATTTCGAGTTAATAGCTTTTTCGTTTTAGTTTAAGTTGATGAAATTGAAAACATAAACTACAGCATGCTGCTCAACATTTGCATGCTCTTCAGCCAGAGCAAGCTAGATTATAAAATGAAATGAAAAAAAAAAGAAATGGAAATTTTTTATTTTTATTTTTGCAATAGCTGAAATGCATTTGTGGTCAGCTACAAATTTTTCGCTGCGGCTAAGCTCTTCGAGTAGCACAAAAAAAAAGATATAATGGAAATAAAATTGGCACACGTAGAGTTCTATAAGCTTTCAGTTTGATTTTAAAAGTTTTAAATATTCTATGCAGTCAAAATATGAAACAAAAATAGAAAATATAACAAACAATTTCAAACAAAATGTTGAGCTTGAGTACAAATTCGAATAGACTCCAAATTTATAAGAGTCTAGCGTATTTCAGAGGAAATTAAATATTTTTTGACAATTTTCAACGAGTGTAAACTAAATCATAAATTAAAAGTTGCTCGGTAAAGTCTTTGAGATTTCAAATGAAAATATATATTTGAAATTAAATATTAAATGCATTTTTTTTTTGCTTTCATCTGAAAGCTGCAATAATTATATATAGAATATCAAATCATTTAATTGTCTGCTTCAGCTTTGCTTTGAATTGAATTTTTGGCAGTCTTCTTTAAAACTGTTCCCGGGTTGCTTGAATTATTTTTTTTTTTCAACTAGGCCGCCAACACAATTAAACTCTTTAATTAATTGGGTTTGGGGTTTCTGGATAAAAATTTATCAAAAATTTCCCCTAATTGTAATAAAACCAATAATTAATAAAACACCGCCTAAAATAAAGCTATTTAGCTATGGCTATTTAGCTATAGCTATTTATCTATATTTCAGCTGTAGTTTAATATAGCTATTTAGCTATTTAGCTATATTTAAGCAGTAGTTTAATAATTAATAGATTTAATCCTAGCTATAGCAAAATAAAAATCAGTCCTGTTTATCAATTCTTTATTCAGTTCTAATCAAAATTTATATGGGATTGGAAGCTAAATTCCTTTCATTTGTTATGTAGTGTTTATTATAAAAACAAATTTATTTCTCAGTTCCTCATTAAGAATTTCGAATTCTAAAATATTTATCTATCCTTACATATATATCTATATATACATATATAACTGTTATATCCCAACCACCAAACATTTGTGTTCATATTCGAGTCTTTTTTGAGTCCTCTTTCTGATTGAAATATGCATGAATGAGCTCATTTTCCGATCAAAATACCCTAGCCGCGACTTTTCCTGATGCGTCGGCTATGACCCACTTTTATAATCAAATTCGAGTCATATTCGAGTCATATTTCGTATCATACGCGACCTGAGTCTTAATTTCAGCCACACGCGATTCTTTTCTGAATCGTTTTTTTTTAAATATTTTCTTCCCCAAAAACAAGTAATATTTTATTTTAATTAAATTCATTAAATATTTTTATTAAATAATAACACAACTTAAAATAAAATAAAACAACAAAAATAAAAAATCCAAAATGAAATATGTAAACATTTGTGTTAGTAATAATAAATTATAATATTACAAAATAATAATTATTTTAATATAAAAATCTAATAATTAGTTTAATATTAAACTATGTAATAAATATTTTAATACTATTTGATTACAATAATAACGCAAATAATAAATTATAAATAAAAAGCTTTTCATTCAAATAACTGTACAGATTGTAGCGTCTCTCTTTATCAGCTATAAATCCAATTATTTTTCCCATAAACAAACATATATAGTACATATATACTGCTAGCACATGTAGCTGCCAACATAGCTACTTTACAGGGTATTCTCAAGCCACTTTTGTCTTACACAAGATTTAATCTGACCCATTTGCTCCTTGATTCTTGTTGCATGACTTTTTTTTTGGCTAACGAGTTGATAAGCTGTCTCAGCTCAGGCTTAAAACATTTTCCATGTGTTTGACAAGTTGATCAATAGCCGTATTTCATGCTACACACATTTCGAGTGAGTACCGAATTTTGCTAGCAACTCAAGCTGTGCCAGAGTAAAAATCTATCTACCTTGGTTGTAATAAATTGTTGGCAGCATATATCAGAGGCAACACAATTAGAAATGGAAACTGCTTGCAGCTGCACAAAATTTGCAAAGCATGCAGCTCGAACGGACGGACGAGCAGTTTAAAATATACGACGAGACGATACACACATACAGGGAAACACACTTATACGATCACACACACACACACACACTGGCACTTATATGGCACACATGGCACACTTAATAGCTCATACGACATGTTGGCCCTTTGTTGACTGGCCTCGTTTGTTTACGGTTTAGTGGATTAATGCTAGAGAAAAACTTGGAACAGCAGCAGCAGGAGCTGCAGCGGGAGCAGCAGCAGCAGCAGCAGGAGCAGGAGCAGCAGCAGCAGCAGCAGCAGCTGCAGCGGGAGCAGCAGCAGCAGCAATAACAGCATCCAAAGCTGTTCAGTTTGTTATTTCTTTTGAAGTTAAACAAATCTGCATAAGGTAGAGCCAAAAAGCCGTTACAATTTATGTGCATAAATGTGGAGCAGCCTGCAACTGAAAGAGACAGACAGAGAGAGAGGGAGAGAGAAAGAGTGATATTGCCGGCCAATGGCCACACAAGCGTCTGTCGACTTATTCTGCATGTGTTCTCCATAAATTATTCATTCCTGTTTGCCTTTTGCCATGCTCCAAGTTTTGCGCATTGCCATATTATATTTTATTATTATTTTTATTTGCATTGTGCATTTTTCGTTTGTTTTGTCTACAAGAGCACAATATTTATTTAATACAGAATTGTGCTAAGACAATAATGAAATTTTGAGCAAATTCTAATTGCATTATGCTTGCTAACTAATTGCACTTCAGTCGCATCGAGACGAGTTGAGTCGAGTCGCAGTTCGAGTTTTGAGTTTTGCCAAAACTTTCAATTAAAATGCACTCGCTTTGCGCTCTCTGCCCGGACTCGACTCGAATCGCAATTATTTTGAAAGCCAGCCAAGTTATACAAATTATCATTTGCCGCAATTACATTTGCCGACTGCAATCAAAGTTGCAACACGCCAACTTTAAATGCAGCAAACATTAATTGAAAATGCATTATGCCGAATGCCCGCCCATCCCTTCACTTTATGTGCTCCCATGAAATTGCGACCGCCATCGATTCAAATTCGGCAACTGCAATTGCAATAAATTTCCATGTTTAACAATCATAATTCAAACATTGTGCCGCTTAAATCACAAATAACAAAAGGCCAACAAAAATTAAGCATGCACACGTTTATGGCCGCTCGAATAAATGATTCGTACTACAATTCCTGGGGCTGGCCCTTTGCCCCGCATCATATATAAACTTATATGGACTCCATTTATCTGACACATCATTTGAATAATAGTTGCATTCCTGTAAATGCTTTTCAATAAACTCAAAAATTAAATTCGAAATATTTTTTTAGGCATATATTTTAGTTAATTTCTCTTAATTTATTTAAATAGTTTTTCAGTCATATTTTTTAATTTAACTCTAAATTAAAAATTTACATATTTATAAATTTAATAATTTTTCTACTTAATTTTATGTAGTGCAAATTGTTCTAAATTTATAAAAAAAAAAAATTAGGGCATATTTATTTGTGCATATTTTTCAATTACGCTTAAAATTAAGAATTTTCATATTTATAAATTTACTAATTTTCCTGTTAAATTGCATATTTTTCTATATTTACATAACTAAATATTTTTTCAGGCATATTTTTTAATTAATTTTTAAATTAATTTTTCTATATTAATTAAATTAAATATATTTTCAGGCATAATTTGTTACTAAACTTAAATTAAAAATTTACATATTTATAAATTTGTATATTTTTCCTCTAAATTTTATTTTCGCATATTTTTCTACATTTACATAACTAAATATTTTTTCAGGCATATTTTTTAATTTTTTTTAAAATTAATTTTTCTAAATTTGTTCAATTATTTATTCAGGCATAATTTGTTACTAAACTTACATTTAAAATTTACATATTTATAAATTTCTATATTTTCCCTCTAAATTTTATTTTGGCATATTTTTCTAAACTTATTTAAATGTTTATTTAAAGAATTTTTTCAATTACACTTAAAATTAAGAATTTACATATTAATAAACTTACTTACAAAATTAAATGTAGCTAAATTTTATTTTAGCCAAATTTTCTATAATTTCATATCTAAACTTTTTTCAGGCATATTTTCAAATTCATTTTTGTAAATTTATTTAAATATTTTTACAGGTATATATTTAAATAAATTGTTATAAATTTATTTATATAATTTATCAGGCATATTTTTAAATTAAAATTTACATATTTATAAATTTAATAATTTTCTTGTTAAATTTTATTTTGGCAAATTTTTTTATATTTACATATTTAATTTTTTCAGGCATATTTTCAAATTAATTTTTGTTAATTTATTTAAATATTTTTTTCAGGTATATATTTAAATAAATTGTTCCAAATTTATTTAAATAATTGTTCAGGCATATTGTTTAATTAAAAATTTACATATTTATAAATTTAATAATTTTCCTGTTAAATTTAATGTCGTCAAATTTTTTATATTATTTGAATATTCTTTTGGGCATGTTTTTAATTAAACTTTAATTTTAGAGCATTTTAGAAATAAATTTTTTATTATTATTATCATTATTTATTACTTTTTTTTTTAATATCATCAAGAAAACTATTCAAAAATATATAAATTTATTGAAAAAGTCTGAAACTTACAAAAAAATCAAGCTAATCTCGTTCAAGCCATTTTCTGTTTTTGGCCAGCAAAAGCCGACAAAAAGAACAAAATTTCATGAATAAGTATTCATAGCCACATTTATAAGTGCGGCAGTTAAGCAACATATACATGTACATATATATATATATATACAATTGCAAAAGTTACAGTTACATTTACAGTTACAGCTGCACTGGTGCCCAGAGCTGCATGGCTCTGGTGTGTGGCTTTTATGGCCATTTTATAATCGATTGAAGTACGTTGATTGCAGTCACGATGTAATAGATGAAATCATGTCGGCTGTGCCATGTTAGCCATGCAGGAATTTTGATTTGTGAGAGTCGATGAAATTGTTTATGATATAAATGCAGTTAGTAGTAGCATTGAAGAGTGAGAATATAAATTGGAATACCAGATTGGGTTAAGAATCCAAGTGCTGGAGTTGAGCAAACATGAGTGATACTATTTGCGTTTAATTTAGCTTGACAGCTGTTGAAACTTTTGATTGCATTTGATTTTTATGCTATGCAGTGTGAATTGCCATTTTAAAATGTTATAATATTTTGTTGTTTAATTTTCGAAATCTATCTGCCTGGCTATCTCTCAGTGCATCAGCAATTAGCTGCATTCTGCTGTGCTTTTCTTAAAGATTGCAGCAAACGCCACACAATTAGGTTTTAAAGTAATTACAATTAAAAGAAAGAAAAGAAGAAAGTTTAGCTGAACTGCAACATTTTCAAATCTTGAATGAAAGAAGCAGGAGGAGGAGGAGCAGGAACAGGAGCAGGAGCAGGAGCAGAAAGCAGAACGACTACACGACTACCTCCTTGGCTCCTTTGTCTGGTTGGCGCTGTTGGCTTGGCATTTGCTTGGATTTGGGAGCTGTGCAATGTCAGCTACGGCATTTAGCCTTGTCACATTATTTTGGTTATCCAGCGTCTGCTGTGGCGGCAGCTTCTTTTGCTCGTTTTGCTTGGCTTCGCTTTTGGGGATCTGTGTGCCACTAATTGTTGTTGTAATCACGCTGCCCGGGCCTGTCCTGACGTGGTGTTGGTTTCGCCAGCGTGGCCACAATTCGCCATTCATTCATTCATGGCTATTCGTTGCCTCTCTGGCCAGCTGCCCCAACTCAGTCTGCATCGTCATCAGCTGCAGCTCTCTGCATGCAACGGCCTCCAAGCAGTTTAGAAGCCATCAGCATTATCGGCCCACAGTTTCTACTCCTCCAACACCTCCACATTCTCTCCTTTAAATTTAAACATTGTGTGTGAGTGTGTGTGTGTGTGTGACACTTTGCACTTTATTTTCATTTCTGTTTCTGTTGCAGTTCCTATGCTCCTCGGCTCGGCTCGGCTCAGTTCAGTTCAGTTCAGTTGAGTTCAGATTGGGTTAGTTGAGTTTAGTTTGCAGCCTGTTTTCTGATACTTGGACTTTCGGAGATGGCTTCCGTCCGTATCGCAGCTGTCTGTCCGTCTCTTCCACTGCACTTTACTACTTTTGCATCGGAAGTTCAATTTCCGTGCGACTTTTTACACATATTTCATGCTCTTTTTTTTTGGGTAACTATTTTAACAAAATAGTATGTGATTTTAGCTTGTGCATCTTCATATGGCTGTAAGCATATAATTATACAATAAATTTTAGTAAATACAAACATTTCGATGAATATTTAATGAAAGTTGGTCTGTAGCTGATAAAAGAGGAGAGAGAGAGAGAGAGAGAGGGAAAGAGGGTGAGATATAGAAAGAGAGAAAGAGGGAGACACAGAGAGAGAGAGAGAGAGAGAGAGAGAGAGAGATAGGATAGCGAGATAGAGAGAGAGAGAGAGAGAGAGAGGTTTTGTTATTCACATTAAAGTATATCTAATATTAACGTAATATAGAGAAAGAGGGAGAGACAGATAGATAGAGAGAGATAGAGAGAGAGAGAGAGAGAGTTGTATTATTCATATTAAAGTCTATTTAATATTAACGTAAAAATTTCTAATTTTTTAAATTTTTTCTATATTGAATTCAAAGTTTTTTAATTGATTGGAGATTAAATTAAGTATATTTAAATTATGCAAAAATATAAGAATATTAAATTAAAAATGTATAAAAAAAAACATTGTTAATATTATCTTATAGGTCTGTAGATCTAGCTTTACGTTGCCATAGATTCTCTGAAAAGCATGCTTCAAATCTCTCACTAAGATATATAAAGATTTTTAAATTATCTTCATAAACATTGATATTTATATTTATAAACTATTTTCATATAATCCCAAAGATATCGAGCCCCAGAAGAGGAGGATTTTTTAGTGACTGACGGTGCATAAAGCATTTTTTCCTACCTCAACCAAAAAAAAAAAAAATAATAATAAATGAATAAATAAATAATCCCAAAGATCTCAATTTAAAATTTATTTATTTTTTAGTCTTGTATATAAGTACATCTATCTACTGCATTTCTTGAAAATCCTTTCATATACATTATTTAGTATTTAATTCAGAAGAAGCGTGAAATATAGTTTTACAAACAAGTCGAAGAGGCACATTTAGTCAGATCTACATTACTCTTGCCCACTCGCTTCCTCACTCGCTTCATTTACCACCCCCTCAAGCACCTCAACATATTCAATTATAATTAATTATTACGTATTAGTTGGCCATTAAATACGTTTTATTTCTCTTTACCCCAATCCCATGAATGTTTCCACACCATTAGCTATTGCGCTCAATACATATGCTCGATATATGCCCTCTGTCCTGTGTTCCAGTGTGCTGGCGTAGGCAAGTGCCTATTATAATTTCCATATGTCACATTATTAAACATTTGCCTAGTTCCATTCAGAATTCAATGTATGTAGAAGTTGATAGCCTTAATTGCAGCAGCTCTCTGTCTGTTCTCCAGCTCGTTTGGCCATGTTCGCTCTACGTTCGCAAATGCATAAAATATGCAAATGAACTTTCCTCAAATTGTGTAAATTTATGTAAACCTTCTTCATCTCGTTCTTTGTGCCAGCGAACAGACAGTCTTTTGCTTCCATTATGCTCCCAGTAAGTGGCGTTTCATTTCCCAAAGCGTTGCGCTGACTGTTATACGATTGTCTAAAACTGTTATACAAAGCGCTGCCTGACTGCAACTGCCTGAAGTTCAACAGAAAGTTTCAGTTGTCGCTATGACAATGTGTGGCAAGGAGGGCAATATGTTTGTGGGCTGCCTGAAAGGTCTGAAATACGCAAAAAGAGAGTTGCAGATTGTTAGAATTATTATTGTCTTTTTCTTAGAATTTTATTTATATAACTGTTTGCTTCTAAAAATATTTTTTAAATATATCAGAATATGTAAAAAATACGTTTATAAATAAATCAAATATATGTAAAAAAAATAATTTTTATTTTATTATTTTTGTGTCTTATTTTCTCTTAATATTAACAATATATAAAAATATTTCTAAATACATGAGAATATGTAAAAAATACGTTTATAAATAAATACAATATATGTATGTGAACAAAATATTATTTATTTGATTGTTTTTGTGCATTATTTTCTTTTAATACTAATTATATATAAAAATATTTTTAAATATATGAGAATATGTAAGAAAAAAATACGTTTATAAATAAATACAATATATGTAAACAAAATATTATTTATTTTATTGTTTTTGTGCCTTATTTTAAAATTTATGCTTTTCATGTAAACAAAATATTAAAACTATTTTCTTAATCAATTTATATTTATATATAATGAAAACTGAAACATGTATATTTATGATGACTAGGTTTAAAAAAATAAAAATAATTAAAAAAAAGTTAAAATAATTTGTAAAATTGTGAAATTGTACGTTTTTAATTTTGAATGTTTTTTAACGTTTATACATAAATAATAATTTAAATTAATTTATATATATTTAATATTTACTTATATTTTTGTTTTTGTATAAAATTGATTTTACGCATATAATAAATATAATAAAAAATATATAATTGTTAAAAAAAATGGATTACAAATTTAATATTTAAAATATTTTCTGTACTTTGGCAAACTTTAAAACAATAAAAATGTATTTATTATTTATATTATATATTTTCATTTAAAATACCCAAGTAGGATATCAAAATATGTATAATATATAAAAGTTATGCTTTTAGCATTTTAACTGAATTGTTTTCATATGCCATCTTATATTATTTATATGCCATCATTTTTCATGAGTTCTTTAAATTGAATAGAGTCTTAGTTTTTCAATATACTAACTGTTTAATATCAACTACTTGGGAGGTGCTTATGGAAATTTGGCTGTGTCAGGTAGCAAAGAGTAGAAAATTTGTTGCTCTTTATCTTTATATTATTATATTACTTTTAGTTTACTCTGGCACCTTTTTGTGCATATTCTGCATTCTCATGCAAATACTTCACACCAACTTTTTAGCACTTGCAATAGCATCCGTTACATTCAGTGCGCCCGCCCTGTCGCTGGCACGCCCCCATTTTTGGGACCTTTATACTTTGCATAATGCGGCATGTAGTGCAAATGAAAATAAAAAATACGTCTGGGAACTTTTGTTTAAATCCATAGCATCGCCTGGCCCCGTGCCACGCCTTGTCCAGGATTTTCCATTTGGAGATGGAAGCACTTGGCGTTCTTTTCGCTCTCCATCTTTACGCTGGTCCCCAAACAATTTGTACGCCTCAGTGCGCACGCATTTCTGGGCACTTAAGTTTCTATACAGTATATATGTATATATACTCTTTATATATATATCTCTATCTGTATAAAGTAGCTGTAACGAGTGCGAGCCTTGAGTCAGCGCGTAATTTTTACTCTGCTGTTCACTTTATTCTTTTTGCCATTGAACATTTTATAAATTGCGAGTGTTTTGCATTTCTCATTAGGAAAGAACACGGCGCACCGTTGATGACTACAATTAGCAATTTGCATAGTAAAAAACTAAAGAGAATTTCCCTTTTATAAGCTCAGAGTGGGAGTAGATTGCGCAATGCTTGCCAACTGGCGGTCAAAAACAATTTTCATAACTAATAAGTGGCTCGCTTGGCGGTCAACTCTTGACTGGCAATCGCGACCTATCCGCACATCACATTATCCACATTTCGCTTATTATTTATTCAGCTTGATTCTGATATTCTGGGCGGACGTGGGGCGTAGCGCTGTCAGTTATTTTATGATTGAATATTTTAAATATTTATTTTATTTGTAATTGAAATAAACTAGTAATTACTAGTAAAGTGAATTACTTAATTTTGTTTTGAATCGAAAAGTATTTTATTTTAAATTATTAAAAAAACATTTTCATAATATTTTACAAAATTATTAAAATAAATGCTTGAATTAAAAATTAAAAAAAAAAAAATTAATAAAAATAAATAAATAAATTAATAATTAAAAAAAAAAAAATTAAAAAATTAAAATAAAATAAAAAAAAAAAAAAAAAAAAAAAAAAAATAATATAATTTATATAAATTTTATAAAAAAAAAATATTATTATGTAATAAAAAAAATAATAAAAAAAAAAAAAAAAATATTAAAAAATTTTTTTTTTTTATTTTTAAAAAATAAAAAAAATATAAAAAGATTTTTAAAAATAAAAAAAAAAATAAAATATATATATATTAATTATTAATTAAAAAAAAAAAAAAAAACTTTAGAATTTTTTTAAAATTTTATTAAAATTTTTCTTTAAATAAAAATTTTTATACAAAAAAAAACCCTTTTTTTTTTAATTAGATATATATATATTTATTAATATTTAAATATTATTATCTAAAAATAATTATGAAAATATCTAATATATTTTATTTAATAAAAATATTCGAATATATCAAGTATTAAAAAATATCAAAGAGTTTTTCAAATAGTTACGAAGGAATCCAGTAAAAAATGCCTTTAAATAAATAATAAAATTAAAAGTAAATTGCGAAATATTTTATAATCCAATTACTTAACAAAACATTACCAAACAATATTTAACGACTAATTAAATTGTTATTATTTAATATTAACCAAATATTAACTGAACAAGTACTCTCTTAGCAGGTTTATTTGCATCTGGAATGCACTCAACTCGACTCGAGTTGACTAAATTGTCAGCCACTTAAGGCTAATCGAGTGACACTTTACACATGTCAGAGACACTTCTGTAAGAGTTTTACAGGATTTTCTCATGTTTATGTAGCAACTTAAGAGAATGACAGGCAAAATTTAAGCACTGACAGAGTGTTGACAATGGAAACTTCAATAATTGATGCCCGCATCGGAGAGCCGTTGCTCGTTAAGTACCTCAATATTGTAATTATGGTAGCAACACGCGGGATAACAAGTATGTGTGTGTGTGATGTGTGCGTGTTTGTGTGTGAGTTACTCGCATTTTAATTTGGTAAGCGGCACAAGTGCCCTCAATGGCCCATAATTAACCCGTGAGTTCATTTGCAGTGGGACACACTGTAGTTGCCGCAGGAGCAATCCACTGTTGAGCATGACAATGCGATGCCCGTGTTGTATTTTAATTATTTATTATTATTATTCTTATTGTTGTTGCTCTTGCTGCTGCTGTTGCTGTTGCTGCTCCTGTGTCCCACCTGTAGAGAGCGACAAAAGAACAGCTACGTGCGGCTTAAGCAGTTGCCATTAAATCCTTATCCCGAGTTTTTTAATTCATTATACTACCTACCCTATGTACGCGTACAGCACCAGCAAAAGGTGTAACCACCCCCATTAGCAACCCAGCATCGCCCAACTGGCCCACGCATAAATTATGCAAAACTTCATAAAGATTAGGCTTAGAGAAATTAAAATATGCGTATGATGGTAGCAGCTAGATGCAAATTACATTTAACATGCTTTAAACCAGCCGCTGAGATTCGCTCAGAATATACAATTTTAAGCTGATCTAAAAATGAAAATTGATTTTATTTCATTTATTTAAAATGTTTTATTGCGCTGTTAATATATATCTGTATTTGTCCATTTAGAAGTTAAGGAGCTTGTCGAATTTAACAGATTCTTCAGAAGTTAACCTTTGATATATTTGGGTACAAAAAAAAGCCAGATGGAAAATTAGCATAGCTCGCTAATAAATGTTTGCCAATTTATTAGATATGCTCTTCCCGTAAGAGCAACAGAAAAGAATCATATTCACTCGCTCACTCTCGCTCTGAGCATGAGCCTCACTCACTCACTCTCGCTCTAAGCATGAGCCTTCGGTACGTTTTGGCTTTCGTTTTCGCTTTAACGAACATCGTGCAATGAAGCTGAGTATGTGAGCAGATAACTAAAAGAGTCTATGCAATGAGTCTTTACTATACACATGCACAAGAACACATTCACTCTCACGTACGCTAGGGATGTGTTTAGCGAAGTCAGCTCTCGCCTACCAATACATACATAAGCTCCAACAAACGGTCGCCAGAGCGAAAGAACAGAGAAGAAAACGAGCGGTAGCCGATCGCAAACGAACTCGTTGAAGAACCAATGCAATTGGCTGCTCTCTCGGCTTTTTATCAAAGTGTGAGTGAGAGACACTTATTTGCTTGGAACGGTCAACGAGCGCTGAGTGTAAGTGAAACGCACATACTTGCAGAATTGAGAAACAGCCCAGAGATATTTGCGAGAGCTAAGAAACGTTGTCTTTGAATTAGACAAAAGAAGTTTTAAATTCTAATTATACTTCAATTCTTCTCACTTGAATTAACAGAGTATTTTCTAGTCACAACATTAGAATTGACATAAAATATACAATTTTAATTTAATTCTTAATTACATGCAAGACAAAGCGTACAATATATATATATTTTTAATATTCGAATCAGAGCTGAGACAAAGCACATACATAAATTACATATGAGAGCTTATGAGGATATAAGTTTACTCTAACTGCAATTATTAATAGAATAGTGCAAATTCTAACACTGACAGCGGAATGTTTTTAGTTTCACAATAGCAAGCTTGAACTGCACTTTACACTGCTTTCGCCACATGAAAGGACAGTCAGGCAGCATTTAATAAGTTTATCGACCTGTGCCGTTCTGCGTTCGCAACTTTTACCTTTGTAATTAACAATAGCATCAAAATGGAGCACACGTAGATGTGGTCTGAGAACTTGAAGTGAACTCAGTTGGGTCAATTTGCATGAAATGCCGAAGGTAACAGACAGGTAAAGATTGGGCGTGGCCAGTGGGAGGGGAGCAAGCAATGAACGAAATTTAATTACAGCTACATATTAGTTGGCTGCATAAACAAGACACAAGAACAAAAAAAGAAAAGAAAGAAGAAACAATGTTTGTAATTTGTGCAGGCAGCCAAATTGGTTGCCTGGAAGCCAGGATACCGTTAGTGGAGCTCGAAGAATTCTTACGGCTCGTGGTGGTATTTTACGTTCACGTCCATATCTGCAACTGCTGTCAGTCCAGTTGCCGGCTGACAAACTTGGCCAATTTTCTGCTGCTGCTGGGAAGCCCACAAAAACTGACGTTTATTACTTGCTCGCCTCTGTGGACCCAACCATGGCCATAAATTATTAAATTTTAACAAGTTTTTATGCGAACTACTGCCAAGCCATGCCATGCCGCTGCCGTGCCTTGTCGTGTCTTGTCTCTTGTCGCCTGTCTGTAGTCTCGGCTTCTTGGCAGCTTTGCATCTTGGGCGCAAATCGAGCAACTTGGCTTAGTTTGTCAGCACTTGGCCAGTACGTGACCCAGCGGCACGAGCCCTCAGACGGAACCTTTTCTTCCTCCATGACACGCTCGCCTCTCTATCCATAATCATATTATTAATAGCAAATTATGAACATGGAACAACAGAGCGTGTGACAAGCGCTTTAACTTTTGTTTACACTGAACAACTTTAAGCCAGCAACTCTATTCATATATTTATAAATACTATTTTTTATTTTTTTGAGAGAGAAAAATATATGATCAACATAAACTTGAGAAAGCTTAAACAATTTTCGTTTATGCAATTTTCAAACAAACTGAAAACAACTTTTGATGACACACAGACAAAGCTGAAAAGTGTTCCATTGCCAGAAAGTTAAATTTTCAACTTTTCTGTTTGGCCAAAAGAAAACTTTTCAGTTTTGTTCAGCCCGGCTATCAGCAGAAACTACCTGTGGAGTGAATCTAATTTGGCTTGTTTTCACATTTAACTAGAAGTCAGTTACCGTTATGCCACACACGTGGCTAACGAAAACTTTTCACAAACTCTTCGCAAAAAATAGTAAAAACTACACAAACATTTTCCCGAGCAGACGCCTTAAACAATGACTGAACTCTCCTCATCCCCCAGACTGAGCTCATTATTGTAGTTAAATTTTAAAAATAAATATAAATAATATTAAAAAAAAAATAAAATAACAAAATATAAATGTATTATTTTAAATTTTAAAAATAAATATAAATAATATTAAAAATAAAAATAAATAAATATAAATGTATTATAGAAAATTAGTTATGATTATTTAATATTGCTTTTCAATTGATATTTTTAATAAAATAAGAAAGAAAAGATTATGAATTAATTTAAAAAAAATGATAAATACGATACAAATTTTTAGTATATTTATTTCATTTTTTTATTGATAGATAATAAACAATTAAAAATAAATATAAAACTAATGAATTAATTTAACAAAAAATATAAATACGATAAAAATTTGTATTTTTTTTTGCATTTTTTGATTGATAGATAAAAAATTAAAAATAAATAAAAAACTAATGATGTTTCGGTTCGCAATGTTTTTATTCTCTATAATCTTTAATATTTTTGTTTCATATTTAATATTGATAGATAATAATTAAAATTAATAAAATAAATTGTTGAATTTTTTAATTAATTCTATATGATCTTTAATAATTTAAAAAATTAAGTTTTTAATTAATTAAATTAAATTATTTAAATATTATTATTGCTATTGATCTTTAATAATTTAAAAAATTAAGTTTTTAATTAATTAAATTAAATTATTTAAATATTATTATTGCTAATTAAATCTCATTAAAATATTAATTATTTAATTTAATAATTATTATATTATTTTAATTTAATAATTTCAAAATTAATTATTTAATTTAATAATTATCACATTAATATATAGAAAGGAACAGATATGAACAGAGAGAGAAAGAGGAAGGTAGAATGAGAGAGTGAATGAGAGCGCTATTGAGAGTGAGAAAGAAAAGGAAGGGCAGGAAAAACGGAAAAATGAAATAAAGTAAATGTAGGCAGATAAAGGGAAAAGTAGGAATAAGTTTTACATATGTAATATGATCCTCTCCAGAGTCACCGACTCACTCCCTCTCTCTCCTTCTCTCTCTCTCTCTCTCTTAGCCCTGTCATAATGAAACTTGCCCATATTTAAGATTTGCTAAGCTATGAAATTTCGACTGCTTAACTTTTAATGAATTTTCAAAAATACACAATTTTCATCTAGTCGCCCATTAGCACCATGCAATATACTAGATACCGAACAGTGATAAATAAAATCTACTTTTTCGCTTCCGAAATGAACTTGCAGACAGCTTCAGTAACTTCCGAGCACTTGGAACTGCCGCCCAGTTCCGTGGTGCGTATGTCCGTTTCCTTGTAGACCCGCTCTACCGCACAGCGTATGGTGTCCGCATACGAGTCCATTTTCAGATGCCTCAACATTAGCGTACCCGAGAGCAGCATGCCCGTGGGATTGATTAGATTCATGCCAGCTATGTCACGAGTGGGTTTCAGCAGTGTATCGTAGAGTAGTCCATGCTCGCTGACATAGAAGCTGGGGCAGAGCGCCTTGCCGCCCATAATGCTGGAGGCCATCACGACAAGCACGTCGCCGTACATGCTGGACGAGACGAGCACATCGTTCTGGTCGGGCTGCATGACCAGGTTCAGGCAAGTCGTGTCCATATAGCGCTCCTCGAACGTCACCTTCTCCAAGTGCTTGTGGGCCTCGGTGCGCATCGAGCTCAGAAAGTTGCCATCCGTCAGCTTCATAATGTTCGCCTTGTGTGCCACTGTGATCTTCTTGCGTTTGTGCTTCAGCGCATACTGAAATACATAACGAGCAATGCGATCAGAGCCGGCCGATGTGCTCACCTTGATGGACTGCAAGATTCCAGGCACAACGCTATGTTCGATACCCGAATACTCTCCCTCCATCACATCGCGTATGACCACACAGTTGAGCGGTTCGTAGCGCGATTTGTGCCCCTCCAGGTTGCGACAGAGTGTTACATAGGCATACAGTTCGAACGCTTTCCATAGATGCTTTAGGTCTCGGGTATCGATGGGTCCCTTGATGCCAACCTTGTTGCGCCTCAGGGACTCCAATAGCTTTGGATTAAGTTTGCCATTCTCCATGTAGCAGTCAACGATATCCCAGTCCACTGGCACGTCGGTAACCTTGAAGACCTCCTTCAGCGACGAGATCAGCTCACAGCCGACACCATCGCCTTCTAGCAGCGTCACCTTCTTGCGCCCCTTACTATTTCCCGCACCGCTCTTGCAGCCCTCCTTTTCCTTCTTTTCTACGTCATCCTTCTTGCACGTCTCGTCCTTCTTAATGGAATCCTTGCATGTACCAGCCGCCTTCAGTTCAGCACACTTTTTGGACTCCTTGCAGCCCTTGTTACTGCACAGCCGCAATAATTGTTTCGAAGTTCGGCTAGCTTGACGAAAGCATCGCATTGAGCACATTTTAAAATTTTGTTTTATTTCTCAAATGACAGCCAATAAATATCTGAAAAACATATTCTAATTTTTTTTGAGGGCTTCAAGTCTCACAAGCTTCTCGCATGTGGCTTCTTGTCTATCCTTAAATTATTTATAATTTTAATATAATCAATTTTTAAAGTTAATAATTTATAAGAACTAGTCCTTGTATAGAAAACATATGTTGTCCAAATAAGAGCAATAGAAAACGAAATAGTGTGGAAGCAAAAATTATTTAAGTTGATTGTTTTTAGTTTTATTTGAAAGCTAAATCCATGCCATTATATTTAAAGTCGAATGTCATTTAAATAATAGCCTTAACCAAGCTGGCAGAAGCTTGCATTTTTGTTGATTTGTATTCAGTTTTCTTAGACCTATGCGCACTCTTTATTCATTCTTTTTTTAATTTAAAAAAAAAAAAACTAATTTCTTTTTATTTCTTTTGAATGTTAAATAATTTTCAAATAAATAGCAAATTTTATAAAATATTTAACAGCTAAATATAATTAAGGAAAATAGTATCTCTCTTGCCTGGTCAAGCTGCTTAACTAAGCGCATTTAGATATTAGCCAAATGCTCTTAAAAGCTTTGCTTAAAATACCATGAGCTGCACACATATTATTCGAGATTAAGAGTCTCGTAAGTTTATTATATATTCATTTCATATTTGCCTAATGTATTTGATTTTTAAAGCGCAAATTCCGGCAATTCAATATGTCATGCCAGGGCGCAGCCCACGTAAAATGCAAATGATGTCGGAGTCGAGTCAAGTCGAGTTCGGTCGCAAATGCTTCTGGCGAGGCGTGTGAATATGACAAATGACATGTCAACAGTTTTATGCCCTCGACTGTGCAAGACAAATAGCTATGGGCGTGGCCGCCCTGCTTAACCTTCCAGTGATTTTTCAAACAACACAAAGTAAGTGACCAAGTCATTAGCACTGATGACCATTATGAGCAGCCACAGAGCCCATAAATATGTTAGTGGTCTGTGTGGTCTATAGCGCCTCAGTATTGGGCCAGAGTCATAAATACATGTGGAGTACCTGTGCGCACAGGTGTAAACCAGCTGGGCGTGGCACTTAAGTTTATGTTTATTTGACGTGCTCCTAAATTAAGTGCTCATAATCAAGTGAACTGCCCTCGAGCATCGTGCAAAAATGTTATGAGAGATGTCGCTACTTTAATTTGGTATTTTAAATAAACCAAATGAAATCGATGCCTGGGAACTAAAATATTTTTTTAATTAAACTGCAAATAATATCGAGCATTATCACAAATAAGTTTTACTAATAACTTGAATGTCAGTTCATATATATTTATTTGAAATCATATTACCCTTGCTGGCTCATTCCATAATTGCAATTTTAGCGCATTTTTTTCCAGCTGTTTTGGCGCTTTCAAATATCTTTTGCTATGCTTAAAATTCAACGATGCAGCTGAGTATCTCTTGTCTACTGTCCATCACTTATCAATAGATATCCCAACAAAAAACACTCAGATTGACTTGCTGCAGACAGTTGCAAGTTGTTTCTTAATGCCTCTGACCCTTCGCTTCATGCTTTACTGCCCCATTTACTTTTTTATGATCTGTTTCGCCTCTATCGCAGTAAGTTCCCAACATTTGCTGCTGCTGCACGTACTCGTTAACCTAACAAAGTACATTTAACCGACAAAGTCGTGAAGTAAAAAAAAATGTGCCAAAATATGGAGAGAAAGAAGAAGAAACTTTAGAACAAATGTCGCAAACAATGTTGACGATGCGTCGTGGATATATAACTGTGTCGTACCATAAATCAATATGTTTTCCTTTGTTCAGCTGAGCTAAATAAATAATGTAATAAATAACTTAAATAATAATACGTTCATCGTAGAGAGAAGTAAAATCATTTGGGTTGCAAATAAAAAGAAGTTGTTACGTTACGGTACGTCTTACGTAACTTGTCAAATTAAATGTTACGTAACTTGCAATATAAAGTGTATGCAATGGAGTGCGGAAAGTATGACGTAGCACATTACGCAACTCATTACGTGACATATTACGTAACGCATTAAGTAACACATTACGCAACGTAATACGTAGCGTATATCTCTACATCTCCCAACTACTCGATTTTCATAATTTGATGTAAAGCTTAAATATGTTACATTACAAGTTACGTAACTTGTCAAATAACATGTTACGTAACTTGCTATATAAAGTGTATGTAATGGAGTACGGAATATATTACGTAGCATATTACGTACTTTTTACACAGTACGTAACGTATTACGTAGCATATTACGATACTTATACCGTAACAAAGTACGTAGCGCATTACGTAGCGTATTATATAACTTATTCCGTAACACATTGCGTAACGCATTACGTAACGTCAATCTCCATATCTCCCTACTACGCGATTCTCATAATTTGATGTAAAGCTTAAACATGTTACATTTGTATGTGTATGCACTTATATGAAAGTGAGACGACAGAGAGTGGGGCTGATAAAGAAACTCAATTATATAGCGAGAAGATAAAGGAGAGAGAGATACATATCTATATACTAATACTTTTATATGCTAATGCATATAAAAAAAGTTCTCTTCTCTCTTCTTCTGTTATTCTCTGTATTTTCCTCATCCCATCTCTGCGTCTCAAACTTCTTTTTGTGCATTCTCTTTTCCTAATTCTCTCTCGTTTCACTTTTAATTAGTCGCATTTATGTGCTAACCCGCTCTCTACTACTTTTATTACGTATTTCAATTTACGTGTCAAGTAAGGCGTGGCTCATCCCTAGGGCACAATTAAGTATTTTATAACTATGTACATTTAATAGGAATTTTTAACTGCATTTTAGGAGCTATTATTTACTACTACTTTAGCTACTACTATTTACATATTTACGAGAGACACGTGCGTGTCACATACCACATTTTCCTCTTTTGCATGGCAGATAACTCTAGAATTTTATATGGTATAACCCTTATAAATTGTTTAGTCACGTGAAAACAGTTTTGTATATGCATCTGCACAGAACAGCTCTCGTTGCGTGCAGAAAGCATTTGCACTTGCAACTGCATCGCTTTGAATAGCGTTGGGCTTAGAGAAGCATTCAGACATTAATGCGAATATAGAAGACAATAAGTCTGCATTCTAAGCCAAAATGCATGCTTGAAAGTACTTTAACCAGAAATTCTTAAATACCCTGCTTTAAATATGCTGCTATTAGCTTAGCTAAACTGATGTCTAACGAAATATGTTGTAAATGCTTAAATATGTAATGCTATCAAAGTAGTTTCCCACTACGTTATATACACTGTTGGCAGAGAGTAACTAAAGTAAGAGTAAGTGATTTGGGAGTTGATAAAACAAAATGACACTTGAGCTATATCATGTGGAAGGTCATGGGAGCATTAGCAACAAATAACATATGGAAAGTAAAATGAAATTATAAAGTATGTAGGTTATTGGAACAGAAATCATAAAATGAACTGGCATCATTTTTATAATAATAAAATATAGTGTAGTAATAAATTTTCATATAAGTTTTAAATTTTAATAAATTATTGCAATGTGAATTTTAATTGTGAATGGCTTTCATAAGTCAACAGCAACATTTGTTGCGCCTAACAAAATTTAAACTACAAATAAATAAATAAATAATAAATAAAAATACGAATCTAAACACAGAACATTAACAGATATAAAACTTTATATATATTTTTATTTCTATTTAATTAATTCAGTTAGCCTTTCAATAGGGCATACAAAAGTTTTCAAAGTAAACTTTAAGCAGCTGGCAGCTGATTTGTTTGTGCAGACTCTGGGGAGTAGAGCGAACCCTTTGCCAATCTCTGGGGCTGTAATATAATGTCGGAATATATGTATATATAAATATATATAGCTGCCTTCGATGCTCTCCATCAGTTGATACAAAAAATTACTGTTGCATATTTGATTGTCTCGTTCAATATTTGCATATTTTTCCATTTCCTTTTTCCTGTTTTCTTTTTCATCTGACCCTCGTTGCTTTCTTTACCTTTTGCTGGTTAACGCTTGGCTTGGCATCAGCTGCTGCTGCTGCAGGTCGAGAGACTTCAATTGGAGCCTGGCCTGTCGAGTTATCGACTCCACTAAGAAAGAAGATTCGTTTGGCTCTCCACATAAATGCAAACAGGATGCGCCCTTTCCGACAGCCACAGAATTTGCATTTCTATGGCAAACGTCGCAGTCGCAGTCGCTGCTGCTGCTGCTGCAGCTGATGGAATGTTGTTCGAGTTGTTGCCTTTACCGTTTATTTTTCCGTTCCGCATTGAGCATTCACGTCATTTCCATGTCGGAGCGTGTGAAACGCTGCAGTTGATCAGTCTAGGCGCAGCCTGATGAATTCTTCTCTAAAAACCACGCTTCACCCTCAGCTGCCGCACAAATGGCGCTTGTGACATGAAAATAACAATCAAAAGAAGTGCGACAAGCGATGAATATTTAACAGGCAGATATCCTGTAAAATATAAAAATATATATTATAATATATATAAAATTAAAATATATGTTATTGTGATATTATTAAAAAATTCAAATATTTATATATATATTTTTTTTTTAATTTATTAAGAAAATTTGTAATATTTTCAATTTTAAATAAAAAAATCTTTTAAAATATGTATTAATGTATAAAATGTATAAATGTATAAGTGTATAAATATAACAAAATATATTTTTAATTTTATATATACATAAAAATATGTTTTGCATATATTTCAATATTTAAATTTATTATTTTATTTGTATTTGTATGTTATTTATTTATTATATTTATACTCATTATTTTTTTTTATAATTTATATTAATTTATTATTATTTAAATTTTATATTTATTTCATATTTTTTTATATTTCATACTGAAATTGAATTCCATATTAAATTTTTATATTTTTAATATTTTCTAGTATATATTCTAGTTTGAATGAATTTAAAAATCTAGTTTTTAGGCCTAACTTATTAAATTCAAATATTCATATTAGTTATCTCTTGTGTTGTTATATCTTTTCTAATCATTTTCATTTGCAATATATAAACACAAATATTAAATATTCTAGAATCATATTTGACTAGGGCAAAGACTTCTCGTCGTCTTTCGTTTACAGGGCATAGAAGCAAAGCCCAGCGACTCTCTTGTTCGCTCGCTCCCTGCTGACTAATATTTTGTTATTTATAGCAATTTGTACAGCCCTAAGCCGGAACTCAAAATAAAATAAAAAGAAATAATAGGAAACAAAGGATGCAAATGGTCGCACTCGGTTTGGTTTGTGATATTATTTTTATTTTCTGTTAAGGACCGCACTTGAATGATTAATTACAAGCGATTTGCGCTGAATGGCAAATGTTTACCGTTATTTGTTTACGTTTGCTTTCAGCTATTTATTTTTCATTTTGAAATATATATATACTATATTTGTATTGGATCGAAATGACAGCCAGTGCATGTAAAGCCTGCATATACATATATATAAAATATAATATATATATAAAATATTAAAATACATTCAAGTCCAGCTCAAATATTTATTGTCATATCCACCTGGGGATTAGTTGAGTGTATTATCTAGCATCTGAATTTATATTCAAGGTACAAATGGTGGATTTTAATGAATATTTGTTTACGTAAGCTGCATTTTCTTAATCTTGTATGCTTAGTTCTTGGCAAACGTTTAATTTCAATGTTGACTTTGTTAATTCAAACAACAAAAATATAATTAAATTTGAATTTGCGGCTTGTCCCACTCTTAAATGCTTACAATTCGGCGTTTTATTGAATTTTGCTTTTGTTTGAGCTTAGCTCAAGTTTACTTAATATTTGTTATTGTTGATTCAAGGCTTCTGCTCAATGAGCGCTATTAATGAAACTTATAACTTGATTTGGATTATTAATTTTTAATTTTTGATTAATTTTTGAGGTTTATTTCTATTTCTTTTTGATATTTTTATAATTAATTGTTTATTTTTATTTTTATATATATTTTCATTATAATTATCACATATTAAAGATTATTTAATTTATTTATTAATTTATTTTTTAATTTTATTTAATAAGATTTAAATTTCTTTTAATATTACATAGAAATTTTTGGATTTCCACTCGAATTTCCGTATATTTAGTATTTATATTAGCAAAATATATTTTCGTTATAGCTGTACTCAGCTGTGTGCCGAGCAGTCGTTAAACAACAAAAAATATTACTCTAAATGGTTAATTTAAATGCTGTCGCGGTTGCCAGGCTCGACCTCACAATTCCGGCTCGCCCGGCGTTGTCCGCTCGCCCACACACGAGGCGCGAGGCATGGCAGTAATTGTATTCCAGTCACAATATTGAGAGTATTTTGCAAAAGTCGGTATGCGGTTTGTTTATGTGTGCGTCGAAGCGTAAAAGGTCGACACAATGCGACAGTTAAATATGGTCGCATATTTTTTACGACTCTGGCAACGTGCGCTCATGACCAACGCGTTGCAGTGGACTCACAACAACAACAGCAACAAAAAGTTAATTAAGTTCTTTAAGGACGTGTTGCGGGAATCGCAGCAAAATGCTGAGTGTTAAATGTCCTTTTTGTCGGCCCACTGTATGCATATTGTGGACATTGCACACATAAAAATTGGGTTGAAGTCCCTTCGCACACAAACAAATGAGTACGCCCGAGGCCGCTATGAGCGCAGTAGTTCACGCAAATTGATTTCGTACTAACTATATTTCATTTTCGTTTGCATTTTTATTCCATTTGCATTGTTCTCTTCTTAAATGAA
The DNA here is from genome assembly GCA_035045845.1 of Drosophila buzzatii. Lineage (NCBI taxonomy): Eukaryota > Metazoa > Arthropoda > Insecta > Diptera > Drosophilidae > Drosophila > Drosophila buzzatii. Next base: position 10,480,247 of record JAWNOS010000244.1, on the reverse strand, counting down.
ACGACTCAACTCCACTTTGCCTCGTTCTGTCTATAGAGAAAAATATGGTATGGGAGCTTATAACTAAGAGATACCTCTCATATGATATCTTGGATAAATAATCATACTTCATTAATCATAAAATGAATCGAAGCGTATGCACTTTCTCTGTCATTGGTGTTTTCAATTTCCTAATTCTTTTTATCTTTTCCGTGATTGGCTGCTAATACTGTATTAGTATTAGCGAGAAGCTGAGAGCTTGTAAAGACGGTAAGCTGATTGAGTGTGCGTTTTAGCTGTGCGCTTCTCACATATACTGGCCTGCCTGCGTCAAAGCTCAATGCGAGTGCGAGAGAGACAAATGGCTAAACATAGCGTTTGCTGAACGTAATATACGAGTGCTGCTGAGTGAGAGCGAGATGACTACTTAGGTCGCTGTGATGTTAATGGACGAAGAGCGCACAATTAGAAATGAGCAGTCTGAAAAAGCAAATGGCGAAAGAATGAAAGAATCATGAAATTAAAATGGCACGCGATCAAGTTCTCATAAACATATTAAAAATGAGAATTTATTGATATTGTTTACATTGATTAAGAGTTACTTACAGTAAGCGTAGTAAACCACATGAATAAGAGATATTTTTGATTTGGGAGTCGATTTAGTCTTGCTTGCGTATCTGACATACAGTAAACGCTGACAATAATTCATATCTCTTTCAGCTACGCCGCATTTATCTAAGACTATAAGAAAATATGTTTACGGTGAATGCAGATAAGTGAGTTTAGTGGAGCAAAATTCTGATTAATGATTGGCGAATGAAAACCATAATAAATAAATTATATTAATAAATGTAGCATATTTAATGAAATGCTTTCATAGTCATTGAAACGATTTGTTATTCTAATTTATGACCAACGCTTATTGACTCATTTGGTAGTCAGGCCGTACAATTGACTTTAAACCGCTTTCGTATTAATAAAACTGACAGCAGCATTCAGATTGGTTGCCCGGAGGCGGTCTGGGGCCAGTGAGCCACGGTACGGTCCTTTAACTAAATCAAATGAATAATTCATTGGCCGTCACTCGAGCTTGCCTATGCGCCAGTGATTAAATCAAATTACCTTCAGTGCTCGCCGACCCACAGCATCAATTGCCATTTTAATTTCGAGTTCCTAAGCGCCCGAGTCAAGGTCAAATCTTTTACTCAACAGCAGGCTAATGGGTTAATGAGCGTGAATGTAACGTAAATTCATTAGAGAAATGTCGGCATTAAGTATTAAAGGTGTTCACGCTCAGCTTAAAGTGGCTGACGATAAAAAACTCAATTTACGGTTCATATTCGCAGTTCGTTGCGCTCGCATTGACAGGAAACAAACAAACTTTCAGCTAACAGAGGTAAATGCGCATTTCAGACAAAAAACCGAAGAACCAATAAAGGGTCAAAAGGTCGCATGCCAAAACAAACAAAAATACGGCACATCAAAAAAGTATATTCATTGAACTAAATGATGAAAAGGAAGTCTGACCTTTATTAGTTGGGGTATGCCCCATCAATTGATACGCTGCTACGTGACGTTTGAATGAGAAATTTAACAAAAAGAGAGAATATAATTTATAGGAATGAAATTAAATTAAGACAGATATTCAAATGTTACAGTAAAATAGCTATAGAAATTTAATTTAAAATTAAATTAAAGTATATTGCGATCGAGAATGTTGCCCAAGCTTACCTTGTACAACTGCAGCTGCTCGAAACATTTATTTATTGAATCTAAACATTTTCCAATAACTTTATTGTTTTCGGTTTTCAGTTGGTCTATGCTAGACAACTAGTTGATTTCACAATTCAATTCATGGCAAACAACATAAAGAAATTTGCAACTGAAGCCTGTGCATAGGCAGACTTCGTTTCTAGCCAAAATGTAATAAATTTTCAGTGCACTCCGAATGCTATGCTCTAAGCAAATATTTCTTTCGATTGTTGCAGTAGGATACATTTCACTCTTCTTTCTTTGGCATCTGGCAATGGGGTTAACTAGTTTTTAATAAAAATCCATTACAAGTCAAAGGGCAAAATGTGAATCACGCAACGAAATTGAAGACACATGTGCGTCAGGGTAATAAAAAAAGAAAAAAAACTACTATCGAAAGGAAACAATGCGAGGCATGCAAGCGGAAGCGGAAGTCAGCGCCAACACACAGACAGCAGCAATGCGAAAGGGTGCCAAAAGATGGAAAGGGTCGTAAATGGCAAGACAATGCCCAGCAGAACAACAGCAGCAGCAGCAGCAGCAACAGCAACAGCAGCAGCAACAACAACAGCAAACAAATGTTGACCTGCTGTGCCTTGAAATTTCGTTGCTGTCATGGAGTCAGGCTCTCATTTTCTCTGCAATTCTCTCTTTTACGATTTTTTAAATAAGCAAACACACTTTTATGACATTCCAATTTGGAGCTAACAAAAGAGCATCAACTACTCGAGTCTCGAGGCAAGGACTAATAGGCACGCCCGCAGCAGCAACAGCAGCAGCAACAGCAACAGCATCAACAGGATGTGTTGACAGGAAGACAGCAGCGAAATGGCAAAGGCCATAAACGAAAATGTGCAAATGGCTTAAACGGCACTAAAAATTGGATGGGTAACAGCAAGCAGCGCCCACCCCTAATATACAATACTTGCGGATAGGTGAGAGGTGCACTGCCTGACTGTCCACACACATGTGTTTTTATTGCCATTTCCATGGCCATAGCCATAGTCAGCCACGTGCGGCCCAAATGGAACTCTTAATTAAGAGCCCCCCCAATGCCAAGTGCAACCAAAAGGAAAAGCAAATGGCTGCAACGGTTGCAGTTGCAGCTGACGCTTAATGCCACTGCCATAAATCTGTCCGATTTCGCCAGCGCATGCTGGCTATATAAATATACGACTGCGATGCGATAGTCGTGTGAATTGCAACTTTTATGGCCAACTCAATTTAATGCCAGCTAATTACTAACCTATTATAACGGCATTTAGTTCTAGGCCAAACACTTTAGTGCTCGCCGTTGCTATGGCAATGTTGAGTAATCGTTATTAAAATATATATATATTTTTAGCTTATCTATATATTAAATAAAAGAAATGCAATTCATTGTTATTAAAATATATTTTTGATTAGATTGGAAGTGAAAGAATTATAATATAATTCCATACAAATCAAAAATATATTAATAAATATAAAATATATAAATAAAAAAATTAAAAATTTGTAAATAAAAATATACATAAATGCTTTTTTTTTTTATACAACTTGGTCTTTTATATAGATAAATATTAATATTTATTATTATATAAAATTGAGAAATAAATATAAATAAATACTATGAAATATTTTAAAAATTAATAAATATTTTTATGTAAAAGAAATTTATAAATATTTTTATTTATAATTATTTTAAGTAAAAAAATATTTATAAATATTTTTAAGTAAAAATATTTATAAATATTTCTAAGTAAAAATTTTTATAAATATTTCTAAGTAAAAATATTTATTAATATTTTTAAGTAAAAATATTTATACATTTCTAAAATATTTCATAGTATTTATTTCTTAATTTTATATTTTTTAAGTAAAAATATTTATACATTTCTAAAATATTTCATAGTATTTATTTCTTAATTTAAAAAAATAATAATTATTATTTTAAATAAAAAATAAATATTTAAAATTTAAACATTTTATAATTTTTGTTTATATTTATCTGCTGCGTTCACAAAATTTGTTAAAGTTGTTTAAAGAAGTTTATATAATATCTGATAAACATTTTAACTGCTTATACGAAATCTTATAATATTTTTTGCATTTAAGGGATGCTAAACGCGTGAAAATAATTAAGAATTCTAATGGAATTTTTGGCATGAATTTTTGACGCGTTGTCCTTGAGCCTTGATGTTTAAGCATGGCTAAATTCTTGTGAATCAATATTCGGCAGCAGCTTAAAATCAAATTAAAGAATCTATATTAAATATTAAATGGAAAAATCAATATTGAATATTAAATGGAAAACAATCAACATTGAATTGATGAGCTGCCAGTTGGCTAACAGAGTTCAAAAGACAAAGTATGCGACATTGCAATTCCAATGACATTTTTGCAATAACAATTTCCAATAATATTTACATCATTTATTAACAAGTTAAACTTGCCACAATTAACATAACATTTACTGTAAATTGCTAATTTATTTATTTTAATTTTTCCATTCACAAGTTTTCATTAAATAATTTCCAGTTTGCGAGTTGTCGGGCCATGCAAACTTTTTAATTCTAATGGCCAGTTGGGTATTTATGAAAACTGTAAGTAATTAGGGAATTTGAGCTCGCCTGCACACACACCAGCATTCAATTAGCAAGCACTTAGTAGTTGTTTTAGTGGCGGTATTTGCAGTTGCCTTAACTCATTCGGTTTCTGTTTAATGTTTGGCCCCGGGCACACGGCAGCCGCTGACTGTAAACACGTGGAGCATAAGCAGCCGGCAGCATTTTTAGCTCGCTAGCTTCCTGTGCTGAAATTGCTTGCCGATGATAAATTGCAGGCACTGTAATTAAGAATGCGACCGACAGACTCATAGCCGCAACTCTCTCGCTCTCGCTGGCATGCTCTCTCCCTCTCTCTCTGGGCCCTGGGCGAGTAATAAACAATTCCAAATGCTATTCGAGTTGACAGCGCGACACTAAAACGGTAATTGCATGTAAACATTTCTTTATGTGCGTCGCTAAATGGATTTTTTCTTTTCGTTTTCGGGCAGAGCCGTGGGGATAATTAGATATGTGGAAGATATGTGATGGAAGACCACGCGAACCTAGTTGATGGATGATTAAATGTTGTGTGGCATCTGCAGTCTACTTTATGGAAAAGTAGTTAACCATCTGTTTACAATTCGCTGCACATTTATGAGTCATGGCATAAATTATTGATTGATCTATCAGTATCAATAACAAAAAAGAGTTGAATTAACACTTCACAATCAGTTCAATTCAGTTTTCAATCAGTTAATTTGCTGACAATCAAGCAACTGCGCCAACGAGCAATAGATGGCGCTATTTGCCATTGAGGTCGTGGCAGTCGTTGCAGTTGTTTTAATTGTAAACAAAAAAAAACAAACAGTAGCAAGTGACACAGCAGCACTTTACAGTTATGAAAAGCGCTGCCAACACAATTGCAATAATTTAACTTCCGTTTCATGGCGGCATTTTGTGTTTCCGTTTATGTTTCGTTGCCATTTGCCATTTCCGCCGCTTGCTGTTGGCCGCAATCTGTTCGCAGCAGTTGTAACTCTCTGCCGTTACTATTCTTGTTGTTGTTGTTGGCATCGTTTTACGCTTCATTCGAGCGCTCGCGCGCGCCTTTCCATTGCCATTGACCACACCCACTGTTCTAAGCCTGCCCAACCCCAACGCCCACGCAACTACAATGGCCAGCGCCAATTGCTGTGGCTCCGAAAAACAGATTCAATGTTCCATGTCCTGTGCCATGTTTTCATGGCTTCGGCTGCTGTAGTTGTAGCGGTAGCTGTACCAACTGAACGATGTCCTCTTCGCTGTTTTTCTTCACACATACACACACACTCATACACTCATATACATTCTTAAACATTGTCTGCTCTGGACTGCATTTCTCGCTGCCAACGGCATCGTAAATTATTCAAATTTCAAGTCGTAAATAAACGCGCATAAACATAAGCACATCCTGGCTGACTGGCTGGCTGGCTGACTTTGCCACTTACCACGCCCACGCTTACACGCCAAAAATCCTGCAGCTCAAAAATGCTAACGCCTTTTGCGCCCCACCTCCTGCGCTCCTCGCTCAAACACTTGTGGCAAATGTTTGCAATTGTGGAAGGGCTTTTGGGCTGCGCTGCAATTTGCTGCATAGTTTTAGGCGCCTGCAATTGATGTTCCACACAAACACACACAGAGCACACGAATTATCAGCTTTAACAATGCCTCTGTCAAGCCATCAACTTCAAAGGTAACCAGGCCCTCTGACTTTGATTGGCATTTCGAATGTGCACGTGCCGTTTGAGTCACTCTCATCCCCTCAGTACCATCTAGGATTTGACATTTTGCAATCAGCGCTCAGGTGACTTTCATTCGACTATATGTCCAGAGGCAGAGTCGGAGTCTGAGTCTGAGTCAGAGTCAGAGTCAGAGTCAGAGTCAAAGTTAGAGTCGGAGCTGATCTGAGTGCTCAACGTGTTCAAGATTTTTGAATCGAACCATTTGGCATTTGATTGATTGATGGCCGTCTTACGCTTACATTGCTCGTGTTTATTTTATTTTATTTATTTTCACACGCTTTTCGGCTATAAATTTTACTTTTCCGACAGATCAAGTATAGAAAACATCATCCGATTAGGTTGCTACTTGATTGTCTTTTTCTTAAATTAGAAACATTTTATTGAATATTGTTTACATTATTTCTAGTATTGATTTAACAAATTTTTTTTAAAGTGTTATTTAAATATAAAATATATTTATTATTTAATAATTGTCTGCTTTAATATTATTCCCTGTAATAACAAAAAGGGCGGGCCCACCCAACACCAAAAAATCTATCCCCAAAATGCCACCCTCCCCCCCCCCCCCCCCCCCCCCCCCCCCCCCCCCCCCACCATTTTTCTACCCCCCCTAATAACATATTTACAAAAAAAATATCAACCTCCAAATTATCTCACCTCTAACCCACCCCCCATATAAAATATTTAATCTTTTTTTTCCCCCCCCCCCCCCCCCCCCCCCCCCCCCCACAAACACACCCAACACAACACAAAAATATAAATAAATATCACAACAACAATAACCCATACAACCATAATACATACTCCCCACCCCCCCCCCACCCCCCCCCCCCCCCCCCCCACAACAACAACAACAAACAAACAAAAAACACCCCCCACACACATATATACATATCATATAAATTAAAAAAAAATAAATTCAAAAAAACCAAAAAAAAAAAAAAAAAAATAAAAATATCTCCCCCCCCCACACCCCCCTTAAACATATTTAAAAAATATAAAAAAAAAAAAAAAAAAAAAAAAAAACAACCAACCACCAACAACAAAACCAATTTTCCTTCCTCCCATTTTTTTCAACACACAACCTTTTTTTTTCTCCCCATAACACACTTTTTTTTCCCTATTTTTTTTTTTTTTTTTTTCCCCCCCCTCTTTTTTTTCTTGCTTTTTTTCCCCCCCCCCTTCCCTACAAAGCGGCCCCCCCCCCCCCCCCCTTTTTTTTTTTTTTTTTTTTTTTTTTTTTTTTTTTTTTTTTTTTTTTTTTTTTTTTTTTTTTTTTTTTCAAAAACAAACCACCCCCCCGGTTAGCCAGGGCGCGCCCCTACCCGTGCAAAAAGAAGAAGAGTATCACTTTTTTGCAGGGTTCAGGGTATCTCGTAGTCGAGCCGTCTCGACTAGAGCTTTCTTACTTGTTTTTGTATACATTTCATTTTTGTTAACAAGTTTTTTACCTTAATTATTTGATCTTCTATATATATATTTTTTTCAATATTTAAATATTTTTTAAATTATAAATTTTATTTATTTTTATTATTATCATTTATTTTTAAACGTAATTATGAAGTTCGACTTCTATATATTTTGTAATAATATTTAAAATTCCTCATTATTTTAATTAAATGTGAGACACAAAAATTTTATCATTTTGCTTTTAATTTCATTTTTTGTTTCATTACTAATTATTATGGTGATTTTATTGCTTATATTAATTATTTTAATAATAATAAAAAAAAAATAAAATAAAAAATAAAATAAAATAAATAATAAATTAATATTATAATACAAAAGTATGATAAAAATTAAATAAAATAAAATATAAATAAAATAAATATCAAATTATTGTTTTAGTTAGTATTCTTATATTATTAAAAATAAATAAAAAATAATAAATTAAAGTACCCAATGAATTTATATATTGATAAAACTATTATACAGAGTCTTTACTTCATTCTACCAACTAAATTATTAATTATATTCGATTATTACTAACAACATAGCTAATCAGTGCTGAACCCACAGCTCACATATATTATTCATATTTATTTATTTTTGAGTCACTGTGCTTAGTCTTCATTTGTATCCATGGAGTTGAGTACTTTACGTTCGTAATCTATATACTAAGCTTATCTTATAAAATTATATATATATCACGAATCATGGACGCGTGCGACCTTTGAGCGCAGTTATTTGATATCATTGTTATGAATTGAAAAGTCAGGTGCATCCGCTCTCTCCAGCCGAAATAGATATCATAATTGAATTATTATCGAAATTCCAATAATATTATAATAACATTTTATTACTAGGTTAAACGTCACAAGTGGCTTACCGATAGCGAATTCTCCATATCAATTTATATAATGTTAATTTGTTAGCTTTTTAGATGAATTCAGATATTTCTGTTTACATAAGTTTTAGTGTTACGACTTATAAAAATATAGAAGATCAAATGAATTTAATTTTTTTAAATTTGATTGTCAAACAAATGACGAAAGGAGAAGATGAAAACTTGAGTCAGTTTGTTTATATATAGAATGTATTTTTTTCATGCTTTATTATTACGTATACGTTTCTTATCTTATCTAGGAATTATTTTAACACAAAACAAAGGGCATAGTTGCACCTCATATGACTATGATTTCAGCTGCTTCATGCGCGCTTCGAACTGGTCCCTGGCCTGGCTGCGCTGGACCTTTCCGTTGGGATTCAGTGGCAAACTATCCACGAACTGTACGCCGGAATGTAGGTGCTTGTAGTCAACCACAACACGTTGCGCAACATGATCAATGATCTGCTGCTCCGTAAGCGGAGAGCCGGGCTTCTTGATTACCAGTGCGCCAGCGGAGTCGCCATTTTGGGGATCATGAACTCCGACCACACACACGTGCAGCACATCGGGCAGCTCGGAGATGATTTGCTCCAATTCGGTGGGCCAATAGTGCTTGGACTTGTACTTGAGCAGATCCTTCTTGCGGTCCACGATATACAGATTGTTGTCGTTGTCGAAGTAGCCCATGTCGCCGAGATTGAACCAGCCATCCTTTATGGTGGTGGCCGTTTCCTCGGGATTGCACAGATAGCCCTCCCACTTGGAGCCAATGTCGATGAGGATGTCACCGACCTCGTTGTAACCCAGATTTTGGCCCTCCTCGTTGACAATTCTGATGCGTCTTTCCGGGCAGACGCGACCCACGGAATTCTCCAGGCTGTGATCGATATTCACAGTTATAGCACCTGTCTCCGTGGTGCCGTAGGAGAACATAACGAAGCTCTTCGTGAGGGCCTGCGCCCGCTGCAGCACTTGCTGCGCCACCCAGCCGCCTGTGATGAAGGACATCTTGACGGTGGCCAAGGACTCCTCTGTGGCCAGCGGATTGTTGAACAGCTCATACGCCTGCCAGGGCGCCATGGCCAGTGTGGTGACCTTGTACTTCTGAATGAGATGAATAAACTTTTCAGCATTGTAGGCGCCTTCGAATATTACGCGGGGCGCTCCAAAAAACAGGCTCGTGGCAATGGCAATGAAACCCGTCGCCCAATCCACAGTTGCGTGTGTCAATATCGTGTCTGTGCTATTGCAGAATCTGTGAGGAGTAGAGGAGATACGATGAGAACTGATTCGAATGGCACTTGGATCTGCTTTGGCTTACGGTGCGATCCTGAGCACGTGGATATGGGAAATGGCCACAGCCTTGGGCAGGCCCGAGGTGCCCGAGGAGCACAAAATGAGAGCTGTTTGATCGCCATTCTTCTTCAAAGTAGCGGGCCTAAAAAGAAAAGCAAATTTGATTCAAGAATTTGTGAAGAGAGCTAGCGAGCTGAAGCACTCACAGGAAGGTGGCTTCGCCGGGCACGGGCACCAGCAGATCCTCGATGTAGGGCACGTCTGGTACTCGACCAGTAAGTGTGACAATTTTCGGCGAATACGCCTTGGTCACTTCCTTGATGCGCTCATAGTCTGCGCCATCGCAGAACATGATCTTTGGCTTGGTCACTGCAAAGAGATCGGTCACTGTCTTGTCATCGCGTGTCGTGTTCACGGCATGGAATGGAATTGCATTCAGGAAGCAGGCCAACACAAGTGGATCGATGTATTTGCTGGAGTGGCCAATGATGCCAACCACATCGTCCTGCGTTAGCCCCTCTCGCGTCAGGTACAGAGCCAGGCGTATGCCCCATTGGCGCATTTGTCCACCGGTTACCTTGGTGCCGTCGATATCATTGATCTACAGAGATAGCCCAGCTTTAGATGAGCGCTCATCTAATGAGACTTTGCCATTTACCTGAACCACTTGGTCGGGATAGTTCCTGAGCGAAGAGTAGAACGCTTCACCCGCCGAGCAATCGCGATCGTAATATGGACGCGTTTTCATTCCGCTCCAGATCTTGTTCTCCGCATCGTAGAACGTTGGAAATAAAGCTTTGGTTGCCATTGCGTTTGCCTTAATGCAAATCAGTTATTGCTTACTCCCCACATCGGCTACTGGCTTTATATATGATCAGGCTGCTTCATATCATATCGCCTGCATATCATTGTTCGTTCATTGTGACTTTTCACTTTTCAGTTGCCAAGTAGATCAGCTCAAGCATATTAAAAAGATTAGCCAATGCCAATGCAATATAGTTTCGCTTAGCGGTTTCACTTGTTTTTTAATATCAGCTGATTTGTTTGTTTGTAGTATTCGAAATGAAATCATTCTGGGAATAAGTTTTTATCTCTTTTCTTATTCTAATTTAGCTAATCTGCTGCGTCGATATGTGCCGCGTCAGTTTACTATTTCGAGACTTACTGATTATTAAATAAATATTCTTCAAGCACCTGGCTAAAGTTATTTTCTTTTCTTTTCTTTTTAAATAAGAGAATCCGAACTTGGCAGCTGCATGATTGATAATTGTATTCCAGTTAAAGTATATTTGTTTTGCGGAATTTAAAAATAGATTTCATGTAGAGAATTGTTCATATTTCGAATACTAAATTGTGCTAATGAGCTGCACTAAGTATTTAGTGTTATTTGTATTTCATATTTAATTACTTTTTTTTTTTATTTTGATTTTTTATTTATAATTGCAGTTATCTTTTATTGTTTATTTCCATCATGATTTATTTTGTTTGTTTATTTTGATTATTAATTTATATTATTATTTATAATAGTTAATTTTTATTTATTTATTTTTATTATTTAGTATTATTTGTTATTAAAAACAATTATTACTACATTTTATTTTATTTTGATTCTTTATTTATAATTGCATTTATATATATTTTTTATTTCCATCATGATTTTTTTTGTTTGTTTACTTTAATTACTATTTTATATCATTATTTATATAATTAATTTTATTTATTTATTTTTATTATTTAGTATTATTTCTTATTAAAATTTAATTACTAAATTTTATTTTATTTTGATTTTTTATTTATAATTGCATTTATTTATTTTTTATTTTTATCATGATTAATTTTGTTTTGCTTACTTTAATTATTATTTTATAATATTATTTATAAAATTTATTTATTTATTTATATTTGTTTATTAATTTATTATTTTTTAAATTTAATTTTATTAATTATAACCCGTTTTTAAAATTTATATTCTAAATTCTAATTATATTTATTTTTTATTGTTTATTTTCATCATAAATTTTGTTTCTTGACTTAAATTATGTTTTATATTTTATTTATTAATTTATTGATTTTTATTTATTTTTATTAAATTTTATTTATTATCACAATTAATTTTATTTTAATTCCTTATTTATTTTAAATTTTATGTATTTTTTTATTGTTTTTTTTTCTTTTTTTTTTCACAATATATAATTTGTTAACTGACTCTAATTATTTATTAAAATAATTTATTTTTCATTTATTTCTCATTCCTTTTATTTTTTATTTATTTTAATTATTAAATCTCATTTTATTTGTATTCCTTACTTTATTTTTAATTTTATGTATTTTTTAAATTGTTTTTTCCAAAACATTTATTTTGTTTGCTGACTCTAACTATTTATTAATATAATTTATTTTTCATTAATTTCTCATTCTTTTTATTATTTATTATTTTGTATTTTTATTTATTGTTATTATATTTTATTTTATTTTAATTATTATTTATTGTTATTATATTTTATTTTATTTTAAATTCTTAAAAATTTAATTTTTTTATTATTTCTTATTGGTTGTCTATTTTCATTATTTATTTATATATTTTTGTTTGTTCATAATGCATGTATTAATATATTTTTGTATTATATTAATATATTTTACATATATATATTTGTTCATATTTTATAACATATAACTGAAAAGTAAAATAAAAACAAATATTGTTTTATGTAGGTTTATTTTTATTAATAAGACTTTTTAACATGAAAGTAATTAATCTGATGGAGCATATTCTTGGTCACCACCTTGAAGCTTAATGCTGCATAGTTCCTAGTTTCATGGTGGATTTTGAGCCCTGGAAGAGGAGGTTTCGTTTAGTCGGTAAGCAGGCACGCAGTCCGACACACACGATCTGACTGACATTACATAAAGCATTTTTACCTAACTCAGCCAAAAAAAAAGAATTAATTTAATTAATTTAACAATAATTGGTTACCAAGAGGCAAACTATTTTGAAAATCTATGCAAACTATTCTAAACATAAATATTGCGAATCTAAAGGTCACAGCAGAACGTTATTAACGTTATCTCAAACTGTTAGTTCTGCTGTTGTTAGTTCTTCTGAAATGCTGAAAAATAAAACAGTTTTATTTATCAGCAAGATATCAATACTTGAAGAATTGACGTCATGTGACGTTGCTAATTTTGTGTTCTTAATCATAATGTTAAAAGCTTTTGCAAATGTATTGTCGAATATTTGATTACTAAAGTTTGCTTTAATTTTGTTGACTTGAAAAACTAAAGCAAAAATCTGCTTAAATGCAAGCTCATATACACTGATTATGAGTAAACTGTTAAATGTAGTCTAAACAAATCCGTGTTTCATATTTAAGCAGAGCTTAAAGTTGTGTGTTTCGAAACAGCTTTTTAATGAACAAAACTAGCTCAGTTTGTTGGCAGCTTTGCTTTTTATTGTTATAACTGTTACGCTGTGCTCGCCCCAGTAATTTATGCACGCCTCTCTTTTATGAACCGCCCCCAGAGGCAGTCGCCAGAGGAGGGCGTCGCTGCATGCATACATTAACATCAAATTATGCCCAACAACAGCAGCAAAGGCAATTTAAGTAACATAAAAAAAAGGGAGTAAAAATAAAGGGAAATACTTTTTCTAAAATAAAGTCTGAGAAGGCGAATTGTGGAATTGGGAGAATACAAATTAAGAATAGGTTTTAAAGGGCATGACTTTCGGGACCTCAACCCATGTGCGCAGCAGTTAATTCTAATGAAACTAATGGACTACTTCGGTGGTTTTTGGTATTGGTTTCGGTCTTGGTTTCAGTTTCGGTTAGATGGCCGCCTGGCAGCTGTTGTCTATTCGATAATTTGCTTTGTCATGCGAAGCAAAAGTCGTACCATATTGACAGTTGATAAAGCGCATTATAATTATATACAAACACACACACACACACACACACTCACACACTTCACACAAGCTCCAACCAGAAGTGTCTGCCCATGTCTCACTCAGCAAATTGATGTTGTGAAGGGTTGGCAGTGCGTGATTTTGAGCTATTTGCTTTTGCAATTTAATGCTGCTGCTGTTGTTGTTGTTGTTGTTGCTGGTGCTGCTGCTGTGGCTGATGTCTCCTGAATACAACTGTTTTGTGGTCTGTTTGTCCAGATAGCGAACTGATTAACCCTCATCAACTCACAGTGCGCACAGCTCTAATAAACACACACACAGAGATATTTCGGAAGATTAATGAAATAATTAAAACACTAAATACACATTATTTAATTATTTACAACATGTAAGAAAAATAATAGCTCTGACTGAGAATTATATAGAAAGCAAAGTAAGTGGAGTGAGTAATGCATTGGGGACCAAGTAAAAGCAGTAGAAAGAGAAATTGAAATGAAATATAAACTGGTTTAAGAAATTGCTTTGATTTTTATTTTTTATTAAAGCTACAAGCATGACATTTTATTTTAATAATTTAATTCAATTTAATATAAATAATCTGAATTAAATAAAAATAAATAAAAGTAATATATTAATCATAATAAAATAAACAAAATCTCATAATCAAATATTGATCAAATTAATTAAATTATTTGTTTTAATAATTTAATTTATTACAATATTCAGTAAAATAAAAAATAAAATAAAATCTATTTCATTTATTTTTTTAAATTTAATTTTTATATTTTTTATTAAAGCTACAATTTTGCCATTTAATATTTAATTAGAAAACTTATGGAGCTAATAAAAATATTTATAAAAAATAAATAAATATATTTGTACCATTTTAAAGTAATTAAAATCTCATAATGAAATATTTATCAAATTAATTAAATTATTAATATTATTAATTTCTTTACTACAATATTCTGTAAAATAAAAAATATAATAAAATATACGTTCTATTTTTTATATAAAATTTTAATTTAAAGTTACAATTTTGCCCTTTTATTTAATAATTGAATTTAATTAGAAAACTTATGCAGCTAAAAAAATATTAATAAAATATAAAAATAATAAATGAATACATTTTTATCATTTTAAAGTAATTAAAATCTCAAATAAAAATATTATTAAAATATAAAAATAATAAATAAATATATTTTTTATTCTTTAAAAGTAATTAAAATCTTAAATAAAAATATTAATAAAATATAAAAATAATAAATAAATATATTTTTATCATTTTAAAGTAATTAAATTAAATTAATAAAATATTTATCGAATTAATTTAATTATTCTTAATTTAATTTCCAAAAATATTCTTCCACATTTATTTAAAGTTTTTAATTCAATCAATTAAACATTAGCATCAGATATATTCAGTCTTGCCTCTCCAGTACAGTGGCATTTAGCAAATATCGCACAGCACAACGAGCACTGACTAAATGCTGGCGTCGTCGTCCCTGACCTTAGACAAGAAGCCAAATTTGCGTGCGGGCGTTATCAGCGCGTGTTTTCACGCTTATCACACTTGTTGGTGGCGCCACGTGTCTCGCTGCCTGGCTGCCGCTGTTCGAGCTCCGGAACTGTCATAAATCTTGCATACGGCTGAGGCGCATGCGTCAAGCATGTTCCACTTCCATTGTGTGGCATGCGCTGGCAAGAAACATCGCGCCATTCATAAAGTTTGGTGCGATGTTTTCTGTGGCGGCACGAGATGCGGCATCCGGGCAGAAGAACTGGTCCTGATCCCGGGACTTGGGCACGGGCAAACAGTTTGCGGTGATTCCTAAGACGGAGCGGTTGCAACAACGGCAGAAGCTTAATTGCGAGCGTACAAGCAAAGCAGTTTGTTTGAGACTTACAGCGGCCAAGACGGCCAGCTAAATTATGCATTGGCATCATACGAAATAGTAGCAGAAAATATAAAATACGAATTGCGAAATAGGAAATACTATCGCGCCTTTACAGCCAGGCAGCTGTCAAGTTGTGGCAAGTTAAGTAAATAATAAGAATTGTAGCGATCGAAAAGTTTCCACTTGCCGTGTGTTGTTTAAGTGTGGCATAAAGTTGGACGTGAAAGTTAAGTGCGCTCTCGCAACTCGGCCGGAATCTGCGGCAGTTGCCGTAACACGTTGCCGCAACTCTAAACTTTTGCTGGCTTACTGGCTTGCTGGCTTGCTGGCTTGCCCGCCCAGGACAGCTAAGCAGTTAGCCTCTAAGTTGCAACTGCTGTCAGAATATTTGCAACATTTTCCACATTTTGACAACTGAATTTAGTTAACGCAACGCAACGTAACGGTCTCGTGCGCGAACGGAAGCGGAAGTGAACTTGCCGCAACACAACTGAACTTGCTGTGAATTGCTCGCGTTTTTTTTTTGCACTCTCCTCTCCCCCTCTCTCTTCGTTACGGGTTGCAGTCGCGGACAGACACACGCGTGGACAGACGACCTGAGTGTGTGATGTGAATGGTAAGTGCAAGTGCTTTATGCCATGAGCAACACACAACAATTTTCCAAGCGATTCTCCACATTTGTTTTACGCCCTTTATGAATTATATATGTGTAGCTGCTGCTCCTACGCGTTGCAATTTCAACTTTGTTCTTACTGCGGTTAACAAGTTGTGTCAGCATTGTATAGGTTGATATTACTATTACAGCCTGCCTTTTTTTTAGCTTCTCTGTTGTCATTGTCTAAGTTCTGATTGCTGCTTTTGTGCGGTTTGTGCGCATGGCTCAACCGCAAAATTGTGAGTTATTGCAACAAACATAAATTGAAGAAATGTTGTGGCCATGTTTGGAATGCAGTTGGCATGCCTTTTATTTTTTGCCAGTTTTAATTGCCAGCTACGACATGCAGAGACTCGTCTATGGCTGAAGCACAATTAGTCTCAATTTTCATTTATTTTATCATTGTGCTGTGAGTCGTCTGATTCATGCAGCTAGATGTTGTGGTTGCTGTATAAAGAGCATAATTGTTTTATACTAGAAACTTGTTTTTGTTTTTCAAAATTAAATTTTCTAGAGCGTTGCTACATCAATTAATATTCATTTAATGAAATTACAAATTTCAGAATTTATATAAAATATGTGCACTTTGGCTATTTTAAATTATGTTGAGTAAAAAGCGAAGCAAAATAAAAACAGGGAAATAATATCAGATAAATAATTTATAAATTTTGTATAAATCTATAAATTAAATAAATATTTCCATGATACATTATTCATAGCTAAATACAATATTACGGCATATTCATAAATAAACATTTATTATAAATATTATGCAAGTATTTAATTTGGGTGGATTTGCTGGTCAATATAAAAAATATTTATTAAAAATACAGAATATTTAATATTTATAAAAGAAAATGTATTTAATTTTATTATTATTTAAAATGCATTTAGTTAGTATTTAATATTTATAGTTATTTAAAATAAATTTATGTACTTTTGATTTATTTGATTCTAAATTATTTATATTTATTTAATATATTTATTATTTATATTTATTTAAAATACTCTTTTTATTTTTATTTAATAAATAAATAATTTATTAATTATAACTTTTATTTTTTATATTAATTCAATTTATATAATAATTATTATTTATAAAAGAAAATGTATTTAATTTTATATTTATTTAATACATAAATTTTTTATTATTTATCATTTTTATTATTTATATTATTTTTAAAATACATTTATTTATTATTTCTATATTTTCTAATTTATATTTATTTAATATATAAATTATTTATTATTTACATTTACTTAAAATAATTTTATTTACTATTTATAATTTATATTTATTTAATAAATAACTAATTTTTTATTTATTTATTTAAATAATTTAAAATAATTTTATTTACTATTTATAATTTATATATATTGAATAAATAAATTATTTTTTATTGTTAATTTTTATTATTTATATTTGTTTAAAATAAATTTGTGCACTATTTATAATTTATATAATTTATATTTATTTAATTTATAGAATATTTATTATTTATACTATGATTTATTTTGTTTTTTTAAGGCGTGTTTTTCTAACTCAACTTCAATTCAAAAACATTTTCAGGTGATTAATATTTTACAATAAACATAAAATATTTATTTAAGTAACAACTTAAAATAATAAAAAAATCACTTTAATTTAATAAAGACAATGCAAATATTTAAATAAAAAATTGTATATTAAAAACTAAACTCTTAAAAGCCTAATATTTTATGAAGCAATTTTGAAGCCTAAAATTTCATAAATAAACACATAAAGCGTTACATTTTTCTTGGCTAAAGCGAATATACTAAAGTGTTATTTACATTTAATATTTTTGAAAAATAAGAGTTAAAAATATATATGTTTGTTAAATAATACTGAAAAATAAACTACGACAATTTATTGACATCAATCGTGCAATTTGAATATTGTTGAACATGTTGAATACATTTGCGTGCAAATAAAATATTTTCTCTTTAACAACATGAAAGGGATTCGAATTGCAAGAGAGAGAGGGAGAGAGAATCATGCGTTTAGCATATCAAAAGGTGAAAATTTGTAAGCTCTTTGTATCGAATCAAATTAAAAAGTCTTTTCATATGCGTTCAAACGCACATGGAAGCACTTCAAGAGCATTGCTTAATTAAAAAATCATGTGAATTCCAGCTTAAAACGAGAAAATGCCTGAAATTTGCTAGAATATTTAAAGATGTTTTGGCTACTTCTCAGACATTTGCATGCATGAGCTCTGGGTCTGCTGTGCCTCCTGTGACTGCTCTCGTGCCTCCTGTCCATGCTCTGTGCGTGTGTCGCGTGTTTTGCTTGTTATATGTGGTCTAATTGTTAGTTTATTGCTGCCTTGTGTGCAAAGTAATGGCCCCAAATGAACCTGAGCCCAGGCCTCCTTGTCCAGGCGTCAGCACCATCTCCAGCTCCAGCTCCAGCTGCAGATCTGGGGCCACGCATAAACATGTTGTCTGATGGGGTACCACTGGGCGAATACTTGACGCACTCAGGCACGCCTTTTCAACAATTGAAATGGTCCAGTGAATGGGCTGAATGGGCTTGCGTGTCGCATCTATAATTAAGTGAATATAGTTGTATGTGTGAGGGGCGCATGGACAGACATAAGTAGATATTTTATGCTGGCTGTGCTGGGCTGGCTGGGCTGTGCTGGCAGACATTCGGTTGAAATATGCCGACAACAAATATTTTGGAAGCGCCAGGCTGTCCTGGTCTGCTCTGGGCTGCATTGGGTGTGGTCGCAATAGCAAAGGACATTTTGCCATTGGAAATTTAATGTCGAGCACTGAAACTGATATGCACTACATCCGAAAACCGACACGTACTATATACTATATAATTACTAAAAGGGACTCTCTGCCGATAACTGTCAAGAGCAAGTCAAGAGGCTTTTATAGTCTTATCTTACACTCATTATGAAGTCTTTAAGGCGTGCGTGTAAAACTTGATGTGCCTCAAAGAGTTGAAAGTTTGCAGACATAAAATGTTTACGAGAACGAGTGCTAACGAAACTTTAAACTAGTTACATATGCAATGAGTCATTAAATATTTAAGTATGCGATACAAAGGCATTGCTACAGGGCAAGCAGAGAGAGAGAGAGAGGGAGAGGGAGAGAGAGAGCGTTCTACTATTGTGGTTAATTACACACTCAAATAGAAGCTCAATGACAATGTCTATATACTATGTAGGTTCGATTGCATTGACTAATTGGCATTTCGACTTCGGCACACAATTTCCGCCATGTGCGGCACTTCAAAGAACATAACAAATGCTCTTTAGGAGCCGGGCCGCCCTCGCACCCATTTAGCCAATTGTATAGGTGTATAAGAAAAGGCCAATTAAATTAAATTGCCAGCCCTGGAGAGGTTTTTGTATTATTGTAATAATTTATGGGCTCATCTAATTACCAATGAAATAGCAAATTTATTGACACAATATGCACGAATCAATTAACTTCCATTGTGAGCATGCTCGTCTAGAGCTCAGCATAATTTCAAGCAGTCACTTATTGACCCTAGACTGCTATATCAAATAACAAACTTAGTCTGAGGGAGAGTGCACTGCCTGGGGCGCTGCTTTAGTATTTATGCTGCCTTCCCGACTCATTAAGAGCTGAGTCTAAGCATGCTCTTTATGCTGCTGGAGGATCTATTAGTGCTCAACCGACTGACTAAAACAGCTGCATTAGCCCGAATACACACACACACACCTAGAGCTACTCTATGCTCTCTCTCTCTCTCTCTCACACACGTGCTCGTAAAACAACAATAAATTAGACTAAAACATCCGTAGTGTATGTTTTTAGCTGCGATTTGTTGTCGTGAGCAAAAGTCAGACTCTGTCAGACACTTGCTCATTCGCTCACTCCTCTGCGTGTATAGCCATCTCTTTTCCTCCTGCTCTCTGTGTGTGTGCAGCTCGTATCCTCGGGCCAAACGAAATAATTAATAAACTTGCCGTTAACACAATTTCAACTTTAATACATTTTGCAGTTACTTGCGGGCCATAAGAACATAATTTATCCAAGCCCCCACTGCCCCACTCTCAAGTCTGTTGGCAATTTATGGAACTGTTAAAGCAGCTGCATTGCTTCATAAATATGGCAAAAATCATGGCATCTTGGTGAGGTCATTGATACAATAATGTGTCGCCAGCCAGCCGACACTTGATAAATATGAGCTTAAATAATAATTATGAGCAGGAACAAGCTAAAGCCGAGCTCATGATTAAGTCATTAAAATGCTTAATGGCTGTGTTCCTAAGAAGTGGACAGCTCAAGGGTTTCTTGTCGAAGACTAAATATAATTGAAAATATGCTGCATAGAAGATAAATACTATTACTAATTGAAACTAAATATAATTTGAAATATTTATAACATTTTAATGTTTTCATTTTTCATTAAAATACAAATATTGACAACAAAATATATTAAGCAAAGAGAAAATAATAAATAATAATAATATACATATATCAAAATAAATACTTTCGAATAATATTTTTCTAGCTATTTATTTAGTATATATTTTATATTTATTTTTATATTTTTAAGCATATTAAGCAAAGAGAAAATAATAAATAATAAAAACAAATAATAAATAAAAAAAAAATAATAATATGTATAAAAATAAATACTTTCGAACAATATTTTTCTATCTATTTATATATTATATTTTTTATAATTATTTTTATATGTTTAAGCATATTAAGCAAAGAGAAAATAATAAGTAATAGAATAATAATAATATATATATCAAAATAACAACAATATTTGTCTAGCTATTTATTTATTATATTTTTTGTATTTATTTTTATATTTTTAAGCATATTAAGCAAAGAGAAAATAATAAATAAAAAAAAAAAAAAAACAATAATAATATATATCAAAATAAATACTTTCGAATAATATTTGTCTAGCTATTTATTTATTTTTTTTTTTATATATTTATTTTGATATTTTTTCTAAATATTTTCGACTCAATTTTTGATTGTTCAGCAATAAATTCCATAATAATAATGGAATATTCAACAGCAAAAATTCATTTTGCTAATTGTAATGCAAACATCATCATAAATCATGGTTATAATTTGTTATTTAGATTTCTTTTATAAATTTGGCAGCTCAAAGTATTGTGCTTCGCCTAATGTCAGTGAGCTTAACGTGGGCACACTGTGCGTATGCGCAATACTAAATCTTGCTCAAGTGGCAAGAGGCGCTGTGATAAATACCTCAACTAAAAACCAAAACGAAATAGCATAAAACGCTTACAGAGAGAAATAAAGCTGCGATAAATTCACAACAATAGCCGAGAGGCTTTTAGCGAGACAATATACAACAACAAAAAATGCAGAAAATAAAAACGAAACAAAGAAAAATGACCAAAAAATCAAGAAGAAATACAAATGAACGCATGAAAGTTATGGGCAGCAATAATTTTGGTCTGGTTTGCGGCGGCATTGCTGCTGCCTAGACGATGACACCAGCCAGCAGCTTAAATAAATAAAATAAATCAAAAATGTAAATCAACACTCGTCTCCCGCACACACACACACACACACACAGTCGCGCACAACTCCATATGTGTGTGTCAGGACAATAATTTGCACACTCACACACGTAGAGATGAGAAGGTTATATATATTTATATGTATGCATGCAGCTCTCACTCCTTCAGGGTCTCTCATTAAATTCGTCTGTGTTCGCTGACTTTGTTATTGCCAGTGGTTAGTTATTTGGTTTTGTGTGTAATATAAAATCACGACAAAGCATTCATTCAAGTGTTTTGGATCTCTGTCACCCATATTAAATTATGCCTGGCCAGCGCACAACACACACACACACACACACGGTACACACACTCGCAACAAAAGGTTCTAACGAAGCATTTATTTTATTTTGGTCATCCTCACATTCGATTCGATTCGTTTCTTTTGCTCTTTTTGCGCTCTGCGGCTCTATATCTATATGTTTTATTGGCCGCTCCCCAGGGGCACCAAACAATAATTCATCAATATTAAATGCATGAAAAACCAAAATTAATTGTATTACACAATTGTGCTCGGGTCAAAGCTCAATGTGAGAAACAATAAAACAAATAATGTCGAGGAATTTCGCCTATTTAAAATTATTTTTTAAAAGTTATTTAAACGAAAGCAATTTAATATTTTTTAAACTAAAAGTTAACAATAGTAAATAGTTGGGAATATTTTGAAATATTTTAATATCTATGTTTTAGCAATAACTTCAACTTCTGCAAGGTCTATATAAAAGTCTAAAATATTATCTGTCAGGCGTGGCATACTGAGGACTTCACAAATTTATTTATTTATTATTTTTATCTAATTTTTTATATTTTATATTTTTTCAACATGTTTACATTAATTTTTATTAAAAATATTTTCATTTTGAAAATTCTTCTCACAGTTTTGATTACTTAAAATATTATTCGAAATTAAAAATTAAAATCAATCAAAAGAGAAGCAGCACTTGCCTTTGCTTTTTAATGTCACACAGGAAAACCTTAAAAATTAATACAAAATATTATACAATAATATAATATAATATAATATAATATAATATAATATAATATAATATAATATAATATAATATAATATAATATAATATAATATAATATAATATAATATAATATAATATAATATAATATAATATAATATAATATAATATATTATAATATAATATAATATAATATAATAAAATAAAATACAAAATTAAAATTATAATTGTTTTTAGTTTATTTACATTTTTATTTATGTATTTATTTTATGTTAAAAAAATTAAATAAAAATTTAAAATGTAAAATGTAATAAAAATAAATATTCCGAGTTTTTGGTTTCATTGCGTTCGAACTCATTTTAATAAAATATAAAATATAAATAGTAATAATATAAAATAAATAAATATTTAGATTTTATGCTTTGCGTTCGAATTCATTTTAATAACATATAAATATTAAATAGTAATAAGATAAATAAATAATCAGAGTTTGTGCTATGCGTTCAAATTCATTTTAAAAAAATTTAAAATTTAAATAGCAATAATATATAATTGAGTGCAAATAAAGGAAAGGAAAGGCGTTCGAATTCATTTTAATAACATATAAATATTAAATAGTAATAAGATAAATAAATAAATATTCCGAGTTTATGCTATGCGTTTAAATTCATTTTAATAAAATGTAAAATTTAAATAGTAATAATATCAAATTGAGAAACCTATTGAAGCTAATAAATTAAAGTAAATTGTAATCGAAACTCTTAGAATCCCATACCTAAAATTCTATTTAATTGAAGCTTAATTGATATTTATATTGTTGGTTTTGCTTGTCTCACCTCTTGTCTGCATTCAGCTCTCATTTAACCCGACAGCAGCTGGGCAGAAGGGCAGAAGAAGACAATATTTATTGGTTTTGAAGTGGTTCATTTTTCTGTGATTTCTTTTTTGTGGTTAGCCTGAGGCATTATTTGTGTTGTTCATTTTCCGCTTGCATTCTAAAAATTGTCATTGCTTGTCCTTTCACGCTCTGTAATTAAAGCAGCATGCAGCAGGGCGAGCTGTATGTATATAAGTGTATATATTATATATATACTTCATTTTATATACATATATATCAAAGAATGGTTTGCCGTATACTGTGCAGGCCCTGCAGGCATTTCAATTAGGACGCATTCGTCGAGCAACTTCATTTCCTTTGGCTGCACGGCTTTGCGCTGGATGAGGACAACTCGAATCAGTAGGGCCTTTGACTGAATGGTTGAGGATGCTCTTGTTCCTTTTTCCATTTTCTTCTTCCTCTCTTTTTTTTTTTTTTGAAGAGCGCAACTCCAACACTTGATGTAATTTTGTTCATTTTCATTTTCGGTCCCGCTTGTGTACGTCGGACACCTCTTCATTCATTTGGCCCAAAACTGAGTGGGGCAACAGCGCGCTGTTACCTTTGTCTGGCTACCGCTCTCACCGGTCTCACCGGTCTTACCTGTCCGCTTGTCCACCTGTCCACCCTTGTTCCGGCAAGTGGACATTTGCCTGCGTTGGCATTTATATTCTTCTACTACTTCTTCGTTTTCTCAACTCATCTGCGTGATACCTTTTCTTACAGCTGTTTATAATTCCGGCTGAAATCTACTTCATTTTATCAGCGTCTTCACGGCATCTTGCATTTTTGAAATGAATTCAGCTTCAGCCACTTTTTTCACATTTTTCCTTCAGTCTCTCAGTTATTTTATTTTTCACTTTTTTGCCATTCGTAATTCCATTTCGTATTCGCATTGGCGAAACTCTTTGCCCGCCTGCGACCTCTGTCAGCTGCTGGTCATTCAATTTGACGCCACATTTATTCACCTTTTCGCTGTTTGCTTTTTGTTCGCGAGTTGATTTTTCTCTTCTTCTGTTTTTAAAGCATTTTTCCACATTTACTCGCATTTTAATTAGTCTGTGCCGTATACGCAACGTATTGCTTAACTTTTGGCAATGATAATGGCGCTCGTCTCTGGGGCGCTCGCATCAGCCTTCTATCCACCAATAAGTTAGCTTCTCTTTAACTGACCGTTGATATCTTTGGGGCAATTAACGCTCGCACTTGTGCGGATGTGTGCTGCGGGCCATTGGAGCAGAAAAACAGAAGAACTAGTGGAGGCACGCAAATTGCTGGCCAAACTCCCCAGCAACGAGCCAAGTTCGACCTAATGCCAACTATTTGGCCACACTTAAAATTTTTCGAATGCTGCAAGCTCCCCCAGGGCTTCACACAATTATACATCATTCAAAATAGCTCGACCCTCGTTTATTCCCAGAACGAAATGTCACGCTTTCCGCCTTTTGTTGTCTTCCGAATGCCCTTCCCCAGCCCCAGTGTCTTTTGTGCCCTTTTGTGTGTAGCTTCCGCTGGGTGGCCATTCCATTGTTTTGACTTCCGCCTGGTGGTCGAGTGTCTGATGATGCGCTGTTGATGATGCCCCATCCGTGCAGCTCTCTGCCCGCCCGTTGCTCCACTCTCAGTTACAAACAATAATAAACGCCTGGCTCGCTTGCATCTTGTTTGTTTGCCAGCCATTCATAGATCTCTCTATCACTATCTGAATCTGTGTCAGCATATAGATTTAGTGCTCCATTACAGTGGACATTTGGGAGACCGCTAGCCCAGCCGAGCGTCAAACTCTTCGCCTGACACTTTATTTGCTTAGCGCACTAGTTAAATTGGGCAGACAAATGTTTAAGTACTCCCCGGCCCCACCCCCCGCCCATTTAGCATGCGCCAGCAAAAGCAGTTCCTGCGCTAGCCACAGCTAGTTTTACTTTTATGCATAGTTTTTCCTCCTGCTCCTGCTCCGGCTCATGCTCCTGCTCCTTTTTTTTTAGTTTGTGTCGCTTTTGCGCTTCGGCTAACTTTCCGTCCATTGGCTGCAGTTAAAGTTGTAATTTTTTTCGGGTTTCCGGTCCGTTGGGGCTTTTCGGCTGACATGTGTTGATCCGGCCACCCCAAAGGACGCTGCAAATGGAGGTCACCCATTGGCAGCGCTTGTTTGCTCAATAAACATTTAGTTAAGTTGCAAAAACTGTGGAAAATAAAATTGCCTGGCCAGGGGAAAATGTTAAGTTTCACATAAAAGCGAAAATCCATTGAAAATTTGAACTCTTTGAAATTTATAAAATATTTAAACTGCTTCAGGTAAAAATTGCAGACTGAATACAAAGATTAGTAATATTTGCATATGGCATTTTGCTGTTTATATTTTAATATTATTTGCATTTTTATTACTATAAAATATTCTCTTTTTGTTACAATTTTATTTGTAGTTCCTATTTTCTTTTTTTTATTAATTTATTATTAAACTCTCCATTTATTAGTATTTGATTTTTGTTTTTGTATTTATTTTATTTTAATTATTTTTTTTCTTATTTTTTTTTAGCTTATTAGTTTATTTTTATTACTATTAATAATTATAATACAAAAAATATATAAAAATTCTGTACTTAATATTTTTTTCAATTGATTAATTTAATAGGTTAATTTAATTTTAATATTTTTTATCATAGTTCCCTTGTCTATTTTTTCCATTTATTTATATATTTAGTTTTAAAATATTTTTATGCAAATAAATCTAAATAATAATGTATTTGCAAATTATTTTTAATATTTTAACGTATCATAAATATATATATTTTGTTTAATTAAATAAAATTAAATAAATTTAAAAATGATGTCAGAAATAATTTTTTTATTTTTAATTTTAATATTTTTAATCATAGTTCCCTTGTCTATTTTTTTTTTTTTTTTTTTCATTTATTTATATATTCATTTTTAAATATTTGTATGCAAATAAATCTAAATAATAATGTATTTGCAAATTATTTTTAATATTTTAACGTATCGCAAAAAGATATATTTTTTAAATTAAATAAAATTAAGTAAATTTAAAAATGATGTCAGAAATAATTTTTTTATTTTTATATAAATTATATTATTTATTTTTATAATAATATATAAAAATAAAAAAATTATCTCTGACATCATTTTTAAATTTATTTAATTTTATTTAATTTAAAAAATATAAATATATACATATATAATAAAAATATTAGTATTATTATTATTTTTATTTTTTTATTTTTATTATTCTTATTATTTTAATTAATTTCTTTATTTTATTTAAAATTTGTTTCTCTTTACAAAGTATAATTGTTTATAGTAGATAGTCAAGATACTCTCGCTGCATTTTTCACGTGGTATTTCGTAGTCACTTCTACCCAACATAATTGTGCATTTGCAATTGAATTGTTTATTGCGTACATATTTGGGCAAATGTTAAATATTTAAGCACATGCATAAGAAAATATTTTGGCATTGCCTTTTCCTCTCTCTCTCTCTCTGTGTGTGTTTATGACTGTGTTGTGTGTGTGTGTGTGCATGTGTGTGGGCAGACAGAACTAATTTTTTGGTATCATAAGTCATGTTGGCAGGCGCTGAATGTGCCTCAGACACATTTCAAGGCGATTTTCCGGCTTGGCTGTTTGTTATTTGCAGTTTGCAAATCTTTTTGGCCTGCAGCAAATGCCGCCATTTGCATTTCTATCATTTGCACTCGACCATGCAGAGAGCGAGCGAGAGAGAGGGAGAGTGAGGGAGAGCGAGTGAGAGTAAGCTGTGATTTCCACTACAACTATGAGCAACTATTTGGCACACTGCTTACATTATTTGCTCAGCTCCTTTATTTGTGCATTTTCTATTCGAATGCAACAAAAAATTGGCAAACGAAGTTGTCGACAGGCATCTAAGTGAATTTGTTGGTTGTCCGAGTTGCCAAAGCGTTGGAAAGAAATGGCAATATATATATATACTGTATATATGTATGAGGAACGAGGAAATAAAGCTGAGAAAGCCAGACACGCTGACCATGCACTTGGCACAGAACCAAGACAGCAGCAGCAGCAGGAGTAGCAGCAGGAGCAGGAGCAGCAAAAGACCTTTCTATGGACTTTCATTTGCGCTCCTCCAGCTGGGATTTGGGACTCGCATTGATTGCTACATGGCCTATTATACTTAAGTGCTTATCATAATTTGTGTAGCGCTCTCTTTCCGGCTGGGGCCCGAGCAGCGCGCACTGACGGGACTCTCGAATAATTTATTTCCTAGCGACTCGAACGCATAAGTCGCCTTAGCAACTATTCCCCAGAGCTGGACGGGCCAAATGGATTTTCTAGCGCCAACATTGACGGAACAGCACAAACGCTCAAGTCTCACTGGCAAGTTGCGCCGAATGTTGTGAAAAGAATGGCCAAAAAATAAGCAAAATATTCCATATGCATGCCTGATGTGTTGCCATCATTATTTGTCTTAACTTTTGCTTACAAATACTTTAAGTTTTATGTGTTGACATTGCTCCCCCGACAAAGTAAAACTCTTCGTGCCAGTTTAAGCCGTGTTGCCTTTAGCCTTTAGCCTTTTGTCAATTCTGCACTGTTTTCCTTTGTACTTGTTATGATTACTCTACAAAAAAGTAGTCTACCCTGCAAAGGCTGCCAAATGCGAGTTTTATGGCAAACTGAATAATAAAACTGATGAAAATTTGGAATTTTATATGAATATAGGCTTGAAGTGAAGAGTTTGAGCATCTTTTTATGCTGTGAGTTCCTTTTCTTATAAATATGCTTGATCAGGAAGCAGATGAAACGTAGAATGATTGGAAGAGCAAATTCTCTCTTCTAGTGGCTTTATATTAAAATAAAATAATTATATAAAAATAATATTTATAATATAATAAATATAAAAAATATTAAAATAAAATCTATAAATAAAAATAATATTTATAATACAATAAATATAAAAAAATATTAAAATAAAAAATATATATATATATATAAATATTTATAAATCATTATTTTTTATTTATTTATATTTTTGTAATATTATTTTAATAGACTAGGTTATACTCTAGCACGATTAGGTTATACTCTGGTATAACCTAGTCTGGCTTTTTTTTTGACTCATATTATACAGCTGCTGATTGGAAACGAAAGATTTAATTACCACAAGAGGAAATGATTTATTGATTGAAGCTGTGCAGTGAATTGGTAAAAAAATGTAAAAATATTTATGCAAAAAATGTGTACAAATATCTGGATTTGAATAATGTATGCAAAAATGTATTTCTTTAAAAGAATTATTTAAAAAATATTTATACATTTATGTATATATAAAAGTTGACAAAAAGCGAAAAATATTTCATGCAATGATATGAAATGTTAGCTAAAGGTAAAGGCAGAAATTAAGTAAAATAAAGCCAATATTTATGGCTCCATTTAGATGTCTCGCCTAGTGATGATGTGAATTTTTAAAATTTGAAATAAATTCATAAAACGTGCATTGAACTCTCTGTATGCCACTCAGAATCAATTCGTACTTTTATTGCAGCACTCAAATATGCAAAGGCAGCAAAAGGCAGACAAGAGCATAAGACGAGAGGTCAGGGGTCAGAAGGTTGTCGTTCGTATATTTTGTTTACTGTTTTGTGTGCCATAAGTGCTTTTCAAGCTAACTAAATAATCGATGATACTTCATCTGACAGTGCCCAAGTTTCGGGACATTTTTGTTGATTGTGAATTTTTGGCGTTGCCAACAAACAGGCGCAAGTCACAAACATCTTCGAGACAACGGCGCCCAGAAACCCAGCCGAAATTTCCATTGCCTCGATGGGGGGGAGGCCAGCTGAAAGACATTGGCAATGCATACAGCCAACAGCTGTATCGACACGATAAACAAAATTGATATTTCTTTGCAGCGGCACAATAACATTGTAAATTACATTGATAAGCAATTGTATGATTGATTTATAAAGGTTGCTAGCAGCTTACGAGTTTTTTCTCTTTTCAATACAAAGTTGCTGAATGAATTTAATTTAAAAAATATTTATTCATATATTTATATTGTGATAAATAATTGATCAGAGGTTGATGTATTAAAATATGTGTGTTTATATGAGCTTTCAAATAAGATTAAAAACATTTTATAATGTTCATCTCATTTGTATGTTTAGTTTAGTTTAATTTCTTCATGAACAACTGACAATTGTTATGCTTACATGTAGTTGGCGCGGAATATATATGTATGTATATGTCTTATCTTAATATGTATGCATGTCACATGCTAATATACATTGTAGAGTTATCTACTCACACTCGCATATGCAGTATTCCAAAGAACTGCGACCGAGCGACGACTCAGTAGAGCGAAAGCAATGCAGTGAGAGAACGAAGTAGCCTATGCTCTTTATAATAATTAAAATCCATGCTGCTGCTTTCTCTTAATTCAGCAATATACTTAATCATTGTTAACTTAATAGTAAACATTCATATATTTGTATATGGGTAATTCTCCAGACTTTGTTACGTTCGACACTTTTATTTTTTGTAATTATCTTGAAAATGCATCAATTTTAGTTCTGGAAATGGCAATAACTACTTTATTTTGACAAATAGTTAAATATATTGCTTGATTAGTACTAAAATTAATCCGTTTTCAAGATAATTACAAAAAAACAAAGTGTCGAACGTGACAAAAAGTTGACTTTTCTGGAGAATTACCCATATATGTATATTAATAATCTTAGTTACAATTGCAATGACCATTAAACTAATAACTATTAACTATTCAAAAGAAAACGAAAAAATAGCTATTAATAATAATCTACAACAAAGCAACTATTGTTAATTAAATTTCTTAAAACTATATACATATATATACATATATGTATGTCGAGGCGTAATTAGTAAACGACACTGTAGTAAAACATATTCGACAATTGGTGAATGCGCTTTGCTCCGTTATTCGCCAGATGGTCAGCGTAGTTCGATGCAAATATGCAGAAATGTTGTGCGTGCAATCTTGAGTCACTGAGAGAGAAAGAGATCACTATATGTTCTATTAAAATATAATGTGTGTGTGAGCGAAGTGGCATTAACGTATAGACAGTGAAAGTGAACGATGCACTCAAGGTTATTCGCCATACGCAATTATAAAAGTAAAAATGTCTGTCGGCCAAGCGAACGATAATAGTAGCACGCTGACATATTCAACTATTACTATAGTTAAATAATATTAATATTCACAACTATTAAATTACTTACCACACACTGCTGCCGAGGGCGAAGCACTGCACGCACTTCACTGCACTTCACAGCTCAGGCTGCCGACTCTAGCTGCAGCGCAACAGGCTTGCTTTTATATACGTGCATTGAGAGCATCCTGCACGAGCTCGAATTGAGTTAGCTTTTAGGCTCGGATCAGTCGAGCTGTTGAAAGCCTCATGTAACTGTAAATGCAAATAACAATCAAAGAGCGCTGGACATGACAGAGAGACTCGATTTAGCTACTCTTTTTCAGCTCAACGTTGAGTATGAGCTCATTTGAATTAACACACAGCAGATGCAAAAAGAATATGCATATATATAAATATAGTTTAGCTGTAAGCTATATTTATGTAAATATGGGTAATTCTCCAGAAAAGTCAACTTTTTGTCACGTTCGACACTTGGGTTCTTTGCAATTATCTTGAAAACGGATTAATTTTAGTACTAATCAAGAGCAATATATTTAACTATTTGTCAAAATAAAGAAGTTGTTTGCCATTTTCCGCACTAAAATTGATGCGTTTTCAAGATAATTCCTTTCAAATCAAGAGCAACTTTTACTTTCAACTATTGCAAAATATAAATAAATTAAAATTACATTTTAAATGGCATCTAATCTCGCTCAGCTTCACATGAGTGCTCACAATCTTCAAGACTTTTCATATTCCATAATTCAAGTTAAGACAGACCCTTTGCAACCTAGATATATAGATATACATATACCCAAATGTAGGCTAATAATTGTTTTTTAATTTACAAATTGTTGTTTTGAATATAGCAAAAAATATCTTAAATTCCTACCTCATCTCTCCGCATTTCTCTCTTATCCTTGCTTAGCTACACATATTTAAACTATATAAAATTGCCTCAATTGCTAGACGCCTTTAAGCATCCATCGAGTCATTGGCTTCTGTCTTCTGCTATTTTTGTTGTTGCCGAAAAGTATAAACAAAAATGTCTGTAATGCGGGCGGTCAGCCGATCGGGCACATAAAACGCATAAAATTAAATAAAAATCGTATAAAAAATCCTTTTAAGCACGCAACGTTTCTCGCCAACTTTCCCTTCTCACTCACACACTGCCTCTCTCTCTCTCTCTCTGTCTTTCCTTTCTGGCTGTCGCCCATAAAGGCTTTTGGGACTTTCGTCGATGCAGCAGCTCAATAAAAAGCAAGAAGGAGAGAAGAAAAACCGCAAATTTGCTCAAGATTTTCCAGACCACACGTTGTGGCCAATGCCTCAGTTTTCGCTCGTTCCCTTGCGCCACGCCCCTACCCAGTGTCTTGGGCAATGTCTTGGATTTTTTTCTGTTTCTATTGCTGTTGTTGTTTTCAAGCCATGTCTGCTTTAGTTTAACTTTGGAATATTATCGTTCGTAACCTTTTTTGTGAGCTTGACAGACGTAAAGCGGATTATACTTAGGAGATTTCTCTTTGCTTATTTTGCCCGTATTTTCCTTATGCATTCTTCTTCTACCTTCATTTTTTCTTCATGTGGCAGCCACATCAATTTATGAAATTGCTTATAAACACACAAAAAGCTATTAAACCTATTAAAATTGTAGCTATTTTTGGTCAAAGCTGCTTTCTGATCCGCCGCATAATACAAATTTAAGCGCAGATTGAAATTTATAAATTCCGTTTTTGTGTCAGGCTTACAGCAATTTTCAATGCAATTTATGCTGGCTCAACTGGTTTTTGTTTCTCTTTTTCTTCACTTTAACCTAGCCTATTCGCAAATTCCATTAGTCTGTAAATTCTTGATAACCTTGTCGGCTTTCAGCGTGATGCAACTTTGCATCCGCTCGCTTATTTTTGTCATCATGTGGCGCTGCTGCAAAAACGCGCCGAAGAATTGAAAGTTTGCTGCGTGAAGTCGGCTTCCGGCCTCAGTGAAATTTGCTTTATATTCTCAGCCTTTTTTTTGCACTTTTTATATTGCTGCTCGCCAGATTTGTTTATTTTTGCCTTCAAGTCAGAGCAGAGCTCTTGACTCGATTGAACTGTGCACATTTGCATAGCGAGCGGCTTATGAAAATGTCCTGCCAGGCCCTTCGATATGTGTTCATCTGCATCTGCTCTTAACTACCCAGCAAAACAGTTGATTTCTGGCTCACGTGGCGGTTGCGCAATTTTCGCACATTTATCTTCATTTTTCGCATTATTTTCCTCGTCGAGCTTTTACGTTGTTCTCTCTTTTTTTCACGCGCTTTCCGTTAATGTGTCCTGCGGTTGTTTACGATTGCCACCATGCCACAATACGCCCCCGCCCTCGATGATGTCTCTGTCATTCACATGCTTTACGGTCTCTGATCTGATTTCCGTTTCCGTTCTCGCACACACACACACACACACGCACGCAGTTTTGGCCAAGCCAGTGCTTCATGTCTCCCGCTGTCTTTTGCCGAGTGTCGCCTGCTCGACACAGAAAATTGTAGTTTTTGTTCCGGCGTGAAAGAGAGCATGAGCTCGACTACGAAATAGCCTGGAAAAGGCAATGAAAAATTTGAAAATGAAATGAAATTTCGCAGTCAATGCAAATTACAACAAAATATATGTGAAATTGAAATTTAAATATAAAAGCAAACATTTGGCTCTTCTCATCTGCTGCTCATATGAGCATACCCTATGCACTCGTCTTATATTGACTCGTTGTACACGTGTGTGGGCCATTTAAATATGGGCATAAAGCATAAAGCGTATAGCAGGCGGCTTTGCGGCACTTATTTTCAATTTAAGAAATGCAAATATACACATAAGCAGATTATGCTGATGAGCGTCAGCTTAGTTATGCCAAATACATGCTCTTATGTGCGTGAGTCTAAACAATTTAATTTCCTGCTCCCGCTGCTGCTGCTGCTCCCTTTCAATTGCGTTTTTCTTTCAAATAACTACCACATGACGATCAAACAAAAATTCTACATACATAATCTAGTAATATTTGAAATTAACATTTACCTTTGGGTAATCAACAATTGCTTTTCTCTGAAATTTCCATTGCCTACTTATGTGGGCTCAGCTAAGAACAAAAGTTTAAACAGCTGTCAAAGTCAATGGCGCACTCGGCTTCGGCTGTCTGCATTTGCTGTTTGTTATTGTCAACTTTTCTCGCTTCTTGTTCATATTGATAAATAATTCATAAACTGGGCGTGTGAAGAAGTGAGAGAGAGAGAGAGGGAGAGACTGTAAGAGCGGGTAAGAGTAATAGCCTCGCTGGCAGCACACATACAGTTACATGTGTCCTCAATGCCATATTGAACCAGATATAAACGCATTAAAATAAATCCGAAAAATTCTGCCACACACACGCACACTCACACACTCACACACACACGCACAGAGATTGTCAACGCCATACAAGCCACAGGGACAGAGAATCAGGCGACAGGCGACCGCATTTCAAATTAGCACACACCAAAAGCACTTTTTTATACACACACACGCACTTATATATATATATATATATGTATTTCGCATTTAAAGCCCCTAACGAAAGAAAGCAAAAAAAAAGTATATATACATATACATATATATACAAAATGCCGCCACAAGGCGCATAAATACAAATATGTATAATGCAATATAATAAACGTCAAAAGCAGTCTACAAAAAAAAAAGCAGGAAAAAAACAAGAAAACACCCATTCCACTGTGCACTGAAGGGTAAAATCTTAACCAGGCCAACATGCACACACCCACACACAGAGACACACACACATACAGCTGTTGACTGTATGCTGCGTTATCGTGGTGATAACCCTTTTTAACTTTCTGGCTTACACTTCGCGGCGAGCGTTGCCAAAACTGAAGTGTGCATAAATACATTTACACACACGCACACATACACGCACACGCACACACACACACACACACACATGTATTTGCGTACGCAGCTTGTGTACTTTGTGCGGGTTGAAGCAGCTAACCAACTTTAATCCCATTTAGCCAACAACAGACTGTCAGTCAAAGTGACACACACACAAAAATATATATATATATATATATCTATATATGCATATTTACTATTATATTTAGCTAAACAGCCAAAAAAGAGCGCATCGAATTTTGTAAGTTTTACAAAGTTCGCAGAGCCCATTAGAAATTATTTAAGTTTTTAGTCAAGCTAAGAACGTTGTATTTAAAGTTGATTTTAAATATTTAAATATGAATTTATAGAAAACGCAATTAGAATGTATTAGGAAAAACATGAATTTCGAAATTGAATAATGTTAAAAAATAATGCATAAAAAATCATTGACAAGAAATAATATAAATATATATTATTATAAAGCTGAAGCATATCAACGAGTTTGCGTCTCTCAGGTCTTCACTAAGATTTGTTTCTTTAGACAGCCCATGAAAATTTTGCTTGTGAGGAGGAACTTGGCAGTGGCTAGCAAAAGCCAACCATCAAAAGCAGTTGAAAAATAGCAACACATTACTGATGCATTTTTAAATGCTTCGAGTGGCTCCAAACATAACAACAAGACAAAGTGAATTGTGGCGATGATTGTCATGGATTATTAGCCATTTTCACACGTCCAAGCTACTTTGCTTGAATTCAACACTAAATAACTAATATTAACTACTATATTTGTCACTTTTTGCTCGATCCTATAAAATACTAAATAAATAATTACTACTTTTTTATACAAATAAAAATCATTTGATTAATCGATTATTTCCACTTTAGTTCGATTAATTTCGATTTATAATTGCTCAGCTAAATTTAATCATATGATTCAATAATCAATTAATAAAAAAATTTTGCCATCACTTATTTTAAATACATATATTGCAATACTATATGCAATATTTATAACATATATTTGTTTTTGTTTTTATTCAATTATATTTTTAATAATTATTAAGAAATTATTTAAAAGTCATTTTCGATTACATTATTTATATAATTATTATTATTTATTATTATTATTATTATTAATATTATTATTTAATTAATTAATTGACAATTCACACTTAAATAAAGAGAAGACTAAATGAGCCTTGAATTTAGAAAATATTTGGCATTCCTTGATTAACACATTTTTAAAAATAAAAATAAATAAAATAATTAATATTTATAAAATAACTTTCACAAATATATCTAAAATAATACATTTTTTATTATATTTACTATTTTACTTTTTTTACAATTTTATTTATTAACTTTTTATTTATTTATTATTATTAATATTATTTTTGTTTATATTATATTTATTTATTTGCAAACTGTCTTAAAGTAAACAAATATAAATGAAATAATAAATTTAAATTTAAATGGATAAAATCTGCAACGATCGAAAATAATTAACAATTAAATATATATGTATATATAATAAATAAATATTTTTAATAATTCTTTGAATAAAATCTAAAAAAAAATTGATTTAAAAATCAAAGACTTTAAATCAAATACATCTCTAAATAATACACATATAATACATATTTTCAGCAAATACTTTTATGTAACTATATCATTTATTCAGCTTGCATATATATTAAAATCTATAATAATCCCCATAATTAGCCAACCAAAAATCCACATCATGTACACCATTTTAGGCTTTAGCTATTATATATTTTAGTCTTTTAAATGACAGCCTAATTACAATAAACACAAAAGTTTTCAAATATGCTAAGCGGATATTACAAATTGTAAAAGCCTCAACTAATTTTCAGTTTTAACCTATTCACAATGAACAAAAAAAATCAAAAACGGGACAGAAATAACAAAAGCAACCTGAAGCCCAAAAACAGACAATTTAAGCTGTTGAACAGCAAAGCGTTTTAGGGGTTGCTCTCACCCCTTGCTACAGACTCATAAATGAACCCAAAACAAAAGCTTATGTCCATTAGTTCGATGCTGAATGGAGCGGCAATTGCGGCCATTAGGAGCATAAGCAAAATTATGCATATAGATAGAGCTCTAATGAAGCTAATCATAATTTAGTTGTTGGGAGTGGGCGCTTATTGCTATAGCTTCAGTCTATAGAGAGAGTAGAGCAAGAGAAGACAAAACTCTCAAATGCCACAAATACTCTGAACATTATTGTCTATAAGGATTTTATATATTTGTATTAGAAATATCAAGATCAAGAACTGATCTCGAGGATTATAATAGATTTATTAGAGGTGATAATTAATAACTATAGATATAATATAGTATCCAAGTAGGATTCGGAAAATGTCTCAGATTATTGCCCAATCTTAGTGATAGAGCTAGACTCTCAATCGGAGTAAGAGAAGAATATATTAATGAAAAATATTTATTTATATCATAATATATATTTGTAACTATTTAGAATGCTCTACCCGAGGAACTGGCGTAGAGAGTAGGCTACTACTGCACAATCATTCTTACTATAAAGCTCCTGAGAGCATGTGAATCGTGTCATAAAACCGAAATACATAAATACAATACACAATACTAATAAACCAGAGGAAATTCACACACTTCGTTTGCGCACTGGTTCGTGGTATTGGCAAAGTGGATCATTCCAGATAGTCCACAATGCCCATCCTGGACAAGTCTTGTTTGGCGCCGCCAGGCCATGTTAATTTCTTGGCAAGTCGCCGGAAATTTCAAGAAAAGCGCAAGATATTTCCGGTAGTGGTTACGGCCAAGCGCTTTGAAGCCATCATGGGTCGATCACGTATGGAGAAAAAGCTCGCAGCTGCGGCACAGAAGGAGGAGGATGAACGGTATGCAAAGTATCTGCTGGAGGGCAGCGATGCGCTCTGCAAATGTTTCACAAACGTTGGAGCCCAATCGCTGGATGAGGAAAAGCAAGCGAAACTAGACCAGGAGCTGCGAGAGGGCGAGATCAGGGCAAAGCAGGTCAAGATGGAGGATGATTTGATACGCAAGAGACGCATAATAAGAGCCAATCGGATTTTGGAAGACTTGAAGTCGGGCCAGAGGGCATTGCACCACGCGCTGGTCGAGAGCCAGGTGGTATGTGAGCGGAAGTTCAATGAGGCTGTGAACCGGGAGATCGCCGAGGATGCCAGGCGAGAGACGGCCGCACAGGACGCTGCCTGCCCCGAGACATTGATACCATTTAGCACCATCACCGAAGAGGAGGTGAAAGCTGAGGAGGCTGCGCGGGCGATTCGAGTGCGAGAAGAGTTCCTCAAGGATCTGGAGGAGCGCCGTGTCAGGAAATTGGCGCTAGAAGAGCAGGAGCTATGCGACACTCTGATCGAGCGCGCTCAGTACCGCTGCCTGTACGAAAAGGAGCAGAAAGAAGCCGCGGAACGCAAGGCAAAGAAACGCGAATTTTGCCGTCGTGCCTATCGAGATGCACTCAAAGAGAAGGCTCAGATCAGAGAATGTAAGCAAATAAGAGCTGTACTCAAAAGTAGGTTAGCTGCTATAATAACTGCCTCCCACTCTCCCACTGTTAGACGAGCGTATTCGTGAACAGATTAACGATCGTGTCATTTGCGTCGATGTGACGAGGCGCCGCAGCCTGGACAAGCGCTACAACGTGGAGTATAAGAAGGCCATCGCGGAGAAGATCAAGGAACGAGCGAAAGTGGCCGCAGAGCTTGGCGAATTCATGAAAGAAAACGAGCGCAGGGATGCGGTATACCAGAAGGAACTTATCGATCGCTACGACGCGGAGGTGGAGATGGACGAGGGTCGTCGTCAGTGCCAGAAAGAGGAGCTGGCCACTCAACGCCGGAAGTACGAGCTCGAGAACCGCAGACAGGCCGAAGAGCGACGTCAGCGCGAGGCGCAGATCCATCGCTTTCAGGTCGCTGAACGCTTCAAGAACATGGAGACGAACAGACGATTCTATACGACCGAAAAACGAAAGAAAGATCAGGCAACGGCCAACTTGCGCAAGGTGCTCTTTGGCCAGCGCGATGAATTCCTGCAACGTCGCATGGAGGAGAAAATGCGCGTAGCTGCGTGCCAGGAGGACCCGTACATAAAGGACGATGTCATGTTCTTCGAGGACGCAGCAAAGGCCGTTGTGGAGGCTCACGAGGAAGGAAAACCAATGTATCCGATGGCTAAGGCAGCGGAGCTTTATCGCCGCCAGAACCAGATCGATCACGTGCCCGAGGGCCGCATGGTGGGCAGGAGCAAAATACGTGACTATTGCTGGCCCGGCTTCATCTCTAAGGCTGATCTGGCCTACAAGAACTATGAAGCGCGCGAGCAATGTCGCCAAGATCAGGATCTGGAGCGTCAAAAGATACTCGACAACTGCATTACAATCACGAAGCTGGCGGCCAAGGAGCAACCGTATCAGAAATGCGAAATGGAGTGCCCCATGAAGTGCTTCCAATATCGCGGAATGCCCGCAATACAGAGTATGGATTCCTTCGACTCACCAAGCAATTACATGTGCGAGGAGGAGAACCTGACCCACGGTGGCCCGTGTCCACCCAATATCAATGTGATGCCAACATGCGATGAGCAGGAGCAAATAACCCGGCCCAAAAAGTTCAATAATCCTCCACCCTTCTGTAAGAAGCTGCCTTCATTAGATTCTTTTAGTCGCATGACTTTATCTCGTAACCTCTCCGAATATAAGACTCCGCCCGAGCCGGACTGCAGAGACAAGAAGAAGAAGAAGCCCTTGCACAAGAGAGCTTGGCGTTAACTCTACAATAATATTATTTACATGATCGAGACATAGACGAGGTTAACTCAGCTCAACATGATCAATTTGAATTGCTTGAGTAATTCAACTTAGACTTATACATATATCAGGTCAGGTGTCAAGTAACCAATGCTCAGGAGCTTTGTATATTTATATATTTATATGTATGTGTGTGTATGTATATGTATATATGTATGGATGCGTAAATATGTATATATATGTAAATATATATACATAAATACATATGCATGTCTATATATATGTGTGCAGCTATACATTTAGGTGAATCATATAAGCATAGGTAGATATTCAATGATTTTTATGCATAATGTAATCGGTACTAATAATGATTTGATTAAATATGCGCAAATTAAATCGAGTAAAATCAGAAAACTTTCTCTTTTGTCACTCTCTTATATCATAGATCATATATAGAGAGCAAGCAATTGCATCGGCTCTTCAACGAGTTCGTTTGCGATCGGCAAGTGCTCGTTTTTCTCTGCTTCGTTTCGCTCTACCTGTTGCTTCGCTGATTGGCTAATCGAAAAGCCTTTTGTGTATGTGTTGATGAGTATGCGTGAGTTCTGTTCGCATGTGTTTGTGAAAGTGAAGACCAATTGCATTTGGTTTTTTTTTTTGTCCTCTTTTGTGTTCGCTCATGCGAACGCCAATCATATCGTTCCCCAAATGATGTTCGTTTAACGAGCGTCACACGAATAGATCAACTCAAGGCGCTCAACCGAAAACAAAAAACGAAGGTGGTTAGAGCGAGAGCAAGTTGGTTGATCTCGCGAGCAGAGCGTAATTAATAAATTGATCAACTGATAGTGTAGTGATATCAATTAATATATATATTTATATATTTTTTTTCTTGTAATTTATGCTTTACTTGCAATCTGTATTATTTCAAGCAAACAGCATATTGCCAAACTATAATTAATTTTTACCTCATGTGAGCGTACTTCGTACTTATAAAATACCCAAGTGTGCCGAGCATTAACTATGAGTTAATGTAGCAGCTTGTAGGGCTTCCCACACATAATGTACACAAACTAACCAACAAACAACAACTAGACACAAACAGACACGCAACACAACAATTCTTACACTTTACCGGGGACAACTACTGGGGCTACACATCGATAACACTTCGCGGTAGATTCGGTAGATCAACTAGATAGCTGTAGATTATATAAGGGATTAAGTTAGATTAAAGCAGTTAAGAACGATGTCGAAAATAAGATACGATTTGGCGTGCCTTGGGTCTCCCGGGCATACGCAGTATCTGAAGAATCGTAAACTGTTGCCAACTGTGTTGACGGCCAAGCGGCTGAGTGATATCGTTGGCAGAGCAACCATGGAAAAGAAGCGAAGTATTCTGGCAGCAGAGAAGGAGGAGCTTCGGTACATGAATTATCTCAAGGATGGCAGCGATGCTCTTACTCGTAGATTCACGAATACGGGCCATTTGTCATTGGATGAGGAGAAGAAGGCCAAGCTGGCGCATGAAGCTGCCGAGGCTGCCATTCTGGAAAAGCAAGTGATGCTGGAGGACGAACAGATGCGCAAGGAGCGCGTCTATCGCGCTAATCGAATACTGGAGAGCATGAAGCCAGGCCAAAAGGCGCTCAACAGGGCGCGCCTGCATAGCGAGGTGCTCTTCCAGCGAAGCTTTAACGAGGCCCTCAATCGTGAAATCGCCAACGATGCCAAGCGCCAGCAGCAACTGGATGAACAGCTCTGCCCGGAGATCTGCATTCCGTACAGCGTGCTCACTGCAGAAGAGGAGCAAAACCAGAGAAAGGCCAAGACGCTCGAATATGGCAAAGAGGTGGCAAGGGCGGCCGAAGAGAGGCGATTGCGCAAACTGCAGGAGAAGGAGCAACAGGACTTTGATGTCATTGTGGAGCGGGAGCAATACAAGTGCCTGCACGAGATAGAGAAGAAGGCGGCCAAGGAGCGCGCCAAAAAGTCGCGAGCGTTCTGCCAACGCTCCTACCAAGATTCACTAAAGGAAAAGGCGCAGACCGAAAAATGTAAGTTTAGATAAAGAGAGGGAAGTAAGTGAAGTTAAAGCTAAAATCTCTCATCTATCACAGATAAGAGCATCTGCGATGAAGTCGATGATCGTACAATATGTGTGGACACCGTGAAGAAACGTCATTTGAATACGGACTCAGCCGAGGCGA
Organism: Drosophila buzzatii; assembly: GCA_035045845.1. Lineage (NCBI taxonomy): Eukaryota > Metazoa > Arthropoda > Insecta > Diptera > Drosophilidae > Drosophila > Drosophila buzzatii. Next base: position 10,438,665 of record JAWNOS010000244.1, on the reverse strand, counting down.
TCAAGCAGCAGCTGGCCGAGCGTATCCACAGAAAGGAGCAGCTCGCCATTCAGCTGTGCCGCCAACAGCAGGCAGCCAGGCGCCAGGCTGAGATGCGGGAGCAGGAGCTTGTGGAGCAGTACGAAGAGAATGCGCTGATAGATCAGGCACGTCGTGAGTGTTGGCCACAGCAGTTGGCCAAGGAGCGTCGCGCTTACGAGTCGAAGCAGCGCAAGGAGCTCGAGCTGCGACGCCAGCGGCAGGCAGAGATTCGTCGTTTCCAAATTGCCGAACGAATCAAGAATCAAAAGGTGAACGAACACTTCCTAACTTCCAAGAGGGCCAAGCAACAGCAAGAGTCTAAGAAACTACATCGCATACTGAGTGAGCAGCAGGACGAGTTCCTGAAGCGACGTCAACGGGAGCAAATACGTTTCGCATCTTGTCAGGCCGATACCTATCTGAAGGATGACATTCAGTACTTCAATGATGCGCACGAGTCGATAATAGCCGCCCAGAAGACGGGACGCCCCATCTATCCCATTGTCCAAGCAGTCGAGAGCTATCGCCGCGCGAACTTCATTGACAGCCCCGATGTGCGCATGGTGGCTAGAAACAAGATGCGCGACTACTGCTGGCCCGGCTACTTCTCGAAGGCCGATTTGGCCTTCAAGAACTACGAGCACCGCGATAAGTGCCTCGATGAGCAGCGGCGTGATCGCAACCGGATGCTCGAAAAGGCTACCAAAATTAGAGAAATAGCCGCCGCAGAGCGTCCGTTCAAGCAGTGCGAGAAGGAGTGGCCCATGAAGCTGGTGCAGCATCGCGGCCTGCCCGCTCTCATGAGTGCTGATTCCTTCAACTGTGGCAATGAGCAATGTGTGCCAGAGGACATTTTAACAGCTCCTCTCAACTCGACATATAATGTTATTGATTTACACAGCTCAGCTAACTCTCAGATCAAGCTGAAAAGCTCGAAGCAGAACTCAGCTCAGCAGAACTACAGCTTCTGCAACTCAGAAGATAGCTCATGTTCCAATTCTGCATTAGATACGGTCATTCGCAAATCATCGTATTCCTGGCTCTAGAGCATCGATGGCGATTTAAACGATACAAACTGAGCTAAGGGGGAAGCGAGCTTCAGAAGTGCCTGGCACTTTACGGGAATACATTGAATAAAACTTCTACTCAAATAGGGTCAAACACTTAGCTAGAGAACTGTGATGTAAATGGTCAATTCACGAATCTCTTTAAGAAAACTTCACTTTAAGAATATATAACAAATATCTCAGATATTTCCGCCTGGCATTTTATATTTGATTTAATTTGGCATCGTTTCGTCATTTTGGTTGCTGAACAATTTCAGAGCCAAGTCCATACAAATCCGGCTGCTGTGTAAACAAAAGCTGGCTCCAATCGCGTGTGCTCCAGCAACGTGGAGAAAGAAAGAAACAAAGCCGAAAGTAAAATACGGCAGGAGAGATTCAAGTGTTTGCTGCTCAGAGCTTGGCGCTTGGCGTTGCCTGTTGCCTGTTGCCGTTGACAGCAATGGCGACTGTGCTCTGGATGGATGGATGCTTGTGTCATTTTGTGGGAATTGCAAATTAGCGTGGATTGCGCACTTTGCCGTGCCGACAACGGCAACGAGAACGAGTGGGTGGGGCATGTCAAGAAATCGGCCAGACAAATGCAAACAGCAGCAGCTAGTGGTGTGAGTGAGAGAGAGAGAGAGAGAGGGCACTTGGTAGAGCTGCTGTATGGCAACACAGGTGCACGAATGCGCCAGGTGTGGCATTAGCAGCTGTTGACACACATCTCATCGCGGCCGTACAACATGTCGTATAAGTATTTTAATTAAGCATCAAGGGGACGCTCAGAAACACTGCCTCAAGTTGTTTTGCGTCGAGTCGCGTTTTAATTAAGATCCACTAAACTAAGACAGCCATCCAAGGGGGGCGGCCGAGGGCGCAGACAGAACTTGAGATGCGCCGCGCTGAACGGAAAGTTTTCATTTAAGCTAAACTCACAGCACACCAAATTTAATTTACTTTGTGCAAAAACTTGCGGCAGCAGCTGCGCCAACACTGAGCGCTAAAAAACAACCCGCCATATTCCGTGTATTACACATACATATGTATGCATGTGCCAGGCACTGTGACGGCATGGCAATAACTTTGGTCTGAAGTATCAGTTACCACGCCCACGTCGACAGGTGTCGGCTGTGGCGGGAACAGCGTGAACAGCGTGAACAGCCAACCAGACAACCAACAACAACAAACGATAAAGGGCATGCAAAAAGTAAAGGACCTTTAGGTCCGCCAGTTTCCGTTTCTGAATTGCGCTGCGAAAATCCTCCTCGAATGGTAAGCATTAAAATGCCTTACAAAAATATAAATACACACACATGCCGCCGTGTGGGGACATATCGAGTGGATTGTTATGCTTCACGACTGCCTTAGCTGCCGCACTCGCCGTACAATTTTATTTATCTGCAAGTGCTAAAAAATATGCTCAGCATGGGAATGGGAATGCGCTGGCAGCCGCAGCGCGCACCAAAAATATTTGCAAATTTATTTGCGCACGCGTTTGCTGAAACAGCTCATAAAAAATAATGCGAGAGCTTTGCAAAACCCATGCAAGAGTTGAGCGAGCCTCTCAACGTAGTTTAAACGAGTGAATCTAAACACTTGTGTATGTATTGTATATAAATGGGGAAAAATATTTATTAGTTATATATTATTTAGTATTAATTAATATTTAAATGCTCGAACTAAGTTGACTTTGTTGTTGAATTTAATTTAAAGCTGTCTTTTAATGATGTTTATTATTATTATTATTTTATATCAGATAAAAAATAAATAAAATAAGGCAGAAAATAATATTTTCTAAATAAACAATTTTATTTGAGCAGAGCTACAAAAATTTCTGGTTGATTTTAAATTAAAGAGTTAAAATATATATATATAGATATACAATAAAAATGATATATAATAAAAATATTTTAAAAATAATATTATAAAAAATAATTTAAAATAATAAAATATATGTATTAATAAAAATAAAAATATTTAAAAAATAATATAAAAATAATTTTAAATAATACAAGTATTAATAAATTTATTAAATATATACTATGTTATAATTATATTATTAATATTTAAGTTTACAATCAAATTTTATTTACTATAAAACTAATAGTAAAATATTTAATATTATCAATTACATTAGAATTATTGAAGTTCATAAAACGTTAATATTAATTTATATATAAGTTAAGCGCACACACGCTACGAGAGTAAGGATTATGTGCACTGAGTTACATAAATTCTCGCGTAGACAAATACACTTGATAACATTGAAATAATATACTTTATATAATTTTGTATAATTTAGATATAATAGGTCTAAACTCTGTCTCGTCCGAATATAAATTAAACAGAAAACAGCTCCGTAGGTTGTGTTCTCCTCTCATAGGATAGGATATGATAGGAGAATCCAGCCTATTACGTATCCTTAACTTATATTATTTATATTATTTAGTAGATCTACACTGTATAAATTAGAATAAAAATTTGATTTATAATTATAAAAATATATTTAATTAATAATTATATGTCGTAGCGTTAAAATTATTGTTCTGGTCTTTATAAGTTTGCCTAATAACGAGTTCTTGGTGTCGCCGACTTCTATTACCAAATCGTCTTTCTTTCTCAACCAACTCTGATTGACTGCCCTTTTTCAGCTCTCCTGTCAAACTGCCTCTTGGTTGCATATTCTCGTTCATCAATATCATAGCAACTCTGTGCGAAGGACATAGCCCTCTCGCCACATCCGAGACCACATTCAGCAAAAGATATAGTTGTCTCTTTCCTAATGACACATCCTTCAATTGTCACTAAAATGCTAACCCATTCGATTAGCGCTAGTTGTCAGTTTCTTCTTAATACTACTGCAACTGTCTATCGCAACATAATAACTAGCACAACGTCATAAGCTCACACCGATACGATAAATAGTATAGCATTATTATAACATTTTCAAGCCGGAAAGAAAAAATGATCTTTTTAAAGAGATTTATTTTGCTAATGAATTTACATTAATATTGTCTTTTATTTATTTTTATTTTATTTTATTTTATTTATTTATTTTTTTTTATTTTTTTTTTTTTTTTAGATAGAGCTAGTTTGATAAAAAATAAATAATAAAAAAATTGTTTTCTAATTAAACAAATTTATTGGAGTAGAGATACAGAAATCCCTGATAGATTTTAAATTCAGAGTTAGGAATATTTCCTATATTCCGATTTTTAATTAAGAGTTAAGAATATTTCGTAACCTACACTTATATCATTAAAATATAAGTTAAGCGAATAATATAAAATCATAACATTTTCTAGCCGCAAATCAAAGAAACTCTAAATACTTTGCATTTTAAAGAGTTTTCCCTTTGTAAACCCCATCACAGTAGGCCATTGGAAATTTCAAATGACATTTAATATGCATTCAGTTCATTATGAAAAACAAAAAAAAACAGATTAAATGCACATACATTCATAGCGAGCCGCCTTAGAGTCGACGGCCACGACGACCGCCCTTGCGACGCGTGGAATCCGATGGAATGGGCGTCACATCCTCGATGCGTCCGATTTTCATTGATGAACGGGCCAGAGCACGCAGCGCAGACTGGGCACCGGGTCCGGGTGTCTTAGTGCGATTGCCACCCGTGGCACGCAGCTTGATGTGCAGCGCCGTAATGCCAAGCGCCTTGCAGCGCTCGGCGACATCCTGGGCGGCCAGCATAGCTGCGTATGGCGATGACTCGTCACGATCCGCCTTGACCTTCATGCCGCCGGTGACACGTGCGATAGTTTCGCGGCCGGACAAGTCGGTTACGTGAACGAACGTGTCATTGAAGCTGGCAAAGATGTGAGCAATGCCAAAAACATTCTCGCCATCCTGCACCTGCGGTCCGAGCGACACCTGAACTTCGTCCTTCTGTTGCTTAGCCTTTCGTGGTGCCATGCTGCAAAAGCTGGCGAGATTATGCAAAGGAAATTTATATTAAATTTCATGATTTTTAAATTTTTTGCAAGAAACTTTTACCTTACTCAAAGAGTTGTTCACTTGTGAATAGCCAAACGTTGACTGATAAATATGAGCAGCTCTTCAATGAGGCAAATTAAATCTCTCAAGCAAATATTGCAATGCCAACTACGTTTCTAGAGTTGCCTTACTTTAAGACGTAATACTCTGTAAGATGTAATATTAACTGTAGTTGTTGCTGTTCGCATTTATCTGTAGATTCTTGCGCTGCCTCCATTCGCAATTGCAAGTCAATCAAGACGAATCGATGACTTCAGTAAGTTGAGCTGGCATTCAATTGAATTGTGGGCGTCGTTCGATTTCTGAGAAACTTTGCCGGCGCCTCGCAGATGCCATATTCTGCACTCTGCTGAGCTACCCTGCTCTGCTCTGCTCTGCTCTGCTTTGCTGTTATTACATTTGGCTGCCACACGGCAGACAATTTCATTTAATCGTCGTGCAGCTTGTGCGGCATTTATGGATCAATTGACAAGCCAACCCAAGCAGAAACATTAGCAACTGCAATTTATTGTGCTGCTGCCTCGCAAAATGTAAACAAGCGCATAAATTTGCATATGCAAGCAAAGCGCAGCAACTTTAACAGCAGATGCACATTAAGTGCGTGTTCAAATCGAAATTGATGGGGTTTTGCGAGTCAAGAAAACACTCGCTGCAGAGTTAACACTTGACTACAAAAATTTCACTTGAGACGGCAATAAGTAATAAAATATTTAAAATTTATATAAATATATCTAAAATATATTTTTTTAAAATATATATAATATATAAATTAAGATAATTCATTGTATTATTTATTGATTGTGAACATTAATGCTCATTAATTATTGTTCTTTATTACAAGCCACAGTTTTGTGTGCTTGGAGTTCTGATTAAGACTAAAACTTAAGCTAAAGACGAATATATTTTCAACCTATCCTGGAGTGTTTACATAACTGAGAGTGTGCTGATCATGCTGCATTATTAAAAATTTAATAATTGAATAAGTATTACAAAATAATATGTGATTTATTTGACTTTTTATTTATTATTATTATTATATTTTTTATACCCTGAGCCCATTGAAAATGGGAAATCAGGGTATAATGGTTTTGTTAAAAGTATGTAACAGGCAGAAGGAGGCGTGGCAGACCCCATAAAGTATATATATTCTTGATCAGGGTGACGAGAAAAGTTGATATAGCCATGTCCGTCTGTCTGTCCGTCCGTCTGTCCGTCTGTCCGTCTGTCCGTCTGTCCGTATGTTTGAACGCGTCGATTTCCGAAGATACAAAAGCTAGAGAGTTCATTCTTTTTGTGTTAGGTTCGTATATTGCACGCGCAGTACGAGTTTGTTTCAGAAATTCGATAACTTGTATATTTGGCAAGTTATCGATAAACGAATTTATCGGGAACCAGTTTTAAAATTCTAGCTAATTCATCTTTAGAGTTAGAGTCTCCAAGTCTTCTGCATATATATAGATACTAATTTAATACAATTTCGGTTTTTGTCAGATTTTGGATTCCGGTCCCCAATTAGCCCCACCACCCCCAAATGTGTAAAAAATGCATTTCAAATACTAGAGACATACAGTTTGGTTTGGCATATAGATATGAATATCATAATCTTAATCTGAACATATCAATATGATTGTCCATCTAGAAACAGAATTATTAGTCCATAAAGTTTTCTATTCAAAACCCATGTGGCGCAGCAAGCAAGGCAGCGATACAGCAAGACGCATTGCGGGCGCACATACATATGTACATATATACATACATACATACATATGTATGTATGTATGTATGTATATGTGTGCAAGCGTAGATCAGCGTATGGCTGCAAACGTACATACATATGTATGTACATATTTGTGCATGTAAAGCTAATTGTAAAAGAGTTATGATTTCTAAAAAAAACCTAAAATGTTAAATAGAATATGTAGATCATATGCTGAACTCGCATTACATTCCATTATATATTTAAAAATTTTAAAACAATTAAAATAACAATGGAAATGCAAGCAACGTTGAGTAATGCAAATCAATTTTCGTATGCGTGTGCACATATGTATGTATGTATGTATGTATACACACAAAAAGTCTTGGGCTGTTTTCTATGTTGCTATGCGTGTATATTCTAAGAATCACAATTGTTTTTGAATTCCGTTAGAATTGTCTTTGAATTGTATTTGTATTTTCAGCCACTGCTTTAGTGTTTCTTTCGTATATGGCGAATTTCATTCGTTTTCGCTACTCTGCGGTTTAAGTGAGCCGTGGTGTAGATGGCTAGACAGATGCAACGAATGTTAGGGTGTCGGAGGTTCTAGCCTTGCCTAAGCCCTTCATAATTTATTATTTCTATTTTTATTTTTTTTATTATTTCTTTCTTTTTTATTATTATTTATTCTTTTCTATTTGATTTTCGAAGATACAAGAGCAACTGCGCGGTTAGCAGAGCGCGTGCTTATACGTGCGTAAAGAAGAAGAGTATCACTTTTTTGCAGGGTTCAGGGTATCTCGTAGTCGAGCCGTCTCGACTAGAGCTTTCTTACTTGTTTTATTTATTTATTACTAATTTGACATATTTGATTTAATTAATCTCAACATTTTTTTTACTTATTTATTTTTTATTTTTCATAAAATTCATATTCAATATATTGTGCATTTTATATACTTTATATATTTGTCAAATATATTTATTCAAATGTTTAATAAAATATTTGTTTCATATAAAATAAGCAGCATTTCAATTACTTAAATAAGAAATATTTTATTAATACATAAAAAAATTTAAAAAAAAATTAAAAAAAAAAAAAAAAAAAACAAACAAAAACAAAACAAAACGAAAAAAAAATTTTAAATTTTATAAAATGTGTTTAATAAATGTAAAATAAATTAAAAACATTACTAAATTATTAAAAGCGCATTTTAAAATTTGTATATTAAAAACATTTCAAGTGTTTTTCTATACTCTTCAAAACATTCTTTTAAGTAATTGGAAATTATTTTCTATATTGATAACTAATTTAATACTTTAATTAAATAATTCTGTTGCCTAAACAATTATCTCTCTGAAAATTTGTTGTTAATTTATTTATTTATTTATTTATTTATTTATTTATTTATTTATTTATTTATATATTTATTTATTTATTTATTTATTTATTTATTTATTTATTTATTTATTTATTTATTTATTTATTTATTTATTTATTTATTTATTTATTTATATATTTATTTATTTATTTATTTATTTATTTATTTATTTATTGTTACTAAGAATTAATTCTAAATAACAATTTTCTTTTAAGCCAGAGCGACAGAAAATATTGTTAATATATCGCATACTACTTTAACTTGTTGTGCATTCATATATACTATGTGCAGTGTAGTTTTTAAGCAAGATTTAATACTTCCATTTCAATGGCGGATTTCAGATCAAATCATAGATTTATGCCTATTTATTAATAAATATTTATTAATAAATAAGGATATTGAAATTGTTTTGCTGCTCGATAAATATGAAAAGTTTAAATAAAACTTTATGTATATAAATTGAATTTAAAACAAGTAAGAAAGCTCTAGTCGAGACGGCTCGACTACGAGATACCCTGAACCCTGCAAAAAAGTGATACTCTTCTTCTTTACGCACGTATAAGCACGCGCTCTGCTAACCGCGCAGTTGCTCTTGTATCTTCGAAAATCAAATAGAAAAGAATAAATAATAATAAAAAAGAAAGAAATAATAAAAAAAATAAAAATAGAAATAATAAATTATGAAGGGCTTAGGCAAGGCTAGAACCTCCGACACCCTAACATTCGTTGCATCTGTCTAGCCATCTACACCACGGCTCACTTAAACCGCAGAGTAGCGAAAACGAATGAAATTCGCCATATACGAAAGAAACACTAAAGCAGTGGCTGAAAATACAAATACAATTCAAAGACAATTCTAACGGAATTCAAAAACAATTGTGATTCTTAGAATATACACGCATAGCAACATAGAAAACAGCCCAAGACTTTTTGTGTGTATACATACATACATACATACATATGTGCACACGCATACGAAAATTGATTTGCATTACTCAACGTTGCTTGCATTTCCATTGTTATTTTAATTGTTTTAAAATTTTTAAATATATAATGGAATGTAATGCGAGTTCAGCATATGATCTACATATTCTATTTAACATTTTAGGTTTTTTTTAGAAATCATAACTCTTTTACAATTAGCTTTACATGCACAAATATGTACATACATATGTATGTACGTTTGCAGCCATACGCTGATCTACGCTTGCACACATATACATACATACATACATACATATGTATGTATGTATGTATATATGTATGTATGTGCGCCCGCAATGCGTCTTGCTGTATCGCTGCCTTGCTTGCTGCGCCACATGGGTTTTGAATAGAAAACTTTATGGACTAATAATTCTGTTTCTAGATGGACAATCATATTGATATGTTCAGATTAAGATTATGATATTCATATCTATATGCCAAACCAAACTGTATGTCTCTAGTATTTGAAATGCATTTTTTACACATTTGGGGGTGGTGGGGCTAATTGGGGACCGGAATCCAAAATCTGACAAAAACCGAAATTGTATTAAATTAGTATCTATATATATGCAGAAGACTTGGAGACTCTAACTCTAAAGATGAATTAGCTAGAATTTTAAAACTGGTTCCCGATAAATTCGTTTATCGATAACTTGCCAAATATACAAGTTATCGAATTTCTGAAACAAACTCGTACTGCGCGTGCAATATACGAACCTAACACAAAAAGAATGAACTCTCTAGCTTTTGTATCTTCGGAAATCGACGCGTTCAAACATACGGACAGACGGACAGACGGACAGACGGACGGACAGACAGACGGACATGGCTATATCAACTTTTCTCGTCACCCTGATCAAGAATATATATACTTTATGGGGTCTGCCACGCCTCCTTCTGCCTGTTACATACTTTTAACAAAACCATTATACCCTGATTTCCCATTTTCAATGGGCTCAGGGTATAAAAAATAAATACCTGATAAAAATGTGCTGATTTCTTTATTTATTTTTATTAATTTTTAATACTTTTAGTAGTACTTTTAGTATTGAAAAAAGAAATAGGCATTTATATTATTTATTTACTATTATTTAATATATTAATTTAAAACATAATTTATTACATTATATAAATAAGTTGAGATATTTTGATCATATAAATTATATAGCAATTTAAATGAAATTTCTTACAATTCCACTTTCAATTCATACCTAGAGCTCGCTCTCTTCAACATATAAGAGCTCTGGGCTATAGAGAGCTCGGCAGCAGCCTATTTGGCAGTTAAGCATATTTCGAGCCCACTCTCTTTAGAGCTTCGCGCTGGCCAAGGTCAAGGTGGCGAGTGCACATCGATTGTTCAGCCATTTATTATTCAAATGTGAACTGAGAGCGCACTTTATTATAAGCGTGAAAGTATTTCTACGTGCCGCGATTCGATGCGACGTGGTGCTCAAGGAGCAGAAAAGCGCGCTTGGAATCGCATTAATGGGTTTGTTTATGCGCTGTTGGTGTTGGACGTGCATCCACGGGGCGCATACGTACTACATGCGAATTATAACATAATAAGCAAACAAATTCAGCTGCAGTCGTGCCACATGCTGTGCCCCATAGAACTTCATCTTTGTGCCATAAGCAGTGCGCCCGCTGCATGCATTTTACACGTACTCGTATGTATATTTTCCGGCTGCGGGCAAAGCTATTCCAAGATTATGTGAAATGGCAGCACACAAAAACCTCTCAAATATGTTTGCTATGCATATGAGCAGCAGCTGCTGCCCTAGCTGCTGCTCTAGCTGAAGCATTTAAATAAAAAATTGTTGCTTTTCTATGGCGCTGGCAGATGCGCTGAGTTGACAGAGCAAGCAGCTTTTGAATGTCAGCTCAAAGGGCAATCCGGTTCAAGTGAAGAGCAATCAAATGTGAACAGCAAAAGCAGTAGTAAAAAAAAATCAACAACTGGAACAGGTGGTTGGTCAACTCAAGGCATGCTCGAGTCCTTGACAGCTTAACAACCAACAAATCAAATCTTTGTATGCTGACATTTTATTCGAGTATTCACTGGGAAATCGTTACACAGTTTGCCACTTAGTATACGTATTAAGCTGCCAGTGCCTGGCTATTTGTTTGCGCAGATGCAGCCATTAGATGCATGCAACATGCAACATGCAACATGCAACATTCTGCAAACTTGCCAAACTTGTTGCCATTGTAATCTGCATAAATCCCCGTTAAAGCTGCTGCAACACGCGACAATATGCGGACATGCAGCACACAAACAGCTGCCAACAGACATTGTCCCTCTCGTTATCCCACGCCAGCAGCTACGGTTCCATCAAGCGGCTGTCTGTCATGGTAAATATATCAGCCAGCTGACAGACCACCAAAAAGAGCGAAGAAAAAGAAAAAGAAATTGCTGAAAATAGTAGAAAGTTATTGTTGCTTTCACAGCCAAACTATTGAGGCGAGACTCTTAACCCAACCACCCACTCATCCACTCACCCACTCACCCACTCACCTGAGCGCCTCCACTCGACTCTGACTGAGTGCTTGGATGAGTGCATGTGAATTGACAGCTGTAAGCACTCGACTCGACTCGACTCGACTCGAGCAAGTTGTCGGCTTCACAATGAGTTTGTATTTATTTGTGCTAACATTGAATATTTGATCTTTGATGTGCACAGATTTCAGCAAAATCGTCTATAAATATTTATACATATATCGAATGTGTGTTTGGGCATTGAGTTAAAGTAAAGGCTAGAAATTTAAGAGTGGAAATATTTAAAGCGAATAAATATTTGAAATAAATTATAAATATATTAAAGTTAGAGTAAAGAAAGGAACGAAATTTATATATTTTTGTATTTAAATATAAAATATTATAAATAAATATTAAAGTTTGAGTAAAGAGTGGAACGAAATTTATAGATTTTTCTATTATCCTAATATTATAAATAAATATTAAATATTTAAATATTTAAATATTATAAATAAACATTAAAGTTAGAGTAAAGAGTAGAACGAAATTAATATATTTTTGTATTTTTATATTTAAATACGAAATTTATATATTTTTGTATTTTTTTATTTAAATACGAAATTTATATATTTTTGTATTTTTATATTTAAATATAAAATATTATAAATAAACATTAAAGTTAGAGTAAAGAGTAGAACGAAATTTATATATTTTTGTATTTTTATATTTAAATATAATAAATAAATATTAATTATTAAATATTTAAATATTATAAATAAACATTAAAGTTAGAGTAAGGAGTGGAACGAAATTTATATATTTTTGTATTTTTATATTTAAATATAAAATATTATAAATAAACATTAAAGTTTGAGTAAAGAGTAGAACGAAATTTATATATTTTTGTATTTTTATATTTAAATATAATAAATAAATATTAATTATTAAATATTTAAATATTATAAATAAACATTAAAGTTAGAGTAAGGAGTGGAACGAAATTTATATATTTTTGTATTTTTATATTTAAATATAAAATATTATAAATAAACATTAAAGTTTGAGTAAAGAGTAGAACGAAATTTATATATTTTTGTATTTTTATATTTAAATATAAATTATTATAACTGCTTGCAGCTGAGCGTAGACAATTCTCGTTTCATTATAAGTGAAGTATTATTATTTGCTATATTTAAGAAATTTTATTTACAGATAGTCCATAAAATTTTCCATTTAATTATGAACTCAGTCAGGCCACTGGCCTTAAACAATTTCAAACACAAACAAATTCAGAGCGACGAGCGACGGACAAAGTCTATTTATCCATACGGAATGAGCTAAAAAACAATTTCTATTTCCATTTGAACTTTTACTCTTGCATTTACTCTTGCAAATGTTCGGATTGATTTTCGTTTTCTGCTTGAGCAAATGAAACAATTTGTTGGACTTTGGTGTAATTTGTTTTAAAATGCAATCGTCAAAAATAAATATTTGGCTAATCTGCTAAATTGCTTAAGATTTAATAAACAGCTGTAAGTGCTATATGCCAATTTTATTAACTGCTTTCTGATTGTCTGGAAATGAAATTGTGCAATTGCTACCTTGCCACAAAGTGAACTCGCAAGTGCAAAGTTGAGGCAACAGGAAGTACTATATAAACATGCACATTGGGCGCAGAGACCTTTAGAGCAGCAGCTGCTTGGCCTCTGGAAAGCGACTACAAAATATTTACCATGACTTGAAAGTCTTTGCCCGAGGGCCGAAAGGCAGAGTGCAAAGTGTGTATAAATAAATCAAAGTTTATTTTGTGACAGATACTTTGTGAGCTACTGTCTCTGTGTGTGTTGTCAATGGCACTGTGAGCGTCTTTGATTTGCAGTGCAGTGCAAATTTCCGCAAGCCAAATGAGAAAAATGAGCTTTGTGTTGGAGCTGCATGCGCAAAGGAAAGTCTGCGAACGGGGCTCGGAACTATTATGAATGCGCAATCATATGGCTGACAGGGCCACAGGATAACAGCCTCTAAAGGGAAGCAGCAACAACAACAACAACAACAGTAACTGTACAGGTGACAAACACACACACACACACTCGCACACCACATGAACTACAGACAAGGCCGTCTCACAATGCATGTTGCCAGCGGATATGAAAAACTATTTTACAGCTGCTTTTGTGGCCACCTCCATTTGTCTATGTCTGCACGTGTATAAGTGCGTGTAGCTGTGTATGTGTGTGTTTGTGTGTGTTTGACTTTTCACATGAGCGTATGAGCAGCTCGCTCTGTGTGCGCATATTGTATATATGCCCAGTGGAACCTTTTAATGCTCCCTGCCTTGCCTTTTAAGGCGCCATTCAGCAAACTTTTCTCAGTTTTATTGCCCATCTCCATCGCCTTTTGATTTTAATTTATGATTCCAGCTGCCTTTGCCGCACTATATGAACTATTCTTTGCCACTTGCTCCATGGCTGAGCTACAAATTCATTTCTGCATGCCGTGGGCCAATTAAGAAACGCCACAACTGGCCGAGACTTTAACTTTGTGCTGAAAAAGTGGTTGTTATTCAATGTTATATTTTGTTTCTTTTTTCCCTGTTTGACTTTTCAAAATGAGCTCAAGTTTTTCGTTTTATACAATAATTTATGTTACAAGAAATTAATAATAATTTAAAGAAATTATAAACTTTGGAAAAGACTGTTGAAAAGTTTCTTCTATTTAGTTATTTCCATTTATTGATTAAACAAATTAAGCATGAGTATATGAGATTAAATGAATACTAAATTAACAGTATTTGAGCATCTTAACTCACTTATTTTATTATATTTATTTTTAAATTATTTATTTTTATTTAATTATATATTTTTTTTTGTTAATTATTTATTTTTATTTTATTATTTTCTATTCATTTTTAAATTATATATTTTTATTTTATTATTTTAAATTTATTTTTAAATTTTTTATTTTTGTTTTATTTTTTTTTAATTTATTATTTTATATATATTTTTTAATTATTTATTTTTATTTTATTTTATTATTTCATATTTATTTTTAAATTATTTATTTTTTTTTTGTTATTATTTTATATTTAATTTTAAATTGTTTATTTTTATTTTATTATTTTATATTTATTTTTAAATTTTTTTTTTTTTTTATTTTATTATTTTATATTTATTTTTAAATTATTTATTTTTATTTTATTTTATTATTTCATATTTATTTTTAATTTATTTATTTATATTTTATTTTATTATTTCATATTTATTTTTAAATTATTTATTTTTATTTTATTATTTTATATTTATTTTTATTTTATTTTATTATTTCATATTTATTTTTAATTTATTTATTTTTATTTTATTTTATTATTTCATATTTATTTTTAAATTATTTATTTTTATTTTATTATTTTATATTTATTTTTAAATTATGTGTTTTTATTTTATTTTTATTATTTCATATTATTTTTAAATTATTTATTTTTTATTATTATTTTATAATTATTTTAAAATTATTTATTTTTATTTCATTTTTTGTTTTTATTTTTTTCAATAGTAATTATGTTTTCATTCCGTAAGCAAACTTTAATACTTCTTTTTTTGAACAGTAAAAAAAAAATAATATTTAAAGATCATTAAAAAAGGTTTTATTTATAAATTTAATGATATATATTATTTTTTAGTAATTAATGTTTCTAGCTTATATTATATTAATAAAACAAATTTTAAAGAAGTCTTTCAAGTAAATGTTACAATTAATATGATTTATTATAAATTGGTCTTTTCATTTTCATTAGTTATGAAACAAGAATTAAAGGAAAGAGAAAAATCCAATTGGAATTGACACATGAGCAAGAAAACCTCGACCAGCTCTTCTATACTACAGAGAGCCATAATTTCGTTCCACTTCTACTTCAAGCAAACTTCAGAAAGCTATTTACCTAAAATCTAGAAAAGTGCTCTCATGTTAAAAACTCTCAACTGTATGAAGAGCTAGCTGCCTGCTTGCTACCTGCCAGCTTTGTTGTTCTGTGACTTTAGCAAGCTTAATAAAATTCATAATCAAATGGCACGCATTTTTTGGTATTTATACAATCAGAAATTCTTAATATATGAAGTAACAGCAAAAGTATAGTAAATATAAGTAGCATCACGCTTGTTGGGTCAGTCTAACCAACTCTTAAAGCTAAAATACCAAAAGGTTTAAGCTATAGGTCTTGCTCGCTCTCCCCATCACTGCCTCTCTCTCACACACGTCCCTCCATATCTCTAACTCTTTGTTTAAAAGACAATGGTAACAAATTTATTGAATCAAATACATTTCAAGAGCTGCAGCTGCAAAGGACAAGCTGTTCCACATCGCCTCCAACTGAAAGCTTCTGCATGCGGCAAGAACATGCCGAATGGCGCAAGGCTCCTTGTCAAGGGGGAGCATTCTGAGGCTATGCTGCTATGCATTTATGTTGTTAACACGTGTTCAGATCGCAGGAGCATAAAGTTAAAGTAGTTTTGAATATACTCTATGGCCTCACATGCTGCAGCTCCATTGTTATGCAATGTTTTGATAAATTGCTTCCAAACTCGACGCAGCGGGTAGTCCTCACAAAACGCGAGTGCTTAGCTGTGTGAGTGCGTGTGTGTGTGTGTGTGTGTGTGTGTGTGTGTGTGTGTTTGTGTGTATGTGTGCAACTGCAATGGATTTTGCATAAACTAACACACGTGCACGTGCCGCTCTCTTAGCTTGAGCCTTCAATTAAGCTTGTTCTTGTTTACATTTGGCGATTTCTGAATTTCGGCTTAGGCTTTGCAGCCAAAAACTTTGTTTCGCTCAGTTTGAAAATTGTTTTTCGCTGCCAAAGAAGAATTTTCGAAGCATTTTCGTTGCACAGCTATATGAATGATGCTGTGCATAGTAAAGATTGCTGATTTGCCAGATATGAAATCTTGAAAAAATGATTTGATGCAAATCTTTTAACTGAAAAAAAAAATCTGTATGAATTTTTAAGCAAGTTCACAGGATTTCAGTCAGCTAAATACATATATATTTATGTATATTTAATATATAAAAATTATTGTATCACATATAAATATTGTTTATATATTTTTTTTATTTTTAGTATTTTATTTTTTATTAGTATTATTTTTTAGTATTATTTTTTAAACTCCAGTTTATCACCAAGTTCTACTTCACATCTACATATACATTTATTTTTCTTTGTAATGCTCTAGGAATTTAATTTTCGTAAACAACTGTGAAAAAGTCGCTCAGATTTATTTTCATGTGACAAAAGTTGTCAAAGTGATTTGCCTTGGAGGGCCGCAGAGCCAAGGCCCAACGGCTGTGTTTTTCGCTTGGATGGCAAACATATTTATAAACGATTTTTGTACGCCCAAATGTGCTTCTATTAAAATATAATCTATTTTAAGGGCAGCCAACTAGCAGCGTAGGCTGTATGTGTAAACACTTGAAGTCGCTCTGTGGTGGGCGTGGCACATTTTAGGCTTCGCTGTGTCTACAAGAGCATTAGCCTAATTGGCTTCCGTTTGCCGTCGAAGCCATCTTGATGCTTGGCTAATAAAAGTGTTTCGGGATTACATGCATACTTAAGATTTTATCTCTCTCTCTCACATCTTTGGCATATTTAACCTTTTGGTTTCTCTCTTTTTGTTCTCGTTTCAGTGCCTCAGCATAAAAGGTAAGCGGCCCACCTGCATTTCAAGCCTTTGATATTGCCGTTTAATGTGTGGCACTGAGTGAGTGTCCCAGCTGCCGATGGTCCCTGGTGCCATACGAAATTGGATTAAATATTTTTTGGTGGCTTAAAAGCCAAGTCAAGCCGTTAACACCTTGACTTGGCTGTTAATTAGGCAGGCCGTTAAATGTTATTATGGCTCTGGGGCTTAGTCCTTTTGGGTGGCTTGATTTGTCAATTTGGTTAATTAGCAGCCGCTCGAGCGCCGCTGTCAGGACATTAACGCCATTAATTAACTGATCTCTTTATGGCCCAGCAATTCGTGCATCAATCGCAAACTCAAGAGCCGAGAGAAGCTGCCAGGGCTGGAACTCGTTAGTTGATTAACTAATTGAAATTAATCAGTTGCTAAAGCAGACGCACTTGCACTAGCTTTAAAGAAACTAAGAGCGAGAGAGAGAGAGAGAGAGAGAGAGAGAGACTCTAAGTAGTATTTAGTAAATCCGCACCTGAAACACAAAATGATGCCATTTGCATGATTCTTGATGACGCAGCTACAACTCAAAAGCCGCGCCAGAAATATGACCATAAAGCGCCCTCACTGCAGTAATACATGGAAATAAAAACTCAGATATATACACATATATACATGTATGAATAAGTGTGCATGAGCAGAGGTCGTAGGTACAAGCATTGGGCGCGTCAAAGCGCGCACAGCATAAAATCACATTTATATAGTCAAAGCATTTATGGTCCATTATGCTCTTAACTTTCGCCTGTTGGCTTTTGTTTCCATTTTGGTAGTCGCCATAAAAAACACTCTTAAAAATATGAAAACATTATGAAAGCATCAAACTGTCTGACTGCCTGCCTTTTGGCCACATACTATACGAGACAGCAGCAAGGTCAAACGCATTTTTTCTGGCGCGCCCAACAGCATGTGGCTTTATGGTAACACATACATACACATATGCACATTCACCAAATACCAAATTATGCCAAATAAAACGAATGCTCAGACAACAGAAGAAAAATTGAAGCCAGTGAATGCTTTAAGTACGACAAGCCAAAACCAAATAAAAAATAAGAAAAAATATGTAAGAATATTTGTGTCAAATTGAAGTCATGCTTGTGGGTTCGCTGAAATGTTTCTTATGCTATATGCCATAAAATATCGTAATGGCAGCGCAATAAACTTTTTAAAAGTGCTGCCAAATGTCATCATGCGGCCATTTGTTAACTGCCAAACAGAAAAATCATAAGAACTTTGCCACATTTTGCGAGTCAGAATCAGCGGGAAATACTTGAAATATTTATACGAGTTTAATTATAAAACACTTTTTTTATGAGTTAAAAATGTTGAGAGTCTCGAAAATTATTAGACAGGAAATTAGAACTGCTTAGGAAAAGTTTTTAAAGACTATTTAAAATATAATTCATAATAAATTTTATATTTATAAATATAGTAAATAGAATTTGTATTTATTCATGAATCATTTAAAGAGGAGCAAATAAATTTTTTTTAATGTGTTGGAAATATTTACTAAATTAATTTTAATTTTTATTAATAATTATACTATTATAATACAATTAATTATTAATTATTAACTATATAATTATATTAATAATTAATAAACATTAATTAATTCAGTTTAAATTAAATTATTATATTTTTTTAATTTGTTAGAAATATTTATTTAATTAATATTAATTATTAAGAAAAGTTTTTAAAGACTATTTAAATTATAATTCATAATAAATTGTATATTTATAATTATAGTAAATAGAATTTTTATTTATTCATGGTTATTTGAATCATATAAAGAGGAGCAAATAATTTTTTTAAATTGTTAGAAATATTTATTTAATTAATTTTAATTATTAAGAAAATTTTTAAGACTATTTATAATATAATTGATAATAAATTGTATATGTCGTGCCTTGATATTGTTAGAGTAGGTTAGTTACCTAAGTTGACAGAACCATTCTTGACATACTCAAATTGGCTGCTGCTGCACGTAGTCCCTGGTTATTAAGAAAATACCTAATTGGCAGGGCTTGGATGATGACTTGAATTTTAGAGGCAGAACATTCAAGAAGTGCATCGAAAAGAGAACTAAGAAAATTACAGGGAATTCCTGATATACCGTGGCGAATTAAGAAGAGAAAATATGGAATCCGAGCCAAGTCCAAAATATATTTATAAATATAGTAAATAGATATTCATGATTATTTGAATCATATAATGATGAGCAAATAAATTTTATTTTTAATGTATTAGAAATATTTATTTAATTATTTTTAATTATTTATTAATAATTATATTATTATATTAAAATTAATTATTAATGATGAACTAATAATTATATTAATAATTAATAAACATTAATTATTTCTGCTTAAATTAAATAATTTGAATTTAATTTAAACAGTTTTATAATAATTTATTTATGAATTTTTCAATATTCTTAATATTATATGTTATATATTATATATTATATATTATATATTATATATTATATATTATATATTATATATTATATATTATATATTATATATTATATATTATATATTATATATTATATATTAATTATTATATATTATATATTTTTATCATATGATTTTTCGACAGTTTTATATTATGAGAATCAATTAAAAAATTAAAATTATTATCACAATTTAACGAAAATATCAAATAAGACTCAAATATTTCGCAGCTTCTAAGAGCTAATGAAGTTTTAGCAAGCGCTGCTCAGAAATCGTTTAATGATGATGACAATAAATAATTGCATGATGATTATGTTAGAGTATTTGTGAGCAGAGCTCGCAGTTATCTCGTTCTCTGCAAATACGTGTCTTCCACAAACACTTTGATAATAATCTCAGAGAGAAACCGACTGCGTCGGCTCGTCAACGAGCTCGTTCGCGATCGGACAGTTTTACGAAGCATAAATTCTTGTGTTTATGTATTGGTAAGTATGCGAAGGCTTTCGTTAGGCGAGCGTCAATCGGACGACGTTCAAGAGAGCAAGAGAGCATCTCATGAATCTGAGCCGAAAGCATTTGATGAGAGCCAATTCTGTGATATATTTAAGACTATGAGAATTGTACAGAGAGGCTTAAGTGTTAATTTAAAGAAGAGACGAAGGCGTGCATCAAACTCATCCACATCACAGCTGATTAGAGCTGTTCATGCTAATGTAATTCACAATGAAGTTATGCCAAATATCTCAAATTCAAATTCGAATTGTGCAAAATTTCACTTTGGAATTTGTGAATAAATAAATGAAATTGTGCGAAAGCTAGACGTTGCAGATATACTCGTATTATATACATCGTATGTATACATCTATTTGATGAGATTGTCAGCAGTAGAGCTCGGGTTGATTGCATTTGCGAGTCGAGTCAGTCGCTCAACGGTTAGCAGCTGGCTGCTTGACACATTTGCAACATGAGCTTGTGGCATGCAAATAGAGCGCACGAGGATGACAAGCATAAGTAAAAATACAATACTTAAGCAGTTCCACAAGGCATGCTCGACATGCAGGCGAAATCAAGTGCTGCTGTTGTGGGTGTTGCAGCCAAGCATGTGTTTATATTTATGTGTGCATGGGTGTGAGGCACTTGAGAACAATGGCGCTTGAGTGGCTCGCTGTCTAGAGCCACGCATATTTGCCATATTGACCTTGTCAGTGTCATCGTTGATAGCGTGTGATTACTGTGCCCTAATATCGCACTTCACTCAACCACTCAAACGCTGCCCTTGATCTTATTCGCAATGCTGCGGCATCAGAATCTCTAGCCCAGTCCGTTTGTTGTCTATGCCCCTTGGCGATTAGCCTCCAGCTCATTATTATTCAATTGCTGCCACAGACACTCGCGTGCCAATATGCTAAAATGTATATAAAAACATCAGGCCATTAATCATTTGATTGTTACCGCAAAATCGTAACCGTATTAACATTCAATTAATGCAAATCGATTGAGATTTTATTGCGCTTGCGGACACCAGATGCTTTTGATATCATTTAACGCCATTAATTATGCCAGCTAAAAGAATTAATCAAATAAAAAATATATACATATGCATTTAAATAAAACACCTTCGGTAAAACTATTTATGCAAGCTGACAGTTAATAACAAATGCTGCAAAAGTATTTGTATTTGCTTTTTGGTTATATGGTTTCATGATTTGCATAGTTGGCATAATAAACATCAACTGACATCATTAGAATAATTAGAAAGATAAATGTAATGATATAAATATTTATATTTAAATTATTTGGAAAAAAAAAAATAGTTAGAAATATTTTATACAAATGCTATATAATTGATAAATATTTTCAATAAATGCATATACATTAAATAAATTTTTGGTATTTTAATATTTTATATAAATTATACAAAAATATTTATATTTTTATTAGTACCAAATTGATAATAATTGATTAATATTTTCAAAAAAATTTATATTCATTAAATAATTATTAATATTTTAATATTGTATATAAATTACAAATATAATTATATTTTTATTAGTACCAAATTGATAATAATTGATAAATATTTATATACATTAAATAATTATTAATATTTTAATATTTTATATAAATTACAAAAATTCTTATAAGTACCAAAATTAAAAGTCTAATCAGACTCGCATTAAAATATTATTTTTTTAAAATTATTTTTAATTTTAAAGGAAATGAAATAAATCGATATAAATATAATATAAATAAATATAATATAAATAATTCAAGCATAAATTCAAATATATATGTTTTAGTAAATATTAATATTTAATAAATATATATTTAATTATATTTATTTCTTATATATAAAATATATATATATATATATATTAATAAATATAATATAGATAAATATAAAATAAATAATTGAAGCATAAATTCAAATATATTTGTTTTACAAAATATTAATATTAAATAAATATATATTTAATTATATTTATTTCTTATATTAAAAAGAAATATATATTAATAAATATAATATAAATAAATATAATATAAATAATTCAAGCATACATTCAAATAAATTTGTTTTACTAAATATTAATATTAAATAAATTATATTTAATTATATTTATTTCTTATACTTAAATAATAATAATAATAAATTCAGCTAAACCAATACACCCCATTGCCATTACCCATTAGTTGAGGGTATTCAATAAAACATAAGCGGACATTTAAAATTTGCATTCCAGCGCAAAGTTTTAGAACTGCAAAAATGTGAGAGAAAAAAAGAGAAAATCATGCGCTCGTTTAATGAAATGCAAATTTTAATTAAATCTGTAATTATGCGCAAACATTATTTGGTGAACCGCAAATGTTAATTTAGCAACATTTTCAAGTAATTAATTAAAGCGTGAACATATTTTTTGTTTATTAATAAATGAACACAATTTATGATATTTAAGTTAATTGGCAAATATTTCGTTAAGCTAATCAAATAGCAAATTATGAAAGTTGTTCAATGAAATCATCTTTTTTTTTTTCGAAAATTGAAGCTAAAAATGTTAAAGGTGTTAAATTGTTGATGTTTAACAAAGTAGAACATTTTTATTGCTGTGGGAGCTGAAATTTAGCTGAAATTACATAAATATTCAGTTTACTTATTAATAAAATATAGTTATTGAAATTGGCATTACTCTTGCTTGGTCAGAATACAAATTTATCTGAACAGATTTTACGTCTGGCTTGGCCAGCAGTTTCATATTATATTTCTTTGCGGTTGCATTGTTTGAAAACTACATAAATTTATTTTCATCAATTGATTCAGCATTTTCCAATCAAATATGCCACGCGATAAACCGCATTGGCTATGATTAACCTTTAGCTTCAGATTCGCCTGGCAGCTATACAGATTACATGCAGTTGCGGTTGCCAATTTAGGGTCAATCGCTTTGATTAAATATTCTCCTTTGCATACCCTGTAAATAATGAATTCAAGATATGAGGCAGAGAATATATAACAATGTCTTGTTGGAGCTCTTAAGCTCTAATTGGAATTAAACTTATTGAAGTGTTGTAAAATGTTTTTAAATTTTTCTATAATTTTAAATCAATCTTTAGCATACTTTCCAGCGCATCTCACAGTCATCTATAACTACAGAATTTATACATCTTTCAATTCATTTTTTGTATTTACTGCGCTTTTATTATCAGCGCTGAATCAACTCATTGACATGGCAATGGGTTCGTTTGTCCTCAGGTTATGTCGGACACGCATCAACGCTCGGGCGAACTACAAAAAGCATTTTTATATCATTTTTTCTGGTTTCGCCCTGTTTTGCTCCATTTTATCGGACAGCAAAGTTTAGCCGCATGATTGCGTTCAATTTGCAGTTTGGCAGCAATCATTTATGTATCCGCCATTTGATTTAAAAAACATGGAAGTAATTGATTTAAAGCTCTTGCCCATCTCAGTCAACGTTTGTATTGATCCCAGCAGTCTGGGGAATGTTTTTGATTTTGGTTTTTGCTCACTATTATAGTCTAGTCTATTCGAATTCCACAACGAGTTATCCGGAGAAAAATTCCAGTATATATTATATATTTGCGTTTTGGATAGTGATACGTTAATACGTGCCTAAGATGTTTATTAAAGATGTGACCAATGAACTGCGAACCAAGCCCCTGGCCCCCGGCCAAAAGGTGGCACCATATATGGCAGCAGTAAAACGCGGACCGTATACACTTACCAATCCCGTCTACAGTAGCCCCAAAGTGGAGGACGTTACATCGAAGATGCACAGCCATACGTTTAATGTGAAAATCACAGCGCAGAAGCCGAATCACAAATACCATCAGCGTTTGATTCCATCGCCGATGCCAAAGTCCAAGGCGAACCGTATTAAATCTCGCTCTCATTTGGTAATGAACGAGCAGCGAGAGATGTATCGCCAGCATCGCGATCGCCTGGCGAATATCAAGGGCAAGGTCAACTCTTGTCTGCCGCCACCCAAGATTAAGCTCAGGGAGGGCAACTGCATGGAGCTGTCCTATATGGAGATGCTCACAGCTCTCTATCGGAAGAGCAACAATACGCTGCGCACCTTCACCAAGTCGCCGGATCGGCTGGCCACCGGTCGTTGGCGCAACACGAGCATGGCCCGGGAAAAGGAGCGCAATCAGCAGGAGAAGAATCAAGTCTACCACCAAGGGGGCAAACTCTTCGATCCGCACTTGGGCAAGTCACGTCGCTGCAAGCCGAAGGTGTCGCACGTGTTTAGCTACGAGGTGCCGATGCATGTGCTCCATCGATACGAGGATCTGATGAACATCTGTGATGTGAGTGTGCTCTGCAAGCTGCTGCGTCCGCAGATCTACATGGACTTGGAAGTGATTGGCACCCGCATCATGGGTCGCCTGGCCATACAGCTTTTCACAGAGGCCTGTCCCCAGGTCGTGCTCGAATTTATGCGTATCTGCACGCATCAAAGTTCGCGCAACATTTGCTTCACACGCACCTTCGCACCCATCTGGCTAGAGGGACACATTGCTCTCGATCCCGAGCGCGGCATCGACATGAACAACATCGAGCACGACTTTGAGGTGCTCAACCATGGCGTAGATGCGGGCATTCTCTCCTTTCCCAGTCGCTATGTGCGCGGCAATACACGCACCGAGCTCAGCTTCACCATCAGCTTCAAGCCGCTCTCCATTTTGAATGGCAAGCGTGTTGCGTTCGGCAAGGTGCGCAAGGGATTGCAGCTGTTGGAACGCATTCACGATGCCACCGCACATCTGGCCAAGAAGCACGAATTGGTTGTCATCAAGGACTGTGGCGTTCTCTGAGCTCGGCATCGCCACAGCCAAATAAGAAGATAAAAAACTAAACGAGTAAATTCTGTAGTAGAGCTTCGGTCTAGGACCTCTCAGATCCCTAAGCCCGCCTCTATTGTGTTCTCTTATTGATATGACTTAGTTTTTATGCCAAATATAAAATTGTATGTAAATTGTAACAGTTGTATTCCTCATGGCACACAAGTGCCCTGAAAAGAACTACAAGTTAATTATTTTAAATGTTCGCCATAGCTCGCATATATCAGTTGCCTAGTTTATTATTTACGCGAGATCAACCGAACGAATATCATACTCACTCGCTCTCGCTCTCGCTCTCGCTCTCGCTCTAAGCAAGACTTCGTTTCTTTTCGTTTTTGTTGAACTATTCGCGTGACTCTCATTAAACGAACATCGTTTAGCGAGCGATACGATTGGCGTTCGCAGAAAGAGCGAACAAAAAGAAAACGGTTTTCACTAAACATGCGAATAGAACTCTCGCTTACACACCAATACATATGAAAATTACTTTTTGCCTTAACCAATCAGCGAGGCGAAGGAGCGCGAGCCGATCGCAATCGAACTAGTTGAAGAACCGAAGCAATTGATGGCTCTCAGAGTAATTTCTTTTCAGATGGTGAGTAAAATGAGCTAATTTGCAGACATCGAGAAACGTTCAATAGATATTTGCGAGCTGCAATTTAAATAAGTGATTAGGAAAGCTCAAAAGGAATTCATTTCTTCTTATTTATTTACAGCTTAGTTGAATTAAAAGTTTATCCATTTCATATTTAGGTTTCAGTTTATATCCCCATGTTCCCCATGTGAAAACTCTCTGCATTGCTCTCAAAATTTTATAACAAACACATTAGCATTGTATATTTTCTCTCATATCCAACATTTCTCTCTCTCCAACGTTTCTGTAGTATTTCATTTAAAGTCGTTTGCCTAGCTTCGAATCGTTTTAATATTTGTAAAATTTGATATTTATTTTTGTATTTAACGGCCATAATTTTATCAATCCTTTAATTGAAATGGTGGGTGATGGCTTGAACAGTCCCCGTCAGCAGGGCGGCAAAAAGCCACCATCTGCTAACGATCCCAACTATCCAGACAAGTACATGATGCGCAATACTCGTGTGCTGAGTATGGTCAAGGCGCAGCTGAGGGAGCTGCCAGAGGAGATCGTGCAGACGGCCTGCGAGGAGCTGGTGAACGTTGTCAATCTCGAGGACAATCTGCTGAGCGATGTGCCAGTCGAGCTGCAGCGAATGGCCGATCTGCTCACCGATCTGTGCCTGGCCAAGAATCAGCTGTGCTATATACCCACATTCATCTCTCAGTTCTCGCGTCTGCTCGGCCTGAATCTCTCTTGCAATATGCTGCGTGGCTTGCCCATGGAATTTGCTGGACTGCAATCGCTGCGCGAGCTGAATATCTCGCACAATCGCCTGGATCACTTGCCGCCCTGCATCTATGAGCTGGATGCTCTCGAGACGCTCACCGCCAATGACAATCAGATCAAGGAGTTCGATGCCACAGAGAATGGGCTGGGTGCATTGCGCTATCTCAGCTCGCTCGATCTGAGCAACAATGATATACCATTGGTGCCCCCGGTGCTGGGCAATCTGACCAATATAACTGACCTAAAGCTCTCCGGCAATCCTTTCCGCCAGCCGCGCCATCAAATCCTTGCCATGGGCACCGCTGCCGTCATGAATTATCTACGCGGACGCATTCCACTCTAGAAAATCAAAGAGTTTCTTTTCATGTATTCCAATAAAATCGTATCGTAGTTCTTTTTGTGAAAAGGTATATTTTTGACTCTTATACTGTAAAACATTTATTAAGGGTTTCCTTTAGGGCTTAGAGCAATGCCCTTCGATTCTTGAGTTGGACTGGAGAGACATAAAAAGAAATTTTCAGCTTTAGTTAATTTGCAAAAAAATTACGGATATTCTGATCTTATATTCAATTCCATTCTATTCAATTGCGGCTCAATATGTTTACTTTTCTCTCAAGTTTGAAACTCTTCAGACTTCTAAACTTTGTTTAATACAAAAACGAATTATATACAATATTTTCTGCTCTCTTAAAATAGTGGACTAGATTATATTATATTCTTCAACTTTGCAAGATGTTCTACTTATTTTTAAACATATTCTCTGCAAAATAAATGTTTACATCAATATTTACATCAACGTGTCAACAAAAGTCAACAGCAATTAAAGTAGGCATTGCCCTTAGATGAAAAATTTCTCTCTCAAAGTACATCAAACACATTCAAAGTTCATCCACATTTCTATTGAGAGCTTGTCGCAGTTCAAGCTCCACTCAAACAATAGTTAGAAAACGAAAAACGTATTTTAAAATAAAAATAAAAATTTAGAAAATATTTAAATACAAATAATGGCAGACAAGAGACGTCAGAGTCAAAAGCCACGTGGCTCAGTATTGTAAGTAGTAAATGTTTCGGCGTTGAATTCGACTTTTCAATGCACATTTGCATTGCAGACCGGCGCCCTACGATGGCGATGCATTTGTGCAGCATTTTGAGAAGCGGGGCGCACGTGAAATTATTATAATGGATGCGGCGGGCAAACCGCTGCGGTCCACAGTCAGCCAGAGGCGAACCTTTGTCTATGCCGCTCAGCTGCAGCCGTTGGCCAAAATGGCACGCAACGTGGTCAGAGACTTGGATCCGGCTAACGATGTCACCTTTTTGCGCATACGTTCCGAAACGCATGAGGTGCACATGTCGCTCAATCCCGACTTTATTGTTGTCGTCATACAGAGACTCAAAGCAAGAAAGCACTGAAACATTTATGAATACTCTGAGAGCGTGCTTCTGTGTTGCCTTCTCAACAGACTGAACAAACTACATTATTTAAACAGATAATGGTATAGACATCAGCATTCAATAAAATTCAAATCTGCGCTGCTTCAACAGCAATTGTTTTCGTATTAGCCAACTAAGCGTTGGTTAAACGCATATTGCGTATACGTCGATTGAAACATGATAAACGATTTACAAGCCCCACAAAACGTAGCTCGGCAATGCATCAAACCATCAATTATGCACAGGCATTGTGGCCACGCCTACACACACACACATACGCACAAGCCTCTCATTCCTATGTGTGCATCTGTGTGTTTGAGTTTGACCGAGTCGCAACTCAATCAACATTCATTAATCGTTTGACAGTTTGGCAGTTTGAGCTTGGCGTTTGTATGGACTGCGTATGTGTTTTCTCTTTACCCAGCTCATTGCAACTGCAAGAGAGATTCCAAGAGATAGAAACTTAAATAAACTGACTTCAAAACTTTTTGCATTCATTGTGGAATATTGGCAATTAAATAGGCACATTTATTGCCTGATTATTGTTCTACAATTTTCTGTTAAATTTTGCTATTCATATGCCCTTTATTTGCTACGTTTTCTAGAGGGGTAACATGGAATAAGAAAACATGTGAAAATTGTCTGCAAAATTACAAAGAACTGCAATGAGTTTTTAATGTAATAAAGTATTAAGAAATTAAACGAAATTAACTAATGTTGAAAATGTAGAAATAAATCAGGCAGCCAAATATTATCAATAATGTTAGCGTTTAATAAAAACATGAAATTCAATTCAAATTTAACTTGTGATAGAACATCTTAAAATGTAAAATAAAAATAATATAAAATTTTTGAATAATGAATTATTATTTATAAATAAATATAAAATAAAAATATTAATTTGTTTAAGTAAATAAATAAATAAAATATTAAATAAAAATATTAAATAATTAATTAATATATATAAATAAATATAAAATAATAATATTAATTTGCTTTAAATAAATAAATAATAATAATAACTTATTAAAATAAAAAATAAAAATATTGATTTTTTAAAATAACTATAAATAAAACGATTAATATTTTAAAATAAATGTAAAATATTAATATTATTTTTAATAAATATAAATTTGAATTATTATTATTTTAAAATAAATATAAAATAAATATATATTATTTTTAAAAATAAATATAAATGAAAAATATTAAATAATTAATTAATATTTATAAATAAATATAAATTATTAATTTGTTTTAAATAAATAAATAAAATATAAAATACAAATATTGATATGTTAATATAGATATAAAATAATATCATTTATATTTTAAGATAAATATAAAATAAATAATTTTTTAATAATAAATATATATGTTGAAGAATGATCTCGAGCAAAACTCAACATCATTATCATCTTTGTAGAAATAAGCATTAGACGTAACTGTAAAATCAGTCGTTGGCTGTTCAAGCATTTTTCAATAGAAAAAACAAAACGAATGCTCTGGATTGTGTACATATGTACATAACATATGTACATAACATTACATACATACATACATACAGAACAGCAAGCGTTAAAGCATACGAAAAGAGACATCCAGAATATTCTATGTATAAGTGAAGTAGCGTAGGAAGAAGACATCTAGAAGATTCCTTATGTAAGAGAAGGAAGTATAAAAGCATGCTGCACATCGAGCATTGTATCATTGTATCGTTTTATGTTGAGCAAGATCAGTTATGAAAGTGTCGGCTAAGTTAAGTTGAAAAACGTCGCGTTGTGTACTTGCTACTTATAATTTAATTTTGATTTTATTAAATAAACTTGTGTTGTGCACCTACATTTACAAAACTGCGCGTTTTGATTTATATCAAAAGAGAAAAAACCTCAACAATATACAATAAATTAAAATAATAAATTTATAATAAAACGAGACTTAATGCAAAATTATTGAGAGTTTCTGAAAGAATTTTGTTAGCCAGTTCGGCGTCTGCTTTAATTTTTTCGGCAGAAAATGCTGTAAAAATAACAAATATATAGAGGTAAAATAAAGAATTAACCACTGAGCACATAAAAGTAATTGCTGAAAGTGTTTATTTATTTATTTCATATAAATTTATATATTTTAATTTTTTTTTTTTATAAATTTTTCTTTTTATATTTATAAATATTTTGTATTTCCACATACGTACAAAATATTTTCATAACATACATTTGTGCATAAAACAGGGTATTTGCCAGTCGTGCTCGCATAAACGTGCAACTTTTGTTTATTTGCTGTTTAATTTTTAGCTTTTAGTTTGTGTTCTATTGGCATTATTCATTTATTGCAGGAAGTGGCAATGAACACATGCCACAAAATGCTGCGTGCTGCCTACGTCAAGTGGGCTAATTCACACACACACACACACGCACACACACACGCATGCTCACGCACACTGGGTGTTTGTGTTAGCCATATTGGCTTTTGTTTTGCATTAATTTATGCATATTTATTTAACATGTTGCTTTTGTTGGCCGCCATTTATCTGCCGGCTTTCAAATTGCATTTGGCTGTTGTTGCTGCCGCTGCCGCTGCCGCGTTTATCTGTATCTGTATTGTTCACATATGTTTTGTAGCCTTGTTTGAGTATTGTATTAATAGACGACAGGTAGCTAGAGCGTGTGGGACTATATTCAGCTGCGGGCAGCAAATAACATTTAAAATATTTTCATAACAAATTTAATCCCTTGACATTGTGTGTTGCCACATAAATACTATATATGAATAAATAAACTTAAGCCAAGAGTCAATATAATGATACCATGCTTAAATTATCCAAAAATATTTGCACATCATCTATGAGAAGCGTGAAGGAAGAGTTTATTAGCTGGTACAACAAGAGGTGACCCAACTAGAGCAAGACAACAATTAATTAAAATAAGAGAAAAAGTAATTGAAATGTTAGTTTATTTTTTATTTTATTTAAGAGCTACATTTATGGCATTTAATTATATGTAATATTTATTATTTATTATTTAATTTATATTTATATTACTCAATTTATTTATTATTTAATTTATTTAAAAGTATTATTTAGTCGATCACAAGAAATTCTCATATTCACAATTCTTTTGTTGATATTTTACCAAATTTATTTTTACTTTTCTTTATGTCTCGTAACATGTAAAATGATATAATTAAAAAATAAAGTTGCCTGCATGCTTAATTAATATTTCGCATAAGGATTAAGAGCAGCATTGGCCGAGTGAGCTTCGCTCTCTCACTCCCTCTCCCTCACTCCATCTCTCCCTCTGAACTCTTTGAACTGCAGCAAGCTCTCATTTATCATTGGCCTGGCAGACGGATAAAAATAATGTTCAACTGGGCTGACTTTTCGAGCGGTAACAACGTGATTAAGTGCACTGGCACATATGTTGACATTTAATTTATTCGATATACAAATACATACGTATTTATATATATATATAAAACCTTATTTGATGTTGACTTTTAATGAATATGCAAGAGGCATCGGCATCAATCATGTTAAAGCTGACGAACGCAAAATATGAAATATGTCACTCAGCTGTGAAATGTCTTTAACGCACTCATGCACTTTGCCCTCATGCTAATAACTCTTGTCACACTGTGCACGCCTTGAATGACCACGATTGGGCATCATCAAAGTTGACATCGGGTTTCGGCTGCCGACTGACTGTTGACTATTGACTGTTGACTATGGCTCACGCATTGCCTGCGGCTCAATTGGAATCCGTGAATCTGTCGTCTGACGTTGATGAAACGTGAAATTGTGTGCATGCCTCAATGGAGATTTTTACGGGTTTTCGGCTATTTTCACAGACGTTGACAATTCAATTGACATCCCTCCTAACTGCTGCAGAGACTTCAAACATCAAATAAGACAGATTTTGCTGCATAATTCATGGCTCTAGCAATCGTCATACATATTCTCAACTAAATATTGAAAGTAATCTATATGCTTATATAGACAACTGAAAAGCAAAGAAAAATTGCTTCCCTTTTAATAATTTATCAAAGGACGCTCTCATGACTAATTTAATTTGCCATCCTGTTTATTTATGCAAACGAAGTCAACTGCAAAATGCCAACACGATGGCCATTCAGCAGCATCCGCTGCCCACAGGCTGACCACCTCTCACATCCTGTGCCATTGTCCTGCCGA
Source organism: Drosophila buzzatii (assembly GCA_035045845.1). NCBI lineage: Eukaryota > Metazoa > Arthropoda > Insecta > Diptera > Drosophilidae > Drosophila > Drosophila buzzatii. Next base: position 10,406,526 of record JAWNOS010000244.1, on the reverse strand, counting down.
GTGTCCCTTTTAGCGTTCACCCATTCAACACACTCATGTGACTAATGGTCTTCCCTTTGCCACATTTGCGGAGCATTCATCATGCGAGCTGTGGCCCCCGCAGCATGTGTTGCCCTAATTAGTTGCTCGGCCCAAACTACGCGCTGATTAAGTTGACGTCGCCCAGAACAAATGACGGCGCATTTATGAAACATTTTTATTTGCAAATTGCAAAAAGTTAAATGTTCTATAGCTATTGATTGCCACAGATGAAACATTAATGTTGATTAGCGCGTGAAATATGAATCTAAATTGTATTAATTTATATGTAATTTTATTGAGCTGCTGCTCAGATGGGCTGACCAAGCCAGAGTATTACTTTTTTATTTAATTGTATTTTGACAGCTGCCTTAGATTTCGCAAAGCTTTAATTGTTGAAATATTTAGCAAGACTTGCCATTAATTATCAATTTTATTATAGTTGTCTGACAGCGCATCGACTCTAAGTTTAAAAAGGAAATAGTAAAATATATATTAATTTCTTTAAATTATTTCCATATTATTGCAATTCATTTAAGCTTGGCTCTCATTTGGCCAACCAATACATACTTTATTAATTATTATTGTAATTATTTGAATTGAACATATTGATGATATTCATGTATATTGCATTGCTTGAAGGACTTCTTCATTTCGCTTTTGAATAGTGCTCGCTTAACAAAAGAAATTACGCATACGCCGCATGGTCGCGGGAATTAATTAAATGATTTAAACACTCGCATGCGTTCGCACATTGTTGTGCATGACTGCGATCATTGTTTGTGCTATTTGACGTCATTGAAGGACAGAAGCTGCCGCAATTTACACTTTATATTAAGGCATTATTAATTTTAATTACATTCCAATTAAATCTCAATTACACTAGGCTCCTTCAGCATCGACGCCTTCGAGCGTTGCCTCACTCGTTTGATTTAACTTGGATGCAATTACCATTTAATAAACGACTTAATAATCAACGGAAGCAACTAGAGTGATTCACATGCTCACCAACACATGAGTAGACAGCATCAAGAGAGACAGAGACAGAGAGAGAGAGAGAGTGAGAGAGAGAGTGAGAGAGACTATTTGCATGTGTGTGGTCTTTGAGTCAATATTGCCTGAAATTTCATTTTAATTGCATTTGATTGAATGGCAAATCGAAAATGGAAAATCGTAAATTAAATTAATTCCGTTATACGATTTTCCTACAAAATTTACAAAATCTCCCTACATGCTGCATTATCAAAGTTAATCAGTTAATTAACTTTCCTCACATTTTCTTACCTGCATAATCCTACCGGCAGTTGTTCGCTTGTCTGGCATTTGCCGAGACCGAAAAGAACATTTCTTAATAATGCCAAAAGTGCCGAAGGCTCTGACCATAATTACATGCAGTGGCTAAACGAAAACATCAACTACGCATAGTCCAAATGAGTTGTGCCGCCCAGACACGCAGAGACACAGAGAGACTCCAGCAGTTACCTGGCTGCAGCTCAGTCTATACGAGAAAGGTAAACACACACGCACACACATGCATATATACCTCTGCTTATTTTGTATCCCAAAACTAACAGAAGTTGGCCCCAAGCCAAAACGACAGACAAGTTTTACAATGCGACGTCAATGTACTAGCGCTGGGCGTTGCCACGCCCTGGCACACACAGTGGAATTCGTATGGAAAGATATAAATATATTATGACAAAAATTAAAATTAAACTAATAAAAATATAGCATAAATATTCAAGCTTGATTAATAATAAATAAATATTGAAAAAAAAATATTAATTTAAAATTCATAAACTAAAAATCTAAATATATGAAATTATCCAATTAAAATATATTCAAAGGCTCCATAAAATGGGCACAGAGTGATAAAAAGAGCGCAGAAAATGAGGCAAGAATACAAGAAGAAACAGGAGCACATAACATGTTAGGCAGCTAAAACAAGAGCCTTGGAGCGACTTTTAACAAGCTCTCTTGGCTTTGTTTTATAAAGTAAAACAAATTTGGGAGTTCCAAGAGTCAATTTTAGTAGCATTATTTACACAAAATAAGCAAGCATTAAAAAATACTTAGCTATATAATATGTATCTCTAAAATCTATTTTTAAATATTTGTTTTTTTTTAATTTAATATTCCAAAATTTGACCTAAATATTAAATGATAAATAGTACATTTAATAATAATATATAATTAATTAATATTAATATAAAATATAATTAATAGTTTTATATTTTAATTATTTCTAAATATATATTAAAGAAAATAATATTAATATATTATATATTTAATAATAATTTTATATTTTATTTATTTCTTAAAATATATCATAGAAAATTATTTACAAATTTTTTATTTGATTAATTAATATCACATTAAATTTATAGATTAACAAATTTATTTCTTTAATTGAAAATTAGCAAATAATTTGTTATTTAATTTTAATAAATTGTAAATTATTTGTACATTTTTATAATATATGTATATATTTTTGTATGTTTATATATGTCGTATCGGCGTGATATTATGACTGTTAATGTCAGATTACATTAACAAGAACTGCTCCTCCCTCACGACAACATGCTATGCTATTAACAGTATTAGGCACTGTTAATAGCATAGCTCCCATTCCAATTCTCCTACTGGCCTCCTACTGGAATTGGCGATTAGGATATTCTGCCTACATTCTTGTCTTGCGACGCTACACTAAAACATACGACTAAGAAAAAGACCCAACAATAAAGTCGAGTAATTACAACCACGGCTTTGTACTTATTATTAGGCCACCACTGCAAACAATGACGTTGTGTTAGTTACTATGTTATGATTGACAGTTGCAGTAGTATTAAAGAGAAAATGACAACTAGCGCTAATCGAATGAGATAGCATTTCAGTGACAATTAAAGGATGTCTTGTCTTTAGGAAAGAGATAACCATAGGTTTTGATGAACGTGCTCTCGGATGTGGCAGAGTTAGAGTGAGAGCTATGTCCTTCGCACAGAGTTGCTATGATATTGATGAACGAGAATATGCAACCAAGAGGGAGTTTGACAGGAGAGTTGAAAAAGGGCAGTCAATCAGAGTTGATTGAGAAAGAAAGACGTTTTGGTAATAGAAGTCGGCGACACTGAGAACTTGTTATTAGGCAAACTTATAATGGAAGGCCAGAACAATAATTTTAACGCTACGACATATAATTATTAATTAAATATATTTTTATAATTATATATCAAATTTGTATTCTAATTTATACAGTGTAGATATACTAAATAATATAAATAATATATATAAATTAAGATGAACGTTTTAAGAATTTCATTAATTCTAATGTAATTTATAATATTAAATTTTTTACTATTAGTTTTATAATAAATAAAATATGAATACAAAATTAAATATTAATAATATAAATATAGCATAATATATATTTAATAAATTTATTAATACTTACTTTTTATTCAACTGCCAAATCAAGTTCTCAGCTAACATTTTGCATGCATGCAACTTATGTGCTCCAACACATGCCATTGTCAATTTTCCCAAACTCACACACACACACAGAGACACACACCCACACAGAGTCTATCATACATATACATTTAGTATATATAACTAGGAGTTAAATTTAGCTTAAGCTCGAGCATGTTGCAGCTAATTTCTTCAGACTTTCTGCAAACGTTGCAATTTATAAAATGACTTTCTGACTTTTTCCGCATGTGTGTGATTATGTCTCTGTGTTTGTGATTGCTTGTGCGTGTGTGTGCGTGTGTGTGTGTGTTGTGATGGCTGCTCCTTTTTGGTGGCTTGGGCAAATACTTCATAACAACTTTGATGCAACTTTTAAAACATTTACGCCCTTCATTCTTTCGCTCTTTCACTGCTTCTCTTCTTGGCGCATGTACGTGACAACGCATGCCAAAAACACAAAAGAGTCGAAGCTGCAAACCTCTGGGCAAATATGTGGAGCTTTCACCTCTTTAATTGCAGGCAAGCGGGTGATTATTTTGTACAAAGTTTGAACGTTTTCAGTTTTTTTTTTTTTATATTTCTCTTTTTTTTTGTGGCATGCTAAAAGCATTGGCAGCATATAAAAATTAGAAATGCATTGCACGTATTTATTATATTCCGTTTGCGCCGTTTTTGGTTAAAACTTTATCCGGCTTTGCGGCCATTTCTGTGGGTATTTGGGTGTGCTTTTGAATGGCCTGCAAATCAGGGAAGATTTTTCAAAATGGGTTGTATAGGCTTGAGACTAAACACAATAAGCAGAGCACAAATAGGGAAATTTTAGTTGGGATATTAGTTATATGAAGTGATGAGCAGAGAGCTATGATAGAAATTTATTTATTTTTATTTTATTTATTTATTTCAAAATGTATTAATAGAATATGAAAATATGAATGTTTAATACAAAATAATAATAATGAATGAAATAATATTATATAAACATATGATAAAAATCTATATTTCTTAGTACTTTTTAGCTTAATATAATTGTCATTTATTTATGTTATATAAAGTATATTTATATATAAATATTTTTTATACTTCACTAATAATTTATTTTATTTTTTTTATTTTTTTATTTTTATACTTCAACTATAATACTTTTTGGTTTAATTCATTTTTTTATGTATTTATTTTACTTTTTCAACATTAATTAAAATTCTAAATATTTTGTAGCTTATTATATTATATTATATATTTTTATTATTATATATATATATATTTGTTTTTTAATATTAATATTTTTAATATTTTTATATATTTTTATATATTTTTTAACTTATTCTTTAATTATGTTCTTACTTCAATTATAATTAATTCTTAATATTTTTTTACTTAATAAATTTTTTATTTATTTTTTACACTTCAGTTATATTTAATTCTTAATACTTTTTAGTTTAATTTTTTTTTATGTATTTATTTATTTTTTATTTTTTACTTTAATTAAAATTCTAAATATTTTTTAGCTTAATATATTTTTTATTTATTTGTTTTTACAATTCAATAAATATTCTTTATATTTTTTAGCATAGTATATATATTTTTTTTATACTTCACATATAATTCTTAATATTTGTTAGCTTAATATATTTTTTATATTTTTGTACTTCAATATAATTCATGCTTATTACTTTTTAGCTTAATTTTTTTTATATATATATTTAATTTATTTTTCTTTTTTACTTTAATTAAAATTCTAAATATATTTTAACTTAATATGTTTCATAATTAAATTAAAATTCTTTATATTTTTTTATCATAATATCTACATTCCAGGGTATTTTCTGAACAACTTTTTCTCTTTGCACAAAAAAAGAGAGAGAGAGAAAAAAACTCTACCAGATTCGCTTGTGAATTCGCTTTGCATAGCATTCGAATTGAGGCTGACAGAGCCATCATCAAGTCATCAACTGCGGCAGCGGCGGCGGATGCCAGTCAAATAATGTTATGTACTTTATTTGAATTCAATAATACAAAATCAATCATTTATATGAAAACTGATTTATGCACGCTTCCGCCTGCAATGACGCGTTTCGCGATTTAACGCACGTAATTCCCTTATTTTGACTTAATGGCGCATAATTTGATTTCATTCAATGCCCGACCCAAAGACCTCACACAAAATTGCTTATTAAAAAAGTTAAATGTGTAAGTTTTTCCAACATGAAAATGTAGCGCTGTAATTGAAAATCTCTCTCACTCTCTTTCTGTCTCGCTCTGTTTGAATGTGCACATGTGCATGCGAATCAGCGCAAAACTTTGGCCATCGCGTCGTATGCGTAATGTTTGCGCAAATGCCTCATTAGATTGCATAACGGCTGCTGCACACTCTGGCAACAGTTGGCCGCCCTGAAACTTTATATGCTGACAGAAATTTGAACTGCAAGCATCTTCGTTTGAATTAATTAGCGTTAATCACAAAACATTTCATATTGCTTCACATGATGCGCAAACATTTGAGCCAATAACCTCGCTCAAAGTTTCAGATTACACAAATTGATTTAGATTACTTTGCATGCAGCTGAAAGGGCTGAAAGGGGAAAATATTGCCTGAAATTAAAGTAGTTAAGCCAGACTCTGAGATATGAATGTAAAGCATATTTGGCATATTTTATTTAAAGAAATTAACAAATTTAATTATTTTATGGGCTGAGCAGAGAAGAGTCATATTATTTTGAATAATTATATTTGAGCAGTTGCTTAAATTAAAGCAAAGTTAATGATCTGATAATGTTAAATTAAACTTGTCATTTAATAAAAAATTAAATTAAAAATATATTTAGCAATTTTTAACTATTTTTTGTACTCTTCAAGCCAAATATATTTCAAATGTTGCCAGCAAAGCTGCAAGCTAAGCGGCCCATTCTCAGCATATATATGCGAATCAGACAACATCTGTTGATATACTTAATGGCATTCAAAAGCAAATAAAGTTGAGCCAGCAACAGCAGCAGAGCAGGACTCTGAAGTGACGACTGTTTGCATGCGAGAAATATGATGTAATAATCAAATGTTGACACTTGCAAGACATCTGGCATGATATGTACATATATATTTATGTGTGTTTGCTCGACAATTTCATTTCATAATTTATTTCACAAATTAACATGCCAAGTTGACTCGACTGAATTTTAACTTAGCAGCTTCACTGTGAAGACATAAATTAGCGCATCTGTAGCTGACAAGGACTTCGCGCGACTCCTTCAATGACTAATGAAAATTCATAGCTTTTGACTGGCAGCGAACGAGCTTCTTAGCGACTTGGCTCAGTTGGCTGAAAAACCGTTCGACAGATGACATTGGCATAAAGCCTTGAGCTGATTAATGCGAGCATCACAGCTGCATAGAAAACCAGTTCTAACTCGACCAAAACATTAACATTAACTGCTTACAATGTCAACTCTGTTTTTGCTCGACAAAAAAAAAGACACTCACAATGTGGCCTAAATCACTTGCACAGCGTTTGGCGTGCAATCAGTCAACGGCTGCCAGCAGCCAGCCACCAGCAGCCAGCAGCCAGAGGTATTTTGTCAAGCGGAATCAGCTTTGACCCATGTGTAAAGTGCAATGCTTCAAAGCAAATCTTATAAATAAGCCAGAGCTGGCAAATGCTGCCAAAACTGTGCAGCAACAATAAGAGCAACAAACAAGACACACGCTCTCTACCTCTGCCTCTCCCTCTCTCTTTATGGGGTATGCCTGACTGAGAGATGTGCTCAGCAGCAAAAAGATGGCAGAATATATGAAGAGCATAGCTAAAAGTAATTTAATTCGCGCAAAATGTCATTACTCTGCAGTTCATTCTACTCTCTTTTATCATACTCACAGGGTATCAAAACATAGCAGCAGAAATCCGTGCGCAGCAAATTTGCATTTGAAATGCGCTCACACACACACAAACGCACGCCGCACACACACACACACAGATTCGCATGGGCTGTCAACACAGGCTTAAGAACAAAGCCACAGCGCGCCACCAGTTTTAACTTTTCATGTATGTGTGAAAGTGTATATGTGTGTGTGTGTGTGTGTGTGTGAATGTAAGTGCGCATGAAATGCATCGAGAGGCTTGTGCCCGAATATAGCTTGAATAAATGGTCGGACTTTACAGTTTCGTGCATTAACACGCACGCATAGAGCTAACCTCCCACACACACACACACACACACACACACACAGGGCGAGAGAGAGAAATGTTACGTATTCGCATTCGTTGCGTAGACAAAACGCACAGTGAATACGGAATTGATAACCCTTTCCATTCCGTCCTCGCTCAAATACGAAATTCTCATCTTGTTCTATTCCATTGTATTGTATTGTAAATATATCAAATAAACTTCTCTGCCTACAATTTACGGTCAACATTTTCACTGGGCTTAATGGGGCTATGGCTCAAAGCATTTATATGCATATAATATGTTGGCCAACATATATTTGGCCCTTAGCTAGATTTATACACTACTTTTGAGCAGGGCAGCAAATTAAATGTTAGGGAAATGAAAAGTGACTGGTTTTTATAGAGGAAATTATTAAAATTTTGAATGAATAAGATATTTTTAAATAAAAAATGTATAATTTTATTTTTTAATGAATTCATTTTTAGAAAATTGTGGCCCTAAACTTAATTTATAAAAAAAAAAAAATTATATAAAAAAAAAAAATAAATAAATAAATAAATATAAGAAATAATCAAATAGGATTTTATATAATAAAAATAATATTATATATATCATATATAAATACTTTTTCTGATATATAAAATAATTGTTCAATCATTTCATTTTAAGAAAATTGGGAAACATTGGCCCTAAATTGTATATACATTTATTTTATTTATTTATTTTTAAAAATTAAGTTATAACAAAAATAAAATATAATTTTATATACAAAATTCATTTTAGATATATCATAAATAGATATTTTTTTCTGCTAGATAAAATTAATTTTTTAGTCATTTCATTTTAAGAAAATGGCGAAAATTGGCCTTAATTTGTATTTAAAAATTTTAATATATTTTAAAAAATTAAGATATAACAAATATTAAATATATTTTTATATACACAATTAATTTTAGATATATCATAAATAGATATTTTTTCTGCTAGATAAAATTAATTGTTTAATCATTTTATTTTTAGAAAATTGTGACTTGGCTTTAAATTTAATTTATTAAAAAAAAATAAATAAAATAGACAAATAGGATTTTAAAAATAAAAATAAATTTATCATAAATATCATAATATATCATAAATAGATATTTTTCCTGCTTATTAATTAATTAATCTTATTAATTTTGTAGTCATTTCATTTTTAGAAAATTGTGACTTGGGCTTAAATTTTATTTATAAATTTTAATTAATTTTAAAAAATTAAGATACAACAAAAATCAAATATATTTTTATATACTAAATTAATTTTAGATATATCATAAATAGATATTTTTTCTGCTAGATAAAATTAATTTTGCAATCATTTATTTCAATTGTGACTAGGCTTTAAATCTTATTTATGAATTTTGAAAATTAAGGTATAACAAAAATCAAATATAATTTTACATACAAATATTAGTCAAATATTTTTTCTGCTACACAAAATAAATTTTTAAATAATTTCAATTTTAGAAAATTGTGACTTGGGCTTAAATTTTATTTATAAATTTTAATTTATTTTTAAAAATTTATAAATTAATTTTATTTAATTTATATAAAAAATGAATTTTAGATATCACATAAATAGATATTTTTCCTATATTTCTATATATTTTTGTATATTTTTAATTGTTATGTATATATTGTTTTTTTTTTTTTTTTTTTCGTTTTAATAATTCTGCAAGAAATATCATTTATACTTTATAAAACTCTAACTTAATATATGTAATTTTATTTATATGATTTTATTTAATCTTTTCCTGAATTATTTTTAAACTTAATGCAACTGAATCTCAGTTTTAGTTAACTGAAAATTGTTGTTTTCATTGCAGTTTGTATATATTTATATTCCATTATTTTTTATTCCCTACTATCTATTTTTATAGAGCACAAACTTGGTCGCATATACATTCAATTGGCCAATTTAATCAAGTTGCCTGCTTCTTCCGGCCCGTTTTCTTTTTTCCCATTTTGTGGACACAATAACACTGAAACCGTGTCGTGGTCGGTCGCCCGTTCAAAATTCTGTTGCTGGTTGGCGTTTTCGTTTGTTTCATTGTGAGGCTGGGCCAAATCCTTTGCCAAGTTGGTGTTATAAGTTTGGGGCGTGGATTATGCAAGCAACGTGCGCTGCTTGACAACTGCAGTCAGCGCAGCCACCGACAGAGAGGCAGCGACGCCAGCAGAGAGGCAGCCAGTGGCAGCCAGCGGCAGAGGCAGCGCCTAATGATATGCAATAGTTTTGTACGCTCACCAAATGCCACTAATGGAAGCAACTTGAGTGTAAATTCAAAAGCGGATTGTGGCTCTCTAATCCGGCAACTAAATTATTTATTCGTCGCCTGTCTTTGGCAGTTTTCGGGTATGTTGCTCGTTATTTTCTTGTCCCCGACATACTATAATATTGATGATGACTGCACAGTCAGACTGCCAGACTGCCAGACTGTATCGAGTTCGTATATTTCGTTTATTTAAATTGCCGCTCAGCTCCGCTTTTGCGCTGCTTTTTATTGCCATTTTCGCTTATTCGCATTTTAAAACAATTACGCGGTTTCGCATTTGACACTGGAATCTGTGGCACTTGCTATTGCACTGCACTGACTCCATTTGCTGGTTGTTGCTGCTCCAATTGCAACGGGTCTGTTTCGATTACGCTTTGCCCGGTTGAATGTTGCTGCTCCGATTGCGTCCAACTTAACAATACGTGGAATTAAGCGAATTTCCTCTTTTCATTACTTGGAAATTGAATTGGGTTTTTGGCAAGCACACTGTGGCCAATCCACCCATTGTCTCTATCTATCTCTCCCACCAACTCTCATTCTCATTCGCATACCCATTCTCATTGTCTCTCTCTCTCTCTCACTCTTTGAATCTCCCTCTTCCTCGGTTTATTAGTGCTGCATTGAATAGCTATCAGCTCCAATTGCTGCCAGCTACCAACCGCTGTGAATTAAATCATGCAAATGCATATTTGTGGCACAGCGAAATGTCTTTGTCAATGCCAAATTTCACATCTTCAATGAAATTGTAAATACATTGAGAACATAGAAGATAGACTTGAATTAAGCTGAAAGCAATAATCAATTATCCATAGAAAGTTAGAATTAACTATTAAAAGTAGCAAAAATATTCAATTTGTATAATAATCTAAAATTAATTAAAAAATAATAACTTAAAAAAAAAAAAATATTGAAATATTAACAAAATTTTGAAATGGTATTAGAAAATAACTTGAAAATAAAAAACAACAATTTGTAAAATAATATAAAATTAATTAAATAATAATAACTAAAAAAAAATTAAATAATATTAAAATATTCAAAATATTAAATCGTATTAGAAAACAAATTGAAAATAGAAAAACAACAATTTGTGAAATAATTTAAAATTAATTAAAAAATAATAACTAGAAAAAAAAACATAAATAATATTAAAATATTAAAAAATATTAAATTGTATTAATTATTATTGTAAATATAATTAGAAAATAAATTAAAAATAGAAAAACAACAAAATTTAAATTAAATTCAATTTGTTAAATAATATAAAATTAATTAGAAAATAATAATTAAAAAAAATATATATATTATAAAATAATATTAAAATATTAAAAAAAAATAATTGTATTAGAAAATAAATTGAAAATGTAAAAACAACTAAATTAAAATTATAAGACAATATTCAAATAATATATTAATTCAAAAAATAATATTCTAATAATATAATTTCTAATAATATAAAAATCATATATTAATATTAAAACTGTTAATAATAATAAAGTAATGTAAACTACAAAAAAAAGGTTAAGATTAAATTAAGAAAATCATTTTTCAAAATATTATGAGGATATATGTTTAAAAGAAATTAGTTTATATATATTAATTTTTATAGAATGCTATAAAACAAAACAAACCCAGAATGATTTATAAATTTCTGCTGCTCCACAAATCATTCTCATATGTTTAGTCTCCATAGTTAAGCCCAACTCATTTGAATATCTTTCAATCTGGCCGAAATAAACTAATAACCCGCCTTACGGCCACCATGCAAAATTGCCGTAGTAAATCTAATACACTAGACTATTGGACTTAATGCTTCTGCAGTTTTCGGTTATATTTCATGCGGTGATTTGTGGACTTAGCATAAATACAGCATCGCCGAGACGAGCACGATAAATCACAGGCGCCGGGCTCGGGGATATGACATTGTAAGCATGGCCGAATCTAATAAAAGTCCCTGTGTACGTGGCATAGAGAAACTCAGACAAAAGGCGACGCGTCACCTCGCCGCGCCTGTCACAGTGAGAGAAAGTCTTTAAAGCAACTAAGTGTTTGTGTTCGGTTATGCAGCTCCATTCTCAAGCATTTCTCAATGTCAGCGCCGCGAGACGAGCCGGCAAAGGCATCAACGTGCTTCTGATTTATCGCAAGCAAAGAAAACGCACTAAAAACCAGACGAGCCACAACGAAAAAACTCAACAGAAAACAAAAGAAAAACAACACGCGGAATCATCCAATTATCCTGTAAAGTTTCATTATGTCAGCGCGTTGTTTTTGGCTGAGCCGGAAGTGTCGCCATATTGGCAACTGCTACTCCTCTTCCTCTCCCTCTCTCTCTGTCTTTTCGCTGTCTTTCTGTTTGCATTTCGTATCATTTTGATGCGACTCGCTGTGGTCCACAATCTCGCTCAGCTGATAAATTGTCATCGCAGCGTCGCTTTCGCATGTTTTGACTTGATTATGGCGTAACAAATTGTCGCCATTTTGCATATTTGCACATGGGAAAACGGAAGCACCGGAAACGACATCACTGCGCAGCAACCGCAAATGCAGTGCTAACGACCAAAACGCCCAACGTCAACAACAAGCCAAATGGACAATCAAAGCTAACTCAGCGAGCTGAGCTCTCGCTGGGTTAGTTCCACAAAATAAAATAAATAAAATAAAAAATAAATAAAAAATAGAGTAAAAGACATTTTTCTGAACTTTAATGGTCTCAAAATAAATAAATATAAAAGTAAGCCAACATAGGGCGGGAACATTGGCAGCAGTAGCATAGGTAGAACGATATTCCCGCTCTTCCGATTCCTACTTCCTGTACTGCTCTCTATATCTATCTGTCTTAGAGTTGAGTTAAACGAATCGCCGAATACGAATCAGCATTCGTCAAGAATTTTCTTCTCTTGAGAGTTATGTGAGGCGCGTGCTTCCATACGAACTCTCATAGCAGAATGTTGCTTCGTCTTTCAACTTGACAAACTCTAAAAAAATATTGGATAATACTCGGAATTTATTACTCTAAGTTTCTCTCTGCAACTTTTACAACTTTTGCCATTTTGTTAAATACATTATAATATAAATATAATAAATTTATATAAAATTTATAAATAAATACAAATCGTCTTTTTTTTCAGCTTTGCAATGGACCTGAAGACTGGCTCATTGCTTGTGGCGCCGGCTGTAAAGAACTCGAGCTGCTCGCATCCGCGTTACTCTGGCCACAATTTCATCGTGCACATTGGCATTGCTGAGACAATTGAGGCCGTGTTGATATTGGTGCTAACTCTGGGCGTGATCGGGGCCAATTGCCTGGTCATCTTTGTCATTAACAATCGTCGCTATGCTGCCTACATACATCAACAGGTGAGTTTGGCGTATTGGCAACGCTTTGCAATAGCACTTAACTGTTTTGTGTTTTTAGCCACGTTATCTGCTCACCTCGCTGGCCCTGAATGACCTGACAATTGGTCTGCTAATTACGCCGTTTGGTCTAATGCCCGCTTTGTTTCATTGTTGGCCCTATGGCGAGATCTTCTGCCAGATACAGGTGAGTTGAGGCGCCAGCCAGTTGCGGCTGCCAATTAAGTTCATAACTCAATTACATCGAGTCCCATTGTTCGACTCGAACTGCGCTAATGTGCTGATAATGCATTATTGTGCTCATGAGCCTTAGCTTTGCATTTAAGCCGCATGCATTACATTTTATTGTTAATCTGGCTTAACTACAGTCAGCAACAGCTTTGGGATGTTTTATTTACAAATGAATTGCATTGCGGCTGAGCGAATGACTGGTTGAATTGCTTCAATTGGATTAGACGTAATTGAAACTGGAATTTGCATGAAAACTTCACATATGAAGGCATCATAAAGAGTTGATATAATAATAACAAGAGTTGAGGTATCATATCTACTTCATTGTATTATTAATTTATTATTATTAATAACAATTTTTAAGTTGACCAAGCAAGAGTGATGCTATTTTCATGAATTCTATTTCAATAAATACAAAAGCAATTAAAAACTTAAATTTGCTCATATATTTTATACGATTTGCCATTTTATTTATAATTATTAGAAATTTATTAATAAATAATATAATTAATAGAGCCAAAGGAAGTAAATGCTACTTGGCATTAAAGTTATACAGAAGAAGACCTTGCGCTTTAATCTACCAGCAGAACTGAGGCAATTATTATCATATATAATGGCAAGAAATTAGCTACAACATAAAATAAATCATCAAATAATATCTATTAGCATTTTAGCTCTATTCCAATTTCTTTTTCTATCACTCTTGGTCACATCCAAAAGATGTACTAAAATTTCTTAATTAAATTTAACAAATTTTTAGCACAATTTTCTCTCTTTACAAGAGGCAGTTGATTTTAGTCTTTAATCATAATATGGCTGTAAAATATTTGCAGCACGTCAATCAAAATCCACTCTTGGCCATATAAGTCGACTTCAAGGCAAGCAAAATGAAATCAGTGCTAAATCTATAGATAGACGCCGTATATTGAAGTCTTGATGCATATTGTTCAGCAAGCAAGACGCAATATTAATATTTCTTTAAAATAAAATATTAAACAAGCCCACTCACTCACTCTCTCTCTCTCTCTCTCTCTGTGTCTCTCTCGTTTCCTGTCTCACTCGCCAGGCGTTGCTGCGTGGCGCCTTATCGCAGCAGAGCGCCGTTATACTCGTCTGCATGGCCGTGGACAGATACATGTGTGCGCTGCATCCGCGCCGTTATTATCAGCACTCCAGCAAGAAGGTAAGTGGAAGGGGGAAGGGAATGCTGAACGATGCCAACAAGCGATTCAGTTGCATAATTTCGACTCTAGCGTATAAGAAAGTGTAATGCGCGCTAATGCGCGGCAAGGCAGATAAGGCACGTTGTCAGCCCCGATAAGCTGTGTGGGGCAAGTTAAGATAAGAATTTATCACAAAGGACAACGGCAATAAACAAAGCGTATGGGGGAAAGACCGAAAAAATCACGCACCAATAATATAGACTAGGCAGGCAACAACAACAACAAGGACAGCAGCAGCAACAAAATCATCTATGAGCCAATTACGCAGAGATAAATAGGGATAATGAGCTTTAAGCTCTTTGGCAGTCATTAAAACGCTGCACACAAAACAAAGCGCCAACAGATGAAGAATGAAAAAGCAAAGCAAGCAGAAATAAAACACAGCATAAACAGTCGAAAAGTGTATAAAATAAGCATAAAAAACGCAAGCTTTTTCGCCTTTCTTTTTTCGGATTATTTTTTCGCTCTCCTTTCTGTTTTTGTTTGACTTTGACTAAATACGCAGACCACAGCAGAGACCTGAGCCCTGCTGAGTGTGTATGTGCGAGAGAGACAGCTAGAGAGAGGGAGTAGGCGAGGGGCCATTGGCTAAGGCACAAGGACAGGCAAATGAAGCGGCGCCGGCCAAGGCAACCGCAGAAGGAAGGGAGATGGGGATAGCAAACGAGCAACGGCTGTCCCTTAGACTCGCGCTGTCTCCCTCGCCCTCACTCGCTTGCCCACTCGCTTACTCACTCTCGTGCTGGCAACCGAAACACACACGCAAACACTCGCACACTCTCGCACATCATAATTTATGAGCCAACGCAAGAGCGTAAGAAAAAGAGAGGAAAAAAAAACATAAAATAAGAAGGAAGAAGAGAAATGTATCTGCGGAAGTGGAAAGAAATAATTTTTGGGCTTGGACAGCGAAACGTCGCGTATCATTTACAAAACGGACGAAAAGTCCGTCCGGTTGACCCGGGCAACGGTGCTTTTATGATTTGTGTTTAAATATGCAAATGTACATATATTAACATAACGACCGTAAAGCGTTTGAAATTTAAGCTCTACAAATATATAACAATCCGTAGATAAGCCCAAATGAGAGGATAACAGGTAAAACAAGTGCTTACGAGCTGAGCTCTAAGATAAAATGTAAATAAGCATAAAAGATAAAAAGAATTATTTAAATTTTACATTGCATTATATTCAATTTTTTTGTGCTATTTTCTATTTTCTGAGTTGCGCCACAGCATTTTGGCAGCTCAGCCATAACTCTCTGAAAAATCTAATACTTTTCTTATACAACTTATGTTCAACTGTCAAGCGTAATCTGCTTTGCGCTTTCCTGTGTTCTCGCTGTTTGCAGCCGTTGCATTTTATTGCAAGGTGGCAACGCTAGTCAAAAACTTTTCCTTATGCGATTTATCAACATGGAGTTCTTATTGGAAATGTTAGTTTTGACAGCAGCAAGTGAAAACTTTGCTTTAAATCTATTCTCACTCTCTGTCTATCTTATTATTAAAATTTATTTTTAAAATATTCTCTCAATTATTAAGTTGTCAACTTAATATTTATATTGAATTTATGCCCCTTTAAAGCATGGAAATTCTTGTGGAAATGCCAGCCAAATTTGTATGCACATGCGAATTTCGAAATGTAAAAGTTAATGGTAGAAACAAAGCAAAAGAAAAAAAATATATTAGTTGAAAATATTTGCATAAAATTGGGTTTCAGCCTTTTGCCTTTTGCCTTTGCTTTCATTTATTTTTATTTTATTTGTTGTTTCTTTCGAGGCTTCTGTGTTGTGCAATCCTTGGCTGAATGTTGGCTGGAAATTGGCGCACAGCCACGCCCACTTTGTAATAAAGTGTGCAATGTCGAAAATTAATAAATGGAAGCTGACGCCGCCAGCCGAAGCGACTGACACTCCAGCTACGCAATTTGTTGGCTCCACAACTCACTCACACTCGCTCTGCCTCTATCTGTCTCTGTCTCTCTCTCTCTCTCTCCCTATATTTCACTTGCTCGCCTCTTTGGTTAGTTGCAAGTTTTTGAGCTTTAGTCTCGCTTTTTATTGGCACTGCCCATAAATTGCAGCGCGGAATTTATGTTCCTTAATTTATGATAACTGAAAAGTTTTCTCTTCAACAAAATATTATTAAATCTTTTTTCCTTCTTCTTCACATTTTCATTTATGAATTTGATTTTTAAATAAATAAAAGTAGAAAAAAAAAAACATATTAAAGAAAATAGTAAGTAATAATAGAAATCTAAATGGCACAAAGAAAAATATCTATTTTATAATTTTGGAGCATTTCTTTTTAAGGCATTTGAAATTTCAATTTAATTAAATTATCAATTAAATAGAACTAACTCAATACTTTTTATATTTTTATATATTTTTAATTATTATTATTATTATTTATTTTTTTTTTTTTTTTAATTTTTTATCTTTTCAGCTTTCTTTATCAATTAAATTGAACTAACTCAATACTTTTTATATTTTTATATATTTTTAATTATAATTATTATTATTTTTTTTTAAGAATTTTTTATCTTTTCAGCTTTCTCAATTCCTATTTTATTTCTTCATTTACTTTTAAATATTAATAATTTTGGCATATATTATTTGTATATATATTATTTTATTTTCGCATTAATTTGAATGAATTCAGCTCAGCTGCACTGTGCCGATCGTTTACAGTTCAAAGTTGCAAATGAAATAATATTGCAAAATTAAATAAACAATAAAAGAAGTTAAATACAAACAAGGGCAAAGTTGTGCATTTGTCTATTTGAATGATTGTCTGATTGTTGCAAGTGGCTTCAAGTGCTCTGAAATGTTCACATTTCAGTTGCCAGTTCGGCTGCCAGTTTGTCAGTCTGTCAGTCTGTCAGTTAGCCAGTCAGTTAGTCAGTTATGATAGAGTCAGCCTTTCGTTTCGTTTTGTGTGCCCGCCTGTGGTTGGGCTCTGCTCAATGTTTTCAACGTAATCAAAAGTTTTTAATTCCATTTGCAGTTGCTTTGCTGTCCTTTTTTTTTGTGAAAATATTTATTTGTTGAAGGTATGAACATCTCTCTCACTCTCTCTGTCTCTCTTTGTCTATCTCTCTCTCTCTCTCTATATATATAGTTACATTCGTTTGATGTTATTTGCCAAAGGCAATGTTTCAAAGCAAAATCCTTTGGCATAAAACACTTTTTTAAGGTCATTAGCAAACATGATTATGTTTCCATGGCAGATAGTTTTAGTTTTAGTTCACGCAGTTCCTTTTTGGCATTACTTTCAAGGCCGCGTACTTATTACTCTTAAATATCTTTAAAGTTGAGTGCATAAATGGGTTAATATAATTGTTAATCCAATTGGTTTATTTATTTTACATTTTCAGCATTTTTTTTTAGCAATCAAAAATTATTTAAGTTTCATGGAATCTAATTGTTTAATAATACAAAATTCAGTTAGTTATAATAATACAAAATGCATAAAAAATATCAATTAAATAAAAAATTAAAACTTGAAACAAATATAAAACCATTTTATAACTATGATGGAATTTAGAGCAAAATAATTTGACTAAAATTGATGAAGCAATCAGAAGAAGGTTGAGTGAATCCTATAATTAAACATGAACAATAGCCAAGGCTATTTAATTAATTTTTATTTTCTTTCGTCTGAGACCTAAATAAAATGCTTAAATATCATGTATAAAAATAAAAAAAAAAAAAAACAAAAAATATTTTTATTTCATTTATTTATTTATTTATTTAACAGTTAGAATTAATGTTAAATTAAAGCTAACTAAAAGCTAAAGCTACTGAGGTCTTCGGCTTTATTTCATTTATATTTAAACACTTTATTTGTGCTGCACAAAAAATGAAATTTAATTGAAAATCAATAAGAAAATAATAATAATCTATAATAAAGAGCGGCCCCAAATAAATACGAGTTTACTTAGAGCTCAAAAAACTGCAATTTCTATAATTTGCATTGATAAAGTTTTCGTTTTGCACTATCAAATGGCCAAATGGATTTTTTGCGCACTGGCATTGAGCTGGGCAGCTTAGGGCATATAGAAGATTGACTTTTGATGGGTAATTAGGATTAGAGCGGAACGTGCAGCTGCAGCAGCAGAATGACTTCAAATCAGAGCCATAAATCACACAAACAGTGAGTGAGAGGAAGACAGCGTGAGAGCGAGAGAGCGAGAGAGAGGGAAACAGACTCGGCTCTTAGTATGTGGCAATGTCTAATGCCAACATTGCGGTTGGGTTACGGCGGGGCGCATTGTGAATAGCAAATTAAACCAAGCTCTAAGCACAACAACTAAACCACTGTTATACATATATATAAGCAATTCATGTGTGTGTGTGTGTGTGTGTTTTGCAGGGCTGTGTTGCCATATTGAGCTTAACGTGGATTATCAGCCTGACGGTGTTTGGGTTTCTGGTGCTGCCTAAAGGTGAGTGCTCATCCACTCAGTGCTCTCGCATCGAAAGCAGCTGCTCATTTAACGTTTATATACATGTACATATATATATTTATGCATATAGGCTACTATTTCAACAACACGGGACTGATGGCATGCGAGCCGTTTTACAGCAAGCCCTCGTACCGCATTCTGTCCACATGTGCATTGTACTTCCCCACCACGATGGTGTTGATGTACTGCTACGGCTCCAGCTTCCACATGAGCCGCTTTCGGCTAAACGACCCAACAATGCCGCTCACAGCAGCCGCACATCATCCACATCCGCATCATCCGCCCCAGCAGCAATTGCAACAGCATCAGCATCAGCACCAACATCAGCACCAACATCAGCATCAGCATCAACACCAGCATCAACACCAGCATCAGCATCAGCATCAGCAATCCGCCCACCTATTTGGACATGGCAGCCATGGACACTCGCATCATCCACATCATCATCGAGCGCCGGTTATGAACCATTTGAGCATGGCCATGAGCATGGGCCTGGTCGGAATGCCAAGCATGACAAACAAGATTACCAAAAAGGTGAGTCCATGCTGCAGGGCAACAGTTAAGTGCAATGGAATTTCAATTTACTCTTAGCCAGACATGCTATATATAAATATATTCCTTTTAAATCAAATTATTACACAATTCATTCAAATAATAAAAATTAATTTTAAGGAATATTTGAAATTCAAACTAAAAAAGTTGTTTGTATTATTTTCTCTTTATTTTATAAATATATGCTTTGAATATATAACTCTTATAATAATAAGAAATGAATTAGTAAATTTAATTTTAAAATATAATTTTTTGTATTATTAATTTATTTATTATTT
The DNA here is from genome assembly GCA_035045845.1 of Drosophila buzzatii. Lineage (NCBI taxonomy): Eukaryota > Metazoa > Arthropoda > Insecta > Diptera > Drosophilidae > Drosophila > Drosophila buzzatii. The sequence goes on along the minus strand of JAWNOS010000244.1, from coordinate 10,386,463 downwards.
TCAAAATATATTTTTTATTATTAATTAATTTATTATTTTTCAAATAATGAACATATAAAATAAAAAAAATTTTAAACAAAAATTAAATGCATATATTTAAATAAATAAATTATATAATTTTATTAAATATTATAAATTTATAAATATATTAAAATATATTATTAAATATGTATTTAATATTTTTATTTATATTTAGGTTTTTAAATAAATAAATTATATAATTTGATTAAATATTTAAATATTTTAAATTTATAAATATATTAAAATATGTTATTAAATATGTATTAAATATGTTTATTTATATTTAGTTAAAAGTTGTAATTAATTTTAAAAATATAAGTTTAAATTAATATTTTTAATTAAATTTAAAAGTTAAAAAATTGAATAAAAAATAATAATTTTAATAAAAAAAATAATTAAAATAATAATTTTAATAATATTAAAAAATTGAATTAAAAATAATAATTTTAATAATATTTTGGTATCAAAAGTTATCAGAAGAAAATGATTAAAAAATAATAATTTTAATAATATTTTTTGGTATCAAAAATTATAAGAAGAAAAAGAAGAAAAAATATTAATATTAATAATATTTTATGGTATCAAAAATTATAAAAAGAAAATGAAAAAAAAAAAGAATAATTTTAATAATATTTATTTGCTATCAAAAATAATAGTTGCTGCTAATTAAGTGACTATTTATTCTTTATTCATTTCTGAAATTATATTTTTCTATAAAATGCATTTATAATATTTATATATTATTTATTTTATATTTTTTTATTTATATTTATTGCTTTCATTTCATTTTCATTGAATCAACCATTTCCATTTAATTTCTTTTCAACTGAAATTCATTTTAATAAATTTATGCACATTCAAAACGTAAATAAATCGAATCATTTTATAACTCATTTTCAACTAATTCAGTCTGATACTACAATTATATTTCCACATGTGGCCCACAAGCCACAAACACACACATAACATATGTATGTGTGCGGTCTAGCTCAGCTAGTTAACATTTTGTGCAGCGCCTTTAATTAGATTGCTAAACGATGGCCATTTGTTGCAGATTGTGCCGATACAGGAGAAGAACTCGAGCGGCAACACGTCCCGTTCGATGGCAGCAATTTCGCTGGGCTTCATCGTTATGGTCACGCCATGGACCATACAGGAGATAGTCACCGCCTGCACTGGCTCCAAGGCAAGTATTGCTTGCATCGATGCAAACGCAGCCCACGGCTCGCATACGTAATATACACAAGTGCTTAGGTTACACACACGCCCAGTGCATATTATGGTTATTTGCATTGTGTTTATATTCTCTTCTGGCCATATCTTGTGCTTGCAGCTGCCGCCGTTCCTCGACTTTGTCGTCACCTGGACATCGCTGAGCAACAGCCTGTGGAATCCCTTTATGTACTGGCTGCTAAATTCCGATTTTCGTCGCCTCAGCCGACAATTGATGCCCAACAAAGTAAGTTTTTTTTTTGTTTTTTTTTTTTTTGTTTCGGCCATTCCCTTGTGGACTATAGTGTTACGTGAATTACGTAGGGCAGCAACACTGTGCCTTTGTGAGGTTTCGACTCTTGAGTATTGTTGCCAGGCAGCAGAAAAAACAGAGTGCAGAAAAAAAGTTCAAATTTAATGTCATGGATTTTGCTTAAAGAGAAAACTTGAATTCCACTAAAAACTAATAAATAGTTAACAAATTTTTCAAGCTTTGCTCTTGCATTTCTGATCTACTTAGTAAATTTGGCATAACTAATATTTAGTGCAGCTTTAGTTGCCCTGTTTAAGTGCTTGCTGACCCCAGCATAAATCTACTTCCTTTTTTTTTTTGGGAACAACATATTAAATGCAGCTAGTTGAGCTGCTTTGAAGTTGTTAAGTCAAACACAAAAGCTGCACATATATTGAGGGATTTGATGTAGCTCTGTGTTGTTCGCATGCCAAAACCGAAGCCGCATTACGCAAGGACCTGGGGTACGGCAGCAGCCAAGGGCCATAAATCCAAAAGGTGCTAGCTAACATATACAGGATATTCGCTCTGGTGTCCAAGCAAACAGACTAACAAACAAGTCAGACAGACAGACAGACGGACAGACAGGCAAACAAACAAACAACAACTGTAATCGCAAACAGTGAAAAGTGATTTTGAATTATGAAAGAGCAAACCGTAAGCGGCGTTTACATGCCCCCATGCCACGCCCACACCATGCAAATCCCCAAATATGTATGTAAACTCACTCGCTTTATTGATAGAATGCGAACAGCACAAAATACGGGCAGCAGGCGAATTCGTTTAGGGAAAGCGCAGTCAAGTTGCATGATTTACTTCCGAAAAACTCAAACACTGACTGAGGTCATTTCCAACAAATTTATGAGCCGAATTTATGGTCAGAGATGAGTGCGTGTCGCATGCATGGATAGAAAATATGTATTGTGTGAGCAATTTTTGAGAGTTTTATTTAATTTCAATGTTAATGATTGCTCAAGAGCTGAAATCTACTCAGCAATATGCAAGAGCTGCAGCAGCCAGAGCAGCGTAGATGAATGTGAATTTTGCTTATATTTTAATGCATTCATAAATTAATTTTATGTTCATGTTGAATACTCGTATATAGAAGGTGAAGATGAAGATGAAGCGAGCTGCGCGCTCAAACTCTTGATTGCTCATTGGGGAGTAATAAAGAGCAAATAAATCAAGCTACTTATTAGCTCTATGTTATGAATAATGAATAATTTATGCGTCAAATTAATATATTTCACATAATATTTGACATATGATTATGTATATTTATTATATGCGCTTAGTCAAATGTTCAAGCCCAAGTTCTGACTGCTCTTAATTGGCAAAAGTTTTGTGTGCTTGATCGGAGCAGCTGAATATAAATATCAATTGCTTTGAGCTACAGCACATAAATGTTTTTGTTATTGTTTATTTATGTACATATTTTTATTTTAATTATTTATATTTTTAATGTACATTTTTATGTATTCCTTTTTTTTTTGTATTTTTATTTAATTTTTTTTGTCATTATTATTTTTATTAAGAGAAATGCCATTTATTAATAGATTATTTATATGGGTAATTCTCTATATATAATTATTTTTATATTGTTTTTTTTTTTTTTTATATATATATATAAATATAGTGGTGTGGCCTGCACAGTCGCTGGGCCTAAATCCAATCGGAAACTTGAGAGCGATTGACAAAAAAATAGTTTCTGAATCTAAGTCAACTAATATAAAGAAGATTTGGGTTGTCGTTCTTGAGTGCTGGGCTCAAATTCTCCTTAAACGATGCCAGGACATAGTTGATTCCATGGCTAGGCTTTGTGCAGCCATAATATCCAATTAGGGCAACACAACAAAATACTAACCTTTAGGAATATTATTATTTTCACTTATTATTAACTATAAAATAAAGTTTGTAATTTATTTTTATTTTTTAAAATAATTTTTAGCGCAAAATGACAAAGTGGTGCTATTTTTTCTTTCGTCGATTTTTCGACTTTTTTCAGCATTTTTTCAATTGCAAAAAAACGTTGAATATTTTGATGAAAATTTTTCTTTGTTGCAATAATTAATAGTTTTCTGCTTTAATAAAAGTAATCTGCAGACCAATCCATTGATAAATGTAAATTAAACTTTGAAATTCAAAGTGGTGCTATTTTTTTTTCGCAGCTGTATATTTATTTGTTTACATTTTAATATACATATATATATATTTTTTTTATTTTTATTTTATTTTTTACTTTTTTTTTAATTATTATTTTTGGTAAGCAAAGAAATACATTTTGATCAAATTGCCCAAAAATAAAATGAAATAATAAAATAAATAAAAATTAAATACTTAAAAATAATTAGTTAGGAAATAAATTAAATGATTAAAAGTAATTATGCTGGCTAAACATTGCAATGTTTGGTACCCAATGTCTCCGACTGTCCATAAAATATTAGTTCACGGCTGGCAAATTATGAACTCATCCTTAGTTCCGGTTGGATGTTTAGGCGAAAATGCTTCTTCAACGAGGAAGAATAAAAAAAAAATTTTAATAAAATTTTTTAATGTGGTAGGGCAGGTGTGTGAAGACATGGGCCAATTAAAAAAAAAAAACAAAATCCGAAATTCTATAAAAATTTAGCAAACATATGTACCAAATTTCAAGGCTCTAACTTTAAAATTGGACTTTATACCAAAAAATCCGACTTTCTGACCATAGTGCATTGAATAACTTATGGTACTTCAAGCTTAAATATTTTACAAGTCAATGAATATTTATTTTAAATAATATAAATTACATTTTGGTATATAATGTTTGTAACTTCTATCATTTTAAATATATTTTTAAATATTATTAAAAAATTAAAATGACCTAAAAAGTCTTCGTGTCACGTGACGTCACTTACGTCTACTTTGGCTAGTGTGCAAAATATTTATTAATTTCGTAAGCAACGCCAGATTTATGATGCTTTTATACTCAGTCACACTCTCCCTTTCTCTCTCCCTCTCTCTCTGTTTTAGTGCTTCCCCAAAGAGGATACGCCCGAACACAAATCAGCCTGTTGTCACATCAATGCTAACGACTTTGAAATCACAACACTGCCAATGCCGCCCGAGCCGCCCGCCTCACGGCCACCGGCCAGCAATGGTGGTGCCAGTGGCAGTGGTGGTGCTGGTGCAAGTGGTAGCGGGACTAACACTGGCGGCGGTGGCATTGGCAGCGCCATAGGCGGCTCTGTGCTGGGCATTTGCGCTCGGTCCAGGGCCAACAGCTTGAGCCGCAGCGCCTCGCAGTACATTCGAGGCACTTTGGGCGGCGGCCACGCCCAACAGCTGGCCAGCGATGGCTATGCCACAGTGCGTCCGGACATTGAGGGTCTCTCGGAGAAGTATTGGGGCGAGATCTTGGAACGTACCGTCAGCTCTGGCAATTTGCATGCCATGCAGAAGAGTTTCCCGCACTTCCCCTACCATCAGCACAGCGGCGTGGGCGTGCATGGACATGTGCATCAGGTGCATCAGCCGCAGCAGCATCAGACCACCTCGTTCACCAAGCACAGTGATCTGCATTTGAATATGTCCGGCAATGCCGCACAGGAAGCCACCGCCGCCGAGCTGAGCAAGTTCTCCACATCCGAGCCGAAGCTCTGCGAGCATCTCTTCCATGATGCCAACTGCGCCAAGAGCAAACTACTCGGCGCCGCTCCAGATGCAGGCGCTGCTGCTGGCGCTTCCGTCTCCAGTGTGGCCGCCAAGCTGGCTGCCGGTCGCAGCATTCCGGACATTTAGTACGCAGAGGACGTCATTCTCGCCAACAGCCAGCTGGCGCGGCAGGCCAAGTGCGCACACCATCCACTGCATCAGCAGGCCCAATCCCGTGCCCTGCTCCACGCTCCACACGGCGCTCATCACACGGGCAGCCTGCGCCTGAGTCGCGTCCGCGTCGCCTGTCACAGCCCTCCGCCTTCGATGGCCCTGGGCGGCGAGTCAATGGCCGAGTTTCGCAAATAGAATTCTAGTTAGGATTAGTTCATCTGCTGGGTCTAACCTTCAAGTAGTTATATATCTATATAAATGTCTGTGTGTACGTGTGTGTGTCTGTATGTTTGTCTAAGTAATGCGCATGTCTCCTAGCATTAAGCTGAATCAACAAATTATTTAACAATATTTAAGTTCACAAATTAGGATAGACTAGAGCTGGCTTGGTCCATGGCTCATATTGATTGAGAATTACCTTGAGAGCTGTTTACAAGCAGCAGCTGCATTTAGAGATTTTTATTTTCAGTAAAAGTCAAAGTTTGGACAGGCCTTTGAGCTGCCAACTTTAAACGAAAATATGAAAATCTCTAAATAATTCTGTCCAAATTTTGTTGTTTCTAAAGTTTTATTGAACAAAATTGTATAATATTAATAATATAAAACTTTTTTTCAAAATAAAAAAAATTGTTTTTTTAATTTCCTTCAATACAAAAGGAATATGACATGGACTAGGACTCAATAATTTAAAAATTTTAAATTTTAAGTAATATTATCTCTAAATAATCTGTAAATAATTTTTACAATTTTTGTTGATTATTAAATAGTACAAAAAAATTATTTTAAAAATCAAATATTGATTTTTTCAAATTAAAAATATTTTAACTTAATTTACTTAAGCACAAAAAAATATAACTCAATAATTGTAATGAAAAAAATTATTTAAAAAACTAAATATAGATTTTTTTAATTAAAAATATTTTAAATTAATTTTCTTAAGCACAAAAAAATTGAACTCAATAATTGTAATAAACAAATTATTTAAAAAACTATATTTTTTTTTTCAAATTAAAATATTTTAACTTAATTTTCTTAAGCACAAAAAAATATAACTCAATAATTGTAAAATAAATTTTTACCAATATTTTTAAAAACTAAATAGGGTTTTTTTTTAATTAAAAATATTTTAAATTAATTTTCTTAAGCACAAAAAAAATAGAACTCAATAATTGTAAACAAAATTATTTAAAAAACTAATTTTTTTTTTTTCAAATTAAAAATATTTTAACTTAATTTTTTTAGGCCCAAAAAAATAGAATTCAATAAAACATTTTGTAAAGAAAAAAATTTTTGTTAATAAAAACTACTTTTTGTTCAACTTTAAAAAGTATTAAAAAATATATATATATATTAAATACTTAAGTAAAATTATTTTTGTTCAGTAAAAACAAATTCAAGTTTAAATTTCAAATTTATTTTAAATATTTAATTTACTAAATTTTAATTTCAATAAAATTAGCTATACATAAACACCAAAAATATATATAAATTGATAAATAAATAAATAAAATTGAAAGAAGCCACTCAAAGCTCTTTTAGTTCTTTGAGTTGCAACTCGAACTCGAACTCGAAATATGATAAGCAATTAAAGCGACAAGTTTCAGCATAATAAGTGTTCATTTGATGTATGTTTGTGATACATTTTTACTAAGCTCAAACCGAAAGTAAATCATAATATATGTATATGTATGTGTGTATGTGTGTCTAAGCAAATAAATCAATAAAAAGTAAAAATATAATATAAATATAATATTGGTAGATCTATTTGTAAGCAAGCCCAATTCACACTCTCCATTTGGTTTGTCTGTCAACTCGAAGTGTATCTATGTAGGAAATTGTATGTAATACTGTCCATGAAGAAGCTAATCTATTGCATAAATAAGCAAATAAGTTGTATAAAGAAAATTATTGTGAACTTTTCTTACTAGAGATGGTAGACTTCCCTTTAAGCCAACATACATATTTATATATAAACACTTTTTCGATTTCCATTTCTGGAATTTCCAAAACATTTTCATTTATGTCAGTTGCAAAAAAAAAAGTACTCAAAGATATATAAATATACTTGAAGCCTCTCTCTTCAGCCAAAAATCAAACAAAATTGCTCGAAAAAAAAATCAAATCCTAACTTTGTGATTGTCAAGAATTTAAATGAGTTGATGATGTTGCTGATGAACTCAACGTCATTTCTGTAGCTAAACAACAATAGTTAAATGCAAATCTAAGACAATTTTAGTTTAGCCAACAAAATATTTAATGCATATAATACCAAATACCGAAAAGAAGAAAAAAAACTATTTGAAATAATGTGAATTGTGAACTGGATTTAAATGGAATGCAATAAAGTTTAAATAAATCAAATTAAAGAATATATGCACATAGTTTTTATTTGGGCAATCAAAATACAATTTAATTGGTTATATATGTAAACCGATTTATATTTGATATATACAGATTTTTTGGCACTTTTTTTTAAGGTCATCAGCGGTCGAAATGTGCATGGAAATTATCACATCAAAAATGTCGAAATGAAAAACTTGTTCCAACAGCCAAAAATTTCGCGCTGCCTCAAACCATTTAAAAGCAATTACAACGAAATCGTTTAAAGGGCAACAGGCAAAATGAGCAAAATAAAATCCCAATGGAAAAAAACGAAAAAAAAAAACAGGAAAAGTAAAGCTAAATAAATTAAAAATTATTTAAATTTGATTTTTATTGGCTCGACGCGACCCAGGAGAGAAAAAAAAAGTAGAAATAAAATGATAACGTTGACGCAAATCCAAATGCAAATTAATTTCGCATGCTGCGCTTAGATTTTCATTTTCCATACGGTAAAAATATATAAGAAAAATCCAAATCCAAACGCGAAAAGTTTCAAAACTAATTTTCACAAAACAATTTCCAGAAGCCAGAAGGCAGCGTGTAGCATGCCCCAGCTCTGCTCCGCCCTCCACCCTCGCCCCCAGCCATGTAAGTCCCCGTTGGCCATTGTAAAGTTCGCCGACGTCGGCGGCTTCTTTTGGGCTATTTGAATCTCAATCTGAATCCGAATCTGAATGCGAATGCCATTGCGAGTTTGGATTTCCATTTTTCGAGTCCCACTGCGTGGCTCTGCGTGCCCAACAAAAAATTACACGGCCCGCTGCATTTTGTAACAATAATCGCCGGTGTTTGGCATAGGATCACGCCCACAACTGAAACACCATGCCACCTCCTCGCCACGCTCCTCATGCAAAGCGCAGAAATTCACGCCCAACGATTCTCACAAAAAACTTTTCGCATGAAAGTCAACTTTACTCTGGCCGACTGTGTTTTTCTTTTGCATTCATTTGAATTTTCATTCTCGTTTTCGTTTTTTGTATAATTTTCCGCCAGCCGGGAATTGGATTTCACAGCATTTGGATCCGAATTGGACGCTCCGTGCCTGGGCATCCCTGCCAAGGCCTTGCCTAATTTGATTAAGCAGGCAAAAACACTAATTGAGGTTTATCCAATTCGAGCGGGCTCCAATCTAACTAAGGCAAAGATATTCCAATAAGAAAACCAAAGTCAAAACTTGATTTTCTTCCCCATTGGCGGCTACGTTCCCCACGCTTACCTTTTGAACTCCAATTAAATAGATTTTCGAATTAACATCAACTTTTTCAGCTTCATTAATTTTCTTTGAAATTTGTGATCTATATAATATTTAAAATGTTATTAACCACGATATGTATTTTAGGAATACGTCGTATCGGGACAAATATATTTATGGCAAAGTTTTTGAACAATAAATCTGGAAGCTTAATGAGATCTTTAAGATCTGTAACATCAATAAGACGTATGAGATCTATAAGATCTATAAGATCTATGAGATCTATAAGATCTATGAGATCTATGAGATCTATGAGATCTATGAGATCTATAAGATCTATAAGACCAATAGGATCTGTAAGATCTATAACATCTGTAATATCTATAAGATCTATGAGATCTATAAGATCTATAAGACCTACAAAATCCATTAGATCTATAAGATCTATCTTATGAGATCTATAAGGCCTAAAACATCTATTACATCAACAAACATCAATATAACATACAAAATCCATTAGATCTATAAGATCTATCTTATAAAATCTATAATATCTATAACATCTATAAGATCTACAAGATCTTTAACATCTATAAGATCTGTAACATCTATAAGACCTACAAAATCCCTTAGATCTACAAGATCTGTAAGATCTACAGGATCTATATGATCTACAAAATCTATAAGATCTATAAAATCTATAAGATCTATAACATCTATAAGATCTATAAGATCTGTAAGATCTATAAAATTTATATCAACAATAAGATCTATAAGATCTGTAAGATCTATAAGATCTATAAGATCTATAAGATCTGTGAGATCTATAAGACCTACAAAATTCATTAGATCTATAAGATCTATCTTATGAGATCTATAAGATCTTATAAGATCTACAAGATCAACAAGATCTATACAAAATCCATTAGATCTATAAGATCTTTCTTATAAGATCGATAAGATCTATGAGATCTGAAACATCTCTATACGGCTTATGAGATTTTAAGACCTATAAGATCTATAAGATATATAATACCAACAATAGCAATGGCAATATTATATTCTATTCAATCTTTTGCAAACATTCTATTACAATATTTAACACTAAGTTAACTCATAAAAAAATGACACAAAAAATGAAAAAATAAAAAAAAATATACAAAAAAAAACATCAAACACACTACACAGTTACATAATTACACAATTGTTTCAAGTTGTTGTTTCACAAAAATTGCAAATTAGTTGCGGTTCCAGAAGAAACCTAGACGAGAATGAGGCTAAATAGGGCTTGCGAGGCAAAGCCGGTTAGCAAGAAGCAGCAGAGGACTCACATTGGCTGCCGGCCCGTGGTTTTGTCGGTGGAGCGATTCAATGGCATCGTCGGCAGATCAACTCAGAGAGATCGCAAAGAGCAGGCCATTCAGGAGGAGCACAGGTTTAAGCAGTACCTGATAAATGGCAACGCAGCTTTAGTGAGGCGTTTCACCAACATGCCCGATTTAACCGGCAAGAACGACGAAGAGTTGCTGGCGGCCAGAGACAAGGCCCTGGCCGAGGCGACAAAGAATATGCAGACGAAGGACCTGCTAGACCGGAGACGCAAGGAGCGCATTATGCGAGCCAATCACTTGCTGAGCATGTTGAAGCCAGGTCCGCGTAGTCTACACAAGGCTCTGATCGAGTCCGAAACGATATATCAACGCAAGTACCATGAGGAGCTAAATGCCGAGATCGCCGAGGAAGCGCGACGCCAGCAGAGGCTGGACGAGCAGCAATGTCCAGAGGCCCCAATACTGTTTGGCTCTGCCAGCAAGGAGCAGGACAAGGCACAGCAGCTGGCCTTGGCGAAAGCTGCGCGTGTTAGGTACTTGGAGGCGCTGGAAGCAAAGCGTCAGCAAAAGGAGGCCGAGAAGGAGCAGGAGCTATACGATTCCATTGTGGAGCGCGAGCAATACAAGTGCATACACGAGCAGGAGGAGAAGCAGCGACAGGAGCTGGCCGAGAGCAGGCGCGAGTTCTGTCGCAATGCCTATCGCGACGCTCTCAATGCAAAAGAGCAGAAGGCCAGATGTAAGTGGATATCAAATGATATTTTAATCTCTCTAGCTCTCACTCTCCCACAGTTGAAGCCATGGCAAATGCTGTTGATGATCGTATCATGTGCGTGAACAAGACGGTTAAGCGCCGTTTGGACTCGCGCTATAACCAACAAGTGAGGGAAATGCGTGAGAAGCGTTTCCGTTACCTAGAGGCATTCGCCGAGAAGCAGGGCCAGCTGCAGCAGGGCAAGCAGCAGCACTTGGAGCAGCTGCGCGTGAAGCAGGAGCAAGCGCATAAGGAGGCAGAGCAAGCGAACGAGCTGAAGCGAAGACTTCAGGCAGAGAAACTGTCGCAGGAGCGAAGGCAATACGAGTTGGAATATCAACAGCATCGAGGAGAAAAGGCGCAGCGCCAGGCAGAGATTAGACGCTTTGAGCTGGCGGCGCGTCTCAAAAACGAGAGCGTCAATAGGAAATTTAAGGCCTCTATCGCACGGAAGCAGGCTAAGGAGGCCGCAGAGCTGCGCAACATTCTATTGGATGAACGTGATGAATTCCAGGCGCAGCGCGAGGAGGAGCTAATGCACATCTCGGCCTGCGCTGAGGATCCCTACTTGGTTGATGATCTCAAATATTTCGCGGATGCTGCCAACACCATGGATAATGCCAAAGCCCAGGGTCGACCACTCTACCCGATAGCCAAGGCTGCGGAGCAATACAGACGCGAGAACCAAGTGGACATGGCGTCCCAAGGCCAGGTGGTGCGCAGACAAAAGATTCGCGACTACTGCTGGCCGGGCTACGTGTCCAAGGCGCAGCTCGCCTTCCGCAAGTACGAGCATCGCGAGCAGTGCAAGATCGAGCAGCAGAAGCAGCGCCGCGTCCTGCTTGACAACTGCCTGAAGATCTCCAAAATGGCGGCCGAGGAGCGGCCAGTAGAGGAGTACGTCACAGAGTGTCCAATGAAACTGATGCAGCATCGAGGCATGCCCGCCATCGAAGCCCAAGAGTCCATAGTGCTGCCCCGCTTCAGCTGTGAGCAGCCACAGCTGCCAGCTGGCCCATGTCCCAGCATCAAGCTCACGCTGCCAGACTGCGAGAAGTCTCCATTGGCCAGCGAGAATCCCAGCTTTAAGGGCACCATTTCGAAATCCGAAACAGTCATCAGTGCGGCATCTGAGCAGAGTTCGCTACAAAAAACTATTGCCCATAACTCCCAGCGGACCTCGGGTGGTCGGAATCACAGCATTTTTACCCTGAGTTCAAACAGCGCCAAAAGGCCAGATCTCACGCACTGTTGGACCGCGCCGCCTCAGGCTAAAGCGAAAGCCAAAAATATTCCTGTCATCGGCTCAATTAACCAGAAACACGCTGCTAACCAAAGCCCGCAACCGTTCTGGCCAGCGAAACTTAAACAATTCGATTGAACAGCTCTGTCGCAACGAGCTCAAGTAAAGTTGGAATCCCACCTACCTAAAGGCATCGACATATCCTTTTACTTGAGATAGAGTGGGCATATATGGAGTCGAGTAGTTTGCTGAGAGTAAACCTGTGCCTGCTCTAGTTGCCTCAATCCTTTGATACAGCTAGCTGATCATTGACTTCCTAGTGCATCTGGTAGTCAGTCAAGGCCGCTCAGGTCACATGCGCAGCACAGACAGCACAGGAAATGACGTTAATGGTTTTTTAAAAGCACTTAAACTTGGCGCAAAGTTTTCCTTTTTCCATTTTTTTTTTTCGTCTTCTCTTCTGCTTCTGCCAACACTTTACTTTGCTGGAAAAGGGGTTGGGTCCAGCGGCAAGCGTTGACCATAACCCTTGTATTGGTACTTTATGCGCTTTGCTTAACACAGTCTAGCTGGCGAGTGATTTATCTGGGGAAAGGGGCAAGGCAGTGCCAATGGCCGCTTTGAAGCGCTGCTGAAACAAAAAAATGACTCATAAATTCCAATTATTGTGCGGGTTAAAAGTTATTAGGTTACTTTGTCGTCAATTTGTGAGCGCGTTGGCGGCTGGCATTTTTGTTTTCATTTAGCTTATTAGTTGGAGGACATGTCAAGCGTTTCATTTCAGTGCACATAACTTAATTTAACCCGACGCAAGCGGTTGATGAACCCACAGCGGCAGGGTCAGGGTTCGAGTTGGGGTCACCTTCGCCTGGCCAAGCGAATCTCATCAGGATAATTACACAGCGCTTCGGCCGGGCCTCCCGACGGTTTAATCAGCCGCCGTTAAACTTTGTATTCTGCGGCGCTGCGGCGCTTAGTGGATCCCGCAGCTCCAATTAACGCAACGGTCCACATCTTCTTAGCGGAAAAGTTATGAAAAGTTTGCCAGCCACCAAAACTGAACTTAACTCATTTGCAGCGCTTGCCACCCATAGCTGATTGGTCAGCTCAGCTGTCCTTGCGACCAGCTCTATTCCAGGCACGACACTTGCCAATAAATTGCCCGAAAGATGAGCCCACATCGCCTTATCGAAAGGTTGTCACAGCCAGCGCGGGTTAATTATGCACTGAGAGTCTTTCATTCTCCTGTTGAGCCTTGTACTAAGTATTCTTCACTCTATTTTTATCTAAAGTGAACGAAGCCATCCACATTTATCGAGTGATAAGACTGCGAAAAGGGACTGCTCAGATAAGGCAGACGAATGCCGCTTAACAGGACTTTCAACTCCATAAAAGGTTTGTCTAGAAATTTTGTCAAAATTTGATTGCATCATAAATGATCAAGCGATAAGCATGGAATGGCTTAACAAGGACAAAATTAATCTAGAAATTTGATATTAAATATGTCCGAAGCTGGGCTCAAAATTTACTTCAAGACAGGCAAGACATAAATTTATTTAGTTGGTCCTGCTGGCAGTGCAATATATTGACAATATTTACTTAAGATTTAGAATAGTATCATGCTGAAGTCAGTCAAGGGTGTGACGTACAAAGCCATTATATTAACAAATTACGTTACGCTTTTTACGTTACGTCATTATGTTACGTCATTGCGTTGCTAAATATTACTAAGTATTTACTTAATATTTGTATATTTATATTAATTTATTTAATATTTATGAAGTATTTATTTATTTATAAAGATTTAGTTAAGATCATACTCTAGTGGATGGATGTACGTAATTTATTTACGTTACGTCATTGTGTTGCAACATCACTTTACGCTATATCGCTACGTCATCACTAAGTGCTTACTTTTTTATTTATTTATTTATTTATAAAAAATTTAGTTTAGATCATTCTGAAGTGAATGGCCCAAAGCCAATATGTTCACAATTTATTTTATGTACTATATTAACGTTACGTCATTTTGTTACGTCATTACGTTACGTTATATCGCTACATCATTACTAAGTGCTCACTAAATATTTTTATTTACTAAGAATTTATTTATTTATTTATTTAGATGTAGTTAAGATCATGCTCAAGAGGATGGATGTTCAAAGCCACTACAAAGTTCACAAATAATATTACGTAATTTATTTACGTTACGTCATTGTATTACGACATTTCGTTAGGCTATATCGCTACGTCCTCACTAAGTGCTTACCTAATATTCTCATTTACTAAGAATTTATTTATTTATTTATACAAATTTAGTTTAGATCATGCTGAAGTGAATGGATGCCCAAAGCCACTATGTTCACAATTTATTTTATGTAATATATTTACATTACGTCATTACGTTACATTATATCGCTACATCATTACTAAGTGCTCACTAAATATTTTTATTTACTAAGAAAATTTTGTATTTATTTATTTACTTATTTATTTAGATGTAGTTAAGGTCATGCTCAAGTGGATGAATGTTCAAAGCCACTACAAAATTCACAAATAATGTTACGTGATTTATTTACGTTATGTCATTACGTTACTTCTTTACGTTACGTCTTTACGTTGCCAAATATTTTCAAAGTGCTTACTATATATTTTTTTACTAAGTATTTATTTATTTCTTATATTATTATTATTTAAATTAACTTAAGATCATGCTGAGTCTATCAAGTGACGGCCAAAGCCATTATGTTAACAATTTAAGTTACATTATTTATTTTACGTTACTTCGTTACGTTACGTCATGACATTGCTAAATATATTAGTTTTATTTATATTTTATATTACTCAATACTTTTATGTACTCAGAAGTATTTATTTATTTAGCACGCTTCACCTAAGATCATGCTGGACACTGTCCAAGTGTGTGTGACGCTCAAATATATTATATGAACAAATTACGTTACGCCATGACGTTACGATATTAACTAACTATTTATTTATTTCTAAAGATTTAGAATAGCACTTAATATCTATTTAAGATTTAGTATTAATAGTACACAGCTGAAGTCAAGTGTGTTTCAAGTGTTTTTACGCCCGAGGCAATTAACTTAATGGAAAAGTTACGTTACGTTGTTTATTTCACGTAACGTTATTACCTTACGACATTTCCTTATGCAATGACTTTTTGCTAAATATATATTTATATTTATTTCTATATTACCTAATATTTGTATTTATGAGGTAATTATTCATTATTTAAGATTCATTTAAGATCTTGCTGAAGTATGTCAAGTGTGTGCGCCCAAAACAAGTCACGTTACGTCGTTATATTACGTAATTACGTTGCTAAACATTTAATTACTTGCTTACTTAGCACTTACTTAATATTTATTTAAGATTCAGAATAGATTCATATTTATTTAAAATATAAATAGCAGAAGCTGTGTCTGCCAAGTGTGTGACGTCCGAAACCATTATGTTATGTTATCAAGAAACGTTACGTTACATATTTAACGTTACGTTATTTAGTTACGTCATTGCGATACGTTACATTATGCTCCGTTGCTATATATTTACTCAGTTTATTTATTTACTGAAGATTTCTTAATATTCTACTATGCTAATAGTATATTTAGTACATACTTAATATTTAGAATAGCCCACAGTTGAAGTCAGTGAAGTATGTGACGCCCAAATCCATTACATTACGTCATAACGTAACGTCATTATGTTACGCCAATACGTTCCGTTGCTAGATATTTACCAAGTTTATTTATTTACTGAAGATTTTCTAATCTTATACTATTCTAATGGTACTTAGTACTTACCTAAGACTTAGAATAGCATACAGCTGATGTCTAGATGATGACTCGACGTCTGATGCCGAAATCTATTACTTTACGTCATAACGTTACGTCATTGCGTTACGCCAATACGTTCCGTTGCATATTTATCAAGTTTATTTATTTACTGATGATTTCCTAATCTTCTACTATTCTAATGGTATTTAGTACTTAGAATAACATACAGCTGAAGTCTGTCAAGTCTGATGCCCAAATCTATTACGTTACATCATAACGTTACGTCATTGCGTTACGCCAATGCGTTCCGTTGCTAGATACTTACCGAGTTTATTTATTTACTGAAGATTTCTTAATTTTCTACTATTCTAATAGTATTTGGTACTTACCTAAGAAGTCTGTCGAGTCTGGTGCCCAAATCTATTACGTTACGTAATAACGTTACGTCATTATTTTACGACATTACGTTACTTTAAGCTAGTTACTCTATTTATGCGTTAACAACTGATATGTGTCCATCAAACTATTAACGATTGCATGGCAAATTTGATTTTACATTTCACATATGAATGATTATAGACCACTGTGCAAGCTATCGGACTAATTATGCGCCCGTTAAATTCAACTGAAAATCCAGTTTGAGCTTAGATGTTAAGCAGATGCGCCTGCAGGCAGTTTCTGCATAAAAAAATTTGAAAAAATTCAATTTCAATAAGTAATTTCAATAAGTAAAAAAAAATATATATATATATTATAATATAAATAGATGATCAAATAAATAGTAAATAAAGTGTAAGCTGCTTAGGCATCTATACATGGCCCATGGCCACAAATTCAATTAGTAATCTCAAATTTTGGAATGCCAACATCACGTCCAGATGCCGCCAGTTTTTCCATCACATTTTCTTCTTTTTTTTCGTTTGTATTCTCGTTCACATTGCAGCAAACAATAGCCCCAAGCGCTGGCTGCTGGATGCACGCAGCGAATGCTCTCGTATTTTCGTTTCAAAATACAATTCTAAAATTCGTTTTTCTTCATAAACAACACACATAGACAAAAAAGAAAAATGGGAGAGCAATGCATTGCGTAGAAAACATTTTCATCTTTTCTGAACCCTTCGGATGCCATTTCAATTGGCAAATAACACATATTATTAGAGAGTGGTCGACTAGGAGATGCTCTACAGTTAAGCAATGAAATGCATTTGATGAGGCTGACTTAAGAGGAGTAAGGCTATTTCAAGAGACTATTTTTAAAATATTAAATAATAAAATATTTAAATATTAAATAATATGAAATAAATTCATATATTCAAAAATCTATATTTATCTAAAGTCTTTATTATTATATTTATTTATTTTAATTATATAACATAGCAACAAGTTCATATGCGCAGTGCAGGGTATAAAAATCACATTGAACCGCGTTGTTTACGCAAAAGTACTCGTAAAAAAAAACCTTTACAAATTTTATCACAACACATCAATTTTTTGGGTTGAACAGAAAACAAAAAAAAATTGATAGATAGCTGAGTTTGGTGTTTAATGAACTATGTCAGCTATTGAATGAAATTCCAGCAAAATCTAAATAAAAATGTACGGAAATAATTGCAAAATTAAATACAAACAGACCACAAAATAAAAAGTAAAATAAATACCTAAATTCATAATTAAAGATTTTGTTGCATTAAATTCTCAAATTAAATTGAATTAGTAGAAAAGTTGAAAAAGAAAGTGATTTAAAATTGAAAGCAAACGAGCGTAATGACAACGAGACGGCAATTAAATGAAAGAACAACAGGCAAACAAACCAAAGACAATGGGAAATGCAACAAGTGGCCGTAAACAAAAGGCGTAAAATGAGTAAATGCTAACGGAAGAGACCTGCTGCAGGGACAAAAGCTCTTGGAAAAGTGAGCAGCGAGCAGCGAGCAGCGAACGGAGGCAGACAATGCTAAAGAAAGAACACGTGGCGTATACGTTATAAAAGCCAAGCACAGCTCAATTGTAATATTCAACAAAAATGCTTTAGCACTTGCTTGCTTCCTTTTCACTCCCTCCCACTCCCACTCCCCCTTCTCTCTCTCTTTCTCACACATACCGAGTATTATTCTTTCTTTTCGTTTCTCACTTGGCCAGCATTATGCGCTCTGCCAGTTAAAAACTCAATAAAAGTTGCACTATGAAAAATTACTTAATGAAATTAAGTGTGATAAGTGTGAGTGCTGGGCACTGAGCACAGCAGGCAAAATCAAGAAAAGCAGCGAAAAGAAGAAGCTGTAAAAAATAGCGCCTCGACAGTGTTGGTAATTTAGCTATTTTCCCGTCAGTTCCAGCATTTCTCTGAACTCTTCGAAGAACTGATATTCCAATAGCTGAGGTCTGAGGCTGAGCATGTGCTGATTGAGTCCAATGCCTGCAGCTGAGGCTAAGCCTGAGCCTGAGACCAAGATGGAGTCAATGGCAGTGACTGGGGTTTGAGTCTGAGGTCGATTGAGGCTAAGCTTTGAGGCTGAGACCTGACTTTGAAGCTGAGCTTTGAGCTTGATTGACCTTAAAACGGATTCATTTGGAAGAGTTGCAGAATTTAATACTATACAAATAAAGTAGTCCTCTATTACACATTGGATCTATTTTTCCGCAATTATCAAATAGCAATTTAACTATTTCTGGCTTTTTTTTACTTTTTGATTTGGCGTGTTGAAATTCTGAAGATTTGGCTACACTGCTCAGCACATGCAACACTCGCTATTCACCCACACACACACACACAATTCGTCGAGTGCGAAGGCTGTAAATAATAATAAAGACATGACTTATTGGTTCGACTGAAGCAGCAAAGAGAACCACA
This sequence comes from Drosophila buzzatii, assembly GCA_035045845.1. Classification (NCBI taxonomy): domain Eukaryota; kingdom Metazoa; phylum Arthropoda; class Insecta; order Diptera; family Drosophilidae; genus Drosophila; species Drosophila buzzatii. The sequence continues at coordinate 10,367,581 of JAWNOS010000244.1, read as the reverse complement.
GACAGAGCGAGCAGCCGCAGCCTCAGCCACAGCCGCAGTCGAAGCCGCAGCCATAGCCTCAGCAGCAGCCGCTGCCACAGCTAAAAGTAATTCCTATTAACAGCTTAGCTGCCTTGCAGCAAGTGGATTTTGATTGAGCAAAGCGGTACTGAGACACAAGCGAAAGAGAAGAAATAAATGAGAAATTTATAAAATTAATTTCTTATATTGGAATTACATATATGCTTGCTTCTTTTAAATTACAGTTTTATTGATTAAATGTTGTCCTAGATACAATTGTTGTAACTTGTCTGAGCGAAATAAAAAATTGCTTTAGTTTTAGTTTACAATTTAAATTATATTTTAGGTATTACTTTTATTGATATACTTGTAATTAGTTGTATTTCTTTCAATTATTTGTTGCTTTTTATTTAAATTAATGTTTTACGGAACATGCTTATAAAACTTTATACTTTTGTTTGGCTTAGTTAACTAGTTTAGTTAACAAGTTTCGGCCTAAGGCGCTCATTGGTTTATCTCATCTGCTTTAATCATAGCTTGAAAATAACTGTTAATCATTTCTATCAGCAAATAAGATCTACTCACACTCAGAGAAGAAACTCAGAGAGCAACCAATTGCATTGGCTCTTCAGCGAGTTCGTTTGCGATCGGCTCGCTTTCGTTTTCTTCTGCTTCGTTTCGCTCTACAACAGGCTCCATTGATTGGTTAACCGAAAAGCCTTTTGTGTATTGGTGAGTATGCGTGTGTTCTGTTTGCATGTGCTTAGGAAAGAGAAGACCATTTGCATTTCTTTATTCTTTTTTTTTTTTTGTTCGCTGCTTATGGGAACATCAATCGTATGTTCGTTTAACAAGCGTCACATGAATAGTTAAACTCAGAGCGCTCAAAAACGAACAAGACGAAAAGAAACGAACGAAGTCTTGCTTAGAACGAGAGCGAGTTAATATGATTTCTCTTTGGTTGATTTCGCGAACAGAGCATGTATAATAAAAGGGGCAACTGTTAGTTGCGAATAACACTTATTTATACATATTTTAACCAACCTGTATTATCCTATTTTTTTTTAATTTTAGTTCACTTATTTAATATATGTTGATAAGTATTTAGCATTCATCAATCGACGCTAAATAGCATTAATAATCAAATTTGTTTATTAATATAGTCGTGCCTTGAAAATATAAAAGCATATTGTGATAGGTCTCTTAAAAATATACTTTTAGTCTATTTTCTCATGTGCACTTGACAGAAAATTTAAAAAACACTTCAGAAAATAATAAATAATACATTTTTCTCAACTTGTTGCTAAATTAATAATCTTTAATGGCTAGCATAACTCTATTGAATCCGAAGGCGCAAGTCGCCAGCGCCTCTCAAGCTCTGGCTATTAACATCACGGCTGCCACGGGCTTGCAGCGTCTGATGAGCAGCAATCTGGGGCCAAGAGGCACCACGAAGATGCTCGTGTCGCCCGCTCGCGACATCAAGATCACCAAGGATGGCAACGTGCTGCTGCAAGAGATATATTTGTGTCATCCGACTGCAGCGATGATCGCACGGGCCAGCACCGCTCAGGATGCTGCCTCTGGGGATGGCACCACGTCGACTGTGCTGCTGATTGGTGAGCTGCTGAAGCAGGCGGAGATGCTCATAGCGGAGGGACTGCATCCACGCGTGCTTACCACTGGCATCTCGCAGGCCAAGGAACAGGCCCAAGTCCTGCTGCAGTCCCTCTGCATACCCATCGAGGTCGAACGCGACACACTGCTGGCCCTGGCTCAGACGAGCCTGAGAACTAAAGTGGAGAGGAAACTGGCTGACCTGCTGGCCAACATCTGTGTGGATGCCGTGCTGTTCATTCGTAACAATGGCCAGTTTCAGCTGGATCTCAATATGATCGAGCTAATGGATATAAGACAGCACTCTGTGATGGACACACAGCTGGTGGATGGTCTGGTGCTCGACCATGGTGGGCGCCATGTCAATATGCCCACTCACCTGGAGCAGGCCTACATACTCATCTGCAACGTGTCACTGGAGCTGGAAAAGTCCTCCGTGAACTCGACCTTCTGCTACAAGTCAGCCGAGGAGCAGGAGAAGTGCGTCAGCGAGGAGCATCGCTTCATCGATCTTCGCGTGGCCAAGATTATCACGCTGAAGCAGAAGCTGTGCAGCGACAACGGGAAGGGCTTCGTAGTTATCAACCAGAAGGGCATCGATGCATCCTCGCTGGAGGCACTAGCTGACGCTGGTATTCTGGCCTTGCGCCGTGCCAAGAGCCGCAACATGGAGCGTCTGATGCGTGCCTGTGGCGGCGAAGCTCTCAACTCACTGGAGGAGCTCAGCGAGGAGCATCTCGGTTATGCAGGACTCGTGTACGAGCAGCAGCTGGGCGAAACGAAATATACGTTTGTGAAAAAGTGCCGCAATCCCACCTCGGTCACCATATTGATTCAGACGCCCTCGCAACACCAAGCGCAGACCATCAAGGATGCCATACGAGACGGACTGCATGCCATACAGAATGCCATTGTGGATGCCTGTGTGCTGCCCGGCGGCGGGGCATTCGAGCTGCTCGCCTACAATGAGCTGACCAAATTCAAGAGCCAAGCCAAGGGCAAGACTCAGCTGGGCATTCAGCTCTTTGCCGATGCTCTGCTCGTCATTCCCAAAACACTGGCCATCAACAGCGGCTTCGATGTGCAGGATACCATTGTGAACCTGACGACGGCTGCCGAGAACGCTGAGAAGCCCATTGGACTGGATCTGGAGACGGGCGAGCCGATGGATCCGCAAGAGAGATGCATCTTTGACAACTACTGCGTGAAGAAGCAAATGCTCAACTCCTGCACGATCATCGCCTGCAATTTGCTGCTCACTGACGAGATGATGAAGGCGGGCATGACTAACTTTAAGGTTTAGCCACAAGTGCAATTAAATTATATATAAATAAAGTAGTATATGTATATGAAATAGTTAATAATGAATATAATAAATATAATTATTTATTTTATTTTTTTTATTTTTATATACATATTTGTTCATTTTATATTTTTTATTTTTATGTATATAGTTAATAATTATAATTATTTTAATTTTTTATTTATATTTATATATATATTTTAATTTTATATATATTTATTAAATACACTAATATTTTATTGACAAAGTGACAAAGAGCCACAGTAAATTATTTTCGCTTGATTTGCCAAAGAAGAGATGTAGTGTTGCCGGGAAGATACCCTGTAATTATTACGTATTTCTTTTCGTTTTTTCAGAGAGCAGTTAGAAGCTTTTCAGCATCGTTTTCTTTGCTCAATTTTACTCATCATGCGACTGGCAATCGTACCGCTCTCTGAACAATGTTCGCTCACCGAGCGTCACACGAATAGCTCAACTCAGAGCGCTCAAAAACGAAGAAAAACGAAAAGAAACGAAGTCTTGCTTAGAACGAGAGCGAGTTAATATGATTTTTCTTCGGTTGATCTCGCGAACAGAGCAAGAATAATAAAATGAGCAACTGTTAGTTGCAAATAATATTTACTTATATTTTTGCCAAACTGTATTAAAAAATTTTTTTAATTTATTAAATAAATTATTTTTAGCAGTTTAAAAAAATAATTTAATATTTAGCGAACAAGTAAATAATTAATTTATAATTATATAATATATATTATAATTATTATAATTAAAAAATGTATAATTCTATTATAATTATTAATTTGATTATTAATATTATTATTTTAAATTTATAATTCAATTAAAATTAATATATAAATAATAAATTTATAATAATTTTATAATTAATATTTTGATTATTAATATTAATATTATAAATTTATAATTCTATAATAATTAATATTTTGATTATTAATATTATTATTATAAATTTATAATTCAATTAAAATTAATATTCTGATTATTAATATTATTATTATAAATTTATAATTCCATTAAAATTAATATGGTGATCATTAATATTATCAAACAAAAATCCATTTCATATATGCGCCATTAAATCCAACAGGTCAAGTAAAAAAAAGTGTGAAAATTAATTACTTATTGGGCCTCAATTTATAAGAGCTGCTTAAAAAATAAATAATACACCATCAGCGAGGGTTAACAAATGCCCAACATAACTCAAGCTAAAAGACTTTTCTACAAACAATTTCAAAACAAAATCACAGTTCACAGATTTACTTTATTTTTTCACTTTTTTCATCATTCCATAATCACACACGCGTCTATGAAAGAGTATTTGATACGTATATATATTTTGCTGGGAGCAGACTAGATGCCAAGAGCTGAGGGCTGAGCGCAGAGAGCTGAGCGCTGAGCGCTGAGGTTGAGGCATTACCCAAGGCGCACATTTGATTGAAAACACTTGCCCTCCATAACTAGGCAAACAGGCAAACACCTGCCAAATGGCAGCTGGCTGAAATCTCTCTATTTACGAGCCAGACTCGCACGAAAATATCGAAAACGAGCAACGCACACGTCTCTCCCTCTCCCTCTCTCTCTCTCTGTGTGCAAGTATGCAATTTTTGGCGCAAATTCAATTTCCATTTTCACTTAAAAGTTCTTAACTCACTTCAGTCTCTCTATTTTTTTGTTTTTTTTGTTAACATCCGCTGTTCGCACACACACAAATCCTGTCCAGCCTTTGTGTGCGTAGCTGTGGACGCTGAAGTGCTTAAAGATGCCCTTGAGGCGAATTAAGTGATTTGCTTCAGTTTACACATTTTTCGTGCTGATTACTTTCGCCCAGCCCAAAGGGGGCAAAAAAGAGAAAAAATTAAATTGCCAAAAAGAGAAAAAAAGTTCATCAAGTCTTGATTGGGCCGAAAGGTTAACAAATGCCTGCCGCGGGCTAACGTGAATTTAACAAGATTCCCCATTCATATATATAGATAAGTCTAGATATAAAGATGCGAGTGAAGAGAGTTTACTTTTTGGTGTTCAAACTCTTCTTCTGTCGCTCCTCCTCCTCGGCTATCTCCTGCTTGATGACCTGCACCAAATGAGCCACCGTTATGGGGCTAACCATGTGCAAGGGCTGCTGATGCTTGAGCACGGCCACCTCATAGAAGCTGGCATTGAGCGCGGTGGCCTTGTGCAAAGCTCGCACCACATGCTTGATGGCGGTGGCATCGTCGGGCGAGCTGCTCATCGCCGGGGCATTCACTTCCAAGTAGTCACGCATCGCCTTGCCCAGGCGACCGGTGGTATTGGCCGACCACTCGTAGTAGATGCCCGAGGGCTCGGTCTGAAACAGACGCGGCTTGCCATCCGTATCAAAGCCGCCTATCAGACAGGAGACGCCAAACGGACGCCTGCCATTGCTTTGTGTGTAGTTCTGCTTCAACTTGGCGATATAGCTAGTGATGGTAGTAGTAGTAGTAGTAGTCGTAACTGACTCTCTAATCATGTCCAGACACTCACCGTGTTATATACTCCACGGTTGCGGGTTGTTCAAAGTTGAGGCGATGGCTCTGTGCCTCGCTCTGGGCGCGATTCATCAGGATGCGTGCATCGGCTGTCAGACCGGCGAATGTCACAACCAGATGATCGTCCAGTTTGCGAATTTTACGCGCCGTTCGCTCCACTTGCAGCGGATCCACCGCCTTCTTCTCCACGCCCAGCACAATCGAATCCTTGGTGCGCAAGCCCACCTGCACAGTGGAGCGAAAGCAAGATTCAAATGAGTTATATATCTGAGAAATGTGTGCTTTCATTTGCAACTTGCCACTGTGCAGCCTCTGCGCACCGCCTCTTGAGCGTACTCCACTTGCAGCAAATGCCCATCGGGCGAGAATATTGTCACAGCTCCATCATAGCCAGGCATCGTGTAACTGTATTTGTATATATTTATGAATTTATTGTAATTTATTTCTCTAAAATTTCATTGGTAACAAATTGTGTTTTCTCTAATGTTCAAAGCAGAATAATTTATCCATTTTTTGTTTTTGTATAAATCAAATTATTTGTGATTACTCTGATGACTTGTTGCTATTTTAGCTGTTAGTTAAAGTAGATGCTGCTTTATAATATGAGAGCTTTGCAATAAATTTCTATAAATATTAATAAAATTAAAAAATAACTAAAAGAAAAATTTGAATAGCGAAACCTATTATTCCATATGCGATAAATCCAAATCTAGAAATCTAAAAGAGATTTCTCATTTTTTATTATTATTATTTATATCCTGATTTATTTTAAATATTGTCTTCACTTTAAGCTAAGCTTCAATTAAAACATTAACTATGATGGCTTCAAAAATATGTAAACTAAATAAAAATGAAAAACAAATGCCCAGATGGGTGTAAAGAGAGAAAATAGATCAGTCCAGGTCAGGCCTGAATCGATAGGCAGCTGAATCAACAAACTGAAGATAGACAGAGTTAGAGACACTATTTCGCGTAATTATTAAATAAAATTATAGATTTATTTAATTTTTTTTATTTATTTATATTTTTATTTATTTTTTTTTTTTTAATTTTTTATTTTTTTATTTGTTTGTCAAAAATAAATAGAACGTGTTAGCTAAAAGTAAATTAATAAATTCAATCCCTCAGCAAATTAAAAATATTTAAACAGTTGGTAGATTTTTAAAAATTTAATCCGTTAATAAATGTAAAAAATGTAATTTTTATTTATTTATTTATTTTTTATTTATTTATTTATTTTTTTATTTATTTATTTTTATTTTTATTTATTTATTATTATTTATTTACTTATTTTTGTCAAAAATAAATAGAATGTGTTAGCTAAAAGTAAATGAATAAATTCAATCCCTTAGCCAATTAAAAATATTTAAATAGTTGGTAAATTTTTAAAAACTTAATACTTTAATAAATTAAAAAAAAATGTAATTTTTATTTATTTAATTATTTTTTTTATTTGTATTTTATTTTTATTTTTATTTATTTATTTTTTATTTTATTTGTTTTTTTTTTTGTCAAAAATAAATAGAATGTGTTAAATTTAAAAAAAATGTAATTTTTATTTATTTATTTATTTTTTTTATTTATTTTTTTATTTATTTTTATTTGTATTTTATTTTTATTTTTATTTTTATTTATTTATTTATTTATTTATTTTTTTTGTCAAAAATAAATAGAATGTGTTAGCGAATAGTGTAAATGAATAAATTCAATCCCTTAGAAAATTAAAAATATTTAAACAGTTGGTAATTTTTTTTTTTAATTTTATTTCGTTAAAACATTTTTTTTTGTTTTCAATTTAATTCGTTAATAAATTTTTAAAAATATAAGCCATTAAGAAATTTGTAAATTTTTAGTCCGTTAATATTTATTTAAAATTTAATCGGTTTACTGTTTTAACTCAAATTATTTTAAATAAAAATCTCTGCGTTTTTTTCACCTTAAGCCCGCAAGTAGAAGTAAAACTAAAGTTCAATTTATGCATTCAAATCAATTCATTTGAAAATCGTCTTTTTGAACAAACAGGTGCCATCAAAGCATCTTAGACGTAATCACCTTAACGGCAATCATAAGCATCCATTTACAAGTCCCATTCGAATGGCCAGAAGCAGCTGCTAGCCGAATTGTGTCAGCTCAGCGCATAGCGAAGCAAATGTGGCACAGCAAACAAAATAATAACAATGGAACAAATCTCTAGCATTGTTGTAATGTCTATCGAAACAGCTTCATTTTGCTAATGCGTTTAGGTATGTCGCTTCACTCCCCACATACCACTGCCCACTCCCCATTCCCGCCTCCTGCTTAGTATGCCAGAGGCGCGTTGTCTGCCATAAATTTGTATTTAACATTTTATGACAACTGGCGGCGTCCTCTGCCATCCTGGCTACAGTCTGCACCATTTTTGACGGCATACTTAGCAGGATTAAACACGTGCCGATGGGGCCAATCCCCAAACACGTTAGCAAATCTGAGAGGCCAAATAAATAAATTGCCAAATTAATAGAATTACAATACAGAGAATTAGTTTAAACTATTTTCGCTTTGTTTGCATACACCTGCGGGCATGTCGATAGCGCACGTCTCGCTAAACGAATTAAATTAATGAGAGAGACAAAAAAATGAGGGAAATTACATTTAACAATAATTGTCAATCAAACGCTTTTCGCATTATTGTTCATTAATTAAATAATCTTTTATAAAATCAACATCAAAATCAAATTTATCAAGCATGCATTGAATTGCAATTATTCTGTTCATTAGCCTGCGGCCGAGCAGATAAAGATAATTATATGATATATATATTGATAAAATGTGATACATTATAAGACTTTATTATATTTAGAAGAACGAAAAATGAAGTGAAATAAATAAAAATAATATATCTTTTCTCATTATTATTTTAGATACCTTTATTGAAGAATTAAAAAAAAAAAATTGAATTTCTGTTTAATTAAAAGACTTGCTGAAAGACTATCTTAAAAAGAAGGAGAGATAGAGAGAGAGAGCGAGAGGGCGAGTGAGATAGTAAATATGAAAACCAACACAGTTGCTTAGTGAATTCTACAGACGAGGTAGAAAGAGAGACAGAGATACAGAGAGAGTGAGAGAAAGAGGCACAATAAGATAAAGTAAATATGAGAGCCAGTACAGTTGCATAGTAAATTCTACAGACGAGAGAGAAAGAGAGAGCGTGAGCGAGAGAGAGAAAGAACTCTGCTGCAAATCAAGATATTTTGTCATTTGAAAAACAGTCATTCAAAGCATTTCTCACACACTCAAATAACGTGCTTTGTCAGGCTGTTGCTTTAAGTGAAACGAGCTGGCATTCACTCCATTTCAGCTATTCTAATTACGAAATTGGACTCAACAGAAACAGAGAAGTCTCGCTGTCATTGAAATCAAAGTATGCAGCTGTATGCATGAAACAGTCTGTAAATTTAGCTTCTTAATTTCTGAACAGGCTTAGTCTTAGTTTACATTTACTAATGCAAACAATTCACATTGTTTTGGCACAAAGAGTGAAAAGTTTCTTTGCTAATGGCTCTGAGTCAGACACGTGCAGCTATTCAGCAAGCTCTAAATTCATTTACTACAATGACTTTTGTTTGTTTTCTAATACAGATGTTTGCAAATAATCAAAAATACAAAATCAATTCACTTTTGCCTAAACATTGGCCATGAAGTGTAGCAAATGACAAACTGCATGAGTTCGACTGACTAGAGCAGGACTAAACACTGATGTATTTGCTAGTCCAAAATGCGCGCAACTTATATACCTCTCTCTCTCTCTCTCCCTTTATACATCAACATCTCAGATCTACCAGCAACAACTGAGCTTTTCGTCTTGCTCAGTGATTGAAAATGCTATGCTACAACGGAGTATTTTTTGTTGCGCTCGCTATTGCTCTGATTTCGAAAGGCTACGTAGCATAGAAGAGAGCACAAAAACAAAACGAATGCTCTTCTGCTCTGCTCCATAGCATAGAGCAACAGAGCACAGAGCAATAGCAAGAGCAAAAAATTTGCGATCCGCTATTTGTAGCACAAGCATTGAAAGCGAGATGAGAGCAGAGCAAATGAAAAAAAAACAAATATGTGCTTCTGCTACGGAGCATTTGCATTGCTTTTCTCTTTTCCTTTTCTGTTGCTCTCTTAGTTGCTCCCATAGCAGCTAATTAACTTAAGCTAGAGGAAATTTTAACCTTCATTTGAGAATATAACCTAATAATGCTCGCTTTCAGTTCATCTCGGACGTTGATATGGAAATTACAAAATATTTCCGCTCCTCAACCTCTGTTTAAATGTGCCAAATCAGCACTTTAGATTTATTTAAAAAAAATCAAATTTATTTTGTATATTTTACGACACTTGAAAACTCGCTCTAAACAAGCCAATCAACTCTATTATTCACATTATATTATTGTAGACTATTCAGCAAATTTATTGCACAACTTCCGCTTCAAGTTGAAGCATCATTCAGACAAGTATCATTATATCTATTTTCTATATCAACTAAAACTCTCGCATACTCTCAATGGCCAATAATAAACTCAATTCACTTAAACAAATTGTTAATCACTTAACGGAGCCCACACTAAGCAATTTAAATAAACATTTTTCAGTCATGGCTTAATTAGCTCCACTTGCAGCTAACAGAAAACAAAATGAGGCAAGGAATTCGCGCTTCGGGCCAAAGAAACAAAACTGAAATTAAGTATACGCAGCGTATCCAAGCCAACGGCATTTGATTAAACACCATGCGCTATAAATACACGTAGTAGTAGTAGAACACATCGAATGCTGTCGAAAATATTTTCGTAGAAACACGAATTCGCCACAGGGCAGCCACCCATTCAGTGGGCGTAACGGCGAGTGGGTGTGGCATCCACACGAACACGAACACGAACAAACAGAAGTGAAATGCGAAAGTCTTAGAGAACTCAGCGCGATTTGTTTGCTCGAAGCTTAATTTGTAGCGGCAAATGGTGTTGATTGTTGTTTTTCTTACATCTTCGCCATGGCGCACCACACACCCACCCAGCCCAGTGCTGCTGGCCTCCGGGTGGTGCTTATGCTTGCTGCCTTGTGCAACGCAGCTAAAGACCAATAAAAGTTAAAGGCGCTACAGTGGATAAACACGACTTGGAGTATTGTTTCGAGTATTTCGATGCTTTCGCCGTCTGCAAATTAATGATCAGCAATGCGAATGCTGTAAATGGTAAGTGCTTGTTAAGCATTTGCCATTTGTTTTACCACACAGTTACCAGCTCCCCAGCTCTCAGCTCCCCAGCTCTCAGCTCCCCAGCTCTTAGTTCCCCATCTCTCAGTTCCCCCTGCAGCGCAAGTCGCGTGTTTTATCACATCACATGTCGAACATTATTTGATTATTAATTAAGAGCATTCACTAATTCCTAGCTTAGCAATGCGAACTTTCTCGCAGCAAAGTAGCGGAAAGCAAAGCAGCTGTTGCTACTCTTGGAAATCTTCCTCAATTTTGACTTGGCTAATGCATTGAAAGACTTTATTCGTAAACAAGTTTCGAAAGCAAGTCAAAGTGGATAATTTTGTGGTTTCATTTTGGTTCACTATCAGCTTACAGCTTACAGCTGCTTAGCTGAATTTAAATATAATTTAAAAATAAAACAAATTAGCTTAAAATTTTTTTTTTTAATATTTATATATATTGCAGTTGGTTTTGAACATTGAACATTTCTTTACAATTATTATTTAAATGTCTGTTTTTTATTATTTTAATAATATTTGTATAAAATATATTAATATTTAATTCATTTTAATAATATTTATTAATATTAATTAAATAATTAATCGAATTAATTTCAATAATATTTGTAAAAAATATATTTTTAATTATTTTTTTTATCAGATTAAGAAACATATTATTATAGTAATTTTTAACTAACAGCTGCATAGCTTAAATTAAGTCATTTATTTTAAATTTATATAAGGTTATTAAATTATTTATATTTCAAATGTATGTTTAAAAATATTATTTAACTTATTTTCTGCTTTGTCTCTTAAAATTCTTGAATTTTTAATAATTATTTTTTTTATTATATTTTAAAATCTAATTATATATATTTTGAATTTAATTAATTTTAATAATATTTGTAAAAAATATATAAATATTTTTATATTTAGTTAATTTTAATAAATTTATTAATATTAATTAATTAAATTAATTTTAATAATATTTGTATAAAATATATTTATATTTAATTAATTATAATAATGCTTAATAAGCATTAATAATTAATTAATAAATTAATTATATTAATTAATAAATTAATTCAATTAATTTTAATAATATTTATTAATATTAATTAAATAATCAATCAAATTAATGTTAATAATATTTGTATAAAATATATTTTTATAATTTTAATAATAATTTTAATTATATTTGTATCAATTTTAATTTTAATCAATTTTAATTTTAATAATAATTTTAATAATATTTGTATCAAATCTATTTATATTTAATTAATTTTAATAATATTTGTATAAATTATATTAATATTTTTATATTAATTATTTTTTAAATTTTTATATAATAGAGTTTTTTTTTTTTTTAATTTGAATAAATAAATATATAAGAAAGCAAAGAAAATAAATGAATTTAATATAATGCCAAATTTTACATTTTCTTTGATTATTATTATTTTTTTATATTTTTTTTTTCTTATACTAAAGTTATACTTCAGACCTCCCATATTTAATTCTTAATTTTATTGACACTGCAATGATATTTAATTTGGATGTTCCACTCTCCATCATTCCTGTTTAGTCAGTTTTAGCTGCTTTTAGGCCAAAGCAGAAGCAACTATCAATATCTAGATTTGGACTTCAAAGCGCAGAGCCTCTGATTGTTGTTGGCTTCCACTCCTTTTGCTCTCATTGAAGTGAATGCTTAACATTTCATGTTAATTAGGATGACTGAGTGCAAACAAGGCGCAGGCACAATTCTTAACTGATGTTGCAAATGTCTCGCAAAGTAGCTGATGAGGTCAAAATGCAAATGACCTTTAAACGCCAAAGCCGGCACATAGCCAAAGGGCAGGAACATGAACATGGGCAGGCACATGGATAGCGGCACAGAGTGCTAAAGCAGTGCTCAAGCAACAGACAAGCTTGGCAATCTTTAAATGCACATGTCTGCGTGTGTGCGTGTGCTTCGCTTAAGTAAACAGTGGCAGTTGTATGGCCAGGTGGAAGGCGGACACTGGTTGGCTGGCTGGCTGGCTGGCTGGCAGCGCGCACTGTGATTTTAGCCTCACCTGCTGTTCCAAATGGCGTTCAGACGTTCACCTGAGCCCTTTTAATAAACGTAGCAACGCGCAGCATTGTTGACTTTGGTCTGTATTCAGATGCTCGTGTCCCGCCTCGCCCCAAACGCCTGCCATTTAGTGTCAACGAACTGCCACCCACTGGCCACGCCTACAAGCCCACACTCGTTTTTTCTTCAGTTATTAAGTCGTTTGTCTGTAAGAGAGACAGAGAGAGGAGAGAGTTTGTGTGTGTGCCGACTTGACGACCGCGAACGTGAGTGCGCGCCCCACAGCAACAGCAGCTGTGCAGACACGCAGCTTATTACGTGCCCCAACAACAGCAACAACAACTGTTCAGGGGTCAATCATCTATCTGACCACCCATTGATCAGCACCTGGAGCTGTGTGCGTGGCCAAGTTTGACAGAAACTATCAAAGTTATCTGCAATGTGTCCGCTTCCTAATCAATACGTGTGCTCAAACTCGATTTAACTAATACTAATACTCAATCCAATTAGAGCAACTATTGCGGGTTACGGCTGCCTGCCAAAGTCTCGGCCAAGTACTAATTACATTTTGCTCTATAGATATACTCAATTCAGAGAAGGAAAAGTATACGCTTATTGCAGCCATAGCCAGTTCCAAATCTGCTGCCTTAAATGCGCAAACTTGAGCGAGTTTTCACTGCAGTTAAATGTTATGAGTGGATAAACATTTTAATATGTTATTTTCGGCGACTTCTTAAGAAATTTATAGAGAAGGAGTTTAAAGTTAAGTAAAGTAAATACAAATTTTGATGTTGTTAAATTAACATTTTCTAAATTTTGTTTATTTAAAGAGTTTATGAGAATTATGTTAAGCATATGTTAACCTTTTTTTTATTCTATTAAAGTAAATATTAAAGTAAATATTAGCAACTCTGTTAAAAGTATGTTAGCTTCTTTATATTTCTGTTTATATAAATATTTATACATAATATAATTAATTTTTGATTTACAGAGCGTTAGGTATATGTTAAAAGCTATGTTAAACATATGTTAGGCTGTTAAGCTTTTCGAAAGTACTGTAAAGAAATCTTACTGATTGTTCAAGCAATGTTAAGTAAATTAACATAGTTAAAAGCTATGTTAAAGGTATGTTAACTATATCATATTCTGTTCATTTAAAGACTTATTCAGCACTTTCCTCTTCACATCTCTCTCTCTCCCTCTCTCTCTCTCTCTCTCTCTCTCTCTCCCTCTCTCTCTCACTCTCTCTCTACCTCTTTTGCTCTCCCTCTCCCCTCTCTTTCTTCTCTTCTTCTCTATCGGAAATATTCAAGAAATCTCACTTATTAGTCACCTTTTCACAGTTGCACTTCACAAGTATGTTAAGTAAATTAACATAGTTAACAGCTATGTTAAAGGTATGTTAACCATATCACATTCTGTTCATTTAAAGACTTATTCAGCACTTTCCTCTTCACATCTCTCTCTCTCTCTCTCTCTCTCTCTCTCTCTCTCTCTCTCTCTCTCTCTCTCTCTTTCTCTCTCCCCTCTCTTCTCTTCTTCTCCATCAGATATATTCAAGAAATCTCACTTATTAGCCACCTTTTCGCAGTTACACTTCACAATTCAGTTGCATTGTGTCTCCGCTGTCGTCACTTAACAGCAAGTTTTAGAATAAAACTCGCAGCTTTTCAACTTGGCTGGCACAAAGTGCTACCAATTGCCGTAAAGTGCAGACTGCAATCAGTCAGAAGCAGTGGAGTCGAGTTGCCCTTAGCCGGAGCGCTTCGCTTTATTGAGATGCCAACTAAAAGCCAAATGGCGAACAAATGTCGCGCAAATTAATGGCAATAGCTGTGCGCCGCTTCAAAACTATTGATAGATAAAAATGTTGCCAGATAATGGAAATGGAAATGGAAATGGAAATGAAACTGAAAATGGAAGTGAAGCCAACTCAATCGAGAGTAAAGAAAGAAAAGAATTCACTCTAATGGTCAAGAGACGTCAAGTAAATTGTGAGAGCAGCTGTCGCCTGAGCTGCTGCTGCTGTCAAATCGAATCAGTGCAGTAAGCAAAGAGAAATCAAATAAGAAATTTATATAGAAATATATTAATTTATATAGAGTATAAGCCAGTGAACAAGAGCTAGAGATACTATATACATATGAACTGTGATAAAGATGTTAGAAACATGTTGGATATTTCATTTAGGCAAATGCTATTTTATAATATTTTAGAAACTGTGTTTCTAGGGTGAGTTATAGTCTATTTATTTTAATTATAATATTATACTCTTTCATGCAGTTTGTTCAGGCAACCCATTTGCTTGTAGTTGAGCTCTCAGCTTGACGTTTCTGTTCTCTGAGAGTCCACATAAGACACGTAAGACCAATCGCCAGAGCATAGCCCGCTTCTACACACTCATAATTCACTCACACACATTCACTCACTCACATTCACTCACTCTTAAGAGAATGCCTGAAGAAACTGAAAATATATGTATATAGTATATGGGGTTAGTTCGTCTACCTGAGCGACCAAATCAATTCGTCGCTATTAGAAACTTAGCGCAGCACGAATCAAGCCCAAACTCAGAGACGAAACATAACATCTCTTCAAAATCTTCTTCATTTCATCATCATCACAAGCTGTAATAAAAATACTATTCGCTTGGCCAACAAACTCACTCGCTCGTCATGCACACACTCAGCTGTGCACAATTGATATTGACAGATATTATCTCTATGCCTCAGCACAAGAGTCTAAAAATAAACTCAATTAGAGACAAATGAGCTCAACAGATTTATAGCTTAAATTAGTGCTCAAGATTAGAGCGGATGAAGCTGAAACTTGTGCGATAAAGACAACAATTAAATAAATAATAATACTAAATACGCTTAAAATATTTTTTGTATATAATATGAGTAAACATCTTAATTAAAAATCTTAAAAAATTAAATATATAAATCTGCCATCTGCCATCTGACCATCAAGGTCAAACAAAGGCATTAATTACTTCAGGAAATATTAGCAAATATTTTACGTTGAAATAATTTCATAAGCGATGCAGCTTTTGATATTTAAGAAGACACAGAATACATATTGGAATATATATTTAATAAATTATATACGAAAATTTAGATTAAATTACAATTTACCAAATAAAACTTAGAGCTAAATTAAAATTAAAATAAACCAAAAAATAAACAAAAATAATAATAATAATAATAATAATAATAATAATAATAATAATAATAATAATAAAAAAAATTTTAATTTCTGATAAATTTGTAGAGTTGTTAAAGAACGACTGTTTATTAAAATATATAATATTATTTCTTATCAACTATATTTAATTAAAAATACATAACTTGATTAAAAAATAATTTCAAAATAATTAAATTTAATTTTGTGATATTATACATACAAATTTTTATTAAATTGACGTTTTCCAAAGAAAACTTAGAGTTAAGTTCAAATAAAAATAAACAAAAAAATAAATATTAATAATAATAAATAAAATTTCTGATCAATTTGAAGAATTTTTAAAGAACGACTGTTTATTAAAATATATAATATTATTTTTTACCAACTATATTTAATTAAAAACTTAGAGTTAAATTGAAAAAAATAAATAAATAAAAATAAAATATATTAATAATTATAAATAAAATTTCTGATAAATTTGTAGAATTTTTAAAGCACTACTGTAAAATATATATTATTATTTTTTATCAACTAATTTTACTTAAAAATACATAAACTTTATTTAAAAATAATTTAATTTAATTTTGTGATTTTATATACACAAATTTTCATTAAATTGACGTTTGCCAAACAAAATGTAGAGCTAAATTCAAATAAAAATAAACATAAAAAACAAAAAATAATAATAATAATAAATAAATTTAAAATTTTTGATAAATTTGTAGAATTTGTAACGAACAACTGTGTATTAAAATATATATTATTTTTTATTAAATATATTTAATTAAGAATACATAAACTTGATTTTAAAAAAATTTCAAAATAATTTAATTTAATTGTGTGATATTTTTCAAGAATTCTAAAAGAAAGAGTTTGTATTAAGATATAAACTATTATTTTATTACTAAATATATTTAAATAAGAATACTTAAACTTGAAACAGAAATAATTTAAGCATCAAGGAAATCATTTGGAGTTTAACTGTTGTGCTTTCATTATGCTCTTAAATCACACACAAAAGAGATATCAAGAGAGAGAGAGAGGGAGATGAAGAGAGCTAATATTTGCAGACAATCGTGAGAAGTGCACACTTTATCATGGCTGTCATTGGAATGCTTAACTAAAGTTCGATTCAAGCATAAATTGCGAACGAATACGCAAAAGCAACGAAAAAGAGCAGAGTCAACTTATCGTTTAATTTATGCAGCAAAACCCTCGCCCCTCGCCCCTCGCCGCTTCCGCCTTCAGCAGGTGGAAACAATGGCAACAAAAGCGGCCAAAAGCAACGTCCAAATTGCGTTTAACTAAACGGCTAAATAAGCTAAAAGGATTTCTGGCCATGACGAACACAGCATAGCAATAGGAAGCAGCCATCATTCGAGCAGTTGCCATCGACCACACAAACTGGGAGTGAAAAAGAGAGAGGGAGAGGGAGAGATGGCGCTTGTCTCAGGCATTAAGTGGAAGCAGTCTTTAAGGTATTAGCCAGCGAGTCAATGGCCCAATGCCACAAGAAAAGTGCCACATATCGGCTTTTGGATTTCGCTAGCTGCCAATATCGAGCATTACATTTTTATGTAGTCTCCGTTTTTTACGATTTACTTTTCGTTTTTGGCTTGTTTTCAGTTGCAACATGCGACCCACATGCATATAAACATTTCACGGCTGGCGACATATCTCTGCACAATTTTTATGGCCAGCTGCGGTGCCTGGCTCAATGCTCTGCACTTCCTGTGCACACACAAACAGAGAGCAACACACAAAGACTGCAAAAATAAAAAATAAAAGGAATGGGAAGAGGTGCAGGAATTTGTATGTAGCGTGTACATAACTATGGCCTGCCTGTTATCTCTCTGCATAATCCACTTTATATTTTCTCACCAGCCACCAAAAATTGAATAAAAACATAAATCGGCCTTCGGCAATGGGACTTAATTTAGTGCACAATTGACAGAGAGCGAGATACAAGATGAAAGAGTTTATGCCAAAAACTATAAATTATCAAATAAAATGATAAATGATGTTGCTTGTAGCAGAGCTTAGTGTATTAATGCTTGTTGCTTGATTTGTAACAGAAAAGAATTAAATAATAATTATTTGTAATATTAATTGACAAGATTTACGAGCAATTCATTTATATATGCATATAGAGTTTGTCTTCACTTAGAGCCGATATTTTCTAAAGAAATTTTCTTTTAGCCACAAACTGAGGCTTAAGACGCAAGTTGCAGAAAATTAAGGCCAAAGCATGCATGAAATGCATTCAATGGAAATGTTTACATAAATGTTTGCTTAGCGACCGAAATGAAGAGAGCTTCCTTTAGACTGGCGGACAGCACTTCAGAAACTCAGATTCCTGTAAAGAAAATGTATCTAAAAGAAATTTTGTAAATTTAATTTTAAATAGTTTTTATTCATATGATACATAATATTAATGTATTATAATATTAATGTATTTTTAATATAAGAAAAGTTAAAATAAAATAAATTTAATTTTATATAGTTTTCATTCATATGATACACAGCAATCAAATTAATATTATTGTATTAATATTAATGTATTTTTAATAAAAGAAAATTAAAAAATAATACAAATTTTCGCATCTTTTTTATATCATATTTTCTCATATTAATTGCAGCTGTTTAGCTTTACAATTTATTTATTTATTATTATTTTTATATTTATATTAAAAAAATTTCTAATTCTAAGCATTTAACAATATTAATTAATATAATATAAAAATTACAAATTATATATAATTCGCATTATCAATTTATTTATTTATTTATTATTATTAATTTTATTTCATATTTATATTAAATAAATTTCAAATTCTAAGCATTTAACAATATTAATTAATGTAATATAAAATTTACAAATTATATCTCCTATGTCTTATTTTATTTTATTTTTAGTAATGATTTATTTATTTTTTATTTTATTGCATCAATTAATTTTTAATTCTAATTTTAAGCATTTCTTATAATTTAACATATTTTATTTAGCTTTTAGTTAAATTTCAAATATTTCCGCTACACACCAACTGATCTCGATAAACATTTTAAACATTTCTTATAATTCAACATATTTTATTTAGCTTTCACTAAAATTTCAAATATTTCCGCCACACACCAACTGATCTCGATAAGCTATCGATACTTCTGCCTCTTCTGTTAAACTAACAGCTCATTTGAGCCTAACAGCACCTGTTGCTGCCACCAACTTTTATGCTTATTTAGTCTTATCAGAGTTTTTTTCGGGCGAAAGCGGTTGCGTTGTCGGCAATTAAACTTCCAAAAATTATTCAAAATTTAACGGTAAATTATACAAATTTATTTCTCAAAACGTAACGAAAAAGAAAAGAGTTTTTTTTTTGCTTTAGATACGTGTACGTATTACTGAAAGAAATGTGTATACTAAAAATAAAATACTTAAAAAAGCTATTAAAAAATGAAATTTATTGCTAAACTTTGGCATTGGTTAATTACTGAAAAATATTTTGTATTTGTGAATAATTTATATATAATTAAAAACAATAATCAAGCTTGCTTTAAATAAAACTAATCTTTTCTATTGCGATTACATCGCACTTCAACTATTTGGTAGTAGGTCAGAGAATAATGTTTTTCGCACTTGTTTTTTTGTTGTTCTCTGTGCCCGAGGCAAATACATATTTGGATCTGTGAATATGTATAGTTGTGCCCGTGTTTATGTGTGTGTATTTGTGTTTAATATTATTCACATGTGGCCGCTACGTAGATAATTGTTGAATCGGCTATTTTGGTACATTTAACAAAACTAGATTGTTGTTATTGCTATCCCATTGAAAACATATGAAACTGTTTAACATAAGAAACATGTCATATATATAAAAACACATAAATATGCATATACTTCCATAATAAACCTAAGCTAATCTCTACATAGCAGAACCAACATGGACCTGAGCTCGTCTTGTTATTAGTTTTCTTAGCTTGAACTCTATTTTGTTTGAAATATTTTTAATTTATACAAATTTGTTTCTTACTCTTTCTTTTGCCAAGTGTATGCTATATTTAAAACACAAATTTAATTGCGTTACTTCACATCTGGGGCAGTGAGCCATATGAAATGCATTGCATGTCGGCATTATGTCTGCTGCAAATGGCAAAATGTGTCGCTCTTAAAATAGTTTAATCATAAGTAAAACTATTTCAATTGATCTGACTTCAAAGTATATTTAACTAAAAATGCTTTAGCATAGACAAGAGCACAGCGCTGCTTTGTGCCATTTATCAAAGATTGTAAACCCTTGAAATATGTCTAGATATGCAGCTTATCATTAGCAAACAAATGTTCCATTTCTTCAACGCATGCTAGCCGCTCGCAATACACATAATATTATTTATGCTTGTCAATTTTGTAAGCATTTCTGATAAGATACGGTTTTTTTTCTTTAAGTAAAACAACAAATATACGAAGATAAATAAGAGCTTGTTTACTTGTCTTTACTCTTTGTATTGGTTTTGTGTACGGTCAGGGCAGCAGCGTCCCTTGAGATCTTCTCACTTGTGAGGGATATTATTCTAGTTAGCAATATTTCTGGAGATTGTTCAAGCTATTGCTCATGTCTAAATGTGGACATAACTTATAAGACTTGCCATGAATTATCTAACATATGTTAAGTGTATGTAAATAATTTTGAAAAATGTTAAGCTACATAAATTACTTGCCGAAATCAATTGGAATCTTAACTAATTGTCGCATAAATGAAATCTTTTTTTTTTAGCTTATTTTAAAGTTAAGAAAATATGGTCAATAGTTTTCAATATAGTTGCAATAGTTCCATATAATATAATGATGTGAATGGAAAACGTAAATATTATTTGTTATATTTGCCATTCCCTCCAAAAGGGAAATCTAGACTGAAACACAATTTGTTCTTAATATAATTATTCATATCTGGGTAATTCTCCAGAAAAGTCAATTTTTTGTCACGTTCGACACTTTGGTTTTTTGTAATTATCTTGAAAACGGATTAATTATACCCTGAGCCCACTGAAAATGGGAAATCAGGGTATAATGGTTTTGTTAAAAGTATGTAACAGGCAGAAGGAGGCGTGTCAGACCCCACAAAGTATATATATTCTTGATCAGAGTGACGAGAAAAGTTTATATAGCCATGTCCGTCTGTCCGTCCGTCCGTCCGTCCGTCCGTATGTATGAACGCGTCGATTTCCGAAGATACAAGAGCTAGAGAGTTCATTCTTTTTGTGTTAGCTTCGTATATTGCACGGGCAGTACGAGTTTGTTTCAGAAATTCGATAACTTGTATATTTGCAAAGTTATCGATAAACGAATTTATCGGGAACCAGTTATAAAATTCTAGCTAATTCATCTTTAGAGTTAGAGTCTCCAAGTCTTCAGCATATATATAGATACTAATTTAATACAATTTCGGTTTTTGTCAGATTTTGGATTCCGGTCCCCACTTCGCCCCACCACACCCAAATATGAAAAAAATGCATTTCAAATACTAGAGACATGCAGTTTGGTTTAGCATATAGATATTAATATCATAATCATAATCTGAAGATATTAATACGATTGTCCATCTAGAAACAGAATTATTAATCATCAAAGTTATCTCATCAAAATCCATGCGGCGCAGCAACAAAGGCAGAGAGAGAGAGACAGCAAGACGCTTGCAATGCTTACACACATGCATACACACATACATGCATACAAGCGTAGATCAGTGTCTATGTGTGCATGCGTGCAGAAACGAATCGAATAATTCTTGGAATATTATTCGTTCGAAGAAGGCCTCAGGGGATTTCGTAGTCGAGCAGTCTCGACTACAGCTTTCTTATTTGTTTTATTATTATTTTATAATATTATTATTTATTTTTTCAGTTATTAACATGTCACACGGTGCGGCGCCAGTTAAGAAAGTTCCCATTCACCTGCAAAGCGCTCAGAATCGTGTCTATATCAAAAATGGACAAATTGTCAATCACGACCAGACATTCAAAGCCGATGTTTATATAGAGGATGGCATTATCAAGTAATTGAAATCTATAAATTATACTCTTATAAATAGTCTAAAGTCCATATCATCGACAGATTCGTAGGACCCGCTGCGGATATAACGGTGCCAGGTGGTGTGCGCACCATCGATGCCAGCGGCAAGCTCATTATGCCAGGTGGCATAGATCCGCATACGCACATGCAGCTGCCTTTTGGCAATGCTGTAGCAGTGGATGAGTAAGTACTTGAGTTGAGTATAAATAGCAGCAAATGATATATCACAATTATTCATTCAACAAAATAGCTTTTATCATGGAACTAAAGCAGCTGTAGCCGGCGGCACAACTATGATAAGTGCGTATTCCTTGTGCATACACATATCTCTATCTATCTGAGTATTAACACATCACTTTCGCTAGTTGACTTTGTGCTGCCAAATAAAAATGAATCCATGATCGAGGCGTATGATAAATGGCGCAGCTGGGCCGATCCCAAGGTCTGCTGTGATTATGCACTGCATGTGGGCATTACCTGGTGGTCGAAGTCGGTATCCGAGGAGGTGGGCATACTGTGCAAAGAGCTGGGCATCAACTCATTCAAGACCTTCATGGCCTACAAGGGACTCTATCAGCTAAACGACTCGGATCTGCTGGATGTGTTTGAGCGCATTCGAGGCTTGAATGCCGTTGCTATGGTAAGCTTGCACGAGACTCTTTACCTTTCAGTTAGAGTTTTCTTATAGTCTATGTTTGCTTATTTAGGTGCATGCGGAGAATGGCGATATCATTGCCAAGAATGCCAAGCGACTGCTAGCCGAGGGCATCACTGGACCCGAGGGCCACGAGTTGTCGCGCCAGGAGGAGGTTGAGGCTGAGGCCGTGCATCGTGCTTGCATCTTGGCTCATCAGGTGGGAAAAACTAACATAAAAAATATATTTTTTATAGCTAAATATATTTTCAATATATTTAATTTGAATTTTAAACACTCTTCAGGTCGACTGCCCACTGTATGTGGTGCACGTTATGAGCAAATCGGCGGGCATTGAGGTAGCACGCGCTCGGCAGCGTTATCATGGGAAGTACATCTATGGCGAGACCTTGGCGGCGGCTCTCGGCACAGATGGCACCCACTATCGTTGCCAGCACTTTGGTCATGCAGCAGCTCATGTGCTGAGCCCGCCACTGCGTCCCGACAAAACCACGCCCGAATTCCTCATGAAGCTGCTGGCCAGGTGAGCTGTCAAAAGGCCATAAATCTATAACTAATAAATACTTGATTTAAAATAACATTTAATCACTCACACATTTATATTGACATACATTCATGTCAGATGATTTTGCCAAAAACTCAGCAAATCCTTTGTCATTCCTTAAGCAATGTCAACGATGATTTGCCGTTGTGAGTATGCCGTCGCATTAATAATATATTTGACTGTCATTTTATCTAAAGGCATTTGTTATGTAAAATATTAATTTAATGCTTGTCGTTTCAATATTTTACAGCAATGATCTGCAGACAACGGGCAGCGACAATTGCACATTCAACAAGAAGCAAAAGGAGCTGGGCTTGGGTGACTTTACCAAGATACCGAATGGCGTCAATGGCGTTGAGGATCGCATGTCTCTAGTGTGGGAGCGCGGCGTACATTCCGGCCTAATGGATCCATGCAAATTCGTGGCCATAACCAGCACAAACGCTGCGAAAATATTCAATATTTATCCACAAAAGGGACGAATTGGTAAGTGTATTAAAATAATATAATAATATGAATATAATAATAAAATTATGTTTATTTGATATATTCAAATAATATAAACTAGACAAGAAATTTATTAATTTTTTAAAGTAGTTTTAATTATTATTAAAACATTAGCCACGATTGAGTCTTTTAACAGTGAACAAGAACTGCTCCTGCCTCACGCAGACATGTTATGCTATTAACAGTATTAGGCACTGTTAATAGCATAACTTCCACTTCAGTTCGCCTACTGGTTCGCAACACTGTTAAAAGACTCTGGTCAACAGGTTGCTAATATGATGAATGAATAGGATAGATATAATGATGTAGATTGATGGGAAACGATTTGTATATGTTATTACTAGTTACTTATGTAAAATAAAGTCGTTTAAAATAAAGTTTAAGTTATATAAAACGAAGGTATTGGCAGTTGATCGAATTACCTTCAGCAAAACTGCCTAGAAAAAGGCTTAGAATCAGTGATTGAAAATGCTATGCTACAACGGAGTATTTTTTGTTGCTCTCGCTATTGCTCTGATTTCGAAAGGCTACGTAGCATAGAAGAGAGCACAAAAACAAAACGAATGCTCTTCTGATCTGCTCCATAGCATAGAACAACGGAGCACAGAGCAATAGCAAGAGCAAAAAATTTGCGATCCGCTATTTGTAGCACAAGCATTGAAAGCGAGATGAGAGCAGAGCAAATGAAACAAGTAAGAAGGCTCTAGTCGAGACGGCTCGACTACGAGATACCCTGAACCCAAAGAAGGTGATACTCTTCTTCTTTACGCACGTATAGGCACGCGCTCTGCTAACCGCGCAGTTGCTGCCGTGGCTTGGGGGTGGGTTGGGCTATACTTTGAACACTTATAACTCCATTTCTAGATGCATGATCTTGATGAAATTTTCAGAGTAGATTAGGAATATCTAAATGTATCTATGTGCCAAATTTTAAGTCTCTAGTATTTGAAATGGGTTTTTTGCAAATTGTGGGAGAAGGGGGCGTGGCATCCAAAATCCAAAAATTACATAATCTGCGTATTCATAATATCTATCTAAATATACAAATTTAAAGTCTAGCTAAAACGGTGTAGAAGTTATGCTCAAAAAACATAAAAAATTAAAACGAATTTTCGATTTTTTATCGATAATTTGGAAATGGGATGAGTTATCGAAAAAACAAAATAAACTCGTACTGCGTAGCTAACATATGAGTGTTCATGTGAAATTTCAGCTCTCTAGCTCTTGTAGTTTCCGAAATCTCGACGTTCATACGGACGGACGGACAGACGGACAGGGCTCAATCAACTTATTTTTTTATGCTGATCAAGAATATATATACTTTATGGGGTCTGCGACGTCTCCTTCTGCCTGTTACATACATTTTCACAAAACCATTATACCCTGAATTCCCATTTTCAATGGGTTCAGGGTATAAAAAAATGTGTGCTACTGCTACGGAGCATTTGCATTGTTTTTCTCTTTTCCTTTTCTGTTGCTCTCTCTCAGAGCAGCTCTGTATTTTGTCGCGTACCAAATATTCCCGTTATAATTGTTTGCATGCATTTCTCTAAGTTTTTTTTACAAGCGCATTAATATTAATTCTAAGTAAGAATACAACATTTTAAAAAACCCTCAGATTTGTGAATCTATATAGAACTTATGATTCGCAAGGTGATTCGCCTCAATTTATTCTACTAGTTTTAATATAGTTAACAGTGCCAAGGTTATCGAACCTCCGCTACAAACAATATATCAAATTAAATAAATAGCTTTAATTATAAATTTAATTTAAAATAAATTATTCAATCTCTAACTCTTATTATTATAAATCTCTATTTGCCAGCCAATGGCTCAGATGCTGATATAGTTATTTGGGATCCCCAAGCAACGCGCACCATATCCAAGGATACCCATCATCATGCGTGTGATTTCAATATTTTTGAGGTACATACATATATTCTGATACATACACACACACATACATACATATAGTATACTCTCAATACGCTCTCTCATCCTTAAACCTAAAGGGCATGACTGTGCATGGAGTGCCTGAGTATGTGTTGGTGCGCGGACGCATTTGTGTGGAGAACGGGGAGCTTCGTGTTGCTGAGGGCTTTGGTCGTTTCATACCCACGCCGCTGCGACCGCCTTTTGTTTACGACAGTATTGAGGGCAAGGCGGAGTTGGCACAGGTTGAGCAGGTGCCACTAAATGGCAGCGTAACTAAAAAGCTGGCTGAACTGGATGTTCATGTCGCTGAAATTGAACCACCTTCGGCCATGTTCTCTGGTAATACTACACCTAGCGCAACATCGAGTGGAGTGGGACGCGTCGATGGCAAGCGGGACATGCAGGAAACATCCTTTTCGCTAAGCGGTGCGTTGTAAATTAACTGCAACTATTAAAGAATTTGCAATCTATTTGCTCTCTTTCTTTCCCTTGCAGAGGAACTGGACAAATCGGGCGTGCGCTCGTCCATTAAAGTGCACAATCCACCGGGCGGAAAGTCCTCCGGCTTTTGGTAATGGCAATTAAAGTTGTTTGCTAAATAGGTACAGCTAAAAATTAAATAAATGTTAAGTTTTTGTCTTTGAATTGTATTAGAGATATGAAGATGCTGAAAATATATATATATGCATATATATTTGAAATTATTTGTATTATTCATTTTGAATTAAAGCAGATGCTAAAGAAAAATATTTTTAATTATTTTTAATTTTAATTTTGAGTTAAAGCACTAATATATATATTGAATGGAATAATTATTATATAAATAACATATTTATTTTTATTTAATAAATCTTTATTAACATAAAGCTCATGCAGATGCCTATTACAATACATAAATGCAATAACTTTAAGTAACTTTGTCTTAAACAGCATGGAAATGGCGCAATTATATCATGAGAGATGATGAGAGAGAGAGAGAGAGATGGAGAGTGTCTATTTGGTAAGTTAATCGATTCATAATTTCCTACCACTGCTGTAGTAGTGTTGGTGTGAGATTGAGAGCTGACCAAGAATTGTGGTGCAAGTATTGTCCCATTATTGAGTAATAATAAGTTTTTAATGAAGGTATTACTCGAGTGAGCTTGCGTATGGACTGTACGCTGCTCAGCTCTGTCTTCTCACTGTAAACACAGTCGCTGATGCTTCACAGTGAGCGTGAGATTCCTGGCTCATTCGGAGACGGAAGTTTTAATTGGCTGTGGGTGAGAAAGAGACTTGCCCAAGCTAATGCAGTTAGATTTATAATATTCCCACGAGAATGATATAAAAATATAACAAAATGTCAAAGAGCACACTCAGGGAATACTAGCTGAAAGCTTAGAGCTTCCACTCTCTTCGCTTCCATATTATTAATGTTTAAGTTCGGCTTCTAAAATCGCGCTTCATAGAAAGCTCAGTTTACCATTTCAATTAAGAGCGGAAGTTCACTCAATAATTTGAGAAGAGAATTTTGTAAATAGATTACGCTCTGCTTTTAATCGTTCATTCGTCCTCACACGCTCAGCAGCTGAAAGCTTATCTTAAACTAACAGAGCTTCCACTCTCGTCACTTCCATATTATTAATGTATAAGTTCTGCTTCTAAAACCGCGCTTCATAGAAAGCTCAGTTTACCATTTCAATTAAGAGCGAAAGGTTACCCAATATTTTGACGAGAGAATTTTGTTAATAGATTACGCTCTGCTTTTAATCGCTCATTCGTCCTCACACACTCAGCAGCTGAAAGCTTATCTTAAACCAACAGAACTTCCACTCTCTTCGCTTTTATATTATTAATGTTTAAGTTCGGCTTCTAAAATCGCGCTACATAGAAAGCTCAGTTTACCATTTCAATTAAGAGCGGAAGCTCACTCAATAATTTAAAAAGATAATTTTGTAAATAGAGTACGCTCTCTTTTTAATCGTTCATTCGTCCTCACACGCAACGGCTCAGCTTAGTATAGATCGAACTGAAGTCTGGCAGTGACTGCAGCTGGTCATGTGCCGATTCCGCCACTGCGTGCCGACAAAACTACGCCCGAGAGTCTAATGAAGCTGCTGGCCAAGTGAGTTATCGTAGGAATGAATCTGTTACTCAATAATTCATTCATTTAAACTGACATTTAATAAAGCATATTGACATACAATATCAAATCAAAATCATGCTTAATAACAACTCAGAGGGCAAGGTGACAAAAGATGAACGATTGAGGGCAGCGTAAAATTTGAAAATCCAACTGATATGCTAAAATTATGATACCTATTTGCTACTTTAGTAAACAGAAATTTGTAGAAAAGTTACCATAATTTCAATATATTTTCAAAGCCCTCATCGAAGCACTCCATGCCTCAGTAGAGATTAGCTTTTGGCTGCCGCAAGGCTGCTAGAAACATTCCATTTGCAACTCCACAACAACAAACAATGTTTAGCTTTCAAAATAAACAAGTTACAACAAAATTTCAAAGTGCACATCAAAAGGCTAGCAGCAACGCAAATCTGTCCACGAAAATGAAGCCAAAATCCACATCAACAACAACAACAACAACAACTGCAGCGGCAGCATCGGGAGCAAAAATTGGCGATGGGGCAAAGAAGAAGCTGCCAACAGCAAGTGATGCAGCGAGCAGCGTATACAAGCGTAATTCGACGTCCGTGCAGGGTATTTCGAGGATCCTGGTTAAGCCATGCCCGGACTCCACGACCTTGAGGCCGGACTCCACGACCTTGAGGCTCGCAAGCAAATCGGACAACAATGCATCATCGACCAGTGGCAGCCGCAAAATCAAGTTCAAGCATCAAGATAACATCTCGTCCAGAATGCGCATTATTGCTGGCGCATTGCCTCGCGGACCGCAATCGCAGAACAATCGCATTTACCGACCGTCGTCATCGAAGATCTTCGACTATGATCTGTCCAAGGAGGAGGCACGTTTCTTTGGCCAATACCGCACGCCCATGAAATCTGTGCCCGCCGCCGAGCTGCAATTGCTAAAGTCTGGCAACCGTTCGACCTACTTGGAGACACGCTACGCCCATGCGCCGGATACCAAGTACAACTATCCGGAGGCAACCAGCTGGCGATATGGCTGGTTCCATCAAGCAGCCAAATAGACTGTCCAAATAGGACTTGGACTAGCTATCACTCTCAGTTGATGTACTACTTTTGAATTTGTTCTTTCCATTTTTGTAATTTTATATATATGTACATCTTTTATATATTTGTTTATGCCTAGCACACGTACGCCAAAATTGAGAAGAGTGTAGCGAAATGATTTGCTAGCTGCAATTGTGTTGCAATGAGATGAGACCAAATCTTCAGCATGTACATTCCAGGACACCTAATAAAGTATTCTAATACAAACGTTGAATCTACTACAAATATTGACTTTGATTTTGAGAGAAAATAATTGTAAAATAGCCAGAAAGACCCATGACTAACTCTTGACTCTTAGCTCTTGCATCTATCTGGGAGTTAGCTTAAGTCATATATTTATTCAAAGGTAATAACAGATCTAATTTATTTCTATTAATCAGTGTTGCCAATAAAATAATATAAAATAAAATAAAATAAATAAAATAAAATAAAATAAAATAAAATAAAATAAAATAAAATAAAGTAAAATAAAATAAAATAATTAAAATAAAATAAAGTAAAAAATTAAATTTAATTTAATTTAAAAAAAATAAAATAAAACAAAATAAAATAAAATTAAATTAAATAAAATAAAATAAAGTAAAATAAAATAATAAAAAATAAAATAAAATAAAATAAAATAAAATAAATAAAATAAAATAAAGTAAAATAAAATAAAATAAAATAAAATAAAATAAAATAAATAAAATAAATAAAATAAAGTAAAATAAAATAAAATAAATAAAATAAAATAAAATAAAGTAAAAAGTAACGCTTACAAAAATAAAATAAAATAAATAAAATAAATAAAATAAATAAAATAAATAAAATAAATAAAATAAATAAAATAAATAAAATAAAATAAAATAAAATAAAATAAATAAAATAAAATAAAATAAAATAATGCAAAAAGCAACGCTTAAAAAAATTAAATAAAATAAAAGAACTAAAATAAAATAAAATAAATAAAATAGAATAATTTAAAAATTCTATATAAATTTAAAATTTCTCTTTAAAGTTTTGCATCATTTATATACAAAATGTGAACAAAAATTGTAGTTCAGATTTCACATTTACATTCTAGTTACTTCAAATAAATTAAATTTCTGATTGAAGCACAATAAGCTTGATGATTGGTTTAGAAACGTAAATAAATATATTTAAAATTAAAATAAACTCAAATAAATAAAATACACAATTTGATTCCATTTCACAGCTTCAACTTTCTAGAAATCCATTTGTGTTTTAGCTCAACTTGAACAACTTTAGTTTTAGCTTTAGCTTCAATCACTTTAAATTTGCAAGAACAATTTCTCTTGATTTGTGCGTACGCCACTATAAAATGCATTACACCACTAGATCAGCCACCACCAGCAGCAGCACCACCAGCAGCACCACCCACTCTGGTCTGGATGTCTGTCTGCGTGTTTTTTATATGCGCGCTGCGTATTGCATTTGGCGCTGCAGTGTCTCGTGGGGCATTTAAAGTGTTGCAAGTGCTGGCAGTGTTGTAAAGTTGTTCAACTTTGGCTACTTATTGTGCTGCACGCTGATTGACTCATGGAAGCGCACAAGTTTTTAATTGTTTCATGACATTTCCTGCACCGATTCGGTTTATTTGAGCGGGAGTAACAAAGAGAGTTCGAGAGAGAGAGGGAGAGAGAGGGAGTTGGCATGCCATATGGAGTGCCTTCAGTTAGTCCACTTTATTAACTTTATTTCATGAGGAACCACTTTGAATTCGCCTTGCCCTGATTCTCGCCAATTGAAGGCAGCTTTTCGAATATCATTGTTGCATTTCAAGCACTTTTAGCTGGACAAACTTTGTCCAGCAGCAACTCCAGCTCCAATGCACATTGCTCAGACACAGACAGTTGCTCGAACTAGTTTCTTCGCCTCGTCTCGTCTCGTCGTCTGGATGGGGCTGTTATTGTTGAGTATTGCTTGATTGCAAACAACAATTCTCACTTGGCCCGCAGCTCCCAATGGAGCTGAAGTTTATTATTATTTGGCTTGTTTCACATTTTTCAAGCTTCTTTCTATTTACCTTTAAACACATTTCGCTTTGCTCTTATTTGTTGCATCGTTTGAGTTTTATTTGTATTCGATATCATCGATGGCCAAACTTGGCCATCCAATGTTTACTCAGTTGGTAAAACTCTCGACTCGGTCTGGGATTTGTAAATGATTGAAACTTTTCTGAAATGTCTTCGCATCTCTGGGGAGCATTTGGCCATATAAGCGGATAAGCTGACAGCCAAATAAATTGTATGACAGGCAGACAGTCAGTATGTTGAATTGAATTAATGAATGATATATAAAAGTAGACGAGGGCAGCTTATAGATACCCCTTTGTTGCATAATCAGAAAATTATTGCAAATGAAAACCAACAAATATTATGCAGTCCATTAAAATGCGTTTTCTTTTTAGTTTTTGTAAATTGCCATGTCAAAGGGTAATCGCAGAGAATTTGAAATAGTAAATCATAATTTTTGCATTGATGCTGCCCCATTTCTAGCCATGCCATGCCAATGGCAAAGTGCATTTGCTCGAGTGAAATTGTAAGAGAATTTATGGGTCAGTGGTTTAGCTGGAAAGTTATGGACTTTTTACACATTTTGTGGTAATATTTATTAGTTTTATTGCGCAGCATATGGATGTTGTTATTGTTTCGTTTGCCTCATATTTTTCCTTCGTTTTCTAATTTTCTTTGCTTTTTTCATTCATTTTTGGCAATTGCTCAAAACTTATTCGGTTGCATCGCCCCCATCATCGCCCCCTGCTGGCCGCCCTTGCAAAATTTGGTTTTGCGGTTGGCACTAGAGCATTACAGCCAGCTGGAATGATGCATTGGGATTGGTTAAATGAAGAGAGAACTTGGTGCATATGCAGTGCAAATGTACTTAGAGCTAATAAAGCATTCGTTACTCGGAATGCGAAACATTTGCAATTGTTTGTAATTATGTTTCCTAGCCAGAAATAAATGTGGCTCTAAAGTATGATAA
The DNA here is from genome assembly GCA_035045845.1 of Drosophila buzzatii. Lineage (NCBI taxonomy): Eukaryota > Metazoa > Arthropoda > Insecta > Diptera > Drosophilidae > Drosophila > Drosophila buzzatii. Next base: position 10,335,776 of record JAWNOS010000244.1, on the reverse strand, counting down.
TTTGTATAAAATGAAGTGGCAAAAAAGTAAAGTGAGGTGAAAAAACTCTTTAATAAAAATTAAGGCATTTATCATTATAATAAATATTAAGTATACGCCATGTTTGGCAGATTCAGTAAAATATCAAATATATTTTTATTTGCTTTGCTCAACAAATTAGTTTAGTCAGTTATATAATTAAAACCCCATTGAACTGCAAAATTAATAACAGAAAAATAGCCATAGATATTTGCCTTTAGCATTGACGTTAGTTGTCAATATCAAAATCGACTTTCAAAGTTAGCTTTAATATGAATCAAGTTGCAGATATTAAACGAGTTTTTTCGAGCAGGCATATTTACTCAAGAGATCAATTAATATTAATGCGCTTGTGAAAAAACTTAGAGAAATGCATGCAAACAATTATAACGGGAATATTTGGTACGCGACAAAATACAGAGTTGCTATGGGAGCAACTAAGAGAGCAACTACGAGAGCAACTACGAGAGCAACAGAAAAGGAAAGGAAAAGTAAGAGAAAAACAATGCAAATGCTCCGTAGCAGTAGCACATATTTTTTTTTTTTTCATTTGCTCTGCTCTCATCTCGCTTTCAATGCTTGTGCTACAAATAGCGGATCGCAAATTTTTTGCTCTTGCTATTGGTCTGTGCTCCGTTGTTCTATGCTATGGAGCAGAGCAGAAGAGCATTCGTTTTGTTTTTGTGCTCTCTGCTATGCTACGTAGCCGTTCGAAAGCAGAGCAATAGCGAGAGCAGAGCAATATTTTGATTGAAATTGCTGCTATGTAGCAGCAAATGCAAACACTGGAATCAACTTCTCTTTCATATGACTGCCAAAGCAACAATCGATTAGAATTTACAACAAATATTTCTGTTTACATAAAATTTAGCAAATTTGTTGTAAACATGCTAACAAATATCCCAAACAAATTCAGCATGATCCTCATTGAGACAGATAATTTTCTTATATAAAATGAATCAAATATAAACAAAATAGAAAATATATAAGACTTTGCAATCATCTGCTCATCATTCTATAAAACCTTTCCATTATCTCTATATTTCTCACATAAAATAAACAATTGGAATTGGACCTCAGCATTCCTTAAATATTCTCCCAACAGTTAAATCCTCATAGTATGTGTGTGTGTGTGTGTAACTCGTTATTTGTTTATTACTTATTGCAAATTAACACTTTTACACTCTGTTTAACTAATTCAGCTAAGCATACATATAGTTATTATTGTTACAGAAAAGTATCACGTGGTTTTTTCGCTTCGCTTTTGCATTTAATTAAGTTTTGTGATTACACTTTATATAGTATGTTATAATTCAATGAATTCAAATCGTTTGCTGTTGTGTGGTGTGTTCTCGTTCTAAGTTAGTTTATATTAGAAATAACATGTAAATTAAGTTTTCGCTTAATGATCACAATTGCTAACATAATGTAGAGCCAAGTATTTAATGGACCAGCGCGTGAATATATAGTATATAACTAAGGCGGTAGGAAATGAAAGTAAATAGGTATTTTAAGGTAGTTCGCTGATATTTTAGTTTAACATACCCATATTCTGTATATTTGTATTTTAAAGCAATAGTTTATAATTTGGGCAACTTTTACACATACTTAATACAGCCTTGCAAAGGAGCTCCTGCCTGGGATCTAACTAAATACAGTTTTTCTATTGAATTACTATTCTATGCATCTCCTGTTTTTATATAATATATATTGAATGCAACTCGAATCAATTTGGACAAAGGGTTGACTTTCTGATCATTTTGCCCTAGGTGAATGCTCTGGGTTTTCTTCATGTATTGCTTTCGCCTTCGGCTCAGCCGGTCAGATCAATTTCTTGGGGGTGCCAGAGGTGCCATTCGCCGCTGCTTTCGGTGAGGTAGCCACTTTGGTCTGGGTCGGTGCTTGCGTGGGTATCGTTGGTGGCAGATCGATATCCTTTTGAGGCAATAGCTTCTCGATTTGCATTTCGGCTGCCTCACGCATCGCTATCTTGGGGATTGACTTATCGGAATCGCTGGCCTTCTTGCAGTTGGGTTTATTGCTGCCGGAACTGTTGCCTTTGCTCGGTGTTGTTGGTGTGTCCTTTCCCCCTTTTTTGTTGTTCTTTGGGGATTTGATTAGCAGATCGCCCAACTCCTTCGCATTATCTTTTACTACTTTAGCGGGGTCTTTCATGTCGGGCTGAAAATATAAGAAAAACTCAAGAAATTTGAGCAATGTTTGCTTTGGTTTCAAGCTACAACTCAATTACTTCTGGCTTGGGCGGTGCTGTCTTGTCGTGCTCCATTGCTCCCAGTTCGGTGGCTATGTCGCGTATCTCCTTTGCCGAATCGTGTATACCGTCGACCAGTTTGGCCATATCCTTGTCCGTTTTCTCCACCTCCAATTTAAGTTTCTCCGCTTCCTTCATGCTCTTTGCAATTGCCTTCTCGATCTTTTGCTCTGCCTCCAGTATCTGTTCCTTGTCCAGCAGAGCAATAAGCTCCTCAATTGCCTTATCGCTAAGTTTGATATTATCGCGCCCAATGGACTCCAACACCTGCAAGATGACGACAAGTTAATCACTGACTAAGCGAACTACGCCACATTACTTACCTTGCGTATGTCGTTGAAAGTAACGACACCGTCCTTGTCTGCGTCAAACTTATCTAGGACACTCTCGATGTGCTTGATGCGGGCCTCATCGCTGGTCTCCTTCAGCTTCTTGATATTCTGCATAAGATCGTCAATATGGACAATTTCCTCGTTGCGTCGCTTCTTTGCTTGCTTTGTGAGTAGCTCCGTGAATTCCTCCAGCTGTTCTTTGTCAATTTTGGTGGCCGCACTGTCGATGCTTTGCACCACTTTGGTGATCTCATTAACCGAAACAGCACCGTCCTTGTCAGCATCCAGTTTAACCAGCAAATCCTCAACAACTTTGAATCGCTCCTCGTCGGAGGCCTCCTTCATGCGTCGTATTGTAGACACCAGTTCGTCAATGTGCACCGATTGACTGGGATTGGCTGCGGATGCGGGCGTACTCTCAGGGGTGTCGACTTGCTTAATCTGTTGCTGGCGATGCTCCAAGTCCTGAAGCACAGTGTCCAGCTGCGAGATCATTTTGTTGACGCGATTGTAGAGTAGCTTGGCAGCTCGACTCTCGCGCACCGGTTCCTTAACCACCTGGCGCACCTCTCGCAATTCCTCCACATCCTCCTGATAGTCGCGCAGCTCCTCTTTAAGCTCCTTGATCGTCTCCTTCTCCACAACCAGCTGCTTGTCAGAGGAGAGCGTCTTCAATGCATCAGAAAGCAATTGCACATCTGTCGGCGAAATTGTCTTCTCATCAGATGCCTCAGCTTTCTTGTCCAATTTCTTATTAGATTCCTCCGTAAAAATAAACGGCGCTGGAGTCTCATCAGTGCTGGCCGTGCGCAGTGTTTCCTCGTGCTCTTCCTCACGCTCTTCACGAATCTTACGCTCCTCTTCCTTGATGATCTCAATCTTGGTCTTATTGTCGACCTTGCCCTCACGCTCGCCAATCGCATGACGTGTGTGGGCTGCGACAGCATCCGGCAGCACACGCATTGTCTCCTTAAGCTTATCAGTCGTGATGCTGTCATCAGAGATGAGCATTGCACGTGACAATAACAAAAGCGTAGGCGGTACCTAGAAACAAACTCATCAATTGTCAATATATAATACATTCATTCTGTACTGATGCCCTTACTTGTTCATTTAGTGATAAGTCAATCCATTCCTTGAGTTGGAATCGCAGGCGCTCGGCTGTAAGACCATAGGCACGCATGCCACGCGACTTGCATGCCTGCTGCAGTTCGAACAGATCGAGCGAGTCGACGCCTTCGCGCGATATTACCCGATCATCGGTAGCCAAAGAGCGAAGCTTGAGACGCAGCTGAAAGCGCAGCAAGGTCGTGGTGCCAATCGTGTTCAGCTCCAATACACGGCAGAGCGCAGATAGCTGCTCTCGGCTGAGTGAATCCAATGTGATCTCGTCGTCGAATCGCTTGGCAAACTTGATGATCTCATCGTTGCTCACTTGCTCTGTGGGATTGCGAATCTTTCGGAAGAATGTCTCGAACTGTTTGGCTTCCTCGCTGCTGTGCTCCTTGTGCTGGACAGGCATTTGGCCGAGAGTTTTTTGCAAGAATTTAGCAACCTCCAGGCGGACGGTCAGTGACTGCCTTAAACGCTCCTGGCGATCCTTGGCCGTTTGAAATGTGGATGGCAGCATGCCCGGAAAGAATTTTATAAATACCGGCAAGAGCAGCTCCATAAACGGCACCACAATGAACACTGAGAATGGAATCAATCGGAATAGATCCGATGTTGTGCGTTGCAGCTGTTTGTTTTCACGGCGCGTCAGCGTCTTGCCGTTGAGCACCTTCCACACCAGCTTCGAGCTAATGGCGGTATCAATGAATAATAGCCGAAAGCCATGATAATAGTGCACCAGCTCATCCCAAATACGCTGTGTGAGCGGCTTTTTTGGTTTGGCCACGGCCTTCGGCGTGGCCTCTGTTAGTTCGCTACCCGTCTTTGTACCAGACGCGTTCGCCCTTGCTGTTGAGCTCGGGTCTACAGCGGTGCCGTCGAGCATCGTGGAGGTCACCGGGGTTGCCGAGCCAGTTGCTTTAGTAGCCTGACCATTGGCCACCTCCTTCATGATCTCCTCGACCTTCTCCTTCTGCTGATTCTTCAGTTTCTTTACAGTGGCATCAATCTTGGAGCTCGATTCAAACAGCGAGCCACCGATGTGAATATGCCTTAAACCATAGCTACAGAAATGATCTGATTGATAATAATAACGCGGGCCGATTGTCATTGAGTAGCCAGCAAAGGTTCTTCTCTGCCGGACGTTCCATGACTGTAAAGAAGCTGAGTCTTCCGCTTTGTGCTGGACTTTTCTCGTCGTACAATACGCATTGTGGCTCGTTCTGAGATCTGTCGAGATTGAGAAAATTTGACAAGTGTTAGTACAGCAAATTACTGCTTATAAATATATTATATATGTATGTACATGAGAGAAATGTAGTAAATCGCACGATAGTCGTATTTATATACACATCATTGGCTTTGCCAAGGTAATGCGAAGAGCGAGAAAACCCATTTCATGTAGATGCTCAATTTAATAAGCAAGAAATGAAAAATAAATAAAATTTAAGCCTTTGTATGGCTTCGGCCATAAACTTGACAAGCGATAATCGAAAAGTTTGTTCCACTTGACTACAAACTTAGATTAGATGACAAATCAAACAAAACAATAAGAGAGACTAAAGGAGAGGGAGATAGATATAGACAATAAAAACAACAAAATTAACACCTGTTGCGGCAGAGAATACGCAGAAAAAAATACTTACATAAGGTGAAAACTAAACCTAACGACACTTACTATGATTTCTTAGAAAACATTTTAATACACTTTCATTTTTGCATTTATTTTTATACATATATTTGGCAAGTCGTCAGAACAATGCATCAGATGCGAATTCAAGGGAAAACATGCTGCGTATGCGTGAACAAAGAGAGAAAGGAAAAAAATACGAAAGCAAAATGCATTCAACCTTCGGCCAATGGCCGAGCGAATTGTGTGGGTGCAATTGACCCGTTTATGTGTGTGTGAGTTAGCTGTACTCTATTTCTATACAGGGTGCCGTATTTGTGCGTCAGCAGCAGTGGCAGGCGTCATTTTGTCTGCTTGTATACCTGTGCGCTTGGCACCTGTCCCTTTTGCTTTGTACACACATACTCGTGTATGTACATATTGTTATTTTGTGTATAAATTGAGAGATGAGCAAATGCTGTACACAAATTTCTTTTGCAAGCTATGAAAAATGTTCATTTATTTAGTATAGGTAAATCTTGCATAAATATTTCGCTCACTAAACACGAAAAGTTCTTTTCCTTAATTGTTCTTTAAACCTTATCTGCCTATAATTATATTAGCCAGCCGGTTTAGATGTTTACTTATTTGGTCATTTTAGTTCGTTGAGTAGAAGATAAGAGGTTTCAAGTGACGCGTTTCAGTGAAATAAGAATACAAATAATGGAAAATTATATAAAACACGATAACCACACGTATGGCCAATTGGCACATATGCCGGCAAATATAATTATATATACTGAAGGTACATAAATAATGGCACTTATCATTGCAAGTAAAAAGATAATTTAAAATCAATCAAATTTTACGTTATCCAGAAAATTTCCCTTAAACTTCTACAAAAATACCAAAACAAGCGCAACAGGGAAATTTTATTGTGCACGCAAACATTGAATCAGCTGTGTACGAATATGCAGTCATAACAAAAACAACGACAAAAGGCACGCGCACAAAACACACACACATACACACCCCAATACCTGAACTCACGTACACATACACACACACGTACCGCTAAAATATGGGTAAAATCAATGGAAAGTTTTATTCCATTGCGTGGCTAGCAAACTTACAGCGCTTATAGAAATTATGCATCGCATAATGCGACTTCAGTTGCGTGGATCCTTTGGGCAGCAGTAGCACATTCATTGTGTTAGCCTAATAGTGTAATTGCTGGGTGGGGGCGATGTTTGGGGCTATCGGCTGCCAGTCCAATTCCAAAGTTCTTCAATGTATGTAATTTTGAATTTTCGAATCACTGTCTACTCTGTATGTATCTTTGTATTTGTTATTGTTGTTTAGTTGCGCATGAGAAATACTTTGGTTTCTCACTTTACGCCTAAAAGTATAAGGAAAAGAGTACAATAAGATTTGTAAATAATCATGCCGAAAATTAAATGCACGCTTTATTAATGTCAAACATAAAATAAATAAATGTAACTGTCAACGCTCACTCGCTCTTTTTTTTTAATTCGAACAGCGCAATTCAAATTTCTCTCATACAAACGCGATATACGCTCGCGCACACAATCACACTCACACCCATCCATCCACACACACATTCACGCAATTTGCGATATCAGGCGATGTTTCATTGTGTTTGTTGCTGTCTTCTGCCATTCGCACGATTCCAAATATTACACAACTACAGCAACAAAGTTTAAGTTATTATTCTGAGCCAATTTCACATTGCCGACACCCTGTTTGATCATGATGTTCGGCAATTACCATTTAACTCCAATACACGTTTTTTGTCGCGATTTTCAACTCGCCCTATATACTTTTTTTTTAGTTTGTTTTTGTAATGTCGTCAGTCGTATTCTTATGAATATGTTTATATCGCTTGCGGTTCGTTTGGTCTTACTTCCACGCTTTTTTATTTTACTTTGCTTTGGTTGCACAAGTGTGACCACATTACCGCAATGCAGCAATACCCACATCGCTGTGTTTAATTTTAATGTTGGTTGCGCAAATCACATTCTTGCGATAACATCATTGTTGATTTATCGAAAAAGTAATCGTATGGTAAGGCGGATCTTTTAAATTGCAGAAAAGAGAAAAAGAACAGGGGCTATATTTTAGAGACATGGACATTGTTTGTAAATAAATATATGCTACAATTTCTTACTTTCAATTGCTGATTGAATTTAGCTCTGTTGGCATTTATAAAAACATTTACCAATCGATTCCTTAATTTAACTTTTAATGTCACCAATGGTCAAACATGTTTGTTTACCTATTGGAAGTATAAAGTAAAAACTAGCTATGCACAATGCATTCATTAATTACTGCGATACAAATCTGTAATTACATTTAATTAGGCTGCCCGTTTCAGTAAATCCTGTTCGGATTTCTAATAAAAGGACTAATTGGTGGCGATTTTGACCAGTTGAACTCTACGTTAACGTTCGCAAAGGTTATTTTAATGGGGCATACAGTTGTAATTTATTTGGCCATTTTCGCCTGCTTAGCCAGGGCACAAATGCAATTACCCAGCAGAGTGTTGGACAAAATAAGAGTCGAGGTTGCGTTTGAGACTATTCTCTTATTGAATGAAAATTCTACGGATTGTGCGATAGATAAGAAATATAATTCAGCCACGCCTTTTATCTATCTTAATATCAATCGAAAATATCTACTCCAAAATCTATTCAATACACAATTTGTAGCGCTAGTTTGTTTGGAAACTCTGAATGATTTCGTCTTGAATTCGCTCTATGAAAATCTGCAGACCCTACGTGATACTCCAGCCATATTTATGATTACAAATGAAGTGGATGTGGAGGCTTTGTTTAGGAAGTGTCTGGAGAACAAGATGCTCAATGTACTGGCCATAGATAATTGGAATCTCGAAGAAATCTACAGTTACAAAGCCTTTCCTGAATTCAAGCTGATTCGGCGAGAAATTGATCAGATCGAACGCTACTTCGAGCCGCAACTGAAGGATATGGGTGGCTATCCCATTACCACCATATCAGATAACATATTCCCGCGCAGCGTTATATACAAGGATCGCAATGGATCTTATCAACTAACCGGCTATCTGAAGCCTTTTGTTGAAAACTTCGTCAAGTCTCTGAATGCAACTCTCAAGGTTTACTGGGACCATAAGCCAGAGGAAAATGAAATCGTTAACCTTAATTTACTCTCTGATCTGATGAATGCTGGCAAAGTGGATATACCCTCAGCCATTGCGAATCCTGGCTTTTCGCCCAGCTTTGGAAATTATAGCCACACAATGGAACTATCCAAGTGGCAGATAATGCTGCCCGTCGAATCCCAGATAAGTCGCGCCTTGATCGTCATTGGCGGCGGATCGAAACTGCTCAATTTGAGTGTCTTCCTTGTGATGCTCCTCTACGCCCTGATCATTCACAATATATGCCGCTTCGAGCAGGGCTTGGCGCCCAGCTTAGCGTGCCTGTGGATCATCTTCGATCCCGTGCTGAGGGCCATGCTCTTCCAAACGTTTCCGATGCCGCGCTTCTCCAGCCTGCGTCTCAGGTGGACATTGGCGGTGCTGCTCGTGGGCAGCTTCATATTTTACAACATTTACATAACGAATCTGGAGACGCTCTTGGTGCATCCGCCGCTCGACTCGCCGATACGCAGCTACGAAGATATGCGCAGAGCGGGACTTAAGCTCATGGTAAGTGACACGGAGAAGGGAGCGCTTATCCTCGCGCTCGGCAAACGTAGATATAACGCCAACAGGGATATTTATGAGATGGTCAGCACCTCGGTGTTTCAGCAGATGCGAAGCCAGCCGAATACCTCGTATGCCTATCCCATTACCCAAACGCTCTGGCCCCACATCAAGATGAAGTTCGCCCGCCAGCAGCAGGCCGCCTTTCGCCTCTCCCAAGAGATGACCCTGATTCCATTCGTGCACTTCGCTATGCGCCTGCCCACGAACTCCATCTACAAAGAGGCCATCAATCGATATATTTTGCATATCCATGCCAGCGGCCTATACACCCATTGGCGCATTCAGTCCTTCTACGAACTGCTTGCGCTTGGTAAAACTGAGCGACTGCCGTACAAGGACAGCTCGTGCGACATGCACTTGCTCTGGGACGATCTCTACTTTCACTGGCTGCTCTATATTGTAAATGTTAATATCTCTGTGCTAGCATTTGTCGCCGAGATCATAGTATGCTCTCTAGGCCGATGGAGAGCGGCTTGAGAAGTTATGGAAGAATTTGTCTAGAAGGAAAGTTGTAAAAGGAATACTTTAAAGGAAGCCTAAGAAAATATTTATAATAAATGAATTTCATGTTTCATGGGCACTTAATAAAGTTTTAATGGGAATGCCTTAACTATGATTAAATTTCTTCATTAGTTTCCGTTCACAGATTTCAATGAATTTCATATCTCAAATCTGCTTGACGCATAAACCATATTTGGGAGCTCGATTTGATTGGGTGTTTAGCCCCTAATGCGCATCCGCTGCTCTTGCAGTTTCATTATTCTTTGTTGTCTACTGATATGGTCATTGTTTTGCAGCCTCAGTAGGTGCATATTTTTAGACTTAGCTAGTCCCGATGGCAACGTCGCATTGATAAGCTGGCTGACCCTCAGGTGATGTCGTAAAAGAATAAAGAAAAGAGAGAGAGAGAGAGCTCTGCGATGCAATCGGGCAGGTGTTAGTTACTAGGCGCTGTAATAGCCGGAATCAGTTACACAAGTTGTCAGGCGAGCCTCCTAAGCTGTGATCGCATGAGCACTATCAGGCAGCCTGACTGCTAGTCAATCAGCTCCAGGTGCAATGGAGGTGCTTATCGCATATGCCAAGTGCAGCATACAGTGAGGTTGAACGGATCTCTGATAATGTCAAGGCAATATCAGCTGCCGGACGTTGGCCCCCATCCGACTGGGTATAAATGGAGGCTGCAGTGCCAGTGCATTGGTATGTTTACGATGAAGTCGATCACGGCGGTAATTGTATTGACGCTAACGCTCCTGGCACTCGGCGGCCACGGCAAGCATGTGGAGTCCAAGGTGGCCGACAAGGATTTCCTGCTGAAGCAGCAGTTCGTCTTCGAGATATTGCAGCATGTGTATCAGGATGATGTCTTCGTCACAAAGTACGACAGCAGCTTCTATGAGTACAAGCCCTGGGAGCATGTCAGCGACTATCACCACCCGGAGAAGATGCAGCATTTCTTCGAGCTCTGGCAGCATCATCCATTCGGCGATGATCAGATGTGGACCGTTATGTACGACCTGCACGAGGAATATGCCATTGGTCTAGTGCGTCTCTTCTACTACGCCAAGAACTGGGAGACCTTCCAGCACGTCGTCTTCTGGGCGCGCCAGCATGTCAACAAGCAGATGTTCGTCTATGCCTTCACCATTGCCAGCCTGTTCCGCGACGACATGCAGGGCATTGTCTTCCCGGCCCAATACGAGATCCACCCATGGAGCTTCTTCGACAGCGAGACCCTCGAGATGGCCGAGCACTACAAGATGCACGGCTTCCATCACGTCAAGCAGCTGAACAACGTCTACAATGTGGTGCTCAAGTCGAACTACACGAACGTCTACGGCGACATGAACTACGAGCACGGCCTGGCCTACTACCTGGAGGACATTGGCTTCAACAGCTTCTACTACTACTTCAACCTGGACTATCCCTACTGGACCAAGGGCGACGATGTGCACGTCCTCAACAAGGACCGTCGCGGCGAGCTGTACCTCTATGTGCACTGGCAGCTCCTGGCTCGCTACTACATGGAGCGCCTGTCCAACGACATGGGCGAGGTGCCCACCTTCAACATGTACGAGCCCGTGCACGCTGGCTTCTACAGCGGACTGCGTGATTACAATGGCGTGCCCTATCCCAGCCGGCCCAACTACTACAACTTCTACACGCCCGAGAACCTGGAGTATGTGAAGAACGTGGAGCTGTACACGCAGCGCATCATGGACTGGATTCACAAGAACGACAAATACGACATCGAGGTCGTCAACATGCTGGGCAACATGCTGCAGGGCAATGTGGACAGCATTGACAAGCAGTTCTACGGCAGCCTGGACAAGTGGTTCCGTTACATTGTGAACGAGGGGCATCCGCATGGGCAGTACCACGAGACCTATCCCGGCACCTTCATGCACTACGACACCTCGCTGCGCGACCCGCTCTTCTACGAGGTGTACAAGAACCTGCTGAGCCACTACTGGCACATGATGGACACCTTCCCCGAGTACACCAAGGTCGACTATGGCTTCGAGGGCGTTAAGATCGACGATGTGCATATGCCCGAGAGCTTGACCACCTACTTCGAGTACTTCGATGCCGACATCAGCAATGCCGTCAACGTTGAGCACTCCGCCGTGCCCAGCGGCGATGTCCAGCATAGCGTTGGCCGCAACTCCTTCTACAATGGCAGCAGCTTCGTGATCAAGGCCCGCCAGTACCGGCTCAACCACAAGCCCTTCGAGTTCACCTTGGACGTGACCTCGGACAAGGCGCAGGCGGCCATTGTCAAGGTATTCATTGGACCCAAGTACGACGAGTTCGGCCATGTCATCCCATTGGAGCACAACTATCAGAACTTCTTCGAGCTGGAGCACTTCAAGGTGCTGCTCGATGCCGGCGTCAATCACATCAAGCGCGCTAGCGGCGACTTCAGCTTCTGGGTCAACGATCGCACCACCTACTTCGAGCTCTACCAGAAGCTGATGGATGCCACCAACAGCGACTACAAATTCAAGCTGGATCAATCCGAGTCCCACTGTGGCGTACCCAATCGCATGATGCTGCCCAAGGGCAAGAAGGGCGGCCAGGTCTATCAGTTCTTCTACATGGTCTATCCCTACCACGAGCCCGCCGTGGCCCAATTCACTGGCTACGATCCCGTCATCAGCTGCGGCATTGGCCATGGCTCGCGCTACGTGGACGCTCTGCCCTTCGGCTTCCCCTTCAATCGGCCCATCAAGCACGACTACTACTTCGTGGTGGACAACTTCAAGTTCTTCGACGTGAAGATCTTCCATCGCGACGAGCACACCAATGTGGCCTAAGGCTCAACGAACTCAGACTCTGATCCAACACCTCCAATATACTTGTAACTCCCAGCACTAGCTTCACTCACACTTGCCACCACAGATCACTTAACGACTATAATAATGTTGCCTTACTTTTACCGCTAATCAATAAACAATAAACGAATTAAGCGAACACAATTTGATGACTTTTAATTAGAATTATTCGTGATCCTTGGGATCTCTTCTCCCTCAGACCTGCTCAGCGCCTGCTGCACTCTCTTTACCAGAATTTCCACAGCCAACACTATCGTAGCGAGCAGCAAGAGTGCTCCGTACGCAATCCAAATCCATTGCAGATCCTCCAGGCGTAGCGCCTCCTTCAGGCGCTGTGGCTCGCGCTGAATGGGATCGCTGAAGGAGAGCAAGCCCGCCGCAGCCATATCATAGAAATGCAGATCGACCCAGTGCTGAAAGATGCCAAAGTCACGCACATCCATTATCAAACTGGTCAGCGGCTCCAGGAACCAGGTGTTGGCGGGCAGCTGAAAGACCATGTAGGTGAGTGTCCTGACGCAGGCGCTCAAGGAGTAGAGGAAAACTTCACGCGGAAAATACTTTTGCTGCTCGCTCAGCAGCGTCCACTTGAGCCGCGAGGCCAAGTAAACGTGACTCATGTTCATGTTGTCCCTGTGGCTATTGTACTCGCTGCTATTCATGGCCAGCACACGCAGCTTCATTGCGCCCAGATCGTAGTCACCTTCCAAGGATCCCGCATCGATGACCAGCGGCAGCTGTGCGCGTTGAATGTCGGCAAAGCTGCGAGGCTGAAAGAACTTGGGCGGATGGGTTAACAGCGTGCCGAGCGCTGCCTCATGAATCGAGCTCAAGTTGAGTCCCAGCACAGCCAGCATCAAGTAGATCCATCTGGCATAGATGCTGCTGTGCGGCGAGCGGCCGAACGACTGGCCGAGCAGTCCACGCAGCGCCACATCGTTCAGCAGAAAATCCACCAAGCGGGCGGTCTGCCCCATCAGCCACCAATGCAGGCTGAGCAAGAGGCCAAAGCTATAGACGATAGCCAGCCCGATGAGTATATGCTGGGCATTGGCCAGGATGAGGTAGATGTCCTTGATGGGCAGCTGCTGTGCCAGCGGGATCATCATGCAAATGTGGCTCAGCTCGAAGGGAAAGCTGCTGAGTGGCAGCTGCTCGGGCTGCATGAGCTGCACCACCGTAGCCGCCACATCCACTTGGAACTGCTCGATCAGCGACTGCAGCTCATTGGAATGCATAACCGCGCCTGGTTTGATCTCTATGGGAAACTGGATGGTGGCATTCAGCTTCCAGGCCAGAGTGCGCACAAAACGACCCACCGAGCCGGCCAGCACTTGCCGGCCAGTGCGCCAGTCCGTGTAGACGATGGTGCGCGGATGCTTCTGGTCGGGCACCACGATCAGCGGCTGGCCATGCATGTTCCTCAGCTGGCTCACAAAGAACGGGCGCTGCTCCAGCGAACGCTCCTGCAGCTCAAAGCGCGGATACGGACGATAGCGATAGTAGACTCGATCTGCGCTCTCCGCCAGCAAGGCAACCACATTCAATATTTTCTGCCTATAGCATTCCCTAAGCAGGGCATTGAGCAGCTGGTTGGCTGAGCTGTTGACTGCGTGAGCTGAAGGAGCTATGTAAAAGATACTCTGTGGTCCGCGTATGCTACTCAGTAACGCCGGCAGCGGCTCATAATCCTCGCCTGGCAGACAGACCAGCTGCATCGGCCTCGAGAAGTCTTTACTGGCTGGCGTGCCACTGTGCAACGATTGCAGCACGAGCGGCAGCTGCGGTGCCACAATGAGCTCCTGCAGCCAACTCTCTGGACAGTAGTCGTAGCGTATCAGCAGCATTGAAGACTTCGACTCCGAGAGCAATCGCCCCAGCAGGTCTCTACTTGAGCAGCCCAACGCTAAGCAAGTAAGCAATACTATATACGAGTATACTCGAGGCATGTTCAAGACTGTTGTATTAGCTAGCCAATGGCTTATGGGCATATTTATAGGCTAGACTAGTTTGCTGCGTCATTGACCAATGGGAGTTAGCTGCCGAAATAGTTACGCCCTCGGAATTCGCATAGAGCTGGAATGGAGGAACAAGCATTGTTAATATTGTATAGCTCGTAAGAGGTAGGCTTACGTTTCCTTATATAATGACTAGAGGAAATCTTGTGGCTGATATAATAATTAAATAGTGTAAGCCAAGACTTGCTATAAATATATCCATTTAATATATGAAATTAAATACTTGAGTGTAAATATATTCCAAAGCTAATTTAGTTCATCTTTGTGAGAATATCTTTAATTTACAAATTTACTTTAATATTAAAATTTAAGTTAATTTAATCAACTATTTAACTATCAAAATACAGTAGAAACCAGTTGAAAGTGTTTGTCCGCTTATTTAGAGAACAATTCCACGTCTCGCTTGTTGCCCAGGCAAACTTATATGAAAGGTTGGCCCTTTTATATCTTATACGAATAATAATTTTTCACAATTTAAGCGGCTATTACGACCTGCCGAAAAAAATACAGCGTTAAAATGACAAAACATTAAAGCAATAAATGACACTGATGGAAATATATATACTTAAGTATTTTATATACATACATACATATGTATTTGTTAGTGGTCAGCACCCTTGCTTGTCTGCATCGCAGGGACAGGAATGCTTTTTGAGTGAGAGAGAAAGAGAGAGGAAAGATAGAAAGAGACAAAGTGGAATGCCGAAGCCACACAAATGTTTGCAGCGCGCGTATTCCATAGGGAATTTATTAATTTTGATTAAACAAATGAATTTGTATTATTTTAAAACCTATGGCAACCATAGAAGAACAAAAAAAAAGTTGTTTTTGTACGTTTTGCTTAAAGCGTCCTCCTCAGTCCCTTGAGTGTCGTTATAAGCGGATTCTACTGTATTACAAAATAATCTAATTTACTTAAATTTATAAATTTTCATGTGCACAGAAATTTAGCATTAATACTAAAATTTAAATGCATGCTCTATAGTAATTGTAACAAATTAATTTGCTTTTAATTTTCATGAATTTAAGTTGAGCAACACCTAAGAGCAACACTTAAATATTTGTAAATAAATACAGTCGAGTCTCGATAATTCGTAATGGCAAGGGAACAGAATTTTATACGAATTACAGAGGTTTTCGATTTATCGGGGCTTAAAAAATCAAAATACGATTGAAGTGGCTTTTATATTTCACTTCGTTTCAATAATTTTAACTTATGAAAAAATTAAATACACATCCAATTCAATATTATTTATTGTTTTAGTGCTATTTACCCATCCATTTGCCTATTCATGTTCAATCTACCTTTCTGGCTATTTTCTAGCCGTTTTTCGCTCTTTTTGCGGTTACCTTTCTACCTTCTTTTTAACCTTTCTATCCAACTTTCTAATCATTTTTCTGTCTCATAATCACGATTCTGTTCATTGGTTGATGGCCAGTCTTATTTATCCATCCATATGCCCACTAATGTTTTATCTGCCTTTCTGGCTCTTTTCTAGCCATTTTAACCGTTGTTAGCGCTTTCTATCCCAATCCCAAAGCTTTGGAAACGAAGTTGCGAATTATAAGAGACAAGATCATCGCCCAATAGGCAGAAAAACTACGAATTAACGAGGGGCCAAAATGTATGGGATTTTTACGAATTAACGAAGTTCTTTCGAGGGACCAGCAGTTTCTTATGAAGGTTTATGAGGTTTTCCTTTTAGCGGGGTATGAATTATCGAGACTCGACTGTATATTCTTTAGTAATCTAAGTTATTTTGTATTCAATCATTTATATTTAACAAATTAATTTAAAAAGAATTAATGTTATATTTTATATTCATTTTCTCTTTAATATTATATAACAAATTAATTTAAAAAGAATTAATGTTATATTTTTTTTTATATTAATTTTCTCTTTATATTTTTTTGTATTCAATCATTTTTATTTAACAAATTTATTTAAAAAGCATAAATGTTATTTTTTATTTTATATGAATTTTCTCTTTTTATTCAAAATAATTTTATTAAATTTTCGTAATCTACTTCATTTTCCATGCTACATTTTTTTCCATAATTAAAAATAATTTCTTTTAATATTAATATGTTCATTAAAAGAGATTTCAATAAAATTACTCTGTTTTAAATACATTTATTAAATATTCGTAAACTACTTCATTTCCTATAAACCTTATTTTTCCCTAATTCCCATTCAGTTATAAATGTTCCCTTATTAAAAATACATTCATTTAATATTCATATCTCAAAATATGTACTCTTTATTAGTTGCTTAGTTACAAATCCATTTGAATGTTTCGCTTTTGTGTTAGTTTTTTTTCCATTTGTTTTTTAAGTATATGTATAATCGCAATTAATTACAATTATTTGTCCGTTTCGCAAATAAATATTACAATTGGGTATTAAAATAAATATATGTATATATTGGTTTTGCTTATGCCTTAACTCTAGTTCATCGCGAATCAGTATATGAATGTGTGTGTATATATAATTTCTCTAGGTACTTAAGTCATGTGAGAATGGTAAACCAAATTGCAAAATAATCGATTTAATAATTTTGTGCATTGGCTAAATAAATAGAGAGCGTATTGCACTTGCATAGAGATTGACAAGGAGATTTCAAGTTATGCACAGATTCGAAATTCAAAACGAAGTACATCATGGAGATCGCTTATGTGACTAAAATACAATCAGCTTACAGATAAGTGTTAATCAATTTGCACTAACGGAATGACCAATATAAATATATATGTATATGTATATGTGTATAAAGATTTGTTGAAAATTAAACTACTAACAAAGGTTAGACCGAATAGTTAGAGACTGATTACAATTAATATATATAACAAAATAAATACAATAAACAATTTAAATAAGGGAAAATGAGGAGATATATAGATACAACATTTAAATAACATTGCTCAGATTCGAGCCGGAGTTATAGTTATTCTTGTGCGGCGTCGTGGTGGGCGTAACACTAGTTGCCACGCCCTCCAGCAGCTGCAGCAGCCTCTGTCGTGTGCGCTTATCGCTAACACAAATGCATTGTATCAGATTTGTCAATTGCTTAGCTGAATACTCATCGCTCAGTCGCTGCTGTTCGATCCACTGCTCGAACTGCTCAGGCGAAAAATAATAAGACTTGATAAACACATCCACGTAAGCACGATGTTGCGGATATTTCTGGTTCGAGATTAGCTCAAGAAACGACATAAAATTGGCAAAATCCAATTGCATGAGCGCTCGGCCACCAGCTGAACATTTCTTAACATTTGAGAAGCTACGAAAGAAAAGGACAATAGATAATCAGAGTTGATATAATATGAAATAATTGATTAGACTACTTACCCCTCCACTAGCAAATGGGTGGCCACATGTGCCATTGCATTCCAAACATATTTGCTGGGTATGCTCACCTCCTTGGATATCTCCTCCAGGCACATGGCAAAGCTCTGTATATTCTATAATGAAGAATGCATTATTTATTGAGATGCAAGTTGATGTTGCTATGCATTTGCACTTACGCGATTTAGGACGTCACTGTAGCTGCTGTGCTGATGCGTCACATGATTCACATCCCACTTGACCTTGGCCATTTGTGCTAGAATCGCCGATAGATCAATGACGCGCGATGCGACGCATGTGTAAACTGGTTTGGCCAGATCAGCAATAAAGTCGCCATATTCGAGATAGTTGATTAGCGCTGGTCGCTCGGCGGCCGGTAATAAATGATTCAAATAATGCTGCAGCACATTAAACTGTTGAAACATGCTGCGCCCCGCCTCGATAGCCACAATGCGCTGTGGCAGGCCGTAGAGCGTGTCTGGATTTGCCAATTCGTTGTTGATCTGCAAAATGAATTGAATTATGATAATTAACTATAGTGATTAATTGCATTTGATTTCTCACCAGAGAGGAAAAGTTCAGGGGCCAAACTTTAATCTGTGGGAGCACATTCGTTTCCACAGCACGCAGACGCTGCTCCAGACGCGGCGTATAGAGATTATCTGTGGCCACCAGCTGCCGCCAATATGAAATCAATTAAAAACATGTTCTACGCAGGCAGAGCTTTACATACCGCATCCTTGCCAAAGATCTCATGCACAGCATAGGCATAAAAGTCGAGCAGCTCCAGCATGCACGATACTATCTTGGGTGATATGCAGTGCAGCAGCTTGCACATCTGCAAATAGCGTCCAATGCAGCGTAGCACATTCAAAGCGGTGTTGTTCACAAGAAGTTGACTGAGAAAGAAAAAGGGGTTTCATATATTTTATATGCCAAAGAGGCTAACATTCGCTGGTTACTTACTTATTGGCATCTTCGGCAAACTCTTTGCTCTGCAGACTCTTTTGTTCGTCGTCACTTTCCTCGCTAAAGTAGCAGGAGGCCTCGTCCACAATGCCCGACAGTATGTCCTCCTCCAGCATGGCAGCATCGAGGCCGCCATCGAAGGGAGAACTCTTCTCCGAGAAGCGCAAAAAGTAGCCATAGGAACCATAAATTGAGCTGCCGCCACCATCCTGGGAGTGCACCGAAACCAGCTCGTCGCAGTTGTTGTTGCTAATAGGCGAGTTGTTATTCGAGGCCAGCAGCGCAGTCGTTGGCGATTTATGGCGACGCAGTGTGTGTCGCACGGACCGGAATTCCTGCATAATATAAAATAATATTAATATTATCAAATACTTTGTCATTGAATATCAATTTACCGGCAGTTGCAGTATGTGCGAAAATGAATCCAACGGCGTCCAGGATTCGTTGTCTATAAACAAACAGATCTCCTCAATGCAACATGTGTGATAGCGCCGGAAGAACTCCTCGCTCTGCTGTTGCATCGTCACAATCAGCTTCTCAGACTGCTCGCTGCAAAATTCCACGCCCACCTTCTTCAGACGCTGCACAATGGATAATACCTGTATGAATTGATCATACTTGAGCGTCGTCAGCTTAGCGCTCTGCAGAAATAGACAGACTTTGTTCAATATATCGTTCCATATACGCGACTGACCCTTCTTCAATTTTTGTTGTATATAAAGATCGGGTGATTCGCCATCGCTCTCCTCCTGCTGTGGGTATAGCTTGTAGTTGTTGTGCCACATGACCACCTGATAGTAGGAGGCCAGTATGGTCCAAAAAGTCTTGCACAAGCTAATCAAACAGGGTATAAGCTTATCGCCACTAAGTTGTTCGCAAAGCTGCTCGTACAGCAGCTTCGGCTGGTCCTCTGCATTGGGCTCGCTGTAGCCACGCACCACTGCATTCACTGTGGTGTGCACTGCGGAAATGTAGTTGATATGCAGCTGGTCCATGGCAATCAGCGACTTATTGGCCAGCTTGTACGCCTCCTGCAATTTGGCATATTTGCGTATATCGAAATTCAGCACCATTTCGTTGAGCACGGTGTCCAGCTGATACTCCATCAAGAGCATTGTCTCCTGCAACTTCTTGTGCAGCGATTGGACGCAATTGTATTGCATGAAACCAGCCGCAGAGCTTTGGCATTGCAACAACAGCTCAATGGCTGCCGAATAGTTGTGGTCTGACAACAGCTTCTGCAGCTCCTCATCCGTTGTGCGCTGCAAGGGTATGCATTATAAAACGAATCAATCAATCACCACGTTCTCTACTTACCAACTTCTTTATGGCTATCAGCGTATCTAGCACTTCTTTGAGCACCTCACGCTTCCGATAGCTGGCCAGGATTTCCAAGCTGGTCGTTGTTAAATTTGTGCGTGCGTAACTTAAGTAAGATCGTGCTTTCTGGCATGTCCACAGCGACTCCTCCAGCTTCTTTTGCGTCTCATTGATGGCCTGAAACTCGCTGCTGCACGCATTGCGCTGTTCCAATATGTTCTGCAGTACCTGCTTGGTCAGCACCTTTTGCTGAGTGCGCAGTTGTGCAATAGTCGACTCAATAAGCTGGTTATCAATGCCAGCGCCAAGCACTTTCTATAAAATGACTCACAATTAAAGTTTAATGTATTCATAGCTATGACAGTGCTTACCTTAAGTTCGTATAGCTCTGGATTGCTATCGGCGCTGTAGTAGCACTCTTCGATACTCTCCAGAATTTCTTGATCCGATTTTTGTACTCCATCTGTAGCATCTGTTTCCGTGTTTTCTGCTGCTACTGCTGCTGTTGTTGTTTTTGTTGTGGTGGACAAAGCATCCGTTGTTACGGTCTGTATGAAATAATCGGAAAAGCCCATTGCTGGAATTTTCATTTGTCGGTTCGTCTGCAAATAAGAGTGTTGTTATGGCCGTTACAGGGACTGCTTGTTGCGCCTACCTGTTTGTGCAGCAGGTCCATGAACCTGGTCTTAAATTCGTCCATTTTGGCCTTGGAGTTCTGCATTTTGCAGCCATGAAAACCAGAAAAAAAAATTACGCGAAACAAACTTCGCCTCTCTCCCACTCCCAAACAATGAATGCATCGATATCAACATTATCGAGAACACGATTATCGATGCCCTTTGAGTATATTTTTGAATGTAAAACTAGTACGCTGTTAACCAGCGAATTTTTAACATAGCTAATATTAACAGAATTACAGATTTGAACAACTTAAATAATGTAATCAATTTTATTATGAAATTTATAAACTAAAACTAGAACTTAATTTTTAGACAACACAATAACGCATTAAACACTGCCGCGCTTTCCACTTGTTGCCACTGTTGAGGTAGATGAGATGCAGATTGAACGCTGCCTCATGCTGCAGTCCCAGCACCGACTCGTGCTGCTTTATCAGCGGATGCTGTGCGGCTAAAGCCCGCTCATAATAATCAATAGCCAGGTGCAGAATGTTCGCCTGATGGTAGATGCGTCCAATGTTGTAATAGATCTCCTGCTGAGCAGCACACATAGCCGGCACATCGCTGCCCTTGACGCAGCTGCCCGCACGCAGTTCAGCATAGCGCAGGGCAAAAGCCACCGCCTGGGCGACAGCTGCTGACTTGCGCAGCACCTTCTTCTGCAGCGCCAGCTGGTTGAAGACGACGGCTATGGAGAGAGCAACCAGAGGATGTGGCTGCTCCCTCAATATGGGCACATAAACGTTCAACGCATACTTGTACGAGCTGCAATTGAGATGATAGTGGCCAAGGAAGAGGCGCATGGGCTGGGTGCCCTTGGGATGACGCTCCAGAAGCCGTCGTGCGTAGCGAAAGTAGCGCACCTCGTCGCCCTGCTGCACCATCAGCGACAGCATGTTCCACAAGTTGATCATGTCTGGCTGTTTGGCAATCAGCTCGCGCAGATAGGAGAAGCCGATGGCGCAGTCTTGATTGAAGTAGCAAGCCAATATCATGATACGCTCGATTTCGTAGTGGTAGTAGGTGAAGCGTCTGGTCGTGACCATGGCGAAACATATGCGCTCAACAATGCTGTGCATGCCATGCGCATGGGCCGTGCGCACCAGCTCCAAGAACAGCTCGTATTCGTTCTTAATGGTCAGATCGGAGCCCTCAGCATTAGCCGATGCCTTCTGCGGCTCCTATAGAATTATTACTTAATCAATTAAATTTCACAGATATATACTTCATATATATACACACCTGCTGCTCGGCATCACCGCCTCCAGCGACATCAGCCAGGCTGCGCATTTGTAAGATGGCCTTGAGGCCCTCGGTGTTGTAGGCCCCGCCGCCATTTGAGGCGGCCATCATCTCCTCGCGGTTCTTCAGCTTTATCGAGTGCCGGCTGAGCAGTACATAGCCTACGTCGAGGAACTCGTCGATGCGGTTGATCTGCTGCAGCATGATGCAGCGTTCGTATAGCAGACGCGCATGCAATGGCTGTCCTTCCTGTTCGCCTGATTGCTCCAGAGCCTTGACTGCCTCCTCGGGCCGACCTTGTTGCTTGAGCAGCGCTGACAGCGTAAACTTGGCCTCGTAGCAGTACGGCGCCAACTGCACAACACGTTCATAACTCTGGATGGCCTCTTGGGTGCGATTCAATTGACGCAGACACTCGGCCTGACGCAACCAAACGAAGGCGGGACAATCGAAGGAATCTGAGTCTGTAATGGGCCGCATCAGGGCAATAGCCTCCGCATACTTGTGCTCCTGCATCAGTGCCTCGGTGATGTCCATATACAGCTCCACACGATCCACTGTGGGCGTTATGTGCTCCTGCACATTCTGCACAATGTAGCCGAGAAGATGGTGAGCATGCATGTGGATCAGGCTGACGCAGAGCTTGGCGCGTAACTCGGGCACATAGTCGTCGGGTATATGACAGAAGTAGATGAGCTCCAGGCTCTCCTTCTCCGTCTCCAGCTCCAGTTTTGTACGCTCTCGCAGACAGCGCAACACCTTGATGTACTGCTTGTTCAGTATGAGCAGCTCGAGGTAGATGTTAAGATCCTCGTTTGTGAAACGATCACCGCACACACCGTAAGTGCCCTCCATGGCCTCCAGTGCGATGCTGTGCTTCTCCAACTCGTGGAAATACCGTGCCACATTTTTGCCCGTGGTGAGACACAGGTTCCACTCGCTCGCCGGCATCAGCGGCAGCATCTTCAGATACGTGAACATCGCTGCGTTGGTCTCGCCCATACGTTCCAGCAACTGTGCCTTGCGCAGGCGCAGCACATACTCCTTGGGCAGCACCTTGATGGCTTTCGTATAGCAGACGCGAGCGCGTGCCAAATGGCCCTGTTGTACTAGCAAATCCGATATTCGTATCCACATATCGCGATCCTGAGGATTCAGATGCGCTGCTATTGTGGAGAAGTGCAAGAACTTGACCTCATCGCGATTCTCGTATATCTCGGCTAGCGTGTAGAAGGGCTCGCTGGCCAGAGGATTCTGACGTATGATTTCCATGCAAATTCGTTCGGCTATATCGAAACGTCCATAAGCAAACGAGAGATTCGCCTCTCCCATAAGGCCCATCAAAGCGGGACTCAGTTGACTGCGCCGTCCCAAGCTACCGCCACCAGATCCGGCTCGACCACCAAACGAGCTCTTGGTCTGCGTCTTAGGCGGTGCTGAATGCTTGGTAGTTGTTGCTGCTGCAGCGGCACTCGTGCTGGGTTCTTCTTCAGACTGCTCGTCCTGCTGAAACTTCTTTTTGGCCGCCAAGTGTGCTGCCTCGCTGTCATCCTCTTCATCGCCGGGCTCAAGCTTAGTACAGAAGTCCGGAAACTCTAGACACTGTACGCCCTGTACATAGCGTCTAATTAAAGCGCCTTCTTCATCGGCCGCTTTCACGTCATCATTTGATGGCGACGTCGAATCTTCGTCGGAATCCAAGTCAATTATTTCCAAAATACGTAATGGCTCCGTCACCTCAAACTGTGCCAGCTCATTTTCGGGCACATCATTACTATCAATTTCTTCTATTAAAACCTCATTTTCGTTTATTTTGCCATCCTTTTTAGCTTGTTGATTCTCGCTCATTTTTCTGCATTCGGTCAGTAAACAGAAAACATATGTTTTTCTTAGCAGAAATGCGCAAAAGTTTCTTAACGTATCGATAAGTTAGAATTGGAAATCTATCGATATTAACAACGTTGTAACAAATGTTATTAACAGCAGCAATTATTTCAAATTCAAAAATGCTTTTTAAAACAAATATTTAGTAGTACAAAATATTTAACGTGTATTCACGATCATTAAACTATATAACATCACATTAGTTCAGTTTTACATTCAATTGTAAAATTGTTGAACAATTGTTGAATGGTTATAAATATGCAATCTATAGGAATAAACATGCATGCATTTCTGTATGCTAATAACCAAAGGCTCAAATGGATGACAAATGAAGGCGCACAGTTCACGTGGACTGAATTGACTAGGTGGCCTTTGCGCCTTTGTGTTGAAACGAAACTTGATCAAATTGGTGACACGATCCCGGAATACGATCGGTTCTGTGGAACACGTTTTCGGACGTTCCAGTGGAGAGATAAATAGATTATCATAGTTAAATATATTATGATTGAGATATGGGGACGTTGAGAAGCTCTGTGTGCTGACGGGCACAGTAGGATTGTAACGCAGCGCCGCCTGACGCATGAACGGCAACGATTTGCTGCTGTTTTTCCAATTCTGTTGCATGAAGAAATGCGACGAGGATGACGAGGGGGCGTCGCCTGTTTGCAAAGATCGCACATTGCATAGTTTATCATTAAACTGTACAACTATTTGTAGTAGGTCTATAGAATCATCATGGTAAACGCCCAGCACATCCTCACTGTTCATGCTATAGAAGACATAGAGGCGTCGCGGTGGCTGTGGCTCGCCTGTCAGTAGGATTTGTGGAACATCGCTGTCCTTTGGTCGTTCCTCGTAGCGCAGCAATAACAAATCGCTGTCCACTAGCTGCATTTTTTCAATAATCATATTTTCTATCTGCAATTGGTAAAATGAAAACATTTCTGAATTGTTTTAGCACAAGTCTGCCGTTGTCTCTCACGAATTCAAAATTTTTGTAGAACTCCTGGTACTTTTGACTCGCTTGTGGACTATCTGGTTCGATCTGACGATAGAGAAAGCTGAGCACTCGCTGTTTAATATGCGTAATTGGCAGCAAGGTGTTCACATCCAGCATCATCAAATACATCGACGAAAGATCCTGAAAGCAGCAATGGAGAGGCCGTGGACCGATTTCGTGCTCCTGTTTAATCAGTCGTCCGTCAACCAATTCATAAATATAAATACATTGTCGCAGACGTGATAATATCGCTATTGTGTGGCCATGCACCGAGATGCCGTGATTGTGGGATAAGCAAATGGACTCCTGATGCAGCAGCACTTCATCCGTAACAACGCCCTGTTGCAGGTCCACAACGTAGAATATATAGGAGAAGGGATCGACCTTATCAAAGACATCCGGATAGCGCTCATATTCAGACACTACCAAATTGTAGCCCTGGAGCACGCACATTCCAGCAAGCAGGACATAACGACTGTCATCGAGGAAAACACTAAACTCTCGATGCAGATAGAAACGTGCCGATTCACCTTGACATAGACGCAGCACGTATTTCGCTTTAAACAGCTTCTCGAATACAGTGTTTCTCAACTGCTGGCTGTGTAGCCCGGTAAGCGTTTCGCTAGTGCCAACGCCAGCATCGCTGAACAACTGATTTACACCGGCTGCGCCAATGCCCTTGTATGCGTACACTGTAAATATATTATTCCGTTATTCGAAAATAATTGAATAAATTTGGCAGCTTACCTATAAATGAGCGCTGATCATGGGAGAAACCTAACAATTTGCTACCGTCCGGCGTAAACTTGCGCAGGTAAACAGGTGGTATAACGATTCCAACAGTCAAGCAGGGAGTAATTGCTTTGTAAAATTGACGTTCGTACGATAGTTGAGGAACTTGACTTAATTTGTTACGTGTGTATCCTGACTCTCTGTTTTGTAGCATATGTACAAGGTTTTGCGTTTGCATACGCTGGTCAATAGCAAGTTTTTCCAAAATCATAATTACAAAATTATTTCAACAAAAATGTAAATAATAATAATGCAATCGATATCGATATACTTACATAGTCGCATAGAAGTACAATTGGTGGTGTTAGTTAACATGCGAATAAATTTGCAGCCAGCCGCGTAAATCGGAGCGCGCTATCAACTTTGGCTTACATTTTAAATATAACTGTAAGTTTAATAAGTGACTATACATTTGTTGTAAACTGATTATCAAATCAATATCAATTTATATTATTAATAAGCTATATTCGTGAAGCGTTGTCTATAAAATACATCCATATTGAGTGGTTTTAGCTTTATTAACTTTTAAGCATAGTGTTGCAAAGTAATTCAAATGTATGCATTGCTGCGTGATCGAAGCTCAACCGTGCTACTTACAGATGGCGCCTGTAACGGTACTTGCGGCGTCTTCAGTTGAAATTGACTTTTTGTGTTTTTCATGTGAAATTTTCTTTATTTCATCTTTTGTATTGTCTGTGTGTTTCTATATGTAATTTTCAGTTGCAAAATGAGCGTGAACAGCATAAAACAAGAATTTGACTTGGTAAGTAGATTTGCTAACCAACTGAATTTCTCAATCTCTTTTATATACATATGTATGAGTTTTTTATCTCTGAATTATAATTGCAGATAGATTTAAAACTAACAAAACTCGCCGACATGGTAAAATGCTGGCAAACGGAGCTTAAGAGCAACGAACGCATGCTGAAGAAGTTTAGCGACGATGAGGATGACATGTCGAGCTCGGAAGATGAGGAGCAGAAAAATGCCGAAAAGTGCGTAGTTATTTTCATTTATACTTAGATAATTGTGAATTAAAAATATTTTGTTTCGTCTCATAGATTTATCGGCATTATGCGCAATTTGCCGTACTATGAGCCCAGTCAAAACATGCTGCAGGCTATGACCGTTGACTTCGACAACGAAAGCCTCGCACTAGAGAACAAAACTTTTAACTCTTATCTGCAGACGAAGAAACTAGACGCGGAGAATGTTTGCTCTGTGCTTAGCACACTGCTTAGCATTGAGGATATCACAAACATGCAGCTTTATGCCAAGCTTATGCAGCCCAAAGTCTATTTGAAGAGAGTCAACAAACAATGCTATAGCTTTGTGCTCTCCAGTAACGAGATCAATGCAGAGGATGTGGTAGTCCCAAATGTGGACGAGGCTGTGTTAATACCTAAGGCGAGCTTGACAGAATCTCCTTTGCCCAAACAACCCATACTGGCACTGTTGCCACATAAGCACGAAGATTTGCCATCGAATAATCCGATGCGTCGTCACGTCGCCGTCATTGACCAAGTGACTCGCACATCGGTTACACTGATATTCAAACGAGGCGGTCCTCGCAGCGGCTTATCTCTCACAGATAATTACTTTGTAATTCTGCGCTCTCGCCGCACATCATATCGCTTCATGTATCGTGCGATGGAACTGTTGCAAGAGACTTCTTGCCTACGTAGCTATTTGTTTCCCACCAAGCCGCTACATATCGTGGCTCCCAAAGTGAATCCATCATCAAATGTGATTCTCTTCAACTCTACAATCTACTCTAACATGGAGCAGCTGCAGGCAGTGCATCAAATTCTTAATGGTCCCAGCAAAGAAGCGCCCTACATCGTATTTGGACCTCCAGGTTTGGTTATGAGTACCAGATTCTCCAACAGTCTATCCTACCTCAATCTTTGCACTTTCCTTTTGCAGGCACTGGCAAGACAACAACCATTGTCGAGGCCATTCTACAGTTGCGATTTCGACAGCCGCGAAGTCGCATTCTTGTTACCGCCGGTTCAAACTCAGCCTGCGACACTATTGCTGTGAGAATATGCCAGTATTTCGCTAGCAATGAACGTTTGCAGGCGCACTTAAGAGAACGTGCTAAAGAGTCGCGTTTGGTCACCGAGGACGTTGAGCTGGATCATCAGTTGATACGTCTGTTTTCGCGCTCTGTGTACGCCAAGGGCCTAAATTCGGTGGACCCGCTTCTCCGAAGATATTCCAATTGTAGCAAGAATGCGTACGAACACTTGCGTGCGATCAGTCTGCGCAAATATGGCATCATTGTGGCCACACTGTGCAGTGTGGGCCGCCTGATAACCGATAATGTTGGTAAATTTAATTTTTTTACACATGTATTTATCGATGAGGCTGGCGCTTCAACGGAGCCCGAGGCTCTCATTGGCATTGTGGGCATTAAGCAGCAGGATGCATGCCATGTGATTCTCTCGGGTGATCACAAGCAGCTGGGAGCCGTTATTAAGAACAACCGTGCTGCAAGTCTGGGCCTACGTCACTCTCTAATGGAGCGTCTCCTCCGCTGCGAAATGTACGCCGTCGACAGCAATGGCAATTACGATCACACATTGCAGACGCGCTTGCGTCAAAATTATAGATCCCATCCGGCAATTGTTGGACTGTACAATAAGTTATACTACAACAATGAACTCATAGCACAGGCGCCGCCGTCACAGGTCAATCTGGCGGCCAATTGGCGAATGCTCTCCAATCCCGATTTTCCAATTATATTCCAAGCTACACATGGCGTGACAGAGCGCGAGGATCACTCTACCAGTTCGCTTAATATGCTGGAGGCAAAGGTGGCCTGCTGGTATGTCCACCGCTTGCTTAGTTTCTGCCTAGGCGGCAATATTTGTCTGAGGCCGGCGGATATCGGCATTGTGGCACCGTATGCTGCACAGTGTAGGGTCCTCCACGATATGCTACGTGCCCAGGGCTACTGTGATGTGGAGGTGGGCAGCGTCGAGAACTATCAGGGACGTGAGAAACCCATTATAATTGCGACGCTAGTGCGTTCGTTTACTAACATGGGATTCATTCGCAATCCACGTCGCTTGAATGTGCTGCTCTCACGCGCCAAGTCACTGATGATACTTATTGGCAATCCGGTAACGCTTCGTCATCATCGTGACATCAACTACGTCATAAACCAGTGCAAGTTGCATGGTACCTACTTGTTCAAACAGAAGAATGGGTTGCACCGTCCGGGTTTCCTGAAAGATGTAAATGACGAGAATATTGAAGACGATCAATGTGAATCAGAAGAAGAGGTGAAGGGCTGGGATACAGAAATGCCTCAAGACATTTCCGTAGCTATTCCCAAAATCAAGCATGAGACAAGTGAACCGGGTAAACTAATACAGTAGTTTAAATAAGATCAATACTAATGCCTCTTCTGCAGATAACAAAAGCAACAGCCGCATTAGCAATTCGATGGATTCGTCCGGCACTGAATCCCTTTCGGAAAGGTGCAGCTCGTGTATAGATATAATTAATGATTCCAACACTTTGTCTATAGGAGTATCAGACAGCCCATTGGTTAAAATGGCCTTGCCGACTCCAGAGAATATATCGATTCATACCAACTTCCTAAAGACCTGCGCTGCAGCCGCAGAATTTTCTAAACAAAGACTGCGCAATGGCAGTAAGTTGACGGACAGTAAATAATTTACTTATATATGCTGAGTCTCTCGTGGACTCGATACCATTTGAGAATTTATTACACGTATCTCTAAGAAGTCTAAAGTTGAACTTGAATTTCGAACACATTTTGTGAAAGTAGTGCCCAAACTCAAATTTGCAAACCTTCATTTTGTTTAGCTGGAAAATTTCAATTTTTTATTGTTGCTTTTGTTTTTTGTTTTTTTTATTTTCCATATATATTTACTTAAGTCAAGATTAAAGTTGCTGGAACAGCTCGAAGAAAGTTTTTAATTTTTTAATGCGTGCATAAATGATAGAAATATTAAGTAACTTTATCTATAAACAATATATGTGCTGTCATTTTAATGAATCCTTGGAGCACAATTTGCATTTTACATTTCAAAAGTCTGTCGAAAGTTCTCGCACGGCTGTGAAGAAAAAAGTATGTACTCGTTTAAAACATGAATAATATCATAGTACTGAGATGACATTCATGAATCTATTTAGTTTTAGTGAATCCAAACAAAGTTTCTGGAATTGAAAACCTTTATAATTTTACCAAATAAATAAATAAAAACTGAATACTTACAAACCAATTGAAATGCAAGAGTGTGAAGCAAATTTATTTATTTCTATAACTCTTTTTAAAAGTCGAGTTAAATAATGTAAGTATAGTGCTTATATAAGAATATACGATTATATTTAAGCAGTGACTATAAAATTAGTAAACAGTTTACAAAATACAAATACAATTGCTGTGTTTGCGTTAGATTTCGAAAAATGTTTATTTTGATTTATAATAATATATATATTAATAGATTTCGATTCGCTTTCGACTTTATAATTTCGTGTGCTTTCAACGCTTTACTTTCGTTTAAATTCGTTCAGTCTTTGTTAATCAACAACTTGGTTAAAAGTGTTTTTTTGTTATATTTCTTTAATAAAGGACAAGAGAACATTTCTAATTATTAATAATTAAGAAATATTGGAAAACAAATGCCATGTTTCTTGTTAATTTTATAATTAATATTGCATATTTTTGTTCGTTTCTTTAGTTTTGCCTGTTTTTTTTTTAAGTTTTTTATTTTTATTATTATTAAAATATATATTTAAGTAGTATTTATATATATGTATATGTATATCGATTATCTCTCAAAAATTGCTTGCATGTAATAACTACATTTGGTATAAGAACCTCCACTACGTTTCCCACTAACCGCTTCTACCTGACTAACATAGGTTAGTCCTCCCATCTCAGCAGCGCTTTGCATAAATGTATTTATATTTATCTGTGTGTGTGTGTGTTTGTGTAATTGTGTGCGTGTGTTTGCCTGTGTTTGTAATTTGTTAGAGCACGACGCGTCGAACGCCGCAATCCATGCAGAACTTGGCGTGCTCTAGCACGAATTTGGCGCCACATTCGTGACAGAACTTGGACATTTTCATCGAAGCATTCGAATTGTTGCTGTGCAGCGAGTGCTGAGATGTTGTAGGCGTTAAACCAACACCTACGCTATTACTGTTGTTGTTGTTCTTTAAGTTCAATGCGTTAAGTTCGTAGTTATTGTTGGCTACCTGATGCTGAGATTGCTGCTGCTGCTGCTGTAGGTAGTTGTAATTTGTGTTCTGCTTGTGATGCTGTTGGTGTTGCTCCTGTTGCTGTTGCATCAGCTGCTCTGAGCTGCTGCTGGAATATTCCATATTGCCATTGCCAGCATCGCTACCAATGCCGAGACCGTTAGGCGCAAACATGCGCTGGCGTGCCTTCAGTGTGCCATAGTTGCTCTGAGCCTGTGTTGAGGCATCCATCATGTTACTGGGCTGTTTGGTGGACATGGCTATGGCGCCGCTGGCCGTGTGTGGACGTAATTGGCTCGGGGTGCGGGGCGTATTCATGTTCGACTGCAACTCAGTAGAGCGCTGACGGGACAGACAGTATGGAGAGTTGCTGCTATAGGATTGGAAATGAAAAGGAATACAAATAACTGTTAATTAACGATGTTCAAAAAATATCGTAAATCAATGTAACTCTGAATTTATCGGTAAGTCGCTCCTATCTAATGTTATCTGTTGAACACTGTTAACGTTAAAAAAATTATTCTGTTAATACCAAATAGGAAATTATTTTAAAATAGTCGTTAACGTCCGTCCTTTTTGTTGTGGTTGTGTTGTTAATCGGATATACATAATACATGGGAAACTTTGTAATTAAAAATTGTAATCTGATATTGATCTGATTGATATATTTCAACTAACCTGCCGTAAGCCGAGTCAGTGCTAAGCTTGGAGCTACCGCCACGACGTGAAGATTGCGATGAGGACATTGGATATCCATCGAGACTACTTAGCTCATCTGAATCTCCTGATGGCGAAGGCGTCATTGCCTTTACTTCTTGCTGTGTTGACATCTGCTGCTTTTGCTGCACTTGCTCTTGGCGCTGCATGATATCGCGACGCACTGAGGCACTTGCCTCCTCGCCCAGCTGCTTGAAATCGTTACGCATTTTCTCTATCACATTCTTAGCATTGTTTGCCTCCACATTGGGCAATGGCGTGGTCACAAGTGGACTAAGCCGATTGTGATAATGACCGCGACTAGTCTCATCCTCAAGCTGATCCTCATTATCGCTAATCTTGCTGAACTTGGCATGCTCCGGCTCATTGCCATTCTCAATGTGCAGCACATCGATGGGCGTCTGTGAATTACCAACCATGTGACGTAGTGAATCTGGTGAGATGGGCGAGCGCCCCTGGGCATTTGCCTCTGTTTCAATACTAATAAAAATTTCACGTTTCTTTGATTCGTCCAGGGACTTCTGCGTCTGCGTCTTCTCCACATGGCAGTTGCTGCTGCCACTGGTGCCAGAGCAATTCGATAACTGGCGCTCCAGTTTCTCGTCGCTGCTGGTCAAAGGCGTCTTGAAGGCGCTATTCGGCGATGTTTTGTAGGAACCGCTGCCATTTGGTGTCTTGTAGGAGCCAGAGCTGACCTGTGGCGACTTGAATGACTCTGCTCCAATTGATGTATTTGAATTTGATCTGTGGGCATGAGGCTCTTTAGTGGTGGACGCATAATAATGGGTCTTAGGTGGCGTTATGAACTGAGAGCTAATGCCAGAGGTCGTGGCTGGTCTATGTGTGGCTGTCGGCGTCGGTGGTTGTGTCTGTGTATGGGATTGTGGCTGTGGTGTTGAAGTCGCTTTCTGGAACGATCGTTGTCGGCTCGTCGTGCGATTCAGCAGAAACTCGCGACAGTCGCGGAAGAGCGGAAATTGCTCTTCATCATTCTCATTTTCGAATGAAGAGAGAAATTCCTCAAAGTCGAAGTCATCAAATGTAGGCAGTACTGGCAAATTGGGCAGAGTCAGTGGCATTGCTTTGAGTGGATTGGAGAGCAGCTGCTTCTGCTGCTGCTGCCAGCATTGTTCGTCAAACTCCAGCGAAGAGCGATTGGCCTCATCATCAGCGCAGCTGCCCGATGAGATGTACGCCTCCTCCGGCGAGGCATCGTACAGAAACTGATTGCGTCCAAGGCGCATCTTGCGCTTGAGCAGGCTACGCGCCTCGCCGGAATGGCGCCGCTGCTCCTGTCCCATCGTTATGGTCGACTGAGAACTGCTGCGACTCTGCGACAGCTGCTGTGGCGTGGAGCTGGCATCGGAGGAGCCAGTAGATGATTGCTGCACCAGTAGATTATCGCAAGGATTGATCAGCTTCGGATCTATATAATCGGCCATTCGATTGTTGCCGAAGATGCTCTCCAGCTTGATGGGCGAAGCTGCGGCATTGCCAGCATTGCTGTTGTTAATCAGATTCTGTTGCGGCTTGACAATGGGATCTAAGCGCAGCGGCGTGGCAAAATTATGGGCCACATTCTCATTATTCTCCTTGGCGACCGGCGGACAAATGGGCGTCGTTAACGGTGGCAGCTGACCGCTGTTCGAGTTGGCATTTAGATTCTTGGCCGAGTTCTGTTTGCTCAGATTGTTGCTCTTGTCTTTCAGCTCCTTGCTGCTCAGCTCTTTGCTATTGGCAGCTACCTCGGCAGCCTTGGCATTCAGCTGCTCCAGCTCGTGCTCGTACTTGAGGAAGACGGCCAGCGAGTCGGTCTTGGCCACATTACGCGTCGGCGGCTGCTGCTGCTGCTGCTGTTTGGACGTGGAAGTGCTGTCCGTCTCAGTGTCGCCACCGAGAGGCAGCTTCATTTGCTGCTTGCGATTCGAGGCGCTCGTATCGCGGCGAACAACTCGTGGACTATGGAAATCATTGCCGCACGCAGCACGCACGGGCATCTCGTCGTACTCCTCGGGCTTGAGGAAGTTGCTGGAGATGGGACCTTCGTCGGAGAGGCCGCGCTGAATGGTGGGCCGATAATTGGTGGCAAAGAGCGGACGACTGGGCAGCAATGGTGTACGACGTGGTCCACGCAGGGACGAAGTGCGTCGAAAGTTTGATGTGGGCGTTGCCTTTGACGTCATAGACGTCGTCGTCGTTGTATGACCTTTGCCCAGCGAGCTTGTCAGCGAGGTGGACATGATCGCAGACGGTGTCGGTGTAGCTGTGGGTGTGACTGTCGCTGTCGCTGTCGCTGTCGGTGTGGCTGTCGTGTTGACCAGTGGTTCGATGTCGGGTGGTGTGCTGGGCGAGCAGAGCTCTTCCAGCTGGCGCTTAGCGGACAGAAACGGATCGTACTTTTCGCTAGTCAACGAATTAAGGCCGCTGTATTAAGAAAGAGACAAACAGAATTATTAAATGGAAAGCAGCAAAAAAATCTTCAGTGACGATCCTAGAGATCTGATTAACCCGCCCGTCTGTGCGTCGCCTGGCTGTCGTCTGTGGAAGGGTATTTGGTGACAAACCTCTTGATAAGCGATTTAGCTGACTTCTTGCTATTGGTCGGCGATCGCGGTGCCTTAATGTACATGGTGCCCTCCTCATCCTGCTCGAGCACTACCAGACGGCGACTGATATTAGTTGGTGTCGTGCGCCTCTTGACACTAGCTGGCACAGCGGGCGGCTCGTCTTCGCCGTAGATGGAATCATCGATTTCATCATCATATACCCCCTCCAATAGCTTTGCCTTGCTAAGCAGCTGACCAACTTCCATGTCATCCTCATCGTAGTCTTGATCGACTTCATCTTCAGTATCTACCCTCGGCGCCTGCATCTCCTTCTTCATATCAATAGCCGGCAGAAAATTGTCCTCCGGACTCTGTTTGACCGAAGGAAGAGGCAGTGCACGCATTGGCTCTGCGCTATTAACGATGACCGGCAGCTGTAAACGCTTCTTCGGACGACTCATAGTTTTGATGGTGTTCGTCTCCAACTTAATTTGAATTTCGGTATGCGGCAAAGCGTCGTCGCTCTCGGAGCCGGAGTAACGCTCATTGGAAATGCGACGTAATGAGGCTGGCGATTGCATCGAGCGATGGCGATGCGGTTCAACTGGTGACTGATAAACGACATCGGTTGGCGGCTCCAGAGGACGCAAACTAATATTGGGATTCTCCTGGGTGCGTATGCGGCGACGCGCCTGACGCACCAGCGATGTGGATGTGCGCATCTTGGGCATTACCTGATCCTCAATATCCATTTGTATGTTGCAAATATTTGCGGACCCTGCTGCTGGTGGTGATGTAGCGTGCGTATTAAAAGTTAAGGATTGATAAGACTAACATCGAAGTGAATTCAGCCATCGGACTGTCTGGTAAGTCTCCATTAACTAGTAGTTAGGCTATGGCCAAACGAATGAATACTTCCTTAACTTAAATTACCCGTTTTCCTATTCTTAAGCAGCTGACTTTCCCCCCAAAGCATTGAATTAGTTTCTCGCTGTGCGAAACCTCAGCTACATCTCTCCTACAGTTATACTCTTAGCCAGTCATCAATTATAGCTTAGCTCTTCTTCTTCTAACTCTCCTATGGAGTGCAACTAATGTAGCTCTATGGTTGGCTGATCTTTTAAGTGCTTAAATACGCTGCGCATTAATTAAGAACCATCAAATTGTTCCGCAGCTTAGGAAACTAATTATGAAGTCATTTGAAATTAATTAAGTTTAGGCACGCTATCGGTAGTTGTAGAACCCTATGAACTTTATGCGTGTAGTCGGACGGAGTCGTAAGTG
Source organism: Drosophila buzzatii (assembly GCA_035045845.1). Classification (NCBI taxonomy): domain Eukaryota; kingdom Metazoa; phylum Arthropoda; class Insecta; order Diptera; family Drosophilidae; genus Drosophila; species Drosophila buzzatii. The sequence continues at coordinate 10,300,293 of JAWNOS010000244.1, read as the reverse complement.
GAGCATTACTTGACGCCGATTCCACTTTTCAGTTAGGCTGGATCCGTGCATTTGTTACCGAGCCTACCTTTGCGCTTGATCAACCCATTCAGCTCGTCGAATGTCATCGTCACTTGTGGTGGACCGGCCATGCCCTCGGAAGAGTCGAACTTCGGGCGATTGGGTGAGGGTCGGCGATGGGATCTGGCTGGCTGCAGTTGTGCCGCCTCTACGCAATCCAATTGGGCCACTTGTTCGTAGGAAGGATGACGCAAGCGCTCCACGGCGGCATCGATCTCCAGACAAGCATCGTATTCTTTGCGCCTTGAACTAACACAGGCACGCTCCTGGTAAACAACGCTCGACGATTCCTCGGTGATCATGCGTGCGCCCACTTTACCCTGGCCCACCAATGAGCTGGAAGATGCTTTCGCCTTGGGTGCATTGAATCCCATTGGAGTTCCGGGACGTTGCACATGCATCGCCTGCGATGTATTTCTTTGTGTGCTAAGTTCATGTTGGGTGTGGAGTGAGGTCAGTGGGTGAATATCGATGAAGATCGTTGGCTACGAATACTTTTGTGAGCAAATACTACGCGACGGTGTCTACTGGGCACAACATTACTGCAGAATTAGTCAACTTCAACGACAACCATAGCAACGCCAGATGGGCCAATCAGATAGGTTTGGCTAGTCTACAAATCAAATCGAATTTTACGCTAAGTCTAAACACTCACTTATCGCTTTGCACGGACGACGTCATCGTGGAGAGCGTCATTAGATTCTGCTTCGCGGCTGCTGTTTCTGGCTCGAAGTGTTCCTCCTGTGCACCCGAGTACTTGTCCCGATTGATGGAGCGCTTGGTTCTGGGGAGAGCAAAAATTTGAAAGTTTAAATAATGTTAAGGCAACAATAATATGAATGGAATGGAATTGAGCATGGAATGTGAAATTTAAGGGAAAGCAACTGAGACTACAATGATTTTTTCTTCCCTAGCTGAGCAGTCTCAACGGAAATCTGAAGGGAGGAGAAAAGGAATAGTGTGCTCATTCTGAAATTCTTACTTTAGATTGGGTGGACGATACTTCTTGCGCGCCTCCATACGCTCCTTGGCCTTGTTTGTCTCCGCAGTATTGTTCGACTTAATGTTCGCCTGAATAGCCTTCTCCTTGCACCACTCCACGTGGCGATCGTATGCCTTGATGTTAAAGCTGCGTTCACAATGTGGACAATGCTCTGTGGCGGCGTCCTTGATGCGTCTGGTTATGGAACGGTCAGAGGCACGTGTACGATCCCGACTCAATGCTGGCGGAGCGGTTGCAGATGCCGCTGATGCTGCCGAAGGCTCGGCATGAGCAGCACCGGCAGCAGCAACACCAACGGTAGCTGCAGTGGCGCCAGCTCCCTTGCGCAAAGAAGCGCGTGTCATATCCGTCTTGCTCTTACGGCGTATCGATAGGGGCGAGGCCTGCGTAGAATGTAGAACATGGAATATAGAATATAGAGTATAAGTTATGATGATCTTTCGTTTGCTTACCTCATGCGGCACTCCGCTGCTGGAGACGGTGGATGCCTCGCGGCTGCCTGAGGGCGGTGTATGCACGCCCGGCGCCTTCTCTGCATTGGGCAGCCCGAAATTCTTGGGCAGCACATAGGTGGATAGGGATGTGCCCTCACGGCGCTGGCGCGAAGAATCGAAGACCTTACGCTTCTTCGACATCTTCTCGCAGACGACGACGTGTTTGCGCAGAGCATTCGTGTTGAAGGTGCGACTGCAGTTGGGACAGGCTAGTAGCTGGCTGTTGCAGACTACCTCCTCCTCTATGATCTCGGAGAAGCCGGTGGTGAGTGGACCCGGCTTGGGACCCACTGGCTCATCGACCATGTTGCCATCGGAATCCATTGTCGCTGTTGTTTTTTGCCGACAAAATGGATTGAAAAATAAAAAACGGATTTGGAATATTATTGGTTTGTGTTACTTCGATTGATGTTGTTGTTGTTGTTGTTGTTGTGGTTTTAGTTGGGAAACTTTTGCAATGTCTGATAGTAGATTCTGTATGGTTTGAAACCTAAAAACTAAATTTTACAATTCTCGGCAAAAGAAACAAATCAAAAACTTAACTGAGCACGCCTTCTCTGATGAAATCAGATTTCCAAAAATCTGAATTGATTTTAAAGGCAATGTATATTGTATGAAGAGCTCATCTGTCTAAAAATAATTTCTCTACTTAAAAAGTCTTCTTTAAATATATATATTGAATAATTTTGTTGTCTTACTCCTGATTAGAGCACTTTCAACCACAACTCGAAAAGAAAGTGAAGTGAAAATCAAAAGGCAAACCCAAGTAAAAGGCTAAGTCCGTCTGCAGACGTTTGGCCTTTGGCCAAGTGGCACGGCTTAGACTTGGGCCAGAAACCCTAAAACTTTCCAGTTGCACTTGCAGCTTGGCAAATATTTTCATAGCACATGGCAGCCACATTTCCATGGAATTGCCGTTGTTTTGTTTTTCGTAAACAAATTGCTTTTCCGGCATCATTTGTCACAGCAGCAACAACAAATTGAGTTAACTTGTAAATTCTCAGACTGGCAAGACAATAGACAAAAAAAAAAGAGAAGCATAATAACTATATATAACGCAAACAAAAACAGTTCAGTAATAATTTATTGTCATTATTCGGATTGTGTCCACATTTGGCTGCCTCTGACTGTGTGATTGGCCTATAAATTGTTGTTTATCTGCGCATGAAATGTTGCAATGTCCGTTTTTGGCAGCTCGTTTGAGCCAAACTGTTGAGTTCGCTGTGATTTTGGTGGGCGACATGTTAATATATCTGTATCTTCAAGATTCAAACCGCGCACAGGTGCTGCGCCACAGCAGCCCACGGCGCGGCATAGCGAATCACTTGACTTTTGATTTACGGAATTTGAACCCAACAATGAAATAATGAGAGAATCTCTTGTTATTTATTCTGGTTATGGAATCTATTTGCTTTAATAAAAGTTTTTGGCAGCTAAGTTATATGTAATACATTAATATTGGGGTGAATGCAAATGCTAATAATATTAATTAATATTGGCATGATGACTAATACTAATAAGAATGCACAACAACCTCTAAAAATAATACTTATTCTAATATTAATAGCAACACAAATGATAATACTTTGTAATACTAAGTCTCATACTAATAGCAATGTTCATATGATTGCGATTACGATTGAAAATACAGTGGACCAAAAAAGTATTGGCACGCCAAGAATCATAAAGTTTAGGCAGCTATAACAGAGAAAAGTTAAAATTTTAAGTTTTTTTTTTTTTGTATTAATTGAACAAAAATATATTGCTGAACAAATTAACATTTTTGTTATTCTTGTAATCCCAATAAAACAAATGTTATAGTTGCCTAAACCTTTGCCTTTATGATTCTTGGTGTGCCATTACTTTTTTGGTCCACTGTATGTATATAAATACCAATCATCATACTAATCGCAATAGTAATAATAATACTGATATTAGTATCGAACACCAAGTACTAATAATAATATTAATACAAAAACAAATATTAATGTTAATATTTATATCATTACTGTAGAATATATTTTCATATATATTGCAAAATCTATAGAATAAATAAATAAATAAATAAATACATAAATAAAAAATAAATAAAATTGCAAAATCTATAGAATAAATAAATAAATAAAATACATAAATAAAAAATAAATAAAATTGCAAAATCTATAGAATAAATAAATAAATAAAATCATAAATAAAAAATTAAATAAAATTGCAAAATCTATAGAATAAATAATTTTTTATTATACATAAAAAATTAAAATAAATAAATAAATTTTTAATTAATTAATAATAAATAATTTTTTATTATACATAAAAAAATAAAAATAAATAAATACATTTTTAATTATTAAATAATAAATAATTTTTTATTATACATAAAAAATAAAAATAAATAAATACATTTTTAATTAATTAATAATTAATAAATATATAAATAAATACTAATACCAATATTAATACCAACCAAAAACTAAAAATATATTCTGCAAGTTGGACTCATGAAGACAGAGCGGAAAGAGAGCACATTAAAGGGCTCCACCTTGAGGGTTACAACAGGATCATGCCCAGTTGTAAGGGGTTAGGGGAAAATAAAAGGAGCAACCAATCAGTTCAACATATCGCTCTGCTTAAATCATTCTTAGCTACAAATGCGAATGCTGTCTGATCTATAAATACTTTCCCTAATATTAATATTGCAATGCTAATATTAATAGTAACAATAATAAATGAGACTAAAACCTAAACTCGCCTTTTATGGATGTTGTTTAACAATTGTTTATATCAGATTACTAGCATATATTATTACCTAGCTAGCATGTAAACAATAAAAAAGCCATGGAACCTGTGCCAGGCAGCGCCAGGTAAACATTGCGTGAGCCGTCAAGAATTTTGATGTAATTGGAATCTGCTCTGATGTCTTTCAGTGGAAATAATGACAGACGAGCCACACTGGCTGCCAATACAAGAATAATAATTCCGAGACAATCCAATTATAATGCGCACAGCAGCAGCAGCTAAGATAACATATATCAACGATACGCATTAATTTCTGCAACATGTTGAGAGCTGAGGGAACTCGAAGCTCGACCCGTTCGCATTCATTCCAATTCAAATCAATGCAAGTTTCATACGCAGCGTAATCCGATGAGAAGTGGGTGAGTGACTGCCTCAATGGATGGATATGCGGCTGCTGCTGCTGCTGCTGCTCCACACACTTGGTGTGGGTGTGGGGCATTCGTTGCACATGACAGCACCACTAGTGCAGCACCACAATACACACATATGTTGATGATGCTTAGCGAACTGGCATTGCCAAATGCAGACAGTAGCCGAGCGAATAGGGCTACTCTGTCCATTAGAAGACTACATATATACTCTGTGCATATCTTTCAACTAATTCCACTTGAGTTTTGTAAATAAAATGCACCGCCAAAAAGAGCAACAACTGCCCGAGTAGCAGCAGGGCGCCCAAGTCTCAAGTCTGGAGTCTAAGCACATTTTTGATTTGTGAAGATAGCAAAAAGAATAAAGAAAATATCTGTAGAAATGCTCAAAGTTCAAGAGTTCGTAAGTTTACTAGATCAAATCTTATAAACGATTGAATTTGTTAAAGATAATTAGAAATATATTGAGCGAGAGAGAAAGGGAGAGGAAAGCTAGTATGACTAAAGAGTTCTAATTCTATAATAATATATATGAATAGCTAAAAATTAAACAATATAATATTTTATAACTTATTCTATAACTAAAGATCTTAGAACCAGAATCCCACACGATCAAAGTCTTTGACTAACTGCATATTTCCTAAGAATATAATATAATCTATGGCAGCCAAATCTGCCTGAGAGATCTGAGAGCTTGCAGCAATTGTTGTTGCTGTGCATTGGGCAAGCCTATAAGACATTTAATTCGTTCGCGACTCAATTAATTTTAGAGTGAGGAAACATTCCCATATAGACAGCAATATGTTTATATAGCTGAGACCTTGGCCAACGAGTTTGTGGTGCGACACATATTCTTGGTGCTTATATGAACTGAACTTTCAACTTGCGACAGCTTGAAAGTAGCATAAGAACTTGATAGTCCAGTTAGGAATTAAATATAGTACATGTATTTATATAAATGTTGAGAAAAGGTCTGTCTAGAGGGTTTACTGAATACATTCAAGAATCCCGCTTCCAAAAGTAAATAAAGATGACATCAGTTGTTGTATTTGCGCTGATAAGCCTGATTGAAAAAGTCAATGAAAGGTCTACAACAAAATGCTTTTATACAAGATATGACACAGAATCATTCAAGAGATTAAGCAAGGCAAATTAATTATGGTACAAATGCACGATTGAAACAGTATTAAGAATTGCTTAAGATAAATGAATAATAAATAGGAATATGTTGTTAGTAATTCATCTAACTGCTTTTGAGTTAAGATATATGCAGATATATGCATTCAACATTTCTACACTTGATGCCTCTGCCTCTGTGCGTCTCTGCTCCACTTTCACATTAACAAATGGACAATTGTTCAATGAATCATTTATATCATTTAAACAATTTAACAGCTATAAACTATGGTTGATCAATTGCTATAAATTTACTTGAATTAGTTGTCGTTGTTGTTGTTGTTGTTTGGTTGGCATGCAAATTAGTAGCGGTATTAGTTATTGTTGTTGCTGCTGCAGCGACATCGATCTGATTGACTATAATCAAAACATGCTGCAGCTGTCCAGTGCCCGCAGCTGTGGGCGTAGGTGTGGGCGTGGCCGACTCACTTGACTTGGCATTGGGCGTTTGCTTCTTGTTGCTGCTGCTGCCGTTGCCGTTGCCGTTGCTGTTGCGTCGTAGTGAGAAGGTGTTGCGTACGCGCGAAAATGTTGACAGCTGTTGCGATTGTTGTTGCTGAGGCTGCTGCTGCTGCTGTTGCTGTTGCGCCTCACTAAGCGCCATTGAGTTGAAAGAACTTTGCTGCGGCTGCTGCTCAAACACATTGATGTTGCCGCTGCTGCAACAGTTGCTGCTGTTGCCGTTGCTGTTGCCATTTTCGTTTTCATTTTCACTGGAAAAGTGCGCGGCTTGCGATTTTTCACCATTGAGCAGCTCATTTAATTGCTGATACTCCTCGTAGATGCCGCGACTGTGACGCTTATTGATTTTATTCAATTGCTGCTGCTGCTTCTGCGGCTTTGACTTGAATATTTTGTGCCACATTTTCTTACTCATTTTGTATGTTGTATTTTATTTATTTTTATTTCGATTTTCGTTTTTCTTATTTTGATTTAGTTATATTTTTATCTTTAAATGCCACATAATGCAAGGGAAACGCGCGCGCGCCCTTTGCTCAACTTGACGCGCCGGCGTTTTGTGTCCAACTGAGCGCTGGCAACATTTGAGGCAACGCATCAACAATGGCAACATATAAGCTCGCAGCATGTTGCTGGCGGGCAGCAGCAGCAGCAGCAGCTTTGGCTGGCAACATGCTGCGGGCGCATATTTTGCATTTAATTAAAAATAGCTGCACTCCAGCTGCCAGCGTTTGCTCTTGTGTGTGGGTGTTGCAACAACAACAACAACAACAACTTGACAGCCAACAAAGGCGGCTATTCTTTGTAAATCCCTAATCCCCACCTCAGCTGGTCTTTGCAACTGATTTATTTAAAGGCGCCGCACAAATGTTGCTGAACTTTGCCAGCTTAGAGATATCTTTCACTTAGCTCCATATATTTGTTGTCTTTACGCTTAAGGCCCGTTTACTTTGCCAATTGGCAAATTGATATCTCTGCACTTTGCAACTTCCTTTTGTCCTCAGTCAATCAGTCGAACTTCCTGTCTCGTCGCTTTCCATTGATCAATTTCGCACAAATTTCGACTCGGGCGTTGGCTCCACAAAATATATATATTATTATGCCCTATTATGGCCACTGGCAATGTGCAGTTGCATAAGTGCGCCTAAAAAGGTTGCAGCAGCCACTGCAATTGTCGCATCCACAATTCACAGCATTTGCCGATCTCAGCAACATTTCGTGTTGCAGGCAACACACATAAACAAACAGCTGGCAATGGAGTTGGAGACACATTGAATTGCTTTTTAGTTTATTTACAAAATGGGGTATATATGCACACAGTAGAGATTAGTCAATATCAATTGAATTTAATTAAATTTAATTAGAATTATTTATGAATATTTTTATAAAATTTTTTTGTGTCTTTTGATCAATATTTATATAAAGTTGGAAATTATTTGTTTTATGTATTGAGTTATATTTTGTTTATTGTTTAAATGGGCAATAATAAAATATAGTTTCTAAATTTTTTAAAGACATATTTAATATATTTTTTATATGTAATATATTATTTATATTATTAAATTATATAATTTATATTTATATTATATTTAATTGAAATAAAAATATTTTATCTTTAAAATTTTGTTTTTCTGCAGTCTTAGAATGCTTTGCTTCAGATTAAAGGAAAGATTTCATCTTTAATTTTATTTTAAATATTAAAAAATGTTGAGTATATTTCATGCTAAACTCTTATCTCTTTAGCTTACTATACTCTAGTTTTATAGGGTATTTCAGCTTCGTTTACTTCAAAGCTCAGCTATCATTCTTCTTTTATAGTTTCCTTTCGATTTTTGTTATTTCTTTTTTCGGTCGCTTCTGTTTTTAATTGAAATGCGAATGCACTTTTGAGTGCCGCAGTCTGTTGCTGTAGTGTATATATATTTGTATCTTGAACTGCAGATGTATCTGTATCTGTAGCTCTGCTTCTGCCTCTGTTTCTGTCTCTCTATATCAGATGGCGCGATCCCATTTGTGCGGCGCTGGAGTCAACTTGATGCTAACCGTAATAAATCACAATATGCCTCAGCATCCGCAGTAGCTTCCAGCTCCCGTTGACAGTTGACAGTTGGCCCGATGACGTCAGAGGAAGCAGCGTCTCTTATGCAACATATTAGCTTCGATTATTGCACGTGCCAAAGAAAATGTTGCTGCCTAATGAACTTGAAGCACGCACAGGAACATTTCTTATATACATACATATACTATATTGTATATATGCATGTTTGTCGAGAATTATTGAACCAACAACGACAGTTTCTCCCATGGCAGTTGTCTGCGGGTCGTCGGCGTCATTTGTGGCCGCCCACGCGCCCCAGACTTTGCCATAAAACTCCATAATCTTTTCTAATTGTCACGCCTTGGGCATGACAAAAATAAATGCTAAATCTTCGTCTTCTACTTGGCTGCTCTCAAAGATGTTCAAAGAAAGGGCGCATGCTTATAAATAGTGCACTTGGTTTGCTTGGCTGGCATTTTGGGAGCAGGCCGTACGGAATGAACTCAATTCGTATGAGCCAAGAAACATTGAATGTTTCATATGCACCAGCCAGTCGTCATATGAACTAAATACATTAGGCCAACGTGAAAAGAAAAGAAATTATCAGCAAAAGCTTTGCCTCCATTTGATCTAATTTAAGCAAGACGAATGCAAATATAAAGCAGATCAACTTAAGGCATTATTTACTAAACAAGAAAGGTAATTGAACTTTTATCATGCATTGACAAAAGCCATATATATACACATATGTATATATGTATCTATACATATGTATCTATACATATGTTCTCAACATTAAGCCTAAACTATAAATTACTGATTTTTTCTGAACATTTCTTTTATTTGCCTATCAAAAAGGCATTAAAATTATCAATAATTTAAATTATTTTTTTATAATATTAAATAAAGACTTTAATGTTTATTTAACATATAAAAAAAATATATCAGCATCAATCAAATATTATTAATTTATATATAAAATAATAAAAAATAAATAATTTAAAATTTTATAAAATTTAGAATTTTATTTTAAATTATTTAAAAATACAATATTTATATTAACCATTTTAATATTTGCTAATATTAGGAAAGTCTGTTACTCTCTGTTCATTTCGCTCTCATTTTCTCTCTCTCTCTCTCTCTCTCTCTCTCTCTCTCTCTCTCTGCATCTCTCTCTATCTATCTCTCTCTCTCTCCCTCTCTGTCTCTCTCTCTCTCTATCTATCTTCTCTCTCTCTCTCTCTCCCTCTCTCTCTATCTCTTCCTCTTGCACCTATGCATATGCTGCTACAACTTTTAGGCGTTTGTTCTACTAATTAAGTTCTATTTCTTCCCGTCATCGAACGCAACTTTTCCATCTGCACTGCGCCCACTCTGCGCTGAGCCCGCCTGCTTCCCGCTGCACCGCTCCACATTTGTAATGAAATCATTTCAGTTCATTGGCGCTCCCCTTGTAACAAAGTTTTCTTGTTGTTGCAATTGCTGTTGTTGTTGTTGTTGCTATTGCTTGTGCGTTGTTTTTTCTTGACTTTTGTTTTTTTCGCTTTTCTGAACGCATTTTTTTTTTTTTGCAGATTGCACAATTTTCTGTTCTGTTTTCAGTTCAGTAATTTTGAGTTTATTGTTGCTGTTGTTGTTGTTTGTTGTTGATACAAATTGATGTTGATCTATTTGCTGTTGTTGTTCCTATGTTTATCATTGTTGCCCACCGCTGATTGCTTTTTAGAAAGTGTGAAAGAGTTTTGTATCATATGCACACGTGAATATATATATATATATATATATGTATATATAGACACTGTGTATATATATGGGCAGTTGGCAGTTGAGTTTTGCATTGGAATTGTCTGCTGCTCGGACTGCGTACCGTTAATTGAGGTAGGTAATTATTGATTGGTTTCGTATTATGCTGGGAAAGGGCAGCTGTGTGCGATTGAAAGTGAGTCAAACTAATTTACGAAGTATAATTTAAATGGAAATGCTCTTAGCTTGGCATAAATTAACTTGCAGTTTAGCTAAAAATCAAAACTATAATTATTATATTGTTTTATATTAGAGCATTAATATTCGTCTCACATTAAAGTCTCTCTCTCTGCCTTCGATAGTGCTTGACTGCAAGATATTCATACTACATAACAATTATTAACTAATTTATATATTATTTATTTAATAAATGTTATTAGTTAGCCGAATATTTATCCAGAACAGGAGTTGCTAACTGCCCAACTGGTCACCAGGAAGATGAGGCATCCTACTGAATAGGCTCTGCAGCAGTCTGGCTCTCTTATAGCACCGATCCGCGCCCGAAGTCGAGCTCAACTTCGGAGTCGCACCCTTAGCAGCCGAACATTGAGTGCCAAATATGAGCACGTTCTCTTGCTTCACATATTCAAGGTTATCTTAGTGTAAGCTCACGCATACAGACTTAAGCAACTCCTCTTCAGCTATGCAGCTTTCCCTTTCCTGCTGATCAATAAGAGATTTTCGCACACACAGACAATAAGAAATGAAGAGGCAGACAGAGCGATATATTTGTATCCACATTTGTTTGTCTATTAAATTTGGATTTACATTTGGTATTAATTTTGTTTTTTTTTTTTTGTTTCAAATAATTTTTAAATATATTTTTTACATTTTTAAGCTTAATCAAAAAAAAAAAAACAAAAATTAATAATAAAAGTGCAATTGAAAAAATCTCTCTTATACTTAACAGCTGCCAGCAGCAGCAAAAAGTAGTAGCTGTAAGCTGCACGGCAACACTGCGCTGCGCTTAACAGAAAGCTTTGGACAAGCTTTCAGCGCGCTAGCTGTGCAGCACATTAGTTAGAAACATTTACCTATGTTTAACATGACAACAAACAAGATTTATTTATTTATTTATTTTTTAACTTGTAAATTTAATTAATTTAATTAAAAATTAATTTATATAGACTGCTTCAGTATACTATCTATGGATTATGCCCTAACTAGAAATGTCCGAATGAAACTGGTTTTTGCAGACATGCCATTAACAATGCGCATACAATTTGCCAATAACAAAATCGAATTTTAATGATTTTTTTATTTTTTCTTATGAAATGGCAATAAATGCTGTTGTTGTTGTTGTAGTTGTTTGCATTGTGCTTGGCTGTCAAATAAATTACGTTGCAAAAAAATCGTATGGAAACTGGTTGTATTTGACTTTGGAATTCATTCTATGTGCGAAATGAAACTGGAATTAGTCGTGTGGGCTCCGAATGCTGCTAAATGTAGTTCAATGTCAAGGAAATTGTCGCAGAGCAAGCTCGAGTTGGCCAAGTGAGCAAAGTGGGCTAAGTAGGCCGCTAAGTGGGTCACGCCCAGCAACTGTGACAAGTTAAGGGCTCCAAATGCAGCGCACATTTAAGCCAAATATGAAGAAAGGCCATTACAAGCCGCCTACAAATCTAATATGTATGCGACACTGAGCAACAGACGTATTCGATTCGAGTTGAGTTCGATATTGACGCATTTTTATCGAGCATTAGTTAAAACGAGCACGAAATTCATGAACGTGACTCGACTTGAAAATCTAATCAACGCTCGCATTCTGTCAGGCGCTACTTGAGAACTAAATACATATAGACATACAAATTATTGAATTTGAATTTGAATGCCTTCCGCTGGATCTAGGCAAATGTACATATGTAAGTATGTAGCAAAGGCAATTGTAGGTGGGTGCAAATATATGTATAATGCTGTGGAAGTGCCTTGAACTTGAAGTTAAATTAGAAGAGAAGGAATGAAATGCATTTAATATATTTTATATTTAAGTTAATAATTTATATAATATTTTATGCTTCCTTAAATTAAGTAATTTATTTAACTATTACTGAATAGAATTATATAATGAAAACTAAAACTAACCAAAAAACTAATTAAATAAATAAAATCCTCTAATGTTTATGTTTATGTTGGTCGTCAACATAGTTCATTGATAACCCACGTAAAACTCTCAAAGAGAGATTGACCAAATAAGAGTGATGCTGTTTCAGACAGCTATATATCAACAGCAGTTCATGTTATTGATAATATCACTAATCATACAACACGTAGAGAGAGTGAGTGAGAGAGTGAGTAATGAAAGAATTGCACACATCACTGTTAAAAGCCTCTGTAGGTTATGCAAAGAGCAGTTACGTTACTTTTGATGTTAACTAACAGATCCCGTGTGACGTCACACGGTGCTAAGTGTGCTCTGTTATTGAATTGGATACTTCGTTCGAGCGCTGGGAGCGAACTCCAACTCAACTGCTGTATTTTCGCTGCCCGAGCAGTAAATTACAGAGCTGAGCAAATACGAAGATGATTAGGACGCTAACTAAGAGTTTGTTCTAGCTGTCCAATCCATGTGCTGTATGGTTAGTAATAATATCAAGCGTTGCAAATTTTAACTAACATTTGTCATTTTTATACAAATTAACTTATGTTTGTCAAACATGTAAGACGAATTTTAAAGGGTTATCAAAGTGTCGATGCAGTTGTCTATAAACAACTTACTCTATCTAAGTATCTATTATATGTATTTTATTTATGCTATACAATTAGATATGTCAAGATATTCAACTAGTTAAATATGTAATTTGTTTATTTTCCATATCAATTTGTTTATATTTTATGTATTATCTCAGCTAATATAAAAAGCCAATATTTGTTGAAGTTTACGAACGAACATGCAGATGTAAATTCTATTTTATATATGAATTAATAGATTTACATTTCTACATTTACTGAACAGCGCCCCATAATCATATATATCATTCTCTCTTTCAGGTTAGTCAATAGCTCTATAAACCCCTATATAAATTTATTTCACATATGAATTGAATGTATAACTTTACATTTTTCTCACTTTTAAAACGTTCTCTAAAACTCTTCATCTCTTCATCTCTTAATTTAAATGTCTATTAAAGAACATTCTGCAACTCAATATAGAAGAGCTTAAAGTCTGAAGAGAAGAGAGAAATTCTTCCGATATTTAGCTGCCTTTTTTGGTAGACTTTTATATTTAATTTAATTAATTTAATTAAAATGAATTTATGTCAATTTTGGCGGCTTTAAATGGAAATTGACATTGTTAAAAATGTCATCGTTCTTGCTATTGTTTTTGTTGTCGTTTGCTTGGCTTCTTTTTTTTTTTTTGTTTTTTACTGCGCTTTGTTTCTTATTGTATTTTTTAAATGCCTCCCACGTTTGGTGTTGCTTTTGCATTTCCATTATTTCTGCTGCTTCTTCAGCTACACAAACAACAAAATAATTCGCACTCGCGTCTGATGTCATGCGATGTGCAAAACTCATAGAAAGTTGAGCGGCGCAGCAAATGTTATTAGGTTTGTTCAAAACTTTAACAATTGATTGTGAACATTAGGCCGTGGAAAGCGCTGTTTGATAACCGTTGTAAAATGTTTATAGAGAGAAACGGCGCGAATCTGGATTGGCAATTTATCTGCAAGCAGTGAGAAGGCATAATCTATTTACAGAGAACAGCGCTGAGTTGAAATCTAAAAGGAGAGTTTGTTAAAATGCCTTGAACGCTGCTCGAATTAAATCTAGTAAAAATGTCAAAAATAAACTTTTTGTCTACTAAATTATTTTTATGTATAAAAGGAAACTCTTTTTCAAAAATAAATAAATATTACCTAAATCTTCCTAAGTTTATTAGGAAAATATTTAATAACTTGAAATAATAAATTCTAATTAAAAGAGGAATTTAAGAAAAAGAATTTTAAAAATTAATTAAATATAACATATTTTCAAAAAAATCTATTTTAATATTATAAAAATATTTATTCTTTACTGTATGAATAATTATTAAAATTTTTAATGAAAAGAAGAAATAAGACAAAATTTCATTTTTATTTTCTTACAAAAATTTAAAAAACGAATAAATATTTTTAGTGCTGTTAAAATTATTTAAAATGTTCACCTACAATTTTCCCTTAGCTTCCATTTAATTCTATTTCACGCACGTTTTTCATTTCATGTTTTTGTCATTTAAATTGAGAAATTGATTTTCATTTCCCATTTCCATTTCCTTTTGTGTTTTGTGTCGTGTTTAATTGCCTTTTAAGTGCCACAAAATTCATTTGGAATTTTTAACAATTTTGCCTTATAGAATTTTGTATTTTGTCAGAGTTCGGCTTCTTTTATTTATTATTTTAATGAAGGGAAGGCAAGAAAAAATGCCGAGCCCACTTAAAAAACAGGCAAATTATATATCATTTTGTATTTTTATAACTACACATGCTATATATTTATATATATATACATATATTTATTTCTAAGCACTTCCTTCTGCGCTGCGCGTGCATGCGCCTGCGCGGAAGTCGACTCGCGTTCAGCTCGCCGGCAAATTTAATATTTTTGTTAAAGCAATTTGTATTTTGTTTATGCATAAATTCATGAGTGGCAATGCACTTGACTGCCCACTCAATTAAAGTAACAGCTCTTCAGGTACCCAAAGCCTATGCTAATTGTATAAATGCTTAGCTTAGCTTAGCTTGATCAACTGCTAGAGACTGTGTCTATTGACGGCTTTGCTTACCAAAATCAAAGTGATACATGCTAGGCAGCTCGCGCGGCGTTGTCGTGCGCGTCAGCGATGAGGGCAGCGGTGTGCAGGGGGGCGTGGCAATAAATATTGCCTCCAGCGGACGCGGCGGCTCTGTTGCTGCCATTTCCAATTCCATTTTCACAAATTTTGTTTTTCACAATGCGAATTTGGTCGAAACTTAATTTATGCACTGAACTTGCTGCTTAAAGGAAAATTTATTCAAGTTTTCGTTATCTTCTTTTTATTTTGTTTCTGCACTTTGGCAAGGCAAACTCACTTCCGCGAAAGTACGCTAAGAAAACGCGCGCGTTTTGTGTCGCGTCGCGAGCGTTTAAAAACGCGCGGCGAAAATCTTTCGCTCACATGCAACGGCTTTGCAGCAATATTCATCAAGTGAATGATTTTTGCCTCATTTGCTAATTAATCATATTTCGTTTTCACTGCACTTTCAAAAAAACACACACACAAAACTTTGGCAATAATTTTTGCCTAATATTAAATATTATTTTTTTTTCTTTGGTTTTCACAATTCTTTTTTTTTTTTTTTGTGGCACGCGAAACTTTTGAGCCGAAATAATTTGAAGTTTGGTTCACATTTGAAATTCGTGTTGTTATAGCTGCAAGTTTTTCACATTATAGCCAAATTCATATGGAAATTGTTAGCTGCAGCGTGGCATATAATTTGAGACTAAGCTACAGTGTCTGTGGGTGTCTCGCGTCGGTGTCGCTCCTCGTCGTTGTATTCGTTGTCGTCTATCTGCAAAAGGTCAGAGCGTGAGATCTTTATTTAAAAAAACACATTTTTCAATAGAGAAATTTTTGTATTAGCGCATTTAAGGTGTGTGTGCGCGAGAGGGAGAGACAGGAGTGAGATATAGTCTATTAACTAGCAGATACTTTTGTTGTTACCCGCAAGTAACTAAAAGATACATTTGTATCTTCAACTGTTAGAGATTGAGGGTAGATTAAAAGTCTATTTTACATAACGAAACTTGAATGCAAGGCGCT
This sequence comes from Drosophila buzzatii, assembly GCA_035045845.1. NCBI lineage: Eukaryota > Metazoa > Arthropoda > Insecta > Diptera > Drosophilidae > Drosophila > Drosophila buzzatii. The sequence goes on along the minus strand of JAWNOS010000244.1, from coordinate 10,284,320 downwards.
TGCGTCTCTTACATATAGACAGCAAACCCAACGTCGATGACGTACATGCCTCGAAATACACATTCACCAATGAGACTAAGCGCATATTAGCTAATTTGCAAAAAAGAAGAAGAAGAGAAACAGACAAAAAATAGCAGCTAGCACAGCGCAGCGCAGTAACAATAACTGAAACAACAACGTCTATCTAATGAATACGCAAAACAAACGCAAAAACAGCAAATGATGAAATCGTCTAAAGTTAGATGAGGATTAGATGGAGGGGTTTCTTTTTGGCTTGTTTTTGGGCTTGGCTCACGCAATGCTCGAGAGTAGTGCCTGAGAGAGCGCGAGAGAATTGCCAATTAATTACCGTTAATGTGCGCTTGATTTGCGTCGCAATATATATACAATATATATATCTGTGTAAGTAGATCAGTTGTATCTTATGGCCGACACGCTTGAAATTCAAACAGCAACTGAGCTCAGAGCTTCGCAGCTCACAGCTGAGAATTGGCGTTCGCATTCGCTCTTTAATTGCAAATGAAAGTGAACATTAAGTGAACATCAGTGCGCGCACTGTCTGGGCAATTGAAAAAGTATCTGCCACACCATTATCATGATCATCATCATCATCATCGTCATCACTAATATTATGATTGTTATTGTTGTTGGCTCCGTGTTGATCTTAGCGTTCGACAAGCTTTCAACATTGTCAGCGAAAAAAATTTTAAAAAATCTTTGGTTTGTTTGCCAATTTCATGTTTTTTTGTTTATTTGCTTGTTGTTTTTGTTGGTTATGGTCATCTTGCGTGCTCAAATATCAATTAACGCTTCTCATCTAATTATGCCATATTTGTCCATTTTAATGATCGTGCTTTTTAGCCATTTGCCTTAATGCTCATTCTTGACTCCAACGTAATGGAGTTCAGGGCAAACAAGCTGCGTTAATCGCAGAATAATTATGCACATGCCGTTGAGCTTATCTCCCAAGACAGTTTCTAACGGTTGTGTGCATTATTATAAATATATCGATCGATATCTATGCGAAGCTACAGCTGAGTCCACAGAACTCGTGCCGCTCTTTACTCTTATACTATAAATGAAATAGATTGTTAAATGGCAATCGTAATTGTAATTGTAGACGTACACTTAGAAAAAGCGCAGGCAGATATGTAATTCATATAAATATTATGTGACAATTATTAAGAAATCAAAATATTAAGATTTACAGCAAAAAAGTTCATAAAAAAGAAGGTTGCTCAAAAAAATTGTAATTTATATTAAATAATAAAAAGTATCATATTAATTAAATAAAAATTTCTTTTCAATTTAAATTTTAATTATTTTTAATATTTATATCAGTTTTTTTTTCTTAAATTTATTATCAATAATTTTTTTATTATTAATAATTATTTATTAAAAAATTTAATTTATTGATAAAAAGAATCATATTAATATAAATTTCTTTTCAATTTCATTTTTAATTATTTTTAATATTTATTTCAGTTTTTTTATTTATTATTAGAAATTATTTATTTATAATTTTTTCTCATATTTAAAATTTTTTTTTTATTATTTATTTTTATTTATTTTTTTTAATTTATTATTTATTATTATTTTTAATTTATTATTCATTATTTATTTATAATTGTATCTATTATTTTTTACATTATTTTTTAAATATATGCATATATATTTTTTTTTAGTTTTTATTAATTTTTTATTAATAATTATTTATTTATAATTTTATCTATTATATTTTACATTATTTTCAAAATAGATTTTTATTTATATTTTATTAATAATTATTAGTTTATAATTTTATCTAATATTTTTAACATTTATTTATTTTAGTTTTTATTTATTTTTTATTAATAATTATTTGTAATTCTTTCTAATATTTTTAAAATTATTATTAATATTTATTTTTATTTATTTTAGTTTTTATTTAGTTATTATTAATAATTATTTATCTAAAATTTTATCTAATACATTTAATATTTATTTATTTTATTTTTTTATTTATTTTTTTATTAATAATTATTTATTTATAATTTTATCTAGTATTTTTTATAAAATATTTATTATGATTATTAATAATATTTCTAAAAATGTTTTCTGAGCTAAAAATTGAGTTTCTTCAAGATTTTCAAACATTTTAATCTTTTACTACAAGTTTTTTCAAGTTTAATGTGTTTTTTATTATCATTATTTGTATTAATTTATTTCACTGTGCTGCCTTGCCTTTTAGCATCTTTGAGCTTCGCTCAACTTAAATGTTTACCTCTATAATTCTATGATAATTTTCTAAGAATCTATATTCGATTTTATTTGAGTGTCATATTTAGTTGTTGTTGCCGTGCTGAGCGAACTCGTTCAACCGGGGAACAGCTGCTGCTTGTGTATCTTAATTTATGCCAATATCATTTAGCTAGATAAAACCAAATATTTATATGCCCATTGTGCACAATTCGGGTTGAAAGGTTTTTCCTTCATTAATATTATTATTATTTTTTTCTTTTTTCTTTTTGCGCCGCAATCATAAAAATATCTCGTTTCATTTAGCGGCAATATGCGCAAGTGTCTTGATTTTATTATGCATATGAATGGAGCACTCACTCATATATACCATATAGATGTATGTATATATACCGTATATGATATGCCATATCGAGCATAGGGGGCAGCTCTGTATGGTAGATGTACGTGCCTAGAATGCCAATCGAATGCGCTAAATGACTAATAGAGAGCCGAGAGCTGAACTGGGAACTGAGCTGAGAGCCAAGATTGACTTGGCTCTGGCATAAATGGGAAAACTCACTTGAGCAGCACTTCAAAGGCGCAGAGTTCAAATGTTATAATATATAAGAGTTCTATGCATATATGCATAGCTGAGTAGTTTGCTTAGATAATGTATTTGAGCTGTTGAGAACTATTTGTAAAACATTTTGATGGCTGACACAATATTTAAATTTAATGAATTGATTAGTGATTATAGAACTTTTATAAAAATAAAATATTTGCTTTAATTGTTCTCTTCCTGCTCTAAGTTATTACATTTTTATTTATTAATTATTTATTTTTTTTTTTTTTATATTTATTTATTTATTTTTTTATATGCTTAGATTGTCTATTTTGCTTCTAGCAAGCAAGAAAATAATTCATTTATAATAAAATACCTTACATCAAATATTCTTTTTTTATTATTATTTTTGACAAGAGGCGCTCAAGCTTAAAAATATTTTTAAATACATAAAAAAAATTGGAAATAAATTCAGAAATTATAAATAAAGGTGAAATATCAATCAAGTATTATACCTTACATATTTCACTTAATAAAAAACTCAATTTTTAAGCTAAAATTTATGTATAAAATATAATTTACGCACACACACATTAACAGCAGCTGAATCATTGAGCGCTTTCCATATTTAGCTAATGTCTTTAATAGCATTTTTTATGCCGCCCACTCGGCAAATGCCAAGACGTTGACGTGCATAAAATTGAATCTGAACATTTTTAATTTTTTGTTTCATTTTACTCTTTGTTCAAAATATCCGTACACCCACTCAAGCTTAAAGCTTAGCTGTGGCTCTTTGAGCACGCGCCTTGCTCGATATTTTTGACTGGATCTTTTGTGAAATGAACGCCGATAAGTCTGGCTGTAATTTGTGGCTTATAGCTCGCAATTCATGGCAAGCAATTAGTAGAGGCCTGCCAACAGTGCTCAATGTCACACGAAGTAACTGGAGCGCTGTGAGCAGATCATTGACCAACAGCTGAGCTAAGCACAAAGAAGTCTAGCTCCAAACTTGGCCAACGACGTGTCGCGACGCCTGTCAGCTGTCTGTCTCCTCGAATGTGCAACGAACAAGTGCAGCAGGTGCGTTCCAACTGGCCAAGTTTCACCTTCGAGCGAACTTCTGGCATCACTTTCAGCTTGGCACAGTTACCCTAAAAGAGAGCCAGAACGAGAACGAGAACGAACACGATAATGAGAACTGAAGAAAGAAACAACAATTCAACAAACATTTTACATTGAGCACACACAACCGACACAGACACATGTCTGAAGGTCACGTGGGCTACTCGTCTCTGGTGTCAGTTTACCAGTGGATAATGGTTGGAGTTCTCTGCTCCTCTGCTCCTCTGCTTCTCTGCTCTTTAGTGCTTGCCACATGTTGCACTCATATCGTCATGCAGCCCAAGTCGCAATTGCGATAAGCTATCATCAAAGTGCGCTGCGTTTTGTGTGTTTCAGTGTTTTTATCTGACTTTATGGGCTAGATAAGCAGTTGCGTAACTAAAGCGAATTGTTGACATTTTCGAGTGCTCAAAAAAAGAAAAGTAATCGAATTTTATTGAAAATTTACGATGTAAACATTTGGTATACGAGCGTGTGGAATTTGAAGTATTTGTATTTGAAGTATGTGTACTTTTAATAATTCCTTTTTGAAAGCAAATTTTTATAGTATGTATAGACGTAGCAATAAGAAGTTGTATTGTGAAGCAATTGTGGACGTAGTTTCTTCTAATTAAATAGATATATAATCTGGAAATAACTTTTGCAGCTACTGTATATTAACTGTGGATAAAACTTCGCTTATAGCTAAAGAGCTATTTTTTATGAAAGCCACAGAAAAGAGCTGAAATTGTAATTTAGATATACATATTTATATATTTTTATTTATATATTTATATGTTTTTGTTAAAAAATTAGCCAAAGTGCAAAACTGTAACACATGACTTTTTTAAATTTTTTACTCGCATTTCTCTTCTAGCAAACCAAATGACTTGAAATTGTTTTAAATAATTACTGCTTAATTACTGTACCAACAAAACGAGACTAAGAACTCAAGCATCGATACAGTAGAAGTGAAAATACAGACCTTTGAAGTTACAATATTGAATTCATGTTACAGTTTTGCTTCTCAGTGTATATATTTTATATATTTTATTTATACAAATGTATAGAACAATGTGTAAAAATAACATATATAATTTTTACACATTGTTCTATAAAATATATAAAATATAAATATAAATATATATAAAACACAAAACTTCACAAAAAAAAGGTTATGTGTGAAGTTAATCATTAAATTTCTTACCAGCTATAAATAAAAGCAAGCGGTAAATTAATTGTAAGATTAATATCTTGAAACAATTATAAAAATGATAAATTACCAAGCTAACTTCTCATAACAAAAAAATGTTGTAATCAAAAAATAATTTGATTTTAAGATAAAAAGAATGCAAGCAGAAAATAATTGTTTATAAAAAAAAAAATAAAAAAATAAAGATTATAAGATAAAAAGAATTGAAGCTGAAAAAAATTGTTTATAAAAAATACATATAGTAAAAAAATATTAAACAGTTATATTATTTTAAAAAATAATATAAAAAATGAATTATAAATATTTGAAAAAGTTCACATTAAAAAAACTGATTAAAATCTGTTTATTTTATACTATAAAAAGTTAAAAATGCCAAAGTTGAACATGTTTCCAATGTATTATTTCTTAAATTTTATTTTGTTTTATTTTTTTTTTTTAAAATTTTTTTTTAAGTTTATGTCAGTTTCATTGGGAACAGTTGGGCAGCAATTAAAATTATTTTCTAGTCAATCAACGGGAACAACAAAACAATTTGTCATGCTGCTCGATTGAGGAAAAGCTTCACTTAATTGCTCGCCTAATTGTAGGTATATAATATAATACTAGTTTATATATATATATAGTATTATCGGCTTTGGCAGCCAACTTGAGGTATTTCCACTCGGCCGCACGTTTAGTCAGCGATCAATTAGCTGCACATGCGCTGCTTCGACTCGCATTACGACTAACCGCAAAGCATCTGAAAAGTCACAGCTGTCGTTGTGGCTTTGTTTATAATTTATAATTCGAATCAATTATGAATGAAGACGAGACGAATGAAGATGATGAGGCCACCTTGAGCGCTTTTCTTCTTCTTAATACTTCAACGTTTTTGTTTTGTTTTTGCGGCTTTCACTGACATAAAAATCTTTTTCACCTGCCGACTGTGCGATATGCAAACTTTAAGATACTTTTTTACTGCTGTATCTGTAGCTATAAGATATTGAAGCGTGCTTTTGTTCTCGCCACCAAATGCTGATGTCATTTAGCAGGCACTCGAGCTGGGTTCGTGTTGCTGCCGCTGAGAATCTGGCTGTATAAACTGAGAGTGAGTCGCTGAGTCGCCGATTCTGAGTCTCTGCTTGAAAGTCGTCACGCTCGTGAAGGTTAAACACAAATTTTGCTAGAGCGAAAAAAAAAAGCATTTACTGAGGCGTTGTCAGAGTCGCGTGTTACGAGCTGTTACACTAGCCATTACATAGAGATCGCAGTGACTTCCACTACGAGACTTTGTCAATAGACGAGACACGTCGAAAAAACTCAACTTGAAATGTTAAACAGCAAAGATGCTTGAGATGTGATGTTAATTGCACTTGAATGTGCCTAGCCCGCTTCGTACCTAGTTGTAAATACCTAAAATATATACATATGTATATAGACAAACATATGCAAATGCGCTGTATGTCTGTGGCAACATGTGTGCATGCAAAGCATTTGCTGCCTTCTGCTGTGATTGCCATTTATTGGATTTTTTGGAGCGTTGCAAATATGCATGGAATATATATACATCGGGCTGACTACAGCGATATTTGCGTTGCCAAATGGAATATGCTTTGAATTATTATTTCTTGTTGTTATTGTTGTTGCTGTAGTTTTTGAAAGGCACTTTCTGCAATCATCTTGAGCTTGTGAAATGTATTTAAGACTCTTGTTTAACAAATATTTGGTCAAGTTTTGCATTTAGAAATCAAAGTTTAGCTTTAAGGAATATGCATAATGAATGAGCGCTTGGCAATGTATATACCCTGTAATTTGCTGATGAATATTTATTTATTTAACATATTTAATCACGCTGCGAAAACTAAAGCATAGAACAAGTTCTTTGCTCAGCTGCAAGAAATTGCATAAAATAAACTGTGAAGTTGCTTTATATATTTATTTATTATTTTTTTATTATTATAAAATATTTAAGAAATATTTATAAAAATAAGTTTATTTTATTTTTTTATAATTATCAAATATTTAAGAAATATTTGTAAAAATAAGTTTATTTACTTATTTTTTATTTTGTTATTATTTTAAAATATTTAAGAAATATTTGTAAAAATAAGTTTTTTTTATTTATTTTTATTATTGTTTTAAAATATTTAAGAAATATTTATAAAAATAAGTTTATTTATTTATTATATTTTTATTATTATAAATTATTTAAGAAACATTAGTAACAATAAGTTTATTTATTTATTTTTTTATTATTATAAAATATTTAAGAAATATTAGTAACAATAAGTTTATTTATTTATTTTTTTTATTATTATAAAATATTTAAAAAATATTTGTAAAAATAATTTTATTTATTTATTTATTATTTTTTTATTAGTATAAAATATTTAAGAAATATTAGTAACAATAAGTTTATTTATTTATTTTTTTTATTATTATAAAATATTTAAAAAATATTTGTAAAAATAATTTTATTTATTTATTTATTATTTTTTTATTATTTTAAAATATTTAAGAAATATTAGTAACAATAAGTTTATTTATTTATTTTTTTTATTATTATAAATTTTTTTTTAAATATTTGTAAAAATAAGTTTATTTATTTTTTTATTATAATAAAATATTTAATAAATATTTGTAAACATATGTTGAAATATTAAACTAGTAACTGGCATTAAAATTCTTATTATATATTCCTTGAAGTTTAGATTTTATATATTTATTAAACCAGCAATGTAGCATATGTGATTTATGTTCTTTATTGAGCATACTGAATAGAAAGTCTCACAAATTATTAAATTTTTATTAGTAATTAAAATTAATTTCTTGAACAGGTTTTTCGCTAATAATCCATGCCTAAAGCTGTGAAGCGGCGCCTGACCCAGCAAGAGTGTTACTACTACTACTATATCTCTAAACCAATAACTGTTTAAGCTATTGACTGCATTATGGTATACAAATATTCAATAAGATTTGCCATTTGATCGAGTAGAGGCTTATCATCATGGCTTCTATGCATTTGCAGTGGACAGGCGTAAATTTAATATTGAATAAATGCTTTTAGTTGCTCTTACTAAGATCTATATGTAGCTTGATATAAAATTAAATAAACTAATGAAGAATATCGTGAAAGAGCAATTGACAGTAGTTGTAACTAAAAATAAATGTATTTTATATTTACATTTATTTATATATTCATTAAAAAACTCGGGGTACAAAAAAGGTAAACTAATTTCTTTTTATTGTGATATAGCAAATCGATCGAAGCATCTATATTTTTTTTTTTTTTGCTCAGCAAAATTTTATATAAATATGTATGTAATTATATTCTTGTTGCATTAACTGTAAACAGAACAGCAACATATATGCATATATATGTATATATACATATATATTTTATATTATTTAAATAGTCCACAAAGCAGAGATATGGCCTATTGCAGAGAATTCAACTAAAAATGAAATCAGGAAAAAAAATGATAAAATTCAAATTATTGTGGTTTTAATTAAGTTTTTTTTTTTCATATTTCTCTTATATAACCTATCACTATATATACACATCAAACGGATATATATTTTGTACATCTGTATATACATATATTCAAATTTAAATATGTTTGCTAACTAAACAAAGCTTATTACATTTTTCTCATGCCTGACTCCAGCTGCACTTGAGCACACAATTCACGTAAGCCTAAATACAAGTGATTTATATATATACCTATTTCTACATATATATCTTTACATATATATATATGTATATATGTACGTTAGACACTTTTACAAGACCTTGTTACATTTGTTTTCAATTGCGTCGCAGCTAGACGTCAGTCAAGCTAATTAACATAAACTCAAACTGAAAGTCAAGCAAAAAGCAGTCACAAATCACAGGCCCACCCGCATCTGCTCAGTCTCCATCTCTCTCACTAACTCTCTCTCTCTCTCTCTCTCTCGTACTCGCTCTTACGCTCATACAACTCGCTTGGCTTACTTATCCGCGATCTACAATTAGGCAGCTGGAAAGCTCCAATGAAACAAGTAGCAAACACATATTATACCAAACTATCGATTAAACACGAAGTAGGCAGCGAAAGTTCTAGGAACTAGTTACGAGCAGTTAAATTGGTAACATGACGCCAGGCATTAAGGGCCGCACCCTGGCAACCGCAGCCGCGCGCCAACGACGCCCAGCCCAGCTGGACGTCCTTTGGGGGAGTTGCCCATCGCAGCCGGCTGTTGTTGCTGTTCTTGTTGTTGTTGTCATTTGGCAAACAACTTTTGGCTGGACTTGTTATGCCCGGCTAGGTTGTCATGGAAAAAAATTAAAGACCAAGCCGTAGCAACATGCATGTACATGTATGTAACCAGTGGACATATAGAGAGCAATCGACTCTACTCTATCTATCTGACCAAGCCACATGCATATAATATGGCTAGGAGCGAGCCGAGAGCTGCTATGTCCACATTGATTGCGCTTTTGCATGTGAGCGCAAATCAAACTAAATGGAAACAACAATTTTATCGGCTCTAGCAAAACTGGAGCAAACAAGCAGATATATATGTACATATATGTGTATATATATATATTAGTGTGTGTGTGTAATCATATCTTATCTAATTTGCGCAGTTTGAGATAAAATGGGGAAAATCAAAGCGCTGCAGATAATTTTTTTTTGTTTACTTTTTTTCTGCGCCGTTTATCTCTGTAAACGGACGCGAGTATTCCAAGAGTCTGGCAGAAATAACTCCCTTATCGAGAATCTATGATAAATTCGTATATTTTGTAAATATTTATATTAATAACTATTTCTGAACTTCAACTGAAAGTAAAATGGAAGCTTGCGTTTTGAATGGAAATGTGATAGATCTAAAGAAAGTATGCATAAGCAATGATATAGCTAAATATATACATATAATATATAATAAATATAAATAATATATAATAAATAAATATAAAATATAATAAATAAATGTATATGTATATATGTCGTATCGGTGTTATTATGTTGTGATTGACAGTTGCAATAGTATTAAAGAGAAGTTGACAACTAGCGCTAATCGAATGAGTTTGTATTTTAGTGGCAATTAAAGGATGTATTGTCAATAGGAAAGAGGCAAGCATAGGTTTTGCTGAACGTGGTCTCGGATGTCGCAGAGTGAGAGCGAGAGCGAGAGGGCTAGAGAATATGTAATCAAGAGGCAGTTTGACAGGAGAGCTGAAAGAGAGCAGTCAATCAGAGTTGATTGAGAAAGAAAGACGTTTTGGTAATAGAAGTCGGCGACTCGGAGAACTCGTTATTAGGCAAACTTATAAGGGAAGGGAAGAATAATAATTTTTATATATTTACTAAATTCATATTCATATAAATTGATAAATTCCCATCAATATATTTTATATTTATTAGTCAATAAAAATGTTCTATTCTTAACTATGACAAGTACATATGAAATTGCTGAGCTTATATAGACTTGAAAAATAATATTAAATATTTATATTTATATATAAAATGAATCACAATTTTGACTAATTATGATTCATTGATATATATATTTTTTTAATAATAAATTAATTAATTAATTTATTTAAATAAAATATTACAATTGAAGATTCTTAAATAATTTATTCATTTTTTAGCAGTTACTTTGTCTTTTTGCTCTGCTCAAATTCCTTGTTTAAGCAACTCAGAATTTTCTCATACAGTTCACTCATAAGTTGACATATTCCAGTATATATCTATTCATATACAAATGTATATTTGCAATATGACTAACTGTGTTTGTCTTTTAGTTAATGTGGAGCACATAGTATAAATTTGTTTGCTAATGTGCTCAACTTTTAAGCCAGTTTGTCAATAGGTTCTTAGCACAATTTGAATTGTTTATTTATGTATTTTCAACGATTTCTATTTCTTTGTTATTATTTGACCAAATTGTTGCCTTATCTTAGTTGTTATTGGCAATTTATGCATAAAATGTAGCGTTTTTAGATCGTTTTATAATTGCGCACTTATCGCCGCAAAACTGATTAAAATTATTGAGAGGTTTTGACTAACTGATCAGGCTATAAATTACATTAGCGGCTTACCTTGAAGTAGTATAATGAAGTATTCCTTTATCTGATGCAACAATATATATGTGTATATGCATATAGATTTTTAATTACTACTCAGGTATTTGAGTGCATTACTTTAGCTATTCCCATGCGTTGTAATCAGCAGAATTGATGGAGTAGTGCACTTAATAACACAATACTAAACACACACGCACACACGCACACACACACACCTATGGCAAGCACTTTCGTTGTTTTGCAGCAGAACTCGCTGTGTGATGGCGCCACTTAGCGTTGACGTCTTGTACAAATTGCTGCAGCAGCAAAAGTTTATAAATTTTTAATGTAATTTTGTATAACAATTTTCTTCTTCTTTGCTTATTTTTTTGCTGATTCGAGCATTCGATATGCCGCCCTTAATTAATTAGCATTAAATTATATTTCAAAAATTTATATTTCTTTATTTTGAAATCAGGTTTCTGTTTGGCTGCTGCTTAACACTCGCGACGACTGCGACTGGCGCTCGCAAGAGACGCGTATCGAATGGAGAGGCAGCCAGAGACGAAGCCCCGCAATGAGCGAGCGAGCGAGCGAGCGCATGAGCCGCTCCAACCTGTGCGTCGGCGTTGACGCCAACGTCGACGTCGACGTCGAAGTCAATGTTGCTGTTGCTGTTGACTGCGCGACGCGTTTGCGCTGCCGACGCAACCAGTTATGAAATTTAGACTGTGACCCTTAGTAACTGGGCAACCATTAAGCTGTTTTATAGAGGTGTATATATATATATATTTAACTAAAATATATAATATTAATATATGTACATGCGTGAGTTAATATAAGTAAGTGCGACTAACTACAACTTGCCCAAAATTATATACTCTAGGCTTAGTTGCGATTATTTGCAGGAAAATTCCAGGAAAATTCATTTTTATAAATTCATATTATATTAGTAAATATATAATAAGTATTTACGTTTTTATAAATATCTGTGTGTCTCTTAGGTTTATAATAAAGCTAGCTAGCTTTTTATAAATTTAAGAAAAAAATAATAATTTAAAAATAAAATATTTTCAAACAAAAAATTATGAAAAACTATAAATAAAACTAGACGTACAATCATAATCAAACGTTCAGATTATGATCATGACATTAATATCTATATGCTAAACCAAACTTCTGCAGAAGACTTGGAGACTCTAACTCTAAAGATGAATTATATATAATTTTATAACTGATTCTCGATATATTCGTTTATCGATAGCACTGGAAATATGCAAGTTATCGAATTTCTGAAACAAACTCGTACTGCGCGTGTAATATACGGACGTAACACAAAGACAATGGACTCATCCTAGTAGCTGACTAATGTTTTATATCATATTTGTATATTTCAGACCACTGTGCCAAAGCTAGCGCTGCGCTTTTCGCATGTTAAAAAAATTTAATACATCAACGTTTTTTATGCTTTTTGGCAACACCAGTTTTTTTATTATTATTTTTTTATGTAGCTGCTTGACTCAGTTAACTTTGTTGCTTCTTTGTTTTGGTGAACGAAATTGGGAATCTCTGCTGTAGTTTTTGGAGAATCGCGGGCGACTCGTATGTGTGTGTGTGTGTGTGTGTGTGTGTAGGTGTGGGTGATGTTGAGTGACGCATGTAAATGTTTGACAGGTTTCATTTGTTGCACAGCTGTGTGAAAACTTAACGCCATTCGCATGATTATTGTTGTCGTTGTTGTTGCTGCTGTTGCTTCGGTGTTTCTTATTTTGACTTCTTTGGGGCCTTTGACCACTTGTTGCTGCCACAATTAACAACGCGTCGCTTCGACACCTGACGCGTGTGTCCAAATAGTATATGTGATGTCTTGCATTTGTCGCAGCCATCAAAATAGAATTGCTTCCGCCATGGAAATTTCTTTAAAACAACTCAGAAATCTACATAAATTATAGGAGAACAGGAAATGGGCGTGGCTAAAGTGCAGCAGCAGCAGCAACAACAACTTAATTAAACGCCAACGCGTGGCAAATATTGAAACAAAAAATCTAGACAAAGATCAGACTGGATCAGTGCACCCACACAACAAACATTAATTATAGTTAATTGTTGCTCTAATGCAAACAAAACATTTGTGAAAAATCAACAAATATAGCATGAAATTCGAGCTCAATCGAAATTATAATAAATAGAAAATGCAGAGTTAATTCTTGGAGATTTACAAAAACATGCAGAGAATTTTAAAAGCTAATATATAAGTATAAAAGCTATACTTATATATATAAATAGATTTTAATATACATTAATATGCCAATTGACATAATATAGACAGGGACTTTTGCACTCACACTCAAGGAAGACTCATATCTGACTTGCCAGCTATGCATGTAGGCGTGCATACAGAGTTCTCGCTCAATTGGATGAGCGTTTATGCAATGGCATCATAGAGAGTCAATTTGCCTCTCAGCAATACGCTTTCTTCTAATACCCGATCAAATGCCTCGGCTTAGCTGTGAGCGCCACGATTCAAACACAACAAAAGCGCATATGTAGGCATGCCTACTTTTTTTGCCGCCACTGTTCTCTGAGAGTGGAAAGTTGTTTGAATTTCGCATTAGTTATTATTCTTTTTTGTTGTATTAAAATTTATAAACTCAATTAAATTGAATGTTTTATTTTATGTTTTTTTATGTTCTACTTTTCTTTGTATTAATATTGTTAAATAATTTTTTTTTTATTTTAAACATACATTAAAAATAAATTATAAAATGTTTTCCAATTTGAAAAAAAAAACAATACATACATAAGCTGACATTATTCATAAGAAACAATGATAAAATGTATATTATTTTATATAAATAATAATAATATATAATATAATATTTTATATATGTATATAATAATAATTTTTAAAGTACATAAAAAGTACTCAAATAATATTTATTTAAAATTTAAATTTTAAATGTACATTATTTTATATAAATAATAATAATAAATAAATTACATAAAAAGTACTCAAATAATATTTATTTAAATGCTCCGTAAGTGGATTCGTGCACCACCATTGAGCTCTGTATATCGGCTAGAGTGCGGCAACCTGTTAAGGCCATTGTGATATCAAAGTCATTCCTGAGCAGTTTCAATAGATGCTCGACGCCGCATTGGCCATCGCAGGCTAGGGCCCAGATGGCAGGGCGACCAACGAACACCATTTGGGCACCCAGAGCCAGAGCTTTGAATATATCGTTGCCCTCTCTAATGCCGCCGTCCAGCATCACAATTAGATCAGAGCCCACGGCTCGCACGACCTCTGGCAGTGCCTCAATTGTGGCTGGCGTCGAGTCCAGTTGACGTCCGCCATGATTGGAGACAATGATGCCAGCGCAACCGAACTCACGAGCCAGCTCCGCATCCTCGGCAGTTAGAATGCCCTTGACGACAATCGGCAGCTGTGTGAGCTGCTTCAGCCACTTGATGTCTTGCCAACTCACTGTGGAGTCAAACTGACTGGCCACATACGCGCTCAGTCCCGAGTCACCTGCGGACGACTCCACGTTAGACTGCGCTCCCTGAAAGTTGCCCAGACTCAAGTGGGCGGGCAGACTGAATTTATTACGCACATCTGCTCGTCGTTGAGCAAAGATCGGAGCATCCACAGTCAAGACGAGTGCCTTGAAGTCAGCTCTCTCCGCGCGACGCACCAAGCTCTCAGTGAGTGCCCTGCACAGGAGAATACGCATATTTGCCGGTCAGGCAGTGTCCACTCTGAGCTGCAGACGAACTCACCGATCTTTGTAGATGTAGAGCTGAAACCATTTGCAGGTATCAGGCGCTGCGGCAGCCACTTCCTCCATTGAAGTCGTTGAGAGCGTGCTCAGAATGAATACGCATCCGGCGTTGCCTGCAGCTCGTGCTGTGCCCTTCTCGCCATCCGAATGCGCCATCTTTTGCATGGCAACGGGCGCAATACCCACTGGCCATTTGAAGTGTTGTCCCCAAATGGAGCCGCTTGTTTCCAATTGGGCAACGTTACGTAGACAACGAGGACGTAAACGCAAGCTGTTTGTAATATGAGCTAGATTAACCCTCTAAGACTACTTTCCATAATAAAATAAGAAATTTATTCGAATAATTTTTTCTTAAGAGCCATTTTCCAAAAGCTTTGAAGCGAAGAACGTTTAATACAGGGTATCTTTTAGTCGTGTCTTCCCTAGCGGGAATATTGTTGATTTATGTTTTGCATTATAAATTTGTGCAGATTTCAAATTTGTTTTACTTATTTTAAAAATTTGTTTTACTTATGTTAATTTTGCTCAAATCTTTTTTTCCTTTGATTATAAATTTATTTATATTCGAAATTTTATTTATTTTTGTTCATATAGTAAATAAATTAAACTACATAAATTTAAATAATTTGTAAGGCCAAAAAGTTTGAGGAATAGAACTTTTCTTTTTGCAGTTGATTTAATATAAAATTTATTTGAAAATGAAAAATTAAAATGAAACCTTAAAGCATTTATTTATTTTTTAATTTATTAAATTTAAAAAATAATAAAATTTTGAAATTTTACTATTACTACTTAATTTAATTTAAAGAAATTTAATAGGAAATGAAATACACACCGCTTAAAGGCCTCGCGATTATAGCCAAGCGTTAGCTCCTCCCCAGCCCCGCTCCTGTAGTAGTCGAGAGCATTTCGCTCAAGCTCCACAATGGCCTGTTTCTCAAAGTCGGACGCAGAAACAAATGACATTTGACTGCGATGATTTAGGGCCAGTGAACTTTATTTATTACTATTCTTATTATTCCTTGTTATATATATAATATTTGTCACGTCTTGCTAGGCTTTGTGAAACGCAATGCTATAAAAATTTGTAGTATATCAGTAGATATACTAGGAAATGCTTGGTGAAAAAGCTGTCAGCTCGACTAAGAGACACCCAATACATGGCACTCGATAGCCTGGCTACTACAAAAAGAGATATTTAATACAAATTATTACAAATATACATTTCACAATTGAAGTAAATGTATGCAGAGTATCATATAGTCGGTTGTAAGCAGCTGCGCCATACACGTTTATATTTATTTATTTATTTATTGTTACTAAGAATTAATTCTAAATAAAAATTTTCTTTTAAGCCAGAGCGACAGAGGCCTTCAGGCAACATTTATAAAGACAAACATATTTTGTCTAAAATGTAGCAAAAGTCTTTAATTCAAACAACAAAATTTGCCTTTATTTGGAATGCAATTAAAATTATTTAAAAAGAAAAAAAAATGTTAAACCTTAGAAATATATACAGCCTTATGCAATTAATTTTAAAGTGTATTTTTAGCGGACTTAAAAAAACGTAAAAATATAATAATAATACGTAACAGACAAAGCTCAAATTCTTCTTATAAATATAAATATATATACAAACAAATAATAAATGTTATTTTTAATGAGAAAATTCCAATTGAAACGAGCTGAAAAAAAAAATGGAATTAAAATTTCAAGAAAAATATATAACATTGCATAAATTATAATAAATATATAAATAATATATTACTGGATTAGTACGAGAAAAAATATTAATTGGGGGTTAGTATTGGGCGAGTATTGAAAATTCATATTTATTTGCGGTTCGGTTGAAAATAAAACATAATAAAATAACAGAAAATAAAATTAAAAATTGTTAAAGACAAATGAACAAATTTGGAGTTTAAATAGTAGAGTTGGAAGTTGGTCAGCTTGCCCAGCAGCTCCTTCAGTTCGACAGCGAAGGGCAACTCTTCAAATTGCTCTGGACGATCCGCTTCCATGGAGGGCAGATGATCCGAGAGCTTAAATAGTAAGGTGAGAAGTTGGTTAGTTATGTCTGCAGTGATTCAAAGAGCTTGCCCAGCAGCTCCTTCAGTTGGACAGCGAAGGGCAACTCTTCAAATTGCTCTAGACGATCCGCTTCCATGGAGGGCAGATGATCCGAGAGCTTAAATAGTAAGGTGAGAAGTTGGTTAGTTATGTCTGCAGTGATTCAAAGAGCTTGCCCAGCAGCTCCTTCAGTTCGAAAGCGAAGGGCAACTCTTCAAATTGCTCTGGACGATCCGCTTCCATGGAGGCCAGATGATCCGAGAGTATGCTCAATTGTTTGAATAGCTTGGTGCCACGCAGCATGGCGCGACACTTGGCACTGAAGCCGAACAGTTTCCAGAGACAGAGGACAGCCAAATGGTGCTCCACGTACGAGTCGCTGCTGCCGTCACCGCCGCCTTCCTGCACCGGCTGCAAGAGAATGTCGCGCAGAAAGTCCGTGAAACCCGTCATGTTGACCAGCAGCATGCGATTGGTACTGCCGAAGCACATGTTGCGCACGATGCGGAGGCAGCGCAGTCGCAATAAGTTTAGCGGCGGCAAGCGACGCACCACATTGAGCAAGCCCTGGAGATGGCAGACCTTGTAGCCGGGCTCATAGCGGGAGTACACCTCCCAAAACGAAATCCAGCCAACTAAGGCTTCCGACTTGAGTTTGATATTGCCGCTAGACGGCATAATCGTATCGAACATGTCCAGAACACGCATCTTGCTCAGGCTGAGACGACCTTCGGTACACGCGCAGCAGTTGATCATGACGCGCAGTGAGGCATCTATAATTGAGTCGGAGCTGCAGTGGGCGTACTGCGGCTTGGCGGCGCTGGGTACCTCTTTCTTGGTCGACTCATGATCCGCCACACGCACCATTAGCTGGAGCAGCGAATGCGACTGGCCCGACAGCACGTGGCACGTCTGCTTGCACATCTCAAACGAATGCTCCGTGAGCAGCGTCATCAGACGCACTGTCATGTGCTTCAGCACCGCCGAGTGCGACAGCCAAGGCCACAAGCGCACGATAATTCGGACAATTCTGGAGGCCATGCCCGGATCCGTAATGATGGTACGCGTTGAATTCTTCCAGTGCATCAGCATGTTGAGAATCACCAGTAAATTGTTGATGATGTCACGCGACTTGTGCGCACCCACACGCCGCACATACACCGTGGCATTGCCAATGCTGCTGTCGTCCAGGAACATCTCAAGCTGATGCAGGACGCGCTCCAGCAGCTTGAACTTTCGCGCAGCCTCCGCAGCACAGCCCGATAGCTTTAGCAAATTGCCAAGCACCTCGCAGACTTGAACGTGCAGTATGTCGGGACTTTTCAGAAAGCTATAGGTCTTGGGCGGATAGAGGTGGTCGAACAGCTGATCCACGCTGTGGTAGAGCAGAACGGCGGCATTCTGTGGCTCATTTAAGTTGCGGGCTCCGTGGCCCGATTTTCTCTTCCTTGACGTGGGCTTCAGGCTCATCGTCTTCATTTGTTTGTTCAAATCATTTGTGGTGTTCTCCTTGTCATCGCTTTCGTTGGACTTCTCCTGATTCTTGTCCTCACCGTTTGCGCGCGGATCCTCGACATACGCCTCAAGAACTAACAGCAAGTTGAGCTCGTCGGGCGCATCTTGAGCCTTAATGAGCAGCAGCGACAACGCTGACAGCGTGTATTTCTGGACTGGTCGTTCATGATGGATCAGGTTCAGGCCATTCTGCAACAGATGGAACAATAATTCTGGATGCAGCGTGAACTTTTCGCACAGAAATCCATAGGAATTCGCATCCTTGCAGAATACCATGAGCAGCTTCAGAATTGCTTCGACTTGATTTTCATCCCACATCTGCGGATCGAGCACAAGGTTAATCAAGGAAACAAAGCTGTTCAATAGCACCGGATCACGGCAGATGCTGCGCTGCAAACAGTTAAAATTCTTCTCATAACACATCGCGTACAGCTTGCAGATTTGGCCACCGCACAGCTCCATATAGGCACTGAGCTGGGGCTCGCTGGGAGTGGGCATCTTCATGATGTCGCTCAGCGCATTGAAGAAGGCATGGCTGCAGAGTATTGTACACCAGCTGGGCTCCTGCAAGATCACGCTAACACAAATGCTAACGTAACAGCTAATGAGTTCGAACGACGAGCTTACGCCAGCCTCCTGCGTGTTGTCGGGCTTCAGCTGCATCGACACAATCGCTGCATAGCCGTGCTTCAAAAATGAGTGATAGTTGAACACTTCGTTGCATCCTGTTACTCCAATATTGGGTATCAGCAGCTCAAAAACTCGCCCTGCCAGCTCGCGCACCAGCAACGCCTCGTTCCCATCTAGCATTGTGCTGAGACAGCACGCAGCCAAGCCACCTGGCAGAAAGTCATGAAACTCGAGCAATATTTGTGTCATATTGTCGGCGGCAATTGTGATCCAATTGGCCATCGCCACCCAGGCCAGCGAGCGCACCTCTGTGTCCGAGTGGCCGCACAGGCCCAACAGATAGCGCAGCACCTTGTTCCCGCCGTGCATCTTGCAGTCCGACGCATCCAGCTGCTGGCCATGCAGATGCATCTGGCAGATGATGAACAGACAGTCGCGCTGCCACTGGGCGCCGGTCTGTGTGGAGGTGCGCAGGTTGCTAGACAGCTGCACGAAGTGCTGATAATAGGCCTACGATGAGAGATGGCTTTAACAAATTGATATTTCAAGTCAAATCTCAGCTTACCTCAATCTTGGCGCCGTCCAATTCCGACAGGTTCTCGCTAAGCTCTCGCAGCACACCCAAGATGCAGCGTACATGCTGCAGCTTTCGCTGCTCGAAGAGAGTACGCGCCCGTGTGCTCAGCTCATCGAAGAGCTTGTTCGGCCAGGTGACGTTAGACTGGAACTGATGGCTGCGCAATAGCTGCATTAGGCACTCCGCGACCAAGTTCAACAGATTCAATGAGGCATTGTCATCACGCAAGATCTCCCGGAAACTATGATGCGGATCAGTTTCAAGGGCATTGTTGAGGCCATTCATCACCTCGGGCAAGCAATGGCGCAAGCAGCTTAGGCACAGCTCCAATAAAGCAATGTACAGCTGCAGATCGGCACTGTTGCCGGGACTGAGGCGCACATATCTGTGCATCAGGTTCCACAGGCCGGTGCAGTGATCCGGCAGCACTTCGCCGCGCAACAGCACCAGATACAGCTGAAGGCTGGCGACTAGCTGCTGCAGCGTCTCGTGGCTGCTGCAATTGCTGGCCTCGCTCAGTTGATTCTCCAACTGCTCGTGCACGAGCGAGGCCTGCACGAGGGCCATATCGGCTGGCTTCAGCTTCAGCGTGCTCTTAATGTCCAGTGCATCGACGAGAGCCAGCGAAAGCTCCATTGGAGAGCCGCAGACTCTGTTCGCCACAAAGAGGCGCCAGTGCTGAGATTCGATGACCGCATCGCTGTTAAAGTGCTTCACGAACAGCTTCTTGTGCACCGCCAGCCCCTCGATGGCGGCGGTCGGTGGTGTGGTGTAGTCCACCTCGTAGGTAACTGGCACCACCATCGGCGAGAGATCAACGTCCAGCATGAGCTTATCCGCTGCTGGCGTTATGTGCTCATGAAAGAGCAACTGGAATAGGCACATGCACACTTCGGCACGCATCTGCGTCTCGTGCGGCATCAGGTAGAGGCAGCGCAGCAGACAGAGCACCATCTCGCGGTTCTCCTTGAACTCGATTCGAAATCGTTCGCAGCGGAAGAGCATTCGCACCAGAATACTAATTGCCGGCTGCAGGATTTCAATCTCTTCACTGCTGCCTCTGTTTCCATCACGCACCAGCGGATCATGCAGCGCCTTCAAGCAGAGCGCATTGGAACCATTGCAGGTGGAAAAAAAATCGACAGCATCCCAGCTGTGCAGCAGCACGTTCAGCTGCACGAGTGTCGACCTGCGAATGCTCGATTTCAGATCCTTTGTCTCCAGCAGACGCAGCAATGTTTGCAGACTGCGCGTGAAGGGCAGCTTCGAGCGCTCGCTGAAGATGCTGTAGTAGTTGACGGGCGGCTTAATGGCGCAGAGATCGTGACCAATCAGCTCGAGGCATAGCTTGTCCATGCACGGTCGGTATTTGTTCTCCTGGTCATGCAAGGACAGAATGTAGGCAACACGACTTATGGCATCCTTGCGAAACTTTGCATCCGGATGGAACAGGTAACAGACATTGCCGCGCAGCGCCTGTGTCGGCTCCACATATTCGTTATCCGGATCGAATAGCTCCCAGAGCAGGCGCTGCAGTTGCGGCTGAGTGATCGCGCGGCACACGAGCAACGGTAGGACAGGCATCACTATTTTGAATATGTTTATAAAGTCCTTGAACGTTACCAGCTTGGACAGTCCCAACAGCATTATTAAGTAGTCAATGCACCATTGTTGCAGCTGGCGCGAATGATCGGGTCGCCAGCCTATAACGAGCAGCTTGCGCAGCAGCTGCGAGGTCATGGGTAAGCCAAGAATGTGATGTCTGGCCAACTCTATGTTGCTGCAGCCGGCCATGTAGTTGGTGCCGTTCATGAAGGCGTGAAAGTGATCGACCACGGGATTCTTAAGATAGAACAAGGCAGACTTGCGCAAATCATCATCGGGCAGATCGAATAAACTGTCCAACAGCGCCTCCGCCTCAAGTCGCAGGTCGGGCTTGGCTATGTAGAAGCTGGTGCATTTGATAATCGCATTAATTAAAGCTGTCGTCAGCTTTTCGCTGCCAATGAACAGCAGCACTAGACATAGCTGACGCTGCTCCCGCAGCAGCTCCATGGGTGTCAGTTTTTTCTCATCGACCAGCTGGGCTAGGGACAAGTTTAATGCCTTTTTAATATGCATCATGTGGTGCTCCTCGGGCGTTGTCTGGGGGGAGACTATGCTGCAGACATCGCACAACTCCTTCATGCGAACGGGCATGCAGGACAGGTATGAGATGTCCAGGATTAGAGGCTGCAGCAACAAGCGGGCGGCCGGCTTTTCGATGCCTCCACTGGCAGACAAGCTCACTGTGAGAGCATCCAAGAGCAACCCGTTGAAAATCAACGACTCCAGCCGAGGGATCATCAGCGTCTTCACCAAGCTCGGTATCTCGCTAGCATGGCTCACATTAAAACTGACGCAGTAGCGTATCAGCTTGGGTACAATCAGTCCCAATCGCTGCACAATATTCTCCGGTATCGCAGCACCCACTTGACTAAACGTTTTGATTGTCTCAATTATCAGCTCGATCAGATGCCAGTTGTGGTCGCAATACTCAAGCAGCGGTGGCCCCAACAGCTCCAAGCAGCCATTCAGCAGTAAGGTCAACACACTCGAGACACGCAGCTGCTGGGGCAACATGGCTTGTGTCCTAACACTGAAGCCGATGTCATTCGAAATGCTGCGCACGCGCAGACGATGCTGCAGAAACTTAACGAATGTCAACAGTGCCCGGTTGGCGTGCAACAATGTGGCTTCCGCCTGCAGCTGTTGCACGTGCAGCAATTGAAGGAACAAGTACGGTTCCTGAAATAGTTGCTCAACTGGATAGTCGCATAATTTGATTTGAATGTTGGTTAAGTTCTCCTGCAGCTGCACATCGTTGCCAATTGTCAAAGTGTCTATCAGGGTTCTCATCGTGGCCACATCGTCTGCGCTAGCGCACGACCAAGCTGTCTCAAAGTCTTCAGGGTGAATATTAAAATTATCCAAGACAAACAATTCCATATCGCCGACGTTCTCGGGCAACTCAGCTGTTTAAAGGAAACGCCTAGCATATTATCTGATAAATTTGTCTAATATATGACAACGTACCTGAAGTGTTGTCGCCATTTGCAGTACTGCTGTCATTGGTGTTAGTGGGAGTGGGATTAAATTCCTTGTAGATGTTAGGCACCAGGGTTTGTATATTGTCCAACAGTTCCGAGACACGCTTTGACTGCGTATCTTTGAGTATTTTTCTTATCTTTGTTAGCTCGGCTTCCAGGCGATGGCGCGGAATCTTTTTGACCACAGCTTCGCAGTAATCCGAACGCAATAGCTCGAGCATTAGGGCCAGCACACGATCCGGAACAGCTGGCGGCGTGTAGCCGAACCAACGTATTAGCTGCTTGAGCAGCAGCGCGGGCTTAAAGTTGATTGTCTCGCCATGCTGCAGGCAGCGTATGAAACGCGTCTCAATTTGCTCTAATGCACGCATTCGTATTTCTGTCGACTCATTGGTCAGTTTGGCCAGCTGCTGCTCTCCCAACGAGAGCGTCAATACGGAAGATATTGATGATGTTGACATTCTGAAGTTGCATCTATAATTTGAGAAAATCACGTTTTTCAAATGCCTACAACTGCTTTTGACACTTACTTGTTCTTATGTCCTAGCACTTTATGTTACAAAATTTGAAAGCTGTTCACATTTACGAATTAGATTTTCAAAAGAGATGTCAGCTTACGCGCGTATAAAGAAGCCGACTATAATTTTTGACGCCGATGCCTTTTTGAGTATAACATTCGTGTTAATTTACGTGCGCATCATGACTGTTAAAAATACCAAATAAGTATTAATATCAAAAAAGTATTAATGTTAATGGTGACGGTAAATTTCGGTCTGTTATGTTATTTACATAAATGTTTAAATGAATTCAAATAGATTGTAATATTGTTGCAAAGTAACTCACTTCAAATTTTTACAATTGCTTCTAAAAGTAAGTTCAGAAATTATTAATTACGCATAAAATCACACCTTTAGTTAACTACAGTCTTTTAACAGTGCTGTCAAACTTTACCTGTAAATAACATTTCCTAATATAATTTAAAATTAGCAAAAGAAGAATTAAATAAAACTAAAAAAATAATAATATTATGAATGTAGAAATATTTTTTTATATATTTATCTTGATCCTCTTGCCTAATATGGACATTTTACTGCTGTAGGCCAATTACAACTATTATTCCTGATATCGAAATATAATCCAGCCGGACAAATAAAATTGTAACGAATTCCGTTCACACACCTAAAGAATCGATTGCAGTCGCCCTTTTGCATAAAGAAACCGTCTCTTGCACAGTTGTCATTCACTTCAGGAGTCGTAGTTGGAGATGGATCGCGAGTTGGGGTTGGAGCTGGAGTTCGAGTCGGAGTTGCAGTTGGAGTTGGAGTTGGAGTAGTCGAAGTAACAGTCGATGTGGGAGTTGGGATCGGCTTAGGCGTAGGTGTAACAGTTACACCACCACCGCCACTGCCTCCTCCGTTGCCCACATCTACTCCCAGTCCTCTGTTCATTGCCTTCAGCAGCGGATAAGTCTCACCGCATAGCCCACGGAAGTCGTCTGTCTCAATGGACCAGGTCATGGCGCCGCCCAAATTCCGTGACTGCACCAATTGCATCTTTATCTCAATGCTTTGCACATTATCATAGCCAATCCACTGATTTCCACTGAATGCGTAAGGCGCTTTGCTCACTCCATCAAATACGGTTTGCCAGTTGTTTTGGCAGATTTCGTGGTAGCCCATGAAACCTCGTTCGCGTGTGTAGGGTCCTGCTTCTCCGGGTCCAATTGAAGGTGAACCAGGCTGATTTTTGGTGATGTCTGCCATCTGGTAGCTGTGGCCATAGAATCCAATGCCAAGGATTAGCTTCTCGGCCGGCGCACCTGAGCAGATCACCATAAGTAAAAGAGTTTATTCGGAGTTCATTACTGACCTTGGCTCAGCCAGTAGTCAATGGACTTCTCCACCTCTGGATATGGAGCATTGAATCCCAAATAGCCATCCATTGCCATGTGGAAGTCGTAGGTCATCACATTAATAAATGTCAAGTGCTCAGAAATGGCCGGAATATCGTACGAGATGGCGGCGGAGGCTTCAGAAGCACCCACGGCAATGCCCAGCTCCAGGCCATGCGGAGCGAATCTATTCAGATATATATTATATATACCTATAGTATATATATAATTGGATCACATTTCCCCTTACGCTTCTTTAATTTCCCGTAAAAGTGTTACGAAGTTCGCCCGATCTGCAGAATTTCCGCCGCGTTGTCCTGGGTATTCCCAGTCCAAGTCGAGTCCATCAAAGCCATGCTGCCGGATGAATGCCAACGTGGATGAAATAAAGGTCGCGCGCTTGGTTGGATCCGCAGCCATGGCCGAGTACTTGGTGGAGCCTTCATTCCAGCCACCCACAACTGCCAATACCTTGAGATTGGGATTCCGTTGTTTCAGCGCGATTGTCTTGCTTATAAATCCTGTTATGTAATGCATTTTTATGCTCAAGATCAATATAACCCAATTGTTAGCTCAGACAATGACTTACCTAGTCCACTGTCTAGATCGAGCCATGGGTCCAAGGACTTGAACCCGCCCGAGTCGCTGATGCCAAAGAACGTGTAGCTAATGTGGGTGCACAGGAATGGATCGATGTTCGAGGGCTCGAACTTTCCATCTCCAGGGCGATAGTTGGCCCAGGTGCCCCAGTAGCAGTTGAGAATCTCTGCAAGAGACGTCCTGGTGATAAGCAGTGATATTATAGAAGGTATTCCCACTTACTGTCGCTGGAGGCCATCCGGCCGAGACAAAGAACGATTAATACTATGCTCGCAAATGTCTTCATGTCTGCTCTGGCCAGCGGCTCACTCTGTGGCTTCTTTTATAGTCGCTTGAGTTATCTGGTCCATTATTATCTTAACCGCTCATGGACTAATCAGATAATCTACGCCGCTAAAATCTGTCATCTTCCATTAAGATAGCATTTAAAAGAAATTGCAAATAACATATGTTTTATCACTCTTTTAGTCTTAATTCAACAGGGAACACCCGACTAACAGAGAGATATGTATATAGATAACTCCCATTTCTATTTATACATAACATATTGTAAACTTTTCAAGTCTCTTCGTTCCCAATTTGCAGACTCCCGGATGAATACATATATTTTATGCGCTGGGCGATTAGAACCTTGTTTTAGTTAGTATTAAATTTAATATAGCTATGGATATAATAAAACAACAATCGAAACGCTTGCAGGAGCCCCAAGTATTTATTCAACTGGCTCAGTTTTAAAATGAAACTTCTCAGGAAGAAGTTTTCTATTTCTGCCGCTGATATTATTATACCCTGAGCCCATTGAAAATGAGAAATCAGGGTATAATGGTTTTGTTAAAAGTATGTAACAGGCAGTAGGAGGCGTGGCAGACCTCATAAAGTATATATATTCTTGATCAGGGTGACGAGAAAAGTTGATATAGCCATGTCCGTCTGTCTGTCCGTCCGTCTGTCCGTATGTTAGAACGCGTCGATTTCCGAAGATACAAAAGCTAGAGAGTTCATTCTTTTTGTGTTAGGTTCGTATATTGCACGCGCAGTACGAGTTTGTTTCAGAAATTCGATAACTTGTATATTTGAAAAGTTATCGATAAACGAATTTATCGGGAACCAGTTATAAAATTCTAGCTAATTCATCTTTAGAGTTAGAGTCTCCAAGTCTTCTGCATATATATAGATACTAATTTAATACAATTTCGGTTTTTGTCAGATTTTTGATTCCGGTCCCCACTTCACCCCACCACCCCCAAATATGAAAAAAATGCATTTCAAATACTAGAGACATGCAGTTTGGTTTAGCATATAGATATGAATATCATAATCATAATATATTATTCATTATTCATAAAGAATTATTCATCATCAAAGTTTTCTCAACAAAATCCATGCGGCGCAGCAACAAAGGCAGAGAGAGACAGCAAGACGCTTGCAATGCTTACACACATGTATACACACATACATGCATGCACGCGTAGATCAATGTCTATGTGTGCGCGTGGTTTTGCATGCGTGCAGAAACGAATCGAATAATTCTTGGAATATTATTCGTTCGAAGAAGGGCTCAGGGGATTTCGTAGTCGAGCAGTCTCGACTACTTTCTTACTTGTTTTAATTTTATTTATTTATAATTTATTTAATTTATTATTTAAAAATGCTAAAGAATACAATTTTTTAATTGAATTTGTTATTTATTTTCATCTTCTGCTTTATTTAATTAGAATGTTAATAGGGACAGTTGACATCCTCGGGCCATGTACAGCTGAGTGTGTCAAGATCGAAATGTAGTCCGTCCCCGCATCTGAATTCATAGCGCACTCCTTGCACACACTGATAGAAGCGATTGCAGTCGCCCGTTACCCAGAAGTAGCCATCTCCTGTGCAGTTCTCGCTGGATTCGCCTCCACCGCCGCCACCACCAGGCGTCGGTTTTGGTGTAGGTGCAGCGGTTACACCACCACCACTACCACCACCTCCATTGCCACCATTACCACCGCCACTGCCTCCTCCATTGCCCACATCTACTCCCAGTCCCCTGTTCATTGCCTTCAGCAGCGGATAAGTCTCACCGCATAGCCCACGGAAGTCGTCTGTCTCAATGGACCAGGTCATGGCGCCGCCCAAATTCCGTGACTGCACCAATTGCATCTTTATCTCAATGCTTTGCACATTATCATAGCCAATCCACTGATTTTCACTAAAGGCGTAAGGCGCTTTGCTCTCGCCATCGAATACGGTTTGCCAGTTGTTTTGGCAGATTTCATTATAACCCATGAATCCCTTCTCACGGGTAAAAGGTCCAGCTTCTCCTGGTCCACTGCACGCTGCACCCGGCTGGTTTTGGGATCTATCCGTTATCTGGTAGCTGTGGCCATAGAATCCAATGCCAAGGATTAGCTTCTCGGCCGGCGCACCTGAGCAAATCAACATAAGTAAAAGAGTTTATTCGGAGTTCATTACTGACCTTGGCTCAGCCAATAGTCGATGGACTTCTCCACCTCTGGGTATGGAGCATTGAATCCCAAATAGCCATCCATTGCCATGTGGAAGTCGTAGGTCATCACATTAATAAATGTCAAGTGCTCAGAAATGGCCGGAATATCGTATGAGATGGCGGCGGAGGCTTCAGAAGCACCCACGGCAATGCCCAGCTCCAGGCCATGCGGAGCGAATCTATATTATTTATACCTATAGTATATATATAATTGGATCACATTTCCACTTACGCTTCTTTAATTTCCCGTAAAAGTGTTACGAAGTTCGCCCGATCTGCAGAACTTCCGCCGCGTTGTCCTGGGTATTCCCAGTCCAAGTCGAGTCCATCAAAGCCATGATGCCGGATGAATGCCAACGTGGAGGAGATAAAGGTCGCGCGCTTGGTTGAATCAGCAGCCATGGCCGAGTACTTGGTGGAGCCTTCATTCCAGCCACCCACAACTGCCAATACCTTGAGATTGGGATTCCGTTGTTTCAGCGCGATTGTCTTGCTAATGAAACCTGCAAGACGATGTATTTGGCTTAGGGATCAACTCGTTATGATGTCGGGCTGACACTTACCGAGGCCATCGTCCATATCGAGCCATGTGTCCAGAGACTTGAATTCGCCCGAGTCGCTGATGCCAAAGAACGTGTAGCTAATGTGGGTGCACAGGAATGGATCGATGTTCGAGGGCTCGAACTTTCCTTCTCCAGGCCGATAGTTGGCCCAGGTGCCCCAGTAGCAGTTGAGAATCTCTGCAAGAAACGTCCAGGTGGTAAGCCGTGATATCATAGAAGGTATTCCCACTTACTGTCGCCGAAGGCCATCCGGCCGAGACAAAGAACGATTAATACTATGCTCGCAAGTCCCTTCATTTTTGCTTTGGCTCTCGGCTCGCTTTGTGGATTCTTTTATAGTCGCTCGAGTTATCAGTTCCGTTATCAATTCTAGTATGCATTGACTAATCGCGTCGATAAAAGTCTCTTCATCAAAAACATTGTACTAATATATTGCACATATTTTATAATCTCGATAACAAATGCGCATAAATTAAAATTTGACTCATGCCAAGAGTCCAGCACTACTTGAGATTAAGCAAAGAGTAAAACAGGCCAAGTACTTATTCCACTTTATTAAAACATGTTCATGATGCAGCGCTTTCTGGACCCCCACTGAAAGTAATTTATTGCTAGCAGATATATTTAAAAAACTCCTATTAATATAGCCTATTTATCAAAAAGAAAGCAAATAATAGAAATTGCACTTGCACTTAGAAGCTGAATGAGTGTTTTCTAGAGGGAATTTCGATGTTGTTGATGGCTTCGATTGGCTTCGATAATGTTATTGTCTTATTGCGATATCTTTCCCATGAAAGCTGAGAGAGACACTCACTGCTGACTGGTCTATATAAATAAGTTTATCACTCGATTGACAATAAACCCATATCCAGATATATAGTACCAGTTAACAATAGTTTATTGATAACGAAGGCCATGTCTGTCCCATATCTGTTTACGTTATTTTAAGTTACGGTAGTATGAAAATAGCTTCATTATTAATCATTCTTTGTTCCCTAGATAAACTTTGCGTATTCTAGATAATTTCAATTTCTTCGAATGCTCTTCAAATCAATGAATAGAAAATTCCTTAATTTGTCTTGGAATCAAGTATTCGTAAGCATTTTAGGTTTACATGATATGTATTATAAAAATTATATGTAGATTTTAGGAGATGTCATAGAGCTATTCTGGAGCATCTTAAATAAATGTATAAAATTTGCATCATTTGCCTCAGCCTAAGCCCCAGCCTCAGCCTCAGTCCCAGCCACAGCCTCAAGCCTTAGTCTCAATTATCCTCAGACTCATGCCTCAGTCCTCAGCCTCAGACTCAGCTCCAACCTCTAGCCTCACTCGGCCTCAGACTCAAGCTCGCTAAGCATCAGCTTCGCTCAGCTTCAGCCTCAGCTTCAGCCTCAGCCTCAATCAGTTCCAGGCTTCGGCATCACTCGGCCTCAGACTCAGACTCAAGCCTCAGACTTAAACCTCAATCTCAAGCCTCAGACTCAAGCCTCAGAGTCAAGCCTCAGAGTCAAGCCTCAGACTCGGCGTCAGCCTCTACCATGGAGAATGTGAAATAAGAAGCAGTAATAGACGTGGAGGGAGTTTATGAATGAGAGAAAATCCAAACCTAAGAAATAGATGGAAAGCAAAGGCGAGTTTTAGAGCGAGAGGGAGAGAAGGTATATTTAATGAGTATACTGAGTAATATAAATAAGAAGTGCACGAGTGAAAGAGAGAGAGAGAGAGAGACTGATAAAAGAAGAAATTGATTTATGCATTTAGATTAAATTTAAAATGATCTCATTTAAAATAATGCATTTTCATTCGAGTTATATTAGAGAATGGTTTCAGAAATTTATATATGGGTAATTCTCCAGAAAAGTCAACTTTTTGTCACGTTCGACACTTTCGTTTTTTGTAATTATCTTGAAAACGGATTAATTTTAGTACTAATCAAGAGCAATATATTTAACTATTTGTCAGAAGTTTTTTTTTGCCATTTTCAGCAATTAAATTGATGCATTTTCAAGATAATTACAAAAAGCCAAAGTGTCGAACGATATGTCGATATGCCGATATGTCGTATCGGTGTGACATTATGACGTTGTGTTAGTTGTTATGTTGTGATTGACAGTTGCAGTAGCATTTAAGAGAAACTGTCAACTAGCGCTAATCGAATGAGTTAGTATTTTAGTGACAATTAAAGGATGTGTTGTCTTTAAGAAAGAGATAACTATAGGTTTTGCTGTACGTTCTCTCGGATGTCGCAGAGTGAGAGTGAGAGTGAGAGCGAGAGGGCTACTTATGTCCTTCGCACAGAGTTGCTATGATGATGAATGAGAATATGCAACCAAGAGGCAGTTTGACAGGAGAGCTGAAAAAGGGCAGTCAATCAGAGTTGATTGACAGCAAAGACGTTTGGTAATAGAGGTCGACGACTGCGAGAAATCGTTATTAGGCAAACTTATAATGGCAGGCGAGAGAGTATTAAAGCTACGACATATAGAATATATTAAGAATTATTGTAGAAAAGTAATGCAAGATTGGATTCTCCTATGCACAAGGTTGCTTTAGTTAAGAGAGACAAACTAATTTTAAATCTAAATAAAATATTTAAATTGTTTAAAAAAAACATTTGATATTAAATTTCAACATTTTGTTTATTTCCGACAGCATTTACAAAAGTTTTGTAATCCTCTACCATTACCAACGCAACTTTCTGTTGATGGTCTTCAGCAGCGGAAATGACTCGCCGCAGAGGCCGCGAAAGTCGTCGGTCTCCAGAGACCAGACCATAGCACCGGCTAGATTCTTAGAGAGAGCAAAGTCCATTTTCCACTGCACACTGAGCACATTGTCGAAGCTGACCCACTGATCGCCAGAGAAGGCATAGGGCGCTGCATTATCGTAGTCGAAGATCGTGTGCCAATTGTTCTGGCAGATTTCGTTGTAGCCCAGGTAGCCGCCTTCGCCGGTAAAGGCGCCGGCACCGCCCACGCCGCGACACGGCGCTCCTGGCCAGTTCTGAGAGGCGTCGGCTAGCTGAAAGGTGCGTCCGTAAGTGCCAATGCCAAGCACGAGCTTATCAGCGGGTGCACCTAAGAGAGATTAACCAATGAAATGAACTGAATAAATTTATAGTACATTTTTTACCATTGCTCAGCCAATAGTTAATCGCGTTCTCGATGGCCCACTGGGGCGCATTGAAGCCAGTCTGGCCATCGGAAGCCATGGCAAAGTCGTAGGTCATAACATTGATGAAGTTCACCTGCTGCGCTATATTGGCAATTTCGTAGGAGCTGCTGGCTATGGACTCGCCGGCGCCCACAGCAATGCCCAGCTCGTAGCCAAAGGGAGCAAATCTGGACAGGCACAAAGCGAAGCTCAAGCTGTAGATCTATATTATTCTGACCTAATGACTACTTACGCTTCCTTGAGTTCACGTAGTAGCGTCACGAAATTGGAACGATCCTCCCACTTGCCGCCACGCTGATTGGGATACTCCCAGTCGAGATCCAAGCCATCGAAGCCATTGTTGCGCAGCAAATTCAGCGCCGAGTTGATGAAGTTCTGGCGCTTGCCCCAATCACCGGCCATGGCCGAATACTTGACAGAGCCCTCGTTCCAGCCACCAACCACGGCCAATACCTTGAGGTTGTGATTCTGGCTCTTCAGGCCAACGGCCTGCCTGATGAAGCCCAAGTCATAGTCCAGCCACGTATCCAGCGACTGAATCTCACCGTTCTCATTGATGCCAAAGAAGGAATAGCTCAGGTGAGTGCACAGGCTGGCATCGATGTTGGATACATCGAACTTGCCATTGCCGCTTCGATAGTTAGCCCAGGTGCCCCAGTAGCAGTTGACAATGCCTGTCAGTCGAGTGGGATAAGGGAATATGAATGTGAATATGCTCTGCCTTAGCCACGCCCACTTGTCACTTACGCTCGCCCGTCACGAGAGCACTCAGGCCAAGAACGACGAACAGAGTTAAGAACTTGCCCATTTGGACTGACTCGAAATGATTTCCAATAGCTGCTGCTACTGCTCGCTTTTATACGCCTTCCTTATCATCAGCTCTACTCCCGCTTGGCATATTTATGCATCCACTTGAACTCAAGTTTTCGCCACAAGTGCAATTTACTTGAAATTCCTTAGAGCCGAAGGGGTTTCACTTCATAGAAAACATTACATTAAATGTCGATTATCAATTTGAATTCAGTCATGCTAACTATGAAATTCCAATGGCAAATATATTTTGATAAGATTTACAATTAGTTATGCAGGGTATATTATAGTCGAGCATTGTAAAAGCGAACACAAATAAGAATTTACTTGGCTCACTGTGAGTTCATTACTTTCTCACTTACATGCGTGGAGCTTATCTGAGCTAGGATAATAAATAGGTAATTACCAAGAACTAGAGACTGATATCAGTACTCTAAGTACACATATAATCATCCATTCGGAAAGAGAGCGTAACCAGAGCCCATAAGTATGAATATGATTGATTAGAGAGACCAGTTCAGCCGATTGCTTCGCATGCCTGAACGATATGCTCTTTATTTCAGCTAACTAATAAAAGTCGTACACTAAGAGTCGGAACTAGCTTGACTAGGGCATATTCTTATCATAACGAGGCATATCATAATAGACATACATATTTATAAGAGTTGCGAAGTAAGTAAATGGGACAACGCGAGATAATAATTGAACAAATCAATTTAATTATAAATAAAATCTTAATAGAATTTTGCTAAAAGAAAAATTTGGTTTTGTGTTTAATTTGTTAATTTGTTTAGTTGTTGTCTTATTACTTTTGTGGACTGCAAGTCCACAGAAGTCGACCATACAAAACTTCTCTAATTGAACTCTGAATTAATATTAAAACTAAAATCACTATAAATAAAGCTAATTTTTTTTATAAATATATTAATTTGGAATTAAATATTAAAACTAAAAACAGTTAATTTTTATATAAATATATTTTTGTAGAGCTTCAGAACTGTTTTCTCTGGGTCTTTTATAATATAAGTTTAATTATTTGTTTTTATTTATTTTATTTTTTTAAATATCTTCTCTTCGTCTTTTAGCCTTTTTTATTGAAGTTTCATTACTTGTTTTCATAAATTTTTTCTATTTATTTATTTAATATATTGTTTTTTTTTTTTTTTGTCGTTTTTTTTTTTTATTGATAAGTTTCATTCGTTGTTTTTATTTATTTATTTCCTTTCTTTAAAGAATAGTCTTTTAGCCGTTTTTTATTTAAAAGTTTCTTTACTTGTTTTTATAAATTTATTTTTATTTTTTTTAACATATCGGTTTTCAGCTGTTTTTGTATTATCCATTTTCTTATTGAACAGTTTTATTATTTATTTCCTTTAAAAAAATCGTTTTTAGCCTTTTTTCATTGAAAAGTTCCATTACTTGTTTTTATAAATTTATTTTTATTTATTTATTTATTTATTTGATAATATATCGTTTTTTTAGCCGTTATTTCCTTATTGTAAAGATTCATTATTTGTTTTTATTTATTTATTTATTGTTTTAAATAAATCGTATTTTAACCTTTTTAATAAAAAGTTGCATTACTTAAAACAAGTAAATAAATTTATATTTATTTATTTATATATATTTTTTTAATATATCGGTTTTTAGCCGTTTGTTTTTTATTTTATTAAAAGATTTTTTATTAAAAGATTAATTACTTGTTTTTATTTATTTATTACGTTTTTATTAAATCGTCTTTTATCCTTTTTAATGAAAAGTTTCCTTATCACTTTTATTTTATTTTTTAATAACTCGTCTTCTTAGCCCTTTAATGGGGCGAAAAATCAGTAAACTTTCCTGCCAGTCGTTTGGCGTGCGCCTTAAGTGGCCCGAATTGATTTCGAGGTAAAGGAAATAAAGTCTCAGCTTTCTCTTAAACTTTAAGTTTATTAACAATTCAGGTTAATTTTGCAAAGTTACAATAGAAAACAAAAATTTAAAAATAATCGCTATACGATTTCGAGATTCATTAGCAATACAAGAAATACATTTGACAAGAAATAAATATAGAACCAAGTATATTCAGCTGCCAGGCGTTGGTATAGCGATTGTTGCTTGCATTAGCAGATTTCAGTGCGTGCGTCTCAAGGCATCTACCAGGATGTGGGACTATTAGATATGATGGCAACTGTGCTGCCCGACGATCTAGTTGGAGACGTAGATTTCGAACTCCTTGTAGGCCAGCTCCTCGCCGGCATAGGGTATATAGCAGCAGCCGTGCGAGGGCTGCACCTTGCCCACGGTGACGGTGCCATCGTGGGTGGCACGTCCGATGAAGAGGGGCTCGCCCTCGGATGTCTCGCCGGCTGGGAAGGCGTTGGGTGGAATGTTACCGCCCTCGACGGGCAGCCAATTGCCGCCGGCGGCGCAGAGCACCTCGTACTCATTGTGGCCATGCTCGCCGCCGCCCCAGGCGACGTAGGTGACGCCGTGGGATGGATGCAGCTTGCCGGGAATGAGATCGCCCTCGTGACGGGCGCGTGCAATATACAACTGCTCGCTGCTATCGAAGCCGCCTTGCAGAGCATTCGGTGGCACTTCGCCATTGGCGGCCGCCACCCAGCAGCCAGGTCCGCTGCCAGTGGGTTCAGTGAAGCCTAGGACGGGTGCCGAGGGAGCGACCTCTGTGAAGTAAATTAAATGTGACTCACAATCCTCTTTAAATGCAGCTGACTGCTCTTACCGTCTATCAGCCAGGTGCCGCTGGCACCCCAGCCTGTGCAAATGCCAACAAAGTTCACGGGGAAGAGGGAGCCGGCATCGTAGGACAAGAATGCCGCCGCATCGCCCTCGTGTCCAACGGTGATGACGTTGTCGTACCAACGCACCCAGAAGCCACGGAATTCGCCAGCACTCAAGATGCCGGGAGTTGGTACCTCGGCTACCTCCGGCTTTTGGCCATCTTTGCGTATGACGGACTTGCTGTTCTCCCAGCCGCCCAGGAAGATCTCGTAAATGGGCGGGCTCACCTGGGGGCCAGAGGCGAGCGCCAGATGGGCATCCTTAGCCGAACGCACCTTGAACGTAAAGATGCCACCGCTGGCCGGAAAGAATTGGTATTCCAATTTATCGGGTGTGTTCACTTCTGCAAAACCACAAGAAATATATTTATAAATCACTGAACATAAATATATATATATATATATATATATATATATATATATATAAATGGAAAAATTCCAAAATCAGACAATATTTTTAATTGGGAACATAAGAGAACAGCTGGCAAATGCAAATATTTTACAGGGTATGCGAACAAAAATATATAAAATTAAAATATATAAAAAATATTGTAAAAATTATAATAAAATTATTTAAATTTATTATTAAATTTAATTGAATAATTAATAATGTATGTCATATTTGGTTAGGGCATCTGCTAGTCGTCTAAACAATAATCAAAATAATTTAAAAATTTATTTGAGTTTATTATTAGATTTTTAAAATAAGAAAAAGATAAATCATCTAATAATCAAAAAATTAATAAATAAATAAATAAATAAATAAATAAATAAATAAATAAATAATTAATTAATTAATTAATTAAATAATTAAATAAAAATAAAATTAAAAACAAGTAAGAAGGCTCTAGTCGAGACGGCTCGACTACGAGATACCCTGAACCCTGCAAAAAAGTGATACTCTTCTTCTTTACGCACGTATAAGCACGCGCTCTGCTAACCGCGCAGTTGCTCTTGTATCTTCGAAAATCAAATAGAAAAGAATAAATAATAATAAAAAAGAAAGAAATAATAAAAAAAATAAAAATAAAAATAATAAATTATGAAGGGCTTAGGCGAGGCTAGAACCTCCGACACCCTAACATTCGTTGCATCTGTCTAGCCATCTAAACCACGGCTCACTTGAACGGCAGAGTAGCGAAAACGAATGAAATTCGCCACATACGAAAGAAACACTAAAACAGTGGCTGAAAATACAAATACAATTCAAAGACAATTCTAACGGAATTCAAAAACAATTGTGATTCTTAGAATATACACGCATAGCAGCATAGAAAACAGCCCAAGACTTTCTGTGTGTATACATACATACACGCACACGCATACGAAAATTGATTTGCATTGCTCAACGTTGCTTGCATTTCCATTGTTATTTTAATTGTTTTAAAATTTTTTAAATATATAATGGAATGTAATGAGAGTTCAGCATATGATCTACATATTCTATTTAACATTTTAGGTTTTTTTTAGAAATCATAACTCTTTTACAATTAGCTTTACATGCACAAATATGTACATACATATGTATGTATGATTGCAGCCACACGCTGATATACGCTTGCACACATATACATACATACATACATACCTATGTACCTATGTATGTATGTATGTATGTATGTGCGCCCGCAATGCGTCTTGCTGTATCGCTGCCTTGCTTGCTGCGCCACATGAGTTTTGAATAGAAAACTTTATGGACTAATAATTCTGTTTCTAGATGGACAATCATATTGATATGTTCAGATTAAGATTATGATATTCATATCTATATGCCAAACCAAACTGTATGTCTCTAGTATTTGAAATGCATTTTTTACACATTTGGGGGTGGTGGGGCTAATTGGGGACCGGAATCCAAAAACCGAAATTGTATTAAATTAGTATCTATATATATGCAGAAGACTTGGAGACTCTAACTCTAAAGATGAATTAGCTAGAATTTTAAAACTGGTTCCCGATAAATTCGTTTATCGATAACTTGCCAAATATACAAGTTATCGAATTTTTGAAACAAACTCGTACTGCGCGTGCAATATACGAACCTAACACAAAAAGAATGAACTCTCTAGCTTTTGTATCTTCGGAAATCGACGCGTTCAAACATACGGACAGACGGACAGACGGACGGACACACAGACGGACATGGCTATATCAACTTTTCTCGTCACCCTGATCAAGAATATATATACTTTATGGGGTCTGCCACTCCTCCTTCTGCCTGTTACATACTTTTAACAAAACCATTATACCCTGATTTCCCATTTTCAATGGGCTCAGGGTATAATTAGAGAAATTATTTGAGTATATTATTAGATTTTTTTTTAAATAAATAATCATTTATATAATATTTGCTTAGGGCATCTGCTAGTCATATAATTGAATTATAAATAAATAAAAATTTTAAAAATTATTCAATTTTATTATAGAATTTTGTAAACAGCAAACAATCATTGAAGTAACATTTAATTAGGGTATCTGCTAGTCGTCTACTAATTGTGTTTTTTGAATTTTTTGTTATTTGAAAGAGCAAAGAAACGACGCATTTGATTCACATGATGTCATTTTGAATGTTGCCGGTGGCGCGCAGCATGCTCTAGAGCTCAGCGATGAATCATTGAGAGAGCTCAGCTCTATTAGAGTGAAGCCCGCCCGCTCGATCTGATACAAAGCTAACTGCTGCCAGATATCATTTAGATGTATATAACTATATAGCTCTCGCTGTATTTACAAAGTTGAAAAAGCTGTTGACATTCAAAAGTATCTATAAGCGTATACATATAGATAATTATGTATGTATATTCATCTGAGTTCTATATGTTTGTGGCATGAAGAATGTTTGTGCAAAATTTCACATCACTGCGAATGACATCATTTGCCTGCACCGCGAGGTCAAGCTACAGACAATTTTTGTTGCTCAATATTGATTATTGTCAGACTTCAAGGAGGCGATAAGGAGAGTATTTCTTTAAGGTGGCTCGACTCGGTCTAAATAAAGTGATTAGAAGAATTCTGGTATCTCAATTGGATTTGTGCAACGAGTTCTTAAGTTGTTTAACACCTTTCGAGCATATATGATTATCACTTCGAGTGTCAGAGCTTACAAGCGCTCCAACCACTGCAATCTTACAGAATTTGTACCACTTTTTCTTAACTTTGATTTGGGGCAATGCCCCACAAAAACTATAGAAAATGCTGACGAATATTGAGAATTGTTAACACCACAACAATTTCTTTGCATTTCTCTTTTTGATTTTATTGGACATTGGCCAAGAAATTTGGATGACACACAGAAAGAGAACGAGCAGAGAGACAGAGATGGCGTGAGAGCTGTCACAGCCGGCATAATAAACAGTAAATCCACTGGTCCGAGCGCAAATTATTTATGTTGATGTCAATCCATTATGCTTATTCAATTATCCATTGAGTTCACTCCAACTAGAACTAAATCACAACTCACCAATTGGCATGTTTGCTTCTTATTAGATTTGTACGTTGTGCGCTGATTGAGATTCTAATTCAAACTGACTTGGCGAACGATTTCACATGCGAAGTAAACACCTGCTTAACCAGAGACGCATAACGAACGAGAGAGAGAGAGAGTGAGCGCGTGAGAGGCATGGCAAAAAGCTCAGAGAGCTGTCACGCGAGCTTTTCTGTTTGGCAAAAGTACAGTAACAATGCCCGCCAATGTCTTGGATCGGGCAACGCGCGGCTGAGGGGATCGTTGTCTATTGAATGCTGGTCAGACTGTACCCAATTACAAACATACATTTCAAACCTCTCCCAGTTCGCAGACACAAGCTTACGGTTCCGTTCGCTATGCCCAAAGCCAGTAAACAAATACTTTAACCATTTTTGGGGTAACGCACAAGAATAATCAATTTTGTCGTAGGGTGACCATATCAAAGCTTGTTTTCATTCAATTATTTCTCAGTATTTTATTGGTATTTGAATATGTTTAATATTTTGTGGTATTTTTCTAAGCAGAAATTCTAAATCAAGCCTAAGCCTTAATAATTATTTTAAGAATATTCTATAGCTGTGCTAAACTAATAAGTTAATTGCTTTTATAATATTTTATATTTAGATTTTAACGTATATATCTTAGACAATTTATAGTTTTCTCTATTAGCAAGGCTGTAAAAGCCAAATGACAAATGATTATACACCTACAGCTAGAGTAATAATATTATAAGTCACAAGGTGTAAGTAATATATGTATGTATATTTATAAAGAAAATTCTAGATATATCTAAACATTTTCTCATATTTAAATATATGGAGACAAACATGTTTACAAGTCGAAGTTGTTGAAAAGCTTCTGCTAATTCGAAGCTTTCGTCTCTCAAGCTATGTAAATTAAATTAATATGTCGTCACATGTCGGTTTTATTGTATTTGTCATGAAAGGCATTAGCTCGAGAGAGATACGTCACCGATGAAGCATGCAATCGAGCTATATTTAAATATTGAGAAAAATGGTTTCAATAATTTATTCATTTTATGAAATTGTCTTGTATCATTCAATTCTTATTCAATTAACAATACATGTTTTATGATATAGCTATAAATATATTATTAGAATACTAGAAATTAACATAAATAATTTATTTAAAAATATGTCAAGAATTAAATATTTTTTAAATGTAAAAAATTAATTAAGAAATAATGGTATTAATAAGGGATACTATAAAATATATATATTATTTCCCATTATTTGAAAACTATCTAAAGCAAAGGAAATTTGATTTCATGAAACTTAGTCTTAGCTTCTAAGTATAGAACATAAATTAATTATTATTTCAATCAAACTTTTACACAATATATATTTGCAATTTGTTTTTAGCTCTTATATTTGCTAAAAAAAAACATATTTTCCTTTTCACTAGTATTAAAATATCTCAAAAATATAATTTGGCAGAAAAATTCGGTTCAAAAGCCTTTCCTAGTGTCCAATCTTAATTTTGGCTTTACAATTTTGCTGCGCTGTGTAGTAAGCTCCAAATATTGTGTACCCCCATTCCAAACACGTAATATCTACAGGTTTTTTTTTTAGGTATGCGAAACATTATGATGCCCAAATATCATCATGGAATACTACTGCTACGTAGTCCAGCCAAAGTTGGCTTAACGCTCTGCTCAGCTGACTCACAGAATTCGCATAGTTCCATTAGTGTGATCCATAATGTATATATATAGGTGCAGACATATGTATGTGCACTCGCACTGCCCAAGCAGTTAGTTTTGAAATATTTTATATTGTCATTGCCCAGCCAGAGATCTCACCCACAAAGTGACCTCATGCCATATTCTGTATCTAATTATACAGGGTGTGCCAGCTGTGATTGTTTTCCATTTGCAGAATCGTTGTGTAGTAAATGCGAAGCTATTTATGAATAAATCAATTATTAAGTATTTAGTTATCGAGATTTTTATTTCGGTTGATTTATCATTGAACTATCAAATATAAATTGCTTAAAATTATCATACCTCACCAGCATTTTGTCCAAGGTATTAAAACACACTTAACTGCCTTTGTTATACACAAAGTCAGCAGCAAATGGAATGCATAAACAGTTACACAAGTTCTGTATAATATAAAACAGTTCGACTACAGTAAACACAAAAGTCATGAAACTAATAGCACAAGTTACTGCATGCAATATGATATCGCTAGCTAATACATTGGAATTTCGGAAAATAATCACAATTCCACAAATATTTTGCAAATATGCAATATGATTTAAGTAGCAATTGTATTAGAAATTCAATTGCTACTTAAATCATATTGCATATTTGTTATATGGAATTAGAACTTTATCTGCCATAATGAAATTGTTTGCATACAATTCATTTTTCCATAAAATATGGCTGCCAGATCTGGGGCCTCGCTTGCGACAATCAAATCAAACGAATTCAGGTTGCCCAAAATAAAATCCTCAGATTGTTTATCGGCTGCGAATGGTATGTGAGAAACTTCATATTGCAACGAGATCTCAAAATGGCCACAATCTTTGACGCTATCAACAAGCACTCGAGTCGGTACCACGACAGACTGCAGAGACACAGAAACCGGCTAGCAAACATGCTTAACACACACCGAACTCCAAGGAGGCTCTACCGCAGGCAACCACGAGACCTACTAAATAGATTTCATTATTAGCAATCTAATTAATGTAAAAGTGTTATAAATTCTTTAAATAATTTGTAATAGTATTTGTAAGTGAAAGTAACAGCAACAGCTAACTTTAAAAGTCAGCAGGCGAGCTCGAAAGGGTAGAATCTATAGCTGACAAAGTTTATAAAGGGATAATTGTAATCTCGGATGACTTAATACATTTTTTTTTTTTTTTTGGTAAAAAGGTTTATTTTATTTTATTTAAACATGCTAGGTAGTATAGTTGGCAGCTTAACAAGTTGAACATAAAGGTACAATTATTTACAGTAGAACACTACAGATATTTCAATAACAATTTACATAAACAACAATCACAATTTGGTTAATTAATCACACAATAATCACATTCACTTTTACATTAAACATTATTTTTATAGGAACCTCGCAGGGAGGTCCTGTGGATGGCACTTCTTCAGTCTTCTTTTTCTGGCTTCTTTGTTAAGTCTTCTCGCCAAAGGGTTTGGGTGGCCATCAAGTCTTGCAAGGTATCTAGCAGCTACCTCTTGCATTACGTCTCCAACTTTGGGGACCTTGAGATCTTTTTCAATGGTACATGCGTACCAGGGAGCATTGCTAATTTGCCGGAGGATTTTTGCTTGTGCAACTCTTATTTTATTTAGGTTTGATTTTGCCGCAATTCCATAGACTTGAAGCGCATATCTTAGGGCTGGGGCTTAGTATTGCTTTATAAATTGTCACTTTACTGTACAGTGACAATTTATTGACTTAATAAATAAAATCAATAAATAAATAAGAAATTGTTTGTATACAATTCATTTTTCCATAGAATACTTTATGTTTATTTTTCCCCTCAAACGCAAATAAGAAAGCATAATTTTAGGCAGAATTTTTATTCAAAATTTTTACAGACTCTTGATAGTGCAGAGAAAGCTAACAGAAGAATAAGTTTTTACTATTTGGAATCGAATATAATGAAAGTTCTTTTAAAATTAATTGTTCTGGACTTTTTAAAGTGTATATAATTTAATATTTTTAAATATTTTATTTAAATGTGTGTTTACATTAGGTTTATATTATTTGATAAACAGCAAGCTTGTTTATCTACAAATGTATATATGTAAGTTTGTTTTATCGACTTCTTACTCTATTCCGTATGTAGCAGTCGAAGGCTGCTCAATTATTATCGCCCTTTTTGCTTAGTCGGCATGCTTTATGTTTCTATTTCTATTTCTGTTTTATGTTGCTTCTTGTTCGTTTCGCTGATAATCACGCATGCGTAAAAGTTTTCTTATTATCAAAGTATTTAAAACTTGCAATAAAACAAGTGAATTGCGCGCTTTCTTTATAAGCGGAGTTTAAGCTGCTGTGAATAAAATCTAAGGCAATTGCAAATTTGTAATTAATATCCAAATACTCAAAATCAAATGAAACACTGTGTGTGAATAGTGACTGTGCTGAAGCACATGTTTATGGGCATGATATAATAAAAATAATAAATGATAAACCTATAATAATTAAAACTATGAATAAAGACATTAATAGTCTGTAGTTAAATATAGGCGTTTGTCTTGATAGAATTCAGATAGCTTAGCTTATGGTATCTCTTAGTCGTGCATGTTATGAATGTTGCTCGAATGCACTACGAGAAATGTGATGAATGGCTTTATCTAAATTATGGCTATTAGAGAATGTACATAAGAATCCACATACGTATGCAAATTTACAGTCAAGAGACTCCTCTAATGCCAACTGCATGCATATTCATTTGTTCATATATAAACTCGAGTAAACATATTTGTTTAGCCAATTAAAGCGCCGACCCATTTATAAACAAGTTTTATTTGCGCTTTCTATTGTTTATGTTTTCAGACTGCTCTAAATAGTTGTAGGCATATGCATATGCACATATGTATATTATAGAGATGTATTAAGATGCATTTTATATTGCAGTTTTACAGAAATATAAAATATAAAATATAAAATATAAAAAATAAAATATAAAGTATAAAATATTAAATATAAAATATAAAAAATAATATATAAAATATGAAATAGAAAATATTAAATAGAAAAAGAATAAAAAATAAAATATAAATATAAAAATAGAAAATATAACATATAAAATATAAAATATAAAATAAAAAATATAAAATAGAAATATGTATAATATAAAGTATTAAATATAAAACATAAAAAATAAAATATAAAATATAAAATATGAAAAATAAAAAGTAAAACATAATATAAAAAATATATAATATAAAATTTAAAATATGAAATAAAAAATATAAAAAACAAAATATAAAATAAAATATAGAAAAAATAAAATATAAAATTTGAAATAAGAAATAAAAAAAATATAAAATAATATAATAATATAATATAAAATAAAAAATATAAAATAAAAAATAAAATATAGAAAATATTAAATATAAAAAAATAAAAAATAAAATATAAAATTTAAAATAAGAAATAAAAAAATATAAAATAACGAATAT
The DNA here is from genome assembly GCA_035045845.1 of Drosophila buzzatii. Lineage (NCBI taxonomy): Eukaryota > Metazoa > Arthropoda > Insecta > Diptera > Drosophilidae > Drosophila > Drosophila buzzatii. The sequence goes on along the minus strand of JAWNOS010000244.1, from coordinate 10,240,579 downwards.
GAAAAATAAAATAAAATATAGAAAATATTAAATAGAAAAAATTAAATATAAAATTTTAAAAATAAAATATAAAATTTTAAATTTTAAATTTAAAATATAAAATTTTAAATATAAAATAAAAATATAAAAAATAAAATATAAAATAAAATATAGAAAACATTAAATAGAAAAAATAAAATATAAAATTTTAAATTTTAAATTTAAAGTATAAAATAAAAAATATAAAAAATAAAATATTAAATATAAAATTTTAAATATAAAATATAAAATAAAATATAGAAAATATTAAATAGAAAATATAAAATCGAAAATATAAAATATAAAATATTAAGTATTAATGATTAATCTTAAGCAAACAATTCTTAAGTTTTCAACAGATAAATTACCGCTTAACTTTGTTTAAGATTTGTTTAGTGCAGCTCAACTATTTTAATGTACAGATCCATATAGCGAGCTCAGTTACTGAGCAATTGAACTAAGTTACTTGTTGACATAGTGAGAGCGTCTTTTGTTCTAGCTAAATAAATTTAGACAATTCAATTAACATTTCCGCCATGGATTCGCATCGTTCCCTTAATCTGAAAAGCGAAATCTGAAAGCAAAATTGTGAAATATGAAATGCGCCAGCGCCAAGTGGATGACCGCATTCAATTTAAGTTAATTCAGTTCTTTGGATTGACGCAACAATAACCCCAATGCGAAACAACCCCAACTATATTTAACTGATGCCACTACGATATGGACATATGTATGTATGTATTTGACTATGTTTCTGTGGCCCTACTCTGCTGAAAGAATACTTACTTTATGATGAACCATAAATAGTTTGCAATTGATTTATGCAGATTTTCAGTTGAAAATTACTCCATTAAAATTTATTACTTCTGCATTGCCTTCTCTATGAAGTTCTTAGGACTTCTTGGTAAGAGAATTGATTGAAAAATATATTATGTACTCTGTTTGCTAAATATTTAAGAGCATATTGGTTTTAAGCAATCATTGATATGTGATGCATATGAATATAAAATAAATATCTAATTATAAATATAAAACAAGTTCAAAATTATTAGGGCAATCCTTAGTAGTCCTATCATATCATCTCATTTAAAAAATATCTCAAATAAAATATAATTTATTGCTCAGTCGTTATTGTTGTTGAATTAATATTTATGTTTATTTATTATTTATTTGCTTGTGTTTCAGAGCTTGTTATTTCAAAATTATTTTAATTACTCAAGTTTTTTGTAACTCTGATAATGAAATATTTAAATTTGATAATCCATAACTCATGTTTACCCTAATAAGTTCATTTTTCTTGCTTATGTTTGTTTTGAATATTTCTAAATATATCACACATTTCTCATACATACATACGCATTAACACATATATGCACACACATAAATACATATGTATGTATATTTCTCCACACCAATTGCAATCCAATAGTTCTTGTGATTTCTGATTTACTCAGTTTGATTTACTTGATTTGTCAATGATTATCGCTGGCGTGTAGATTACGGTAATACCTATTCATACATTTGTATCCAAAGGTCAAGTTCAAAGCTCATTGTTTTGTCACAAATTAGTATTTAAAATGAATGAACTGAAACGTGCTTATTTATACAGCTCGTAATTTTCACTCATTGTTTTCAAAAACCGGTTCGCTATGTGATGCCGTCTGTACAGATCCAACCAAGGCAAGGGCACCTTGAATTGAGCCAAACCGAATATCTACCAACTGTACATATACATACATACATACATATCTCTACATACATATGTACGTGTGCGTATGTCTCTGAGTACACTCTGCGCTCTGTGCGAGGGTGTGAAAACAAAATTGTCATATAGCTAAATATTCTGTTTTGATAAATGGGCTCCCTTTTGTCGTCAACATACCAAATTTCAAATGCCTCTGCAAATTGCATCAGCAGCGACGTATTTGATTGTTTGGAGGGCGAAGTAGGGAGCGCAAGAGCAGAAAAAGCAGCAGAAATGCTGCCGCTACGTGTGCCGGCTATGTCTGCGATGTTGTTTGCGTGTATCGCGATGGGCAAAGAACTTGTCTGCTCTCAGCTCTCAGTTTTGTTAACAGATATGTACACATGTATGCGAACTTGTTTGTGGCATAGGGTATACACGGCTTATATTATACCAGTACCAGAAATTTGTTGTTATGCTGCTTTCAATTGGATTTTCACTTATGCATGCATTAGCCAGTGTTGTAGAAAAGTAACGGTATGGTCAAGTCGAATCCGCGAGAAAGCTCAGCCTTGCATTTTATCTTAGCAGCCATTACGTCTCTGCGCTCTTAACTTCCTCTCTCTCTCTCTTGCTCTCTTGGTTCGATAACAGCTGGCTCGCCGCATGTGAACTTACATGTTTGAATGTATTTATTTTCGTAAATGTGTGCTACTCTCGTGCAAAAACTATTTATTTACATGGCGATCGGCCTTACAGTCAGTTTTGCAGCTTTTCGTCAGCAGGTCGCACGAGCTTAGTACGCAGAGCGACGAATTGCATAAAACGAAATTTGTTTGATGATAAAACTGACAACGAGTGTTGTGTGATAAAAATAAAGCATACGAAAAAGAGAAAAACGGTAAACGCAAATAGTTCGCGGCACAGAGACAACAACAGAAGTTTTGGCGACAAATAGTGCGATAAACACAAAAAAAAATCAATATTATTAGACTACAGCATATTTTGGTCTTCAGCAAGCCGCGTGGCATTGCCTTCTTCTCCACAAAGTGCCAACAAAAGTACAATATTCCATTTCACATGAACTTCAGCCAACTGGAGCGCAAAATGAATGCCAACGGGTGAGTTTATTCGCATCCATATACTTACGTATTTCCATTTGAATTCGCAATTTTATTTGCAAGTTACATAATTTTCTGTTCCGAACCGATAGAAAAACAAGAAACTATAAACTGTCCTTTGGTTAAAAATGCTTTATCAAGCGCTGTTCTTAATATTGTTAATACACGCCTCCAACTACTTACATACATATATACATACATATGTATGTACATACGCGATTGTGTGTGCTTCCAGCTATAAATACATTTACTTTTTTTTCGCCGTACTGTTGCCAAATATATATCTCTGCCTCTTTCGCTCTCTTGTCGTGCAATAATGTGCGTTTGTTATTGTTGCTATCTTTGTTTAGCAAATTACCTATTGTTTTTTTTTTTTTCTAATAGATCCACAAGTGTCAGACGGAGTCAAACAGAGTCTCATTGTGTTTTATTTACTAGCAAAGGTACTAAATATGTACATTTTTTAGTGCAACAGAAAATGAAAATGAGATATTTCTTGATTTTTTAAATTTCTAAACTGTTAAGGGTAATGTGCACTACATGCGCAGTGTAAGGTAGTAAACAACAAATTATAATTGATTTAAAAACGATTTAGATATTTGAAACACATTGCATTTTCAGACGTGACTTACTATAGGCAATATCTATGTATCTTATATGTGTTTAAGGGGGCTAACAATGCAGTCGGAATGCAATCGTAACTTATTTATGAAGCAGTTTAGCACGTGTTACCGCGCTCGAGGGCCATGCGTGCATGTATGCAGTATTTATGTATGTATGTATGTATGTATGTGTGTAAGATGCTTAATGGCGACCTTGTAATTGCTGTTTACTTTTTACTATTGTAAACTTTATAGAAAACTAAATAATATATAATTAATGTTTTTTATTAAGAAATTAATTAATAAATATTAATAATACAATGATAAAATTAAATTTATTCAGTTAACTTGTTAATTAAAGTCCAATTTCATATAATGAGCGATTTATTAAAATACCAATTTTGAATACTCAACATATTTAATATTTATATTCTCTTCTTCAATAAATATTCAACATGTTTATTACTTTTACTTCCACCTCAAAATCTCCATAAACATTGATATCTTGGGTTCAGATCCTATAGCTCAGAAAGATTAAATATTATTGTTTGTGTCTCTTGTTAAGATAAACAGATTGTTGTTATTATCTATGAGAAATTCGAGTTCTGCAAACATTTGGAAGATACTCGGATAGACACGGATTATATGCATCAAGCAGATGGAACTCAGCTGAATCGAAAGGAAAACAATTGTCTTTAAATAGAATGCAATCGAACTGTAGTTTGTTTCTCATCGATTCGGTCGTCTGGCTTTCGTGCCAATGAACCTTTTATTTAGCCAACTAAGCGATGAGCCAATTCGAATCTTTTTTAAGCACTTCTATAATCAGTTCAAAGTTTGGCAATGCATTTGCCGCGGAACCAGTTGGACAGGTGTGCCTTAGCACAAGGTTGGGCCACAGCTGGCCAGACTCTCGATTGGCTTTAATTAAGCTAATTATTTTGCTCGTTGCAAATCTGAATCAATGAGAATTCGTTGAGCACATAAGGTGACATTTTCTTAGAATTCCTGTGCATACAAGAATTTATCACATTTGATTATCTTGCAATTCAATGTGATTCAGAGAGTAAAAAAAATCATGAAAACCACAGAGCTTAAAGTTAATTCAATTATAGGACTACTTTACTTAATCGCATATTTATACATAGTATTTCTTGATATTGATACATAAATAAAACATTAACAAATAAATTTCCACAAATAAAAGAAATAAATGCAATTCACAAAATAACCTAAAAGCAATTAACAGAGCGCCTACATCTGCGTGTGCAGAATTGAGCGCGCTTTTTAATTTGTGTGAACAAAGCTGTTAGTTAACATTGCATGTAAACTGCTCTTTGCGCCACCAACTGAGTCTTTTAACAGTGTTGCGTGTGCGTGTGTATGTGTGTGCATATGTTGCTTGTATGCATGCAGAAAAGAAACGCAGTGCAACTATTCTTGAAACTTACGTCTCATTTTTTATAATAATGATAAGAATGCACTTCTTATAATTTGCAATAACTATAACTATTAGCTTCCCTACTACTATTCATGCTACTATTACTAATGCTACTACTAAAACTACCATTAATTATATTACTACAAGCAAAACTACTATTAATTGTATTGCTACATGCAAAACTACTGCTCATTCTATTACTACAAGTAAAACTACTACTCATTCTATTACTACAAGCAAAACTACTACTATTCATACTACTATTACTAATACTACAAGCAAAACTACTATTAATTGTATTGCTACATGCAAAACTACTACTCATTCTATTATTATAAGCTAAACTACTATGACTTCCATTACTAATACTACTATTACACTACTAATATTGCTACTACTATGACTTCCATTACTAATACTACTATTACACTACTAATATTGCTACTACTATGACTTCCACTACTAATACTACTATTACACTACTGATATTGGTACTACTACTATTACTATTACCAATACTACTATTATTTCAGCTACCTTTACTTTCTTACTACTTTTATTATATTTTATATTATTACTTTATTCGGTGTTATTTTAAATATATTTTATTGTTACGTTTTCCGAGACTTTATTTCATATATTTTATTCCATATACATATATATATTGTATATGTTTTTACAAAGTATTTAATATTTCTGTTAATGTATTTGTGGTTATAATTTGCATAATTGAGTTAGCATATTAGCAGGAAAAGTTTATGTTAAGTTTATGTTATGGCTTTATGTTAATATCGAAATCTCGTTCATGGCATTCCAATCATCCCCATGTCGGAGCCGTGCAGTCCTCTGTTGATTGCCCGCAACAAGGGATATGGCTTATCGCTAAAGCCAAAGAAGTCATCGGTATCGATTGACCAGGTCATAACGCCGCCCAAATTCCGTGACTTGACCAACTGGATCTTGAGGTTGATGCTTTCGACGTTGTCGTAGCTTACCCACTGATTACCTCGGAAGGCGTAGGGACATTTACTATTGTGGTCAAATACAGTTGTCCATTTGTTTTGGCATATTTCGTTGTAGCCCAAGACACCCTTCTCGCCAGTATAAAAGCCGGCTTCTCCTGGTCCAACGCACTTTGCGCCCGGCCTATTTTGGGAGCTGTCCGCCATCTGATAACTGCGTCCATAAAACCCAATGCCAAGAATTAGCTTCTTGGCCGGTGCACCTGAATATATTTGTCTAGCTGTATATTTGGCTAACTCATTTGGTATTCATTACTGACCTTGCCTTAGCCAGTAGTCGATAGATTTTTCCACCTCTGACAGCGGAGCGTTAAAGCCCAAATAACCATCGCTTGCCGAGTGGTAATCATAGGTCATAACATTAATAAAATCCACATACTTCGAAATAGCTGGAATGTCGTACGCAATGGAAGCGATATCTGCAGAGGCAGCCACAGCGATGCTCAGCTTGAAGCTGTAGGCATTGCAGCTGAGTGTGATAATAGATTAAAGACTATATAAGTAGCTGACTCTAATTGCAGGCATGCTTGCACTTACGCCTCCCTAATTTCCCGTAGAAGTGTTACGAAGTTAGCCCGATCTGCAGATCTTCCACCGCGTTGTCCAGGATATTCCCAGTCCAAGTCGAGTCCATTGAAGCCATATTCCAGAAAGAGTTCCACTAATGAAGAAATGAAGGTCGCTCTCTTGGCTGGATCAGCGGCCATGGCCGAGTACTTGCTGGATCCTTCGTTCCATCCACCCACAACTGCTATGACCTTAAGCATGCCATTCACTTGAGTCAGCGCTATTGTCTTGCGTATGTTGCCTGCAACAAGATGCACTTGGGTGTCAGATTAGAAAGTCAAGCTTGGTGCTAGGTTATACTCTTACCTAGGCCTTCATCCATATCGAGCCACCGGTCCAAGACGATGACTTTGCCAGTCTCGTTGATGCCAAAGAAGGCGTAGCTAATGTGTGTGCACAGATGAGGATTGACGTCAGAGGGCTTAAACTCACCCCGACCGGGTCTATATTTAGCCGGTGTGGCATAGTAACAGTTAATTATCTCTGAATGAGACATTCCATTGAGAAGTCGCTCATTAAAAACATATATGCGAACTTACTGTAATCGGAGTCCATCTGACTGAGCTACAAATTGTGAATAAAAGTCTGTTCTTTGTTATACAGCAGCGAAGACAAAAGAAGACAAATATCACGTATGCCAAAGAGAGATGCGTGCGGCTTCTAATAAGAACTATCAAATGCTATCGATCAAAGCCAATCATCGATTGTAGCGATAGTGCTATTAATTGAATGCTATTATCCATTTGTATGTGCATTTTTACATTTTTTGTTTATTTAATAATAATTCAACTGCAGTTGTTATAAAGCAGACTCGGCAGATTAAAAACTGTTGCATACACTCGGGCTGTGCGTGTAATGCACCATGTGATCAGTCAGCAAAAGCTCGTTGCTATGCAATGCAGCAGCTCTGTGCAAAGGCTGTGCAACGGATAAGCAACAAATCAAAAACTATTGCATACGCATGGGCTGAATATTTAATTTCAATGAGAAGACGAGCAAAAGCTGGCTGTTATGATTGTATGCGTGTACTAAATATTACAAATATTCTTCTTTTCTTTGTTTACCTTTTAGCACTCAAAATTTATGATACCAACAGTTCACAATCTATCGACAGTAATATATATATTAAGTTATATATAGTCGCATTTATATTAGTTCAATAGAATTTGCATTTAGCGAACACCGCGAAACACTTATGCAAATGAATGAATACGTGGAAATAGATAAATCGAAGTACATTTAAATGTCGATTAATTCGCACAGCAGGTGTACAATTAAACGGTAGACAAGATCTGATCTAAAATAAAGTAAATAAATATATTTAAAAAGAAATAAATAAAACAATTCCCAGCTGTTCCCTAGGTGGTCTCATTGGCGCTGTGCGGCGATTGGCCGACTGAGGCGGAGCCGCCATGGCGTATGCGTAATGTGCAATGCGCACAAGCTGCTTGCGCAAACCTTGTCTTTGTTTGCACAAATAATTTGTACAATATTTAGTTATTGTGCAACATTTATGACCTTTTCGTTTTCTAATTAATCTAGAAAGCAATTGCGCTAATTTGTTAGCGTAAATTCTGTGGTAAATATTTATGCCTGCATCTAATTGGCATTTTTAGTAAATATCTTTATTCAATAATTGACGAACGACAACGTATATATAATATAATATTAGCTAGCTATGAGTTGAGTCCACCACGAACTGCGTTATCTACGCTGAATGCTGTTATCAGGCGCAAACAGCTGAGCTTGAACTTAGATTCATTCAGTCTCTCGGCAAGCAAAAATGCTTTTGGCTAAGACATTGCGTCGATGGGCGTATTTGAAATACAATTTCTGCGCAGCGAGGGCAGCTCGATGGCTTAGCAGGTTAGTGTAGAATATAGAATAAAAACAAGAAAACAAATTATCTAATCTGATGCACTGATGAATCAGTTACAAATACTCGAAGCAAATGCTTATGTAAATCACAAGACCTCGTTATCAACTGTGCTATCAGCTCAGCTCTATGTGGGTATATGTATATACATCACTTTAATCTTTATACCCAATCACACTCTCTCGGTACAAGTATGCCTAATTTATAATTCGCGATAAGTTTGCCCACAAGTCGAGTCGTAAATATTTAACAATTGAAATATGTTATTATTTTGATTATGATCCATTCTCTACATGCTATATACAGATCCAGTGGCAGGGCAGTTCCAGCAGCTGCTTAAATGCATATTTCTAATATAAATCTATTTGTTCAACTTTAAACAAGTAATGTAATATTAGCCCATAGATCTCAGGCAATTTCCTCTTCTAAATTAACCAGAAAAAAATAAAGTTAAATAAAATAGCAAATGGCAAATGGCAAATTGTTTAAACAATGGCAACTGAAAAGAAAACCTCAAATATCTATAAAAATCGCGTTGAATTAATGGTAATATAAAAAATTTAATAACTGCAATTAACGTAAAGGGCGCTAACAAAAAAAAAAATAACTACAGTATATAATCAACACAATTAAATTGTAATTTTCCAAGCACTTTATTGTTTATGCTTTTTTCTATTTACTGTTATTTGTGGCAACAAATAACAATACAAAACAACTAAGAAGACTCTAGTCGAGACTACGAGATACTCTGAACTCTGCAAAAAAAATAAAACTAATACTCTTCTTCTTTACGAACGTCTAGCGTGCGCTCTGCTAACCGCGCAGCTGCTGCCGTGGCTTGGGCTGAACTTTGGACGCTTATAACTCCATTTCTAGATGGAGGATCTTCATGAAATTCTCAGAGTAGTTTAAGAGTATCTAAATGTATCTATGTGCCGAATTTTTTTTTTTTTTTTTGTAATCTAGAATTTGAAATGCGTTTTTTGCAAATTGTGGGCGAAGGGGGCGTGGCATCCGAAATAAAAATAATTACATAATCTGCGTATTTATAATATCTATCTAAATATACAAATTTGAAGTCTTTAGCTAAAACGGTGTAGAAGTTATGCCCAAAAAAACCTAAAAAGAGGAAACGAATTTTCGATTTTTATCGATAATTTGGAAATGGGATGAGTTATCGAAACAAAACAAACTCATAGCTAACATACGAGTATTCATGTGAAATTTCAGCTCTCTAGCTTTTGTAGTTTCCGAAATCTCGACGGACAGACGGACGGACAGACGGACGGACGGACGGACGGACGGACAGGGCTCAATCTACTTATTTTTTTTATGCTGATCAGGAATATATATACTTTATGGGGTTTGCCACGCCTCCTTCTGCCTGTTACATACATTTTCACAAAACCATTATACCCTAAATTCAAATTTTCAATGGATTCAGGGTATAAAAATATAGACATTCTCAAAGTCATGCTTAAAGTCTCGTGAACCTAGATGCGAGGGCAGTTCGATTGAAAGAGCGCAGATCTAATTTGAGTTGAATACAAGATTTTTAATAATATGTAGATATAATGCTAAATATATGCAGCAAAAATAAATAATGAAATAAATAATTAAATAAATAAACATTAATTTTAAAAAATTTAATTAGATTTAATTTTAAAGAAAAAAATAAGAGGAATATATCACAGCTCTACTAAGGTATTGCAATGACTTCTCATATATACATATAGTTTTAGCCATATTTTGCTGAACAGTTTAGAGAGATAATCAGGTCGACTGCGATTGACCTTGCTCAACATCTTATCATAAGGGCTTAAGTCGAGTTCCTTTCAATGCTAAAAACTCTTGAGATTGCAGAGCTGCAGTTAGCTGATTGAACAGTGAATGTCAAGTGCAGAATTTAGCTGTTATCTGAAGAAGAAATTGAAGAATCGATTGCGATTTACGTGAATATCTGAAGAAAGAAGAGTCAGAATTAGAGCTCAAGGTAATTATCAATTTAGCTTGAAATTTGAATACGTTTAACTTTAGCTCGAGTTCAGATTCAGTGATTCAAGTTTGAGAACCAGTTAATTCACCCGAGTCAGGTTAAACGCAGCCATATAGGAAGGGAACTGAAAAGCAATCTCAATGCAAACAGCTCAAGAAGAATCACTTGAAAGTGCAAGCAAACACAACACTATACAGTAGTATATGGACTATATATAGGCAATATCTAATCTCAAATTGTAGTCTCGAGTGCGTGCCCAAATGTCCTTGAGTTCGCAGCAAAAGGTGAATTGTTCTTTTTATTTGTTCGTTTTTCATTTCACATTTTGCAATTATCGAACTCTAACTCGTCTATAACTAATTTGAATTTGTTCATGCGAACAATTAATCCACTATTCAAATGTTGTCCTTGAACCGAAGTCTTTTAAGCCTCAAGCATTTCGCATTTCGCATGTTTCGCAATTAATTAAAACGTGCTGCTTGGACCAATTTTTTTGGAACGGGTTTCTTCGCTTTGACGCGCTCTTCTGTCAGATTTTTGTTTTGATCATATTCGATTTCAGTTTAAGCCAGTTGAACTATTGGTCATGCGTAAAAAGACGTCATAGCCGCTAAGCCATTCAGAAATTCATTTAGCACTGTCAATTGCTGGAACGAAATGCCAAGCAACAAATAATAAATCATTAAAAAATACTCTAATAAATATATGATTCCAACTAACACAGGCACATTTTATATTATTGAAATGATGAAACATTTTTTTGTCATGTATTTTTTTTTTATTTATTTATTTTTTCGTTTCTATTCATTTTGCATAATTAATTTGTCTGCAACGGAATGAAATTTTAATGCACATACCTTATACTCGCTCAAGTAGAAAGTGCAAGGGGCATATTCGTTTTGCCCGTAAAACTATGTAACTCGAGACTATCCTAAACAATTTTAAAAGATTTTATCTCAAAGATATCAAAGATATTGGTGCCAGCTGCTATCATCTAAATATAGGTACAGCTGCGAAAAAAAAAAAAACACTTTGAATTTCAAAGTTTAAGAAGTTCTCCTGGCTACATTTATCAATGCATTGGTCTGCAGATTACTTTTATTAAAGCAGAAAACTTTTGATTATTGCTACAAAAAAGAATTTTCATCAAAATATTTAACGTTTTTATGTAATTCAAAAAATGCTGCAGAAAAGTCGAAAAATCGACGAAAAATAAAATAAATCATTTTGCGCTAAAAATTATTTTAAAACACAAGTAAGAAGGCTCTAGTCGAGACGGCTCGACTACGAGATGCCCTGAACCCAAAAAAGGTGATACTCTTCTTCTTTACTCACGTATAATCGCGCGCTCTGGGTTGGGCTATACTTTGAACGCTTATAACTCCATTTCTAGATGGATGATCTTCATGAAATTTTCAGGATAGATTAAGAGTATCTATATGTATCTATGTGCCAAATTTAAAGTCTCTAATATTTGAAATGCGAATTGGGGGCGAAGGGGGCGTGGCATCCAAAATCAGAAAATTACATAATCTGCGTATTCATAATATCTATCTAAATATACAAATGAATTCCCATTTTCAATGGATTCAGGGTATAATAAAAGTTACAAACTTTAACTTATATTTAATAATAAATGAAAATAATAATATTTCTTAAGTTTAGTCTTTAGTTGTGTTGCCCTAATTGGAAATTATGGCTATATATATTTTTATAGGAATTATTTTAAATTTAATTTTGGACTTTTAACTTCATTTGATATGTACAAAATTTATTTATAATTTTATATATTTATTAGCATAAAAAAAAAATGTATTATATTACTATAGCAAACTTTAACTTATATTTAATAAAAAATGAAAATAATATTATTCCTTAAGTGTAGTATTTAGTTGTGTTGGAAATTATTGCTATATATTATATATATTTTTATAGGAATTATTTGAAATTTAATTTTGGACTTTTAACTTCATTTGATATGTAAAAAATTTATTTATAATTTTATATACTTATTAGCATAAAAAAAAAAAATTTATTATATTATTATAGCAGATTGAGCATTGCTGAGCTACTTTATAGATAGATACATATATAGATACTTTATAGATAGAGCTATAAGATATATGCTCTCTCCAATAGGAGCATTTATTTCCTTATAAATTTAGATAGATTGACAACGAGTAAAGACGATAACAGCTGATTGCAATGTTTTTGCTATATTTGATTTACTTCAATCTAATCAATGCGCTTTATAATATCGTTAATATTCATACTCTGAATTGTTGTTACTTTTATTTTGTTATTTATAACTAGAAAATGTTTCTCATACAAAATTTGCTCGCTTCAATTCTCGAATATGTTTATATCTAGATTTGCTTCTCTTCACTATGAATTACTAGATTCATTCGCAGAATTCGAACCGGTAGTAGCTCGTGTATATATTGCCTGATTTTGAGCAGTATCGGAAGTATTATTCATGTATCTATCCATATGAGTTTATCACAACTATTTGGTAATGCCAAACACGTGCCAACTGGCGTCTATTTGTCATCGTTTATTGAAAAGTCCATTACACTCGTTTAAATATTTGTTCAGTCGATACAATGGGACGACCTTAGTTTCATTTGATGTTTTCGGCTGTATTATATAGTAGTCATATCTCAATTTATATATATAACTATATTGTTATTCATATTGTCAGAGTTTCAAGGCAACGGGAGTCTTCCTGATAGCTAAACTCCATATACAAGTTGTGATATTACCAACTGCAATCTGAGTCATGCCTAGATATATATGTGCAGATAAACATATAGTAAAAGTCAAAGCGTGAACTAGATATCGAATCAGAGTTCACGATTTGTTCAGTTGTGACGCGTGCACTGCAATGCATTCAATGAATTGAATACATTAAACTTTAATTAAAAGAATCGATGCCATTTGCGAGAGACAATGCTCGCTTCCTCTCCCCCTCTCTCTCCCTCTCTTTCGACCTATTTCTATCTCTATCTCTTCCAGAGCTGCAAATAATTGCACAACTGTTTTGATATGCCAATTTGTAATGTGAAATAAAGTATCTTTTGTTTCCGAATGCCACAATAGATACACAGAATGAGACAGAGAGAGTAAGAGGGAGAGAGAGAGAGTGCTGGAGGTATTCTTCTCTCATACTATAATTGCTTGAGACTGAAATAAGTACTACGTACTTAGATTTAACCGAACAATACATCATTTGCCAAATACAGACAGACATACATATATCTAACCACACACATATGTATATAGCATGCTCTGGTCAAGTGAATATTAACTAAATGTGATAAATCACTGAAAGTGTGACATGCGACATGCGACATGCGACAATTCACAGAGAGAATTTCCCGGTCAATGATCAGGTCCCGAAACTTTTACACATACAGCATGCAAATGTGCTTGTTCTCACTGTGTTCCGATCTTTATTCTTTTTGTTATGATGTCGGACTGACGTACAGACAAACGGACGGACAGACGGACAAACAGGCGGACAAACGTACGGACGGACGGACAGACTAGTACGTGTGTAGCAAATCTGTCCAATTAAGACTTGTTATAGCGGAGCCTGCCGCCTCAATCACATGCACATCCGTAACTCTTTGCGACGTAGTTTTTGGATGTATTTCGTTTTATTTAGCGGGCAATTTAATTAAAGGTTTATTTATAAATTAAATCGCTCTATACGTGAATTCCCCATTGAATAGTTCGAGCTAAAAATAAATAAACCTGATCCCAAACACATTTCCAAATATAAATATGTAACTACTAAAGGGAAAACCTAGTAAGAGCGCTTGAGTCTGGAAGAGTACTCGTCTATTGAATACCCGTAACACACACATTATATTCTGTATATATACTTGAGAACTGTGACTTGCATTCAATTCTTTCGAGTCCAAGTATTGTTCTATTACATTCTTAAACTATAGGTCGAGTTGTGAGGGTCAGCGTTCATCTGCCTACTTATAGAGCTTTATCTATCTGTATATCTATCTTTATCTTTCTGTCGAAAAGCTTGATTAGCTGGGCTAGATCGGCTTCTCTAATTGCTCCGATCAGGTATATATATGTATGAATCGGCCAGGCCTCGTCTTGTCTTCTTCTTCGTCTTGTTGCATATTTTATAAAAGTCCAATATGCTCTAAACTTCTCTTTGATATATGTATATGTATATCTATACATATTTAGGCAGACTTTTTACACGTTGTGGACTTTCCAGTTTTCTTGAATAGGTCTATCAGTAAATGCATTAGGGTTAATTATTTGGATTTGTGCTTTACTGATTTGATACACATTTACATATTAAGCCTCAATCCCCAAATTGTTGTTCTCTTTTTTGGAGCTCTTATCAGGCCAGTGCCCATATCGTAGAGCCCCACATATGGATGTCGCGGCAAACACATTAAAATATATATATGTTGTGCGATTAAGAGTTACAGTAAAATCAGCTTAGCAAACAATTAACTAAAACATGTATTTTTAGAAATAATTTTTTATTTTTTTAGCAACTAAAATGCGGGATTAGAATTAAATTTCTAAAAATCTAAGTTTAATGTGGGATTATTAATATCAACATTTTTTTCCCTTGGCAATATAACTTAATTGAACTATTTATCTCTAAATGGCTCAAATGTTTACATCATTTCATTTGCAGTGTTTAGTAAACTCGAAATTCCTAAGCACTAAATCATCTATTTTGATGGGCAGGTGCCTATAAAGGTTTATTCCATACTATATACACGAACCATAAATTACAAACTTCAAACTGAGTTAAGCAAAAAAAAGAAAAGAAAACTTATGAATATACAAAAATAATAACAAAAATATTAAAGTTAATAAATATTTAAAATGCTCTAGCTGCAACTGACTAGAACTAGATCGAGTCAGTTATTCGTTTAGATAAATAAACGAAAAATTACTCAATAACTTAAAAATTTATATAAAATATGATTAATGTCGAAGAGTAAAATTTGTACGGTAATTTGGAAAAATTATTTATTACGCATTACTCAACAATAATAAGAAATTTGACTTTTACACAGCACCAAAGTCAGATTCTTTATGTGCTGCCATAAGCTGCTCATAAGCAGAGCTTGTCTTCAATTTTCCAACCGGTTGGCGGATTTTCCAAGTCAAACTTGAAAAGCAATAAAATGGCGTTCACACATTAATTTGACTAGGGCTGCAAATGGCGGCCATTGAACTAGTTGAATGTGCTGATCGACAATAAAAACAAATATTGAATGGTTTCTACAGTCATAATAATATTATGAATATGCATTGTGATGCGTTTTGAAGGGCTCTAGAGTGAGTAAATAGAGTAAATATATGCATGCATAATACTAGATGTTCGTTTATCAATTGATAATACGCCCATATTATGGAGAGTTTATGGAAATGTGACTGCATACAAGTTCAGTGGCTTATTTTTCGCAGCAGTTGAAGGTTCTCAACCATTATATACATATGTAAAATATGCCAATGTCCAAAAAGTCCCACTATTTAAATCCTTACAATGCGGGCACTAACACATGCAAACAAGCACAATTGTGTGCGAGTGTGTGAGTGAGTCGCAGACTCGCAATTGAATGAGCGAAATGAGCGAAATGTGCAAGAAAGAGAATACGAGAGAAAGAGAATACGCTAGCTACAACAACAATGTGTACATAGCAAGCATAGCAGCAGCTAACGGTTATTTGAAATAGCGTACTCACGCGGCTCAGCTGCGGCTCAGCTATAATCGCAATACATTTCATTTATAAATAGAACAGCCGCCCAACGCCCACCAACGAGCCACGCTCGTGCTCAAGCTCGTGTTATTATCTCGGCGACGCGTCGTTGTGACGTCGACTGCGACGTCGTCGTTGCTGTCGCAGTCGCCGTCGCTGTCGGCATCGCCATTCGGCAATTTATTTTATAAAACGAAAACGAGCCGAAACAGTTAGAAGTATTCTTGCAGTGGCAGGGCGCAGGTTGTGTCTGTGTCGTTGAAAACTGCGATAAGTGCAGCTGAGCGCGCGACGCTTCGATCGGGATATCGCGTAGTTGAGTTGGGAATTACAAAAAGTTGTTTAGGGAATTACTCTTAAAATAAATACAACAATAATCTTAATTGCACTTATTACAATTACAAATTGTGGCCACGTACTAAAAGTAGCTTTTGTAGCGCAATTAATGTGATAAAGTCAGTAAATATATATGTATATATAATTATTTCTCAGAGTTGTGCATGTGCTAGTGTAGCGCTTAAAAAATAATTAAATAAAATAAATTAAAAATCCTTAACTTAATTAAGATGATCAAAGCAAACGTGCTCTATCCAATAATCCTTTGCTGTTGTCTGGCCGCTTTGACACAGGTGCAAGCAAAACACCTGCTCGAATATATCGCAGAAAGTGCAAATAATGAAATTGAAAGAGAAGTCGAAAAATACGATTTTTCCTCCTGGTAAGTTCTGAGGCATTCACTTTATAGCCTTCGCCGTTATACGTAAAACAATCATTATCTAAATGAATTTTATTGCTCTTTCATATGACTTTTTATCTGTACAAGTATGTATAATTGTATATATATACTTGCTTGGTATATTGCTTGTTTAATACACCCATATCAAGTGGTTTGTTCTCTCACAATGAACCGGTCCACAATTCTGAAACTGAAACCTATGCAAATCCCGCTTTCGACTTTTATAAAAACGCGACCAATAAACGTGACGGATTATATCAAAATCGTGCCAAGCGATTGAATTCCATATCAGATCCTATCGCACAGGTGTTGCACTAAACTTGTTCAAGCTGAAACTCTAATTGCTTAATTAAGACAGAGAAAGAAAAACTTATTTACACTAATTTATGATGTCAGACGTTAGGTCTGCTAAAGTCATTAGCTTAATGTGTTTTTTTTAAGATACATTTACGGAGCAGCTTCTAAAACAATTTCGCTCAAGTAGAAGTACGCGATGTAGTTATTCAAATGTTCTAGCTATTTAGGAAGTATATAAATTTATATAGACAAATAATCTAGTTAATTTTTTCACAGATTCTTTTGGAATTTCAGTTTTTGTTTTTTCATAAATAAATATATAATTAATTAAATGTGATTCCAAAATTTTGTTCGTTCATATATTTAATTTAAAATCAGGTTTTTTTCAGATAAATAAAAAAAAAAAAAAAAACTAAAAAAAAACAAGACAAAAAATTAAATAAATTATTTGCATCAATGAAAAAGCAGTAAAAAAAAATTTATAAAAAAAAAATTGAAATTTGAAAAAAAAAAATTAAATTTGAATTATTAATGATAATAGCAGAAAAAAGAGAAAAAAGCTTAAAGAATTTGGTATATAGGTTTATAAATATAGAATTATGATGATGTTAAGCTTCAAGTCTAATGAAGTCAAATCAAAGGAAAAAAAATAATAATTAAAAAAAGTATATTAATAATATAATTTAATTTAAATTTTAAAAAGTTCAATATAAAACAACAAAAAAACAAAATCAAATTATATATTATCTATATTCAAATATATATCTATCTATATCTATATCTATATCTATATCTATATCTGTCCTACAATAAGGGGTCTGCCTGAATCGTCTATAGGTCCAGGGAAATGCAACTTGAGGCCTCTCCAGAATAAGCAGTCTTTTTGCGTCAGTGTTTCAATTCAAACTATTTTATTGGTTTCACAGCAAGCGCAGCTTGCACTATAGAGCGCATCTAAGAGCGAGCAGAGGGAGAGCGCAACTCCTATGCTCGCTCTCAATCGCTCTGCACAGTGGTTGCAATCTTATTAAATAAACATAAAAAATGGCATGTCTTCAAATGCCTTAACATCGGCCGCGTTGAAAGGCCGTAGGGCTTCAATATAATATTCATTTTCTTTAAATTAACTTATTAATTAAGTGGAAGCGGGGCAATGCGATGGATTGCCCTCTTGTAGGTGCCGGATTTGGTCTTTATAATGACCACTCGCACCCTACCATCTCCGCCGGCTATGGCTTCGGTCACCACGCCTAGCGTCCATTGTTGAGGAGGAGCGTTGTCCTCTCCCACGAGGACGACTGTTCCGACCTCCACGTTTTGCCTCTCCTTGGTCCACTTCGATTTTTGCTGGAGGCTCAGCAGGTAGTCCCTTGACCAGTCTGTCCAAAATCGACGCTTGATGCTTGATATCAGCTGCCATCTTTTTAAGTAAGTCAGCTTGACGTCGTTGACTGGCTCTGTTGACGCGAGTGGCAGCGGCGCGAGCGTTGTCCCTATTAGGAAGTGCGCTGGCGTGAGCACTTCGCCGTCGTTGGGGTTGTTGCTGGGAGCGACCATTGGCCGCGAATTGAGCACGGCCTCGACCTCGACTAGCACGGTGGCCAACTCGTCCTGCCGTAAGACAGCGCTGCCCATTGCCTTGAGTAGCAGCCCCTTGGCAGACTTCACTGCCGCTTCCCAGAGACCGCCGAAATGCGGCGCTCGAGGAGGAATGAAAACAAATTCCATTCCCCGATCCGCAGCAAACGTTTCCATGTCCGCTGTGTTGGCATGGAACGTGCCCATAAGGTCCAGAGTGCGTGCAGCACCCACGAAATTGGTGGCATTGTCGCAGTACAGCTTCCGTACAAGGCCACGTCGACCAATGAACCTGGATAAACACATCAAAAACGAATTGGTTGTTAAATCGGTTACTAATTCGAGATGCACAGCCTTTGAGGTAAAACAGACAAATACGGCAATATACATTTTAACTGGCGATTTGCCACGAATTCCTAGCGAAACCAGTATTGGACCACAAAAGTCCACTCCGCTGATCTCAAATGGTCTATTTCCATGTAAGCGGTCAGCAGGTAGATTACCCATTATTTGGGATAGAAGTTTCGGCTTATAGCGAAAGCAATGTACGCACTTTCGAACTACTGCACTGCAAGCTTCTCGAGCATTGACCAGCCAGATCTGCTGACGAAGCAGACCCATTAATACCAGTGGATTGGCGTGGCAATGAGAGCGATGCAAGTGCTCCAAATAAAGCGTTACGAATCTACATTTCTTTGGAAGTAATAGGGGGAACTTAGCATTATGTGCTAGTGGTGCCTTCAATAAACGACCTCCTACTCGTAGCAACCTCAACACACGCCTGCCATGCTGATGTGGATGCAAAAACGGTGTCAGTTTTTGCAATGCCGGTTGCAAAACGATTGATTTCTTTAGCTTCTTTATTTCATCGAAGAATTCAATGTGTTGAATTACGGATATGACTGCAAAAAAAGCAAAGCTTAACTCAGAAGCTGTAGGAATCAGTGATGTGTGACTTTCTTGTTTTCCATTGATAAAGCGGAACATATATGCAACTATGCGAATTAATTTAGAATACGAAGAAGTTGCTTCGATAAGCTGTACGATGGAATTTGGTACTTCATCGACCGCGATCAGAGTGATTGCAGTTCTACGCTTCTCTAACAGCTCTAATTCTTTCGATAACGAGAGTTGTGGATTGGGTGGCCACAATGTATCAGAAAGCTTTAAAAATCCTGGCCCGCAAAACCACAAAGATGTTTTAAGCTCCTCAACGGAACATCCCCGAGATACAGTGTCTGCTGGGTTGTCCTTCGTCGGTACATGACGCCAAGATACATTAGTAGTCAATTCTTGGATGGTTGCCACGCGATTAGCAACGAACGTATTCAAACTAGATGAATGCATTCGCAACCAATGAAGCACAACCTCCGAGTCTGACCAAAATGTGACTTGATTAATCGGACAATCAAGTAGTTTCTTTACCGCATCCCACAAGGTAGCTAACAATTCTGCAGCACACAACTCCAGCCGCGGAACAGATTTTGTTTTCAAAGGCGCTACTTTTGATTTGGCGATCAACAGCCTGGTAGTGATACCCTCATCTGTTTGCATTCTTACGTATAAACAACAACCGTAAGCTCTCGTTGAGGCATCGGCAAATCCATGGATTTGGCATCCTTTTGCCTTGAGTGTACCAACGTAACGAGGTATATACAACGAGTCTAAATTTGAGAAGCAGCTAGTTATTGCCTCAAATTCTTGTCTCATTTGGACAGGTATTTGGTCATCCCACCCAAGTTTGTGCAACCACATTTCTTGCAGAAGGACCTTCGCACGAGTTACGATCGGACTTAACAAACCTAAGGGGTCATATAATCGTGCCACAAAGGACAGAACGGACCGTTTGGTTGGTTGTACCTCTGTTAAGCAGTTCATGGAGTATCTAAAAATGTCATCCATAGGATTCCAAATTAATCCTAATGTTTTTGTGTCCTCTTGATGACCAATGATAATATCATTTCTTGCTGGCTGTGCTGCAAGTTGCTTACTGTTGGACGACCATTTTGTGAGAGGAAATCCAAATGCTTGAAGAATTGTTATCAAGTCTCGATGCAACAAACATAATTCCTCAATGCTATCTGCTCCTGTTAACAAGTCATCAACATAAAAATCTTGGGCTAACGATCTTGCAGCCACTGGATGCGTGGAAGCATGCAAGTCGCTTAGATGTTTTAAACATCGAATTGCTAAGAATGGAGCAGTCGCTGTCCCATACGTTACTGTATTCAAACGAAAGATTTGTAACGGATCAGTGGGCGATTCCCTCCACACAACAAGTTGAAAGTTGCGATGGGACTCGTCAAGTTCAATTTGACGGTACATTTTAGCGATATCTGCTGTAGCAGCCCAAGGACGAAGTCGAAATCTTAGCAAAGTCTCCCATAACTGAGGCTGGATGGTCGGACCCACCATGAGTAAATCATTCAGCGACAATTGAGATGAGGACTTGCTAGAAGCATCAAACACTACTCGTAGTTTAGTGGATGCGCTGTGCGGTCTTAGCACGCATTGATAAGGGATGAAATAATGCGGCTCTCTCGGAATTTGATTATCGGTTGGGCTCATATGACCCAAAGCCAAGTACTCTTTCATGAAGTCAATATACATTGGCCGAATGTCATCTTGTTTGCTCATTCTTCTTTCCAAAGCCAGAAAACGTCGCTTGGCTGTGTCATATGACATACCAAGACTGTGTGGGCTTGATTTGAATGGCAATGACACTCTGAACCGACCTGAGGAGGTTTGGCAAATAGTCTCTACAAAGGACTTCTCGCACAGTTGTTGTTCCGGGGTATACAAATTCGAAGCAGCTGTATTTGGTTTTTCTTCCAACTCCCAGAATTTACGAACTATCGAATCTATATCTATGTCGTCCTTTACGACACTAACGAAAGTCGACGAATTATTAGCTGCATTAGCTGCTCGGCAGCGACCAGACACAATCCAACCAAAGGCAGTCAATTGCAATGTTGGACTGTTATCAGGTCCCTTTATTTTGCCCTCTCTTAATATATCAAAAAATATATCAGCACCGAGCAACAAGTCTATCCGTTGTGGCTTGTGGAACTGAGGATCAGCTAATTGTACATTATCAGGTACCTTGATCTCTTCAGTATGCTTCTCTGGTTGATACGACGATATAGAACGTAACACACCAAAGTCTGTTCTAATTTCTGTATCGTCCGTTCGAGATGCTATGGCGGTTTGAACGCTGTGACGAACAGAAGACTGACAGTTAGCAATGCCCAACAGCTGAATCCCAAATTTTTGCCTTTTCAACTTTAGCTGTTTGGCAAGTTCTTCAGTCATGAAGTTAACTTGCGAGCCGGAATCTAACAAGGCCCTAGCTAAATGGTAAGATCCAGATTGATCTTTTATTTTAACAACTGCGGTTGCTAAGAGAACTTGATCTGAGGCGATCCGTGCGTGATTTACAGATGAAGTCTGTGAAGAGTTAATTCGAGGGACTGCCGATACGACTGCTGAGCTACCTTGAGTCACCTCAGAGCTATATCTATGCAGTATGGTATGGTGCGGCTTAGAGCACACACGACAGTGGGCTGATTTACAACCAGCCACTGAATGACCTGTTCGCAAACAATTTATGCATAGTGGATAGCTCTTTGCAAATGCAAACCGTTTTTGACATGGGATTGCTGCGAACGACGAACACGAATGGACGAAATGATCATTCTTTTTACAAAAAACGCATTTAGGGTCTTGTGGCTGACTTGGCAGAGCGACAGCTAGCGAAGTTTTCCCAATTCTTTTCCTATTGTCCTGAACTGTCTTACGACTTGAACCAGATGATTCTTCAGCACTTAAATGTTGATATCGTCTGTTTAAGGCAGCTTCACAATCTTGCCACAGTGGAAGTTTGTTATAGTCAAGATTCTCTTCCCACCTAGAACGCGTGCCAGCGTCTGCTTTCATCATTACCAAATGGATGAGCATGGCATTCGAAATCTGTTTATCAGATCCTAGCGATAACAACGATTCGTAAATAGCACGTACTGAATCCACCAGTATGCGCAAAGATGATGCTGATGGTTCAGACATGCGTGGGAGGTCAAACAACTTAGCGATGCTGTTAAAAAATATGAGACACTGATTGTCGTACACATTTTTTAAGGCAGCTAACGCTTTTGGATAGTTAGCATCCGTCACCTGATAAGCCTTGACAGTGCCTAATGCTTCTTTTTCCAAGCAGGACAACAAGTGATTGAACTTTTCGATATTCGATAACCCTGGCTCGTTATCTACTAAACTTTCAAACAGACCAATGAAGTTTTTATATTCCGAATATTCGCCACTAAATTTCGGCAATTTTATATTCGGTAGATTTCTAGAGTGTGACACGGAGCCAATCATTGTAGAGTTGGCGGGACTCTCAATTTTAGGTTGACTATCACTACCTCGCTTCATTAGAAGTGCCTTAGTTGACACACATAATTCCTCTAAAGTGGACCGAGGCACTAAGTCAGCATTAATGTCGTCCAACTCTTGTTGTGTTTTAAAGGCCTTTTCTATATAGCGGTTCAGTATCTCAAGTCTACATTCTATTTCGAATGGCTCTACTGGTCTAGCAAAATCTTTTAATGATTTGTTTATGCGGGTTATGTCATTTGTGACGTTCCTATAGACGGCCAAGAGAGCTTCGACACGCTCTGATGATGACTCGTCCATAGACCGATTCTTTCCTCGCTTGCCAGTCATAATGCAATAAGTAAGGCTCAGTTGAAACGAAATTCAATAAAACAAAGAAAAGTTCACTTATGTACGACAACAAGCGAAGAACAACTCAAAGAAGTTAAAGAATGCGCGCGATCTTTATAAATATCAATATATTACGCTGGCAGTGTTTAACTATACTTGAGTGACTGTAACAGACAGTTGTTAGCGATATAGCGAAGACAACAACCAGAGTGGCTGAGTGACTATTATTTTGAGTGATCTATACTAGAGCGATTGAGTGCAATGCATGCACACTTGCTACTGCGCAAAGTGAGAGCGTGAGTACCAACGAGCGAAATTGCTAAGCGAACGATTAAGCAATTGAGCGCAATGCATTACCACTTACACATGCACAAGCGAGAGCGCGCCGATATGTGCAAGTGTAAACACAACAATCGTGCAAGCTAGAATGCAAGATATTAGTGCAAACGATCGCATACGATGAGAGCGAGAGTACAAGTTTCGAGCGACAATTAATGCATGCAAGTGACGAGCGCAAGTGATGAGCGCAAGCGATGAGCGCAAATGATGAGCGCAACGCTAGAGCACTACTGTATGTGCAAGCGAGTGTGCAAACGATATTGCACGCGAGCATACAAATGATGAGTGTAAAGCGAGCGCAAGTGATGAGCGCAAAGCGAGAGCGAAACTATAAGTGCAAGCGAGAGTGCAAACGATATTGCAAGCGAGCATACAAATGATGAGTGTAGAGCGAGCGCAAGTGATGAGCGCAAAGCGAGAGCGACACTATAAGTGCAAGCGAGAGTGCAAACGATATTGCAAGCGAGCATACAAATGATGAGTGTAGAGCGAGCGCAAGTGATGAGCGCAAAGCGAGAGCGAAACTATAAGTGCAAGCGAGAGTGCAAACGATATTGCAAGCGAGCATACAAATGATGAGTGTAAAGCGAGCACAAGTGATGAGCGCAAAGCGAGAGCGACACTATAAGTGCAAGCGAGAGCGCAAAAAACGAGAGCGCAAAGCGAAATGCAAGACGAACAATGAGCAAGAATTGCAACACGGTAAAGGCGCCAAAGACAATTTGGATTATGCGAATTACCAGAGATTGAACAGGGCAAAGGTCAACTATAATATGCACCTTATTTTATTTATTTGTATTTTTTAACTAACTTCAACATAATTCACATAGGCATAGATAGGTTTGTACATACAATACTATTCTGTATGTCTCAAGTAATGCATTTATTTATTTGCTCTTGCATTACTTGGTGATATACATGCACTATGTTTATCTGGTACTTCCCTGATTATTGATAAAATCCATCAACAAGCCTTCCAATCCTGAAGAGTCCACCCGGGGGCGCCAAAAATGTCCTACAATAAGGGGTCTGCCTGAATCGTCTATAGGTCCAGGGAAATGCAACTTGAGGCCTCTCCAGAATAAGCAGTCTTTTTGCGTCAGTGTTTCAATTCAAACTATTTTATTGGTTTCACAGCAAGCGCAGCTTGCACTATAGAGCGCATCTAAGAGCGAGCAGAGGGAGAGCGCAACTCCTATGCTCGCTCTCAATCGCTCTGCACAGTGGTTGCAATCTTATTAAATAAACATAAAAAATGGCATGTCTTCAAATGCCTTAACAATATCTATATCTATATCTATATCTATATCTATATCTATATCTATATCTATATCTATATCTATATCTATATCTATATCTATATCTATATCTATATCTATATCTATATCTATATCTATATCTATATCTATATCTATATCTATATCTATATCTATATCTATATCTATATCTATATCTATATCTATATCTATATCTATATCTATATCTATATCTATATCTATATCTATATCTATATCTATATCTATATCTATATCTATATCTATATCTATATCTATATCTATATCTATATCTATATCTATATCTATATCTATATCTATATCTATATCTATATCTATATCTATATCCATATCTATATCTATATCTATCTATTCCTTGTTTTCATTTCAGCCAAATATATTGCTATGGACCTCTATTGCACACGGTGCAGATGGCGAAACTGTTTCCCGATTCGAAGACCTTCGTGGACATGAAGCTGTTGGCGTCGCCCGAGAAGACAATGGAGATATTTGAAGCATTTATGGCTGCGACAAATAATACACCCACTAATGATCAGATACGGAAATTTGTTGATGTACGCAATAGTTGTTAGTTGAATATTTTCGCTTTGCTCAATTAATTTTTTTTTTTTTGCAGGATAATTTTGGAGCAAAGGGCACAGAGCTGGAGCTGTGGTCACCAACAGATTGGGCGGAGCATCCAGCGTTTTTGGATCTGGTTAAGGATCCAGATCTAAAGCAATGGGGCATGGATCTAAATAACATCTGGAAAGAGCTGGGACGTAAGATGAAGGAGGATGTGCACAAGAATCCGGAATATTACTCCATTATACCCGTACCCAATCCGGTCATTGTGCCCGGCGGCCGCTTTATCGAGTTCTACTACTGGGACTCTTACTGGATCATTCGTGGCCTGTTGTACAGCGAAATGAGAGATACGGCCCGTGGCATGATCGAGAATTTTATGTCGATTGTACAGCGTATCGGTTTCATACCGAACGGCGGCCGCGTCTATTACTGGGGTCGTTCCCAGCCGCCGCTACTGGCGGGCATGGTCAAGTCCTATGTCGATTTCACCAAGGACGATCGGTTTGCCATCAATGCGCTGGAGGTGCTGGAGCACGAGTTCGAATACTTCATCAACAATCACAGCGTACAGGCCAAGGGATATAATCTGGCTGTCTACAGGGACTCATCGAAGGGACCACGCCCCGAATCCTACAGTGAGGACATCGAGACAGCTGAGATCTTCAAGACCGATGAGGAAAAGGAAAATCACTATAGCGAACTGAAGTCAGCTGCCGAATCGGGCATGGACTTCAGCTCTCGCTGGTACATCAATGAGAACGGCACAAATATCGGAAATCTCTCGGACGCCAAGACCCGTTCCATTGTTCCAGTCGATCTGAATTCAATTCTCTACTGGAACGCCAAGATCATTGCCGAATTCCATGCCAAGGCTGGCAACGTCGACAAGATGACTGAGTACGAGACCAAGGCGCAGAAGATCAAGGAGGTAATTCGATCAGAACTTATGCAATATATATATTTCTATAATCCTTTCTCTTGAATGCATTCGGCAGGCTATTCAGGCTGTTCTGTGGAACGAGGAGGCCGGCTGCTGGCTGGACTACGATTTGATCAATGAGAAGCCACGCGACTACTTTGTGACCTCCAATCTAGCCCCGCTGTGGGTCAAGGCATACAATATTGCCGACACTGACAAAATATCCGACTCCGTGCTGAACTACATTGAAAAGAACAAACTGGACACATTCCCAGGCGGCGTACCAAACACACTCTATCACACCGGTGAGCAATGGGACTTCCCCAATGTGTGGGCGCCTCTGCAGTATATTGTCATCGAGGGTCTGGACAATTTGGGCACGCCCAAGGCCAAAGAGCTCTCGAAGAGCTGGGGTCATCGCTGGGTTAAATCGAATTTTGCAGCATATCGTGATTCGCGTGCCATGTTCGAAAAGGTACAGTTACAGTATATATATATCCTATATAGCTTTCGATTAAACTGGAATACTCTCTCTTTACTCCCCCAGTACGATGCGGAGAAGTTTGGCGGACATGGCGGCGGTGGTGAATACGGCGTACAGAAGGGCTTTGGCTGGACCAATGGCGTCATCATCGAGTGGCTGGCGAAATACGGCCACGAGATTTCGCTGAGCAACACAGGCGCTGCAGGTGAAATTGCGAAATAGACCAACAACTTTGACCACGCACCTCGACACGAGCAAAATTGTTAAAAATTATTTGAAACCATGAACCAAGCATCGGCGCATTGTCTTCGTCTCAGTTGTTATAGCTGTAGCAGGCACAATTTTAGTTTTAGATTGAGACTCAAAGAGATGCTCAAATAGTAGTTGTTAAATTCACATTGTATACTATTTATAAGATTTGTTATTCACACAAGATCGAAGATCATCCAAGCGCGTGTATCGTACATAGCCCATCATTAGTTTAAGCTCTCTCTCTCTCCTCTCTCTCTCACTGTTACTCTCTTTCTGTGTGTCTATAATGAGTGTCTGTATCCGAGCAATCACGCGCAAAGCACTCTCTCGCTTTATCTCTCTGCGTCAAGAGAGACTTGGGAATTGATGAGCAGATCCAGCCAGAAGAACATATAAATTAACACACATCTCACACACACGCACACTGTCTCTCTCTCTCTCTCTCTCTGTCTGTCTACCTGAATATATTTGATATATCGCTTTTCATTTGTCTTCAAAATTGCCTTCGCCCACGTCTCGTCTCGCCTCGTCTCGCATCTATATATCTGTCGTTCTGTTACGTTTAACGCCAAAACTCTTTACGTAAGTGTCTCCAGCATCATTTGTCTTTTATTCTTAACCATATTTGGGCTAATATCTGCACAATTAGTTTAAAGCAAGCGCACAACTAACAGTAGTTCCAACAAAGCAAAACATTCGCATTTATTTTGCATAAGCCAGCATGATATACAACTACTACTTAGATATTTAGCTAGTTCAAATATTTTCTTTAATGTAATTTATTATTTTTATTAATTATAATTTTTTGTTCTCCTCACATTTACTACAGGTCCCAGCAGTCGTCGATTTATGAGCTTATTAGGCGCAACAGCTGTGGCGTTAATAGGTGCCTTTGCCGGTCGTTTCATCTGGTGAGGTGAGTTTTAATATCAAGAGAGAGCGGGAGAGAAGGAGAGCGGAAGTGAGAGAGAGTGCAGACAATTTCTAATTACATTTACAATTTCCCTCTCATTACAGATTCCAATGACTGCGTGCCAGAGCTTTGATTGCCCTATGAAAATGTGATTCCCTCCTTCCAAGCATTTTAGTGTGCATGTGTGTGTGTGTGTGTGTGTGTGTATGAGAGAGCGTGTGTATGTATGTGCTTTCAATTAGATAAAAAGCGTGCGTAGATTGCAGTATTAGATATAGACAATACACAATTGACATATTTGTTAGATGAAGTGAGTTGTATATACAGAATATATAACGGGCATGCCCCACTTGTTATGTTACAAATAATATTTAAAAGAAAAAAGAAAAAAAACAAGATATTTTTATATATCATGTCAATAATGTACACAAATCAATGTTAAAGCATGCATTCGTTGACTATATATGTATATATATAGATAATATCCTCGCAAGCCTCGTGAAGACAAGACATAATTTGATATATTTTTGTTGTTGTTAGTTGTTAACAAAAATTGCCAAATTGTTTACTCTGAATTTGTATTGAAATAAACAAATACACATATACTTGTTGCATGATCAACTGTTTTCTTCCCCTGTACATAAATAAATGCCAATACAATATTTCTCCACATTTCAGGCGGACATGGTTCAAATAACTCATAGTCAGCACAAGTCTCAAGTGTACATAGTTTTTTATTTTAATTTTAATTTTTATATTGTTGCTTTGCTTGCGTTCAAAATTCAATAATTGGAAACTTATCTACAAAATAGCTAACACGACATAATAAGAAGATATTAAACTAGACGACTGAGTTACATGCACATATATATATAGCATATGGTATATATAATTTGAAATTGGATATGACTCTCGGTTCGATTTGTCAAGGACACAAACTATCCATAGATAACAGATACAGATACAACAAATAAAGATAGAGTGGAATTATAGTACACAGTACATACATATAGAAAAACATAAATAAATATTTGCCAGCGCTATAGTATACTGAGAAGCGACTAGTTCGCCGGCTGCGGCTCGTGACTAAAGTAGGGAGCGGTGTTTGGCGTGAGCAACGTGTGACAGATATCACAGACGCGGGCGACACGTTTCCGTGGTCCCGATGGCACCGTTTTCGTTAGACATTTATCGCAGTAGATGTGTCCACAGTGGCGGCAATGGATTTTGCGCACCATCACCGTGAAACACGCATTGCATGTGGGACAATTGTTGACGTCGTCGTCATCCTGCCAGCGCACCTCGGTGTCAGCATGCCGTAGCTCCTCCAAGGTCATCTACAACAAACAAATAGGATTAAGTCTATGATAATTGTTGACAATTTTACAAGTATAATTTCAAAAAATAAAATTAATGTTTATATTTTTCTTAATGGATTTGTGGATTTGGAAATTTGGCACCTGAACTTGACTCACCTGAAGTTTTTGTGACAGTTTGACAAAATCTTTTTGCACCGTTTCCATTGTGGACAACTCCTCCTGAAGCGTCTTTATCTTGGCCTTATAATCTACATTAGTTTTTGCTAGTTTCTCCTGTAAATTGTTGAAACGTGGAATCTATTGATTCATTGATTTAATGGCTTGACTACTTACGTTTGTTTCCTGTAGTTCTATAATCTCAACGCGGCACTCGGACAGCTGTTTGTTCAGCTCAGCCTCTTTGCGTTCCAAAAGTGTCTTTGATGATTCATGCGACTGCTCCGCAACGAGCTGTTCCGTAATGCGATCTCTATAGAAAATAATAATGGATTAATATATTTATAATTTAGTTCGACCTCTTCGACTTACTGTAGTGACTTAATATCTAATTGCACTTTGCGTTTGTAGGCTTGAAACTCTTTGTTGCTCTTTTCGAGTTGGGCGCGCAATAAATGAATCTCATCCAGCGAGCTGACGCACTTCTGTTTCTCATACTCGCTGCTCACTCGGGCCTGTATCAGTTCGCTCTGCTGTCGCAGCATTAGTTCCTGCAACTCCACGACAGTGTTTGGTAGATTAATGTATTGGTTCTCAATTTCTTCCGATGTCGCCAGAAATCGACCAGATAGAAAATCATTGTCAGCCTGCAGCGTCTCCAGGTGCTGATTAACCCTTTCACGATCATCTGTCACGCGCTGTAGATTTCGCATCACCTCCTCCTTGGTCTCGAGGAACTTTTGTTGCATATCCAAAAGCTGTTGCTCGTTATTCTTCACTTGCTCGCGAAGGTTTTGTACTTCGGTCTTGTGTGCCTCTCGCTTCGTCTGCCACTGATTCTCCAAATCATTGCGCAGAGCAGCTTCCTTGCTCAACTGTTCGCGCGCCTCAGTGATTTGCTTCTGCATTATATCCAGTTGCTTTTGCTGCTGCTTCACCTGGGCATCCAAGTCATCTGATCTCTGTTCTGTCGTATTACAGCTACTACAAGCTGCATTGTCCTCGACCAAATCTGTTGATGTGGATTTATGCATAGCAATTGCTCCATCTAGGAGGGATTCCGTGGTTTCCTCCGTGCGCTCGAATGTGCTAGCTTTGGCTCGTAGCTGTTCGTCTGCTTGACGCAACTTTTCCTTTAACGCTTTCATTTCCTCTTGCAGTTGCTCAATGATAGAATGCATCATTTCGGCATCTTCGGCGGCCTGTTTAAATATATATATATAGAGAGATTATTAGAGTTACAAATAGCTACTCAAATAAAACTACTCACAAAGTGCTTGGCATTTATCTTGTTAGTTCCACGTGCATTGCTGTCGGCACTCTCCTGTTGAAAACTATTGTTCAAGGATTCGCTACCTAGTTTTCGCACAGATCCCAAAGTTTTCTTCACCTGGTTAAGAACATGCGGCGCCAGTCCGCCCGAGGGCTCTGCCATGGTTATTTGCTGCATCTGTTGGAGCTGATGCTGTTGCTGACGCAACTGTTCCACCTTGATGCGTTCCAATTCAGCTTTGTATATGGCCGATTCTTCAATCGAGTCCTGCGCTAGCTGTTGCAGCGACGATATTTCTTCCTGAGCCTTTATTTCCTTGAATTGCATTTCGTTCCTCAACTCATTAAATTCGTCTTGAAGCTGCTTACGCTCGGACTCCTTTTGCATGTACAGCTCCTTCATTTTTGCACGCTGCGTGTTAAACTCGTTTTGCATTTTACGCATCTCAGCCTGGAGCTGTTCCAACTTATGCTGGTATGTCGCGTCATCATCTCCTGAAGTGATGAAACTCATTTCAGTTGAATGCTGCATTGATTATAGAACATTCGCTTACCGTTTGAGACGTTATTCTGGGCTTCCGCCGTACTCTCATTCTCCTCCATTTTACACAAATTGAGCCAGGACAATAATATCAACAATTATGTTTAGTTTACAGCAGGGATGCAAGCCATCAGAATTAGAGATGCGCCGCACAAATAGAACTCGCCCAAGAAACACTCGCGACTGCCGATAAGTGTATAAGACACGATATTCCCTAGGATATATAATGTATGCTTATATATATTTAATATTAAAATATAAATTATTAAACTAATTACTACTAATTAATTTATTACTTAGTTAATTATTGCTCCACTTAATAGTTATTTGTTGTTTACTTAAAATTTATCAACTAGAATGTCAGCTGTTAACAACTATTAACAGTTAGTTTTGCTTAAATTGTAACGACAAAGCAACCTCTCAGCGCAATTACTCATAAAAATATCGATAACGAAATCGATATATGTATATGTTATGCTCCTATCGATTTGTCTGTCGTAATGTCCCACCTCTAATGCACATGTGTTTTGGAACGCAGTAACTACGGAAGCTCTCAGTTTTATTTTGCAGATATACCAATTGTTGCGGCTTAAAGATGGTAAATTTCAAACTCTATTATTGAATCAATATCGCTTAACTAAATTTCAATTATAGGTGAAAGGGAAAAAACCATATATTGACCGGAAAAAGGCTGTCACATTTCACTTGGTGCATCGCAGTCAGCACGATCCCTTGGTGACCGATGAAACTGCACCTCAGCGTGTGCTCTTGGAGGCGAGTGCAAGGCAGTCGCAATCAAAGCCACAAGATGACACACCTACCGATCCAGCTAAACGCAAAGAGGAACTGAAGAAGTTTGGTATTCATTTTGATGACGACTACGACTACCTGCAGCATCTGAAAAAGCGAGAAAATGATGTGGTTTGGGAGTATATGGAGAATCCCAACCAAGCAAAGAAGACAAGCGCTGAGGATGCCAAATCGCAAAGCAAGCTGCTGCTGCCCAGTTCCGTATTCGCTAGTGAATTTGAAGAGTCTGAAGGCATGTTGAACAAAGCCGCTCCTCAGCCCGGTCCGCGTCCAGATTGGGATCCAGATGTTGTTGCAGCACTCGACAGCGATTTTGAA
Source organism: Drosophila buzzatii (assembly GCA_035045845.1). Classification (NCBI taxonomy): domain Eukaryota; kingdom Metazoa; phylum Arthropoda; class Insecta; order Diptera; family Drosophilidae; genus Drosophila; species Drosophila buzzatii. Next base: position 10,207,981 of record JAWNOS010000244.1, on the reverse strand, counting down.
GACAACGAAGAGTTGGAAGACGATTTCGTAGTGCAAGCGATGGGCAGTGGTGACGAAGACGAAGACGAAGACGGAGACGGAGATTGGGAAGATGATGACGAAGAAAATGATATGGACTTTGACTCTGACAATTTAAATGAAGATGAGAACGAAGATGAGATGATGGACCGCCTCGGTCCGCTAATGCGCAAAAGTCGTTTCGACGACGAAGAAACCAAGTCGCGTTTCACAGAATACTCAATGTCGTCGAGTGTTATTCGCAGAAACGAACAACTCTCTTTGCTCGACGATCGTTTCGAAAAGTTCTATGCAAGCTACGACGACCCCGAGCTCGGAGACCTCGCTCTCGAAGACATTGAGGGTCATTGGCATCAAAAGCATCCCGTTGTAATGCAATGTTTCAAAGAGTTCAAAAAGAAAAACGAAGATTTGGAATACAACAAAGAATGGGATCGTGAACGTGTCAAGAAATACGAAAATGTTGTTGATGGCGAACACGATCCAATGGATGAGCTGGTCGAATACGAAGTCGAAGATGGCAAAGAGAAGAAATGGGACTGCGAATCCATACTCTCCACCTATTCGAACATTTATAACCATCCCAAACTAATCGATGAGCCGCGCGCCAATAAACGAGCAGCACCCATTCAAATCGATCCTAAAACAGGTCTTCCAGCAAACGTGCTGCGTGGCGGCGCTGATGCACAGCTCACGGCCAAGGCGCTGGCCAATTTGGCCGACGATTCACCAAATAATGCCGGTCCGAAATCTCTATGTGCGAAATCGGTGCTGTCCACGCTTAGCGTCCTCTCCATACGCCCCAAGGACGAAACGCCCGAGGAGAAGCGAGAACGCAAGCGTTTGCTTAAGGACTACCGCAGCGAACGCCGCATCGAAAAGAAGGCCAATGCCGAGGCCTTCAAAGAGGAGAAGAAACGGCAGACACATGTGAAAATCAACCAGCGCACGAACCAACAAGGATCGACCATTGTCTAGGCTGTTTCGATTTAATAGTTTTTAAAGTAAGAATATTTGTTAATTCTGGAAATGTTAGTTTTAATTTATAAACATTATATGAAAACATCCTATGTATGAATGTACATAAATATATTTAACACAAATTTGGAAATTTTTTAAAAGAAAACTTTAACGTATTCTATTGACCATCAGAATGAATGAATGAATATGTAATATATCTATCATTAAACATTTTATAGTCAGATTTGTTCAACAATAATTGCTTTTTGGTGGGCTTCTCAGAGAATTTATAATATCCATATAGTTTATTTGAATATTTAAAAAATAATTCTATAATTGTAATTAATATTATAATTTTCAAGTTAAATTTGATTTTGCATCATTATGAAATATTTATTTTAATAACTTAGCAAGCATTATATCAAAACTAAAATGCTCCTCATAGAACACCCTACATATAGAACGGCTTTTATATACATATATACATATGTTCGTGTGGAAAATACTAACATACATATATAGCAATAGTGTAGCCATAAAAAGACAACCACGAGCCACGCAACAATTACCGCAAACCCCAACAGTGACGCCTATGGGCCTATGTATTTATATATGTATATGTATATGCATATATGATATGCCTGCTGAACTATGGCCAACTGCAGCAGGTAGGCCGATTTGCTTAAATTCCTATATATATATATATACGCATGTATATATATAATATATTGAAATTGACGTTTCATTGTTAATTCACACTTCTTTGGGTAGAGCAAACAATAAAGTCTGGATATACCAAGGGACACTTACTATATGTACTATGTTATATATATGTATATAGTAGATCTATACACTCATTACAACGCACTGAGCTCTAAAAACACAGTTTAGAATTTCCCCAGAGCTATGAGTGAAAGTAGGCACGATTTCCAGCTAATAAAAGTTAGCTCTACTTTTTCAAAGTGGGCGTAGTTGCTGGAAAGGCCCAACAATATCAGACTATATATGAATGAATGAATGTTTATATACATATACATATGTATGTATGCATATGTTTGTCTAAATAGATACTCAGCGTATGTGCTCGTCTGTTTGTATGCCTGTGCCTCGTCCCACCTGTTTTGTGTTTGGTTATTTTGTGGAAATTTCAAGTCAAATTGCATAGATTTAGATTGGAAAGGCCCAACGTAAGGTTCTTATTTTGCGATTATAGTTAGCCGCATGATGGAAGGGTGTAGACATGTTTAGTTTAGGTAAATCATATATGTACATAGGCCTTATATTGTGTGTATGTGTGTGTTTTCAAGCAGGAACTGAAATATGAAACGCTTTCAGTTTCGACATAATAATGACCTTCAAATGGGGTGTGAAATGTACACACACACACACATACATATAAATATCTTTTAGAAAAATATTAGCATACATTAAGATTGAGTTAGAGTTTCGTATTAATACATCATCATTAGTATTTACCAAGAGCACCATTACATTGACGCACATACATACAAACATAGTTATGTGTGTATTTATGCGCGGAGAAAAGCAAATCGTAGCCTAATTACCGACCCTGTGTTCCACTAAATACCAAAACAAACCACGTACTATTGCAAATGATTAAAAATCCACATGGCCACATTTCCATGGCGCCTAACGGAACCTAACACCAATTTGGAACCAAGCTCGAGCTCGCACGCTTACCCAGCACGATACTCACTCACAACTCCTTGTAAATGGAAACCGTCACAGTTGTCGTGCCGCTGCCGCTGGCGTCGCCACAGCCCTTACTCCTGCTCCTACCACTGCCCCTTAGTTGGCGGCCAGCGTCGTCGTCGTCGTCAGCGCCAGCGTTGGCGTCGCGTTTGCTGCCATTTTGTTAAGAGCGCGGTATATTAAAGTGGCAAGAAAGCAGCAAAGAAATTCGCGCATTTTTAGTTCCGTTCAGTTCCTGAGCGAAGCCGAAAGGATTCGAACGCGCGTCGGCCAGCAACGCGGTAATGCCCATATTATTTCACTCAATTGTCCAGCGGACAAAAAGTGTTCGTGTCGTTCGCCTTTAAATGGGCTAAAATGCATTTTCGATTCGGTTACTTTTCGAATCGCTTAATGAAAGTTGAAATGCATTGAATCGATAACATAACTAAAGCTATCGGTGTTAGTTATGAAAAAAAAAAAAAAAAATAGTTATTAATAATACATACATATATACAATTTAACATGAACCAGTTCCGCGCAAAGTGTAAACATGTGAAGAAAAAACCGTTACAAAATTAGCGATGAGAGTTTTAATTACGCAAACATATGGCCAAAGCTTGTCTCTACTGTGAGCCGCCGAAAGAACCATCAATTGAATTTATTAGAAAGATTTTAAAGCATTCGTTTAAAATAAATTTATATTAATTTAAGAGAATAAACGTAGCCGCGGCTAACATGCATAATTAAAATAAATGGATTTTCAGACTCAATTAGCAGGCTGCTAAAACACATACATACATACATACGTCATATGTACATTCATGTTGGATATGAATTTATAGCTTTGTGCGAAAATGCAAAATATTCCATGTTCAAATAATTAAAAACTGTAAAATAAAAATATGAAAGAAATTGCAATAAACACTGATCTTGATTCAAATATATCATATATGTGAATACATGCATATATATAAGTATTTGTGTGTGTGTGTGTGTCTGTGCTTTAGATCTAAATCTTTAAGTGTGTGACAGACGCTTGGCTGTGTTTGTGGGGGGCTAGCCGGATATACTTCATCTTGCGGTCCACTCATTGAAGCGGAATTTTTAATTTCAATGGCGAGAACTATCATTTCCATTGTCAGTGGCAATGGCAATGTCAATGTTGCTGCTACCGGTTCCTCTAATATTATATAAATTGCAATTATAAGGAAAATCATAATCATGCCAGAGAAAACCAGATATTCGATATGCATAAGAAACACTACCTAAGGTAGAGGAGCCACTGCAATTTGTCAAAGCTTTTTATTTGCCCTTGCGCAATCACAACAGTCAGCTACGTCAGCCGATCAAGCCTTCTACTATTATTGAATGATCTATTGTTTCATTATATAAGTCACATACATACATATGCATACGTACACATGTATGTATGTTGCTTAAGTAGCTTGCTTTGCGTATGCTGACCAAATTGTAACGATAATATATAAAGCGCGCGCGCTTAAGTGGAATCGGCACGCGATTCAATTGTCTCACATTGACTTAAGGCGCGAAGTGTGCCGTTATATGCACATATGTCTCTCTCCCTCTCTGTGTGTGTGTGTGTGTGTGTGTGATTGTGTGCATGTATTTGCCTTGACCGGCTGCCTGGGCAAGCTTAGGCATCGCGCTGTGGCTATCATTTTACTACTAGAACCACATGCGCCTGCCTCCCACACAGATGGCCCGATAATCGCGCACAATCTATGAACATATGTGCATATCCGACAGCAGAAATCATGAGATAAGTGACACACACACACACACAGGCACACATTTACACTCGCATCTAGCCATAGATTTACATATGGCATATGCCATAGAGTACGCCACTATAGCGTCGGCCGAGTGGACAACGGTTTATTTATTCGATATTTGAACGCTAGCTGAGTTGGTATCGCAGTCGTAGTCGTAGTCGATCCAAGAGTCCAGCTGTGCGACAACATAATTAGTCAATAACGCGATAACATCGTGTGATAACGTATATATCCTAATTATATATTTAGTAATCAATCAAACAAGTGTTCGTATCCCTTGCCATCAGCACGGAGTTTAAGGACTTTTTCTTTTTTTTATCATCGAAAATTAAATTCAAATTGAAATTCAATTTCGATTTCGGTTTCACTATCGTGTTGCAGATTTCATAAAGCGAATTATGAAATTCCCACGTCGATGTAAAGTGAGATGATTTGAGGTTTGGTTTAATTTTCTGTTTCGTCGTCAACATCATGCTGGGCAAATATAACACAAAGGCATTCATATCGCTTGGATTGACTTTCATATTGATGTGGTGAGTTCAAATTACAATTCGGAAATAAATAATAATTATCCTGATTAAATTTACACATACTGCATACTCTTATAAATGCAAGAAATTTAACTGAAATTCAATATTTTTTGATTTTGTACTAAGAATTTATTTATAAGCAATGTTCGCAGCTGTATCAGTTTTTATATTATATTATACTAAACCCAAGTTTATTACATTTTATTAAAGCTTTAAGCACTTTAAAGCTGAAAACCAAAGGCAAAGCAACAAAAATATATTTTATAATAATAATTATCCAAGAGCTTACATTTCATATTCAAATATAATGTATAATATATAATGTTTGCCTGAGACCTCTGTCGCTCTGGCTTAAAAGAAAATTGTTATTTAGAATTAATTCTTAGTAACAATAAATAATAAAAAAATAATAATATATATCATATGTATTATCTTAAATATATTTTATGGATTTAATTGAAAAATTACGCTCGACCGATTTATTTACGGATAATAAGAGAGTATTTATATTATAAAAGTCACAGAAAGTAAATTATAAATTTATGCATACTTATAAATGTATATTTATTTATATACTTTTTTATACACACCTATAAACTTATAATTATGATTCTAAAAACAATTGTTGGCAATTTGTTGTTACTTTTGACCTAAAGTAGGCTTGAGTAGGAAATGCATGCAAATTGCATAACAAATTTGTTGCTATTTAATATATAGATATTATATATATTTTTTTAATTATATATATTTTTTTGTTTAAAAGTTAAAATAAAATATAATCCCAATTATGAATAGAAGCTAAATTGTATATTAAATTAAGTTTATGAGATTTTCGGCGAAAAGCCCAACGTTTTTTACCTAATGCTTCAATTAGATGACTTTTATAAAGCATTTAAAGTATAGTTTAATTAATTTCCGTTACCTTTTATACTTTCAAATTGAGTATTATTAATTTAGGAAAGCGTTTCTATCAGGGACCGCAAATAAGAGTTATGGTTAAAAAAAAAAAAATCAGGCACAACAAAATAACCAGGAAATAACCGGGATAAAAAGGATAAACTTTTATTTGCAATTTCCAATAAATTTTTTTTATTTAATTATTAAAATTGATTTTTATGAAAAAAATTACAAATAATTATTACAAATTAATTTTTATATACAAATCAAATCATAACTTTTATTTTTGATTTTTATTATTAAAATTAAAAATAAAATTATGACTTGATGATGAAAAAAATTAAAAATAATTATTACAAATTAATTTGTATATAAAAATCAAATCATAACGTTTATTTTTTTACTTTTATTATAAAAATTAAAAATAAAAGTTATGGCTTGATTTTTATTTTAAAAATTGAAATAAAAATCAAATTGTTATATCACTTGATACAATGGAGCTAGATCATATATAGAACTATATATATGATCTACGCACTAGATGATATATATTAATTTCAGATGATATACATATAAAATATATATAAATATGTATTTGTGTATGTATATTTAATTATCTGTTTAGGCAGTTGCCCAGGTCTCCTGTTCAAAAATTGTTCAGAACAAGCATACAAAATTTAAACTTTAAAAAATCTTTTACATCAAAAACAAAATTATAAATATTCATATATGAATGAAGTAGATATAATATAGAATATAAATTGCCCATTTAATTCAAAATAAAGCATTTCTACATTTATTTCGTGAAAATGTTTTGTTTTAATACATTATTTCAAACTGCTATCAAATGCGGATCTCGCGCAAAACATTAACTGAAATAATTTAGGCATGTGTCAATGCTGACGAGAGGAAATTGCATATAATATATATATATTTCGTTTTTTTTTATTGAATATAACCTTTGCACGGTATTTCCGAGTATCGGCAAGCCATTTGACAAAATGAAAAAAAGAGAATAAAAAGAAGGAAACACACTCACAGACACACACCAAGGTCAATTGAATCACTGCAAATGGGGCTGCAGCACGAATATTAGTCAACTTAAAGTTTAGCTAGGGGTTGTCAGGTGAGCTAGCAGTGAGCTGCAAAGCACCTGTATTTACAGCCAGACAGGCCCAGACACGAATGTATGCAAGTTAATTTCTAGTTTGGACTTAAATTGACAAAGTTTATAATAGTAGTACAAACAGCGCTCCACGAGGGCCAAAAGCCAAACGTATGTAATTGTACATATATTACTACTATATGTATATATATATATATTCTTCGAGTTGTTGCCATTTCATATCCGATTTGTATTTTTGGCCACTTTTCAGGATTAGTGAGGCCACGGACGCCCACGTGAACTACAACTATACAACGAAGCCGCGAGTGGTTCTTCCGCCTAATTATGTCAAGGGTAAGTTGACAATATACAGTTTTATACCCTGTAAATTAAGTCATCTAAATTTTAAAATTCGAAATGCCTTTTCAACGCTTTGACATGATTTCTTAATTTTCTCGTTAAATTGTGGCATTAAAAATGCTGAATTAGGCGTATTTAGCTGTTTTTACTGCGCTTTTATTTTATGGGCCAGAATTTAAAATACTCTTTTTTAAGGATATTCTAAATTTAAGACTTAGTGCCTGATAATAATAAATACATATAGAATAAATTATATTATATTATAGTATAGTACATTTTCATTATTAAAAAATAAAATAAATAAAATAAAATAAATAAAAGTAAATATAAACAAAAGTGTAATATAAATATTTATAAAAAATTTTAATATATTAATAATATTAAAAATAATTATAATAATTTTATTACATTAATAAAAAAATAAGTTAGTTTTTATAATGAAATAAATCAGAAAAATATTTATTTAAAAAAATATTTATTTAAAAAAATATTATTATTTCGCTTTATTTAAAAAAATATAAATAAAAATATAACAAATAAAATTTGATAAAAAAATTATAATATATTTTTTTTTAAATTAATAAAAATTTTAAAATATAACACTGGACTGCATTCTATCTCTTTATTAGAAGTTATTTAAAATTCAATTCTTAAATGATATTAACATTTAATAAAGAAGTCTCTCATATTTATTTGATATCTGGACAAATCATGAATGTTTTATCTTGCGCTGCATTAATTATGAAATAAATAGTTAAACATATTATTTTCACATTAATGGTACGATTTGTTAGCATATTAAATCTTCGGCTCACCATGCACGATTCAAATATTTTTGTGATTCATTTCTCTTTCTCTCTCTCTCTCTCTCTCTCTCTCCCTCTCTCTCTCTCTCTCACTGGCTTTTTTTTGCCATTGCTAAAGCGTTGCGTGTGGCATTTATCGTGACACAGCCAATTTCAGGGCCTTTTTGCCCGTAGAGCCCCGTTTTTGTCTTCGGCCGGTGCATATTCGCTTAACTTCTGTAATTACTACTTATGTACATATGTGTTATGTATATATGTATATATATATATATACATATGCATGTATGTATTTATCGAGTAGCATTGTATGTCGCTCCTTGACGTCAACAGCGAAAAAAATAACGGAAATTATTGCGATCGATTAAACGAGAGAGAAACGAGCCAAAAAATACACGGAGATGAGTTTCAATTTTGCATGCATTTAAATATTTGTACCGTTGTACATTTATATACAACTTTTATTATTTATTTTGTATTTATTTATATATTTGTTTATTTTTGTTAATGTCGATTGCATTAACAAGAACTGCTCCTTCCTCACGTCAACATGCTATGTTATTAACAGTATTATGCACTGTTAATAGCATAACTCCAGTTCTCCTACTGGTTCGCAATTGGCGATTAGGATATTCTTCCTACATTCTTGTCTTCAGACTTATATTTGTTGTATTTGCTTATATAATTATATTTATTGATAATTATATATTATTTATATATTTTTATTATTTTTATTATGTTTAATTTGTAATCTTTTTAAATATAATTATTTATTTTATATTTGCGGCGTCTTCTCAGACTCCTCGCCAATCATTTCCTTCTACTTTGACTTCTTGCCTCTTCCATCCTGCTTTTGTAATTGACAATATTGCTATATGTTGCATGGACTTTTGAAAATAACCATGACCGAAGAATATTAGCGTCAACAGACGTCACATAGTGCGCTAGATTAAAGATAGTTGTATATCATTTGATCATTTTACCTGCCAGCAGACTAGACCAGTTTATGCAAGTTTCTAGAATTGTACTAATAATGATAATAATTCTAAAAATAAACAAAAATACTTTAGCATATATAAATACATACATAATAAATAAAATAATAGTAAAAAACTTATACGAAATAATAATAAAAAATTAATCAAAATTAATTAGTATCACTATGAACATACTAGAATTCTATTTAACATATTTTTCCTATTGATATTAGCAAAATTCATATACGATAACAATCATGCATAAACTATAACTTCAACTTTTGCTGCGATTAAACTTAAAGCCCTCAAACTCGTACACAAGAATGAAGAAACAACAACAAAATGCCAACTAAATTAAGTTGAACCTTAACGTCTAACGTCTAACGCTTCACGTCTAACACCTAACGTCTATCGATTTTCACAGTTGTGTAATAAACCTTCAACCCACACGCTGTCCCTGAACTTGAAATGGGGCCGATTGCCCGAAATTCTTACGTGTTCATATGCGATAAATTACAGACTATATAAAGACTATGATACAGATGTATTGGGCTTGGGCTGCCTATGAATATAAATTCAGTCTTTTCTGATTCCATGCGATCTGTTTACTTGCAGAAATGCGTCCGCCCTCGAAGAAGGGTTCCCCAGTGATAGTAGACTTTAGCATATTTGTTGTAGATATTAACTCAATTAACGTAGAGGATATGGACTTTAGGTAAGTGATGGGCTCCATTGCCACATCGAAATGCTGATCATATAATGCAGCCAGACATTATATATCCATTTTCAGAGTTGACATGTTCATTCATCAGCGATGGATGGAGTCGCGTCTGGAAATCTCCGATGACATATTCGAGGAGGGCGACGACTATGTTACCTTACTTCCAGAATTCTTCGACAACCTCTGGCAGCCAGATCCATATTTTCTCAATTCAAAAATTGCCGGTAAGTCAAATTGTCATCAGATAATATATGTATATGCATGTACCTCCCTAGAGTTACTCCCCTAAGTAAGGTGTTTTTGATGTGAGAGTTTTTGACACCCGAATTCACAATTTACGATTCACACGTTTTCTCGCACCGATAAGTCTCTTTTGAACGCACTGAAGTGTAGAGTTAGTCTATATGTAATTTACCTAATTTGTGTATAATAATATTGTGTTTTTTATACTTTTAATTTTCATTGTTTTTAACATTACCAAAAAAACAAAATCCAAACAAAAAAATCTATTCAACTAATAACAACAACGCATACGACTAGGATTTGGAAGTCCACATATTTCGTCGACTTCTCTACTACGGCATAAGGATGAAAAAGAATCTAAAAACTTTCATCTAGACAAATCTTTAAGTATACTAACAATCAACAATCTAGAATGTGTTTTCGTGTTGGCCATTGTGTAATCAAGTCGAACTCAAAACACAAAACATTCATTCAATCAGCTCATGCATCAAATCGAAATTCAATGAAAAATCAAATGAAATTTCGGCATGCCGAATATTTAATACTCTTGCAGCAGTCTTGAATTCTTAATCTGGGTTTAGTTTAAGTAGAAATAGAACATTTCTTGACAATTTTTTATTAAATATTATATTTCTTTTTGAACTCTTTTGTTTTCATCAGAATCAAAATTAATTTATGTTATATCAGCAATCAGCTTTGAACTGTTTCTGAATGTCTGCATATGTATGTACAATGTACATGTATGTAATGTATGTATGTATGTATGTATGTATGTAAGTCTAATTCACTCATACATTGAAAAAAAAAATACGAGAGCAACCGATTGCTTCGGTTCTTCAACGAGTTCGATCACGATCGGACAACACTCGTTTTTTTGGCTCTCCTTTTTCCACGAATCCCTGGCTGAATTTTAGCAGAGCAAAAAGTCTTGTGTATGTATTGGTTTGTATGAGAGCGGTCTTCTTTGCTACACACACACATACATATGTACATCACTAGAGTAGAGGAGTTTGCATGTGTGCATGTGTATGTGAACACCAAGTTCGCTTGCATAGACTCTGTGAGTCTTTGTACGAACGCCAATCGTTGCGCTCTCCACACGATGCTCGTTTGAGCCTCACACGATTAGCTCTAAGCAGAGCGCTCAGCTGAGCGCAAAGCGAAAAGAACCGAAGGCTTAGAGCGAGAGCGAGAGAGCTTGATTCTTTTCGCTTGAGCTCGTGAACAGAGCGGGACGGTTGAAACGTTTAACAGTTATTTGCGAGCTATGTTTTATATGCATTCATACATTTGTGTACTCAACTGAAAATAAATCCATACATACATATGCAAAAAATGAAAAAGAAAAAAAAAAGGAAAAAAAAAAATTTTCTTTAAGAAAAATCTTTCGCTTTAACTACATCAAATATTAGAATTGCCCTAAACCTTAATAACTATAATAATTACTAAATCCCTAGCACAATTTTCTAAGCACTTGACGTGAATTAATTGATATAGCTTTTGTCTATAATATATAGTCAGAACACTCATTAGTCTTACCATTGCCTAATGATACTAAAATAATGTCAATTACATAAATAGTTTATAAGTTATTGACTTGATGGAAAAACAGAGTCAGGGCTAAGGAAGATGTGTGAAAAATACATAATACAATTAATTAAGCACATTTCAATGTGAACAAATGGAATTTAAACAGCTGTTTTGGAAAAGAGGTGAAACTAATTTAATAATAATAATAATTTGGATGAGAGTAAACGACATTTATGATAAATACTATACAATTAAATTTAAATCTACTGCAAGTTTATTTAAACATTTTCATATATCTTTAACCAAGCTAAATATAATATATATTTACATTATATATGTATTTATGTATATCAATATATCATTTATTAATGTTCCACGCTCTCAACGTTTTTATTTTCTTTTAATTTGATTTTTCCCATAAACACAAATGAAAATATTTTATTCAATTCAGTTTGTTTTTCGACAGGTCGATAAAATGATTTATTTGTTTCATTCAATGCAGCCAACAAAAGTAGAATAAAATGCATAATAAACAATAGAGAGTCAGCTTTTAGTCAATTTATCTGGCATTGCGTGCAACAGAAAAATCAAGCAGAAAAGTCGTAAAAAAATACATTTCGAAAATAGCTAACGGACTGACCAAAGCGTTCTCAATGCCATGGCCAATTAGCTGTTGGTGTTTGGCTGAAAAATGAATGTGTATTAAAAAAAAAAGAGAGGTTTGCAGTGTGATAAGATCTAAGCAATGGAACCTTGGCGACATTGTAAACAGAAATCAATTCAAGTTCACCTTAAAGCACTTTGAATGCTTTAGAGTATAATCATTTAATTCTAGACTTGGAACATAATTACATTCCTGTGTAAATTGTATGAAATCTTAGCTCTGGTTAAGTAACTTTTATATATTTAATTCAACTTTATGCAACTTCAAATCCCAGTCTACAAATGGCATGAACTCTGTCTAATTGCCTAGCCAAATGCCTTTATTTAGACCAAATTTCGTAACAAGGCATAAAAAATTAAAAGTCGTCTAATTTTATTAGCCATAAAAGTCGGGCATTGTCAGTGTCCCAATGTATTTCAACGAAAAGTAGAAATATCGATTTACAGCTGTGGTTTTGTTTAACTTGAGTATGAGAAATGCTTTTTGTACAGTAAATACAGAAAACTAAAAATAATCCATGGCAAACACTATCAACAAAAAAAAAAAAAGAATCGTTGTCAACTAAATTAGCTCTCAGTTCATTGAATAGTTGGCTGCATCTGAAAGCTTGTTCACTTTCGCTGAACTCCTTGACAAGACCAACAAGTATAAGACTAGCAGGAGTATTAGAACTCATTTACAGCGATGATCCTGCTCTCTATCAACATTTCTAATCGTGTTCACTTGCAGCAGCAGCGACAATTCGAACGTCATTCGCTTATGTAGTTAACATACTAGTTCGTACTTCAAGATGCACTCGCCCACCTGCATAATGCGTGTAAACCCATCTCTGTAGCCACAATACTATATCAGCCAATCGAGTGCCTTTGCCAATTCTATCTAGTTCTAATCGAAACCACTTTGTTCCGCAACTCTGCAACGTCTTTTCGATGTCTTCTCATTGTAGAAATAGCTACCCTGACGCACAAGTTCACATCGGTGACGCTCTACAAGAATAAGACGGTGCGCTATGCCGCCCGGATGCACGCCATCATTGCCTGCCAGATGGAGTTCCAGCTTTATCCCATGGACATACAAGTGTGTCCCATTTACATTGAAAGTTGTAAGTGAGCGGAGTCTGCAAATCACAGTCAATGATTCACTAATGATTCATTCATTTCATTCACTCATTTCAAGTTTCGTCCAATAATCAAAAGGTAAAGTTACGCTGGTCGGATTCGGGGGTAACGCTCAATCCGGAACTGAAGCTGCTGCAGTACAATCTGGGCCAGCCGCTGGAGCTGGAGGAGAGCGATGGCTATATGCCCGAAAAGGTTGGCAATTTCTCGCGTCTCACCGTCTACTTTCGCTTTGAGCGCCAGATCGGACATCATCTGATACAGACATTTGCGCCATCCTCTCTGGTCGTGATGTTGTCGTGGTTTAGCTTCTGGCTGGGCCTGGATGCCATACCAGGTCGCGTCACGCTGCTGGTCACCTGCATGCTGACGCTGGTGACAATGTTTACGGGGCTGCGAGCCGATATACCACCCGTTGCGTATGTAAAGGCAATTAACTAGCTCCCCGCCTATCACGAAGCGCAAGACCTTAACTAATGTAGCTCCTATTTTGCTTTGCATGCACATGCACAGGCGCTGGATCTGTGGATGGCCGGATGCATGGTCTCCGTATTTGCTGCCTTGGCTGAGTTCGTGGTCGTCAAAGTGCTGGACGTGCAGTATCAGTACCAGGTGAATCGCATACCAAAGGTATTGCCCATGGTAAGCGCCGCCCTGGGCTCTGCCTTAATAACTAAAAGAAAAAACATTTCTTCTATCGTTCCATGTCTCTGTGTTTGTGGTTGTGTCTGTGGCGGCACAGCGTATTAGCAATATGGAAAAGGGTCAATGTGCAACGGTCGCGAGCTGGGAGGGTGGCGCCGTACGGTCACGAAAGGCCACACAAACGCCGACAACGCCGGGCCAGGTGAGTTGGGCCTTGGCACACATGCCACGCTCCTTTGGCCACATTAATATCGATAATCAAATCGAAAGTCCATTATATAATTATATACGTGCATACGTACGAATGTGAATCGCAATAATCCGTAACAATTATCTCTGTCGCTTGCAACACAGACCTCGCTGCAGGGCAACGGCGGACCCCCGAAGCCGGCGCGTCGCCAAAGCCTTTTGTCCGTCGCCTGGACGGACACGGACACGGGCGTCGAGAAGATAATGTGGCGCGAAATTGATAAGGTCTCACGCGCCGTATTCCCCATACTGTTCTTCGTCTTTGTCCTGCTGTATTGGCCCATCTTGCTGATGAAGTCGTCCTAGGATTTGGGGAGTTCCAGAATACACTTTTCTGGACTCCGTTAAAAAATCGAAACCCAACTCACAAACCAATCGGCATAAAACTGAACAGAACACGGACTTACACAAGAATCTGTGCCATGTGTGCTCGGGTAGCTAGATCTCAAGATCTAGCTAGTTCTTTATCCAGTATACACACATGGCATATTTAACTATTTGAATATGTTTATATCACCTCACGCATTATATGGTAGCTACGAAGCTACCTTTCCATACGCGAATACTCGATTGACAGTTGCTCATCAGCATATAATCTATGGATATATATATCTAAATATATATTTATTTTGTTATTATTTAAACTTTTTTAGACTATTTAATTAACTAATAACTACTTTGCGCTAGCTAACTGGCAATTACACTTATCAAATATTCTATTGGGAACTATTTTGTTCCTCAATAATAATTCATTTCAAATAATAAACAAAAAACAGTTCAATGAAATTATAATAACGAATCCGTATCGGCTTAAATATAGCTCGCTTTATGCATAGAACATAATTTTTTATAAACCGAAAACTCTCTCTCTTTTATTTGATTGATATTGATTAGCCTACTAACTATAGATAATAAATAGAGATATATATACTTTGTAAGCTTAAGAAAAAACAGCCAGAAAATTAATTGGTGCTTTAACGAGATAATAAAATTGATTGAGATAAACCTCTAAGGATCACGGAACATATATTCATACACCCGACTCGTAATGTAAATAAAGTAGTTGAAATGCTATTTAGGAACTTTTACACGAATAAACAATTTAGCGCAAACTTTTGAGCTGTGGCTTTATATATATACATAAATATATATATACTATATATTTTATATATTTAACTGTAGTTAAAATAGCGCACACTCAATTAAAGCTAGGAATACGTACATTTACTATGTTAAATATAATTCATAAGGTAAACGAATTAAAAGGAAATCATATATTTTGTATAACAAAAAATTGCTGTAAATATAAACGACAAAAAAAAGAAAAGATAATTCATCTTCACAGAGATACTTATTTATCGTAGATCGAAATATGATATTTGTGTACATAAATTTCCATTGGTTAAGTTATTTTTTTTTTCGCCGAGGTTTTTTTCTTATATATATACAGAGAATTGAAACTGTTTATTATGCTCTATTAAAATTAACCTCAAGCTTGAAACATATCTAAGTAAAAAGTATTCAAATATGCATGTAAAGCAACTAAATAAATAAAGCCAATTGGAACACAAAATAAAGACAAGAGTTCATTAAATTTACAATTTAATATGCGTATTCGTAGGATCTATAGGATCTATAACAACAAGTTTAATTAATCTACTACTAAGCATTGTCTTCCTCATCGGATTCTTCTTCCTCCTCTTCGTCACTCTCTTCGCTGAAGTCGCATTCCTCGGCTTTGTCCCCTGTGCTCTTTATCAATATCATTTCACTATCACTATCCTCATCAGCTGCTGCCAGTTTATCGTCGTCTGCTTTTGCTGCTTCCAGCTGCTCCGCCCTGGCCAGTAGCGCACGTATCGTGTACTTATTGTAGTCACATCTGCAAATCACATTCATTAGTTAGTTAACAAGCTAAAATCCCCTAAGCCAACTACTTACATTTTGTTGAGCATTTCATATTTATGCGAAATACTTTCGTGCAGGGCGAGCAGAGCCGTGTGCTGGAAGACGCCGTCACGATTGCCATGGGTATTCAGCAGGCAACAGCTCCACTGTAAGTAGAACTCGATGTGGGGCGAGGACTGCAGGAGGCGCGCCAGATGTTGCAGCAAACGTTGGGCGATGTCGGGCGATAGATCCGCGCAAAATAGTTCAACTGTAAGGAATGAAGACATTCGTTTCAATATATGCAGCCACGTGCTGTAAGCCAATGTCAATCAATTTACATATTTCTTTCTAGTTTTTGTTTCCCCCCCTCTCTCTCTCTAAGCATGTTTGTGGGACCTATGTCAGTGGACGAGGGGTTTATTAACAATCTAGCTATACAAATAGTTCCGCCTGTCAAACGCTAACCGGTCATATTAAAGCAGCAAGAGCCTTGAAACTGTTTATTAACAGCAAAAAAGAACAAGAAATTTGCACATTCGATCCAAGTGGAGTTAGGTAATAAGCTCCTTGAATATAAGGGGTAAATCCAACTTCCATTTATTTTTAGACATGCGAAAAATGCTAAAATGGCTATCGATTATAAGAATTAAAAAAAAAAAAAAAAAAAACAAAGCTAAAAGAAACAACAAAGCCTGACTCCTTTGGCAAGGTCGAACTGTGTACAAAGGTAACTTTTGTGCATTTTTGCATAGTATTCAGGTAATTTACGAGCACTTACTATCCCTGTATGGCACGCGCTCTAGCACTAAGGTCACTAAATTGGGCTCGTTCAGTTTCAAGGACATGACAAGCGCCTTGATGAACTCCTTGCTCTTAAGAGCCTCGTGTACTGCCTTAGGTGTCACTTCCAGCGTCAAATCAAATGGATCGAATACCACGCCTGAGAAACACAACAAATTATTTAAACAAATTACAATAATAACTCTAGTTAGCTTATTGCTCACCGCTGTCTAGGGCATATATGCACAGGCCTTCGGTGCCTGCAGCGGCAAACGCTTGCCCCGTGGGTGAGAAGCGTACGGAGAAGACTCGCACCTCAGGCTGAAAGCGCCTTGAGGACATGTCACCTTTGCGTACGCCTGGTAAACGAATTGCCACCTTGCCTCCCTCGCCCTCCTCGCGTTCTTCCACCAACGCCATATTGCCAAATTCACTCATATGCTTGCGGCTAATGAACTCCTGTTAAATTAGATATGGGAATTTATAAAAAGTTCCTTTAACATGCTTTATTCATACTCACATTTAGGCCATCCAAGCTGTGATTTTGTGTAATTTCGAATTTTTTCAGTAACATCGCCTCACGCACATGATAAATGCAAATATTGGCGGATTTGCCAGCAGCTAGAATGCATTCTCCATCCGCTGAATACTCTATCGTTGAAAAGTAGCTACAGAAGAGCATTGGGTTTAGCGTTTGGTATATTATTATGATATTTTTACTCACTTCGACTCTGCGTTCTTCTTAGCAGTTATAATATCAGTTTCCAATCGACCGCTGCTCAAATCTCTGCGTCCCTCAATTGTGTTTAGTTGTGTTGCCGATTTCACATCAAAAATTGTTATGTTGCCAACGAGCGTTGCGACAGCGACCTGGATAATGATATATAACATGAAATAACTGATACAGAAAGAGATTTTATTTCTAGTCCATTTACCTCTTCTCCACTGGGAGAGAATGCCACGCAAGTGACATCAGAGAGCGCATCAATTGTTTCGTGCTCACTATTGCTCTCCAAGCAATTCCAAATTTTCACCGTTTTATCCCATGATCCAGAGATGAGTGTTGACGATGTTGCGACTGGTGAGAAGGCCACAGATGTCACTGGACCCTCATGACCGCTAATGACTTCCAAAAGTTTGCCCGATTTAATGGACCACAAGTATATCTCGAAGATATCCTGACCACCAGCAACAACCAACTCTCCTGAGAAGTCGATCGCAACGCAGGCGAATTGAGCAGGAGTTGGCGATGTGAATGTCCTGAAGTTGCGATATCTATGCAAATAGAAATTAAAATGACATTAGCTTTAATATAGAAGACTTCCATTAATTCAGGACAAACCTTATAATATCGAAAGCACGCACTGTGCCGTCCAGTGAGCTGCTGACCAGGAACTTCTTATTACGGCTGAACTGGACACCGGTTACGCCACTCGTGTGCTCGCTGAAGGTGACGAAGCAGAAACTGCTTTGGGTGTTCCACAGCTTCACCTTGGAGTCCTCACCGCCGGTGGCAATATATTGGCCATCGGGTGAGTAGGCTATGCAGGTCATTTCGCTGCTGTGACCCTGCTGCTTCATGATGTACTGCTGGCTCTGCCACTCCCATACCAGCAGTTGTCCGATTTCACGTGAGGCCAGCGCAACCCAGTCGCCAGTGCAATTGAAGAGCGCCGTCGATATGGGATAGTCGGAGATGCTCAGTGAGTGAATCATACTGACGTCGGGCAATTCGTACAAGTAGAAAGCGCCAGTGCTGAAGGCCACCACCAACACCTTTGTGCGTCGATTGTAGTTGGCCGCCGTTAGCATCGCATCGCGTTTCTCCTTGCGCGGCTCATTGGCCAAATAGTGGCGGCCGAGCTTTTTGTAATAGAACGGATGTGTGTTCTGTGTGTCTTTGTCTTTCACTTCGTTCGCGTCATCGGGTTCTTCTATCATCTGTTCGGTTTTCTTTTTCATACTGTCAGCGATGTCATCTTCGGATTCACTGTCTGATTCCTTTTTGGGAGTTTTCCGTTTTGCGGATGGCGGCACAGGTTCCGTTTTATCTTTAGGGACTTCAATTAAATCCGATGGCTCCACGCTACATTCCCACAGGCAGAGTTGTCCATTCCGGCTGACAGTGTTCAAGTGCAGGCTGTTCAATTCGAAAAAGCACGAGACTATGCCATCCGTATGTCCACTTAGATTATAAGTGCGAAAGTTACGTGTGTGATTGACGGCGATGATTTTAGTGGAACTATCCCGACAGCCGATGGCCAGAAGCTTGGAGTCTGTTGACCAATCTAGCCACGTGATATCGTCGTAGCCACCAATGAAACTACGCTTCAATACGAATGGATTATACTCGCCAGTTATCTCGCCCGGTGAGCAAAAAATTAGCACAAGATTCGCTCGTGCGACCGCAAAATATTTGCCATCAGGACTGAAGTTGATGCACTGTATGCCAGTTTGGAATTTATGCCGATGTATAACCGTGCAGGAGACCATGCTTATAAGCTGAGCATTGCCCTGCTCGTTGACAGCAATCAACAGGCTGCCATCCGGAGATAAGGCAATGTTTGTGTAGTTGTAAAAGGA
Organism: Drosophila buzzatii; assembly: GCA_035045845.1. Lineage (NCBI taxonomy): Eukaryota > Metazoa > Arthropoda > Insecta > Diptera > Drosophilidae > Drosophila > Drosophila buzzatii. Next base: position 10,188,420 of record JAWNOS010000244.1, on the reverse strand, counting down.
GTCCAAGGACAAAGTGCGCGACTTGTTGCTGAATTAATATTAAAATTAATGTGAGCCCATAATGAATGTAAGTTATAAATCATACTTCTTCAGATCGTATACTGTTATCCGGTTGCCCACAGGACTGATAACCGAATTACCATCAGGTGTGAAGACCAAGTTTCCATTGCGATAAATTGTGCCCAACAAATTCGAGAACTGTAAATATATGAAAATGAGCAATATATACACTTCGCGTGTTATTTTACTCACTTTGTAAGAAAACTTCATATCGCACAATTAATTTAGAGCTTATGAACTTGAAATTACACCTTTAAGCGGTAACTATAAACAAAAAGAACTGCACGTGTTAGCCGGTGGCACGCTGAATATATGGGAAAGATTCGATATTCAATTATTATCGATATTTATAGTATTTTCATTTGATAATGCAGTATTTGAGTATATCAGCTGATCAATACAGTGCTGCCATACCTTGTTGCTGTATTCTGTGAATTTCATAAACGAACAACGAGGAAAAAGTTGTTCGATCTTGTAAAAATAAAAATATATTTGTTGTAAGTAAACAATGGAAAAAGCAAAATGTGCTTCGGATAAGTTAGCTGAACGCAAGGCACGTTTACTCGAACTGCACAAACAGCGACAGGAGGCGCGCACGCAAAACCACCAAGAAGTTGTCGCAGAAGACGCACGCAAAAAACTTCCAAGCAACTGGGAATCACGCAAGCGACAAGCAGAATGGCTACTCGCAGATGAAAAGGCACGAGAGGAAGCAAAGGCGGCTGGCAAGGATTACGAGCGTTTGCAGCTGCTTCATGTCTCCGCCATCGATGCGGAGCGCATAGAGAAAAAAAAGATACGCAAAGATAATCCCGACCTGGGCTTCTCCTCATATGAAGCGCAAACGGCACGACAATACAATCGCTTGGTTAAGAATATGCCTCCTCGCGATATGGCCAAGTATGAGAAACAAAAGGCTGAGCTGGGCGACGCATTTTATGGCGGCCCTCACACTACGATTCATTTGCAAACCAAGGACACTCCAAGTGCCATCAATAATATGGTTAAGGACTTGGAGCAACAGATCGATCGCAGAAAGAAGTATTCCAGGCGTCGCATTTATAACGATGATGCCGATGTGGACTTCATTAACGAACGCAATTCGAAGTTCAACAAGAAATTGGATCGCTTCTACGGAGAGCACACGGCAGAAATCAAGCAAAATCTGGAGCGCGGCACAGCTATCTAAACCTCATTTATAGTAATTAAGAAAATTTTAATGTTAAATATAGCCCCTAAGATCGTTTGTACCTAATACAATATATATACAAATATATGTACATGTCTGTATAACAATCGTACAGCCTTCTTAATTTATAGCTTCAAAGCGCCCTGCTGCTGTTGAGATTCACTAGTATACTCTGAGTGCGAAGAGCACAGTTAGGATGTGATGCAGCATTTTTTTTTCATTCGGCGCAGAGCGAGACTCAATGGCGAGCTTTATTTTGAGTGGGTGGTGATTGCTCCTATATAAAGACATGCTGCTACAACACATCTTCAATCAAGTTCCTGGTCTGCAATGGTGGTTTGAAGCATTGTGGGATGCTCCTTTTCGTCTGTCTGTCTGGTAAGTATTTGAATACCAAGTAATTTTAAGTTTATGTTAAGCAGACTATTGTAATAGTTCGCTGTCCTTGTGCTCACTCTCCCTGCGCTTGCTTTCCTTGGACTCGCTCCTCTTTGAAAATATAGAGATCCGCACACTACTCTAATTTGATATTCAAAATAAATACTGTCGAGTTATCAATGAATACCAATACTAGTTTTTCAGTATTTATTAATACCATTTCGCGTGAGCTTTGTTTACAATTATGTTTGGTAGTTTAAATCTTAGAAATATTCATTGTTGGTATATTAACATTTTTCACAATTTTCTCACAGTGTAACATTGTAAATTGTCCAGGCCACCGACACAATGCAGAATTTTAGCGGCCGTGAAAAGTATTTGATATCAAATACATTGAATTGTCTGCCTATAATACTCCAAGGACGTGCTGTACTTATTGATCTACGAAATGAGACATCCGTAGCGGGAATTATCAGTATTGCCGACGGCCACATGACATGCGAGCTAACTGATGCAGTTTTTATTGACCGCAATGGTCAATGTCATGCATTCGATAACTTTTTGATACGCAATCGAATGATTCGGTTACTGCATGTGCCCGCGGATCTGGATATCAAGCATGAACTGTCGCAGCTGCAGAGAAAGCCTGCTAACAGAACTAGGACGAAAACCAAGCGCACTTTCAAGCAGAAGCGTGCAGAGGAGCGACATAAGGAAACTCTGGAGATTATTAAGACTCAAAGAGATGCTGATAAACCGAAAGAAACATGAAATTGTCTTAGAATGAAAATAAAATATGTCTAAAATGTAATTTAGTTTATTATTTTTATTTTCCCTCTTCACATTTATTTATTTGCTGTGCAAATAGTAGATAAAAAATATTACTTTGACTCCTTCGCTTCCTTGTATTTGTAGTGCAGCTCCATGCAGTCTGTTTCGGATATTTTGATCCAACCATTCTTGGTCATGTGGTATACGCGGATGATACCACCCGAGTAGGCATCACGGAACGTTGCATGGTAGATGGCACGGCGACCTAGCTCTTGAGCTGCAGCGTCTTCCAAATCCCAATGGTAGCCAGAATCGAGAACACCAAAAGCATAAATCGAACCACTGCCAACTGAAAAGACATTGCCGGGAGTGCGCGATCCTTCCGAGTCCACATAGTAGAGGCCAGGTCCCCGCTTGTCATAGCCAGCTAACATCATGCCCATGCTTAGACCCATGCCCTTGTACTCGTGAGCAATGTTAGCCATAATCTTGCTGGCGGCTGCCACCGAGATGCGTTCCTTGTTGCGCAGCTCGTGCAGGCGGCATTCCTTGGATAGCACGCGATCCCAGTAGACGCAGTCAGCAGCTCCACCGGCCAATGTGCCTAGCAAGAATTCGTTTATTTCCACAATCTTTTTCATCGTTTGCGATCCAATGTATTGACCTCCAGTGGCACGTGAGTCCACTGCCAATATGACGCCGCCTTGGTACTTGAACCCTAGTGTCGTGGTTCCGTGATCAAAGTTGATCTTAATGCCGGTTTTATCAGCATTTGCTTGGATTTTGTTTAAGTTTTCCAGGGGCTTAAGTATGATGAATAATCGTTAATTATTGTATTTTATTATATTATTTTCCACTTACATTCTCGAATGGGGGAGCCGCCAATGTGTATGGGTTTGCAATGTTGCTGGTGTAAGCATTCAGCTCGTTCTCCACTTCATTCGAAGTCCAGGCTGCTGGCTTCATATATGGAGCATTCGAAATTTTGCAAATTTCTGCTAAAGCCATTTTATTTTTAACAATATCTTTGCTGAATTCACCGACGCAGAAATTAGAAGTTGTTTTGTGATGAGATGACACAAAATTGACAAAAATTACCCAGCACTGGAACAAATATAATTTATGGGCACTCTAAAAACATTAACATTAAGCTAAAATGTTATTAACAGGGCGCGCTCAAAAGTTTATGGAGACAAATAATCATTAATTAATTTGTTTAAAAATAAACGTATGACAGCATTGTCATTTCTGATACTTTATGTACTTTACTTACTTTATGTTCTGATCAACTACAGAATGTACGCCGGAAAACATTTTTGATGCTTCATAATAACTGATTTCGATAACAAATTATATGCTGATGATCTTTCGATAAGTTTAATTGGTAGGTGGCAACCATATACAAAACCTGTTGCCAATTTTGCAATTCGCCTCAATTTTCTCTTCTATTTTCCTTTAGGCCTGGCTTAAAGCCAAATTAACTCTGGGCGTACACAAAATGTTTTTCGTTGCCAGTTGTTAATGAAAGTTTGTCATTTTGAAATAATTAAAGGGATAAAAACTACGAAAGTAACGATTAACGTTTAACGGATTAAAATCAAACTTCGAATAAAGCTGTAAATTGTAAGAATGTGTTAATTCGCTGCAAAGCGGCCAGCCTCAATTAGCTTTACGCTTATATGTATGTGCAGATGTGCCAATAATGAAACAAAAATGTAATATAATCACATATAAATAACAGAAGAAACTGATCTTATTAGACAAATCTAAAAGAAAAACATTAAGTACATTAAGTATGTAAATTTGTGCGTACAATGACACGCTGTTTGTGTGTGTGTGCGAGTGTGTGTGGGTACGTGCGTGCATGTACGTAAGTATGTATGTAATTCACTATATTAACATTGCAATGAGTTTCTACTACGCATTACATACATAAATACATACATACATACGCGTACTTGTAATAAAAGTTGGTTAATTGACTTTTGACTATGGAAACGTCTTTTTATATTTGAATTTGGCTTTAGACGATGCAGCATGGATCACAATTTGAAACAGGAAGCATTGCCGAATGCCATTTCCGGGGTAAGTACGAAAAGAAATCGTATCGGTGCTTGATATAAATGTCTATTGTTATTTCATTATATCTTTTAGCATGACTCCAGAAACTGGACGGCATTGCACGAAGCCGTTGCGGCAGGCGATGACAGACGTGTGCAAGTACTGCTTTCGAGCAATGCTGATCGCCTCGCCAGGGAATCGAATCAGGGCAACACTCCATTGCACGAGGCTGCCAGTCGGGGGTTCAGTCGTTGCGTCAAGTTGCTCTGTGCCCCGCCGACCTCCAAGACGCAGCACAAGGAGCAGAAGAGCAGACTGAAGGCGCGCGTAGCCAACACGATCGAAGCGCTGCACAGCAGCACGCTGAGCATGATTAACAATGAGGGATTATCGGCGCTTCATTTGGCTGCCCAAAATGGCCACAATCAAAGCTCCAGGGAACTGTTGATGGCCGGAGCCGATCCCGATGTCCAAAACAAGGTAGGCTCTCCTTATCTATTATCCTTGTCCATTAGTTTCTATTTATTAATTATATCTATCTAGTACGGCGATACTGCACTGCATACTGCCTGTCGCTATGGCCATGCTGGGGTCACTCGGATTCTTCTTTCGGCCTTGTGTGATCCCAATAAGACGAACCTGAACGGGGACACCGCATTGCACATCACCTGCGCAATGGGCCGTCGAAAACTAACGCGGATTCTGCTGGAAGCAGACGCCCGCTTGAATGTGAAGAACGCTCAGGGCGATACGCCGCAAAGTATTGCGATCAGAAAGAATTATCGTGAAATCAATGAGATTCTAAGCACGCCAAAGCGTATACGTAATCGAAGAGAAAAACCAAAAGATAATGACAAATCGGCGCCTGCTCAGGACAAGGACAAGGATAGTGTGGATAAGGCGATCAATTGGTCGCCCTATGGCTGTCATTATTTTCCCGATCCGCGCTCATTTCCATCGCCCAAACTGGAAACCTTACCCAAAGAGCCGCTGAAGCAAGGCGAACAGTATTTCCTTGACCTAGCCGGACACATACACAAGGGTCCAGTGAGCGTGGGCAACACATGCTATTGCGGTCCCTTCTTCCGCCACATAGAGAATAAATTGAACTGTAATCGGAAGAGCTTAAAGAAGTATGTGCACAAGACAAAGGAGCGGCTGGGTCATAAGGTCCAAGCGCTGGCAATCAAGACGAATGATCAAATCGAGCAACTGACTCGGACAATGATCGAGGATCGCATTCGCTGTGAGAGCAAACGACAGTATCTCAGTGAATACCTGCGCCGCGGAGAGCCATTTCGCTCCACCTACGACAATCCGACCAAAAGTCAAAGGGTCGAGCGGACGTTGTCTCGATGTCGCAGCTTGGACTTGCTTGAGAGTAATTTCGAGAGCGGCAAAATGTCAAACTCAAAGAGCGTTGACATTCTGGAGAACGAAAATCAAACCGTTGTCGATATTGTGTACCATTCGCAGTCAAACGATGCGCAGGCTGAGAGCGATTCAAATGAGGATACTCAATCGAATTCGAGTATTGGAGTGACAGAGAACCGAAATGATGTGATGAGTGCAGCTGCTCTCTCGGCAGCTGAGGAGGAACTGAAGCAAACGAAATTGAATGAGCTGAAGCAGGACTTCCTTAAGGTATCTGAGCGACTTGGAGATTTGCTAGAGAAGACCACGCTCATAATGGAGCGCGACAACGAGCAGGAGAATAAACGTCAGCTCTGCTCGCTGTCACCAGAGCAAAGTAATCCATCCATGTACAGTCCCGAAAACCCATGCCTCATGCTGGAGAACAAAGAGAATGCGAATAGTCCCAGCTACGATGAGTATACAAATGTACAAAGACGTTATCCCAACTCAAGCGAAACGTCAAACCCCTCTCAAAACTCAAACAGTTGGGAGTTCGAAACGACGCCGCCAGATGCCCAGAGATATTACCACTGCATTGGACGCGGCGAAAATATGTTGAACACGGTGATCAAAGCACTGCGGAAAGACGCTGCCTTTGCAGATCGCAACAAGGACGACGTGGCCTTCAATCAGAATGCCGACAGAGTCTGTGGCGACAAGTTGCTGTACAAGGAGCAAGTGCAGAGCACACCATCTCCGTCTCCATCGGCTTCGTGCAGTACAGATGCCGTGTTTCATGCGCAACCGTCACACCCACGATCCATGCACAAATCCATTTCGAATCTCATGAAGAGACAGCCACTTTGCTTGGAGGATAACTATGCAGTCAATGCGACTCTTTATAACTCCAATGCCTTGAGCATTGCCCAAGCAGAAACGCCACATCACGCAGCTAGTGGCGTGCATTTGAGGCAAAACTCCAATGAAGCTGCGGGAAAAGTTGAGATCAGGAACAGCGAAATCAAATACCTGAAGAAATCGAATACGGGCCAAGTCAAGGACATGGTAGCCCAGCTGCAGGGCAGAATTGATTCAAATATGCAGTTCGACAATGACGTTGGTCTGAGTTACGAATTGCCGCACTCACAAATGCTGGCGCCTCACTTGAACAACAATCTGCATGGCATATCTCAACCTGAAAGCGCTGGTCAACTGCCGTTGCAGCATCCTACGCCTCTGTTTGCAGCACATGTGAGAAAGCCCCAATATGCGCCATTCGGAGCAGCTGAAAGGCACATACCCAAAGATGCTTACTTTCATGAAATTCCGAATCGAACAAGAAATCTGCAAAGAGCACAAAATGTTTACTCTGCCGAAGTGGGCAATGTAAGGCTGCCTGTTGGCTATGCGGGACAGCAAGAGTTCCGCGCACCCAGTTCCCTTTCCCAATCTCAATCCCTCCATCTGCAGCCGCACGATCATGAGTTCTTGCATGGCGATTACGTTAGCCGAGCACCCACTCTGGCTGACGCCAATCAGCTACAATATCCGCACGGAAATCTGGCACAAAGCGTCAACTCTATACGATCCCAGGCTATGATCTATCGCAATCAACTGCCGCACAATGTCCTCAGCAGCGATGTCGATATCGACGTGGATGAAATCGCATCTGTGGGCTTATACAATAACGTTTCCAGCTTGGTTTAAAACACATCGAACAAGTTAATGTAAATAATATAATTGTGCAGATTTTGTAGCTACCATTTTGTAAATAGTTGTCACAATGTATTTATCATAATCATTACTATTATTATTTATATTTATGTATTAATATTTATATGTTGTCCTGTTAGTTTGTTGCGCTCAGCCAGTTGCCAGTTGCCAGTTTGTCATTGTCATTAAAATCAAATACTCTGGACGATAACGTGGCAACGTGCAACAGTAATAATATTTTTGTTTCGAATTCGCAGCATTTGTTTTTGGCACTATTTGTTGTCTGAAAATATATGTATGCATCTGTGCATGTATGTATGTATGTACGTGTCTATGCATGTACTTAATTCGTAGGTTCTCTCTCTGTCTCTCTGCATCTTAACTTAGGCATACAACTATGAATAACTACATATTAGAGTTATTATTGAATTAAAATATATTTTCTTTAAAAAATTTTTAATATAATAGTATTAATGTATGTGTAAATATCAGAATGTCAAGTACATATTTATTGATAACAGATCGTTTTGGTGTTTTGATAGACATGCGGCTTTCGACATTGTAAAAATCAATTTTTAAATAAAATGTATACAAATTAACTAATGATGACAACTTTTGATATCATTTAACTACATATAATATGCTGGCTTTGCTTGTTAATTTATTTTGCTTTACTTGTTTGTTTAGCAATTTCTTAAAAATGTTTTCTCGATGTTTAATCATTAATTCAAAATTCTATAAATGATGTTGCAGTATTGGGCACTGCGGCTGTCTTCTGATTACGTACACTTATCGGCCACTTAATAATATCTTAATTCTGAATAGTCGAATTACATGTTACAAGTCAGCCAATAATTTATTCGCTTTCCATGTAGCCTAATATAAAACTATTAACATTATTAATGTTCTTTTTTTTTTGCATTCTATGGGAAAATTTTTCTTTCTTGGCTTTAATGAAATGAGTGTTGATAACCCGGCTCCTCTCAATTTAACTTAACAATATTGTTGGTCTTCCGACTGCAGGGATGAGTTGTTATGCTCGCTTGGGACTTTGCAAGTTACGAATATATTTTAGATCAGGTAATGTCTCAAAGGGGACTATTGTCCGAGTCTTCGCGCTCTTGGATTGTTGTTATGCTTTGCTGCAAGGCATTCGGCGTTAGCCACTCTCTGAAATTGACGAAATAAAATGAAAGCCATTTTATTTAAATGTAATCTAATCTACTCTTAAGACAACTACTCACTTTGGTAGGCATCTTTGTAAAAATGGCACACAGGAGCTGAAATGTGCTAGACGGTTCACCCAACTGGGTATCTCTTGGCCGCAAAGTATCTGTCGATAATTATTACAATGAGAATACAATTCAATTAAAGTCACAACTGTGCCCCAAACCTGTGTCAAGTTTCCCGAAAAGTGATTACAATTATTGTTCATAAGATGATAGCGATCTCCGCGAAATTGATTGCCCAATTCCTCGACAAGGCGACGCACTTCCTCGTACGTAAAGTCGGTACAGCCAATTTGTATGCTCTGTCGGAATTGGAACTGTTCGCCCAGTTCGTCGTGGTCACGCGGTGTTATTTCAAAGACACCAGTAAAAGGAAACGGATGGCCACCGTATGCGAACTCAGTGCCAAATGCTTCTACGCCGGAATGAAATACGCCAAGTCCAATTGATGTGGTATATTCGTTAATCCAGTACTGCAAACGTGAACAGAAGATACTCAAATTAATTATATATATTTAGCAATCATAAATATACTTACCATGTCATATACGTTAAGAATAACAGGTTCTCTTGTGCCCATATTGGATGGCAAGAGCTCCTCATTACCATCTTTTGGTACACTTAGGCAGCTCGGAAACGACAGGTTGCACGGCAGCCCGTTGGAGAACATTGATTAAATGCGTTGTTGGTTTTTCTTTCTACACTGAAATCAGAAATTAAAGATCTACGAAATGAGTCAGTATTTTTTTGGGACAAAGTATGTTGTTAATGAATTAAATCTGAGCAATTTGGCATAGTCTTGCAACTTCGACTCAGAATTTAGATGCATTCACACTGTTGTACGCATTTGTATGTAAGTGCCATTGTTTATATTTACATAGATATGTACAAAAGTACACTTTTCTATGCACATATGTTCAAGTGCATATATACATATGTATACATGATATATATACTGAATCAGTTCCATTCTCATGCATACACACACCCACACACACGTACACGAACACATATGCACTTTTTTTGTGTTACAAATGTGTCATACCAAACAACTTACACGAAATACAGGACGCTAATATCCCATAATCCAGTGGAAGTTAACAATTTGTAATTGACCAATGTTAAGAACTTTGCATTTATTGTTTTTATTTACTTCTGCGTCTGGATTAAGTTTATACACAAAATTTTTTGTTGTTTATGGATTGATTGTGTAGAGTTGTGTCGGCCCAGTTTAGTACCGTTCACTGAACTATATTTATCGAACCACTGAACTGGGTTAATCGATTGCACAATGCGATAGAATATCGAGCTTATTTTTATTCAAAAATCGGCAAATTCTAACTTTTAAATGTTGATTGATTAAATATTTGTTGTTATTTTATTGAAATGTATTATACAAAAATAAAGTATTATTATTTAATTAATATTATAAATGTAAAATCCGAATTTATAAGAACAAATTTATGTATATTTATTAAAGATATTCAATATATTTATTTTTTTTTTTTATAAATTCATTAATTAAATCCGATTTTTAGCATATATTTTAGTTATTGATCTTTATAATTGAAATTTGTATTTTGTCATAAACGAAAATACACTCGATATTGCAATTTTGTCGAGCAATTTTAAATATTGCGCATTAAAATATAGTTTAATGCACATTTTAATTTAAATTTTATTCTTCATCTGTAAATGAACACAAACTCTAATTTTAAAAATTTATTGACATTAATATTATCTAAATAATAACAATTCAATGGGTCAAGGACATTCCTTCAGTAGATAAAAATCGAGGAAGTACGCTATTTTCAGAATCTAAAATAAACAAACAATATTTTTAGTAGGATGAACAGCTGTTGTCTCTCAGGAAACATATAAACACTATATATATTCGGATGGAACTACGCGTTAACCTGTAAGTGTTCCGTGTTTCTGCGCATGTCAACGATTTGATTTGATTCAAACAAACAACACGTGCTAACTGCAGAAGCTTTTGGCGTCAATGAGAGGATAGAAAACGAAAAGAAAAACCATATTGCCGGCTCTCCCAGTCGTTTGTGTCTCTCATTCACTATCTATGGGCTGAGTGCTTGAGCACACACACACGCATCCTTGCTCAATCTCTGGCTGTGGCCTATGCCGCGACTCTCAGTCTTGGTTGAGCGATGCGGAAGAACGGTTAAGGTTGAGTCATCCAAGAGGACCTTCAAAAAAAAAAAAAAGTGCAGCAAATATTAGTGTAGAGATTAAAAAAAAGAAAAATATAGATAAAGACGTGAACTATAAAATACAACAAACAACATAAATTATAAATCTCAAATTGAAGCTGTTATAAATTATTTATATATTAAGAAATCGTAAATATTTTTTGTTAAAGTGCATAAATAAATCCAACATCTTAAAGATAAATCCGTGCAGGCAACAATGTAAGAGTGAAAATGGAAAACTCGCCGTCCAGTTCCATAGAAAAGCAAATTGATCATTTTCTGGAGCATTTCAAGCGCAGTGCCTCCAAGGCCATCGACACGGAGTGGGGCAGCGTCTCGGATGTCAACAATGGACCGTCTAGCAGCAGTCCGCAGAGGCAGCAGCCACTGCAGCGCTTGCTGCAGCGCACCAAGAGCAGATCCAGCTGCCTAGATGTATCGGAGCTGTCAGGTAAGCTTTCCTAAACGAAAGGTTTCCCTTTAGACTTGGCGTATTTAGTTCTAGTTCGAGTCATGATTATTTATTCTCGCTAGCTCAAGGCTGCTTGTCTACCGCCCTTACTCCACCCATGCAACCCATACATACATAAGTATTTATTGATTTTCCGTATTAATCGCCGCAATAGCATTTCGTTCGCCTTTAATGTCACGGCCCAAACTTCGATTCCGGAGAAATTTGTTGCTTGTTTGTGTGAATGTATTATGAGCTGAATTGCTAACGAGTTTTTATTGCCCGTAAACGACTTTTCGTCAAGGTGAAGTTCTTAATGTCAATTGAGTAAGATTGAGAATATGTAGACAGATTTATTATTAGTTTTTGTATAGAATGAATAATTCTCTGAGCTAATTCTTTAAGTCGGAAATGCAATCTAAACTAACCTTTATCCATATTTAAATAATTTACGTTGAATATTGTTTCGATCTGTAATTCAGTATTTTGTAACGCAGATCCTTAAACCTGGGGTTTGAAACTCTATATTTCATACTGTTTAACTTGGCCCTATTTTATTTATCTATTTTTAATTTTTCTTTTTTTTTAAACATTATTTGACATTAATATATGATTAATATTCTAAAAATAATAATTTTACAAATATTATATTTTATTGTATATGTATTATATGTATTGCATTTAAATGATCATATTATGTAATAAAATTGATAATATATTATTATAATATAATTTTATAAGTGCATTAGGAATCACAAGAATAGCAGAGAAATTCTAGTTAAATAAACAATAGAAAGAAGCTCATGAAGCTGAATTATTCCAATACATAATATTTGTAATCTTAAAAGGTAAAACTTAATACAATGTGTAACCTACAAAAATCTATTGGACACGCCCATGTGAAACAAATATTAATTATATCTTAGCTGTGCCAAGAAATTGAATACCTTTTTGTGTGCATTTACTGATTGGTTCTACGACGCGTCGTCGGCATATTACATATTCTTCTCTCATTTAGCTGCACTTAAATGGCCGCTCTTATGAAATACACACCTACATACAGGCATATGTTAAATGAATGTATGTCTGCCTATACACCTAGCTACTTAAATGCCGCAAAGTGTTACCCTCATTTGCATTTGGTGCACCGTTCCAAGCGGGTTTCAATTTTATTTGGGGTAGACGACGCTTATTGCTAATCTCTAGTTCTGACGATACTCATTTGTTTTTCTTGTTCTTTTCTGCTGTGTTTGCCTGTTGCTTTATTTAAAACCCACGCTTGCAATAATGTGACCTTGGTTCTAGATGTGTTTTGTAAGATAGGCTTAATAAATGAATTTTTTTTGTTTAATAGTCACAAAACATACAATTTATATTACAAGTAAGTTGATTATATTTATCAATCTTGCGTATTGTTGTATTTTACATTATTGAATATTATAATTTGTTGATATTTCCCTTATTTTCAAATTGATTAATAAATTTAAATTTAAATATACATAAATGTTATTTCGATTTCTTATTTTTGAATTTGCATTTCGCATTCAACAGCTGTTTTCTGCTCTGTTGATGATCTTATTATCGATAATTCTGCACATAACAAGTTACACTGGAACTAGTTAATTGCTGTTAAAATTTAAACACAACTCGAGGTTTTTCTATAAACATCCTCTAAATAAAATGGGTTATTGTTGTAAAAGTAAAACTTTAGAGTTTGTGATTCCATACAATAATAATATTACTCTTTGATTTGCATTAGTTTAGTTAGCTGATCAAACATTTGCTGCTCACTGTTAAATAACAGCTCAGCTGATGTTAATGTCCATCTCGGTGTTATGTTATTTATTTTAGTTCGGTTCTTCTTCTTGTGTGTAAAATATATACCCGGTGCATAGTTGAAATATACAAATAATGTTTTTTATCTGACGAGATGTGTGTGTAAATGACTGTTTTTAGATGATTTGTGATGCGCGTGTGTTACATAATCTGGCAAATTCATAATATATAACTACATATATGCATCATATGTGAATTTATGCATAAATATTTATGTATATCCATTTATCTTATGTACATACATATGCATCCAGTGGACAGTATTGTGAATCGGTGATTGGTTCTATATACAATGGATATTATGCGTAAATATTCCAACAATTTAGTTTGAAATTTATGTATGTATAAATGTCTCAAATTCGACCTTTCTATAATCAAATCATGCATAATATTATGTGCACATATATTATGTACCATATACTATAAAGTACCAAGTATATAGGGGCATTGTAGCTTCCTAGCCGCCCTCATTGCCTAACTGATATGCTAATTATGAAGAGACAGACGAAAAGGGTGATAACAAAAGCTGAATATTTGATAAGTTTGCTGTAAAATATTTTCTTTTCATATACGTCGACCGCAAAGGGTTTACTGATCATTTGTAATGTTTTTTTTTTTTTTATTGTCTTAGGCACGTATTATCACCTATCGGGGGATCAATGCCCAATGCAGACACTGTCATAATGGATAGGGCAATTACTAATTTCTTATATATATAAATATATATGTGTGTATATATAAATATTGCAAAATGTGATGACGTTTATTCCCATATATGTGTCACGATTATATTTATTGTCATTTTACCAATACTCAATTAACAATTTCTCAATACCCAGCTTTATAATTAGCTTTTGGTGTACATGTTGAATACCATATACATATATATATATATATATATATGGGTAGCGAGTGTTCTAAATCAGTATTTGTACTGCTATTGTACAAGTACTCGCTCTTTTATATAGTATATTTTAGATGGGTCAACTAAGTGATCTTTAAATGTGAATGCCAATCAAAATACATACATATATGATAGACATTAGCTTCAATGATTAAGCGCAAACACATCAGATTAATCTAATGAGTGCTTATTTTCCAGTATTACAAACATTTTATAGACACGCTTTTAGATAAAAGCTACTAAAGAACTTCACTTTTTTTTTTTTAAGAAAATTTTATGCAAAAGATTTCAAGACAATTTCAAATTTTTGCTTCAAATAATACAAAAGAATTGTTGTTTGGGTAATGCAAATTGATAATAAATAATTTATATTCTTATATAATATAAAAAACATACATTAACCTAACTATATATGAACTATATATAAAGAGAGAAAAAAAAAAACACATTATGCAATAGACGAAACAAAGGCTCATAGCGTGCTTATCTTTTTTTTATTTATTTATTTTTATTTTTTATATATTTTATATATTTGTACATATAATATAAATATTTATTTATTTTTATTTTATTTTTAAAATTTCTGAATACTATTTTGAATAATATAACTTTGTGTGTGTGCTCAAGTCATTTTTTATTCAAGAGTTCAGCTTGTATAACCTTTTATATATTAGTAAACAACTTTCGATTGATTTTTATAGGCATTACGAGTAGGACTTCTATAATAAATAATATAATAAATAATAAATAATAAATATAAATAAATAATAAATAATAAATATAATAAATAAATATAATAAATAATATATACTAGAAGCAGTCTAAATAAACTCCTTTGCTAAATAGAAAACAAAAGTTGAAAGCTTTTCATGATTTTGGGCATTCCTCTTTAAGGAACAGCTATTGTTGCCAAAACTCAATTTATATTTCTCATAGTCGCAATATTTTATAACAATATTCTATCCAGCAGTATTGACCCAGTTAATGCTGCCAAAATAGTCAGCCAAAAAAGTTTTTTTTATAACATTTGTTTATGCTTTTTCTACTGTCATAGTAAATAAGTTAAAGGCAACTAAATAATATGTTTTCAAATGGATTTTAGTCTTCTAAATTGTAAGCTACAATAATACAAGTTGCAAAAAAAGATTTGTTTTCATATCGACAGTGCAAATCTCCTTAATTCTTACTTTTCATTTATAAGTAAATATATGCAACTTTAAATCTAATTGCGTCTTCGTCTTCACGTAAACGTATTTACTTATGTATATGTATATAGCAATGATTTTTATTTTTCAAATGCCAAAAATAAATACAGCGAAAATTGCACGGAAAAGTCGGGAAAGATATAAAAAAAAGTTGTGCTAATTCGAGTTGAATATTGATGAAACACGACGCGGTAAAAGTAAAAGTTCAGCTAAGTGAAACGACCCGAAATATTAACTTGAAATAATTGCTTAAACAGCATGAGAAAGGTTTTCACCAAAGTATCCGAGGAATGTCTATCTAATAAGTAAAGAGTACTTTTATTAGAGAAAATAAATAAATTATTATGAGAAATGTTAGTAATATTAGGTTAAATTATTATTTTTATATATAATATTGGGGAAGTACGCGCAGCATTCTAATATCGCTGCGGAACTAAGTACTCTGTGTATTACATTAAAACCTTATCAGCTATGGCATTGAAGGCAGATGTTATACGCTTTACAGCCTACGACGACGACGACGACGACACGCATAGAACTTTACAGATAATGTTGCTCGTAGCTGTGTGCGTGTGTGCGTGAGATGTTGTTGAGTGTTACAATGAACTGACTCATTTTCGCGCTGCTCCAATTAGATGTTTGACGATGCCAAACGATGTGCTGCAGTTAGCACTCGAAATGCAGCTGAGATCGGATCGGAGTAGAAAGCATGTGTTGTGAGAGAAACGACCGGCAAACGGTGCATTGATGCTCTTAAGAAATTTTCGAATTCTGTCCAACGGAGCAATCACCTTCGGCTTTTCTCTGCACTCATCTTGCTGTTGTTGTTTTTTTCTCTTACACAACTCGCTCCTTCACTCTCTCCCTGTGTCTGCTCTCCAGCTCTCGCTCGCACACACACACACACACACACACACACTGTCTCTTCGCTTGGCAGCAGCTGACGATGACGAGGCCAACACAATGCTGCTGTTCCTCTACCACAGAGTCTCATTGAATAGCGCAGTGGCAATACCATATACCATGGCATACGCTACGTTTCAGTTACTATAATTCTATTTTCTTTTCATTGTGGAATTGTGATACCTTGTGTGACTCTTGAGTGCCCCGCGCTCACGTTACCATTGCCTTGTGAAACATATGTGTGTATTGGCGGCTCAAAGCCGACTTTCAATCGCCATTTCTATACACTCAGCTGTGTTGTGCAATTGTCAAATGGCGAAAAATCAGAAAGAACCACATGTGTACTGTTCCCATTGACTGAGTGCCCTAATCAGTGTGTTTGCACGTCTGCGTAATTATCTGCTTCCCCCACAACTACTACTACAATGGGCAACCTGCAAACCTTGGCAGATTATGGTGCGTATATGAAGCGGATGCGTAACTACAATTCTGAATCACTTTTCGTCTCGTTCTCTATTATTGCTGAAATACTTTTTAATTAAAACAATAAAATAACTAACAATGAGTGAGCTTATAAACCAAAAGAAAAATACTTTTAAATAAAAATATTATACTAAAAAATTAATATGAAACAAAAAGTCTAAAAAAGTCTAAATACATAAAAAATTTAAATTTTTTAATATTTAATAATAAAAATTCTATTTTCTATATCAATATCTATAAAAAAAAATTACTTTTAAAATGTATAATATTATTATATATTTATAAATCACAAAATATTATTATATTTTATTACTGTATTACTTAAACTATTTAAAATTTATAACATTATTTTTATAGTTTCGAATATGGGTAATTTTTCAGAAAATTTACATTTTTGTCAAGTTCGACACTTTGGTTTTTTGTAATTATCTTGAAAACGTATTAATTTTAGTGCTAAAAATGGCAAAATACTACTTTATTTTGACAAATAGTTAAATATATTGCTCTTGATTGGTACTCAAATTAATCCGTTTTCAAGATAATTGCAAAGTGTCGAACGTGACAAAAAGTTGACTTTTCTGGAGAATTACCCATATGTATCCCAAACTTTTTAAACCACTCTCGTATATCTTTTGTGAAGCTCTCGTAATTGAAACGGTAAAATTATTACGTTCAACCAGGGCTTTGAACTCTTTCAAGGGCCAAAGTTTGGCATCGTTTGTTGTATATCAGAAACTTACTTAATTTCAAGACTGTCACTTGGAATAAACTTGATAAATTTACATATTTATTGTCAAATAAACTACTTAATGTTTGTACTTTTTAAGTACCCAGTTTATATGTTTATCATCTTGATATTTGCTAGAATCGTTGTATGTTCTTCATCACGTACAGTGGACCAAAAAAGTATTGGCACACCAAGAATCATAAGGTTTAGGCCACTAGAACATTTGTTTTATTAGGATTACAAGAATAACAAAAATTTTAATTTGTTCAACAATATTTTTTTGTACAATTAATACAAAAAAAAAAAATTAAAATTTTTACCTCTCTCTATTAATTATACTTTATTTTTGTATTTATTATGTATGTACGTAGGTAGAAGTTTAGGCAAAGTATGAACTCCTTAGTAGAGTAGGAACTAAGCTACTCCCTCATAATATTCCTTATATAAATGTTCATCTATATATACATATATGTAACTTTATATGCATACACACACGCACAGTCAAGCTGCGATGCGATGCGATGCAAGTTCACATGCAAGGTCGCCGTGAAATGCATTCTTGAATAAATTATATGTTTTTTGTCCCATTGGAATACAATTTTCATGGCATTTAATAGTGCTTTGTCCCAGCAAAGTTTTTGCTGTAAAAAATGGATTTTTAATTGCTATTTCAAGTTCAACTGCAAAAAAGTGAAATTTACTCTCTTAATATATAAATTTATTATACTATAAGTAATATAAATATATGTATATCTCTTGTATATATTTTCTGGAATTTACTGGAACACAAACAATACGCCTTCTAATTAGTTTCGTTAACAAAATAAAATTTGCAAAAATAAATACAAATTTAATAATACATTTCCACTTGGCTATAAGCTCATTATCAGGAATACCAAACGATAAACGCACGTTATTTATCAAAGCACGCGCTCGAAGCAAAAAATTAAATAAATGTAGAAAAACAAACATTAAAAAATATGCGGAAGAGCTACAAATTGTAAGATTCGAGAGGCAAGTGTTTCGATCAGCTGAAAATGGGTCAAAACTAAAAAAGAAACGCCGCATCCACAAGCTCTTCGCGCCAATGATGCACAAATCTATATATATATAGTATGTGATAAATACACACACATTCACACATGTGTATTTAGAGCCAACACTTACTATAATATATAGTGGTGTTCCCTATTCCATATGCAATGCACAATGTGTAAACAATTTTTGGTTGTAATTTTAAATGAATGAATGAAAATTGTTGTTTGCTTAGAACTTATTGATTGGGAAAGATTACAGACAGCAGACTTTGCTTTACCTCTAATTATGATTATAGTATAGAAAGCTTTGTCATATCTATGGAAATTCGGAATGCAGGGATTGCTGATTTAGTTAAAATGTATGTTAGAGGCGAATGATATCATAGAGTATATTTATTATTGATCAGCTGCAATAGCTGAGTTGATAGGGCTTTCCTTGACTATTAAAGCGTCTATTGAATGCTTGGATATCAAAAGACTTGGACTAGCAAATGCTGATTGCGATAAGTTAGTTATCCTATAAGACGCACTAAAAATTGTTTAATTAATTTATTTATTTATATATTGTTTAGTTATCCTATAAGACTCACTAAAAATTGTTTAAATTTTTTATTATTTTATTTAATTTTAATTTAATTTATTTATTATTTATTTATATATTGTTTAGTTATCCTATAAGACACACTAAAAATTGTTTAAATTTTTAATTATTTTATTTAATTTTAATTTAATTTATTTATTATTTATTTATTTATTTATTTATATATTGTTTAGTTATCCTATAAGACACACTAAAAATTGTTTAATTAATTTATTTATTTATATATTGTTTAGTTATCCTATAAGACGCACTAAAAATTGTTTAAATTTTTTAAAATTATTTCCATTCTCTAAAATCATCAATAAAAATGAATAGTAAATTTTAATAAAAAATAATATAAAATACAAAAATTTTTGTTATATTATTTTTTATTAAAATTTACTATTCATTTTTACAAGAGACACTAAAAATTATTTTATTTATTTATATATTGTTTAGTTATCCTATAAGACACACTAAAAATTATTAAAATTTTTTTAAATTATTCCATTCTCTAAAATCATTAATAAAAATGAATAGTAAATTTTAATAAAAAATAATATAAATTAAAAAAAAAATTTTTTTAGATATTGTAGCATAATCTCGCGTATTTTTCTTTGCAAAATTAATCCAATACTAAGTTGACATATATTTATTATAGATTTCAATACAGATTAGATTCTACTGCAGCCTACATATATAAACAGCAAATGCTTAACAAATTGCCTTTCCATTGCCCTAAATACCAATAAAACTAATTTTCTAAGCAGCTCTTAGTCAGAGGCAAGTTCTGGCAGTTCTGAAAACTTTTGCTAGATTTATTTTTAGCACACATTTACTTTAGACTTATTTTGTTAATTAACAAATATGCCTAAAAATGTTGGGTTTAAATTTTTGTTGGAATATTCAAACTTGTGGCCATAAATACAAATTCAGATTATTGAGCCAAATACCAAAATTCTATTTGTGTAGCTCTGAAAAATATTTAGTTATGCTGAGAATATATTAAAAACCCCTGACTATGCTGTAGCTCAGTTCGTTTCTATGATCTTTGTAAATCTATGAACTAAATCAGTTATTAATATTATGAGTTTTTGCCAATTTGTGTTGGCTAGTGTAATATCGCTTGGAATTTGCTGGGAATGGAAAATCATGATAATTAATTTACCTGTCTAGCTGATGTCGTTTATCTCTGGTTGTTGTCAAATTAAGCGATCTAATAATATATAATTATATATAATAGAATATAGAACTATTGTGATCTCAAATATTATCTAATCTATAAATATTTATTGTCTCTCTGAATAGATAACGATGTGGAGAGCGCACTTGCCGAATCGCAGGCAATTGTGATGAGCGCATCGCAAACGCAGCAGCGACAGCAGCAGCTGATCAATCAGCACATGATCGACTCCCAGATATCGGTCAGCAGTGGAGCATCCATACAGACGGCGATATTTCAGTCGCTCAGCAATTCGCCGGCGCACACGAATCGCAGCTCAGGCCTGCTGCAGCATACGACGTCGACGATCAGCAGCAATTCGACAAATTCGGTGAATTCACAGGGCGTGGCATATGCCGCTGAGGCAATCAGTTCGCATAAGCCTGCCGAGCAGATCAATTCGCTGTTGGAGCACATTAGTCCGGCACAAGCGGCTGCGGCCATGAGTGGCGAGGGAGTGCTCAATATAGCCGATGTGGCGGATCTGCTGCATCCGCAGCATGCAGTGATCACAGGAGGTCGCTCGCAAGAGGGCTGTCCGCTGATCATCTTTCCGGACAACAATAATTTCAATACGATCGAGGAAGCAGACTATCAGAAACTCATCTTGTACCTCAGCTCCGTACCATCGTGAGTAGAGCAGAACTTTAAATGGATTTCATATGCTAAAACTTTCATTGAATTGCTTTTTCAGCCTGCAGGATGCTGATCTCGGCTTCCATTTGATTATTGATCGACGCAAGGATCGCTGGACCTCTGTGAAGACAGCCTTGCAGCGCATATCGGTAGAGAGAATTGAGTCGATTATTAGGGAATAATGAATAATAAATTCATATATTTTCAGATCTATTTTCCCGGTATTATACATGTGGTCTATGTGCTGCGTCCATCGGGACTCTTTCAAAAGGCCATTTCAGAAGTGAGCTCCAAATTCTCATCCAAAGACGAATATCGCTTTCGGCTAATTGTGTGCTCCACACTGAGCGATCTGCATGAGTTTGTGGACCCAAGTCAACTGACACCTGACATGGGTGGCACATTAATCTATTCACATCACGAGTGGATACAGCAGAGGATTGTGAGTATTTACATAACAATAGCTTGAAATATGTATTAAATATATCATATTTTATATGCTAGTCACTGGAGAAGTTCTCAAGCCTGACACATCAAGTCTCTGCCGAATTGGATGTATTTATACAAGCCATCCACGATACAGAGTTTCCCAACTCCGTGGAGGCAACGAGGAAGCTGTTGGAGGATCAGGGCATAGACTATGCGCGCTTAAAGGTTTTTAATAATTGCAGTTTATGCATCAAATAATATTAATATTGAATTATATTTTAGGATGAAATATTGGCTGCTGCCAAGCACGGCGAAACGCTGCTCGATAAAATCAAATCGAACGAGGAGCTCAAGGAGTTCTCGGAGCGCACTGGCAATGTCAGCGCTATTGAGAGGTATTTATCGACTGTGTAGAGTTGGTGTTCTTGAATTGCGCTGCTACATAGAGTAACTCTGGAGTAATTTGCTCGAACTTGTTTTTAAATCTGTCCCTAATTCGCAATTTCGCGTTTCTATCTATATATAACTTTAACTTTAACTTTAACTTAAACTTAACTAACGTTTTAACGTCTTCAAGTTTTTACTAACTTTGATATCTATTTGGTTTTTATAGCTCTGCACTGGTTTTTGTATTAACGTTTATTTTGAAGAACAATATTTTTGAAGACAGTCTCCGTTTCATTTCCCTTCTGGGCATATGTGTATATAAATATATTTGTATATATATTTGTATACATATATTCATTTTGTCATTCATATGTATTTCACAAATGTTGCTTATCGAAACACATTTATTTTATGTCGACTTAAGTTTTTAATTAAACAGGTTGTAATTTATGAAATAGTTAAAATATATTTAAAAATAATTATATAGATTATTTAGTATATTTAGCGTATTATAGAAATGATTCCTGTATTGTAAACAGCTCTGCATATTGAGAGTATATATTAGCAATTTCTTCTAGTTCAACAGGGTTTTACCTTTTTATTGATTCTACTTTAGATTTGCAAGCTTTAGCCTAAGATTTTCAATTGAACAGCGCTGTGAACAACTGTACAACATGATGTATTAGTAATATATTTATTGTATTACAACAGTGTTGCCAATTTTTCTTGAGCAAAAAAAGCTGTTTTTAGTGGGAACATGCTTTTAAAAAAAGCTGAAATTTTAGGGGAAAAAACGGGCAAAAAAGCTGAAGCTTATTGCCTTATTTTAAGTTTTTTATTTACGAATAGTTACGGATAGTACGAATATTATCTTTATCGTATTCTGCCATAGTGCCTATCATATTTTAATATATTTTTTTTGACAACTCCTTGCTATAGAATTTCTTCTTCACTTAAGTTAATTTGTCAATCACAATGCTATATTTTGCATCGCCAATATCGAAAGCAAGGTTATACAAAAAAGGTGTCTATATAATGATTGAACATTTTCACAGAACTCCCAAATTTATTACTAAAATATTTCAAGCACAAATTGTTTATGTGGTCAACTGACAGATATACTACATTTGCAATGGCTGCAATATATCTATTCTTGTCTTATCATTTAAGACTCTTCGCAGCCTGCACTTGAATTCTTGGCTGTTAGGTTACACATCCTGGCATTTTTGTTTTTACTGAACTATTTGGTTTTATTTCAACTACAATGAACAACACTTAATTGTATATACATTGTCTAAAATATGTTAAAGTGCTCAGTAAAAAAAGCGAAAAAAAAGCAAAAAAAAAAAGCAAAAAAAAAAAAATCTTTAAAAAAGCCAGAATTCCCGCTGCCTGCTGCTTTGGAATTTTTCCCGCAATCGCATTTTCAAAAAAGCCAGATTTGACGGAAAAAAGCTACTTTGGCAACACTGTATTACAAATATAGTTTTACTTTATGTAAATAAATAACAATTTTTGCCAAAGGGGCTATAATTGTGCCTGAATATTACTTGTTAAAAATGTTGTAGGCTCTTTCTCCAAATTGAATTAATTTACTTAAAATTTAGAAATTTCGAATTCGAAATTTAGAATTTGTTAAAATATATAAAAAAATATAATATAAAATATATAATAAAATATACAGCTGCGCAAAAAAAAAATAGCACCACTTTGCATTGCAAATTTTAAGAAGTTCTCCTGGCTACATTTATCAATGGATTGGTCTGCAGATTACTGTTATTGAAGCAGAAAACTATTAGTTATTGCTACAAAAAAATATTTTCATAAAAATATTCAACGTTTTTTTTATATATATATATATATATTTTTTTTTTAATATTTAGCATAAAAATTAATTAGAACTAAGTTTAATTCTGTGTAAGCGTCTGTGATAAATATTATTAAAAATATACACAAGATGTTTCTATTGATATATTTCCGTTCACAATTTGCATTTTCTTAGCTTCAATTGCAATTTGTTGCTTTGTTAGAGCAGATATTTAATATTTATAATATTAACTCTAGAATTAATTATAATATTTATAAAAATAGGATATTTATAACTCCTAATAGTTATGGTAATCAAACTATCTTTTCACATAGCTTTGCATGAAAAAAAAAAAAATAATAATAATTCAAACTTGCGCTTAATGTTTACAAAATCTTTGTGCAAAGATCCAATATAAAATGCATGTCTAAATGTTTGTTGTTTCAAGTCAATGTCTGTTAGTGTTCTTTTTTTTAATAAAGGGGAACCTTTGAGCCAACAATGTTAATGATTGTCACACACACACACAGGCGCACACACACCTGCCACACAAACAGCTAAGCAAATTCACTCAATTGATCTCACATTGGCCCACTCGAACTTCACAATTCACAATCTCTTTCACTGTGCACACACATAAACAAATTAAAGCTAAATTTAATACAAAAAAGACTTTAACTTTAACTCTAAAAGAAACCTAAAACACGTTGCAATTTCTTTCATTGGAATCTCGCTCATCTCACTCATTAAGCTGTTGCCGTCTTTTGTCTTTTGTCTTCTCCCCTGTTGCGCGCTCAATTTTTACATTTCAAATACTTCAAAAAAACATTGACTCGAATGAATATGAATGTGCATAAATGATAACAAAAAAATAAAAAAATATCGATGTGCAGATCCAGTGCAGGGCAGCCAATACATCGTCAGCAAATTATTTATCACCAACAATATAAGTTTAAACAACCCCAACATTATGATGATTGTCGCGATTATCGTAGACTGCTGATCCAACTGGAGGAAACTGAGCGTCGCTTCGACGAGTTCTGGCGGACCCATCGCAACCGGCTAGAACAATGCCTGCTGCTGCGCATGTTCGAGCAGGACTTCCGAGAGCTGCAAGTGAGTTGCGACGAAGTAAATAAAAAGAAATTAGACTAATCAAAGCATTCCTCATTGCAGAGCATCTTCGATGGCCATCTCAAGACCGTGGCGGACATGACGGAGATTGGCGAGAGCGTGGAACGCGTTGCGACGCTCATTCAGGAGACGGAGAACTTCTGTAAGCAAATCAAAGCGGATGTCGAGCGTGCTGAGGAGGCTATACAAGCGGGACAACAGCTGATTGGCTCACGTGGCGTCTATCCCTGGGAGATTGTGCAGCCCAAGTGCGATGAGCTGCAGCGCGTCTGCGACATCATCAACATGCGGCTGACCAAACGGCTTGAAATTCTGGCCAAGAACAGCGAACTTATGGAGAGAGTTGAAAAGGTAGCCATACGGCATTTAAAATTCTTTTCTTTTCCATATTTAAATCACCTTTCACCTGCCTCATTCACGCAGGCTAATCAATGGTGTGCCAATGGTGTGGAGCTCTTGGCCTCACAGCGCATCGAGAAGTGTTCCGTGTCGGCCGATCTAGCCGAGCAGAGCCTGCACGAAATACAGGCTTTCATCGCATCCGCTTCAGATTTCAAATTATCTAGTCCAAGTGAATTCAAGAAAATCTTCTTGGATAGCACGACACCGGAAACCAAAGCACTCGTATCTCAGGTGAGCGCAGCAGAGAGCTTTAATAGCCTTTAAATTCGATGAGAAATTAAGTAAGAATTTAATAATTATTTATTATATAAAATATTTAAATATTATCAAATATGTGCCATAATTCTTAAAGGTATAAAATGCATAATTCTCTCAAATTAACTTTTATTTTTGGCTTTCTTCGTATTCTTCGCGTTCTTCTTTACTGCAAAAATATTATTAAAATAAATAAAACATATTTATTTGAACTAATGCGCATATGATTTAATTTATATTATAAATATTATTATAATATATAATTAATTATATTCATTATATATAATTATAATATTTATTATTTTAATTATTAATTATATTCATTATATATATATATTATAATTATATATATAATTAATATATACATTTCTTAAGAAAAAATATATTTTTACTCCTGGTCTTGTTCATTTAATTTAAAAAAAATAAAAAACAAAAACAAAACCAAATTTAAATCAATTTAAATGACTATAATCATAATATTTAGCACATTTACTAAATCACTTAAAACTAACAACAAATTCAGCTTTTAATAAATTTTTGTTTGCTTATGAATTTATGCATTTAAATATTCATTAACACCTTGTTATCAACAATATAAATGTGTGAAGTTTCTTTTTCTCTAATATATAAAATCCAGTTAGCCATTCATGTAATAGATTTGCCATATAAATCACATCTCGCACGTTGATTTAATAAATTGATATAAAAGTATTGGGAGAGCAACGTGCACGCCCATACAGGGGCAAAGCTCTCTCCCTCTCTCTCTCTCTCTCCCACTCTCTCCATCTCTGTTCATATTTGTGATTGTGATATAATTCAGAGACTGGTTCTGCCGTCTGCAACTGTTGGCAGTTGCTTCTGCAGTTGGCCTGTGTGAGCGAGTACAGTTAGATAACAGCGCTTGCAATTGGAATGGGGCATTCTTCGGTGTTGCAACAAACATAATGTGCATTTAATGCTACAAATGGTATCAATCAACCGGTTTTCTGTCCCCAGCCAAGGCGAGCAGTAGCCGCGGGCAAATTGTGAACGCAGTCACAGTAAAACATAAACATTTTCCAAGTAGGCGTTGCGGCATCTCTATGAGAACTTGAACTGATTTCATGAATTCAAGAAGTATTTCAGAATTTCAGAATTGTAAATCATTTTCTTATGCAGCCAAGTACTTAAGTTGAATATCTATGAGAACTTGGGCTGGTTTCATGAATTTAAAATATTTAAGATTTATTTTAATGAAAACTTGTTTTTTATTATAAACAAATCACTTTTTATATATATTGTATTTTTATAAATTTGTATTTGGTAAATCGAATTTTAATACGATTTTATTTATTTTCCTGTTGCTTCCGTCATGTAAAATAAATTTAGCAAATAATAATCTAAATTATTTGATATATTTCTTTGTATTACAATTTATTGTGAAAAGTAAATTTAAATGAAAAAAGAAAAGGTATAGGTTAATTTAAAACATGCCTACTTAAATATTAATATATTGTGATAATTTAAAGTTAAACTGTGGAATTTGGCGAATTAATTTAAATCACTTGACAAAATAAAAGTTTGTCCATCAAACATGTGCGAACATTTTCATCATACAAGACTGCGTTGCAACATTAACGCTAGCATCGAACATGTTCGATAGCCAGCATCATAACATTAAAGAATATGTTATGTTCAGCATGCATGCATGTAAAGTCACTCTTATACTTTTACAATCTCTTCAAATCTTATACGCCAGCTTCGCCAGGCACATATCAACTAAGATTTATAATTGATGTCTTGGCATGCGCTGCGAACCCCAAACTAACATAGTGACCCATTTCGATGGGTTCACTGCAAGAGTCCAGTTTTTATTTTTGGTTAGGCATTTATTCATTTTAAGCAATCTGCGAAAAGATGTCGCGGCGGCTCAAGCGCACGAAATGGGTCAGCAAGACCCGTTTCGGCCAATGCCGCGGGAATATTCTTATAGCGTTTACGTTTTGCGCATTTGTTTAATGACTTTGGCACAGTTCAGAGTTCTGCGCTGGACCGCTTTCATTCCAGTCTCGATGAAGTCACGTTTGACCAGTTGGCCAACTGGATATCCTTGTGGATTGCATGCAACTTGGCTATCATACCAAATATAAAAGCCATCTTAACTATCTGTAAACGTTAACTATTAAATCATGAGCGATGTGCTAACTGAAGAATTTCAGGTTGCATCACAGCAATTGTAATTCTCTTTTATAGATTGACATGCTCGAACGAGTATAAGTTCATGTTAGTATAAGTGTGGGCAAATTATCAGCAGCACTGTTAAAAGACTCCGATTATCACTTAATCGAGGGCAAATTTGACATTAGCCTTGACATTTACAGAGCACTGTTAAACACATCAATTACATATTCTCTTAAAAGAGAACCTGTTAATGACTTTAAATTTCAATTCTTTGCCTACTTGTCAAATCTTTAGAATATAACGGTTATTAATGAACTTTTGATATGCAAACAGTAATTTTGATTATAATCTAAGATTTGCAATTTAAAAGTTGTTTGCCATGGCCAAAATAATTTGCAGTTAGACGCAGTTTGTGTAAACACCTCAACAGTCAATGGAATTCAAGAGTTTAACTGTTTTATTTACTTAAAATCTTAGCTGCATAACATTGAGTGAGTACATAACATTGAGTGAAGCCACTATTCTAATGCTTGCAGTATAAGATGAATATTCTTAACGTGTCTCTTAACAGTGAAATGCTTTTGCATGTATATTAACATTTGTGTACCTGTTTAACATTTTGAGCAGCCGTTTTAGATTCTTATCAGATGCAACTTATGGCGCAGCACAGCCAAAAGATGACTTTATTATTACTTACATATATGTTTAAGAGATAAAGCGCAGTTGATTAAATCTTCTCTATTAGGTTTACTCTTGGCATGTGCTCATGCTTAAACACTTTGCTAGTTGCCCAGCCGAATGTTCTCGGCTTTACTGTTAATGTTGTCGTCTCTTCTACTCTCTCTTTACGCAGTCTTGAGCAAATGTTAATGCTTTCAAGCGAGGATGATATATCTTTTCAATGGAAATCTTTTTCTTTTTAGTCAAACTTGAAATATGCAAATTTTGCCTTTGAAAACAAAATTTTGATTGTTCCTCATTGTTCGCTGGCATAAAAGAATTTCAGCTCAATTATTTTATTATATGTATATCATTTAAAATCTTTGCTATTATTGTTCTCTAACCTTTGACTAAGTCAATTTAATGGGCGAGTCAAGTACTTGTACTTAAGGCTTAAGTAACCTTGTTCAGAATACAAAACATTAAGGTGGTTTAAAAAGTCAACTACCGCTCAGTAGTATCTCTCTCGCATTATTCACTCTAAATAGCTAATTGTCTATTTTATTTGTATTCATTAATGATTATTTTGATTATGTGATGCGCCACGCCAATCAAGCGAATCCATGCAGCTTCAAAAATTAATCGCAAATGCTTAATTAAGTTGACAGCTGCTGTTGGCCATCATCAAAATTTCAATTTGACTTCGCCGCAGCTCCAGGCGCCAATGGAGTTCGTTCACTGACGCTAAGAGCGTGGGCGCCGACTCCTGCAAAGGTCAATGGTAGCCAATGGAAGAACTGGTCGTGCGAACAGGCAAAGAAAATTGAAATTTTTATAGAGTTGTCAAAGAGACTTAATAAATTTACTTAAAGCAAAAGAAGAAAGGTATTCAATTATTTAAAATGTATATTAAATTATTATTATTATTAAATTATTTAAATATATATATATATATATATATTATTATTATTTTTTTTTTAAGTATATAATATATTTGTTGGCTAATATTTCTTTATTATTTAAAGGAAATTGTTTAAAGAATTGTAATATAAATTCTTTAAATTCTTTCTTATAATAAACATAAAATATATGTAATTATTAATATTAATATACATATTTTTAATATTTACTAAATTTATTTAAGTAATTTTACTTAAGTAAATGAAGCAAAATATTAAATTATTAATAAATATATATTTTATATAATATATATTTAACAATTTTTTTTTTTCAAATTTATTTTTAGCAAGGACAACTTTCCTAATAATACTTTATTATTGTAAAATTTATTGTTAAAAAAAATGTATGTTAATTCCTGTGTTAGAGTTGTTTTAGCTATATAATTAATTTTCTTAATAATATCATTTTAAATTTGGTTTATTTTCATATATATATATATTTTTTTAATTAAAAAATTTTTTGTCACGACAACCCTGAAATTTTCATGCCTGCAATCCTCATGTCCAGCGACAATTTATGCAAGCACAGGCCACATAAATAACATTTTAGTACATTACAAAATATTTTTGGTTTTGTTAGCGCATAGACAGCAGCAGCAGCAATAGTTGCAGCATCTGCAGCTGCATTGTATCCATTTGATCAAGTGTGCAGCTTGAATGGACTTTCGCAGAAGGCAGCATAACTGGTAAATGGAAATCCAAGATGCATGTTGAAGATGCGCCAATGCCTGGTTGACAATAACACCACAACAACAACAACAACAGCAACAATGCCGACTCCCAACTGCGACGCGTCGGAAGCAAAAGTGAAAGCGGCAATTGAACCGCTGTCGGCGAGCATTATATAAAATGTCAAAAGGTCATGACATCGCCAAATGCCTGTTGTCCTCCAGGTGCACTTCAATTATGCAATAGCCAATTGCCAATTGACCGATAAGCGTGTGCCTAAGCAAGTGTGATTATATAAGCCGTTGGCTGCTTCGTCTAACCTCAGACTTCATTATGCCAATTGCCTATGATGAACTTTGACATTTATTTAGCATTAAATTGTCTTGCTTAGGAAATCGATTCAAAATTTCTTTTATATGTAAATAGTAATAATAATATTTTTTATCAATTAACTTTACAATTGGCTATGCTCTCAGTAAGCAATTTCAATCATTTTTATACATGTAAAATATTTGTAATGTCAGTTTCGTTTAACAAGAACTGCTCCTCCCTCTCATTAACATGCTATGCTATTAACAGTATTATGATCTGTTAATAGCATAGCTCCCACGCTGTTAATAGCATAGCTCCCACTCCACACATTACGAATAAGACGAGGAATTACAACCGCAACTTTGGACAGCCTCCACTTCAACAATATTTATTTATTATTAAATTTAATTAAATCATTAATTTGGTAGTGAAATGACACAAAATTTAATCAAAATATACCTTCATATGAATATCAAAATGTACTGCATATACTCGCTTTCACTACGTGAGCGAGCATTAGACTCAAAGTGTGAGCAATTGTTGCACTTTTGGCGTGGCACAATTTCAATTGTTCGATGCTCGCAGCCGCAATACCCGTGTTGCAATGTCTCACTCAGCTGAGTGATCTTCACTCTTTACTTTCGTGCTCATTGCATTTTACCTGGGAGAAATCACGTGAGAATACCACTAAATTCTCCTACATTATAAAACACACATTGTTAGAGCAGAGCCCTCGGGTTATATTTATTATTATGCCATCAGAGTTGGGCAAATGTATTTTTGTGGACAGCGCTGAAAAGTGTGCGATAAGTTTGTGTGTGCATATTTGATTATCATCTGGAATAGAAATGTTTGAGTGGGAATATTTATTTACTAGATATACATATATATTACTGGGCTGGTAATAACTATATTAGTAGGCCAAACAAATGCTAAAGCTAAAATAAATATTAGTCATAAATAAATACAAAGAATATATTCAATTCAGAGACTAAAAATACATACATACATATGTATGTATGCGAATGTACGCTGCAGCGCAGGCAGCCGAAATGAACTAAAAGCATAAACGAAAGAATGTCCGTTATAATTTACAGAACAGAACATGCGAATAATGTTAGCAAAAGAGATAGACATCACGATTGAGTAACAGAGTCTTTTAACAGTGGATAGACATTCAGCGGTGTTTACATACATATTTTAACAGAATATTTTAAATTTTGTTAAATGCTAAAACCTAACTAAATAAAATATAATAAAATAAAATATATAATAAGAAAATATTTAAAAAAATATTTTATTTGACTTTAATAAAAATAAACTTTAATAATAATAATAGTAATATATAAATTTAACACTTTTAATTTTTACATGCTGAAATAAATTAAAAAAAAAATAAATGAATAATAATAAAATAATAATAATAATAAAATATAAATTATAAGTAAATAATAATGCACAAGTTTAATAATCTTTTTAATTTAATCAAATAGCAAAATTTAAATAAATAAATTAATTATCATTAATTAATTTATTTAAATTTTTGCTATTTGATGAAATTAAATAAATAAATATAAATTATATATTAATTTTAAACTATATATATTTGCTTTAGTTAATATTAACAATTATAATATAATTAAGATATGTATTAGATAAAACTAAATAATGCTGCCAAACCTAAATATTTTTGGTATACTTGGAATATTTTCACTTAGAGGTATTTTAAGCCTGTTTTCATTCTAATCTCATCTTGCTTTGTTATTATATGCAAATGCTTGAATTCAATTTCGTTTGTCTAGAAAAAAATAATTCGAGATTTATCTTAACTATAGAAACCATGCACCATATTCGTTTCTCTCTGCATCTGGCTGCTCTATTATCTAATGTTTGAATTTAGATCGCACGCCCATTTCTTGGCTGCTTAACACTTTCTCTTTGCTGGCTTCGTTCTAAGAACTAGACTCATTTAATGTCTACCATAGCAGACGAAGAATACGAACAAGATGTCAAAAAATTGAGAGTAAAGTCTTTTTTTCTTTGCAAGAATATTTGTAGAAGCCTAGAAAACTCTGTGGCTTGTTATGAATGGAACAGTTTCTGATCATGGTGTGAGTCGACTATTGTAGTCGACTTAAAGTTCCATATCTCAGTTCAATACAATTGTCAGTTGTTGACTTCGATTGGGTGTCTAAGTAGATCAAACGACTTTCCAAATGTGACTAAACTCTGTAAGAATTTCTAGAGAAATCTAAGCATAGATCCATTAAACAGCATTCTGTAAGGTTAACAGTTAAGAAAATGATTTATTAGAGAGCTTTTTATTAATGCATTTAAATTCTATTTATTTACAGGTTCTGCAGCGCATCGATGATGTGTCCTTGATGTGCGACAAGCGCATTGCGAGCCTCAAGAAGCTGGCACTGAAGCCGCCGCGTCCTGTGCAACAGGTGACGCCCGAGCCGGCTGTGCCGCTGCAGCCGCCAGGTGGCGCACCCCACCTGTTGCGACGTAAACAAAATAAGGTGAGTGAACAACTATTGCTTAAACTGATTTTAGAAGTCTTACGGGAATATATTTAACTGCTAGAAATTGCAAAATCAGAAGCTCTTTTATTCCATTTGCTTTGTGAAAGGGTTAAACAATTTTTTTGTAATTAATATAATATATATTATCGGTAATTAATATATATTATAAATATTATGGGATATTTATATCAAGTGATATTATTATTATTTTAATAAGTTTTTCAAATAATTTATTTAAAATATATAAATGGAAATTTTTGGATACATCGATTAATTCCCAATTAAATGAATAATAATAATGTTATAACATTATATAATAATAATTTAAAAATATAATTAGTTTATTAAACAAATTTTAATAATTTAAATTAGAATTTGAATTTGTTCATATATTGAATTACATATTAATTTTAATAATTCTATGAAAATAAAATATAATAATAAGAATTTAATTTCAAAGATCTTTCAAAATATCAATCAAGGAGGAGTAAAATATATATACAAAAAAAAATATATATACAAAAAAATATATATATACAAAAAAAAAGCTTCGAAAAGCTTCAACAATAAATAAAAAAAAAGTATTAAAATTAAAATACTTTCACACAAACAAATTTTTCCAAAAAATTTCTTCTTTAAAAGGATCGCAAAAGAATTTTCTTTTTCTTTTCATTTTTACATTAAAGCAACTTTCAGCTATTATAGTTTAAATATCAATCAATCTGTCAGTCAGTCAGTCACTCAGTCACGCAGTCATGACGAGCAACAAATTTACCTAGACTCAATTAATTGATTTTGATGAACAATGCCGAGTCAATGACTCAACTCGATTACGAATGCATGCAGCAGTTGGCTTAATCCTACAGAGTTGATAAGCTCGTGCAATGGGCAAATGAAAAATGTGAAAATAATTGAAAATGACGAGCCAAAGCGGCGCCTTATTAACCACTGAACCACTAAATATGCGTTGCGTATTTTTGCATTCTTAATTAAACAAAGGCAAAAGAGTTGAGCGCATTTTCTGAGTTTTGTTTGCATGGGGCATACCTATTGAAGTAAATGCATAAAGGGCATGCTAAAATGAAGTAAGAAAAAACTTTGTCTTATCTTAAAGTTGAACTTGCATAGATCTACATTTAAAATTCTTAATAAATGTTTGCTAGAAGCAACCAGCGCTTTATATATGCATATAGGGCATCTTCAAGTCAAGCATGCCTCAAGTCAAAGCCACTCTTACTTGCTGGCTTTAGATTTGTAGTACAAATTTCAAGTTCATTGTGCGAAATTCACACGATGCTCTTGTTTTTCTCTTTATGATTATCTATATCTGTACAAAAAGATTCAGGCCCCGCGACTGGGCTCCAATTGTTGCAGCGACGCCATAAAGCAGCTCAACAAAGGCCGCAGGCGAAACAAAGCCAGCGGCAGAGTCAGTGTTGGGAGAGGGAGTCGAGTCGTAGTTGGAGACGCTTTGCCATGCTATGATAAGACAAATGCCAACCACAAGTTTCACTTTTGCTGGCCGCGCAAATCGTAGATTACCACGCCGACCCACAGCTGCGGGCGAGCTAGCTAACACGTATACGTACATACGCATATATGTATGCAGGCATAAATGGGCTCTACGGCTCTGGGCCAAGCGTATGAGCCACAAATGGTTGACCGACCGTCGGCCTTCCGAAATTTCATAATTACCTTCCGAGACAAATTAGTGCAGACGACGCATAATTGAGTCGGGTGCTCAGTGTCGTTTACCATTTACTGTCTAACTGCTTTAATGACCTGTGGGGGTACCAGAAACATTTACATTAATCCATTAGCCGAGTTAGTTTCCCCTCGAGAGCGCCAACAAAAGAGTACGAGCAAGCTATATGTTGGCTGAACTTCTCTTTTAGATAAGCAGAATTAGCATATGTGAGCTGAGGAAGTTGGCTCGTTATATATAAATATATGATCATTTATTAACTTGAGTTATGGTATGAACTATTTGAGTAACAGAAATATTTGTATGAGCAGAATTAGCATATGTGTTTATTATAATATAAGGAAGTTGTCTATATCATCTACGATCAATTGATTTTACTTTATAGATAACAGAAGCATTTGGCAGAGCTTCCTTGTTGAATGAGGAGAATAAGCATATATTAGATGATATTGTATGACAAATTGCTCAAGCAGATTCAGCTCTCTTATCTATACTCCCTTATCCACTATCTTTATTTAATTTATCTGAACTGCTACAACTATTCCAACTCAAATGAACTGCAAGTGCTGCAAAAATTACAATTTGAATGCGCCGCGATGCCATTCAATGTGGTCAGCCAGCCAATAACAAGTCTAAAGTTACACAGTTATAGATAGATAAAAATCTGCAGTTGCTTAGAAGTTCAGAATTGCATATTAAACATTTCCGCTGGGCAGCAAAAAAAAAATTATAATAAAGAAAAGAAATTTGCAATTCCGCAATTGAATAAAAGCAAAGATAAAGCAATTTTCATAAGTGCAAAGCGCTTTTCTCGCTCAAATTACAGCTAACTGTGCAAATTCCCGTTGCATCTAATTTCCTCAGAGCACTTTTCACTTTGCACTCAGAAGGCGAGCCAGCGAATGAACGGATATCGATGCTCTTGCCCTGCAGTCTAAGCGATCTTAGAATTATAGCAATTACTGGCTGAGAAAAAGACATAAAAAATGAACAAGTTTCTTGTAATTAAATATAGAAAAATAAAAATTAATAAGGAATAAAATAATACTGAAAAATAAAAATAAATGAATAAATAATTATAATAAAAAATAGAATTATATTAAAAAATATAAATTAATAAATAAATAATAATAAAGAAAATATTTTTTTAAAATTAATAAATAAAATATAATAAAAATAAAATAATAAAAATATAAATAATAAATATAAATATAAATAAATAAATAAAAATAAAAATAATTGAAAATAAAGAAAATATAAAAATTAAAAATAAATAAAATGTAATAAAAATAAAAATAAAATAATAAAAATGTAATATTAAAAAATTAAAATTAATAAATTAAAATAAAAATAATTGATTTTCAATTCAATTCAAAAATAAAAATACAAATACAAATTTAATATTAAAAAATTCAAATATATAAATAAAAATAATTGAAAATAAAGAAAATATAAAAAAAAAAAATAAATAAAAATAAAATGTAATAAAAATAAAAATAAAATAATAAAAATATAATATCAAAAAATTAAAATAAATAAATAAATAAAATATAATAAAAATAAAATATTAAAAATAAAATATTAAAAATAAAATATTAAAAATAAAATATTAAAAAATGTAAATAAATTAATAAAAATAAAAATAAATATTTATTTTAATTACTTTTTATATTATCTATGTGGCAAAATGTCACCATAAATATATGAAATAATTTTTAATAATTTATTTACAATTCTGTTTATTATACATAAATATATTTATATTCAAACATTGTTGCTTTGATCTTTAATGTCATATAACATAGCTCATCTTTAGGCAATTCTAAGCTACGTTCAAATTGCTTTGAGTCGCGTTTGCTTTTGGGTCAAGCGACCCGCCTCGCCTCGGCATTGGCCAACTGTCGCTTGTTTTTTGTTAATTAAAATACGTGCGTACAAAGCCTTAAAAAAGAGGTTTTCATGTTATGTAATTTATGAAAATTTCAATATATACGGGCGTCTCTACTTAGTAAAAAGCAGAAGCAGCAGCAGCAGCAGCAGCAGCAGCGTTTCTTAGGTGCGTGGCTCGAATTGATGTCAGTTGGAATGTGAAGCACTCTAAAGTTTTTGCTGCCTGCAAAAATGCAATTTTTGTTTTTGTTTTTTGTTTTTGTGTGTTTGGACAGCCTGTGGCAACTGCGATCTTTACTCGCTGTCTGCATGATTGATGTCCGTTGGCTGTCGCTGTCTGTGTCGCTGTGTCTCGCTATTGTCTCAGCAGCTTCTCGCTTTTTTGCATAGATAGAAAATGGTATACATTGCCCCAGCGACCCGTTCTTATTGTGAGACCCTAATGCACTTTAACTAAACATGTGGGCTATACTAATGGCTATATATCAGGCAGATATATATATATATGTGTGTGTGTATAGTCAGAGCTTAGCAAGTCTTTATTTTTTGCATCTTTGAGTTAGCTGCTGCGATTTCTCCTGCACAGGTGTCCATTAAGCAACCACAATCGAAAGTCTTTTTACCCGTGCGCAGTCAATTTCTAATTGTTTCTCTCTCTCTATCTCTATGTCTATCTCTCTCTGTATTTTTTGTTGATCAGCTTAAATCGAATGCAATAATGCGTCATGTCGAACAATGTTTGTTTGCCCAAAATGGCAGAATGATGAGGCATAGAGGGAAGGCAGCTCAGCTCTATGTCTATGTCTATGTCTAAGTCCCCCTCTTATGCCAGGTCCAGGTGCTGCGCTTGTTGCAATCGAAGCTTTTCCATAATTAAATAATTAATCGTCATTTTATTAGGCCTGTGCATAAGCTATGCGCTCTTTCACTTTCACATTTGTTTACGCGTCTAAACAAATACACACACACACACACATATGTATTTATATCTTTATATTTCATGCAAGTATGTGAGATATTAAACAAGTAAGAAAGCTGTAGTCGAGACTGCTCGACTACGAAATCCCCTGAGCCCTTCTTCGAACGAATAATATTCCAAGAATTATTCGATTCGTTTCTGCAAGCATGCAAAACCACGCGCATCACATCAGATGCTGATCTACTCTTGTAAGCATGTATGTGTGTATGCATGTGTGTAAGCATTGCAAGCGTCTTGCTGTCTCTCTCAGCCTTTGTTGCTGCGCCGCATGGATTTTGATGAGAAAACTTTGATGATTAATAATTCTGTTTCTAGATGGACAATCGTATTGATATCTTCAGATTATTATCATGATATTCATATCTATATGCTAAACTAAACTGCATGTCTCTAGTATTTGAAATGCATTTTTTTCATATTTGGTGGTGGTGGGGCGAAGCGGGGACCGGAATCCAAAATCTGACAAAAACCGAAATTGTATGAAATTAGTATCTATATATATGCAGAAGACTTGGAGACTTTAACTCTAAAGATGAATTACCTAGAATTTTATAACTGGTTCCCGATAAATTCGTTTATCGATAACTTTTCAAATATACAAGTTATCGAATTTCTGAAACAAACTCGTACTGCGCGTGCAATATACGGACCTAACACAAAAAGAATGAACTCTCTAGCTCTTGTATCTTCGGAAATCGACGCGTTCATACATACGGACGGACGGACGGACGGACGGACGGACGGACGGACGGACGGACAGACGGACATGGCTATATCAACTTTTCTCGTCACCCTGATCAAGAATATATATACTTTGTGGGGTCTGCCACGCCTCCTTCTGCCTGTTACATACTTTTAACAAAACCATTATACCCTGATTTCCCATTTTCAATGGGCTCAGGGTATAAAAATTATGAGACGACGCGCTGCCAATTGAATGTGTCGCCGCATCGTGTCGCGTCGCGTTGTGCAAAGTGAAATATTTTATTTATTTCTTTATTTTTTTTTCGCTTGTGTTTTGTTTTCATTATGGCTGTGGCATTGTCAAAGCAACGCACGTAAGGTTAAGTAAGTGCCGCAAGCAGCCCGTGGCAAGCGACAGGCAGCAGGCAGCAGGCAGCTCGCTCTGTGGCACGCATCTGCGGGCTGCCAAATATGTTTGCAATCCGAGGGTCTTTTCACCAGAGCTGTCTTCACACCATGGCTGTTGCACTTTTGCCTATGCCATAGACTAATTATAGTGCGGGAAAAGGCAGGAGCGAAGCATTTGCATGCAGCGCACTGAACTTGTGACTGAGCCGTGGAGGGGCCCGCAGAGTAGCCCAGTCAATGGGCTGCGCCACATTTTCTCAGCATTTCATTTACTTTAAGATACCCTGTACAGCTTGTTCATAGCCATGAAAGGCATATGATGTATGTGAGATTATGTATGCGATAGGCGGGCGCAGCTATAGCTTTCCATATGGCTAGTTGATCTTCAATGGACAAGAGAATATTCTTCTCTAATATGAAAAATTATTAATAATTTAATATAAATAAAAAAATATAAATAAAATAAATAATAAATAAAAGAATTCAATTTTAATTTTTTTAATGATTAAATAATTACTTATTATATTATTTTTAATATAAATAAAACAATTATAAAAAAGATTTATTTAGTTTTTATTTATTTTATTATTTTTTATTTATTATTTTTATTTTTTATTTACAATTAAACTTGAATTTAATATAAATAAAAAATAATAAGAAGAAGTTTTATTTTTTTTTTATTTATATTAAACTCAATTTTATTTTTTTTTAAATGATTAAATTATTATTTATTATATTATTTTTAATATAAATAAAGAATAATAAAATAAGTTTTTTTATTTTTTATATTATTATTTTTTACTTATTTTGTATTATTTTTTATTTATAATTATACTTGAATTTATTTTTTTAAATGATTAAATTATTATTTATTATATTATTTTTAATATAAATAAAAAATAATAAAATAAGTTTTACTTATTTTTTATTTTATTATTTTTTATTTTATTATTTTTTATTTATTTTTTATTATTATTTTTTTATAATTAAACTTGAATTTAATATAAATAAAATATAATAAAAGATGTTTTATTTATTTTTTATTTATATTAAATTCCATTTTATTTTTCTTGTAAATTATTAAATTATTATTAATTATATTATTTTTAATATAAATAAAAAATAATAAAAAAAGTTTTATTTATTTTTTATTTTATTATTTTTAATTTATATTAAATTCAATTTTAATTTTTTTTAAATGATTAAATTATTATTTATTTTATTATAACATGCACAAAATAATAATAAATAAAACAAAATTATGATTAAAAATAAATAGTAAAAAAATAATGCCTTTATTAATAATAAATAAAGTAATTAATTATTAATTAAAAAAATGCTAAATAATAGTAAAAAAAAATAATTATAATAAAAAAATAACAAAAAAAATTAAACAATAGTTGCATATTTAATTAATATAAAAAATAAATAAATCTTTAATTAATAATAAAAATTAATAATAATAAAATTAACTTCTTAAACATTGTACAGAGCATCTTATAGTCGCATAAAATGCTCTTTGACTTTAATGAGCTAAACTTAGTCAATATATATGCATACCTATATATATATGTTATTGTTATTATATATTTAATGCACATATCTGAATAAACA
This sequence comes from Drosophila buzzatii, assembly GCA_035045845.1. Lineage (NCBI taxonomy): Eukaryota > Metazoa > Arthropoda > Insecta > Diptera > Drosophilidae > Drosophila > Drosophila buzzatii. The sequence goes on along the minus strand of JAWNOS010000244.1, from coordinate 10,148,487 downwards.
TTAACCCAAAAACTTAGTTTTAGCCAGCAAATCGTTTAGTCTTCAGGCAATGCCACTTGATCGCCGTTTAGATTCGATCGATGTTTAAATTGAAGTGCGTGACGCATGCCACAATGGTTGAGGCACTCGGTTCTTGTGAAGAAGCGATTCAAGTTGCCGCCACAGGAGGAATAGTCAAAGGGTTTGCAGCTTCTCGTGTAGTGGCTGAAGTACCACATGCGAATGTGGGAGTGGCAGCTGCCGTACTCCGGCGGCAGTTTGCAGGTGTCTGCAAGGGAGCAATGTGAATAGGACCTCTAGGTCTAGAACCGAGCACTGACTCACCCACTTCAGGCTCGTTGGTCCAATCGGTCCAATTGGCGGCAGCCAAAGCAGTCAGCAGCAGCAGCAAGAAGCAGGACATTGCAAAAGTATGTGAATTCGCGCTGCTCTTGGCCATCTAAGAGAAGTCGTTAAGACTGATTAATGTGCGCCAGAAGCACGAGCATTTTATAGCCATGCAAAAAGTCAGCTGCAGTTCCAAAAGTCCAATTCCCATTCTAAGAATTTTAAATTGTTCAAGCAATTGCTCAGACTAAACCTTAGCTTTGCTTTGAGCATTTCTGCATTTCACTTTCACTCCTAGCCACAAATCGGAATCGGATTCGGAATCCGTATCCAAATTCAAATCCATTTCTAAAAGAAAAACAAATGCCATGCAACACGTTTTGCATGTCAATCACAGATCACGTCAGCCGCGTGCCGAGTGCCGAAAGCCGCACTCGCACTCAATTAACTTCTCCGTCTCGATAAGCCATCACCACGCCCCTTGCGGCTGAGAATTTCCATGGAACGTGTGAGTACGTTTTCATTGGCTTGTTGTTTGAACATATCCAAGGCCTCAGTCACCAAATTTCACACTCGAGGAGCGGCCGCTGACTCTGACTCTGACTCTAGCTCTGGCTCTGGCTCTGGCTCTGGCTCTGGCTCTGACTCTGGCTCTGGCTCTGCCTCTGGCTAGTTCATTGCACTAGTGCAAAGTAACTAAATCGCATCTGTGAGATACGCAGCTAATAATTTGTATCTGAAGTGCTTTCTTTATGCTACACTATACCTGGGGTATGCTGATTCTAGCTACATTTATGTAACAGACGAAAGATGCCATGACAGACCTTATAGAGCATATCTTTTGCAGCAGTAGCTATGCCTAGCTGTCTCTCTTAATGTATGCGTGAGCATAAGTATTTATTATTGTATGCCCGACTATTATATTTATTATTCCACAATTTCTATATAAGATTTCTTAGCATGCAGCAACTGCTGTGCAGCTGTCAGGGTATTTCCTAGTCAAAAACTTCCCGACTAGAGCACTTTTATTAGTTTTTTTTTTTATTAATTTATTTAAATTTTTTAATATTAAATTTTTAATATTTTATTTTTATTTTTTCTTTATTATACCCTGAACCCATTGAAAATGGGAATTCAAGGTATAATGGTTTTGTGAAAATGTATGTAACAGGCAGAAGGAGGCGTGGCAGACCCCATAAAGTATATATATTCTTGATCAGCACAAAAAAAATAAGTTTATTGAGCCCTGTACGTCTGTCCGTGCGTCTGTCCTTCTGCTCGTCCGTCTGTCCGTCCGTATGAACGTCGAGATTTCGGAAACTACAATAGCTAGAGAGCTGAAATTTCACATGAATATTCGTATGTTAGTTACGCAGTACAAGTTTATTTTGTTTTTTTCGATAACTCATCCCATTTCCAAACTATCGATAAAAATCGGAAATTCGTTTCCATTTTTTTTACGTTTTTCGGGCATAACTTCTACACCGTTTTAGCTAAAGACTTCAAATTGGTATATTTAGATAGATATTATGAATACGCAGATTATGTAATTTTCAGATTTCCGATGCCACGCCCCCAATTTGATAAAATAAACGCATTTCAAGTACTAGAGACTTGCAATTTGGCTCATAGATACATTTATATACTCTTAATCTACTCTGAGAATCGTCCATCTAGAAAAAGAGTTATAAGCGAAAGTTATTCAGCACAACCCAACCCCAAGCCACGGCAGCAACTGCGCGGTTAGCAGAGCTCACGCTCATGCGTTCGTAAAGAAGAAGAGTCTTAGTTTTTTTTTTCGACATGGTTCAGGGTATCTCGTAGTCGAGCCGTCTCGACTAGAGTCTTCTTACTTGTTTTTATTTATTTGGTATCACGTACATTTGCTATGCCATTAAAGCGCGCTGAAGTAAAAAAGTAATATATATATACATACATATATACTATTTTAGTTTTGTTTTTCTTAAGAGCATAAATCGCAGTGTGAGTCTGAGAACTTTCACGGCACTTCCGCCTGTCGTTCGGCGACATCTCTGCGCGTTAGGCCCTTGCCCAGTGAAACTAAACATTAAAGAGATTAGCCCGATGATATATGTATGTATGCTGAGCTACATAAAGTGAAATCTTTTGATTGCAAAATGTTGCGCAAACAGATTTGGCAATAGCAGCTGCGCCATACGCAATACCATTCTCCAGTTCGGGTTTAGCTGGTGTACTTGACTGTCAGCATTTCGACAGAGAATGCTATCAAGGCCATGCTGATGCCCAGTACCCAAACGAGTAAGATGCCCGCGAAATTGGACATGCCCAGCATGACGGGCTCAATGTCGATGTCGTCTTGCCCGCTGCCCAGCACGGTGCTCTCGACCTGCTGTTGAATCTTCACATTGAGATTATCGGCCACAACGCGATCCTCCCAGTACTTATCAAAGCCCGATGAATGCCAGCGATAGACGAGCTCGTTGAAGCGCTCCAGCAGCGGCCACAGACGTGGCACAAATGCCACCGTATACTGATAGTAGAGATCCTCCTGCATGATCACCATGTGCTCAATGGCCTGCTCCGTCAGATAGTCGCCGATGGCAAAGTGACCTGCGGGAATATAGGAAATTTCAGGAATTGACAAAGTATTGTTAAAGGAAATCAATCATCTACCGAAGGGCAAACGCTCCAAAGTGAATCCCATGCGCTTGTGCTGCGCCAGTTGCAGCAATTGCTCATCGCTGTAGATGCGAAAGTTGCTCAGCAGCTCTTTCATGAGTGGCTACGATTGGGAAATAAAGGAAATCACAGATTAACTAAATATTAAAGTCTTGCAACTCACCTCATCCGAGCCACGAATCGAGGATACCCACGCCTCAGAGTTGCCTGCCCAAGGCAGCTGCTGGGCGCGCATGCGCTGCAGCGTGTCCGCAGCCTCGTCCAGGCTTGGTATGGTTAGGATGCTGGCCAGTCCGCCGCCATAGATGCTCGTAATGATGATGTCATTGAGGAAGCAGGCGAAGAGCAGCACACGCACTGTCACAGAGCGCACTTGGCTGTTGCCCGCCTGCGAGATGAACAGCTTGAAGGTCGTCACGAGGCCAAACTTGGTGCTGGGCCACCAGCCATGGAGGCGCATGCTGCCAGCATACAGCTGCAGCTCACTTCTGTGCGCCAGCACCAGGCCGAATGTCTCGATGCTCAGGCAGAGCAGCACAGCGGCCCAGAGAGTGGCCTGGAAGGGCTGCAGCGGCAGATACCAGCTGGCCAGACGCCTTGGCGCCGGCACCAGGCACGTAATGCCCGAGCGCACCAGATACATGGATAGGTCCAAATAGGTGTAGTCGTCGTACCACGAATACATGGCGCCAATGCATATATCCACCTTGTGCTCCATAATCATGCCCAAGGCGCCGTCGCCCGACATATTCGGATATATATTGCCCCAGTCATCGGCATCGGCTGAGCAGAAGGCATCGCAACAATTACTCAATCTCTGCCAGATGCCAGCCTACTTACACGTATCTATCTGCACTGTACAATTGAATTGCGCACAAAAGCTGAGCACAACTTGGGTCTCGGTGCCATCGATGTAGACCTTCGATAAATTCGAATTCCTTGCAACGCCCAAATCACGCGCATTGCTCTGACTCGTCTAAAACAGATGACAAAACAGCTGTAATTCCTTTCACATTCCCTGACTTCTCTGGCTAACTCACATATTTGATGACTGTGTAGGGTCTGTAGTCGAAGCCAGCAACGATGACTTCACGTCCCTGCAAGTCTCTGAGCTTATCGGCAAAGAGCGAAGCCTTCTGCTGCAGCTGCTTCGATCGAGCATCGTAGCGATCTATTAAGATCAGTTGCTCTGGCCGCTCTGCCCTGGGTCCCACATATTTATTGGTCTTCAGCTCAAAGTCTGTGGCATTTGCATAGCTGCGCAGCACGAAAAGTATGTTGGGCTGATCTGAAAATACAAAAATATAGAAAATATAATATTTTATTTTAAAAAAATATTTATGAATAAACATAATAAAATAAAGTATTATTATTATGTATAATATTTATATATATTATATGATATTTACCTTGAAAAAAGTAGCTGTTGCAACAGGTCTGCTCATCCAGCTCCTGTGCCTCATGGGCAAATATGAATTTATTATGCAAAGAGCGCCAGATGGAGTACATGGAGGCCTGAGCGAAGGCAGCCACAAAACTGCTCATGAATGCCCCAAATATGAGAAAACTCTGTGGAATATAAAAATATTTTAATATTTATGTATATATCATATATAAATAAAATATGTAAAAATCAGGGACCGTTTTTTTTTTTTTTTTTTTTTTTTTTTGTTGGGCTGAGGTAGGTAAAAATGCTTTATGCACCGTCAGTCAGCTCGTCACTCTGCTGGTGTGTCGGACTGCATGACTGCTTACCGACTAAAAAAAACCTCCTCTTCTAGGGCTAAATTCTACCTTGGAACCGGGAACTGTCTCGCATTAACCTTCAAGGTGGCGCCCTCAAATATGCTCTATCTGAGCGTAACAGTTATAATTTTTACAATAAAAATTAAGAAATAATAATTAATTTTTTGAGTTATTAAAAGCAAATTATTTTTAATTATTAAAATTGATTTTTATGATAAAAATTTAAAATAATTATTACAAATTAATTTTTATATAAAAATCAAATCATAACTTTTATTTTAGATTTTTATTATAAAAATCAATTTTAATAATTAAATAAAAAATTTTGTATTAAAAATTGCAAATAAAAGTTTATCTTTTTTTTTTTTTTTGAATTCGCCGTAAAAAAATAACTATATGCCTTTTTATCCCACTCTTCCTGGTTATTTTTTTGTGATTGATATTTTTAAAAATCATAACTGTTATTTGCGGTACCTGGTAAAAATTAAATGAAATTCATTCCTACCTCACAATGTGAGTTTTCTATGGACAGCGTTAGCTTCAGCAATAGATCATCAGAGTTCAGTCCAAGCTGCTTGAGCTGTTGTCTCCTGGCCTCGGCATCAATGACATTCTGCTTAAAGCTATCACTCAATGTATTCGGATTAATGCTTATAACACTTGCATAATCTCCTGCTAGCTGCAATTCGTAATTCTCATGCCAGAACACACAAATTGTGCTGTTCTGCAAATAATCTTTGACTAGAAATAATTATTAAAATGACAATTTTATAAATATATTAAATTATTTATTTTATATATTTATTTTCTATATATTTACTGATTAGGTTTAAAATCAACGACCAGGCGCTGTGCATGGCTCAGACTTAACTGGCTAGCATTTCATTGTTTTGGCCAATCCAATTGCCAATTGTCAATTGGATAATTATTGGCATACAAAATTTGTATTTCAATTTGTTTGTTCTGCTGCTCAAATTAAGCAATTTGCCAATTCGACTCTAAATTGTTGACTAAGGCAATAAAATGGAAATTTACGATAAAATAGCTAAATGAATCGAACATTTAAAGTGCATAAAAATTTATAAATATTGAAATAAAACTTTACATATAAAATAAATCAATCAAAATATTTATAATTACTTAAAATTAACTTAAAAAAAAAAAACAAAATAAATAAATAAAATTAACTTTTCAAAAAAAAAAAAAAAAAAAAAATTATTAAACTCTTAAACAAAGAATTTATTTATGGCTTTTAAAACAATGCAATTTTTGCTATAATCACTTTTCAAAAAAAAGCCAAATAACTATATTTGCAGAGCTATTAAAATGTATTTAAAAAATACTTAAAGCAATTACCTTTTAGAATCAATAAAAGTATTTCAACAATTTCATTTTTCTGCTGGAATGCGAGATTACGATAAATGCGAACATAATTGCAGAAAGATCTTGAACAGTTTTGGAAGATTTCAATGTTTTGTTTGCAGACAATGCGGAAATTAATAAAAATCAAAAAACATAAAACAAAATGCGTACAGCGAGCCGCAGTCACAGCCAGAGTTGCACGAAGACAAAGCGTCGAAAGTTGCTGAAAAGAAAGAAATTTTAATTGATTTTAAACGAGAAATTAAATGCGGTAATGCCGAGGTATATAAATACGAACACGTGTAAATAGCCATGTTAGCCAAAAACTATCTCTTATCGAAGGGAAAACGCAGTTGAGCACTGCAAGGGTCAAGTCGTTCACTCTCTTCCACTTTCTAAGACTCGGCAGCATGTGATGTGATGAGGCCCCTCCCTCCTAGCCCCGCCATAACCGAATCAGAGCGTGACCTATGCATTTCTTCAGTTGTTAATTGTTTGCGCTTAGCTCGAATCATGCAATCACAGGCGATTACAATCTCATCTAGAGAAGCGCTTGAACTCGAATTCTTTGCCATAATGAAACGCATTGAGTAATGGAAGGGAATACATTTGAGAATTGGTAGACTAGACTTGTGATAGCTTAGTCTTGGAGTAATGTGAGTTGCTTAAATGTTGCATCACGGTTGAATTCTCCTCTTGAGCCCTTGCCAAAGTCCAACCGAGTACCAGATCGATTTTTCTAGCGATCTATTCGCCTCTCATTGCTATTTCTGCTTATGGACAGGAAAGAAACTCCTCTCTCTCTCTCTCTCTCTCTCTCTCTCTCTCTCTCTCTCTCTCTCTCTCTCTCTCTATTTATCTCTCTCTGTCTCTCTTTTTCACACTCTCTCTTTCTTGAAGCTTTCTTTCGAGCCTTGACCAGAGCCCATTTGTATTCTATAAGAAGAAAGATTTAGCTATTCTCCTAGCAATCTATTCGCCTATCGTTGCAATTTCCGCTTACGCTCAGGAAAGAAACTCCTCTATCTCTCTATCTCTTTTTCTTTCTCTTTCTCTCTCTCTCTCTCTCTCTATCTATCTATCTCTCTCTCTCTCTCTTTGTCTCTGCTTTTCAGCTCTCTGAAGCTCCAGCTTCAGCACTTTTCTCCATCTTTTGTAGTTCATTTCCAACTTAGCCTTGACCAGAGTCCAATTGTATTCTATAAGAAAGAAAGATTTAGCTATGACTTTAGATAGTGGATATTTTCCGTACCTCTCATTTGACTATTTAGACTTGCAGGGCGTCTGCTCTTTAGGCCTTTAATTGTTCTATAAACTCGCGTGATTTCCATGCGAAAGGTCTCGGATCGGGGTTTTCCGCATACCTTTCACATTTGTTTGCCCTTTTGTTGCCTTTTGCTGACTGTGTTTCATAGAACACCTCGCTAGCCTAATGCAGATCCTGGAAGAACTGCTTGGCTTCGTAGAATTGTGGAATTTCCTATTTGTTTTTTCTTGAGTTTTTCTTAATTAGGAAAACTTCTATACAAGGTCGTGTGGCATATTTGTTAATCAATAAATATATACTAGCTTTTTTTGCTTTCATAAGAAAATTCATTTCATGTGCATGAAAACTTCTACACAATTCTCAAATGAATTTCAAATTTCCATCCAGTCCATCTTCTTCTTTTGTTATGGAATTTCCTTCCCCTTAAACTGTGTTTCCCTTAGCAAAACTGGCAAACCATTTCGGAATTGAGCGCACATTTCTGGAATATTTTCCACTTCACAAATCTTTTGTATTAGTAAAGTAATATATGTGCGCTCTTCCTCTTCATCTTTTATTTGTAGCATTTGTCGAATTTGCTTTTTCCATATCAATAAAAAAAGAGAAGAAGAAAAAAACAAAAGAGGCGTTAACATAAAATACGTGAAATCATAAAAGTTTTTGTAGCTCTTACCTTATCTTGTTTGCGGGTTTCGCAAAAGACTATTGTGCGGGAATTGCTTTTCTATTGTCGTGTAGCAGGTTTGGCGCTGACGCTGTTCGGGTTTCATTAGCTTTATTTTTATTATTATTTTTTTTTTTTAACAATAAAGCGATTTTGGTCAAACAGAAGTTGACACAATTTTTACATTGAGCGATCATAATGCTCTTTCTCCACTCTGGATTGGACTGGATTGAGGGCAATCAAGAGGCAGTTGAGCTAAAAATGCATAAATTTAAGTCAGAACAGAGTCGAAATAGTTACACGAATGCAGGCCAACTAGAGTATATAGCATATCAAGTTGTTTATATATGTAGTAATAATAATATTTCTCACTTGCCATATATGGCCAAGTGCTTTGCTCATTGAAGCAACAGATGAAGCCACAATTAAAATTATGGAAATAATCATATTAATAATAATAAACAAAAGAACGATCGTCGTCACCATGGCTCAGTGCCCAATTAGGTAATACCAATGTCAACTCCAGTAATCGAACGCAACTCGTTTCGCTTGCCGATCAAGGCAAAAGTCGCCGATTGCGATTTTAACCAACCTTGCGAGAGGTTTTTATCAAGCTGTCAACAATAATAATATTTTAGCGAATTATTAAGAATTTGTTTAGGTAGTATGACTATATTTCCTTACTTCACAAGTTTGCTAATTATATTGAGAAGTATTAAAATCGTATTTCTAAGGCAACTCGAGCTTTACTTTGCTCATAGATCATAGACCATAGATAACAGATCATAGATCATAGATAACAGATCGTAGTTAACAGATCATTGATCATAGATAACAGATCATAGTTAATAGAACATAGATCATAACAGATCTTATCATAGATAACAGATCATAGAACATAGATCATCGATCATAATTAACAGATCATAGATCATAGATAACAGATCATAGTTCATAGATAACAGATCATAGATCATAACAGATCATAGATCATAGATAACAAATCATAGATCTTAGTTAACAGATCATAGATCATAGATAACAGATCGTAGTTAACAGATCATAGATCATAACAGATCATAGATCATAGATAACAGATCATAGATCATCGATCATAGATAACAGATCATAGTTCATAGATAACAGATCATAGATCATAGATAACAAATCATAGATCATAACAGACCATAGTTCACAGATAACAGATCAGAGATCATAACAGATCATAGATCATAACAGATCATAGATCATAGATAACAAATCATAGTTCATAGTTAACAGATCATAGATCATAGATGATGTGGATGGATGGATATATATACTAACAACACTTAATACTGATCAATATTTAATGTATAATATATCGTATATTATTTGCTATATTATTTATTATGCATTTCCATTAAAGCTATACAAAAATCTTCAAACCTGTCTAGCAATGTGAAAAGGTTCATTAATAACAATAATAATGAATGTTACTTGAATGCATATAAAATTTAAATTAATTAAAAAGAAAACTTACAATTTCTAAAATAATTTAGCGTTTATTATAGAGAAAAACGGATTTTCTTTTGCCTTTTAATTAAGATTTATTATTGCATTGTGTTCTGTATGCAATTAATTTAATTCAAGATTACCTTCATGATACATAACTAATTCGAAATGGGTTTAGACCTAGGTCTTTGCACTAGATCTGTGAACGTACTCTTAGCGAGCATAAATGCGATCGTCATGGCACATTTGTAGATCTGTAGATGAAGTACCTGGTTAGAGCAAGGCATGGCGCATTAGGTTGTTTCACTTTCGACCCGGCGTTGGGTTTTCTTGTTTTCTTTTTCTATTTTGTAGGCTTTCCTTTCGTTGGGCTTAAATGTCAACGGCGCCGAATTGCGACTGCTTTTGGGCCCTGATTGCCCGCAGCGCCGGCGATGAAATCATAAATTAATCTTGCGATGCGAGCTGCGGAGTCGAGCGCGCTGCACAGATTCAGTTTAATGGAATTACATTTGCTTCGTATACAATACTTATTTGTTATGAGATCATTTCGCTGACTGTTTGTGTCTTTTCTTTCCTTTCTCGTTTTGTTTAATTTAATGAATGAAAAGTCGAAAGAAAGATTTCTTGCTGCACCGATTCCAGCAGCCGCGTTTCACTTTTCATTGAACCCCCCGCCCAGTTTGGATATGGTTGACTGTTTGGGCCATAATAGTCAGTTGGTAATACTTTTGGAGCGCTTCGCTCCGACTCATGCGTAATCCTTTTGTGGGCGCTTGTCTTCCGTTTCACGTAATTGCACAAGCAGCGATCGCTGCCAATGCCGGTGACGCCCCAAAATAGCAACAACAACAACTCGAAGCCAAACAGTTGCATGCTATCGGCCATAAACGGATGAGCACGAACATGCGAATTAAGCTGTTCATTGGTAGCCAGTTAGCCATCATATCTACAGCCCAAAGCCATGTACTACAAATGTATGAAAATATTGAATTGTTTATGCGAAATACGAAATACGTACATACATACATATAAAATATATGAGTAAACGTCGTTATGCAATGCATTGAATCAAACTCTAATCAATCAGTTCATTAGATCTTTTCCTCACTGCGCTTCGTTAGCGTATGTAAATACGCTGCTAACACACACAAACAAATGTACAAACATACATACATACATACATACATATGCACGCAAGCATGCCAGCAAAGGTCAATTTCTATGTTTTTCTCTTTCTTTTTATTGCCGTTATGCGAAGACAGTTTGGCAATTTGCAATATATGCATGCATACATACATACACGTATATTTACAGCTACACATGCGACAAGCTTACGTAGGTAGGCTGCCGCCGATACAAAAAAAAATTTATAAATAGATTTCTTGTTCTAACATCCAATTGTGGTCATTGCCCGAGCTGTGTACGACTGTAATTGTGTGTGTGTGTGTGTATTTGCAAATGCATGCAGATCATACAGACTCTCTAGTTGATATTTGTTATTGGCTGGGGCTGGCGCATCAAACCAATTGCAGTTGGAGCAGCAACTTCTTTTTGCTAGCTTACAACCTCACGCAACATGTTGTATACGAAAGAGCAGCTTGCATACGCAACTGAGCTTGCCCTTGGCTACGCTGCGTTTACAACCGCACGCAACATGTTGCATCGAACCGAACCGAAAGTCAAGCTAGCTTACCGACCCAACGATCGAGTCGTGCACGCAACAGTTTGAGCCGATCTTTCGTGAGCGAAGCAACGTCGCGCATTGCAATCGAGTCGAGTCGGGTTTTTGTTTTAGCAGCAAAGAGATTAAGCGGATTTGCATAACTATGAAGAGCTGCACAGTGAGCCGCAAGGCAAGCGCCGTATGATTGGCCGCGTTTATTGCCAACGATCAATGAAGCTGCAACAAAGACTGACCCCTGAAATTGTAGCCCATCTGCATTTGCATTAGAATAGCCCAAAGCTGGGCGGGCTAACAGTGACTGTGACTGTGACTGTGACTGTGTTTGTGCAATGACTTGTGAAATTGTGTGAATTATGAATCTGTTGCAATTTGATTTGTTTGTGTAAAAGCAGAAAAGAGTGTCCATTGCGATCAAGATAAATACAAAAAAAGAAAAAAAAGTGAAACTTTAGAAAATGCCCATTGGCAAAGTGCCGCAGGCTTCCAACCGCACGCCGCCGAGCAGTGAGTCCACCTGCCTGGACAGCACGATCGACTCGCGTATGTCGAACAGCGAGCTGCTCCCCATGGAGCTGCTCAAGGTGAACTATGTGCATCAGTGCAAGCAGGCCATGATGCACAAATCGAACGAGCCGCCGCCCACGCCCCATCTGAATAATCCGGCTCGCTTTGTCGGCTATCGTCGACACCCGCCGCAGATGCACAGCGTCTCGCAGGTGAACGTAGCGCGTAAATCTCTGCCTGTGGCTGCACTGCCACCGCCCACAGTCGAGTCCTGGCTGCTGCTGGCCAAGCAGCCCGAGCAGCAGAGGCGCTCCGAGGAACTGGATGATTGCTGCTGCTCTCGCTCTGGCTGCTCGTGCTCCGACTCCAACTCGGACGTCACCGAGACCAGCACCGTGACGCCTGACTGCGAGAAGTCGCAGAGCTGGAATTATCGTGACATACGTCGAGATCTGGCGCGCGCCGGCGCCGCTGCCGGCATTCGATCCCGTGCCGATCGCATAGCGCGCATCGAGCGCCGTGATTGCCAGACAGACGAAGCCGACTGCTCAGCCTGCTTGCGTCAGCCAGAGCCCGTGCGCCGCCTGGCCCCAGCAGCAAACAGCAATCGCACTCCATTGAGATCACGCATACCCAAGCCACTGCTGCAGCGACCCGTCGAACCATCGCCCAACAGCGAGGCGAATGCGCAGCTGCAGCGTCGCGTGAAGCAGCTCTTCCAGCAGGACATGGCCTACAATCACAGCGCAGCGCCCCGATGGATGTTCCAGAAGGCCGGCGATACCCATAGCGCACAGCATTCCACAGCATCCTCGCATCAGCAGCAACAGCAGCAGCAGCAACAGCAGCCAAGAGCCAAGCTGGAACGGGTTCACATACGCAAGAAACGCCAGCCGCTGCACATTGTCAATCAGCTAGCTAGCGATGGCACCAGAGCAGGAGAAGCTGCCGCTGCCGAGTGCAGCGCCAGCTACAAGCTGCAGCAGCAGAGCCCAAAGATGCTGCAGGTGGAGCGCGCCAAGCGCTTCTCGCTGGAGAGCTGCTCCGACTCGGGCGTCTCCTCCTCCAACGATGCCAAGGAGCAGCATGGCAAGCAAACGAATCTGCAGCGCAGCGAGAAGTGCGTCAGCTGTGTCCAGGTGCCAGAGATACAGCTGCCCGAGAAGCACAAGCAATACGAGCGAGCATCAGGCATGGCACAGCCCAAGGCACATGTCGATCCCAACGATGTGCAGAACTTTGCTAAGAAGAATCTGACCAAGGCGACCACGAACGAGCTGCTCACGGCGGCTGCTGTCCAGGTGAAGCAGTGCAACATCGAGAAGGAGCGAAAGCTGAATAGCCTGAAGCATCGACGAGCCGAGGAGCCAAAGACTTCGACCACCACCATTAGCATCGATGACAGCTGGGTGCAGGAGTCCATCATAGATCCGTGTGATGACTACATGGAGACCGACTCGCTAATGCTGCCGCCTCCTGCTGCTGCTGCTGCTGCTCGGCCCATTTCCAAGCACAACAACAACAACAGCGTCAAGATCTTTGTGTGCAGCAACGGAGATGGGCAAGGGGAAGGCAGAGACGAGCAGCTCGATAGAGTTAACCGTCTGGGTGCGGCGGCTTGTGCCCTGGCCCCATCATCATGCGCCTCCACCTCATCCTCCGGCTGCGGCGGCTCCAGTCGTGACACGAGCTCGCTCTGCGAGTCCGAGCAGGACTGCTGCTCGTGCTCCGGCCAGCAGCCGAGCTGTTTGGCCAGCAATTGCTGCAATGCCATCGGCGGCGTCTTCTGGAACAATGCGTGCTACGATATTGAAGCCGACGTCAGTGTTGGCGCCAACGCTGCTGGTGCTGGCTGCTGCTGCAGCATATCCAGCTGCGACGATGATGATTGCTCCTATTATGCCGGCGACTTCAACATCAAATTGGATCACATTCCGGGCCGACGCGGCGAGCTGCTGGCACGTAACAATAAGCTGCTGCGAAAGGTAGGAATTCCCGCGCCATTCCAGACCCAATAATTATACGCCTCTAATTAGGCGGAAGCCACAGCCGAAATGCTGTAGCTCGACGCGCCGCTTCCGCTCCTCCTCTGCATATCTGCATTGACTATTTCCTAGGTTAAACATGCAAACATGTTTATTAGCTCACCTGCAGCTGCACGACTTGACAGCTGCAGCCAGTTGGGTCTCCTGCTCCAGTCTTTATTCTGGGCAAACATTTGCCAACAACTCCCGCTTGGCTGCTAACTGAACGTTTAGCAGCTGCTTGCGAAATATTCCCACTGGATGAGTTGACCTTTGGGGCTATTGAAGCAAAGAATTAGCATTTCATTAGGCAAAGCAATCTCTAGCATTTTGACCTATTTTCGGGGAAATTAGGAAAAAAAAAATTATATAAATATAATAAAATATAATTTATGAAAAAAAAAAATTTTTTTTAAATATATTAAAAATTTTGTAATATAAATATATAAAAAATATATTTAATAAACAAAATAAATAAATAAAATATATATTTAAATTTATTCAATATAAATATAAATATAATAAAAAATATATTTAATAAAAAAAATAAAATAAAATTTATTCAATATAAATATATATATGAATACAATAAGAAATATATTATAAAAAATAAAAATAATAATAAATAAAATATATTAAAAATTGTTTAATATAAATATATTTAAAAATATATTTAATGAGCAAAAATAATTAACAAATCTATTTAAATATATATATATTCAACAAATTTAAATAGATTTGTTAATAATTTTTATATATATATATAAATATAAAAATAAATATAAATATAATAAAAAGTATACTTAATAAAAAATAAATAAATATAAATAAAATAAAAAACATATTTAATCAAAAACATTAATAAATAAAATAAATAAAATATATTGAAAACATTTTAATATAAATTTAATCATCAATATGAGAAAGAAAGAAATGAGAAAAATAAAAATAATAAAAAAATATATTTAAAATTAATAATTAAAACTAAAAATAAAAATATAAAGAAATAAATGAAATAAGAAAAAATAGAAAACAAAAACAATACACAATACAAATTCTTAATATTAACACCAAAAAATAAAATAATATACAAAATTTAAGTAAAAAATAAAAAATTAAAAAAAAAAATATTTATATAAAAAAATAATAATAATAATAAACAGTAATTTAAAAAATTAAATAATATTAATAAAAAATAATATAAAAAACTAACTTACATAAAAATATAAAGCAATGAAAACAAAATAATAATTTATGTGAAACGAGGAAACTCTCATTATTTATCCCTTGAGTCTAAGCAGCTAACCCTATTTAGAGTTAATAAAAATTGTTGTTATATTTAATTTATTTAAGATATACATTCTATAGTAGTATATATTAAATACATTGCCCACACTTGCTACAGGCTAACTCAGCGTCCATCACTTTTGCTAGAGCTCTTAACACTTCCTTGCGTTATCGGCGGAAATGTCACAAAGTTTGCATTTCCAAAAAAATAAATCAAATAAAAATAATATTCATTAAAATAAGTAGCAAATGCGACTTTGATGCAAACTTGATTTGTTGCCTTTCAAACTCGCTTAGCTGCAAAGCTGACAAAGTATTTATAATCCCTCAAATCGATACGCTCAATCATAAAGCTGATACAGATGGGGAAATGCTATACAAATCTTAAAACGTCATTTGATTCATATGATAATAAGCAAGTATGAAAATTGCAATACTTTTGATTGCTTTGCATCTAATTAATAAATATATTTTAAATACGCCATCAAGATATTTCGAATTCAATTGGCAAACTACTCTACGGGTTGCATTAAGATGATGAATAATTAATATTAATATTAACTAAATAAATAAATAAAATAAAAATAAATAATTAATATTATTATTAATTAAATAAAATAAAAATAAATAATTAATATAAATATTCATGAAAAAAATTATTAAATAATTAAAATAAATAATTAAATAAATAAATGAAATAAAACTAAATAATTAATATTAATATTAATATTAATTAAATAAAAATAAATAATTAATATTAATATTAATTAAGTAAATAAATAAAATAAAAATAAATAATTAATATAAATATTAATTAAATAAATAAATAAAAAATAAATAAATAATTAATATTAATATTAATTAAATAAATAAATAATATAAAAGTAAATAATTAATATTAATATTAATTAAATAAATAAATAAAATAAAAATAAATAATTACTATTAATATTAATTAAATAAATAAATAAAATAAAAATAAATATTTAATATTATTATTAATTAAATAAATAAATAAAATAAAAATAAATAATTAATATTAATATTAATTAAATAAATAAAATAAAAATAAATAAATAATATTTATATTAATTAAATAAATAAATAAAATAAAAATAAATAATTCATATTAATATTAATATTAATTAAATAAATAAATAAAATAAAAATAAATAATTAATATTATTATTAATTAAATATTCGCTCTTTAGTCTAGATTTTTTTTTATAGATTTGCTTTTTATTTCTGATGCCATTTGCTAAAAGCTAAAAATATTTTTGACTATGAGATATCGCATTGATATCACATTCGCTTCAATTTGCATGCAAAAAAAAATATTGACAATATTTAAATATCAAATAATATATTAAAGTCTGCTCCAGTCAAATTTGTATATGAAACTCGCATATTTGCTGTTATATAAAACAAAAGTTTGATTGAGAGGAGAAAGTATATCAATGGAGCTTGAATTAATTGATTGAAATTGAATACTGTGAATAGGTTAACTTGATGAGAACATATCCATATGCCCCACAGGGAAACACTTAAATTGTTGTTTGGCACTTGAATCCACATCTGATTAAGATTCATATCGCATCAATGTGCCAGTACGGAAATTGCTATGGGAGATGCTCCAATGACACGAAACAGCAAAAGCAAATAGCTAAGATATATGCATATATTTATGCACAGGTACAAGAATAGGTGTGAATAGCATGTGCAAAAGCTATGTGAATATTACCTAACCAAAGCGCCACAGAAAAAGAGCGAGAGAGAGAGTGAGAGTGAGACAGGCAGAGAGCCATCAAAGGTGAAGGTGGCGTGTAATATTTGTTGGCGTGTGGCAGGAAGCAGCGATTCATTAATAAATACAAAAGCAAAAAAATTAAATAAAAAAAAGAAAAATATTTAGCGAAGCAACAACAACATCGGCAAACACTTCAGCATTTGATTTGGTTCGTTGTGGTTTTCATTTCGCGGTTTCATAACAAAATTACGAAGACACTATACATTTTTACATACCATAAGCATATAAACATATCAACGCATATACCTGTCTATATATATATATAGTCAAGCTGGGTCTTCATTAACATTAGTCTATTGGTATATTATATATGTGCGTCTCTCTCTCTCTCTCTCTCGCTCGCATAACTGTTTAACTAGTTAAACTTAAATAATTGCCAAGCACAGTCCACTGTCCGCAACTTGAAGCGACAATTTGCTCCCCCCTCCCCCTCCCGTTGCGTGCCTGCTGTTATGGCCAAATACGTAAGCCTTCTTCTACCACATATCGCACTCTCTTATTGACTCTCACTCTCTCGCACTGCGTGCATTTACCGTTAATACCTTTCACTTTCCCTATTGTATCGAACGTCTTAGCCAGACACCGCAACTTGGATATAGCCAGCTTTGGCTGTGGTTCGTTAAGGCTAAGAGAATTCAAGAATCTTTAAATGGCTTTGACGTCGTGTGCTAGTTGGCTAAGTAGTCAACACATTTGCTGTTGAAAAATATCAAATTTGACTCGTTCATCAATGCAACAAATTCCAATCTTTATGATCTAACGGTGCATGGCTCAAAGCAGCTGAAATTTCTCTCGCTCTTCAGCGCTTTTTGGCCTCGTTTCGGAGCGCTCCAATTGGTGTCAGCTGAGCTCAGAGCTGAACTAGTTGAATGCCCCAACTTTGCGACCTTCACGTGTTGCCCAAAAAAAAGAAGAAGAAGAAAAACTAGCCATATATGTAGTTTTGACACTTCTGTAGTATTTGCATTGTCCATCGGCTCAAACCGCATCAAGTCTTTCGAGCGTCACGCATGCGCCTTGACTTGTCGAAGAGAGTCTGGTTTTTCTCGCTATCCAATGTTCATCGTTAATTAATTATGCTGGCTCTCACTTTTGATGATCCTACGCACTATTTATTAGAGCTCATCATCATTATTGTCAAATTAACTTTTGGTTTATATTTTTGCTCAAATATATATAATAAATTTGTTAATTATGAACTCTTTGGAAATTGAAATGAAAAAAGGTCTAGATAATAAAATAAGTTAATAATAATAAATAATAATAATAAATAATAATAAATAATAATAATAAATAATAATTAATAATAAAGTCGAGTAATGAGTGTAGATTGTTCGATGATCAGATCGAGTCAGCTTGGCATGCTGATCAAGTTCTGATTAAATTTGATGATCTAGCTGTATTCATTACTTGATGAGGCTCTGAGTGGCTCTACACAGTTGCTGAAAACTCTTCAAGCTACAGACTGGATAATATAAAATTTTTAAAAATATATATAATATAACTTGACTCATATACATCCCATTTCTATTAATGATAAGCATCGAAATTTCACCTAAATTTTTTTTGACTTAACTTAAATTTCAATTTCCCATAACTTCTCTTCTAATTAGCCAATTTTGCTTGCAATGCTTAGAAAGTAAATCAAATTGAAATGAAAATGAAAGAAAAACAAAAACAATAAGCAGCAAATAAAGTAAAGTAAAAGAAAAAGGTAGCCAACTGAAAAGTGAAGATCATTAGACCTTGTTATGAACGGCAGCAAGAACTGACTTAATTCTGACAGTTGAGCAGTTTGCGAGGCTGCAATTAAAAGCAGAAACAGACTGTGAGACGCGGCTAACTTGGCCAATTGGGTAGAGTTAGAAAGCGCCAAGGCTGGGCGGCAGCAATTATCTAATAGACACCGGCTAAAGCAGCTGAAGCAATTAAAAACCTCCCACAGCTAAGAACCAGCAAATGTCCAACACTAACTGGGTAATTGGACTAGAGTTGTGCACGCTAAGTTGGCCAGTTGTTGTTTTTATATTTCCATTCTTGTTTTTGTTTATTCGGTATATGAAACCAAAAAAGCGTGCAGCGCCCATGGAAAGTCAAGCGACTTGACCCAGCGAGCGGCCGACGCGCGCTCAGAGCTCAGAGCCCAGCGCAGCGAAAGTGGTAACAGAAAGCCAGCCAAGTTGGCCACAACAGCAACAGCAACAGCAAGAGAAGCACCAACAGCAACAGCAAAAGAACCGTTTTCCACATTTAAATAAACGTCGTCTAGTTAGAAAAGTCTCAGCTCTGGCTGCGCTGTCGAAACCTGAAGATTTGTCCAAAAATCGCTGCCGGCCAAAAGATCTATGCCAACCGTTGTGTCTGCTATTAGCCGGTCTCTGTTTTAATTTTGTGCTTTTAGTTCATTAGTTCTTTAGTCTTTTTTGTTATTTTTCCCCTTGCTAGCGTGCTGAGGGCCAAGTTCAGAAGCTGACCATAAATCGTGTCAGATTTGCACATTCACTCAGCTCAATCGGCATTGCCTTTAGTGAACCCATAGATAAAGATCATTTGTAATTATTATTTATGCTATTTGTAACTCTGTTTCTTGCAGACTGGAATACATGAGTTACGACCCAGATCCATGGACGGTGTCATTGACTCGGGCGTTTCGTTAAATGGCGACACCGGCTCGAGTCCCGACAATGGCGAACACCTGCAGAATCAACAGGTAAGTCGAAAGAGTTAACTATATAAATTATTTTATGTATTGAAATCTTATTTTATATTCAATTTAATAATATTATTTGTACAATGATTGTCACAATTTTATTTATTTTATTTTCATTATTTTTACATAGAATTGAATTGAATTTTAATAAATTTTTTTTAATATTTCTTTTGTTATTTTTAATTGTTGATAAATCTCCTTTGAAATTAAAGTTTTTAATAATTTTTTTATTTAAATTATTAAATACTTATTATAAAGTCATATAATTGTCAATGATTGACACAATTTTATTATTTTCATATTAACTATTATATTTTCATAATTTTTTAAAAATAAATTGAATTTAATTTTAATAAATTGTTTTAAATATTTCTTTTTAGTTATTCTTTTTAATTGTTGATAAATTCCCTTTCAAATAAAAACTTTTAATAATTTATTTACTAATATAAATTATAAAATACTTAGGACAATGTAGCATTAAATTATAAATATAGATCAAATTAATATTTAATATTTTTTTAAAGATGTAAACTAATTTATTTTTATTTATTGTTTAAATTAAACACAAATGTACAGGATGTCATAAAATATTTAATAATATATAATTTGGAAAATAAATTATGAAAAATAAAATATTAAAAATAATTTGATTGAAGAGTATTTTTATACCCTGAACCCATTGAAAATGGGAATTCAGGGTATAATGGTTTTGTGAAAATGTATGTAACAGGCAGAAGGAGGCGTGGCAGACCGCATAAAGTATATATATTCTTGATCAGCATAAAAAAAATAAGTTGAATGAGCCCTGTCCGTCCGTCCGTCCGTCCGTCCGTCCGTCCGTCCGTATGAACGTCGAGATTTCGGAAACTACAAGAGCTAGAGAGCTGAAATTTCACATGAACACTCATATGTTAGCTACGCAGTACGAGTTTATTTTGTTTTTTCGATAACTCATCCCATATTCAAATTATCGATAAAAAATCGAAAATTCGTTTCAATTTTTTTTGGTTATTTGAGCATAGCTTCTACACCGTTTTAGCTAAAGACTTCGAATTTGTATATTTAGATAGATATTATGAATACGCAGATTATGTAATTTTTGGATTTTGGATGCCACGCCCCCTTCGCCCACAATTTGCAAAAAACGCATTTCAAATACTAGAGACTTGAAATTTGGCACATAGGCACATTTAGATATTCTTAATCTACTATTAATCATTAAGATCATCCATCTAGAAATGGAGTTATAGGCGTTCAAAGTATAGCCCAACCCACCCCCAAGCCACGGCAGCAACTGCGCGGTTAGCAGAGCTCGCACTCATGCGATCGTAAAGAAGAAGAGTATCACTTTTTTTGCAGGGTTCAGGGGATCTCGTAGTCGAGCCGTCTCGACTAGAGCCTTCTTACTTGTTTAAATTAAATTTTTAAATTATTTAAAATTTAAAAATTTTTTTTTTTAATTAATAAAATTTTTGAATTAATTTAAAAAATAGAAATATTTTTAAATTAAATTTTAAAATTATTTAAAATTTTTAAATTTTATTTTAAAATTATTAAAATTTTTTAATTAATTTAAATAATAGAAATATTTTTTAAATAAAAAAAATATTAATTTCTTCTGCTTTAAATTGAGATTTTTATCAGAATTATTAATTATGTTTAATTTATAATAAATTATTATTTAATACTTTTTTTTATACAAATATATTTCAATTCAAAAACTGAAATAGTCAAAAAATTTTACCAGAAATATTACAATACATTCTTTAATTTCTTTTATTAATATTATTTACATTTTTCTACAAATTCTCAAATTGTTGTATGAAAATGAATATTTGTTGTAGATCAAACGCTCCTCGATAATATCTAAGTCAAAATTATAATCAGAGAGTGCTCGTTTCTGCACTCAGAACACAAAATCTAAAATATTACAAATTATTATAAAAATTTCCAAAAACCAAAAACATTTCAAAACAACTTTCAATACAAATAGACAAACAATTTGGCGCCAAACAATTTTACTCTACGAAATATTTCGTAACACAAAAGATTTTACATAAAATTGAATGCCAAAAGTGTCATTGATATTTCAAAGTTGTATTTGCACTCATTTCAAATGGATTCTGAACCCAGACACTAAAATACCATAGTATATTATTTATTAAAATAAAATTAGAGGACATTATGTTGATCAATAATACCAATAATGAGGTAGCCTAACCAAGAGCTGTATTGGATTGTAAATGAACTAAAATTTTGCATATTTCTTGCAGGATGCTGAGGCCAGGAAGCTTAAACGAGGTCATGTGCTCTCTGAGCTGCTGGAGACGGAGCGTATCTATGTTAATGAAATGAGCTCAATTCTAAAGGTAAATATCAAATGCAACATATAGATAGCTATAGTTATAGTGAGAGATCGAGTTGTGGAGAAAGAGCTTGAGCCAACGGTATTAGCCTGCCCACAGAACTCGTGCAGCATGAAATCAGAGTCTTAGAAACTGCCCAGTGTCCAGCGAACTGAGACAAATTCGAGCTGAATGAGTTCTTGGCGGGTGCTCAGCTGATGCGCTTGAATGCCTCTGCCTGTAATTAGTGCATTAAAAGCATTAGGCTGTGTGTGTGTGTGTGTGTGTGGCGTTGGCAGCAGCTCCATCGAACTAAGAAGATTCCATAAATAATTTGTTACCGATTCGCGGGCCTGGCCTAGAGGCCTCAGCTCATTTAGCGATTGGCTCTTGTGCGCGACGGTACAAAGCCAACTTCGAGACACACGGAATCCAAGAGCAAAAACAGGCACAGATATGCGCTACGGGGGCTACGATCTGAGAAAAGCCTCAAAACCAAAGACGCCGCCAGGCCAGAGCTCATTCCGGCTGCGACGGGTGCAGAATACGGCATGCAATATAGTCGGACGATTCAATCTGAAGTTTGGCGATTCACTGATCAAGCGCTTCCACTTGCCGTTGCCTGGGGCGGATGAGCCACGCGAGTCGCCGTTGTCGTTTCAAGGCTCGCTCTTCGACTCGCAGGCGTCCTGCGGCGGGCTGAGCTATCGTCCTGCCGACTTTCGGCCGCGATTCGAGTCCTTTAGCCCGGATCTGGGCGGCAATTATATATTCGGCACGAATCTGTGCAACTTTGCCACGCACAATATACTGAATGGCAAATCAACGATCAAGATAATCAACTCGCTGCAGGAGTGCGAGGAACGCGATTGCTGCGAGAGTGAACAGGAGCAGGAGCAGGGATTCGAAGATCAATTCCTGCAGCAGTCGGCAACGTGTCCAGTCACCGCCTACAATAGTCTGCAGCGCTTGAAGGACCAGCGACGCACCATATTCAAGGAGCTCATCGAGCTGTCCAGCTGCGACGAGTCGCTGGAGTATCGACTGGTCAAGGACTATCTGGAGTCGAACAGTTACTCGGAGATAGAGAACGATACCGAGTTCAAGGATTACTTGCAGCGCAAGAACTACATGGACATACTGGCCTATCTTGAGGACAGCGAGCCCAAGAGCCTCATGTCCGTTTCGTCCTCGTTGGCGCGGGCCCAAAGCTCTCTGGGATTGCTGAACAACACCAAGGTGCTCTCGACACCCAAGTCGCTGAAGGGTCCCAAGCAAGTTCCCGCTGTGGATGCGCAATTGTGCAGCTCTTGTCGCTCTAGCTGGCAGACTAAATTCAAATCCAGTGGAACTCGAGAGCCCAGCCCGAGGCGCACAGAAACTGCCTTGACCAAGTCAACGACAGACTGGAGCAGTTCATACCACGAAATACTCAACTTCTGTCGACAGTTCTTCGAGGAAAGCATCAGCGATGCCAAGCAGCTGCCCGAGCTCGGCAACAGCAAGTTCAAGATGTCCAAGTACAAGCAACTGCTAAAGGATTTTGTTGTCGCCCAAGGCTATGCCAATGTGGAGCAATATGTGGAGCAGAAATTTGGCCAATTCATAAGCAGCAAAATTAATGCCTTCTGTGATCATGTAAACCTCATATGAGAAAGTGCTAGAAACTATTTCCAATGCTCTATCTAATATTATTATTTCTTTCTTTTTCTTTTTTTCAGGGCTACTTTGACCAAATGCAATCGGACGAGCTGATGCATCTGGTTCCGGCCAGTCTGCAGGGCAAGGAAGAAATACTCTTTGGTAATCTCCATGAGCTCTACACATTTCACAATGAGATCTTTCTGAAGGATCTTGAGAACTGCATTTCGACCACAGAGCTTGTTGCGCTGTGTTTTGTGCAAAGGGTAAGTCAAGGGAAGAGCATAAATAAATAAAAGAAATCAAATTATAAAAAATATAGATTCAAGAGTAAGAAAAGTTAAGAAATATCAATTCATTTATTTTATGATTTTTTTTTTTAAATACAAATATATATTTAATTATTTTTATTTTATTTTTACTTTGTTTGTATTTTATATATTTTTAATTTTTACTCAATTATTTATTATAATTTTTTTTGGTCTTTAATATATTACAAAAATTATGTGTTTTTTTTTTATTAATTTAATTTTTTAAATTATTATTTATATTTTAATTTTTACTTAATTATTTGTTATAATTTTTTTTTGTCTAATATATTACGAAATTATATGTATTTTTTTATTAATTTTATTATTTTTTAAATTATTATTATTTATATTTTAACTTTTGCTTAATTATTTATTATAATTTTTTTTTTGTCTTTAATATATTACGAAAATTATATATAGTTTATTAATTTAATTTTTTTTTTTTTTAATTATTATTATTTCTATTTTAATTTTTACTTAATTGTTTATTATAATTTTTTTTGTCTTTAATATATTTAAAAAATTATATGTATTTTTTTTATTAATTTATTTTTTTTTTAAATTATTATCTATATTTTAATTTTTACTTAATTATTTATTATAATTGTTTTTTTTTTAATATATTACAAAAATTGTATGTATTTTTTTTTTTAATTAATTTTATTTATTTTTTTGTAATTATTATTATTTATTATAATTTTTTTATTTATCTTTAATATATTAAAAAAAATTATATGTATTTTTTTAAATGAATTTTTTTTTAAATTATTATTATTTTTTTTAATTAAAAAGCAAAATATGTATGAAAAATTTCAATAAAATATTTCAATATCGTATTTGACAATTAATTTTAATTAATATAATTAATTATAATTAGAAATCATTTTTATTTTATTTTGATATATTTTTCATTCATTTTTCATTATCTATTTTTTTTTTAATTATAAAATAGTGTATATTATATTCTTATAAATATAATTATTGGTCCGCTTCGATCAGCCCTGGCTCATATAACTTTCTATAATTCCAGCGTGATACCTTCTATCGGCTGTACTCGTTCTATTGCCAGAACATACCGCGTTCGGATCGTCTGCGCGAGACGCTCGTCGACACCCACCTATTCCTGCAGGAGTGTCAGAAGAGACTGGGCCACAAGCTGCCGCTGGCCGCCTATCTGCTGAAGCCTGTGCAGCGCATCACCAAGTACCAGCTGCTGCTGAAGGATCTGCTGCGCTTCAGCGACAGCGGCAGCTGCACCAAGGAGCTGCAGAAGGCGCTCGACTGCATGCTGATTGTGCTGAAGTGCGTCAATGATTCCATGCATCAAGTGGCTATAACAGGATTCCCAGTAAGTAATCAATATTCAATAGCATTGACAATCTCATCTAACATACTCCTATTTGCAGACCGATCTGGCACAGCAGGGCGAGCTGCTGCTGCAGGACTCGTTCCAGGTGTGGACCGAGTCCAAGAAGGACATTCGCCTGCGCATCAAGCCACAGCAACGACACATTTTCCTGTACCAGAAATCTCTGCTCTTCTGCAAGCAAACCTCCAAAGCGGGTCACAATAAAAGTACCTACCAGTTCAAGCATCACGTTAAGGTGGGTTCAATAAATAACCTCTTTATATATTTATCCATTCACTAATCATCTCTGCAGATGTCACAAATTGGCCTGACAGAGTCTGTTCGTGGCGACACCAAGCGCTTCGAGGTCTGGCTGCAGGGCCGTCAGGAGGTGCACACACTGCAGGCGCCTTCGCTGGAAGTGAAGAATAAGTGGGTGGCCGAGATCAAGCGCGTGCTGCTCAACCAGCTCGAGGAGCTGAAGGGCGAGAAGATCAAGCAGTATGGCCTGAATCATCGCGGACTCAAGCAAACCACATCGTGGGACACGCCCAATATAATATTGGGCACACCGGGTCGCACGATTAGCTGTGATGCATCCTCAGAGTCCTCCAATCGCAACTCCAACTGCAGCAGCGAAGAGAATGGCCCGGCTGCAGCTGCATCCGCCAACTCGAGCGGCGGCATTGCCGACAGAGAGCATGCCGAGGGCTGTGGCTGGAGCTCGGACTACTCGAACAGCGAGGACGAGATCTCGGTGAACGAGGACAACAGCACACCGGTAATTAGAAACTTAGCGCAATAGCAATCAGGTGTTCAGCGGACTCTACTCATGGGTTAATCAGTTTATAAGTTACAAATTCCAACAAGTTTCATGCTGTGGACGCTGTGCGATAGGACTTTCCATAGCAGTCGCCTTACTCTACTATCTTCAAATCTATTTCAATTTTAACTCTGTCTGTCTGTCTCTTTGACATGTATTGACTAACCAAAACTATTCATTAAAACATTGGCAACCAGATAATATTGCTTAATTAATTTTAGATCAATTCGAATAGTTCAAATAAATTCAATATTTAAATGCAAATATCAAGAAATTATGATGAACTTTGTAGATTTCGGTGCACCGATTAAAGCTCTTATAAATATATTATATTAATTTAACAATTATAATTTAATTAATTTGCGTAGCTTTAACAAATCGAATAATATAATAATTTTATAGTCTTATTGGATATTTTTGGGTTTATCTTTTTACTTACATGACAAACGCCAAAACAAAAAATCAATGTAAATTTACAAATATATAAAAAACAAACACAAATTCATATATTTATATACGTTTATATAAATATATGTTTCATGTACATATATGCATTCATATGTAAATCAATCGGCCAACGTATGACAGGGCTTTCTGGATCTGCTGACGCAGTGGGCGTCCTATAATACCGATGGAGCCGCCTCCTCCACATCCTTTGCGCGGAACACCAAATCCAACTCTAAATTTTATGTTTCCGTTGACCACTGAGGTGTGCAATCCATCCACATCTGCCCATCAAGTATGCGTACTGTAGCCGTAGCTGCTAGGTATGGCGCCTACTCCCCTTAGTAGTATGATGATGCACGCCCTTGCCTTATGTTCATTCGAATGATGCTTGTAATCGCCAGCCAGTCATAGCTATAAGACGCTCTCTGACTAATCCATAAATACACGCTGTTACAGTATTGGGTCAATTTGTTGTTGTCTGTCATATATAGCCACATTTGTCATAATCGCATGCCAAGTACTCATTTCTTTCAAAGACATTGTCGACTGCCGTCATTAAATGCGTAGGCTTTGTCCTTAGTTATAGTTGGGTTAGAGACTAGCTAAGGCTTTCAATGTCTTTCCTTTCATTAGGATGTATGTGCCTGTAATTAAAAAGACCTTTTCAGCTGGATTCCCAAGCAACTGCAGAGCTCTAGTTAGTTTTCTTTGCATACCAAAAGCTTCAATAGAAATAAAAATAATAAAAAATGAAAATATAAAAATAAAAAGCTAGTAAAATCTGTAAAATCTGAAGTATATATTCTTTCATAGTTTCTTAAGCAAATGCTAGCTTGTAAAAAAAACTGTTTTGAAAGTATGGAAATATCGCCAGCTCTAGCTGAGAGCTCCACTTTATTTAGACGGACAAACAGACAAATATATATTCTATATAAAATATCTATAAACAAATAAATATATAAATATATTATTATATATTTATATAATTATATATATATTATATTTATATATTTATATAAAACTTAACTCATTAGTTCCATAAAAAATCTATGAATAGCAGTTCCTTTTCTCAGAGATGAGCCGCCTTTTAAGACCCATCATCACATTTCATAGATCAAGCTCGTTGGAGCAGATTTCGTAGAAATCAAACATTTAGTTTTGTTGTTAAACTTAATATTTGTTTTTATAAATATTATTTAATTAAATAATATACACATATTTTGAAGAAAATTTAATTTTATTAAACAACAAATTTTTTAATTATTTAATATATTAAATAATACAACTTATATTAGTTCATTATTATTATTAGAACTTGTAAATACATAACTTAAATTCTAATATTTTATTTAATAATTTAATTTTAATTTCAGTGTATATGTATATCGTTAAATTATTATTTTTATTTTATTTTATTTTGTAAATAAAACAATTTTAATTTAACTATGTACATATATATTCAAATTTACATATTAATTAAAATATTATAATTTAAATAATATATTTATAAATTCTAGTATTGTAACTTAAATATGAAAAATTTATAAAAATGAAATGCGTTCTTTGGCGGTTACTTGCAATTAGTTAAATAATAATAATAAGTTTAACAACCGCTTACAGCTTAAGTATATTAACACACAGAGCTATGATTCACTGAAACTGCCTGCCTTAACAATTTACTTAATGTTCATATACTATATTGTATGCAAATGCTAACCGGAGAACAAGCACACACAACAAAATAATATATATTGTATAAATTTCGATACAGGGCAGTAAATTCATTGCCCTGGCTGACTATACGGCTATGGGTCACTCGGAAGTTTCGATGCGAGAGGGCGAAGCTATCGAGCTATTAAAAGTGGGCTGTGCCGGCTGGTGGTACGTGCGCGTCTTAGGTAAATGTTCCATCCATGGCGCATGTTTTACAAAACTGCATGTTTGCACTAAATTTATATGCACTCATAACATTTATATGTATTTGCTAATATTTGCATTTAATTAATCAACATAATTCACTTTCTAAACAGATACCAATGCAGAAGGTTGGACCCCGGGCGCATATCTGGAATCGATCAATCGAAAATCGTCACGATCATCGAGCTGTAATCAGGAGCGAATAGTTCAAAAATAAATAACACAAATCTGGAACCTTTATCTCCATATATGCATATGCAAATCACAAAAATCAAATGAGGTCGAGCTGCTTGACGTCGAGTTTTCAAAACTAAATCTATCGCCTTTTAAAATAGATAACAGTATTTGAGCTTCTTCTTCTTAAAGTCACACTTTATACACTCTATTCGGAATCGAAATCGAAAAAGCAAAACCAACAAAAAAATCTCCATTCTGAATCTAAATAACCTTCCATTTCGTATCTGAGTACCCTCGCTTTGGCAAAAGTGTAAATTGTGGATAAACAACAAAATAAGTTAAATATATTAAATATAAATACGTTAGTATATAAAGTATTGCTTGTTGTTAATTTAAATTTAGCAAAGAAACAAAAAACATGCATATATTTATATATATTAATATTAAGTATCTATGGCTTATGTATGTATGTAACTGCTAGTTTCTAGTCCATTTTCATCGCTTTGATGTATTGATGTACGTGCGCTCTATAGTATTTCGAGGACTGTTACAATGATTGTTAAGGACAACGCGTCGAATATTTCTTGAAAATTTATCAATATTTTAAATATGGCATGCAAATAAAAAATAATATATTTATATAATTATTATATATATATAGATGTTTATTGAAATACGTCTAAGTATGTTTAATAGATAATATTTAATAAATAAATATTATTAGATAACCGAAGAAACAAGCTTTTTCCTTTAATGTTCATTGATGTAACCTTACCTTATCTTACCTCTCCAAAGTGGTAATTAGGCGAGCAACTTGAAGGTAAGACTACGTTTGATTTGAAGGACTTAAAAGTCTCTGAAAAACGAAATGTGGAACAATTGTCTAACCAGGCAGCATTTGGACCACGTCGATTAGCCATGTGTGATTTGAAGACTCCCAAAAACACAAATATATAATATACATATATAAATCTTAATTTAAGTCGTAATCCAATTTTATTTCCGGTTTTTGTTAGCACAATCAAATGTAGTCACAAATAGGCAACATGTTAATGTAGTTCAATATATATATATTTATTTAGTAGATATTAAACAATTTGAACGCATTATATAGGATGATACCTCAATAATGCCGCAAAGCTAACGGATAACTTTGTTTAATACAGGCATCAGGTTGGGAATACATTACTTTTTTACAATTGATTTAGCTGACGTACATTTTGGATACAGATTAGCTCTGAGATTGATTTAACTAACGGCGGAACTAGATGATACAAAATTGTTGCATTTGCTTTACACGTTTGGACCGATACAGAGAAAGAGTAGAACTAAGAAAGGAATGTGTGATTATCATGAACAAAACAATTGTATTACGTACATATTTATACATACATTTTACTTAAATATTATTATATTCAATTCAATTTAAACTTTAGCAACAAAAACTTTGGGGATATTATACAGTAAATAAACAAATTTCTTCAACTTGAAAACATTTCAATACTAATTGTGGTTAGATGCGATCAGCAGCAACGCCAATTACACACAAGTTACATTTTGTTGTTGTTGTGGTTGATGTTTCTTTATGGATTGTTGCTTAGCACTCACGCCAAGCGACATTGATGTTAAAGTTGAAGCACAGATTTTAGTTGGCAGTTACTCTGCTGTTCATGTAGAATTGTTGCGCAGAGAGCAGCAGAGTCAAAACGTAAATGCACGCCGCAATCCAGCAGTTGTAGGCATTCTGAAAAAAGAGAAAATTCATTTAGTCATAATGCGAAGAAGTATATATGTATTTATGAATATATGTACAATTTATGTACGCATATTGAGCTTATTCAAAGTATCAACAGATTTTTCTTATACGCTTTCTGAAGTCTTCACAACTCTCAAGGGTTGTAAAAATATGTATGTACATATTTACGCGTATCTACACAAACACACACAGCACATATATACATACATACATATATGACTCGTCATTGAAAAACACCAACCTGATTGTATGCACTATTCGCTGCCGTATAGAATTCATCCAAGGTTTTGTACTCCTCCGCGAGTGGCAAATCCTCAATTAGTGCCACACTGTGTATGTAAAAGAACAGACCCATGAGCACCTACAAAAAACAAAACCGATTATTATGTGAATATTTTGGTCTTGTGACTCTCCCGTATGACCCCGCACAAAACAAACCAAATTCACCAGCACACCCACTTACCAACTGCACAATGCCCCAAACAGAGATAATCAATCCGCATAGGGAGCATTTCGGACCACAAATTTTCATTTTGCTAGCTTCGGTAAACGCTGCTCGACGGTTTGATGTAAATATGTTCCTTTTAAATTGGAATTCGCGTCGATAGACTTTTTTCGCAGAAGCTAGCAAATGTCAGGTGAAAATCATGTGACAGTTTGTGGTGAGTTCAGTGTGACCAACTGGAAACACTTGTAATATATTTTAGAGCCATTTTAATATACTCAAAATACTGCATATAAACAAATACTAACAATCAAATATTATTAACTATTTATAATTAACGATGATTATATTAATAATTGATAGAATTCTCATTGGTAAAACGGGGTAGAAGCCAGTTGAGAATTTGGTTTATTTTTTTTCTCTTAATTTCATATTTCTTTCCTAGGTCGTAACGTGTACAACATACCAAACAATATACACAAACACATTCACACATACGACAAGTAAACAGATTGTCAACAAAGTAAAAACTTGCCAAAAACATAAACTGTAAACAATTAAATAAAATCAGCAAAAATTACCTATGCCAACATCACCGGTTTATCACGAAAAGCAAATGAGGCAGTTATGTGCCTTACATACACTCAACAATCTCTTTCAAGGCGATCAATCCTATACTAAAGAAGAGCTGGATGATATCTGCAATAATTTGAGCCCAAATGTCTGGATTAATCCACATCGCTCTGTGCTGGGACTCGGAAATTATGATATTAATGTTATAATGACTGCGCTGCAAAAGCGAAACTGTGAAGCCATTTGGTTTGATAAGAGAAAGTAAATATCAATAATTAATGGAGCTGGATTAACTCTAGTAACTTCTATGCAATTTATAATGCCCCTTAGGGACCCCTCGATTATTGACCTTGACTCAATCGTTGGTTTCATCCTAAACATTCCATCGGATTATAAAATTGGAATACTTACTTTGCCATTGCGTCGACGACATTGGATAGCTGTGCGTCGCATTGGGGATTCCTACTACAATTTGGACTCGAAACTTCGACAGCCGGAGCTGCTGGGCAATGAAGCGGATATGCTGCAGTTCTTGCGAGAACAGCTCTCCGATGAGCAGCAGCAGCGGGAACTGTTTCTTGTGCTCGAGCAGCGCAGTGGCGAGAATAGCGATCAGCGCTGGATCAAACAGAGCGCGAGAAAGGCCGTTGTTTGACCAGAACAGCAATCTGTATACTCTAGTCAATGTATGGCCTATGCTGAAGGGATTATCGAAGCTCAATCAAAAATTTACCGTGTTAAGAGTAAAAGAATGAATGAGTTCTTTCTCAATTTGAACATAACTAATGGCAAACGTACAATTTGTATTTGATAAAGATAAATAATAACGGTCGATCGAAGATTAGACTTGATTTATCAGATGATTGAAGACACTTTAGATTAATTCTTTATAATAAGCCTTTGGAGTTGGAGTATTGTTGTTTAAGGATTGATATATCTTCAATTGATGAATGTAAATAACAAATTATTTTGTTGATATAGTTTTCGAATAGGGCACAGTTAAATGGATTAAATATCAAAGTACACCAAATTAATGCATAAATAATTTGTTATTTTACAATGAATTTTCCTTTTGTTGTGTGTAAAAGCATTTTATTATTAAAATATATGAATACAATTGCTGCATTGTAGGAAAACAATATAATAAAACATTTATAAAAAGTTTTGTGTAAAATATGGAATGATTCAAAGTTCTTTAAATACTTTATATTAAAGGCAAATTCGGACTTAAGGCTAAAGACAATGACGACAGTACAATTAATGATTAATCAGATTCGCTTTTACAATTGGACGGATATGTTATATACTATTCGTTCGGAGATTCGAAGTAGACCTCATTATGCGTTTAGATGTCCGTTTGGATGCTGCCTTGGGCTGGCGCTGTGGGCAGACGTGCTCCCGGCTGTGGGCGGCGCGGACGACTGGTCTCCTGGACGAAATATGGCTGATCGGGCGCCGATGGTGCGGCCGAGGCTGCAGCTGCAGCCTGACTCTGATAGTAGTCATCGCCATATTCGCTTATGTCTCGGTTACTGATCTCATTAAGGCGCTTGTAGCGTTCCCGGCGTGCTTCCACCAGGTAGAGTATGCCAGCGGGCAGCAGCATGACGGCGCCGACTACGGCCAGGGCAAAAGACCAGCCCATATCGTTGTGCTGCCAGCCTGGCATCCAGTCACGCGAGTCACCCTTGGCTCCAAATATGACCACAGCAATGAAACCAAATAGGGATGCCAGTACCTGGCAGGTGCCAATCGTTAGCAGCAGCACCACGTAGCGATCGTCGTCGCGAGAGGTGCGTAGGAACGACAACGTCAGGGGCAGGGCGAGCAGGCACATCACAAAGCAGAGCGTGGCGAACAGCTGGACAGCAATATAGAATCCAGGCAGCAGGAAATCATGTATGATGTAGTATTCCTCCTCGAAGACCCACATGCAGCCAGTGAATCTGGTGTCGTAGAATCGGTGTATGTCCTGGAAATTATTGAAGCACACCTCCCATAGGCCCAGGTTCGTGAAGCGTGGATTTTGCAGACGGCCATCGGTCACCAGCCAATAGGGCGTAGCAAAGGCAATAACAAAAAGTAGAAACGAGACTGTGGATATGCCCAGGGCGACTCGTGTGCTGCGGTTGGAGGCCCCCATTGCCTGGGTATTTACTTTCTTTACTTTTAATGTGAAACAAAAGCAAACAAACAAACGAACGCAACTATACAACAAATATAAATGAGAGTAAACTAATACAAAAAAAAATATTGAGTCAGTAACACGCCCCGGCCAATGTGACCAGGGTTTTAGTTGAAACTTACTCGATTTACAGCGTTGCCACGTTGCTGCCCGAAACTGTATACGCACGCGGCAACCCTACAGAGTCTCTTGTTTTGTGGCATAAAAACTTGTTTGCGAAAGGAAACGAAGAAAAAATGTGTGTTTCTGGTGTTTAAGTCAGCTTGGATTGCCGAAAATCATAATCCCACACATACGCACTGTTTGAGCGCGCTCTTCATTTATTTATTATATACCGTAATTGAATACGCTATTTGTTTATAACGGGTGCGTCGCGTCGCGTTGCATTTACACGAACGCCGACGGTAACAATATGGCTTCCGAAATCGCTGTAGTAAACATTGGGAACTTTGAAAAGATTCAGAACTTTTTAAATGACACCGCATACAAGGAGATACTCGAGAACAGCGAGAACTTCAACACGCGGCTGTGCATCGAGCGGCGGCTGCGAATGCCGTTCCTTGATCCCCAGACTGGCGTCGCACAGACGCATTGCGCTCTCTTCATGAAGCAAAAGCAGCGGATGCCCGGCTTTCGGCATGGCCAAATTTACACGTATCCATCGGCACGATGGCGCAAACCCAAGCGCCAATATCTACTTAATCCACACCATAGCTACCGTGCCTACCAGTACCGCGAGCACCATCTGGCCCACCAGCACCAGCATCAGCATCATCATGTGCCGCCGTCTGGTCCTGGAACGGTCAATGCACGTGATCATCATCAGGCTGAGAGTGCAGGTAGGATATGCAAGAAATATCACACACACACACATTCACATTGATACAATCATTCACACACACTCACGTGCATCCATCCAACAAAAGTCGTAGTAAAATCAATAAATCTCTTACAATTGTTTTTGCCTTTGTGTTCAGTCACATCCTTATCCACCACCAGCACCACCGCCTCCTTGCATGGTGGTGCTGAACTCTAAAAACCGCCAAGTAAACAGTGCAAAAAAAAAAAAAAAAAATAATTGCAAAGTCAAATATTATTCAGTTAAGATACATTTGATATTAAATTTATAACAAATTAAAACTGATGGAGAATTAATTGCAATTAATTGCAATGTTACAAATAACTTATCAATTGATTTGTTTTATCAATAAAAAAATCTAATAATAAATTATTTTATTTATATATTTTTTATTTATTTCAAACCTACATTAATTAATTTATCAAATGAATAACCATTAAATTTTGTAAAGCGCAATTATTGTTTTTTTTTTTTTTTTTTTTTTTTCAACTGAAATTCATTCAAATTGTCCCACTGTTCAATTAGAACTGCTAAACATGTGTGAGGCTTTATGAAGCTGCACATTCTATACATGCACATAAATATATAAATGTGTTCATGTATATGTGTAAGTGTGTGTGTGTGTGTGTGTACACAGCGCGTAGCCACCCTATAAGAAAATGCTGCAAGTATATTTACAATGCTTATTGGGGGCTGATTTATATATATTGCCAATGTGTCTGTGTGCATGTATGTGTATTAGCAATACATGCACACATACATGCATGCATGCATGTGTATGTTTACATATATTTATTTGCATTTAACATTGTTGCAGCTATTGCGGCCACAGATGGCAATTCTATGGGCGCTTCAGGGGACAATGATAGCAAGGACTCTCATGCCAATGCGGAGAAAGATTGGTTCCATGAGGACATGGACTCATCGCATTACCATCATGCCGATGACTACGAAGACGACTTTGACTCTGACAATGATTTCGATGAGTCGTACAGCAGTAGAGGAAAACGCAAGCGAGGCTCGCGACCGCGCCGTACAAATGCAAACGTGGATGGCACACCGAAGCGCGGACGCAAAGGTGGCGGTAAGAGACATGTGTGGTCCAATTGTATTGCCAAGTGCAAATTATAATGTTCGCTCTCTTTGCAGGTAATCGTCGTCGAAATGCAGCTGAAGGCGATACACCAGATCGCAGGAGACGCGGCACTGCTGGCAATAATGCAAATACTTCGGCTGCAGCTGCAGCGGCTGCCGCAGCCGTGGCACACGCAGCCAGCACTGCGGCGGCAGCAGCTGCCACTGGACTATACACAAACCACTCTAACTCAGCATCACCAATTCCCATTATTGATGAGACCTCACAGTCGGCCCTGGTGATGACGACCACTCTACCTACATCGTACGAAAAGTCTTCTCTCAATGATGGCGGCGCCTCAAACGACTCAATCCCTTTGGCCACAATGGCTAGCATGGCCAACATGTCGACCACGCCTGCTGCTAGTCCAGCTGTATATGCAACGGTAAATGCGCCACCAGCTAATCCATTGGCTAGCCCCAAAAAGCCGAAGCTACGAACGGAGCGTGAGGTGGCGCAGCCCTCGCCCTACTGTGACTTCTGTTTGGGCGATCAGCGCGAGAACAAGAAAACCAATATGCCCGAAGAGCTAGTGTCTTGCTCCGACTGTGGTCGTTCTGGTCATCCATCGTGTCTGCAGTTCACGCCCAACATGATAATATCGGTGAAGCGCTACCGCTGGCAGTGCATTGAATGTAAATATTGCTCGATCTGTGGCACCTCCGACAATGACGATCAGCTGCTTTTCTGCGACGACTGTGATCGCGGCTACCATATGTATTGTCTGTCGCCGCCTTTGGTAACTCCGCCCGAGGGCTCGTGGAGCTGCAAGCTCTGTATGGAGGAGTTCCACAAGCACAAGTAAAATACAATTAACAATTTAAGAGAGAACAAAGGCGTCGTTCGATTGGGTGGCTCGCTCCGTCGATATAATTGTAAATGTATTTTTTATGTTTTTACTTACATGCAGCTTTCGAAATTACGTTCTATGTCTAATTTAGTTTGTCACTTAAGTATTCCCTAGTAAGTCTCTAATCTTATGTACCTATATAATTTAAATGTTTGTATTCGTAACTACGCTTAAAAAGGAACGCCCCAAGTATTCTAAGTATACCCAGACTTCCGCGCTAAATGAATTTACAATGTTCATTATATAAGGTCATTATTAAGCGAATTCAATCCTTGTCGTATCATTTATTTACAAATTTTTTATGTAAATCTTATGAGTAATCTATGAAATTATAATTAACAAAATACCAATAAATACTGCATGCCTTTTTGCATAATTCACTGGGTCATTTCTCAATATTGAACAGACTATGGATACCCTGTATAATCTTGATATTGTATAATATAAGATATATGTATGTATATTTGTTAATATGACATTTGATGGAAATCTCTGGTCAAAAGCTAAAAGAGTGAGATTTTGATTTTGTCGAAATATTCAAAGTTAAAATTTAGTTTATATGTTTAGCTCTTGTATCAATTTTATATAAATAATTATGTTTTAGCAGTTAATATTTGAATTTATTATTATTTACAAAAATATAAAATTCATTTAAGCGCTGTTTAGTTATTATCAAATTGTTTTTGGATTGTAATTGTATAAACATTTTTAATTATATACATTTGAGAATGATATACAAAACTTAGAAGATTCCCATTTAAATATGACAAAATATAGTTTATAATTTTAAATAAATACTTTTATATATAATTTGTATTATTTATTATTATTATTTTTATTTTTAGCTTTAAGTTCTTTACAGCAAATAATTGGGAATTTCGCACAATGCACAACGCCTCGGCTTAGTGTGAAAGGCTTTCACAACTCCAGGTGTTAATTGGCCAAGTAGAATGTAGCTCACAAGTGTGATTAGAGTTCTTTCAGTTGATTGCTAATTGCTAAGCTGTCTCAAATGGCTGTAGTTGCTCAATTGCACTTAGTCTCTCGACATGCGTTGCATCGTGTGGTTCAACTCGCTCTTGGCGCTGCTTAGCTTGGCATTGCCTGCTCAGCTGGGTGGGCGATCGAAACGTTTTCTCATCTTTCCACGTCAAGCGCCCACCAGACATCAGGCAAATTAGAATTAAAATTTGAATTCAATTGACTAAAATATAAATTATCCACTATGTATATTTCTTTAGTTTATTGCTGGCATAGGCATTCCGGCTGATTTGTCCTACGAATCATTGACACTGGGTCACGTGCTGAAGGCCGAGTTCTTTCTGCCCTACAATGCCAGCGTATACAGACAAAATCCCTATTTACCCGAATATAAACACCAAAGCATTCCCATAGACAACCACAACGAGTTGCGACTGCTGCAAAGGCAGCCAAGCCAATTGCGTTGGCAGATTTATGCTTACATTGAGCACATGCTAAATGGGTGAGTGAGCAGATCTGGCTCTTAATTTATAAATATATATTTATCTGTCGATATCAATTGCAGCTATGGCTATAATGGCCACGAGTGTATGCTGCAAGCTATTTGCGAGGCGAACACAATTCAGTTCTCAAAAGACTTTAGCGTCGTGCAGGAGCTGCTGCACGTGTTGTTCGCGTAAGTTACTCTAAATGAAATGAATTCTTTATAAATTATTTATAAAATTTGCTTGAATTCATATATAATTACAGGCCATCCACATCCCTCAATGCAGCTGCCCCAGAGGCATATGATTTTATTTTAGCCGAAAAGGTAGACACAAAGTCGCAAAGCTGCGAGATCTACGATTGTAATCTAAAGCTACTCGATTGGTTTTCTCAAGTAATGCACGTAATGTGAAATATTTTAAGTGTGAAATTAAATACACAAATTTGTATAATAAAAATATATAGTTTTTATAAACAAATCTATTTTTTACTCATTAATATGCCAGCTCAAACTCTTTGAACTATTATTTCTATTGTAATATTAGAACGTTTTTACATTTAGTTAGGTTTAAATGTAAAATTGTCTCTGAGCTGATATTTTTGGTATTAAAACTTGTATTTGTCTGCACAAAATGTAAAAGAAAATTATTTGTTTAATATACTATGTATATTTGTATCTTTTGAGTGTGCCTAATATTTGCGCCACCAGTGTAATCATAGTATACTCAAAATCAAATACACACAAGTAAAGCAAAGCAAAAACAAAAGAAAACTAAAGAAATAAATAAACAATGAAAATGAATAGAAAATAAAGAACTTACTTGGACTGGGCCTAAGCTGACTTCCATGGATGCAGTTCTTGTGTCCTTAAAAGCTGCCATAGCAGCTCTGCCATTATTACATCTACAGATTCCATTGCTATAACAAAAAGTAGACGAATTATATAATTGTTATATTCAGATTTCAATGATCGAGCTGGAGAGAACTGACAGACCAGAAAATCAAATACAAAAAATAAAACAACATTTATAGATTTTCAAATTAAGTTAGTTCCTCAATTTGTAGCCTATACAAATTTTAAATTAGAATTTTTTCGAACAGATTAATATAAAATTTCCATTAGTTGTTAATTTCCGGTTGAAGTAAGTATATAGTGCTTTAGAATTCAGATACTAGATGCATTTGGATTGCATTTCACTTGCAATTCGTAATGTGCGCAGTTAAATACTTGAATGGAGTACCCCGATCACTATGTCGAGCTCTGCATGAAACGTGCGTGTCCAGAAATTTGTGCTCTTTTGTGGAGGATATTGTGCGGCTAGTTGAGTCCTCGGCCGAGGCTGCATTCGTCAAAGAAGTTCCAGAGGTTGTCGTCGAGCGTGACTACAAATATAAGGAAGGGCAGATCTATCATGGATTCCAGTGTGAGCGAGTCGAGTATATCTCAGACTTTGAGCTGACATCTCACACGCTGCGCCATAAGGAGACGGGCCTGGAGCTATGGTACATTGATCGTAACGATACAAATAATGTATTCTCGATCAATTTTCGAACTCCGCCCGAGGACGCGACTGGTGTAGCGCATGTGCTGGAGCACCTGACCTTGAATGGCTCCGAGAATTATTCAGTTCGTGATCCATTCTTCAAAATGCTGAATCGTTCGGTTGCCACCAACATGAATGCCCTGACTGGTGCAGACCTCACAGTGTACATATTCTCCTCCAGAAATGAGACGGATTTCCGAAATATTCAGCGTATTTATATGGACTCCGTGTTCAAGTAAGTCTGGTGCAATCTCTCTTCATATACAAGTTTCCCAAAGTCCTCCCATTGCCAGGCCAAACCTACTTTATCTGGACTTCCTCCAGGAAGGCTGGCGACTAGAGCACAAGAATGTGCGTGATCGACGCTCGGAGATTGTTATTAAAGGCATTGTCTACAACGAGATGATTGGCATATTCTCGGAAAATTCCCGATTGTTTAGAAAAGGTCTCATAAGCAACTTGTTGCCAGAGCTCGCCTACAAGTACACAGCCGGCGGAGATCCATTGGAAATACCCAATCTAACGCATTCCAAATTGGTTCAATACCATCAGAGATATTATCATCCAAGCAATGCGCGCATTTTCTGCTATGGCTCCTTCGATCCGATGGAAACTCTAGAGATGCTTAATGAGGAGTATTTGTGCGACTTTGAAGCCATCGACACCTCGTACAGTCGTATACCGCTTCATCTGCGCTGGTCCCATCCACGCCATGTCCACTTGCCCTGTCGACTGCTCAGCATGGGCGCTTCCAAGGATAAGCAAAATCAGATTGGCTGCGCGTTGCTGATGTGCGATAGAACCGCCGTGCAGGAGGCCTTTGAGCTGAATGTGCTGGCGGAGCTGCTGATTCGTGGCCCCAACTCAGCCTTCTACAAGGGCCTGGTAGATCCGAACTTTTCCGGCGGCTTCAATAGGAATACGGGCTACTACTTCACCAGCCGAGACACCTACTTTGCTGTGGGATTGCAGGATGTACGCGTGGCAGACTTTGACAGATTCTACGAGCTGTTCCAGCAGACGATCCACAAGATAATTATTGAAGGTTTCGATCCCAGTCATGTGGACAGTGTTCTGCATAATCTGGAGCTGTCTGTCAGGCATCAGAGATCAGACAATGGTAACCATTTGCTATTTAACTCGATGGCGTTGTGGAATCATGGCGGCGATGTCGTTGCCAATTTGAAGATATCCGAAATGATGAGCCGATTGCGTGCCAGACTAAAGGATAATAAATACTATTTACAGCAAAAAGTTGAACAATATTTTCTGGCCAATTCACACAAGCTCACGTTGACCATGTCGCCAGAGGAATCGTATGATGAGAACTTTAGGAAAGCCGAGAAGAAGTTAATAGAACAAAAGCTAAGTGAACTCAGCCCAGAGAAATTGAGAGAAATATATCAGAATGGCCTGCAATTGGAAGCAGCTCAAAAAGCCAAGGAAAATACAAACGTTTTGCCGTGTCTGTCGCTGGACGACGTTGAGGAACCTGTGGGGCATCCACAGTTGACGGAGCAGCTCATTGAGAGCGTGCCCACCCAACTGTGCAAGGTGTCCACCAATGACATCACCTATCTGAACTGCCTTTTCAATATCACGGCCCTGAGCTACGACGATGCCATGCTCGTGCCCCTCTTCTGCAATGTCTTCAAGAATATGGGCACGAGCAAGCACGACTTTCGGGAATTCGACAAACTGATTCTATCGAAAACGGCAAACTTTGACTTCAAGGTGAAGGTTGTCGAGGATGTCAAGGATGGCAAGTCCTTTAAATTAGGTTTGCTGATGACAACCTACGCCCTGGACAAGAATGTGAAGGATATGTTTGCGCTGTGTGAGGAGCTGTTGCTCAACTTCAAGCTGGAGGACACGGATCGCCTGAAAATGCTGATTGAGAATTACATTTCCAAGTTATCTGTGGGCATTGCAGTCTCTGGGCACACATATGCCATGCTGTGTTCCGCTGCTCTGGTCAGTGATGCTGCCAAGCTAAAGTCCCATTTGCTGGGCATTGATCACATCGACTTCATGAAGAAGTATATTCAACAGAATAGTACGGAGGAGATTCGTGACAGACTAAAAGATATTGGAGCGAAGCTGTTCAGCAAGAGCAACATGCGAGTGGCCATCAATACCTCGGAGGCTTTTCAGCCCACCGCCCTCGAGCATTATAAAACCTTCCTGCACAAGTTGCCAACGCTAAAAGATATGAATAAGAAAAGTCAATTGAAATTGTTAAAGCCGAGTTTTCATCATTATGTAATGAACATTCCTGTCAACTACTGTGCCAAGTCATTCTTCGCCGCGCCATATTTGCATGAGGATCATCCGGTGCTGCGCGTGCTGGCCAAACTCATCACGGCCAAGTATCTGTTGCCCGTGGTGCGAGAGCAGAATGGAGCTTATGGTACAGGCGCGAGAATTGGCTATGATGGTCTATTCAAC
Organism: Drosophila buzzatii; assembly: GCA_035045845.1. Classification (NCBI taxonomy): domain Eukaryota; kingdom Metazoa; phylum Arthropoda; class Insecta; order Diptera; family Drosophilidae; genus Drosophila; species Drosophila buzzatii. Next base: position 10,106,676 of record JAWNOS010000244.1, on the reverse strand, counting down.
TTCTACAGCTATCGTGATCCGCACTCTGCGAAGACCTTGGAGGTATTCGACAAGACGTACGAGTGGCTGGCGGCTATGAGTGATAAACTGGATTACCAGATGCTATTTGAGGCTAAGCTAGGCGTGTTGCAACTGCTCGATTGGCCAACAGCAGCTGGTGAAGTTGGTTTGGATTACTTTATATTAAGAGTGTCGCATGAGGAGTATTGTAAATATCGGTCTCGCGTTCTAAGTGTAACTGCCGATGAGGTGCGCTCTGTAGTTGATAAATATTTTAGAGAAGAGCCGCGTTATGTTGGTAAATGTATTTTGGGACCAAAGAGTGAAAGATTAGCTATTCAACTGAAGAATGCGTGAATGAAGTGTACATTGTGTAATTGTGAAAATGTGTATTTAATATAGAAAATAAATTGTGCGTTTGTTATTATAGTCACATCTTGTGCAATATCCGTTAAATAAAATTTCCTTTATTAATTTAAATACTTCAAGTTCATTGCAAGAACTTCCATTTCGATAACTAGTTCTAATAATCACTTAAATGAACTGAATTTGTATTTCAGTTGAAAAGAAAATACTAAAATCGACTTGCATCTTGGCAAGATAAACTATCGATAGACTTTAAGAATATTGAATACTGATAAAGTCATATGTAGTGTGCAGATGACAAAAGTTTAAAAGATTGTATTTCCGAAAATTGGTAAGTTGCATTAGGTTTCTGAGTGCAAGTTTAAGTTATAAGGCATCAAATAAATTTAGTGTTTGGAATTTCAATCAGATTGTAAGTCAAAAGAAATAAATTCATTGTATTCAGAAGGGTACACACAATATTAATTAAGGAAACTCAACTACACACATACACACATAGATATTTATATGCATACATGCAAAACGCAATGAATGCCGGCTGATGTAACTGAAACTCGTGTGGTGTTTTATGTTGGTTTTTATTTAACTAATGTCGCTTGATGTGTTGATCTGGATAACATCTGCAACTTGTATTGTGTACTTATCATTTATAGACTCGCACAAACGAACGATCAAATTAACAAAGAAAATAAAATATGTTCACACGTCTGCAATGGTTGAAGGCGTTGCCGCGCCCCCTTCGAGTGCTGCCTGGACAAACGACGCGACGATGTTTGAAGTCAACTCAAGTCACACTCAACGAGAGCAAGAGCGGCGCCAGTGCTGAATCGCAACTGGCCTTAGATGGCGATTTGCCACATATAATGGGAGATCGTAAATATAAATATAGCGAGGGCCAGGTATATCACGGCTTCCAGTGCGAGCGCATCGAATATATACCCGACTTTGAGCTGGTCTCGTGTACGCTGCGGCACTTGGGCACGGGAACGGAGTTTTGGTATATCGATCGGAATGACACGAATAATGTATTCTCCATTAATTTCCGTACCACTCCATTTGATTCGACGGGTTTGCCGCATATATTGGAGCATCTCGCGTTATGCGGCTCCAAAAACTTTCCAGTGCGTGATCCATTCTTCAAAATGCTAAATCGTTCGGTTGCGACTTTTATGAATGCCATGACTGGACCAGATTACACGTTATATCCTTTCTCAACCATGAACGAGGTTGACTTTAGGAACCTGCAAAAGATCTACTTGGATGCGGTATTCAGGTAAGTTCTATACACAATAAATTTGCTAATGTTAATTAACTACTTTGTTTTATATTACAGGCCAAATTTAGCTTATTTGGACTTTCTGCAAGAGGGCTGGCGTCTGGAGCACAAGGAATTGAATAATCGCGACTCTGAACTTGTTATCAAAGGCGTCGTCTATAACGAAATGAAGGGAGCCTTCTCGGAGAACTCGCAGGTGTTTATACAAAATCTGCTCAACAATATGCTGCCTGATCATACGTATGGCTATGTGTCGGGCGGTAATCCACTGGAGATACCCAAGTTGACGCACACGGATCTGGTTAAGTTCCATCGGAAATACTATCATCCAAGCAATGCGCGCATGTTCTGCTATGGTTCATTTGACTTAATGAAAACACTGGAATTTGTGGATCGTGAATACTTGTCCGAACATACACGCATAGATAATTCCTATAGTCGAATACCAAATCAAAAGCCTTGGTCGCAGCCACGCAACGTACACATTCCCAGTCGACTGGACAACTTGGGCGCCACCTTTGATAGACAGAACCAGATTGCTATAGCGCTGCTGATGTGCGACTCGACCGATATACAGGAGAGCTTTGAATTGAATGTATTATCCGAAATATTGATTCGTGGCCCCAATTCAGCGTTCTATAAGAGTTTGATAGAGCCAAATTTCTCTGGAGGCTACAATCAGAGTTCTGGCTATTCCTCGGACTGCAGAGATACCTATTTCGTTGTGGGCCTGCAAGACCTCAAGGTGGAAGACTTTAAAAAGTTCAATGAGCTTTTCGATCAAACTGTGCACAAAACTATCGAAGAAGGCTTCGAGGCTCAGCACATTGAGAGCATTCTGCACAACTTGGAATTATCCCTGAAGCATCAGAGCCCTCACTTTGGAAATGCTTTGCTCTTTAACTCGACGTCTCTGTGGAATCATGATGGTGATATTGTCAGCAGTTTACGGGTCTCGGAAATGATAGCCCAGCTACGCTGCTGCCTTAAAGAGAATAAGAACTATCTCCAACAGAAGATGGAAAAATACTTCGCTAATAATACTCATAAGCTCACACTAACAATGTCTCCGGACGAAATGTATGAGGAGAACTTCAAGCAGGCTGAAGCCGAGATGCTCAAACAGAAAGTGAATGCGCTCGATTCCGAAAAGCGAAAAGAAGTATACACGAATGGCCTCAAACTCGAGGCCTCGCAGAAAGCTAAAGAGAGTACGGATGTCTTGCCATGCCTTACGCTGAACGATGTTAAGGAGCCGCCCAAATTACCAACGCTAGAATCGAAAACTATTGGTGATGTTCCCACACAGCTGTGCAAGGTGCCCACCAATGAGATTTCCTACCTCAAATGTTTGTTTAACATTACGGGCCTGAGTCGAGATGAACTTATGCTTATTCCGCTATTCAGCAACGTCATTGACGATATGGGCACCAAGAACCACAATTTCCGCGATTTCGATAAGCTCGTTCTGTCCAAAACGGCGGGCATTGACTTCAAGCTAAACTTTGTTGAGAATGTGAAGGATGCGAAGTCGTATCAAATGGGATTGATGATGACAACGCATGCGTTGGATAAGAATGTAAAGGATATGTTTGCGTTGTGCGAGGAGTTGCTGCTCAACTTCAAGTTAGACGATACGGATCGCCTGAAGATGCTTATTGAGAATTACATTTCCAATATATCAGTTGGCATCGCCAGTTCCGGTCATTTGTATGCTATGCTAAGCTCCGCTGCGTTGGTTAGCGATGCTGCCAAGCTAAAATCGCTGCTATCCGGAGTCGATCACATCGACTTCATGAAGAAGTATGTGGAGCAGAACAGCACAGAGGAGATCCGTGACAAATTAAAGGCTATTGGATCGAAAGTGTTCAGCAAGAACAATATGCGTGTGGCCATCAATACGTCGGAGGCTTTCCAGCCAACAGCCCTGGAACACTATCAGACTTTCCTGCAAAAGCTGCCAACGCTCAAGAATATCAGTAAGAAGAGTGAACTGAAACTGTTGGAGCCGAGTTTTCAGCATTATGTTATGAATATTCCTGTCAACTACTGCGCCAAGTCATTCTTCGCCGTGCCATATTTGCATGAAGATCATCCCGTGCTGCGCGTGCTGGCCAAACTTGTGTCGGCCAAGTATCTGCTGCCCGTGGTGCGGGAACAGAATGGAGCCTATGGCGCCGGGGCCAAAATAGGCTCAGATGGCATATTTGCGTTCTTCAGCTATCGTGATCCGCACTCGACAAAGACACTGGACGCCTTTGATAAGACCTACGACTGGCTGATGGCGGAGAGCAATAAGCTCGATCAGCAAACTATATTCGAGGCCAAATTGGGTGTGCTGCAGCAGCTGGACTCGCCGACAGCGCCTGGAAACATTGGCATCGATTACTTCCTCTACGGCGTGTCGCAGGAGATGTTTGTGAAATACCGCTCACGCGTACTGTCCGTAACCCTTGACGAACTGCGAGCCGTTATCGATAAGTACTTCAAAGAGGAACCCAAGCATGTTGGCAAATGTATTTTAGGACCTGCAAACGAAAATTTAGAACAGGAAACGAAGCTGAAATGGAAGATCATATCCTAAATGTGGCGTATTGAATATCGATAAATCTGACTGTATATATATAGATAGATATCCATAAGCTACAATTGTTTTATTTCTATTTTATATACGTTTTTCTCTTATGTAAGTTTTTGTTTTCGCCAGCAAAACGAGTTGATTCTGTATGTTAACGATAATTAAAGCAAGTTGTCTTTGTTAAATTGACTTCCTGTTTATTAAGAGTTAATTATAAATATAACATGTTAACAAGGAGTATATTGGCTTGGGTTAGAAGATAAGGATAGGGATTGGCAAGAGTAAATTCTCTCTAAACACAAAATTTACCAATTAGAGAATTACTCTTATCCAATTAGAACATAAGAAACTTTCCTATTCCCAATACAGTCCAATAGGATTTGCTTCATCTCTTTCTCAGTCTCAGCCATGTCCTTGCCGAGCACCTTTGCCACGGATGAGGCATATTTTCGAGCTGCTGTGGAGTTTTTACATCGTTATGCGTGGATATATCGCGAGGCGAATACATCTTGCCTCAAGTCGCTTGATGAAATGCCTGGCTATATGCAGAACTATTTTCTGGATTTATCAAACGAACACCTAAATAGATTTCCATTTGTGCATGAGGTGTTGGAGGATTGTCCCGAGGAGGTGTTGCGCTTGCGCCAAGAGATTGCGAACTTGACGCCCATGCAAACAGCTGCAGCAGGCGAAAGGCCCAGAAATAATTCGTATCGAAATAATTACAAAATGTCAATCAAAAAATTGCATGAAATTGATAGGCTGGCCTCGCACATACATGAGCATTGTCCAGACACAAGAGGCATCATTGACCTGGGCGCCGGGCTGGGCTACCTGAGCGAGGCGCTGCTCAAGCTGAATGAGAATTACCTGATACTTGGACTGGAGGCCGAGCAGAGTCGAGTACAAACAGCGCGAGAGAGAAGAACGAACGCCAATTCGATTAGCTACGAGCAGCTCTTTATTACAGCCGATGCCAGTTGCTGTGCTCGCATTCAGACACATGCAGCTGCTCTGGGCATGGAGCAGGCGCGCACTTCAATGATTGGTCTCCACGCCTGCGCCGACTTGAGCATCAGTGCCATGCTCTTGTTTATGGGAATGCCTCAAGTGCGCTGTCTTCACATTATGCCCTGCTGCTATCACAAGCTCGCGCTGAGCGCCGATGGCAACTCTTTCGTCAACTTTCCACTGAGCGCAGCTCTGAGAGCAGCCATGGCAGCTGCTGGCCCTGCGGCTCAATCGTGCTTCAATCGACCCTTTCTGCGCTTGGCCTGCCAGCAGACAAAGTCCCGCTGGCAAAGCGATGCCCAGGCTCACCTGACGCATGGCAGCCAAATGTTTGCGCGTTCTGTGGCCGCAGCTCTGTGCGATGAGCAGGAGCTAACTAGAGTCAGGCGGCAAGGGAAGCCAGCAAAGACAGCGTGCCAAGATCTACTCACTTTTGCCAGCATTCAGCAGAGCTATCAGCTGCACTCACGCCAAACTGGCCTGGGCCTGGACTGGCGGCCCATACACCAGAGCCGCTTTGATGCAATTAGCCAAGTCTATGGCAATGGTCGTGGCGCTTGTCTGGCAGAGGCCTTGACTTGCTTGCAGGCAAGCATACAGGTAATTTCCTAATTTGTTTACTCATCAATCAGGCCATCAACTGACTCTGAATGCATCTCTTTCACTCAGCTGCTCTGCGAGAATCTGCTGCTGTATGACCGTCTATGCTATCTGAAGGAGCTGGCTGCAGCGCAGCAAGTGCGTCTGGCTGTGCGCTATGAGCAGCTATTTGATGAGAAGCTATCGCCGCGCTGTCACGTTTTGATTGCCGAAAAGTTGTGATGCGGGCGGAGAGTCTAAGGAAGCTTCCAGATGGCATTGTAGCCAATGCCACTTAATACAATTAGCAAGCACTTTGCTGCTAGCTTAAAATCTCTCCCAATCTCTGGCTCTCTACATCCCCAGCTCCATCTCTTCAGCGTTTACCGCTATCCGTTGCCAACAATTAAAATCAATGCCAGCTAAGGGAAACTTTTGCCTTATGCCGCCTTCATTTCTAGCATTTCTGCATTTGCTGGCATTTCAGGTGTAAGTGCTTCGCCTTTTTGTGCTCATTACTTGTGTATCGGTGCGGGCCTGGCCAAGATAATTAAATTTCTTGTACTACTTACGCTGACAAACATACACAAATACATACATCACCTGTGCCTGTGCCTGCCACGTGTCTATATGTAGGTAAGGCAAATGTGTCAGCCCGCAGAAATGCATTAGCAACAATGGAAATTGCTTTATTATGGCCGAGATTTTTCTGCTGAAACAAAAAACATTTCAGAATTTATGTGGACTCTGATGGGCTGAGCAGTGTGCAGATTGAATGGCAAAAGGAAATAAAAAATAATAAACTTAAAATATTTGCATATGAGCTATGAGGCCATAAGGAATATAAATATTTCATATATATTAATTTTAAGTTTGAAAAGCTAAAATTTCTCTATTAAGATTTAAGCAAGATTGTAATAATTAAGACAAAAATATATATATTACATATTATATATATTATTGTATATGATATTTAAGTTTTTATATATTAAAAAAAAATAAATAAATGTGAATTTTAGCAATTTTTAAAATGATTCATTGAGGACTCTAAAGCATTTAAAAATATATATTTAATATTAATTGTAAGTTTGAAAAGCTTAAGTTGCTCCATGAAGACTTAAGCAAGATTTAAAAAATTAGGACAAAAATATGTATTTTATATATATTATTTTAAATGATATTGAAGTTTTTATATATAAAAAAAAAATAAATAAATAAATGTGCATTTTAGCAATTTTTAAAATGATTCATTGAGGACTCTAAAGCATTTTAAAAATATATATTTAATATTAAATTAATTGTAAGTTTGAAGAGCTTAAGTTGCTCCATTGAGATTTAAGCAAGATTTAAGAAAAAATTAGGACAAAAAATATATATTTTATATATATTATTTTAAATGATATTTAAGTTTTTATATATTTAAAAAAAAAAGAATGCGAATTTTAGCAATTTTTAAAATGATTAATTGAGGACTCTAAAGCATTTAAAAAATATATATTTAATATAAAGTTAATTGTGAATTTGAAAAGCTGAAGTTGCTCCATCATGATTTAAGCAAGATTTAAAAAATTAAGATAAAAATATCTATATTATATATATATATTGTATATAATATTTAAGTTTTTTTCAAATAAAAAAATAATGCGAATTTTAGCAACTTTTAAAATGATTCATTGAGGACTCTAAAGCATTTTAAAAATATATATTTAATATAAAATTAATTGTAAGTTTGAAGAGCTTAAGTTGTTCCATCAAGATTTAAGCAATATTTAAAAAATTATGACAAAAATATGTATATTATATATACTATTGTAAATGATATTTAAGTTTTTTTAAATAAAAAAAATAATGCAATTTTTAAAATGATTCATTGAGGACTCTGAAGCATTTTAAAATATATATTTAATATAACATTAATTGTAAGTTTGATTGGTCCATCAAGATTTAGCAAGATTTAAAAAATTATGACTAAAATATCTATATTATATATACTATAGTAAATGATATTTAAGTTTTTTATATATTATATTAAAAATGAGAATTTTAGCAATTTTTAAAATGATTCATTGAGGACTCTAAAATTCATATTATTCATAAGATTCGTATTGATAAAGAAATGATTAAATTAAACAAATATTTTCTAGTGCCTTTGATCAAATATTTTATATTAATAAATGCTACAAATAAAATTCAATAGATACTTTCTATTAAAGCGAAGGCCAATTCCCTGAAGATCAACAAATAGCAAAGAGTTCAACATGTATGTATGTATGTGTATATATCTGTTTGCCTTTATTGAACGTTTACAGTAGTAGTTAGGAGCGAAAGAGTAATACATGCATAATGGGAACTATTCATATGCAGTACAGCATCACATGTATGTAGATGTACATATGTATGTGTACATAGTAATATAATCGCTTGATTATTCATATGCGAAGCTAAAGGATCCTTTGTACCCAGTACCCAGTGGAATGGAACGTACTGTATTAAGCATTAAAGTACAATTATGTCTGTACGTACGTATGTATATATTAAGTAAAGTAACCTAGTTATGTTATTTGATACAGATGTATTTATGTATTTGTTCATATTTTATTGTATGCGCTTACTTATTTACACAGTTATTGTTGGGTATTAAAACTTTTCCAGCCCCGTTAAAAATTTTAATACCATTTAACAAGATACACGATAAATGTGTGTGTGTGTATGTATGTGTGTGAGTGTAGCTAGGATAACAAGGATATATTTAACTAGTCAGAGAATCGTTTGCCAATGAATGCGTCATGCCATGCCATGTCTTACTTAACATTGTTGCTGGCATCCTCCGCGCCTATGCTGTTGCTGTCCAAACCCAGATTGAGATCCTCGCTGCAAAACATTAGCCATATATGATGGAACTGGAAATGCATTTTATTTTCCACAAACACTTACGAATTGACACTGCTGCAGCGATAGAAGTTGCTGATGCCCGTGTAGACGCAGGACATGGTCATTGTGACTCGGGCTCTGCTGCTGGGCTTCTCATTGCTGGCTTCCGCCTCTCGTTCGGCCTCGCGCAACGTGCTTTTGGCCATGCCCAGGCCCAGGCTGCTCTGCTCGTAGGGCGAGAGATATTCATCGCTGCGTTTGCCATAGCGTGAGCCCAGAAAGAAGCGATCGTTGCGCGGCACAATGATTAGGCGTCGCGTCTTCGAGGTGCCCATGCCGTTGCCATTGACAGCGCCATTGCCACTGGCGCCGTTGCTGCTCGAACGTCCATAACGACTGCCCACAAAGAACGCCGGACGTTTGGCCAAACTGGGATACTCTGCGATAAACGAAACAAAATGTAACTTGAGTTTTGTCAAATCCAATCCTCTTGACAGCTAACCGTTGTCCTTGTGCAGCTCATTGTCGACATACGTCGCATCCGGCTCGGCTGCCCAAACACCTTGCGCCAGAAAAGCCACAAAGGTGAGCAATAAAATGCCTATAAAAGATTTGCGTGACTTGCTCTGGAATGCCATCGACGGGGAAGACATGCTGGCCAGCAGATTTGCGCTCTGAAATCAAATAAATACAAATGTGCATCAACAACTGGAAGCGAGTGCTTGGATGTGTGTGTTTGTGTGTGTGTGTGGGAGGACATTAAACCAAGGGAATATGCTTGGGATTATCTCAACAATATATCGAAGCAAAGCGAAAACAAACATTTCCTGATAAAGAGCTGAGCTGGGGGGAGTTATGGACACATGAATAATTGGAGGCAATTTCTATACGTTGACTGTTGATTAGCTGAAAATCCAACTAGTGCAGCTGTCTATAAAATTTAAATTTAAATTTGTTTAATTTATTCAAGCAAATTTGAATAAAAAATGAATTTTTGATTGTTACTTTTCTCTTTAAAATTAATTTAGCTTGACATGGCAATTTAAATCTAATTAATTTATAGCTACAGCTTTATTTTTACGAATTAATAAAAATATATATTTAAACATAAAAATTTAATAATTTGTTTGGCTCTTATATATTTAAATATATTTAAACATAAACATTTAATAATGTGTTTTGCTTTTATTAGATTACAATATTGTAGATACAGGAAGTAAAAATAAATAAAAAAATAATAAATAGAAGTGAAAAGAAGCCAAAAGGGAACAAAATTGAATACATATTTATAAATTAATTATAATAATTTTTATTTTTTATTAGACTACAACATTGTAGACAGGAAGTAAAAAAAGATTTAAATAATAACACAAAAAGAAACTAAAAAGGAACTAAATTTCCTACAACTACAAATAAATAAATAAATAATAGAAAAGAAAAGAAGCAAAAAGGGAACAAAATTGAATACATTTTTATAAATTAATTATAATAATTTTTTTATTTTTATTAGACTACAAAATTGTTGACATAGGAAGTACAAATAAATAAATAAATAAATAAATAATAGAAAAAAAAGAAGCCAAAAGTGAGCAAAATTGAATGCATTTTTATAAATTAATTATAATCTTTTTCTTTTTTTTTTTTAGACTACAAAATTGTAGACATAGCAAATACAAATAAATAAATATATAATAAATAGAAAAGAAGACAAAAAGGATTAAAAATGAATACATTTTTATAAATTAATAATAATAATTTTTTTTTATTTAATTGTAGACAGGAAGTAAAAAAAAAGATTTAAATAATAATAGAAAAGAAACTAAAAATGAACAAAATTTACTACAACTACAAATAAATAATAGAAAAGAAAAGAAGCCAAAAGGGAACAAAATTGAATACATTTTTAGAAATTAATTATAATAATTTCCTTTTTAACAGACTACAAAATTGTAGACAGGAAGTAAAAAAAAAAGATTTAAATAATAACACAAAAGAAACTAAAAAGGAACAAAATTTAATAAAATTGTATAAATTAACTATAATTAATTATTATAAATTATAAAATAAAATATTTGTATTAAATATTGTTCAAATCAAAATGTTAATGCAAATTTAATACTTTCAAAATATATTAAAATATTTTTTTTTTTTAAATTAGTTTTATTATTATTATTAAATTTGCAATATATTACATAAAAATATAAATGAATAATATGAAAATTAAATTAAATTAAATTAAAATATTGTTTTATTTAAAATATATTAAATAAAAATAAAAATTATTTATATTAATACTAAAGTTTTAGAACAAATTTAATTACAAGAAATTTAAATAGATAAATAGATTTGTATAAAATTATAGCGAGAATATATTAATATTCAGTAATATATAAATTTAATTTTTGTTTTCTATATTAGCTGTAGAAAGGCAGCTATCACTCTCTGACTACCGCAACTCCCCCTCCCTCCTTACAGCAGCACCTTGCCACTTAAAAGGAGTTAACGTAAGGAAGCTTTATATAGTACATAGTTATAATGTTCATGCTCAGCTGTACTTTGGCGCTGAAACAGCTGTAAGCCGGCATCTGTGGCATCAGCTTGTCTTATTCAATTTGTATTCATTAATACGAGTAAAAGTAAAATTTGAGTTTGTCCAGGAGAGAGCCTGACGACGTGCATTAATGGTAATTACAATCATTGCCGTTGGCCAGCGCGAACAGAGCCGAACTGAGCTGCATCATTTGTATCGAATGACGCCACTCTTTCAGAGAGTGGGCTTTCGGTAGTAATGCCTTTGGACACGTACATATATTGCCTGGCTCTTGCGTTATAATTAAATTTTATTTTTTCATAACATTAATAATGGTGGGTGGATGGGCGGAAGGGCGGAAGGGCGGGTGCACGCAGCACTGACACAAAGAATGCAGCACCCACGCATCTACTTATATAGACTTATGCTGCCTGTCTATATGAACTGACTACAGCACGATGAACTGATCATACATAATGCCTTCACTCAAGTGCAATAACTGAAAGCGAATGAGAGTGCGTGGGCGAGAGTCAGACTGTCAGGCCGATGCCCAGAACTCTGAGCAAAGCTAAGCGTAATCGACTAGCATATGCCATGAACTGGAACAGAGCTGTTATAATTGGAGCATTATGTAAGAGCGAGCCTAGGAGAGACCCTGAACTCTAGGAAACACTATGAAGCCGAACTACAGCTGCTGCTGAAATTATTCTGAGAGAGCAATATTATGTGAGCAAGCACTAGTTGAGAATACTCGACTAGAAACTGTATTGAGAAGATAGAGCAGAGCTACTTTCACTCATGCTGCAATAACAGAAGAAATAAATATAAGAGTAGAGAAACGAATATGCCCTGAAGTCTGAGAAGAGCTGAACTTGAATTCTTTTTGGGCATACAATAATTAAAAAATAATGTAAGAGTATTTTTAGTAAAATAAATGCTCTATTAGGAAACGATCTGGAATTTAAGCTAAATATAATGTAAGAGTTCTATCTAGAGTCTCTGGAGTCTGCAAGTGAGAATGTATTAGTGGAGTAGGCGAAGGCGTGAGCTAGAGTTGTAATGGGAGATAGTCTACAGAGATAAAAATAAATATAAAAATATTTTTAAATATTTTTTAATATTTTTATATATATTTTAAAATAAAAAATATTTTAAAATATTTTTATATATTTTTTTTTATCTCTGTAGACTATCTCCCATTACAACTCTAGCTCAAGCTAGAGTATATTTAAAATATTTTTATATATAATAGATAGATGTATGTATATATAGATACTGAACTCTTAAAACTTAATATTTATAAAAATATTTAAAAATATTTATTTTAAATTTATTTAATATTTATACATTTTATTTAATATGAGTTCAGTATCTTTATATACATACATCAAACTCTTATTTATATATACAGCAACAGCATCATTATAAATTTTCATTTTCAATAAATTCGCGTTTAAGTGAAATAGTTGAAATTGGGTTACGATAGCCAAAATGAAGTCGCTGATGAAAGGCGCAATGGTTCATCGCGTTAGCTAAGCTTTTGATAATTGAGAGCAGCCTTTCATTTCCTTCTGGTCTGCATGGAATTGAGGCAGTTATAAAATCGGTTACTACAGCGATAGAGGCCAAATTGGCGATGCCAACGCCTACGTGAGTGATTAGCCCAGCAGCAGCAATATCTGCAGTAGCAGCAGCAACAGTTGCTGCTATAAATAGTAAATCCCTCAGCAGAAGAGATCAGTAGGCGACAGAGCGCAGCATTCGAATTAAGCCAAAATGCAATTCACAATCAATCAAACTACACAAGGAACTACAAGAATGTTGGCCCTTCTGCTGCTGGCATTGGTAGCTGCAGTTGAATGCAGTGCCTCCGAGGAGAAGACGCTGCCGAAGCGCAGCCTGGGCGATGTCGGCATTCCCTGGGCAGCGGGGAGTGGCGCACAGTTTGGCAATGCCTGGAACACAGCTGGCAGCTGGTCTGGCCAGCTGGCGGGCAGCAGTGGCGCTTGGAGTGCAGGGCATGGTCCACTTAAGACTGCCCCCTCGCCCAATGAGGTGGCCAATGCCATTTCGGCGGCCAAACAGGCATCGGCCAATGTGCTGATTGCCCAACAGCAGATGCAGGCAGCCAAGGAGAACGTGCTGAATCAGCAGCGCATTGCCATGGAGAAGGAGACACATGCCGCCATCCTCACCCAGAAGTCGGAGGCAGCTGCGGCCATACAGCGCTCGGAGGCGGCTGCTGCTGCCTCGGCTGTGGTGCTGGCTCAGCAGCGTCTGGCCGCCTCCAAGGCAGCCGTTGCCTATCAGCAGCGCATCGCCGCCGCTCGCGAAGCTGAGGCAGCCTCGGCTCTGCAGCGTTCCGCACATGCTGCCGCCGCCGAGATCCAGAAGACCGAATACGAAGCAGCCAAGTTCGGACAGTTCACAAGGAACGGCAATGCTGGCGCCGCTCATCACTTGACAATCATCAAGGATGCTGCACTCTCGCCCATCACTGCCGGCACGAATCACGTGCCCAATCTGGAGTCTCTTGGCCTGGGTCCCTGGGTAAATGGCAATGGCCACTCTAAGCCAACTCCCGGCGCTGCTTGGTTGTAATGCAAACATTTCTAAGACACGATTATCGAAATATATTTTAAGCGCATTGAAAATTCTGTTGCTTTTATTTGTGGCTGATCGTAATTGATCAGAAGGATGTCTTATGGAGGGACTCTTAGGTGAGGAAGAAGCAGAAGCTGAGACCGAGGCTGAGGATGAGGCTGAGGAAGAAGCTGAGACAGAAGCTGATGCAGAAGCTCAGGCTGAGGCTGAGGCAGAAGCTCAGGCTGAGGCTGAGGCAGAAGCTCAGGCTGAGGCTGAGGCTGAGGTTAAGGCAGAAGCTGAGGTAGAAACAGAAGTTGAGACTGCGGCTGAAACAGAAGCTGAGACTGAGGCTGAGGATGGGGCTGAGGAAGAAGCTGAGGCTGAGGCTGAGGCTGAGGCTGAGGCAGAGACTCAGACTGAGAGTGAGAGTGAGACTGAGGCAGAAGCTGAGATTGATACTGAGACTGAGGCTGAGTCTATGGCAGCAGCAGGAGCTAAGACTGAGACTGAGTCTATGGCAGAGGCAGAAGCTGAGACTGAGGCTGAGGCTGAGGCTGAGGCAGAAGCTGAGGCTGAGACTGAGGCTGAGAGTGAGAGTGAAGCAGAAGCTGAGGCAGAAGCTCAGGCTGAGGCAGAAGCTGAGGCTGAGACTGAGAATGAGAGTGAGGCAGAAGCTGAGGCAGAAGCTGAGGATGAGGCTGAGGAAGAAGCTGAAACAGAAGCTGAGGCAGAAGCTCAGGCTGAGGCAGAAGCTGAGGCAGAAGCTCAGGCTGAGGCTGAGGCTGAGGCTGAAGCTGAGTCTGAGGCTGAGGCTGAGGGTGAGGCAGAAGCTGAAGCTGATACTGAGACTAAGACAGAGACAGTAGCAGAAGCAGAGCCAGAACCAGAGCCAGAGCTAGAGCCATAATCAAAAGCAGAAGCAGAAGCAGAGGCAAAATCTTAGACTGAGTGCAAGCCAGAGACAGATTCAGAAGCAGAAACAGAGATAATTGAGATCATAATCTGTATTATAAATAAACTATTTACAGACTAAATATGTATTTAAATTTATTTGAAATGCACTCAAACACGTTGATTTTACGTCATATTCTGTCATTGGTATTTGGGTCATATGAGCTCAGGCCTTAGTTTTGAGCCAAACAAATGTTCAGTTGTCCGCTTACAACTTGGCCTATTGCACGTGTATGTGCTTATCATTATTCTTCCTGTGGGTCGGCACAAACAAATTAATTACAGGCAATTGTCAGTGTCGAGTTTAGATCAAAATGCCAACCCGTTCTCTCCCTCTCTCCCTCGCTCTCGCTGTTTGTGGAGCAGACATTTTAGTCTGGCGCGCTTTGGGGGCATATACATACATACACATATATACATATATACTATTCTTTCCACTTTTTTTTAGCAAGCTTCACGCCAACAGGTTTGCCAGCTGGTCTCCTTGGGGCGTGGCCTGACCTTAGCCAAAAGCTTTGGTAACAAAGGAGTAGCCGTTGCGTCGTCTGCTTCCCTGAAATTTGCGCACTTTTGGGACAAGTTTCTAAGGCCCCACCCTAGGTGTTCTTTTGCCCTATTTCTAGTATGTACTAACTAGTCGCGCTGCTCGCCCTCTAATTTGCAGCTAGTCCAAAACCAAAGTTCAGTGTATGCAGTTACAAAGGCGACGGCGACGGCAACGGCAGCGACATGCCAGAGCATGCAGCTAAAGAGTTTTTCACCGTTTTTCACAGTTTTTCCTCAATTAAATATGCATTTGCATTAACTGGAAAACTGCATTGCCATGGCTAATGAGCCATAATTACACACATATCCCGGACAGCCTTGGGGAATCCCTTTCAAAGTAGATTTTTACGTCAGCCTCAGCTGTTTGTCACTAAATTCTGCTTCAGTGCTTTGTCCTGGGAGTTGATAATTATAGGTATTACCATCGCTTGACCCACATTTGGCATATGAGGTAAATTTATATATTAAATAAATTTGTAAAAAATTAAATTGAAATGAGTGTAAATATATATAATATTAGTTAATAATATATAATAATAATATTAGTTTTTGTCTTTTTTTATAAGAAATGAAAAAAAAAAAACAAATAAATAAATAAATAAAGCAAAATTTGTAGTTAATAAATATAAACCACAGTTTTCTTTTAACTTTGCATATTGTAAGAAAATTACTAAAAATTCATAATTCGTAAAAATCTAACTTTATGCACAGTGAGCTACTGCCTTATAGAAGGCTAAGCAGGATATCTGCTATAGCTTATCAATATCGTTATAGCTATGTATCTGCTTAAGCTTTTCCTAATAGGTATTATTAGGAATATATACAGTGGCTCACAGCTTATTTGATACAGTACTATTTTTAAACTTTACTCGTCTATAATATCGAATGTCGATGATATTTCGATAAACTTTAAATGCAGTCCTCGAGGTATATATTTAAAATACTAGATTTAAATAATGGGAATATATACAGTCGAGTCTCGATAATTCCTAACCCGCTAAATCGAAAACCTCAATAATTCGTAAGAAACTGAAAAAGCTTCGTTAATTCGTAAAAATCCCATACATTTTGGTCCCCTCGTTAATTCGTAATTTTTCTGCCTACTCGACCATAATTTTATAATTAGTTTCTCTTATAATTCGTAATTTCGTTTCGTAACCTCTTGTAATTCGTAATTCTTGCTTTTACTGGGAGTTAAACTACCGTTAGATCTCGCAGACTATTATGCATGGCGCCTTTTTGTCGCTTCATGCAGTGATTGAAAATGCTATGCTACAACGGAGTATTTTTTGTTGCTCTCGCTATTGCTACGTAGCATAGCAGAGAGCACAAAAACAAAACGAATGCTCTTCTGCTCTGCTCCATAGCATCGAATAACGGAGCACACAGCAATAGCAAGAGCAAAAAATTTGCGATCCGCTATTTGTAGTTGTAGCAATAGCACAAGCATTGAAAGCGAGAGAGAGAGCAGAGCAAACGAAAAAAAAAATACATACATATGTACATATGTATGTGCTAATGCTACGGAGCATTTGCATTGTTTTTGTCTTTTCCTTTTCTGTTGCTCTCGTAGTTGCTCTCGTAGTTGCTCTCATAGTTGCTCTCGTAGTTGCTCTCGTAATTGCTCCCATAGCAGCTCTGTACGAAATATTGCCGTTTAAGACGTTAGTTTCAAATGAAGCCTTCATGTGCTAAATTTCGTTCTCTCATTGGATTTATATTAGTTTGCTCATTTTATTTGAAGCGTGAAGACGATTCGCAAAAACGTCAAGCAAACGTTCTCATAACTTTTCATATCATAATGTTCCAAATAATGCAATTGATCATTTAATAAGCTTGGTAAACAAAATAAAAAAATAATTATGGAGACCATGAAACAATACAAAACTACAAGCTTTTTTAAATCTTAATTTTTAGTTAACATGATTTTGTTTATGTTTAATTTTGTTTTTAAATAAATAATATTGAAATAAATAAGTATTTTATTTATTTTTAATAAGTTAAAATTGTTGAAACGATGTGAAATATAAAAAAAACCACTTCAATTCGTATTTTGATTTTTTAAACCCCTTTAAATGGAAATCCCGGTAAATCGAGAACCTCTGTAATTCGTAACAAAATTCGGTTCCCTTGCCATTACGAATTATCGAGACGCGACTGTATAGACTTTCAGCTGTCGGATAATATTTGAATGCCTGCTAATAATGAATGTGTCTTAAATAGACTTATAATTGGTCAGGTTGACATATTCACTGACAAATGTTTGTATAATAATCTCACAATTATCCGTTAGCTCTTGGCTATTTCCAATAGTAAATAGAATTTATTATTATTATTATTTAAGGAACAATAAAAATCATAAAATAAGATAAAAGAAGTGTGCTGAGTAGTGTTAAGAATCCATATATGCTATATAACAGAGGCAGCAGCAGGCGTGGCTCTACGCTTGAAAGCTTTTCTTAAAAGTAAACCATGAGTCGGGTCAATTGAAATCAAGACTGTCCCTGTCTACCTAGCTATATCTGATGAATTCATTTGCCTAAGAACTTGACTGATTTATTCATATTCATATATTTATTCATTAAATAAATAGCATTAGCTAATAATTAAGTTCGATGACCATTGGCTGGCGCGATTCTTAATCATTAACTGCAACTCCCACGCGCCAGCCACGCGTATTTCAATTGACGAAATAAATTTCGACTGCTGCATGTAGCAAGAGGCAGACAGGAAAGGGGGGTGGGTTGGGACGGGAACGAGTAGCGCGCCAAATTGTGTGGATTGGGATACCGTTAAACAATGGCCACATAGACAATGAAGCAGTGACGCTGTGTGCGTGTGTGTGTGGGTGTGTGTGTGTGCACGCATACATGTGTTTCATTCAGTTTGAAGCCAAGCCAAACAAATAAATTTTAATAGACGTCGCCAGGTGACAAACACCGCATTAACTCGCCCTAAATTGCAATTAGTGAAAATTTGGTAATATCGTAATTTTAGTAATTGAAACTGAGGCAGAACGAAGCAAGCATGAGAAGACAATGAAAACATTGTCGAAAATCTGGACTCGACGTCACAGAGACTCGAGCTGCCCGAGATGGTGAAGCCCAAATGACAATTAGAGGAGTTAACTGGCTGCTCCACTTAGCTGTAAATGCGTAAATGCTGCTATCGTTACGCGGCTGATAAGAGGCACCTGCCATTGATAAGGCACCCGAGGCGAGGCAGACAATGGTCTGTGAAATTCCCAATTCTGCAACTGTTACGCACATAATTGAGTGAAAACTGTTTCGTGGCTTCCTGATTTGCATCAATAGCTTTGGCTCTTTTCGTTTTTGCGATTTTATCAATTTTCTAGGGTGCCTCGCGTCGGTCATTAGTCACGTCAGATAGTTTGACGCGTTTCTCTGGCCCGGCCACGCTGCGGCACACACGTACAGCTGCGATGGCATTTAATTGCCGACAATCACATATATACTATATATATATCTGATCAAGCCACTGCGAATGTTTTTTAAATCAGCATTTATGGTTTCGTGTATCGTAAATACTGTTATTACAGACACGCCCATACATCCTTGTGGGCGCAGGCTGGGCGCTGGCGGGTGGCGCAAGCTGGCCAAAGGTAGCATTTGATTTGATAGCCTGGCCAATCGTTTAACAAGGAAAAATCAAGGCAAAGACGAAAGCAACCCGAAAAAAACGGACACGTACGAAATTTGATTTGAATTTTTTTTTTATTTTTTTATTTTTCTTTTTGGTTTTGTTTCTCGCCTGATTTGTGCGTCAGCAAGAAAGCAGATGGCCAAGAGGCCCAAGCAGAAGCCAAGGTGGCCTTCGGCCTGACTGAAAATTGGTTCTTCTTTTGGCAGCAATTGTGGCATTAAGTTAATTAAGCGTCGCTAACTGAACTTGGCGGGTTTTTCTTCAAAATACTTGAACAAAAGATGAACATTATTTTGATAGAATTTTAAAATAACCTCCAGTCAGCCAACCAGTCAGTCAGTCAGTCAGCCAGCCAGTCAGCGAGCCACCCACACAAAATTAAGCTCGATTACAGATAATGATGGCAAATGTTACAGCCCCCCAACTCCACTACTCTACTCAGTTTCCAGCTCTTATTTTGTGGTTCTCTAGAAGAGCGCATGATACTTGTATCATAATTGAGCTGTCAGTTATCTTTGATACCTTATAGTATTTGCAGGTAGTAAGTAGAATTCATATAGCTATAAATTTGCCAAGGAATGTTTTAAGTAATAATTTATATAAAAAAAACGATTGAGAAAATTTAAATTATCTAAATTATATGGCTGCAACTTATTCCAATATTTTAATATTTTATTATTTTAATTTTTCTTTATTTTAATATTTTTTTTTTTATTTTAATATTTATTTTGATATTTTATTTGAATATCTTTCAATTGCTGATCAAGTCGCATACTTGATATTATAGTGAAGGGAAAGCATATAAATGCTAAAATAATATTATCCTTTGCTGAACTTAGCTTGGGGTTTTTTTTTAAATATTAAATAATAATATTTATTATTAAATCAATAAAAAATAGTTGTTGAAAAACTTTAAAAAAAAAACACCAATTTTAATATATTTTTAATTTTGTATAAATAAAAAAAAATCATTCACTCATCAGAGTTTTTCATTTAAAAAATTTAGATATTTAATTTAGATATTAAATAAAAAAAAAATTGTTGTTGAAAAACTTAAAAAAAAAAAACAAATTTTAATATATTTTTAAATTTGTATATATAAAAAAATGCATTCACTCATCAGAGTTTTTCCTTTCAAAAATGTCCTTTACTTTAATACATATTTCTTACATAGCCACATCCATGACTAAAGCAACGAAATGTAAATCTGCGTATCAATTATAATCCAGTTTCAGATATATAATAAAGAGAAATAGAAATCTAAGCTAAAGAGCATTTAATCTTTAGCATTTCGTTTTCATTTCTTATTCGTAACTGAAAGTTCAATTAAGATTTCAAGCACACAGCCTCTACAGTGGTCGCTGACGTTGACGTGCAACACATTTAACTTGACTCGAATTTTTTGACAGCTGCTTTCAGCCAGGCTAAAATGTGGGCGGCCACAAGGCAGCTCGATTTAGGGCGCGGCATCATTAAATGTATTTAACCAGGCATGTTTGTGGACAGCAGATAGCTGATGCAATTTCTAATGTGGATATGTAAACATATATATTAACAGCAAGAGAGTGAGAGAGAGAGGCAGCGATAGTCGTAGAGAGACAGAGATGGGTAGGTTCAGGTAAGGACATTGGAAATTCTAGTAAAACAAATATGAAGCCCTTTCTCCAATAATTTTTATTTTCATAAAAATAAATATGTGCTTAAGTAAATAGAAGAAGCAGTCGCTCACCTCACTCTCTCTCCCTCCCACGCCCACTCTCTCTCCCTCTCCCTCTCCCTCTCTTACTCTGTGTGTGCTTAACTTGATGGGATTTCGGCTTGGCGCGACATTTTTTAAATGGATTTCACTCTGGCAAAGGATGTGCTACGCACTATCATAATGCTAGTCAGTCACTATTATTATTTCATTGTTAAATGCAAAATAACAAATAATTTACATATGTGTGTGTGTGGGCGTGCGTTTGTGCTTCATCTTTCCAGCTGCATTTATCCGATAAGCAATTGCAATTGCAATTCAATTTCGAGCAAATCGAACTAACGAATTTTCATTGTGCGCCTATCTCACACGATTTATGCACAAATATAAAACCATAAATAATAAATATGCACAGGATATCGCAGCACAGGATTTAATCAAAATGCGATTTCATTGCGTATGGGCGACGCTTTAATACCCTGTTTACTTTTAGGCAGAATCATCATAGACAAAATGTATTGATACAGATTGATTGAGTGTTTTTTTTTCACAATTATTTTAAGCAAATATTTGTTTCTTTATCTTTTTTTATATCCTTTTTTCTTCATTTTCTTGTACTTTTATATTGGATATCTTTTAAAATATTCATGGAAGTTGCTCTAAGAATATTAAGTTTATAGTTGTAATTAACAAATAAATTCAAAAAGATCTAAAACTTAATTAGAAATAATAATAATAATGAAAACCTTTTCCTAATAAAAATAAATTACAATTTTATAGCTTCTTCTTTAATTTCTTATACAAAATTCCAGCTAAAATGTAAAAAGAGTAATCAAAGAAAAAGAATTGAAATGATATAAAAACAATATATATCTATTTCTCAATAGCAACGGCTAAAGCTAAAGGACGATTGTCATTTGACCCATTTGGCCGCAGGGTATGAAAAGTGTTATGCAAAAATTTGCATTTGGTAAGCTAACACCTCGAGATGGCCCTTTGCTTTAGCCTTCGCTTGTTGCATTGCAGTTCAGGAAAATGGCAAGAAAAGAGACTATTAACGGCAGGTTGCGCGCTGCCTGGAGCTGGGCGAGATGCGAGTTGCGAGTTGCGCAAAAGTTGGCACTGTGCAGTGAAAACTAGCTATAAACAACCAGCCCGCCAGCTACTGGCTACCAATTTATGAATATTGATTGATAGTTGGACAGATTGAGAGATGCTGCGAGGCCTCAAGCCACCACCCAGGCGGGCATTGGCAAACTTTTCTGCTTAGCCTTAGTGAAAAGCAAACAAAGTGCAGCCAAAAAACATTTGTGCATATTTAGTATCTATTATGCATGAAGCTGACTCATTGACTCTTTGACTCTTCGACTCATCTGCGACTCATCTGCGACTCATTTTGGGCAACAGGCATTTTAGCCACTTTGTGTACTTAATATTTATTCATTAGGCCTTTAGGGCATGGCTCATTGTTACCTGGGCCGCCGTCGTCGCAAGGTAAACTTTTCTGAAGAGCCCACCCAGAATATTCAATACAATAAGTAATTTCATTACTTCAACTAAATGTGTATGTATGTAAGTTGTTCTCCTCAGTTGATATTGGGAGGAAAAATGCATATTTAGCAGATTATTTATAATAAAACTTGGCAATTTGCATTGAATAATATTTGAATGTTCATTAAGCAAGAATATGAATAATTAATTCTCATTCAATTCGGTACATTTATATATAAATAATATTTATATATTTATTAAATATATATTTATCAAAGAGTGAAGAGACCTAAATATATGTATAGCAATTTAGATAAATATTTCAAATGAATATATAAATTTTAATGGTCCCCAAATATATACTATAAATATCTGTCAACAACTTTGTAATATAAAATGGGAAGGAATATATTCGCATTAGATTTTTCTATAAAATTAATTATTATTTTACTAATAATATATACAAATAAAATATTCATTGATTTAACAAAGTTATAAAATTTTAATGAAAAAAAAAAATAAAAAAAATAAATAAATAAATGAAAAAAAATATTCTGAGTACTTAAGCTGCTTAAATTGCCTTTATAATATTTCTATAAATTTCTATTAAATATAGCAAAAGACGAGTACTTTCATCTGAAGAAATAATGAACAATTGGGAAAATATTAAAACTCATGTAAATCAGTAAGTCTATAGTATTATACGTAATATAAGGAATTATATTAGACGGGTTTTATATTTATTTAAAATAAAAAAAATAAAATAATAAAAATAAAAACATTTGAAATATATACATAAATGCTGAAATGTTTGCCTATTTATAGACGCTCTAATCTGGCAACAATGGAAAACATGAATTCTGCTTTAAATTAAAGTCTTTAATTTTTATTGAATTTAAATAAATTTAAATTCTTTTAAATAAGCAAAGTTTTAAAATATTTGATCCTGAAACATGACAATTTTTTTTGTATATTTAAAGAGAAAAGTATAACTTTCTATGGAATTAAAATATATATTTATTTAGTTATAGCCACAAAAAAATCTTAGTTTTTGAGGAATACAGATTCTGAATTTTAATTCATTTGTTTTTAAATAAATTTAAATTCTTTTAAATAAGTGTGGCAAATGTTTTAAAATATTTGATCCTGAAACATGACAATTTTTTTTTTTGTATATTTAAATAGAAAAGTTGAACTATCTATGGAATTAAAATAAATATTTTTTTTAGTTATAGTCACAAAAGAAAATCTTAGTTATTGAGGAATACAGATTCTGAAGCATTTTCTCAATGTTTACCAAAAGTTTGCCTGAATGAAATTGAATTTAGCTAATTTTATTTGGTTTATCTTTCCATATTCGGATTTGTCCGTGTTATGAATTTAATGTTGTTTTTAACAACTATATAGATCTAGATCCATATGATATTGCAACTGGTAAATATGCGTTTGTATTATTATTACTTATTCAAACTCTGCATTTACATTGTTAATTTTTAAAGTTATTAAATCGAATATAAGATAATATATGTGAACTTTCATATTTTACTTAAATGTTTGCTTTTATAAATAAACTGAAATATCTCATATATTAGCGATCTAACCATTTACACTAAAACTAAAACATTCTAAAGAATTCAACGTAGATCACGAATGCTTACATGGACTCACGTTATCGCTCGTGGGCTTAACGATAAACCGAATTTAAAATGAAACTCACTTTGGCTAAAAAATTGTAAATTCAAACTGCACCGCACTGCGCTTACGCTTCCTGCTGCCGCTGCCACAGGTAGCTGAATTGTCGAGCTTTGTTTAGCAAGTGATACCAACGTTTCAACACAACTCAACCGAAGTGAATGAGCGCAGGTCCTTTGGTCGCCTTGGCTTTTATACCTAACGGAACGGGTGACGACGTCGCAGCGAAGCGTGCCAACAATACAGTGGGTAGTTCGCTATTGGTATTGGTATGCAGATAACGGTAAACAGCAAAGTGACTGCGAGCGTGCCTGCGTGAGTGCGCATATGTGTGTGTGTGTGTGTGTGTGTGCGTGTGTATGGATGTGAGCTGCGCAACACCCGCGCTTGCCGATAGTGCTCGCCGTGCAAGTGACTTTTGCTATGCTTTTGTTGCGGTCGCATATTATGCCTTGGGTCTTTAGCCCAGTGGCTTACATAATACACACAGCAACATGTTGCTTAGGAAATCTCACAAATGCTCGCAGAGTTAACCGTAAGCCGCTCATCTTTAATGCATTGTTGCGAAGTGTCGTTAAGCTGCAGATCGCCAGAGTTGCCAGGTGACTCGAATAAAAGTCCGTTTCTAATATCCATTTGGTGTTCCATGGAATTGCGAACGTTTTCTAATCCATTAAATATGGCAATTATCTAATCAACTATTAAATTTGTTTACTCCCTAAAAGTTCCAAAAATTAGGTAACAATGTCACATTCATAGTTTGCTGCTGACACTATCAAGTGGCCAATTAGATAAAAACAACAAAAATCCATTGTCGACTCGCTAATGATGATATATTCCACACACATATCAAAATCGTTTGCTGTGACTAATCATACACATATGGAGAATTCATTTGGAGCAAAGCAAACATCTTTCTCAAACATCGATGCCGGGTCACTTAAGAGACAAACAAAATTATTGAAACAATTAAAAAGTTATAAAAAGCCACGCTCGGCTATTCATATTTCCCTTTTATTTAGACAGCAGCCAGCCAAAGGAGAGCCTTTCAAAAGTTGACGTCTAACTTGCACACACACGTGTGTATATATGTGTATGTATGCATGTTTGTATGCCTGTATGCGTACACGTGTGTGAGAGCTTATATGAGTATGAGTGCGATTTTTCATTAGCTCATTTTGTGGCATTTTTTAATTAGTCAAGCTATTTATATCAGTGCCAAATTTTTTAATCTATCCTGATTGAAATTTCAGTATAAATTTAAACTAAATGATTTTAATATTAAATTGTAATAAAGTGTAAATATATACATATAATAAAATTCTTGGGCAAACATCGAGTTGGTATAAATAGACTTAGACTTAGAAGACTTAGATTTTCTTTTATATCAAATATATTTAAAACGTAATATCTCTGTTGAATTTAGATCTACATATTAAGGTTTAATAATTGACAAACAAATAATATTTATTATTATAAAAAGATGCGTAGGCATTAACGATTTAAAATGTGAATATAGCATACTTTTCGGAGTCAAAATTGTTTTTCTTTCTTCTTTACCATAAAAAAAGAGACAGTTAAAATCAGAATGAACTAAGCAATTTTGATGAATAAGCATATAGAACATTATATTTAGTATAAACTTTAAATATCATATGACAATTATAAATAATTAATAGAAATTGCAAAATATTTGGAAGAGAGACAGAAAAACTGATCTATTCAATAATTACTTCAATATTTCGAATAAATAATAATGGCTGTCCCACAGATTTCATGTCCGATTGCCCCATTAGATTCCTATTCACTTCTACTCGGTCGTACTTATCTAAATTTCCAGGAACGAAGGTAGAGATAAGTGTAGTGTAACCTATTCACTTAAAATAGATTACAATTACGTATTCCATGACGAAACATAATATGATAAACATAATTTCATAACTAACCAAATTTGTCATAACTGAATTTCCTGTTAAACTACTTTGGACAACATGATTATTGTACAACCGTATATATGTATTATAGTAGTAGATTGCAGTTTTATATCATATTTTGTCCTTTAAATTCATCAATTCAAATATAATCTGTTTTATATACGCATCATTACATATTTATGAAAATTAAATCGAAATTGATCGGAATATGTCAATATATCGATTTATAAATTTAAAATTAAATTTTCTTTTTTATCTTTGAATTTTCAGTCACATAAATTGTCAATCAAAAATTGCTTTGTGTATTTTTTTTATTCGTCTTGTGACTGTGTAAGACTTCAAATAATATTTTCACGACATATTTATATATAAGTTCAAAAGCGGATAAAAAATGTGAGCATAAAATATTTATCTATTTCGAAAAACAATTAAAAATTATACGCTAGTATATAATTATTCTTGTCTTATTTTTTTTTATTAATTTCTTATTTAAATCATAAATATTTATTTTTTGTATCAAAATTGAAGTGCAAAATATTTATTTTTTTATTTTAAAAGTAAGTATTGGGCTGTGGCAAACGGAGAACAAGTTAAACGATGGAAATATCGCATTTTTGACATTTCGGCGTTGCCAGACTTCCTACATATTTTGTAACCAAGTAGGCCAATCGAATATAAATTTCCCATCTTTAACTTGGCATCTTTTCGTCACTCGGTTGACAGTGTAGATTTTTTTTTTTTGCGGATAGACGAAAATATTGTGAAAGGAGTCATTTTTATAAGCTATTAATTGCAAACAATAGTGAATTGGGTAAGGTACACCATTTTTTAACTTGACTTGACCACAATAGAGTTTCTTTAACATTTTGGCAAATAATTAAACGAACAATGCGGCATTGGATACACACGATAAAATTTACAGAGACGCCAATGAGAACGTGCAGATCTTGAAATTTTATCAATCAATTGCAAAAAAAAAACTCATTTGTGCGAGCAAGCAATACAAACAACAACAACAATATCTAACTATATTTTCATCAATTTGTGATTCTCACAGAATAAACAATTCCCATCAACCTTTGACTCCGGCTTTATTTTTGCCGGTGGCGCGAAAAAAAAAGTACACACTGCGCGCGTGCGTTGGCCAAGCATCGATTTTTCTGCAACTCGGCTACGGCAACTACAACTGTAGACAGGGTCTCGGCTGGCTCAACGTCTCGATTGGTTATTCCCTAAGCACTGGACTGGACTTATTGTGTGAAGTAAAAGATGGGTGCTTATCTGTCGCATCCAAAGACGGAAAAGTCGTCCACAGATGAATTCAATGACATGCTCGTCGTGGGTGCCAGCTCGATGCAAGGCTGGCGCAACAGCCAAGAGGTTAGTGAATGAGCCAACAATCTGCTAGAGCAGATGCGCTGTCTGCAGTCTCCATCTCAATTTATATTTCCAATCCAATAGGATGCTCATAACTCAATATTAAATTTTGATACGAACACATCATTTTTTGCCGTCTACGATGGGCATGGCGGTGCCGAGGTGGCCCAATATTGTGCCGATAAACTTCCAGAGTTCCTTATGAAGCTAGCCAGCTACAAGAGCGGCCAGTTGGAGCAAGCGCTCAAGGATGCATTTCTCGGTTTTGATCAGACACTGCTCGAACCATCAGTGGTTAATACATTGAAAATCTTAGCTGGTGAGCACAATATTGTGGATGAGGACGGTGACGGCTATGATGAAGAGGATGACGAGGAGGATTTGGCCGAGCTGCACGAGGAGAGCAATTTACCATTAACTGAAGTTCTTGAGAAATACAAGGGCCTACCGCAGACACATGATCTTTCGCTGCTTAAAGAGGAGAACGCTACCGGCCCAATGTCAACAACCCTGCGTGGTCGTCGTGCTGCAGCTGTTGCTGCCGAAGCCGCTAATAAGGCTGTTATGGATCCGACAGCTAAGCCCCCAGGTTCCTCAACTTCAGCCGCAGCTGCTGCTGCATTTAACGAAGTAGACGGAGCTGGTCCAAGTAGCTCAAGAGCGGGCAAAGTTGAGCCAGAAGATGAGTCCATGGTGAGCAGCAGTAGTTCGAGTGCTAGCAAAACGACCACTAATTCATCGTGCACAACTCTTACTCCTAAGGACGAATCTGGTGCTAGCAAAACTCTTCCAACCACCGGCCCGGTCGTTGCGCCCATCGAGCAAAATGGCAGTGTCACCTCGTCAGAGGCCAAGGCTGCAGTTATAGTTGACAATAAAGCAGCCGATGCAGCGGAAAATGACATCGTATCCGCTTCCAGTGACATCGCAGATGCAAAGTCTAACGGCAGTGTAGAAAAAACAGAAGAAGCAGCCAAGAGCAAGCCAGAGCTCGCTGACATCTCGTCGACCAGCAAGGAATCAGAGAAGGCTTTGAAGAAAGCCAATTCCGCTCAAGAAGAAGAGTCCACCGATGATGATGCCGACTACGATGAGAATGCTGTGGCTAAAGCTGAAGAAGTTGCTGCGGCTGAGAGCTCTTCTGATGACGAAATGGAGGTTGAACATGATGCGCCTGGTGGTGATGACGACGATGATGATGACGATGAGGATGACGATGATGAAGAGGTAAGATATGAAAACAATGATTCAATAATAAATAAGAATATAATTATAATATTTAAAGAGCATTATTACTAAGCATTTCTTCTCTATTTAACAGGATGAAAATGGGAGCGATGATGATGACACCGATGAAGATCAACTGGCTAACGATAATTTCTGCGCCAATATGATCGAGGAGCCAGGCAAAGACAGTGGTTGTACTGCGGTTGTGTGCTTGTTGCATGGCCGCGATTTGTATGTGGCCAATGCTGGCGATTCGCGTTGTGTCATCTCTCGCAATGGCAAGGCCATTGAAATGAGTCTGGATCATAAGCCCGAGGATGAGGAAGAGTCCACGCGCATTGTCAAGGCCGGCGGCCGTGTCACTCTCGATGGTCGTGTTAATGGCGGACTAAATCTGTCCCGTGCTCTGGGCGATCATGCATACAAAACGAACCCGGAGCTGCCAGCTGAAGCACAGATGATCTCCGCATTGCCGGATATCAAGAAACTAATCATTACTCCAGAAGATGAATTCATGGTTCTGGCCTGCGATGGCATCTGGAACTATATGTCCAGCGAAGAAGTAGTTGACTTTGTGCGTCTTCGTCTGAAAGACGACAACAAGAAATTATCTCAAATTTGTGAAGAGGTGAGCATCACATTACGAATAACTTCTCTAAACCCACTAAACTGAAACCTTTCTTTTGGCCAACTTTCGATTAGCTTTTTGATAACTGTTTGGCACCAAATACAATGGGCGATGGCACTGGCTGCGACAATATGACCGCTGTTATTGTAAAATTTGAGCCGAAGCTACAAGAACTGAAGACCACAATCAATCCAGCTGAAACTGAGAGCGCCATTCTGGAAGCAGCTAAGCAGAAGAATCAGAGCACCGTAGCTGATGCCGCTGCGGAACAGAGTGCTCTGAAGCGCAGCGCTTCGCCAGATGTCAATGCCGATGATGCCAATCTGTGCGAGAATAGCAGCAAATCGAAACGCTTGAAGATTGAGGGTGACATGAAGTCAACGGATGAGACTGCAAAGATTTCCACCGATGCCATTAGCAGCTGCCCAGCATCATCCGCATCTGCATCCGCATCCGAATCTGCTGAACAGCAGATGGAGGCAGACACCCTGAACTCGAACGTTAACGCGAACTCAAACTCGGGCAATGAGACTGCTGTTGTATCATCCACATAAATTATATATATTGAGACCACAACAACGGTGACTGCTGGTGCGTCTGCGTTTTGGTCATTATTTAAATGTGAGCTCTTAGAGCTGAGACAAATTTCCAAATTATTTAATGCAAGTGTCTACACATAGCATATTCATTTGTTCGCATATTTTAACTATTCCTAAATATATACTTTTTATTTTGTTCTTATCTAATATCGTAATGTTGGTAATTCATCACCAACTATCCACAACAACTAAATCATCAAGCTCGCTCTCATTATAAATTCAAATGCATACATACATATACGTACGTACAAATACAAAATTTATAAATATTATTTTTCGATGCAGGCAACCAAAAAAAAAAAAGGAAAATATGTTTTCATATATTTAAACATAATGTATAATGTGACGAGTTAATAAAAAATAAAAGCCAGTAAGAACGATAACTCCTGCCTATAAAATTAAACCGAGACTTTTAATTATTAAATACTATTTTAGCATCTAAGAACCAATAAATCTATCATTCTAGCTTGAGTAGATTCAATTAAATTTGGGGGTACATTTGCTTTGTGTATTTTTACCGTCTTTTACGCGTTGGTGCAATTAATGGTATTTTTATTTCTTCCATATCAAAAGAATATACAAAATTAAGGCATTTAAGAAGTAAATTGCAACTTTAGTGTTTTCTCACAAGTAAAATATACATACATATATGTATGTAAAATAAACAAATCAATTTAGCCTATGGTATTTTCAGCATGAATAACAGCTGTTCGTTTGGTGCTAGCTAATTTAGTGCCAAAGAACATACCATAGTAAAGCTAAATCTCACAGATCTATGTAACGCATTACATTTGCGAGTTTTACACCTGAAATTGACTGTCAAATCTAAAATTGAAGTATTCAGATAATATTAGTGTCAAAGCAATAAGTATATGAATATAATTAACGAAGCTGTCTGTTTTTTAGTCGCTTAATTCGCTGTACGTATTTAATAAACAAGTGTGGCACTATTATTTTAGTATTTTTACAAGTAAACGCGTTATGCTCTAAATTAATACATTTTTGAATATTTACAGCAGTCCATTCATATTTGGTATATATTTAGTCTGTGTGTGTACGACTTTATAAGATTGAGTGCGTCAAGAGTTCTATTAGTAATCTTTTAATATTCCCATTAAGAGAGTGAAATATTCGCCAAAATTGATCCATTGGCGCTCCCGGCGAGCGTAAGCAACGCAAGAGAAAGCGTTTGCAGAGGCTCCAAACAAAAGGGCGTGGATCGGTGCATCGGTGCAGTGTCTGTGGCTGCTGCAACCAACACCAGCAACAGCAACAGCAGCAGCAACAACAGCACCAGTGGTAGCGGCAGCACCAGTGGGAGCAGCAGTATTGAAATTGATGATCTGGGCCGTGTATTTAATGACAAAGTGCACTTGAACCAGCCAGCCAGCAATCAGCTCGTACTTCATGCTAAGGAACCCGAAGCCATGTCCGGCGATCAGAAAGTCTTGCTAAAAGGGCACGCATCTCAATACGTTAAGCTCAATGTGGGTGGACGTTTGTATTATACGACAATTGGCACGCTAACTAAACACAATGATACCATGCTAAGCGCCATGTTCAGTGGGCGCATGGAGGTGCTAACAGATTCCGAAGGTTTGTGATTAATACAATTCCTTAAGATAAAGTTAAAGATTTCAATTCAATTTCAGGATGGATTTTAATTGATCGGTGTGGCAATCATTTCGGCATAATATTAAACTTTCTACGCGATGGCAGCGTTCCACTGCCAGAAACGAACAAAGAGATTGCGGAGCTGCTCGCCGAAGCGAAGTACTACTGCATCACGGAGCTGGCGATGTCTTGCGAGCGTGCGCTGTATACTCACCAAGAGCCGAAGCCCATCTGTCGCATACCGCTGATAACGTCGCAAAAGGAGGAGCAGCTATTGATCAGCTCGTCGTCGAAGCCGGCGGTCATTCTGGTGGTGCAGCGGCAGAACAACAAATACTCGTATACCAGCACATCGGATGATAATTTGCTCAAGAATATTGAACTGTTCGATAAGTTGTCGCTGCGTTTCAACGAGCGAATACTCTTCATTAAGGATGTTATCGGTCCAAGTGAGATCTGTTGCTGGTCCTTCTATGGCCATGGCAAGAAAGTGGCGGAGGTCTGCTGCACCTCCATAGTTTATACAACGGATCGCAAGCATACGAAAGTCGAATTTCCGGAAGCGCGCATCTATGAGGAGACACTGCAAGTGCTGCTCTATGAGAATCGTAATGCGCCAGATCAGGAACTGTTGCAGGCGACATCTTCGGTGCGTGCAGGCGGCGTCAGCGGCACCAGCATGCATCAGTATACCAGCGACGAGGAGGAGGAGCGCACGGGCTTGGCCCGCTTGCGTTCCAACAAACGCAACAATCCCACTTGACTTAGGTATAAGTTGGAGTTTCCACAGATTTGATGGCAAAACTGCGGTGCTTGCAGCCATTGTTGGTTCGCCTCCTCCTGACCCTTTAGTGCAGGCATCGCTGCTGCGATATATAAACTTACCGAACGAAACAAATGCAACCAATGTTGCAATACATAACTTCTTTAACATACTAAACAATCAACACTGAGAACATCGTGAGATTAATCGCAATTTTCGCATATTTCCCATCCACTCATCTCTCTCTCGCCGGAAACAATTTAATGCAAACCCAAGCCCGAAGCCAAGAGCGCAAAGTATTAGCTCCTATAGTTGATGTTTGTAATCGTAGAATCAAATATATCTATACATATATACACATATATATAATCTGTACTGAAAACTAGTTTGCTTATGCTTATAACATGCATATGAAATAGCCTTTGGCTGCTTTAGAGGAGGGTTGCTTGGAATCGTAGCCATGGCAACTTCATTTCGAATAACAAAACACAGTAAAGTAGCTAAATTGTTAATAAAAATTAGTTTACAAAATGGAAGAACTACATAAAGCTGGGCTTTATATAGATGAGATTTATAGACTGCGCGTGCAAGATCCAGCGATTGCCAATGAGACAATCGAGCTGCGGCAGGAGTGTCTAGAGTACTCGAGAAA
Organism: Drosophila buzzatii; assembly: GCA_035045845.1. Taxonomy (NCBI): domain Eukaryota; kingdom Metazoa; phylum Arthropoda; class Insecta; order Diptera; family Drosophilidae; genus Drosophila; species Drosophila buzzatii. The sequence continues at coordinate 10,074,046 of JAWNOS010000244.1, read as the reverse complement.
TCTGCAAGATTTCAAGAAGTTCGGCGAGCAGTTCTATAAAATAGTATACGATTTCTCAAAAGTTGTGGAGAGCGAGAAGCTGCGTGCCATCGGCACACAAAACCAGCTGAAGACAATGGCCAAGCAGCGTCAGACGGAGCAGCAGGTGTATCAGAGTCAGATCCTTGAGCAAACTGTTGAACTGGAGCGCCTGAAGAGCGAATATCAATACTTGCAGCGCATAGAGTCGGAGCAGCAGGAAATCATAAACAACTTCTTAATGAATCAATAAAATATACTTATATATATTATAAATATGACATATTCCAATCAAACAACAGCTAGATTTTTCTGGTAACAGGCTAAACTACACAGCGGAATATTTGTCTTGGAGCAATTGTACACTTTACGTTTGCCACAGCCGGCGATGCCGCAGAGCTTCGGTGGCGGCGGATCGATTGCACTCTGTGCCTGAATTGGAAACTCTTGGCCTGGCGGCACTATGATGTAGGCTCCATCTAGGGTATTCATGTAGGTCAGCAATGGCTTTGTTTGCTTTTGGTTTTGCAGTTTGCGCGCTGCTGAGCGCTGTTTGCCATTTTCCTGCTTTTTCAGCAAACGCTCCATAGTCTTCTGTTTGTCCTTCTCACGGCGCTCGTCGGCCTGTTGCTTGCGCTTCTGTGACTTCAGTGCTGCCTTTTGTATCTCTTCGGCCGTCTGTGGCTTTTCCTTTTCCCTATATCCATTGGGCAGGGCAATCAGTTCTTCCACAAAGCCCGCTAGCGCCGGCTCGGTGTCCTGTGTCCGTTCGTACATGGCACGCTGACGCGCTGTCATCAGCTTGGGATCCTTTATCTTTTTTAGCTCATCATCGACGTCTTCCAGTTTACCAGTTTCGATGGCATTCAGCCAACGTTCTTCATCGCTTGACGTATCGCTGTTGCGACGTTTCCTCGGCTTCTTTGAGGAACCGCTCGGAGGCGTTGCGTTATCTGGCAAAGATTTTGTGCTGGCTGCCGGCCGTGCACGTTGAGTGGCCACTTCATTACCCTTGCTGTTGGTTGCCGGAGTAGTTGACACGGTAGGCTTGGCACCTGTTGGTGCGACTGCTTGAGGTGTGACCGCCTCAGCTGGCTCGGAAACAGAATTCCCCTGAGTCGGCGATGATGGGGAACCGGTGGGCGATACAAACCTTGCCGGTTTTTGTCGTTTGCTGCGCTTGGGGCGCCGATCTTAAATAGTTAATAATTTTAATATATGTACTTATTTTATATATCAGCCACAGCTATACCATCTGTCTTTCCCATGATGCAACTTTTAATAAAATGCTTTTGTTTGGAAGCTAATTTGTTATTGTGTATATTTGTTTATAGTGGCAACGCTACACAATCATTTAGTAGTAGTACTGCCACCCTGCTAAAAAAAAGTCGTTCCTCTTTAAGTTTATTGTAGTTTAATGATTTATTTAAAATTACAAACAACGGTATACAATTATTTGAAGTTAAAATAATTCTAATACTACTGTGGCATGGATATATCATTCTCTTTAATTCTATTTCTTGTCATTCGAATTTAGAAAATTATTTTGCAAAATGGGCAGCGTTCTCAGTTTCCTAAATATCGGATTCACATCGATAATTTCTTCATTCGATAGTAATCAGAAATATCGATAATTGCGTTAACCGCCTGGTTCAAATCCATTTAACATTTATAATTTCCTTTTGGAATTAAAAGTTGTTTCTCCCAGCCAATATTTTTAAAATGAAGTATCAGCCGTACAAAACATTCTCATTTTGTTGCAATAATTAAATTTAATTACAATTTTATTATTTAATGTTAACGAATTACTGCGCAAAGGTAGAATTTCGTTAATGTCTACAATGATAAATAACAGTACTTAAAAGTCTAATGCACTTAGTTGCTACTTATGAGAGTATACAAAGTCTGGCTACCACGAAGTGCTGGGAGTTATGGGTGGTACATGGTTACCGCAACGAGGAAAATTCGGAGGCACTGGCGGTAAGTCCTCTGGAGTGCCAATTTGAAATACCAAATTCATGCCTATTACGATGTGATATTGGAAATGACAATGGAACAGCCAGAACCCGGGATTGTCAGCTCGAAACCGCAAAACCGTATAACCATTATTGGGAACAGCCACTGTGTCCTTGAGAGCCGGCTTTATATACTGTCGCTCCAGCATGCCGCGCTGATCCAGATCAAGTGCGTGCTTCAGATTCATTCGCTTGATATGTGTATCCGGCGATCGGCCCATGCCGAGCACGTAAAACGAGGTGCCATGCAGATGGAACGGATGACTTATGTTGATCTGTTGCACCTCATCCACCAGCACAACTTCGACAATAGCATTCAGTGGTATATCAATCTTGTGAGTGCACTGACAATTCTCCCCACAATTCGCAGGTCTATTGTCTCCATTGCAGTAGTAGTCCTCGGGTATATCCTCGTACTGCGACAGCATGGGCGAAGGTGGCGATACGTACGACACCTCGTCGATCAGCGATATCAAATGATCCGCATCCGAGGCGACTATATAGAACGAAACGGGTTAGTGCATTTGACTAATGCTGGCTAAACGATGCGAGCTGTGGTCTAAAACAGTTTCTTCACATCGAACATTGTGGAAAATGTACTCTCTTAGGCTACAAGTTGATTCTGGACACATACATTAACATAGATTACAGACATAGATATAAACACAAACATAGAGCTAGTATGGTATATCACCCCATATCAATCATCAATCATTATATCTCTCTTTAACGTATTTAGTCTACGAGTTAAGTTAGGCTAAAGCAATTGGTTAATAAGTAAATTAAATCGTAGTCGCTGTGGTTGGCGAACCACTAACTGCTGGCTCTCGGTTTGGTTAGTGGCTAGTACCAGGTAACCGGCGGTACGTGATCACCGCAGCGGGGAAATCGCGGCGGCACTGGCGGCAGGTCGGCTTGTGTGCCGATGTGAAAGACCAAATTCATGCCGATGACGATGTGAAATAGGAAATGACAATGGAATAGCCAATAGCCAGGATTGTCGGCCCGAAATCGCATCACCACATAGCCGTTGTTGGGCACAGCGATGGTGTCCTTGAGCGGCGGCTTGGAGAAGTCGCGCTCCAGCATGCCCATGCGATCCAGCTCCAAGGCATGCTTCAGGTTAATCTTCTTGATCGACTTGTCCGGCGATCGACCCAGGCCAACCACATAGAACGCGGTGCCATGCAAATGAAACGGATGACTTATGTTCACCTGCTGCACCTCATCCACCAGGACAACCTCCACAATGGCGCCCAGCGGTATGTCCACCATGTGCGTGCACTCGCAGTTGGGTCCACAGTTGGGCGGACGATTGTCGCCGTTGCAGAAGTATTCGGGCGGTATATCCTCGATCTGTGACAGAGGCGGCGACGGTGGTGATATGTAGGAGATTTCGTCGACCAGAGAGGTTAGATGGTCACCGCTAGGCACAACTGTGTGTGTGTTGATAGCGATCAGGCCATTTGGAAGCATTGTTAGGTTTTAGGTACACGAGCGTAAACATACATATATGTATATATGAGAAGGTATGTAAGTCAATGTTAGTCGAAAAGCAAAGCTGAATGGGTTAAGGTTAATGGAGAGACGCCGACGACCCAATCGGGCCGTGGAGTACGTACCCAGAAATCGATTGTACGTATTTGGTGTAAATAACGTTTTCGGATCGTACACATAAAATCTGAAAGGCAAAAAGATTTTCACGTCGGGCCGCTCAACCAGAACGCTCTTATCGACTTTTTTCGCATTCTTCAAGTTCGAAACGCAAATCGCATCGGCGCGCTTACGATCACAGATCGCATCGAGTGGGTTTAAGATCTGTGAATAAATTCAATTTGTGTGGAGAAATCTGATTAGATAAATATTTCTATAATTGCTTTCATGCTGTGCTACAGAGAATTTTGCTTTATTTTTTTTTTTATAGAAATCTGAAAGAAAAATAAATAAAATTATATAAATATAAATTTGGAATTTTTATATATTATACAATTCAAAATATGATTTATATATATATATTAAAAGTGCTGCAGTCGCAATGCAACGACTAGCAAATACCCTGTACCCAGTTCCATATTGTATATAGAGCACAAGATTATATAACTTGCATTGCTCAAATGAAATTGTGTAGTTATTTTAAATTTTTCATATTTTATTAAAATTGATTTAAACAATAAATATAAATTTAACGGCAGTTAATTGGGCTTTTTACCCCGTGTATCGTAACATTCAAGCTTTACAAAATTACAAAAAAAATCTCTCTAGGTTTGCCAGTTTATACAAATACATACGTAAAATAGATGTTGCTTCCTTTGTGTTGGGAAATGTACAAGATTCACTTTAACAGTTATCAATTACAAATGCAGTTTGATCGAACAGAATTTGCAGCTATTAAATATGACTGTGACGAGCCAATCAGAGTATATTTTCATTAAATAGACCCTAGGCATTACATAAGTAGGTAGTTTAAGCATAATATATATATATATATAGATTCGATTTCATTTTTACAAACATTTATGTACATTAAAAGTTATTATTTATAGTTGTTGTTGCTGTGGTTGTTGTTGTTTTTTTTTTACATGTATTTTGCAAATTACACAAAGTCAAAGTTAAACCGAAAATTTCCAAGTTTGGCATTCAGTTGAAACTTTGAAGCTTTGCATAGATTTTGTAGGCACCAGCGTGTGATTTATTGGTCCTATATACATAAGTTTAAATATACATACATAAATTGAGTACATATATATGTGTACACAGAGAGAGATTACATACATATACATACACACACTACAGTAGCGGATCTAATCCGGCATTAGACTTAAAATTTTGCTGTGATTATTTTATGGCTGCTCCAAACATCATTTGATTTTTGATCAGTGCACCGTCTTGCTGCAGCACATCTGTGTGTGCTACATGGGTGTGTGTGAGTGTGTCAGTGTGTGTGTGTGCGTGTGTGATTCGGACATGGGGCAAGGTCAAGGGGCAATCTTTTGCTTGATGCAATTTTTGTCGGCAAGCTGTTGCGGAAGTCAGGTAATATCTTACAGGTGATACATCATATCCAGGTGACGGGGCTATATATATTACAACAAATACATACATACATACATACATAATCGTTGTGCTGTCTCTTTCTCAAAAAAAAGAAAAAAGAAAAACTTTGTACAAACTGTTTCGTTCAGTGTAGTTGGGTCTTCTTCGATATGAGTTTTGGATTTTGTTGTTGTTTTTTGTGCGGATTTCTCTAGTTAGCGCCAACAGAACTAAGGCCTAGGCTTAATTAATGGGTATGGGTGGAGTGTGATCACCACACGTGGGGAAGCCAGGCGGCACAGGCGGCAGATCGGCATTGGTGCCAACTTGCAGTATCAAGTTCATGCCGATGACAATGTGGAACAGGAAATGACAATGGAAGAGCCAGAAACCTAAATGAGTAAGAGCAAAGAACAGAATGAAGATCTCTATTAAAGCCATAGCGAATATATGCTCGTTATACCGGGATTATCAGCTCTGAAACGCAGCACTACGTAGCCATTGTTGGGCACCGCAATGGTATCCTTGGTGGGCGGCAAATTGTACTGCCTGTGCAGTAGGCCGCGTCGGTCCAGATCCAGGGCGTGCTTCAAATTGATCTTCTTGACCGTGGAGTCGGGCGAACGACCAATGCCAATCACATTGAAGCCATAACCATGCAAATGGAATGGATGTGAGAGATTGGGCTGTTGCACTGCGATTCGAGAAAGAGAAATGAGAAATGAATAGGAATTCGCATTGGGCTTCTATGGGCAGCTAACCCTCATCCACAAGCACCACCTCGACAATGGCATTCAATGGTATGTCGATCTTGTGGGTGCACATGCAGTTGGGTCCACAGTCGGCGGGACGATTGTCGCCATTGCAGAACTGTTCCGGATTGATTTCATTATACTGCGAGGTCAGCGGAGCGGGCGCCGAGAGATAGGAGATCTCGTCGATGAGCGAAATCACATGATCGCCCGTGGGAGCCACTGAAAACGAGGAGAGCAATTCGTGATAAGAGATGAGTGTTTCATTTTAATATTTTCCCATCAACTCACCCAAAAATCGGTTGTAGGTGTTCGGCTGGAAGAGATCCTCGGCGCGATAGACAAAGAAACGGAACGGCAGGAAAATCTTGACGTCTGGCTTCTCAGCCAAGATTCCGCGATCGATCTCGAGTGCGTTCTTCAATTGACTCACGCAGATGGCGTCGTTGCGTTGACGATTACATTGCGCGTCCAGGGGGTTCATGACCTTTTGTATTATTGTCATTGTGTTTTATTGTTCAGAGTCAGTCGTCGGAGTTGCAAGGGTTATTTTATTGTTTTGGTGTTCAGATAGCATATATATATATACACAGGTGCAGGAGAACCACATTCGAGTTTGCAGGAGTGGTGATATTTTACATTGTGTGGGGAATGTGTTGCACAGAGGATTTTGAAAGAGATACAGAGAAAATGATTAAACTATGCAAGATTTATGTAAAAGTGTCTCAGTTGCATTTATGCATTTTCGCCACACTTCAGATACATATTTACACATTTACTATATACAAAGTTCCATTAGGAATTAGTTTCTCTATAATACATTGTACTTACATTGATAGATCGTATCATAATATTTGGCTCAGAGACGTGAGCTACGATTTATGCCATCAAATTCAGTGGAACGAAAAACTCTATTTGTATTTCCTAAAGACTTGACTGCTCTATAATGCTACCTCTTTGAATAACAATCAAAATTCAGTTGAGAATTTGCAAAATTAAAATTAAAAAAAAATAATAATAATAAAAATTTATAAAAAGTAGATAATGCAAATGAAACAAACTTCTGTCATATATTATTATTATTATTATATATTATTATTATTATTATTATTATTATTATTATTTATTTATTTATTTATTTATTTATTTATTTATTTATTTATTTATTATTTATGTATTTATTTATTAATTAATTAATTTATTTATTTATTAATTAATTAATTAATTTTTTTTATTTATTTTTTTATATTATTTATAATTTATTTATTTATTTATTTATTTATTTATTTATTTTTATATTAATTAATTAATTCATTAATTAATTAATTTATTTATTTGTTTATTTATTTATGTATTTATTTATTTATTTATGTATTTATTTATTTATTAATTTAGTTATTTATTAATTAATTAATTAATTAATTAATTAATTTATTTATTTATTTATTTATTTATTAATTTATTAATTTATTAATTTATTAATTTATTTATTTATTTATTTATTAATTAATTAATTTATTTATTTATTTATTAATTAATTAATTAATTTATTTTTTTCAGTCTTCCTAAGACTGCTCCACTTGAAGTTACCCTGTAGACATTCTATGCATTCTATGCATAATATAAAAATAAATAAATAAAAGAAATTCTAAATATTTTTAGACTCTGTTCCCAAAATCGAAAAAGAGTCTATTGGGTTTGTGCAATGTCCGTCTGTCCGTAAGAACGCAATATTTTTCGGCGCTATTAGAGCTAGAGACTTGAAATTTGGAACATATACTCCTATATGCTCCCGAATTATAAAGTGTAAAAATTTTACCGATCCGCCCACTAGGGGCGTGGCAAATCGAAAAGCAGTTTCTAGTGCTTAAATGCACAATTCATATGCGAATTTATAAAAATATCTTATTATCAATTGGCGCTGGCAACAAGCATTTTATAATAAATAATGGCTCTAATATAAAATACATAAATATAAAAAAAAAAAATTAAAAAATAAAAATTATTGGAAAAAATGTTCAGTGCGGGATTCGAACCCACGCATCTAAGTGCGGCTTGCATAGCGCTTACCACCAGCGCCACTGCCTTGACCTGAGCTGCGTTAACTAAAACCAAATAAGGCACTGTTAGAGCGCCTTTTGACAAAACTAAAGTAACGATCGAAAAATTCACAATTCAGTCACAATTCAATTGCCGAAATACTATTTCGTTTATTAAATGTTTATTAAATAAATAAACAGCAGCTACAGGAACAGAGTCTCTCGCAGTTAGTTGCGCCTAACTGCAACGTTCTTACTTGTCTTTATTGTTTCTATATCTGATATATTGATGAAGCTTTAAGATACTAATAAAAACGAGTCTAAAATCTCTGCTATTTAATTTTTAAATAAAATAATACAAATATGAGATCAATTATGGTATATAACATGATTTTCGTGTACTGAGCACATTTATCAATATATATTTCTAGTCTTCTAGTCTCTCTCTCTCTCCAGACTTTAGAGATCGCTTCAGATGAACTGAGCAACATGTTTAAACAAGCTAAGCTCTTGTTAACCTATCCTTACCAATATATGTATATATACTTTTTATTATCTGCTAAACGTCTTTCTCTCTGAAATTCTCATTTCAACTCAAACTCAAACAGACTGAAACCTGCAAAGACGCATTACGTAGCTCTGCACTGCTGTTGTCTCTGTGTAAAATCGAAAAATGCATTTGAGATAGGAGGCTGTTGGAACTTACCACACCCTGTGGAATGCCCACATCGTAGGTTGGCGGCGCCGAGGCAGGCTGATAGGGACCTCGAGCATAGCGCAGTATGCCCAGTTGCTGGGCTCGTCGTATGCCACACTCACCAAGGCCGCGCAGCTGTATCCAATAGGCGCCCACAGGCTGATCGGCAGTGATAACAAAGTCGTAACGTTCGCCTATATAGAATGTCAGATATATACAGAATATCAGCGTAGGCAGCTGCTTGAGCAGAACTCACCTGAGAAGGAGATGATTGTGTTGACATTGACCGGATGCACTGGCTCGCCGTCTGTGGCAATCACTTGCATATTGTGTCCCTCGATGGTCACCTGAGCCGGGCACACCGAGGCGAAGGCGTTGATCATGCGGAATCGATAGCGACGGCCGGGCGTGATCGTAAAGATCTCGAGCGGTGTATTTGTCATGAAGCCAGTATTCGGATCACGGAACTGACCCTTGCCGTTGATCAGCATAGACTCGGGATCTTGACCGGTGTTGACAGCCAGACGTCCCGGATAACGCTCTGCAGCATCCTCGTGCAGCCAATCGCTGATGAGCATGATGTGTGTGGTCAAATCAAAGTCATACAGATGCGAATTGGGATCACGCGAGGGCGGCTGTCGCACAATGACGCTGCCATAGAGACCATCCAGCTTCTGCAGACCGGTGTGCGCGTGCCAGAAGTGAGTGCCCGCATTGCCAGTCCACTGATAGCGGAACGTGTTGCCCTGCTGAATGGGGCACTGGGTGACGAAGGGCACGCCATCGTAGTACTGCGAGCCACGCTGCCAGATTCCATGCCAGTGAAGGGTCACCTCCATGCCCTCCATGTGATTCTCCACATCAATGACGACCTTATCGTTCTCACACACCTGTATGCTGGGGCCGGGTATCATGCGGTTCGCTGTCAAAATGCCACGCTCAACGCCATCGGCCAGAACGCATTGACAGTGACTCCAAACGGTATTCGTTGCATTCGGCGTGCACACCTGACAGGCACTGTAGGGAATTATATATATTGAATTGGCATAGTTTATTCAGTGAAATATGCTGGAAATAAGAGTTACATAAGCTCAACGTGTTTATTTTTTGGAGATTCATCAATTTAGCAAAATTCAAAGCGAGAGACTCAGCCAAGAGTTGGGTTTAACTTGATCAATCTACATGACATTTACTGATCCTCTTTGTATCCTAGTCTTGAGTTGTGCATACCTATTTAATCTATACTCTATACTCAGTGCTCTATGCACTCTATATTCAGTACTCTTTATACAGAGCAAAGAAATAGAAGTGAATGCAAGAAAAAAAAAAATAAATAAATAAAAAAAAAATAAAATAAAAAAATAAAAATAAGAATAAAATAAATAAAAAAAATTATATTAATAATAAAATAAATAAATACAAAAAAAAAATAATAATAATAAATAAAATAAAATAAATAAATAATAATAAATTTAAAAGAAATGAAAATAAATAATAATAAAATAAATAAATAAAAAAAAAAAAAATAAATAAATAATAAAGAAAATAAAATAAATAAATAATAATAAATTTAAAAAAATGAAAATAAATAATAATAAAAAAAAATTAAAAAAAAAATAATAATAATAATAATAATAATAAAATAAATAAATATAAATAATAATAATAATAATAAATAAAATAAAATAAAATAAATAAATAATAATAAATTTAAAAAATTAAAATAATAAAATAAATAAATAAATAAATAAAATAAATAAAAAAATAAAAAAAAATATAAAAATATATAATAATAAAATAAATAAATCAAAACAATAAAAATAAAATAAAATAAAAATAGTCTAAAATTTTATTGCATTAATTCTAATTTCATTCAGGTATTCTCACTTACTGCCATGATAAAAATGCTTATGTGGAAATACTATCAGAAATAGATGTTAAATAGTAATTATAATCATCAGAAAGAGTATTCGAAATAATAGTAGAAATAGTAGTAGAAATTAATGAATGATGGACATAAAATGATAAAAATGCTTAAATGGGAATACTATCAGAAAGAGTAGTAGAAATAGTAGTAGAAATAGTAGTAGAAATTAATTAATAATAGACATTAAATGATGAAAATACTTGAATGGAAATACTATCAGAAAGAGTTGTAGAAATAGTAGTAGAAATTAATTAATAATATACATAAAATGATACAAATGCTTAAATGGGAATACTATCAGAAAGAGTAGTAGAAATAGTAGTTGAAATAATAGTAGAAATAGTAGTAGAATTTAATGAATAATCGACATTAAATGATGAAAATGCTTAAATGGGAATACTATCAGAAAGAGTAGTAGAAATAGTAGTAGAGATAGTAGTGGAAATAGTAGTAGAAATAGTAGAAAAAAATAAATGAATAATAGACATACTATTGATAAAAATGCTTGAATGGAAAAACTATCAGAAAGAGTAGTAGATATAGTAGTAGAAATTAATAATTGATAGACATAAAATAGTAGAAAATGCATTTAAGCTTTTTTCTCCCAACTATTTCATGCGCTCAACTTGGCAAAAAAATAAAATAAAATAAATAAAACTTGGATAAGCTACCTATATTGCCTTCTCGATATGTCTATCCATTCAATCAGTCTTGTTTGCTTCTTAGAGAAATATTCTAATTATGTGCTTCTATATCAATTCTACATCAATTTTATATTATATATCTGTTATCTCAGCAACTAGGCATCACACTCTTTGATATATTTCTATACTTTATCTATATCAAATAGAAAATCTTTTCTTATCATTTTTCTACATTTTTTAGGGCATCTTCTAGTCAGGCCTATTTTTCTATTTTATAGCAAACGCTGCCAAAATAAAATAGTAAATATTTGTTCAGGGCATCTTCTAGTTATGCATATCCTACTCAACGGCTCTAACATAATATTTTATGCACAGTGAGTCTGTCGAGGTTGTCGAACTGTTCACAGCAATGTTTGCTCTAGGCTAGCAGTACGGATTGCGGTTTCTCAGCTCAGGCACTAGGGCAACTGAGATCCGTAACCGGAGCTACTGCTGCTGCTGCTGCTGCCGTTTGTTTACACTTTTTGCACTCTGCATATCGTTCAGCTGCAGCCAACGTGCTCGGCTCTTTGTCTACAATATTATGGCAATGCAGCTAACAGCCAACAGCCAACAGCTAACAGCTAACAGTCAACAGTCAACAGCGAACAGCTTATGGCGTGGGAATTAAGTATTATGTGTGTCTGTGTCTATGTCTATGGACCTATCACGCTCCCCGCCAATGCAGTGACAGCTTAGAGTTATTTTTTTCCTCAGATTTTTTTTTTGTTTTATGAAGTTGCTTTTTCCTGGTGTTTTAATTCGAGCTGAATTTGTATAGAAATATGCATTTTAATTGTGTGTGTTTGTGTCTTGTTGCCTCAACCTGAACTTCCATGGATTGTCATTCGCTGGATTTTATTGTGATCGTTATATATCTGGCTATATAGGTGTGTGCTTAACACCTACTCCTACGTACATTGGCTGTAGTTTTTACTTTTTTCTCTCTCTCTTTTTTTTTTTGTGTATGAAGCCTTGATTGGATTTCTGGTTTATGGTGCGTCAGGTGATCGTCAGACTTTCAAATTTGTTTCTTATATACATATGCATATATATAGATGTATATGTATGGATCGGGTTTCGCGCTCATTAATAAATAGTTTGTTATCGATTATGTAAGGACTTACGCTCCCAGCACCGTATAATATTCCAGTGTGAAGTGATAGTAGCAAATCCTGGGTGGTTCGCCTTCACGACACGCGCGCGCACACTCATCGGGCGCGGAGAGGGCAGGATTGCGACGCAGCTCGGCCGTGGCGCTTGTGGAGAAGTCCAAATGACGGAATGGTGACTTGGGATTCACATCGACAACAGTGCCGGAAATCTTGGGCGGATAACGCGCCGAGGCGGGCAAGCTGCCGCGAGAGTTTAGATAGCCGCTGCCAGCCGTCAGGGACGGATTGCTGCCGCTGGCGGGAACGCCACTGCCCAGGGTATTGCTATTGAGGGGCACCGGACGTGACACCGGTATGCTGCCGCCCAGCGAAGGGTGCGTCTGCACAAGGCCATGCGTCGCCGAGAAGAAGGGCGAGTCGAAGGGCGTCGAGCTGCTGGGTGTGGCCACGTGCTGCTGCCAGTAGGAGCCCGCCGAGGTTTGATCCGGTTGTTTGTCTGCGGACAAAGCAAAGACAAGAAACAAAATAAATGAAGTGAAAACCAAGTAACAATAACAATAGCCAAGTAAATTTGTTAATAAATAATTTTTGTTCATTTGTGAACTTGGAGTTTTTCAATTAATTAAAAAAAAAACTAGGAAAAAAAAAATGGACGTGGCCGCAGTACTACATAAAAAATCGTGCCCAGCTAAGTTTTAAATGAAGTGCAAATTGGCCACAGTTGCTGTATCTATATCTATATCTGTATCAGCTATATGTAACTCTGTGTGTCTGTGTGTCTATGGGTTTATGCAATCGCCAGAGTTCAATCAGCTCCAACGATGACGCAATGCGCTCAATGCGCTGCGCGTTTTGCAGCAACTAATTAAGTGCAAAACTCTAGTATTTGCTTTTTGGCTAGAAGCTGAAAAAATATGGCAAAAATCGCCAAAAATCGCATAAAATCTTTAACTTTTATTGGCATTTGTTTTACGACTAATATATCATATCATATAGCTATATGATATACGATCTCACGCATGCGCAACTGCAATCGCCAAGCAATTTATAAGCCGCTAATTTGTTAAGAGATATATGTATAAAGCATATAGTATATAGCTATAGATATATATATATATATATATCTTGACTTATTTCACACACATGTTGCCCATCAGTGCTGCCAATTTTTCTTGAGCAAAAAAAAAGCTGTTTTTAGTGGGAACATACTTAAAAAAAAAAAAAATGAAATTTTGGGAGGAAAAAAACGGACAAAAAAACTGAAGTTTATTGCCTTATTTCAATTATTTTTTTTTTACGAAAAAGCTGAAATTTTGGGGGAAAACAAAACAAACAAAAAAGCTGAAGTTTATTGTTTTTTTTTTTACGAATAGTCCAGTATTTCGTACTATTATTATCTTTATCGTATTCTGCCATAGTGGCAATCATATTTTAATATAATATAATATATATACAATATTATATATATATATTTTTTTTTTGACAACTCGTCGCGACAGCATTTCTTCTTCACTTAAGTTAATTCGTCAAACAGAATGCTATATTTTGTATCGCCAATATCGAAAGCAAGGTTATACAAAAAAGGTTTCTAATAATAATTGAACATTTTGTTTTCAAAAACTTCTCAGAACTCCTAAATCTATTACTAAAATATTTCAAGCACAAATTGTTTATGTGGTCAACTGACAGATATGCTACACTTGCAATGACTGCAATATATATGGATAATTCTCCAGACTTTGTCACGTTCGACACTTTGGTTTTGTTTAATTATCTTGAGAATGCATCAATTTTAGTTCTGAAAATGGCAAAAAACTTTTTTATTTTGACAAATAGTTAAATATATTGCTCTTGATTAGTACTAAAATTAATCCGTTTTCAAGATAATTACAAAGTGTCGAACGTGACAAAAAGTTGACTTTTCTGGAGAATTACCCATATATTAAAATATGATAAAATACGATAAAGATAATAATAGTAAGAAACACTGGACTATTCGTATATATCTATTTAAGTCTTTTCGCAGCCAGCATTTGAATTCTGGCATTTTTCTTTATACTGAACTATTTGGTTTTAATTCAACTACAATGAACAACACTTCAATTTATATACATTGTCTAAAATATGTTAAAATGCTAAGTAAAAAAAAGCAAAAAAACAAAAAAAACACAATATATTTTTTTTAAAGCCAGAATTCCCGCTGTTTCGCAATTGCACCGGGCAGACGGACAGGACTCAATCAACTTATTTTTTTATGCTGATCAAGAATATATATACTTTATGGGGTCAGCGACGTCTCCTTCTGCCTGTTACATACATTTTCACAAAACCATTATACCCTGAATTCCCAATTTCAATGGGTTCAGGGTATAAAAAGCCAGATTTGCCGGAAAAAAGCTGATTTGGCAACACTGTTGCCCATTGCGTATGCAATTAGCCAAGTTTATGGCACAGTCTCTTGCCAAGCAGGAGAAATTTTGTATGCTTGAAAGCTGACAATTTCAAAGGCTTCTCTCTCGCTCTCTCTCTCCCTCTCTGCTGAGTTCTTAATCAAAATAGAGCTGCGCACACAACTCGCAGAGACACATTCAATATCATATACAAAATGCAATTTGCACTTCAATTGAAACAAATGATTGAGGTCACGAACTTTATTTGCAAACTTTATTTATAATGCAAATGCAATTGTGAATGCGAATGCGAATGGGAATGCGAATGGGAATACTTTTGTACGTGAACTGCATTTGCAGTCATAAATCAATTTCTAAAGAGTAATTACTCAGAGTATTCTCATATGCTTTTCATACTTTCTCAGCAAATAAATAGGAAACGCCAAGCACAATGCTCGTTGCAGCTCAAAAGTAACTAAATTTGCTATTTCTTTTTATAAATGATTAATCCGCAGTTGAGTTTGACTAGAAATTGCCTGAAACCTTATAAACTCCTTTTACATCACGCGCAAGCATAGTCTCAATTGATCAAGGTCAATGTGCATTATAATATCCCAAGTTAGGATCTTAAGTTTCAACATGCTTCACTCACACGCCCACAGCGTTCATTAGAAATGTATTGTATTTAAGCATTTATTTAAACAAATGCTACAATTTAGAGGCATTGATCCATTAAAAGAGATAAATTGCTTTCAATTTGTCCCACGATTTTGTTGTTGTTGACCATTTGCTGACCATTTGCAGTTGTCAACTGGCTGATTTCTGATTGGAGACATGAGCTTATTGTTCTCTTCGTGATTGTATAAATAGACTCACAAATATATTTTAAGTCATAAGAAAATGCAGTTACTGCATTATGGAATTTTTGCAATATACATTCAATTATCTCATTTATATATAAGATATATCTTCAACTTGTATGGCTTGGCGACATTTGTATCGGTCTCATGAAAGAAACCGCAATAATTGTCGTCACTTTTCATGTTTTTGTTTTGGTCTGGGATTTGAAAATTCCAATTGGATATCGAGAGAATGGTAGCTAAATTATTTCTTTCCAAATTTGTATTAAACAATTCGCCAGAGCTGTGAATATCATTAGCATAGAACTTTGGTGCCGAAATGGTGTGAAATTTTTATGAATGCAAGGTCACCTCGCCTTCCAAGCTTTATGCTCTTAATGACTTTTCCGGTCCCGAAAAACTGAAAAACTGAAAAACTATAAAACCGAAAACCACTTGTGGCAAGAACTCGTGTAGTCGAAGCCCCAGTCTCTTGGCATTGGCCAAATGTGGCAAATATCTATATGTAACGAGCCAACGTGGGTGTGTGTAAACAATTATTGTATGGCCTACATAAAGTCGGCTGAATATATACATTATTTGCACACATCTAAATGGTCTATGGCCACATTTTTTGTATATCTATTAATAGTAGTTATTTTTATTGTTATTATATTTACACTATTTTTACGGTTGATGCGTTTTTTATTGCATATTTTTGCATTATTGTTAACAATATTATTAATGATTATTAGCTTTGATAATAATCTTTATATATATATTTTTTTTATTTATTTTATTTTTTTTTTTATTAAATATGCTACAATTATTATTATTATTAATTTTGTGCTAATATTAATAAAATAAAATATACAAAATAAATAATGATAATAATAATAAAAAGATATTTTTTTTAGTTTTATTTAAAATAGTAATAGAATAATATATAAAATTTATATTTTGATGTATTAAAAAATATTTATATTTATATTTTGATATATTATAATATATTATGTTTAGTTTTATTTAAAATAATAATAGAATAACATATAAAATTTATATTTTGATATATTACAAAATATTTATATTTATATTTTAATATATTAAAAAAAAAATTATTTTTAGTTTTATTTAAAATATTAATAGAATAATATATAAAATTTATATTGTGATATATGTATATATATTTTTCTCATAATCATTTCAAATATCACTGCTTTCTATTATTATCTTTTATATATATCTTTTATAAATATTATTTTTAGTTTTATATAAAATAGTAATGGAATAATATAAAAAAATATTATTTTTAGTTTTATTTAAAATAATAATAAAAGAATATGTAAAATTGTAATTTTTATATATATTTATTTTTCTCTCATAATCATCATTGCTATCTATTATTATATTTTATATATATATTTAACAATCGAACTAATTATATTCTAATAAATCCCCAATCACTATTATGACCCTTGGCTAAGCTGTATAGTAATACAACATTCATTCATACATTAACGCGTAACACGAACCCGGATTATGATTAGTCATTAGCTTTTATATATATATCTAGCTCGAATAATTAATTCATGTCGAGTTGCTGATCTTTTATTTGTAATTTACTTTTTTAACTGAACTGAGCAAAAAACAAAAAAAAAAAAAAAAACGTTACCTTTTGCTGATACACGATTATATGCGGCCATATATAGCCATTATTAGCTGCAGGTGTAAGTATTACAGCTTTTCTTTGATATACCGAAGGTTGTGTGGTTGTTGTTTTATTTATTTTTTTTTTCCTGTTATGGGTCAATCCAATTGGAATTGGATTCTTTTGTATTGTGCATGGAATTCGGTTTCGAATCTGTTGCAGCGTCGCTGGCCAACCTTGAATTGAACTACGTTTGCTGTTGGCAACACCCAGGTAATCGTTCATTTTATGATTATGTAAATTACTACCATGAAAATTACCTTTAGCAGCTGCTCTATCGGGCTAGTTAAAGACATGCCTACATATGTATATACATGTAGATGTATAGAACGGATATAAATTCATTAGCTTTACAGTAGCTCCAGTTCTTGTATATTTCTTAATCTCAGCTGGGCATAGAAAAAGGGAAAGTCATCTGCACGTGGGTGCTTGGCAATCTGATACACTGTAGGTGGCATAGCCAGCTTTTTATTGACTACCATTTATACATAGTACATACTTATTTAATATAACACTTCTCATTGCTAGGGCTGGTCCAAAAATCAAACTCTTATACAAGAGTTGAGAGCTGTATAGTTAAATATAATTAGATTTAAATAGTTTCGCACTTTGCTGATAACTTTTCTTTTTCACTTTTCTTAAGTTTTTAATTACACGTCATTAATTCACTTCACCTGTCTTTTCGGATGCTCTGGCCCGTGGCAAGCAGCTACAAGCATATGCGCTGTATAACAGTTATGTGCATTTTCCAGCCTGCTAACTGTATTTCATTTTTCGACTAGCTCTCCACGAGACCACAACTTCAAATTTACGAGTATTTGCTGAGGTTAGTAAGTCCATAAATATGTTAATATGTTTGCTTCTATAACATTTCACTTTGCAGCTGGGAGAGTGGTGCAAAAGCATTTGCAAAAAAGCGAAATGAAAGAAGTAGAAAGAAAAAAAAAAGAGCTACAAGCAAACATGCAAACATGTATGCACATGTGTGTATGTGTATTTGTGTGTGTAAGGGCATAATGATCAAAAGCAGAGCCAAGCGCCCGCTCGCTGCCATTTGTGTGTGCTATTAACGAACTCTATTTATGCATTTGTGTTATACTGGCAAACTGCCTGAAATTGATTAACGTTTTGCTATTGCAGCTGGCTGCTTTAGTGCTGCTAGTTGTCATCAGGTGGGCAACAAACAGCGCAGCACAGCGCCGTGCAGAAACGGCTAAAGAAACAAGCGGCCAGCACTTGCACATATGTTTTTGTATGAATGTGTGTGTGTGTGTGTGTACACATATTTACACATGTACATACATACATAAATATGCTTGCGCGAATGCACGCGTTGGCAATCAGATTTAGTCACTCGCCATTGCGGCTGGCTGGCTTGTATCTGGAACTGATTTTGCTTCACTTTCACAATGAGACCGAAAACTCAACTGTTGGATAATTAGCGACACTAAAACAGCGTGTGCGCTCAGGCAATGGAGCAATAAATTAATTAGCTCAACACCGACTTCGTGCAATTACACAAAATGGCAGCAAAATCTATGCTAGACAACGACTATGGAAGTGCTTTGAAACTGGAAGGCAACTATTATGGGAAATTGTGAGAGAGCAGCCAGATTCCAGATTGACTTTTTTTTCTAGCTCTCAAAATAGGCTTTAGAATATATGTACATGCATACATACATGCATGTATGAGTGTGTATAGGTGCATGCATGCATGAAAAGAGTGACAAACGGTATGACATAGATGTGTATGTGTTAAATGCAAGAGAAACTTGCAATTTCGTTGACAAGAGCAAGAGAGAGCGTGTACAAATCTAACGGGATCTGCCTAAAAGAGACATGCAAGGCAATTGACTCTGCTTGTGAGTGACGCAAAAATTGCTCTTAGTATTTCAAGTGTGGACAGAGCAATTATACAAAAATAAACAAAATAACGAATTAAAATAAATGAAGATTTAAAGCATATATTCATTTCAAAATACATATACTGCAATTTTTAATAAGCATTTTGCACTCTAATGTGATTACATGAAAACAATAATTTAGTCTTTAAAGCTTTGTCTTATTATTATTTTTGGCATTTGAATGGAGTTAACACTCATTTCATTTCATTTTCATGTGCAGCAATGGAGAATGTACGGGGAGCGGCCCCGCCCTGCCTCTGGCAGAGCTGCTCCAATGGCTCAGTGCCTTACTTTTAAATACTTTTCATTTTGGTATTTTTTTGTGAGTGGAACTCGCAGGCGTACAATACAAAAGGCGTTATTCGAGCCGGACCTCAATATACTACATGCATACAAGCTCTTTGATACGCCCATAAATCTTAATAGATTTGTAAACTGCCAAAGTGAAAGTTAATCTGATAGTCAATCCCACTTTGTTTCTGTTTTGTTACTTTTCTTCGCTATTTGAAATTATCTCGTCCAGGGGTTAAGTATTCATTAGGCTTAGTTTGTTTGATAGATCAGAAGCGCGCAGATGAAGTTCGTCATTTGCGCTGGCAAATCTCGTTATTAGAGTGTAATGCGAATTGGATTTGACTTTCGCGAGTTGTGCCTAAAACAACAACAACAACAACTAAAAATGTGTTGAGGTTATGGTCAGTTGGCGCGACTTGACTCGGTTTCCATGTGAAATGCGCTCGCGTTCCAGCCAATTGGCGGCTGGGCAGGTTGCGGTTGTAATTTAATTGTGTGTGTGCTCGTAATGCTAGGGTATTGCGCAATGGCCCCTAGTCGATGGCGTTGTTGGTGCTTATTAACTGGTTTTTCGCCTCGTTTTTGATTTTCCAACTGGAGCTATTACAATTGCTACTATTACTATTATTATTATCATTACTTTTACTGTTAGTATTATTGTCGCTCTGACAGCAAGGTCACGCGATGTCTTGTCGCCCTGTCGCCCCCTTTTTTGTTACATTTTTACAGCCTAGGCGAACTTTCACTTCGTCAAACCTTGTAGCACTCCAAATTTTTATGGCTGCATGATTCATTTGCAACGCCCTTAATGCAGACACGCCCACCATCACCACCTACCATTTGCCAAATGGCCAAGCTTATACAAATGCTGTTCGGTCACGTTGCCAATAAGCGTGAGCCAAGGCTTACGATAAGACCCCACTAAATGTTCCTTAATTCTATGGCAAATTCCAGCTGGACCCATTCACTTTTACTATCTACTCAATTCTTGTGTGCATTTCGACTCTAATGCCCATTTAATGTAGTCCAGCTAATGTTTATAGAATTTCGCGTCGTTGCCACTGCAAGACCCAAATCAGGCTCGCGATCGCGTGGGAGAGAGAGCGACACTGTTGGCTTAGTCATGTACTTGGAGTCGATTGTTTGTGCGGGTTTGTGTAGTTCACTTACAAAACCTTTACGACTTTCCAGCTAGTCGAGCTTATGAAACATGTGCGATTTTATTTCTTTATACATTTCTTTGATGTGGTTTGACTATGTCGCCGCTGTTGCTGCTCCAACTGCTGCTGCTGTTGCCTTTGGCTTTGCCTTTGCCTTTGTTATGGTAAGTGTTGTGTCATTGTTCAATTTGGAATTACGGCTACTTAACTTTCCACTGATGTCAGAGAGCAATTATGAAATTTTGTTACAATTTTATTTTTTACTTTATTATAATTATGATAATTATTATAGTTGGTTTAACTATAAACCTACATAGACGACATGGTTAGGTTTACTCCTACTCCATTGCCAGCTGTGTGCCGTAAAGTTCTGCAGAAGAATGCCTTTATGTAATCTATAGAAAGCGTAATAGACTGGAAGATGCTCCAAGCTCTAGTATATACACTGAGAAGCAAAACTGTAACACGAATTCAATATTGTAACTTCAAAGGTCTGTATTTTCACTTCTACTGCATGGATGCTTGAGTTCTTAATCTCGTTTTGTTGGTACAGTAATTTAGCTATATTTTTAAAAAATTTCAAGTTGTTCGGTTTGCTAGAAGAGAAATGCGAGTAAAAAATGTAAAAAAGTCATTTGTTACAGTTTTGCATCTGAGCGAAGTGCGTCAAGTTATGACTGCGCCTTGCATTGCCTTAGATAAATTTCTTTGCAGCATTCATATAAAAATTTGTTTGCCTCTACATTTTAATCGATTTCATAGCGAATGTTATCGATTATTTGCTGAGCTCTGCAAATGCTAAAACTTTTATGGAATAAGCAAAAACTCTTCAAGTGCTCTAGTTGGAAGTACTTGACTGGAATATACCTTAGGCTCCAGATAGCCGCACAAAACTAGAGCAACTCTAGTCTATATTATAAATTTTATGAACTCCCATTTCCCCTGTTACTTATGTATATTTCAAAAGAGAAAAAAAATAACCATACACCCAGTTAGTTGGTCCATGATTTGAATGGATTCGGGCGCTTTAACCAGTTTTGTTGGAACAGTTATTACAAAATAAAGCCGTAATCAGGAAATTGCCTCTCATTCGGCGGCGACTCATGCAAATAAACCGAATTGAAAACTGCGCGCTTGCCATTGCGATTAGAAGGGCAGGCATCGTATTGTGGCTGCTGGCTGTGCTTTTTGCCTTTATAAATGAATAAGTAGGGTAATTGAAAGCCACGACCTTCCGTTTCGTTTGACAGACAAGCAGAGCAGAGCTGAGCAGATTTTTGTGCTTTTCATCATAAACTGGAGGATTTTGTTTGCCCAAAATATTTGAAGTAGATTCGAAATGAATTGACCTCGTTGCCACGCACATGGCTCAAACCGAACACAAAATGGGTGTGGTTGGGTTAGGTTTTTGTTTTTTTTTGGAATGTGTAGGCATATGACAATGAATGCCTGAATATAGATTCCAACATCAGCAGAGTGACATGCACAGCGAGGAAAAATATGCAATTCTACTAACACAGGTGAGCCATAAAATGTTATTATGCAATTAAAAAGCATGATAATTCAATAGGTAAAAATTTGTTTTTCTTTATTGTCATTGAATCGATTGTGTGAATAGAGAGAACAAAATAACAACGAACTGCCATTCAGAACTTTATGCACTTTAAATGCATTTTTTATAACGTTATCTTGATGTAGATTATCTAGAGGCTCTTAGCATGGGCCATAGAGGAAATCCTGTGAAGTCATCATGTTCTAATAGCTTGAAGACGTAATAAATTATATAAAATTATGAAATAACTAAAATGTATTTTCTCCTGAAGAAAATCCAATTAGATATATCTAATATTTCAATAGACTTTAAACGGATTTTCTTCAGGAAACAATATATTTTAGATAATTCATAATTTTAATAGGTAAATGTGCCTTCAACATCTGATAAATTCTTTTACTATCAAATTTATTAATATTTTAACAAGAATTTTTTAAATATTTTTGTATACTTTAAAAACCAAAATATCTTTATCTATAAAATTTTTTATTGCAAAAATAATTAGTTATTTTTGCAGTAAAAAATTTTATAAATAAAGATATTTTGTTTGGTTTTTAAAGTACTTTTATATTTTCCACTTTTAGCCAAAACGTTTCTTTAAATATTCCAATTCCAATTGCAAGATAACCTAAATATATTGTCAACTATTAGCAAACACTTTATATACACTAAAAATTGACAAATGTTAAGTTTACGAAACTCTTGTAAAATCCAGAGTTAAATTGCGACAGGTGAAACACTTTGTTGCAGTTAAAGTTTAACAAATAACGAATAAATGTAAAAGTTTTGAATTGAGAATAATAGTTTATGGACGTAACTGTTCGAAATTGAGTTTTTTATTATGCACTTTTCAATGCGCATAGAAAACCTAAGAGCAGACAAAACGTAAGACTTAAGCAACAAAGTTGAAGCCCTTTTCTATAAGCTTTGTAGCATTTAAGTTTAACATAATCTTACCAATCATGATACAAATGCGGATGAGTAATGTAGTGTTAAATAGGTATAGACAGGTATATATGTATGTGTATGTATGTGACACAATGTCTGCCCTATTAGAAACGGCAGGCCTCCATAAATTAGTTGCTTATTAACTAAGATGACGTACGTATGAATGTATATACACACAAATAAAAACACACACATGCATACACATATACACATATACATATGTAAATATGCCTACGTCGACGATACACAGATTTCATTCATGGATTCAGCTGCTTGTTTAGCTGTGAATGAGATTTTCTCGCAACCAGATTACAGTTATGCGTCTAACAGTGTTCCGAGTGGTCACGGCTGTCGCTTGATTTAACGATGAGCGCGGATTACTTCGCCCATTAATTGACGCGAATTGTTGCCGCTCTCTCTCTCTCTCTCTCTCTCTCTAGCGCTTCGCGTGCATCGAACTTGTCAAATCATATACGAGTATAATGAATGCTGTTTATATGTAAATATCTTCGCTTTTGTTTATGGCTTGCGTAGGCCAGTTTAGTTTATTAATCATCTGCGGCGGCCTTTTGTTAACAATGTGTTGATGCGTTCAAGTTCAGGGCCATAACCACATATCATTAATGAAGATGTCTTTTGGCGTTAACCACAAGCTTTACAGTGAGTGCTGCCGCTGCGTGACTATAAATTTGCCATAATTTGCCCAGCTAACTAGCTGGCTGTCTGTGTGTGTGTATAGGTGTTTATATATACCTTTCACTTGGTGACCAAATACCTTCTGGAATATGGCCATTTGTCTTCCGCATCGTGAAGGCACACACACAAACACACACATAAATTGCAACTCATTGTTTTACTGTTGTTTTTGTTGCTGTTGCTTTGCTGTATCATATGCGATTGGCAATTGCAGTGTACCGTGCCGGTGGCCGGTGTTCCATTCACGTGCACAAAATTGCGCCAAAAAATATTAAAAAGAAAAAAAAATACTAAAAAAGAAAATGTAATAAATTAAACACAATGGCGATGCCAACGCATGGCAATTAGTCTCCCAGAGTGAGGCAGAGAGAGAGAGGGAGAGAGTGGGACTCAAAATGCTGCCATACAACATTCAACGACCATGCAACAACCAACAGCCAATGTTCGTAGCATGCAACAAACTAGATGTTGCAGTTAATTACAGCTACGTGAAAATGTCAAAAACAAAAAACAAAACGCACACACTCTCTTTAAACATCCATAGCCAAAATAGCTCGCATTGACATTACAAGTAAACGTGTTTGCATTTACGATATTCACGGTTCTTCCACTTGCATCTGTCGATTATTTGTTAACTTCTTTTTTTATTGGGGTTGGGGTTAAATTCAAATTAAACGCTTCAATTGCATAGACACAGTTTGCTTAGTGTATTTTGTGCCGCACGAGCGCACACTGCTCTGGTCACACTCAACTTCTCAAGCCTACATTCTCGTCTTCTGTTCGACTTCCTGCGTTCGCCGCTCAGAATCGAAGGCGCGAAGACAGCGAAGAAGACAGAGATAGAAGCAGAAGAGCGGCAACAGCAGCCGCAGCCGCAGCAGCAGCAATAATAACAGTAACAGCTTGCGGTGGCGGCAACAGCGGCAGCGACTGCAGCTGCGGTGGGTTGGATGAAGGGGAAAATTGTTACGGTCTCATTGCGTTTAACTTTTTTTATGAGCATTTAATTTCATTTTCATGTTGATTTTGTTGCTTGGATTGTTTGCTTGGGTCGTTGCTGCTACAGTTGCTACTCTTGCCTTGCCATCGCATCGCATCATATCGCGCTGAGCCTGCCAAACAGATTTCACAATTTTTCGATGCTTTTTCCACTCTCAGTCGAATTAGGCTTTTATTTCTGCATTTAATTGGCCTGGCGTGTGTTAAATGTCTGTACATGTTCCTATTTATATGACTGTGCTGCGTACACAGAAACAACATCAAACATCTACCTCTACCAGTTTCCATATGCCGACTTCAAATTCAAATTGTAGGGTACAAACACTTAACAGACGTTAAAAAAAAATAATAATAATAATAAATATGAATGTATAACATGAAAGGGAACATGAAGTGAAAGGGAAATGAACGATCTTGTGTGTCTCTTGGTCTTCAAAATTATAAGATTTGGTCAAGAAAGTGTGTGATTTCTTTTTACATTTTTGCTAAATGATTCCCCCAACTCCTCCAGACACAATCCTAAACTCGACTTAAATGTAGGTACATTTACCTTTCACTACAATCTGTCTCTCTCCCCCTTTCTTTCTCTCACACTCTTGATATTTGATTTTTATTAGTTACATTAACCTAGCTTTTATGGCATTTTTTTTTTTTCAAATACAAAAATACCAAAAATGCTATATTTAGTAACATTAACCTACCTCTTGTGGTATTTTTTAATTGCATATCGAAAATTCCTAAAAATATGCAAAAACTAATGTAAATATTTCGCTTTTATAATTAACATTTATAATTATAGTTCATTTTTGAATAAATTAATACAATTAAATTTTTATTTAAGCTTCAAATTGTCTTGGCCCTGGAAAACTCAACGAAATTTCCATGAATTGCAGCTCGTTTCGTGATGTTTCCCAATTTTCAAGTCTTACGGAAACTATTGAACTTTGTTTTGTTAATTTTTTTTTGTTTTTCATTTTTCTATTGTATAATTATTTTCTTCAGTTTTTTTTTGTGCCCACAGCACTGATGAAAACCCAGACAATTTTTTTTTTATTTTTAATTTTGCTTTTGCCTGCTTTGCTGTAATTATTTGATGGGAAAATTGCCTACACTAGCGCTGAATGCGTGGAAACTCTTGTAATTTGCAGTAATTTAAAAATATATATTATTAGTGCAACATTGCGAGCTGCTTATACCGAAAGTGAAATTTCGCTAAAGGATAATGGGGAGACGAAAAAGCAATTCAATTCACAACAAATCCAATTCCGAAACCCAATCAAAGTTACATATTTGGCAAATGTTTTCGTCATTTGCATTACGTGTCGCCAATCAATGAAAATACTTGTCCATATTGGCTGATTTGGATCGATTATTGCACCTTCTACACAGTTACAATTAAAAGCTGTCCAACTGGCCGGGCTGGCTAGCTGGCTATCTAGCTAGCTGCCTGGCTAATAACTATCTTAGTGCCATGTTCAATTAAGAGGTGCTCAACTTATGTTCAGGTTTCGTAGGAATGCAATCTTTCAGAATGATATGGCATTGAGCTGCTAACGATCGGCGGTTGGCTTACTCTAAACCAGAATCAAATCAAAGCTCATTTTCATATATATTACACTGTTAATTATGAGTGTGACTTATCAATGTTTTGGAATTCATATATTTAGCAAGTGATTTAATGAACCATAATTGAAATTCCTTAAGAAAGCGAAAGTGGAGCAACTTTATTTCTCGCTTCTTATCGCTGTTGTTGAGTTAAGAAAATATGTAAATATGTATATTGATAGAAAATCTAAATAAAAATGATATAAATTGGCTATTTCCTTATACAAAAATTAGTATATTTTTTTATATTATATTTTTATTTAGTATTTTTTATTATTATTTATTATTTTTATTTTATTTTAATTTTATTATGATATAAATTGGCTATTTCCTTATAAAAAAAATAGTATATTTTTATATTTTTTTATATTTTATTTTTATTTAGTATTTTTTATTATTATTTATAATTTGTATTTTATTTTAATTTTATTATGATATAAATTGGCTATTTCCTTATAAAAATTAGTATATTTTTATTTTTTTTTTATATTTTATTTTTATTTATTATTTTTTATTATTATTTATTATTTGTATTTTATTTTAATTTTATTATGATATAAATTGGCTATTTCCTTATAAAAAAATTAGTATATTATTATTTTTTTATATTATATTTTTATTTAGTATTTTTTATTATTATTTATTATTTTTATTTTATTTTAATTTTATTATGATATAAATTTTTGTTTTTTTTTTTTATTTTTATTATTTTTATTTTTTTAGTATTTTTTATTATTATTTATTATTTTTATTTTTATTTTATTTTTAGCTACAAAGAACTGTATTACTTCCCCTACTTGATAAATAAAATGCTATAAAAATATAATATTTTCTATAAATGAATAAGAAATTAACAATCAAATCGCAGCTTAAATGTTGCAAGAATCTATAAATTAAATATTTATTTCCGTGCGTATACTTGATATTATAATTGATAGCATGAAGCTTGAAAGAGTTCAAGCAATGCTAAACATAATTCATAATGCCGACATAATGAATGAATGTGAATACGCTTTGTGCTTATGGCGGAAAATGGCAAATTTGTCGGGATTTTACACACGGCACAATCGTTAAGCGCTTGCTTGCGAAATCCATTGAAATAGTTTTGCGCAAACGAGTTGAAAACCAAGACCAATATTTTGACCCAAATGCCATGGCGTACTCACACGTACTTACCGTTCTGACCACAAAACTGAAGAAAAACGGCTCAAATGTGTGGACGTGTGGCTCTGCGAGCGTCTACCACTAGATATATCTTTTAATTGACACTTGATTTGAGAGAGTGAGCAAGAGAGAGAGAGAGAGAGAGAGAGACTCATAATTGGCTACGATGTTGTTTTGCCATTGCAACAGAGATGGAGAGCCAAAGAAGAGAAATAAAATAAAAAACATGAATACATCAAAAGCTAATTCGGCAATCGAGCGCGCTAACAGGAAGTACCTGTATTTATCGCGGCTCGTGAATTGGTGAATTGATCCAGTTTAGCGAATGCTCCAATTGGCCTGCTTATACATGTCTCTGTGCCTTACCTAGCAGCGCCAGCATTCACACACAAATCAATATAGGTTACACACACACACACACACACACACGCACAGACATAGTAACGGCAATAGCAGCGCTTACTGGCAACCTCTAGTCAAGCTGGCATGCTGACGATCTGGCAACACGACTTATTGGCAAGCTAGCAGCAGCTGGCCCAGTTGCCACCAGCAGCGCCAGAAGCACTTTCGTTCGCTGCGGTTTCTGTTGCCATTTTAATTGCAGGCTGCGATTCGCAGCAGGTTCGCACGCAGCCTGATTGCCCAAGCTCGAATCTTTCTAAGATACAAACAAACACACACACACACACACATACACGCTGTAACTGTAACTGTATGCTGCAGCTAGTAGTAAATGTCTAGACACATTATTTCCCATTCACTAGGCCTATGCTGCGCTTGGACCGGTTTCAGAGAAATGTCTTTTTGCTGACAATGCAACTGCATCACTGAGATTCTGGAAGTCCAAGTTGAGGCAGTTGCACACGACAGCATTTAATTAGAACTAAATACCAATTTAGATTAATTAACTGTGTGTCGTTTAATAGCCTTGCTCAAGGTAATATAATCGGTTGCCATTAAGCTATAATATATATGTATATATTTATCGATCATTGATCAGCAGCCAAGTGAATTATTTTCAAGTAACTTGAGCGGGGCAGCTCTTATATCTTGCAAACAATTTCATTTATAAATTGAACCATTTAACTAATGTATAATTAAATTAAATAAATCAATTTTCGTATACGATTTGAATCTTTAACTGCCTTTCTCTCTTGCTTTGTCATTGCTTTGATCAATCGATGTTTGTCTCTCTGTTCTTTATTACTCTCTGTCTCTCTGAGTACGGTTTCACTGTCTCTCTATGGAACTACTCCTCTGTCTCTCTCTCTCTCTCTTTCACTCTTCTCGTTTCGCTCTCTGCATCACTCTCTATCTCTCGTCTTTCCACACTCCCTCCCATTTTGTATATGTCCCACTCTGTCTCAATATGTCCCATTACCTTCTCTATGTCTCAGTAGTTTGCATTTTCTCTCTTTTAATCTTTTTCTCTCTACTTGTATCTATCTATCTGTCTGATTCTCTCTCTCTCTCTATATATATATATATATATGTATATGTTTGTTTATCCCTTTCACTCCATCCCTCTTCCTCAATCTTTGTTTATCTTTTTTTTTTAACTATCTATCGTCCTTGCTTCTTTTTCTCTCTACCTGTCCATGTCTATCTGTCTGACTCTCTCTCTCTCTCTCTCTATTTATTTATTTTATTTTTATATAATAAATCTCTTATATTTTAATCTCTCTTTAATCTTTTTCTCTCTACCTGTCCATGTCTATCTGTTTCTCTCTCTCTCTCTCTCTCTCTCTCTCTCTGTTTATTTCTTTTTTTCAACTATCTATCTTGCTATTAACATCTCTCCC
Source organism: Drosophila buzzatii (assembly GCA_035045845.1). Classification (NCBI taxonomy): domain Eukaryota; kingdom Metazoa; phylum Arthropoda; class Insecta; order Diptera; family Drosophilidae; genus Drosophila; species Drosophila buzzatii. The sequence continues at coordinate 10,044,706 of JAWNOS010000244.1, read as the reverse complement.
TCTCTCTATTCCTTCCTCTCTCTCTCTCTCTCACTCTCTCTCTCTCTCTCTCTCTCTCTTTATAACTGTGGCTGCCTTTACTCTCGCTTTCTCTCGTTCTGTTTACTAACATCTCCCCTTCTTTCCATATTTCTCTTCCTCTCTTTCGCTATAAACTGAATCTATTTCGAAATGTTTACAGCTTTTCATTCGTGCTGGATTACAATGTTAAAAAAAATAAAGAACTCGACTTGCAACGACAATATCATTTGCTCCAGATCTTCAAGCGGCCTGACAAACACAATAAAATTCAGATCAGACTCTGAGAGCTTATGCCAAACAATTCAGCAGCACAACAACAGACGACTTAGATCTTTTTGTTTTTTGAATTTGTTGCTAAGCAAAGTCGAAGAAAAAATGTCATTGCTGCTTTTTTAATCCCTCTCTCTCTCTCTCTCTCGCTCTTCCTCTCACTCTCTTTCTCTCGCTCTCTCTCTCTCTCTCTCTGAGCTAATGAAGAAATATTACGAAAACACATAAACAAGACCCGAGATGCGTGCCCACCTGTCTCCATATGTACAAATTCTCGATATCTCTATAGACATGCATGTGCGTGAATGCAAACGAATTACAAATAAGTAGTCGAAAACCCGCTCGTTGACCAAATTTGCATTTAACAGTTATTTAGCAAAATAATTGACTCCAGATACCCCGCAGCTAAACACTGATAAACAAAGGGGATATGCGTAAAGTGTGCAGAGAAGGAGAGAGAGGGAGAGGGAGAGAGAGGCAGAGGGAGAGAGAGACAGAGGGAGAGAGAGACAGAGAGATTAAGGGAAGCACATATACGATAATAAATATGAGATCTTATTCACTAGATTTATCAACTCAGATATGCGTATACATAATATACGATATTCGATATAAGATATACGATATACGCTAAGCACTAGATTTAACAACTCAGATAGGCGTATACATAATATACGATAAACGATGTTCGATATACGATATACGCTAAACACTAGATTTATCAACTCAGATATGCATACACATGATATACGATATGCTATAAACGATATTCGATATACGATATACGATATACGCTAAGCAACTTTCTCTCTCTCTCATCTGATACATGGCTTCCATATGATAAACAGAATATTAATTCAACTCAATTGCAGACTTCTACAGGGTATCTATTGAACGAGCACTGCTGCTAGCATTAATGAACGATTTGCATGCATTTCAATGGAATGTTGATCACTGCGATCGTTACACTTATTAGAGCCCAATTTTTGACAGTAAATAATAAGAGTGTGTGTGAGAGTGTGTGTGTGAGAGTGAGTGTGTGTGAGTGAGTGAGTGAGTGTGTGAGTGTGTGTGTCTATGCAGACTGCAAATCATGAATGTGTCTAAGATTTTTGCAAATATTTCAAATTGTTGCATGTTAAACATATATATACATACATATGTGTATGTATGTGTGTGTGTGGCAACATACGTGCAATAATAATATCAAAATTAGATTGTTTTTCAAGGTTATCACTTGAAGTGGATCGCTGTGAATAATATTTCTCTTGTCGCTTTGACTGTTTTCAATATTTTCAATGCGCTTTCGAGTTGCTTGATTATGCTCGCTGCTTTAATTATAAATGTATATATATATTACCATATTTATGTGTGTGCACATGATGTATGAAATGTCGGGCACTCCCGCAAATTTTATGTTTAGCAATTTGCCAAAAAAAAAAAAATACAAAAAAAAATACAGAAATAAATAAAAAATTATGCATAAGCTGACCTTTCGAAAATAAAAGTTAGCGCGCTTAGAACAGCGCATAAATTAGCCGCAGATTAGCTTCAACAATTAGCAATATAATAAATAAATTTTAAATTAAATCTCATACGTAGCACCTTCATTAGCAACCCATTCCAGCATGTGTTGGCTTGGCTTTAGTCAACCGACAAGATTTGCCGTTTATTGCAGTAAATTTGTATTCAGAATTTCCAATGGAGCATTGAAACATTCTAAAAATTATTTGTCAAAAGTGTGTTAAACCCAAATGGATATTAAATTAAATAATAAGTCTTTTTGTCAATGAACTTTCAGTTTTTTTTTTACTGTTTAATGATTGCCAACAAATTATTTATCCAATAGAGGAAGTGCAGCTTTTTTTGGAATATATGTATAATAATATATTCAATTAAGATTTGAGCAACAATATTAACTTGAAGCAGCAAGAAGTTGCAGTCACAATTTTAATATATCATAAAATCTACTTCTTTATTATTTATTATAATTTTTTATTTTTTTTTTTTATTTTATTTTAAATCAACTTTCAGTTTAATTTAGTTCAATTCTCTCTTCATAATATAATAATAATTTTATATTATATTATAAAATGCAGACATCATGAGATAAAGCTGCTCTATAACAACAGCTAGCCCGATCTGCGCGCCTGCGCACGCCCGCATCAGTTCCAGAGCCTGATGTAGCTGATGAAGCTGGCAGCTGAGTTCGAAACAAGCGCAAGATACTGTCGCACATCATCACTCCAATCTGGAGGTACGGTGTGCAAATATAGAGAGTCGCCGCAAAGTCCCATAGACACAAGATTCAAGTTGTACAAAACAAGACTCTGCGTCAAGTTGCCCCCTGCCCCTGGTTCGTTCGCAACTCTGGGCTACATAGAGACCTCCACCTGGACACTGTGGAAGAACAAATCTCCCTTTCATTCAAGTCGTTATAATGACCACGCCTACTGACTCGCAAAAAAGCTGCCAACCTCCAGAACCATCAGAAGGCCAAGAAGACGCCAGTTCGGAAGCCTTCTCGCTTCCATTGTAACTTAGTTTTAGTCTACTCTGTATATATATTTAAATTGTATAAATAATTGTAAAACTGTGATGTTAATGTGATGTGATGTGATTCAAGGAAAATAATGAAGTAGAAAGATGCTTCCTACTAAATAAAAATTTAAAAAAAAAGATGAGTTCGAGGAGCTGGAGCGAGACTTTTGCCTTTTGCCCTGCAACCACAAGTGCTGTTCAAAGAGCGGAAACACAGTCTCTGCTTCTGTCTCTCTCTCTCTCTCTCTCTCTCTCTCTCTCTCTCTCGCTCTCTCTCTCTCTCATTTATCTTTTTTCTCCCACAATTTGCTGTTGATGTGTTAACATTCTTTTTTTTTTTGTTTCGTTTTTCTTGTTTTTGGAATTTGTTTAACTGCGCAATTGTCACAGACCCAGACATGAATTCATTCAAATTTTCATTTTTCGTGACCCTGTTTTTATTTCTTGTAAATCATGTGACTATATAGAGATAGAGGTATGTCTGTATCTATATCTATGTATGTATGTATGTAAATAAATTGTGAGAACTATTTGTAATGCCATTGTCTGTAAGCTGAATGCAGTTATGTATGAGTGCTATATATGCAGATGCGCTAAAGAATCTGTTGAGAGAGATAAACAAATAGATTTCTTAAAGAGAGAGAGAGCGAGAGAGAGAGAGAGAGAGAGAGAGAGCACAAGCCCTTTGACTGCAGACAATATCCTTTTATAACTGCGTCAACTGAAAGTGAAACCAAAGCATTGTGCTGAATGTTCATGTTCAAGCCGGACAGCTGGCCAGACACAGAGTTAACTTTCAAAATCGACAACCCGACGATCAACTATCTCTTGGTCTTATTGTAAGTCGGCCATTGTAAGGGTATTTTTGGCTGTCATAGTTTTATTTCTGTATGTTCACAGCACAATAGCCAAATTCCACATTCGCCAAATAGCAGCGACTTCCTGGTCACGCTGTGGCTCGTAGGCGTCAAGCTCGTCTAGCTTGAGCGGGCCATAAAGCATATGCAGCAAAAAGCTAATAAGATTTTTTTTATAAATATTTGCTCTAAAATTGATTTGCCAAGTAAATGTGAGCTGCACTAATTGTTATTTTATTCAAGTTTTTTGTCTGTTGAAGTCTTTCGTTTAGCTCTATACAAAATATGTGAAGAGACAAGACTTTAAGCATTTTTCATTGCAAATATATTTTTGCATTTCTTATATAATTTATAAACATTTTATATATTTTTTTTTCTATGATTTTCTAGCAGCAGTGAAAGCTTTGCTGAAATGAATATAAAAAATTTCTTAATCCTTTTTGTTTATAGACAACAACTTGTCATATAATGCCGCGCTTAGTCTCCTTTATTATGTTTTGGCTTGAGTGAAAGTCTTTGGGCTGAATGAGCCGATTTGATTGCAAAAGTTTTAGTTGATAGCAAAGACTTTTTATACAACATTCCGACTGACAAGGGAATTTCCAAGACATGCATAAATCTAGCTGAAGCAACGTAATGTGAGCTCATTTAACTTGCAGCGATTGTGAAAAAGTAAAACCAAAAAGAAAATCAAATCAAATGCGTGTTGTGGTTCTTTTGTGTGGCCTCCTTAAGTGCTTAGATAATGGAGCTGCTTGAGCCGTCAACGTTCAAAGCGAGTTGTGCATTGTGCCAGCGGACAGGCAGGCCAGAGAGAGAGAGAATGGGGTTAGAGAAAGATAGAGAGAGAGAGAGGGAGGCAAAGAAAAGCTAGTCAAGGCACTGGCAAAGCTAGCGATATACAATTAATAAATAAAAAACAATTTATATATTTATAATTTTATATATATAATATAAAATATTAAATTTGCTCTCTTTATGTAATTCCTTAAAAAATTGTTGGCTATAGAAAATGCAGAAACAGATGCCAATATTTAAAGATTTTTTTTAAATATTACGTTGCATTAATTTTTAAATAAAAATATAGTTCAGCATTTGCTTAATGCATATTTATGCGATCAAATTTGCCTAACAATATATTTTAATTTTATTAAAAATTTATTTAAATAAGCACATATCTAGTAATATTTTTATATATTTTATTTATGATTATATATGAATATTATGAATATGAATATTATGAATATTATATGAATATTATTTATTAAAAAATATTTTCTTTTTTGCAGCAGTATTTTTTGCAGTATTTTTTCTCGTATTATGTATTAATTTTGTTCTTTATGTATTAATTTTTTTCTTTTTTTTTTTTTAGTTTAATTTTTATTTTATTTTAGGTATTTATTTTATTCATTTTCTTTTTTGCAGCATAATATTGTAATATAATAATATAATATAATATAATATAATTTGTCAAATTATAAATAATAATTATTTTCTTTTTTTTTTTTAATTTATTTTAAAATTCTAAAAACTAATAATATTTGTCAAATTATAAATAATAACTATTATCTTCTTTTAAATTTATTTTAAAATTATTTTTCCTTTGTTTTTATTTATTTATAATTTCATAAAAACTTGTTCATACATATTTATCTGCTATACAAAATCTTCTTTTATAAAAGAAAGAAAAAGTTTTTTTTTTTTTTTTTTGTTTTCAACTTAAACCGAAAACATTTAAATATTCGCTGATTGATTTTAAATTAATTTGATTTTTTCTCAAATTTTATTTTATGAAATTGTTTATTGAAAACATGTTTTTGGCTTCTCTTATAATTTTTGTGCCAAGTCTTGAAACTCTAAATATTTATAAATATTATTCATAAATAAATAAATATTTTTTTTAATTGCTAAATATTTATAATTTATGCAGCGCATTGGCATATAAATTTATATTTGCGTTTATTTTTATTAATTTTCATAAATTATATACATTTCAGTTTTGCCCAACAAGAATTTGCCACACTGTGGCCGCAATTGTTGAATTTGCTCAAATCTGAATCCAAAGCCAGAGCAGTTGTTGTTGTTGCTGTTGCTGTGGCTATAGCTATAACTGTGTGTATAGGCTTAGCGGCTTGCGGTTGACTTTATTTGCAACAAAGTTTTGGTTAACACAAACATTATTTGGTTGCTGTTGCTGCTGCTGCTGCTGCTGCTTTTTGCTCCAACAAGTTTACTGTTCCATTTTGCTTACATACTTACGAGTCTAAAGACACACACACACACACACTTACACAAGTGTCTATGTGTGCCTGTGTGAGTTGGAGTGTGGACAACTCTACTTGCAACAAAAGCAATAGCAACAGCACTAGCAACATCGACGACGACGACGACAATCAGCAACATTTATGTACAGGTTTATATACATATGCATATATACATGTATACAGCTTTGGCTACACGTTAACTAGTTTCGTGTCGTGTTTTGCGGGCTATTTTGATTTGCTCGCTGCTCGCTGCCCGCTGCATTATATTTGACCCAAATTATTTATGTAGTCAAGAATTAAGTGCAGCTTGACACATGCAGCTGTCACTTAAATGAACATGTACTTTTTATGCCCACTTAGGTACAGGTACAGGCTATTTTGGCCAAATTCGCTCATAGCCAAAGTGCAAGGTACATGTCTGCTGTATGTACTAAAAGCAAACAAGGTACATCAGCAGCACGCTGACAAGGTACATGCTGTAACTAATTTGAGTTTGAGCTGACTTCTGCATACCTTGAGAAATATTTGCACGAATATTTATTATTTGTCCATTAGCTTAACTCTTGCTCTGATCTGATAAACTTGGAAAATGTGACGTAAAATGTCAAAAGTAGGTCAAAATTTATAGCAATTGGTAATTTAGCTCTAGCGGCAAGAATGGGAAGTAGAGTAGCAAAATGTTGCTAAAGTACTAAAGTTCCAATTGGAATCAGCTAATAAAGTACTACGTGCATGAGGTATTAAGGTACTAATTAGTATAAAAGTACCAAGTACCAAGTTAAGGCAATTTAAGGTACTAATTTGTATAAAAGTACCAAGTTAAGGCACCTAAGGTACTATATTTTATACTAGGTATAAAAGTACCAAGTTATGGCACTTTTCTTATATGTCTGTTTATTTAACTTAAATAAATTCCCTAAAGGGAATTAGGCATCAATTCTTCTTGAACTGCTTAAGTACATTTGTGAAATGCAGCATTGCTGTGATGCAACTTGTTGCAATGAAAAATACTAATTTATACCTAAATTTCCCATCAGTACTAGTCTCAATTTCAATTTCAGGGACATTTGTCGTAGTCGCAGCAACTTGTTGCCATTAAAATTGCCTACGGCTAGGGAAATTGATAAGAGCACAGCATATGCATGCTCGATACAACTTGTTGCCAAAGAGCGCAGCAATTAATATAAAAGTACCAAGTTATGGCACTTTTCTTATATGTCAGTTTAAAATAAATTTTTTAATAAATTCCCTTAGGCATCAATTCTTCTTGAACTGCTTAAGTACATTTGTAAAATGCAGCATTGCTGTGATGCAACTTGTTGCAATGAAAAATACTAATTTATACCTAAATTTCCCATCAGTACTAGTCTCAATTTCAATTTCAGGGACATTTGTCGTAGTCGCAGCAACTTGTTGCCATTAAAATTGCCTACGGCTAGGGAAATTGATAAGAGCACAGCATATGCATGCTCGATACAACTTGTTGCCAAAGAGCGCAGCAATTAATATAAAAGTACCAAGTTATGGCACTTTTCTTATATGTCAGTTTAAAATAAATTTTTTAATAAATTCCCTTAGGCATCAATTCTTCTTGAACTGCTTAAGTACATTTGTAAAATGCAGCATTGCTGTTATGCAACTTGTTGCAATGAAAAATACTAATTTACACCTAAATTTCCCATCAGTATCAATTTCAATTTCAGGGACATTTGTCGTAGTCGCAGCAACTTGTTGCCATTAAAATTGCCTACGACTAGGGAAATTGATAAGAGCACAGCATATGCATGCTCGATGCAACTTGTTGCCAAAGAGAGCAGCAATTGGCACTCTTAAATTCCCTTCAGGGATCAATTGCAAATGGTAAATTGTTGAGCGCTCATGCGCGCTGCAACTTGTTGCAACTGCTTGGCGCCCTTCGCTGCTGGCCTCAGCCCAAAGAGCCCAAATAAATGTAATGAATTGTCATAAGCGTTGGCAGTTTATCATTGCTTGGACAGCTCTCAAGGTTGTTGCGGTTTTTTTTTTTCAGTCTCTGCTGCTGCTACTGTTGCTGCTGCTCGGCACTTTTATGGGCAGCTGTTTCGCAACGAGCGTTGGGTTAGCTCAACGCAATTTATTAGCCAGATTTGAGGCACAAGGGTATTGCTCCATGGCAGGGTAGAGAGCGATTGATTTTGATTTTTGCGCGAAATTCGCAAATGGTTAGCAATGCTAATTAAATTGCCATACAAAACTTCAAATATAACTTGAAATGTGGAGTACAACATATACACAGATGTGTGCGTGTGTGTGTGTGTGCGTGTGTGTGGAGACATTTCGCATTATAATTGCTGATAGGCGCTCGGCTAAGGAATTGGCAACTTGGCGTGTTTTTGACCCAGTTATGTCAGCGCATGGCTTTGGCCAAAAACATTTGCAGATTTTGTTAATTCAATTTCGAGTTGATTTCATTTAGTATCTATTTTATAATATTCATATTATGCATGCAAGAATATATGCATATGGCCAGCTGGCTGGATTAGCAAGTGAAACCCGTTTGCCATCATCCTCCAGACTTCGCCTTCGCCTTCGCCTTCGACTGCTCAGTTTGACACCTGCTTTAATTTCAAATTAAATGAAATCGAAAGAGTCTTTAATCATTCATTATTCTTGGCAATGACAGCATCCAGCCAATAGATGTGCCCAAACACACGCACACACACACACACACACACACACACATGCATGTATTGATATGCATTGTGTCGCAATCGCTGCCAAAAGCCCAACAACAACAATAACAAAAATCAGCAATTCGAACGTGACATTTGCTAGCTAACTCTGCGCTTAAAGTAAACACAGCAACAACAACAACAACAACAACAACAACAACAGCAGCAGCAGCAGCAGCAGTAAATGTATCTCAGTCTCAGCGCGCAGCTACAGATTCAGTTTGCAACGGGTTCAACGGGTTTGCTATTGGAATTTGAATTTGTTTTTACTTGATATTTTTTTCCCTACTTTTTTTTCGGCATGTGTAGCTACGTATGTGCACATGTTGGTACATTTCGGGCCAACAAATAAACATAACAATAGTAGCTGCGAAATTCATTTCGCTAAACTGCGCTTAAAACTCTATGGGCCAAGCAGCAGAGGCAGCAGCAGAGGCAGCAGCAGAGGCAGCAGCAGAGGCAGCAGCAGAGGCAGCAGCAGAGGCAGCAGCGAGTGGCTCAAAGGGCTGGCACATGAAGCATACGCAGTGTGGCGCCAGGCGACTAAACGAATTTCCCTTATGAATAGCATTTTCATATGCATAACTAAGCATTTTATTCATTTCATTCATTTCCAAATCAGTTGTCGCAGCTTAAGCCTTTTCGCTGAGCCTTTCGCGTCCTTTGACGTTGTTTGATGGCTGAAAAGCCATGCAAAGAAAATTTTTGCTTAGTCATTGAGAAACTTGTGGCAAATTTTACTTTTTTTCTTGTGCCTCAATTTCGCACAGTAGCAGGAGAAATTTTCTCCTAAGAGTTTGCTTCAAACAAATTGCTAAGTATTAATTGTCAATCAATCAATCAAGTTTGGTCACTTGGCAGCTGTTGGCAGGCATCAATGTTGGCTCTAGTATATTACTCAGGCAATATATAATAAATAGTATATAATAATATACTATCAATAGATATTAACTATACAACGCAAAAAAGAAAATAAATAAATAAATAAATAAATAAAAATAAAAGTAACTTAACATACTTTTCTAATTTTCTCTATTATATTATTCTTATGAAATAAAATTAAATAAAATTAAGGCTAGAATTGATTAAGCCAGCAAAAATGAAATTAATACAAAGAATCGATTTTTTATTATTTCATAAATGCTCAAAACAAAACAAAAATTGGTATTTAATTAAAAATACCATTTTTTTAAGACAGAAATTTCCCCAAAAATCCTTTTAGTCTTAGGCATTTAAAGGTAGGTAAATTATAAAAAAAAGCCAACTTTCAAGCACAAAACTCCATTCATATGCATATTATATGTATGTATATAAAAATTATAAATTATGTAATATACAGTGACGAACATAATTAATGGCACAGTAAGCCTTTTTAGCTTTATAGCAACTTTTCAAGTCTTTTCAAAAGATAATTCTGTTCGTCACTGTATTTTCGTTCTCGTCTAGTTCCAATATTGTTTCTTCAGCAACGCGTGCCTTGCGTTTTCTCATGCTGGACATAATGCAACCTTCTTATTGCGCATCCCTTTTCTTCCTCTTTATTAAATCAAATAGACACATCCCACGCTCAATACTAATACAATTTGCTACAAGTTATTGTTGTCTCACTCTGTTGCACTGCCGAGATTACGCAGAACAGAAAGATCTGTTGGGCTCGCAAGAGAATAACATGAGGGAAAGGGATAGAAATCAATAACGGTAAAACAATATTTTGGTTCTCTTTCGTTTTCTTTACCAGAGATGACACATTACATCAGAGATGAGACATTGCATCAATGTTGATACAAGAATATTATAGATATCGGTGGTACAAATTAATAAAGAAATAAAATAAAAATATCCGACATATACATACACAACTTTATAAATATGTAACAACTCAAGTACAAATTTGGAATCTTTTGTAATGTGCAGGCTTTCTCACATTTGCGCCTTTTGAATTAATACAAAAAAATAAAAAGTGAAATGTCTTTTGGCATTAAATTTCCCACATTTTTCAATTTTAAAAAATTCATTAAAATTTCCTTTTTTCAGCAACTTTTTCCCACTAATAAGTGAAATGTAAAAAGATTAAATTCCCACATTTTTTCAAAAATTCATTAAAATTTCCTTTTGTTTTAGCAACATTTTCCTACTAATCAGAGAAATTCGCTCAAGCATCTTTTTGGTAAGTACGAAATTCAACTGAAGGCATCCGTTATATGACAAACAGTTATGAGGCATAATTGATTCAGGTTGCTTGCTTTATATGTGATTTGATATGCATCAAATAGGTAATAAATTTGCATGTAAATAAATTATAAATTATATATAAATTGTATATTAATTAATACAATTTTGCAATATATGTATATTATATAATATAAAATATTTTATTAAATATAAATACTTAAAAAAAAAATAAATAAAATATTTCATTAAATATAAATACTTACAAAAAAATATAAAATATTTTATTAAATATAAATACCTAATACTTACAAATATAATATAAAATATAAAATAAAAATATTATATAATATGCATAAAATATTATATAATATAAATTATTTATATTTAATAAAATATACTTTTATCTATGTATTTTGTATATTTTGTTGTAAGTATTTATATTTAATAAAATATATAGTTTTATTTATGTATTTTTATACCCTGAGCACATTGATAATGGGAAATCATTGTATAATGGTTTTGTTATTCTGCTTGGAAATTCTCTGGCTTTTCCCAAAATACCTTTAAAAAGGATTTATTTACAGTATTTTACTAGTATTTTATCTGCTGCCCTTTTTGGTATGCACTTAAATTGAATGCAAAGAAATTCCTCAGTCAATCTAACATTTTCGATCAAACTCTTTCATATGCATGAATATGCATCTCTCTCTCCCTCACTCTCTCTCTCTCTCTGTCTCTCTCTCTCTCTCTCGCTCTTTGCATTCACATTCCCAAGTAATTAAATAATATTTGTGTCACACGGAAAGATTTTTTCTACAAATTTGTTTGTTGGGCCCTCTTTTGCTCTCTCACACACACACTTCCTACTTTGTATTGTTGGCGGATGCATAACTCCATATATGTATGTGTGTGTGTGTGTGAATATGTGTTAATTTAGCTATAAAATATATATGTGTGTGTGTGTGTGTGTGTGTTGCCATACAGGAAATTAGAGTAAATTGCCAGTGCGCTGCGATTTGAGTTCGATTTTGATTTTATAATAATTACACCCATATTGCGCGTTCGATATCTGGTTGGGGTTTCTTTTTTTTAAGTTTGGTTTTATTTTTTATTTATTTTTTTTTTATTTGTATTTGTGCTCGCGCTGGCATCAAAGCCAATTTTGACAAACGTGCTCAGTTGTCGACTTTCGATTTGAGTCGGAGATTTGTGGGGTGTGGCAGTAACTGAATGCAGGCAACTGCATAGCCATAGTCAGAGCCTGAGCCAGAGCCACAGTTACCTACAGCAGCATTATGTACCTACATACAGTACATGTACCAGATGTACCTACATACATGTACGATGCCTACACTTTTTATGCATGAATTCCACTCGAATTTGTCAATTTTGCATTTTCGATTATTTTCCAATCAACAAATTCCTTGCAATATATGCACAGATATATATATATATATATATATAGTTATATATATCTGTCTGATTTGGTTGCTACGTGCAGCAGCAATCGGCTGACATCTCCATAGTTATTTAAATTGACGTGAAAGCAATCCGTCCATAACTATTTATGAAGTACATTTGCCAATTTCGCTTGGCTCTTACACATTTATGTAATTTCAAATTTCACATTTTCAAGCTAAAACCAAAAAAAAAATGAAAAACAAAACAGTTATGAAAACTCATAATACACCTGATCCGTGAATTGTAATTTATTTGCATACCACTCAGCGGATGTGGCATTGCCTCATAACTGGGTCCATTCAGAATTGACTTTAGTCGATATATATGAGCACATAAAGAGTTTGTTGGATGAGAGAGGGAGAGTGAGAGAGAGAGAGAGAGTGACAGAGAGAGATGGAAATAGCTGAATAACTTGGCTAAATCAAAGTCAGTTAATTGCGGCTATCAAAAATTTGAGTAGTTGCGTTATATAACTTCGATCTTAAAAGTCTGGCTGACGAAATGTACATGTGAAATGTTTAAGACCAAATTAAAGCAGGGTAAGCTATATATTTCTATATAAATAAATAATATGCACATTATTAATGTCTATGAAATATGCTTAAATATCGATTGCAAATACAATTTGGAAAAGGTGTTACAAATAAAAAAATAAAAAGAAATAAAACAAGTAAGAAGGCTCTAGTCGAGACGGCTCGACTACGAGATACCCTGAACCCAAAAAAGGTGATACTCTTCTTCTTTACACACATATAATCGCGCGCTCTGCTAAACGCGCAGTTGCTGCCGTGGCTTGGGCTGAACTTTGAACGCTCATAACTCCATTTCTAGATAGACGAAATTTGCATGAAATTTGCAGAGTAGATTAAGAGTATCTAAATGTATGTGCAAAATTGCGAGTCTCTAGTATTTGAAATGCGTTTTTTTTTTTAAATTGGTAGCAAAGGGGGCGTGGCATACAAAATCTGAAAATTACATAATCTGCTTATCGATAATATCTATAAAAATATATATTTGAAGTCTTTAGCTAAAACGATGTAGAAGCCATGCTCAAAAAAACATAAAAAACTAAATGAATTTTCTATTTTTATCCATAATTTGGAAATAGGATGAGTTATCGAAAAAATAAAATAAACTCGTACTGCGTAGCTAACATACGAGTAATCATGTGAAATTTCAGCTTTCTAGCTTTTGTAGTTTCAGAAAACTCGAAGTTCATACGGACGGACAGACGGACAGACGGACAGGACTAGAACAACTTATTTTTTATGCTGATCGAGAATATATATACTTTATGGGGTCTGCCACGTCTCCTTCTGCCTGTTACATACATATTCACAAAACCATTATACCCTGATTTCCCATTTTCAATGGGTGCAGGGTATAATAATTGAAAACTCACTATTGTAGATTATATTTTGTCAATAATTATAGAAATTCATTTCTAATAATCTAATAATAATCAAATTACAAAATATATTTTGTTGTGCTATTTAGTTCTAATCGGAAGCAACAAGATTACTATGGAAAAGACATAAACAAAAACAATAAATTGTAGCTAAAATATAATAATATAAATGAATATAGAATAATATATTCAAATATAAATAATATATATATATTAACGCATATGAAAGGTCGTCTGATGAAGCGCTATGCAATTTTAAGTACAAGCTTTGTGGTCAATTATATTTAAATACTCTAGCTAGATATTTATTGTTTTGGTATATACCAAATATAATTATAAAATACTATTGGCAGATAAAATAATAAATAAAATAAAATAAACAATACAAATAAATAATAAATAGTAAAAAAGTAGATAAAATGAATTGATTAATTTTAAATATTTTAATAAATATAAATAATAAATATTTATATATTTAATAAATTGATATGTAATGTATCAAATAATATATTTAATTTGTATATTTAATAAATATAAATATTGGCGTGATATGATAGACTGAGTTTATTATTAATATATATATTATTATTATATTATATACAATATATATTATTAATTATTATAATAAATTATGAACATAGATCAGTATGTACTTAACAGCTATATATATCTATAGCGTTGCCATATATGAGCTAGAATTGCCATATCAATAATAAACTTCATTAAAATTCATTCCTTTTAGCATACTTTACATTATAATTTATATACAAATTCATATTTGCATGGAATTTTCATGTCAAATAAAAATTCATATAAAATCTATTTTTTTCTTTATACCCTGTTTTTGAGTATTGTATAATTCGCACAAGGCGGAACTAATTGGCTAGTCAATAACCACGAAAATGTTGTTTTCCTTACGAGATTTTCATGTTCAGAGGATTCGTGTCACTTACAATTATGCATCTGTGCAGAGATTTGTTTACTTTAATGCGCACAATTGCATGCCTGACACTCACATACATTTCTATGTATATATATATAGATATTTATATATAAATATAGATGCATGTATGTATGCATATAAGTAGTTTGAACCCACAGTTGACTGGCCAGCGTACGGACACTGACAGTTGCATTTATTTGTTGGCACAATGCAGCCAGTTCGCTGCATCTCTTTCTCACACTTACTCACTGTCTACCTCTCCCTCTCTCTCTTTCTTTCGAAAAACGAATGTCAAGTTTAAATATCGCACTACATAGAGATAAACTTATAAACCATTTAAAACGAAATGAATACGGATGTGTATTGCCTTAATCGAGTAGCTCGATACTCTAAAGCTGTGAGACGACTTGACTTCAGATTAAGTTCGATTCAGACTGCCTTGATTTAAGTTTGCATTAGTTGGATTATTAGTATTATAAGCAACTAGAATGAGTTACTTATTAAGAGTAGCTGCTCTAGGATCAGCTCAAAAACTAAATTAAAGTTTACGAACTGAGAACGTAAATATATTGTAAATAAAAATATGCAAAGAAAATAAATATGCATTAAAGAAGCGCATTTCAATAAATCAAATAAAATTTATACAAAATTGCAATGAATTAAACAATAAAATATGAATTTATGCTAAAATAAACTTCATTAAAAAAATTACTTTCATTACAAAAAAATATATATATATAAATAATACCAAAAAATGTATATTAAACACAAAATAAATAAATAAAATATATACATATAAAATATGAAAAAAAAAACAAATTGATTAAAAATTTAATTTAATTCCAAAATAAAATATAATTATTTAAAACATAATTATTTAAAATATGAAAAAATAAATAAATTTGATTAAAAATTGAATTTAATTCCAAAATAAAATATAATTATTTAAAACATGAGCAATATACAAATAAATAAATAAATAAATAAATAAATAAATAAAAAAATAAAATATAAATATATAACAAACAAAATTTTATATCAAAAATAAAACAAAACAATAATAAATAAAAATAATTTGTATGCATAGAAAATAAATATGCATTAAAGAAACGCATTTCAATAAATAAAATAAGTTTTATAAAAAATTGCAATGAATTAAAAAATAAAATATGAATTTATACTAAAATGAACTGCATTAAAATATTACATTAATTAAAAGAAATAAAATATAAATAAATAATAACAAAAAATGTATATTAAAAAAAATCAATAAAATATATAAATATAAAATATGAAAAAAAATTGATTAAAAAGTGAATTTAATTCAAAAATAAAGTATAACAAAATTTATATAAAAAAAATCAAATATATAAATATAAAATATATAAAAAATTAAATAAATTTGTTTAAAAATTGAATTTAATTCCAAAATAAAATATAAATATTTATGGCATGAGCAAAATTTCAATCTTAACTTTTTTGTACATATTCAGCAGAATTTATGAAATCCAATTGGATTATAATCCGCTCATGTAGACTATATGCATATATAGAGTAATAAAAATTTAATCATTGAGACTTTCTTTTATTTTTATTTAGTTGTTTTTTTTTTTTTTATTGTTCATTTTTCGTTTTGTAATTAATGTTTTTCCCACTTCTCGCTCTATCTCTCTTTCTCTCACTTGCTACGTTTTGCGTTTTGATTTCGCTCACTTTTCTTTCTGGTTTCCTTCGTTTTCTGGTGAACTTTGCCATTGGAAAGATATTTGAATTTCGAGCGATTTCGATGCCATTCAAATGATAAATGGAAAGTGACGGCTTAATATAACAATACGTGCAATATATAAATCGTGTTATTGACACTTTGAGTGCTCAAGAGAGTTTTCAGATGCACTTGGAGACTTTGCGAGACTTTGAGAGACTTTGCGAGACTTGAAGCGACTTTGAGTGTGTAGCAGAGTGCGTGTGTTAGTTTAAATAACTTGTTATGCTTGTTGGATAGCTAGCGATCAGATACACAAGTGCATATGCTGTACATAGACTGTACATAGGCTGTACAGAGACTGTACATAGACTGTACATAGACTGTACATAGACTATGCATGCTATGCATACATCCGTTTGCACATTAAGCATACGCCACGTTTGTTTTCCTTAACTCACTCAAAAAATATATATATATATATGTATATATGTCTATATAAAATGAAAGTGTTTCTCCGTGTTTATTAATTTTATTTATGATAGATAAATTATAAATAAAATAAGAGTAAAAATTGCAACAAAAAACATGTTGAAGTTAAGATAATAATATTATTTTTTTATTATTATTATTTTCTAATTTTTTTTCATTTTTTTAAAGTATATTTTCATGTAAAATTATTAGCAACTCACCCTTAATTCGCAGCTTTGGCTGCGTGGAGCCGATGCGCACAGCTCTAGCCACTGGTATATCCGAAATTATTGCTATAACAGCTACAAGTCCAAGCAAGTGTTTTAATCCCATTTTGCAACTTTTTAATAATATATCAATTAATTAAATTTGATTTCTTTAACTTTTTCTTTTTTTTTTTTTTCAATATTTCACACACATCAAAGTCGCCTTTTTTTGTTATTTGCCAAAAACAGGATATTTGTTGCGTTGCGTGCGTGTGCCACAAAGGGCTCGACTTTTTGGTCAGCTAGATCTAGATGGCCACTTAACGCAATTTCACAAATCGAAACGAAATTCCAAATGCTGTACAGCGTTTCGAGGCACGCGCACCGCGTCTAAGCACCAAACTGAAGCACTAGGCGGACCCGTATGACTATATAAAATCTTTCGAGCGCTGAGACAAGCCGCTGTGCTGCAAGCTGCTGTTGCGGTCGAGCTTGCGAACAGTCGGGGAATGGCTAAAAGTGAATCACGCGATGGCTTCAAGAGCGCAAGAAGTCGCTGCAGCTACAGCTACGCGACAACAACAACTCGAAACAGTTAGCCAAAGCCCCCCGGGCAGCTTAAGCTCAACTCGAAGCTTGAAACTTGAAAAGCTCACGAGAAGCTCTTTTGCTATGCCAAGAGCGGCGCAGCTAAGAGAAATGCAAAACAATACGTACTACATACATACATACATACATATACATATGAATGTACATATTTTAACAGGAATATGTTAAGTCAAGTTAAATATTCATCGCTCCATGGGATTATTTTATTGCATTCAATAAATGTTTAATTGTTTAATTGTTGTTGTTTTTTTCATTCCAATTTTCAATTCGAAACTTGTGAACTTTAGTTTGTTTGCAAATATTATGAGTGCAAAAAAACCAAAATAAATAAAAAAATCAATGCAGGTTGAATTAGCTGCTCGAATATCGTAGACGGTATGCGTCAAGATAAGCTTGATCGTAACAATGTTTTCTTTTGTTTATATGAAAAGTATGACTGTGTGTATGCATGCAAATATGTTTATATGCATATGTATGTATGTGTATTTATTTATTTGATATTTATAATTTGCTTAATGGAAAGTTGGAAGAATTATGATTATTCTCATTCTTTATTTAACTTGACTTTTTATTTGCGTATGTACATACATATACATATGTATGTGAATGTATTTAGATAGATATACACACAGGCAGGCATGTATGTATGTGTATATGAATGTACAATGTATGTATGTATGTGCTTCGCCGATTGCATTTGCTTATTTACTATGTGGGTGTGAGTATGAACTAATCTATGCGCCTTCTCCTCCCTCTTTGCCATCGCCTTCTTCGCCTTCGTTTTCGATGTGTGTGAGTAAGAACTAATCTACATATGCTCAATCTCCTGCTCTTTCTCTTTCGCCACCCCCTTCGCCACGCCATCGCCATCGCCATCGCCATCGCCTTCGACTTCGTCTTCGATATATGTATGTGTGAGTAAGAACTAATCTATGCTCCATCTCCTTCTCCTTCGCCTCCCCTTCGCATCCGCCTTCATCATCGTTGTTTGGTTGAGTAAGAACTAATCTATGCTCTTTCTCCTCGCCTTCGATTTCGTCTACCACTTCGTCATCAACTTCGCCTTCGCCTTCGCCTTCGTCTTCCACTTCGTCTACGACTTGGACTTCGTCTTCGATGTGATTGTGAGTAAGAACTAATTTATGCGCCTTCTCCTTTCTCTTTGCCTTCGCCTTCGTCTTCTCGTGCCACTACGCACTTTTTTGTGTGTTCTGATGTAAGTAATGTAATAATTTATATTTACTTATATGTACATATATATTAAATATATTTGAAAGAAACTGCACTTCAAGAAATTAATACTTGTTTATGTATATATGTTTGTATTTATTTTAATTATTTACTAATGCCATGCATAATGAGACACAGTACAGATCTATATACTAAATAGTAGTACATGAATAAAATGATAAAAACTGATCAGATTTTGAGGCACTTCATTGTAACGTAAAGTAAATTGCATAAAGTATTTAAACAACTTTATCCAACATTTATTAGTCTCCCGATATTTGTTGAAAGCCTTACATAATCACACATTCACACAAACTATATATAGATATATGTAGATATGTATGTGTGTTCACACTTGTAGCAGTTTCATCCCAGAGCCACTTAATCGGTAATTCACCCCAACCAATCTGTTGTCAGTCAGATGTGAAATGTGAAATGTGGTCTTTTGGAGTGCATTCGGCTGGGGAGAGCAGCTAATGTCTAGGTGCTGTCTGCGATGCATGCTTGAAACGGTAGAGTGGCCAAGGTTGGACAAGGTCGATGTCGGAGTAAATAAAGGCTGGTCTGGTGAAATTGCTATTGTTTAGCTGTTGCAGGGCAACTTCATAAGACCCAGCGCTTGCAGGCACTGCGCTTTATGCACACGCCCTCAACCGAGCCCTTTCGCACCCAGCCTGGCCGACAGACACAGCCGCGAGCACACTCCACAGACACGCAGTTTCTTTCCATGAGAATGCTCGTACAGATCCTCTGGCAGCCGGGCACACAGTCCACCATCACTGAATCAAATGTGCAAACTGTTGACGATAAACAATGTTTAGAGAGAGAGAGAGAGTGTGAGGGTAATCCTTATCAATTGACTTACTGCCCAAGAACTCCTCCAAATGCGCTGCTGCAACTCCACAAAGTGCCAACAGCAATCCCACTTTCCAGAGCATGCAACTGTTGCCTGCTGCAAGTCTCATTCTGGAATAATGCCATATTTGCTAGAAGCATTCCCTATTTATTGCAACTAGTGAGCTAAACATGCTCACAGCTGGCTTAAATATAAACAAATATACAGACGAGGGCTAATTCATAGGTATGCCAAAAGATTGCAACTTTTGCAGTTCTATGCATAAATGTATAAAATATTTAATGCCCATTTATATTTCTTTTTGCAAATATTAATGCCATTAATTATAAATTTAAAAAAATTCTAGCAAAAAAAAAATTAATAATTTATTAGAGTATTTAAATGACATAAACAACATTTAAAGATTTCTTGTCTAAGAATTTATTTTATTTACTTCATTTGATTTATATGACATATATGAAAATATTTGTATATAAGATTAAATGCATATATGAAACATAAAATAAATATACAAAATATTTAAAATATATTAGATATAAAATGAAAAAAAAAATTATTACTAAATTTAATATTATATGAATAAAAGTATTAGATATATAAGAATTATTACTAAATGTATAATATATATGAAAATATGTAAATATATGAAATTTAAGATTTTTTTAAATATATGAAAAACATTCCTAAAAGTACTTCATATATAAATAGTTTATGAATCGACCGACTATATCGAGTCGTCTAGTTACAAATATTCTGCATTATGACAATGAAATGCAATATTATATATGTATATACTAACAGTATGAAAAAAATACCAACAGTATTAAAATATAAATATAACCTAATATACTTAACATATCAAGCCATATTATATTTCAAGCTCTCAGCTTAAATATAATTTTTGTTAAAAAATCAACTTGATTTTAAATATATAATCCAATTGCCCAATGTTGCATATACGCAACATTCTGTAGCTCTTGAATCAGGACACCTAGGACATTGAAATTTTGGTCAGTTGATATTGAGGTCAACTGTAGCTTATATGTATACTCAAAAAATTTTTAGCCACGCTCATTTTAATTCGGGCATGAGAGGGTTAAGAAAATTGAAACCATGACATATAAAGAAAAAAAAACACAGATTTAGTATATAGAATCTATAGAAACGAGACAAATATTGTACCCAATTACGAAGTGTACTACATTTTACTGTTCTCACTCTACTTGGGAACAGTAGAAATGTTGTACTCGACTGGTGCACACTGGACAATACTGTACAGTAATGAAATGGGTGCAGTATTTTAATGTATGTATGTATGTAAGTATGTATTCTTGCAGGCCTGTAATACAGATGTAAATCGTTGTTAGAGAGTTAACCGAAAACAACTCCACATTTGCCGAATTAAAAAATTAAACTGTTTATTTCTTAAAATCCTAGTGCTTATATGTATACCTTTAAAATACTTCCAGGCACTGGAAGGCTACAATTAATTCCATGCACACAAGTGCAGAGATGTTTGTCAAGTGTCCCTTCTCGACCGCTAAGTCGTTGTCGACTATTGCCTATTTTTAATATATTTATTCATAAATAGGCAATATTTATTCATAAATAAATATATTAAAAATAGGCAATGGCATGTTCATGCTTGAACAATCGTAATAAATAAATCGTCATAATAAATTAAAAAAGAATATAAAAAATCAATAAATAGAAATCAAATATTTTATAGGCATAATTATAAATAAATAAATAGAAATAAAATATTTGATAGGCATAATTTAAAATTTTTTAAATATCTTAATCTTAATAATACTCTATAAAAAACACAAATGTTTGCCCATCAGTAATATAAAAGCGAAACACGCTTAGATAAGCATCTACATGGCAACGGCACTAAAAACCTTTATAGAGTTTCGGCTAGTAAAAGGGACACAGCAATAGAAAAACTCACCTATATTTGATTGTTGCAAGACAAAGTCGTATTAATTAAGAATGTATAAGGCATGCATATTGAATGGCTTTTTGTTTTTTATTTTATTTTTATTTTTATTTTGTATACCTTCACTTGCCTGTTAAATGTTTCTTTTTATTGTTTTTCACATAAGTAATTAAAAAACCTTTTGCATTTCATTCAATATCCGTTTTCTATATACACTCTGGCTTAGGTACTACTAATAGGAGTCAGATATATACACACAGAGCAGCAAACATAGTGAAAAACCTGCCCACAATTAAAATACCTTCACTTTCGGTTTCATTATGTTTGCCAAATAAAAGATTTGTATCTGCGTTAAGTAGAAACTGGAATAAATAAGAGAATTTGTTGCTGTTTTGTTATGTTTTTTTCTATTTCTTTTTTGTTTTTTGTTTTTTCGGCCAAACACCTCCGCCCAAATGTGGCCTGAGAAAAACAAAAGACTTTTGGGGCTTTATTGGCTTTGTTCATTTCATAGGTTGCGAAAAAAATACAGAAAATAATACAAAAAAAAAAAAATAACAAAAATAATACAAAACTCGAACTAAAAACTGTGAATCACGATTTTGGTGCAAAGCTCAATGCTATTTAAATTTGCTCTTACTGCAGGCACAATTGCTCAAACTAAAACAAAAACAAAAGAAAAAAACGTTGACTAAATTAGCTAAATTAAGCAAGTCTTCTAAGTTCCATTCGCATGCAAATTATGAATTTGTGCTGTTATAGGCTAGCAGAATGTGCTAAAGGGAATTACCTTTAGCCTGAATTACTTAATATCAATTCAATTTGATTGTGGATCAGAGCAAAGCATTTAGCATAATTTGCTGAGCTCTGCTGAAGCGTTTATTTCTCATATTCATTTTGATGACTTTAGCTAAGCTGTTGATTTGCTTAATTGTTATTAATGCGCTTCATGCGTAACACTAGCTTATTGTCTATTAATGCTATAATTAACAAGCGCGCTAGTCAAGGACGCCAGAAAAGAAACAACTTAATAACTAAAGCAAGAGTTGGCAACCTAAACGAGCCACAAACAGATCTCAGCCAAGCAGCCAAACCCCAAACAAAACTGATCTAAATCGATTTTAAATTGCTTTGATTTGGCTTTGCTTTGCTTTGCTTTGCTTTGGCTTGACTTGGCCTGGCCTGGCTCGTTGTCAATTGGTATTCGAATTGCAAAATGTGGAAGTGCTTTTTGTCGTCGCTCGAGTCGCGTTAATTGTCGCTAGAAAAGAACTGCTAGCTTCCGGCAGATCCGGATATACTATATGTATGAATAATTTCGATTTCCACATCAAAAGTCGACAAGAGAGATAAACAATTAAACATATCAAATAGGCACAGAAATAGCTGATCTAAACAGCTAAAGAACAAATGAAGTAATTGAAGCAGACCAAAAGCAATTCGCTCGCTCGCTCGCTCGCTCATTACTCAGCTATGCCACGCCTCCACTAAATGCACACACAAAACATATTCATTCAATTAAAATAATATAATTTCATGGCTAACACTCAAGTCTGATTTGCACAAAAGTTTAACGATTCAAGCAAGCAGCTTTAGTTTTAATTTCAATTTCAATAATTCACAAATATCAACAAATTTTGGAAAATCCAAGCCAAAGTCGTTAGGCATGCGGAAAATGTGCATATAATTTTCTTTTGCTTATCAATCAAGCAACTTCACACTTAATTTGAAGGCATAGCATTTTTAATTATTTAATAGCCATTTTTTAGGCAATTTAAGAAAGTACTCTTAGCGGCTAATGCGCTTACATCAACAACTTATACACAGTAAAAAAACTTGCTTTAAGATTACAGAAATTACATGCTGAGCAGTGGAAATTATGTTTGGCAGCAGAACCAGAAAAGTTTAAATTTCTTTTAAAAATATATGTATGTACATACATATATACATATACAGTAGCGTGCAAAATTGAGTGAATGTTTGCAAACTTTGACTTTCTTCTTTGAGTTTCTCTCACTTTTCTTTACATTTTTTTTTATTTCTTAAGAATACTATAATAAATAAAAATTTAAAAAGATTTCTTGATTTGCTTGTATAGTTTTTTTATTATGCGTCGTCAAAGTCAAAGTTTGCAAACTTATGACGTTGTGTTTGTTACTATGTTGCGATTGACAGATGCAGTAGAATTAAAGAGAAGCTGACAACTAGCGCTAATCGAATGAGTTGGCATTTTAGTGACAATTAAAGGATGTGTCAGTAGAAAAGAGACAACCATAGGTTTTGCTGAACGTGATCTCGGATGTCGCAGAGCGAGAGCGAGAGGGCTATGTGCGTCGCACAGAGTTGCTTTGATATTGATGAACGAGCATATGCAAGCAGAGAGGCCAAAGAGGCAGTTTGAAAGAAGAGCTGAAAAAGGGGCAGTCAATCACAGTTGGTTGAGGAGGAAAGACGTTTTGGTCGGCAACAAGGAGAACTCTTTATTAGGCAAATTTATAACGGAAGGCGAGAGCATTTATTTGAACGCTACATATATAACTAAACTGAATTAAATATTGGAAAGTAAAATCATAATGAAAGTCTCATTGGCCAGAAAGCAGCTGAAACTTTAATAAATTGCTTTAATAAAGTAGCTGAAGAAGCTGCAATCTTGTAATTAATATCTTTCAATATCAAACTTTAAGTAATACAAAGCTGAAATGCGATTATTGTTAATTGAAGATGTAGATAATGTCATAATAAATTGAAAAACATTTCGATAAATTACTTTCAAAATAACTTTTACCCACTGTAATCAAATGAATCTAAGCAACTGTGCGGTTTTAATGTTTATCATAGAAAGTCAGACTTGTTCATAAACAATTAATTAAATTAATAAAAGTTTTAGTAAATATATATTTGTTTACTTTATATTTCTCTTTTTTTAACAAAGCATCAATTATTTACATTCAACTCTGATTCAATTAGAAATTACACTAGCAGGCAAAGTCCAATTCATCCGTTTCAAGTTGTAAGCCAAGGTGTAAAGTTAGTCCTAAGTATTTGGTAATCCAAGAGCTTAACCTAGAATTAAAGAAGTTAATTTGAGGAAATTGAAAATAAATAATTAAAATAAAAAAAATTGGTTTACTTTATATTTAAGTTCACTAAATCATCCATAAAGTAGAAAATATATTTTTTTTTAATTATTTCAAGAGTTATTTTTAATATTTGACATTTTTTATATCACTATTTTCATTTTGTTTTTAATTTGAGGAAATTGAAAATAAATAATTAAAATAAAAAAAATTCGTTTAATTTATATTTAAGTTCACTAAATCATGCATAAAGTAGAAAATAATTTTTATAAATTATTTGAAGTTTTTTTTTTTTTAATATTTGACATTTTTTATATCACTATTTTCATTTTGTTTTTAATTTATAGAAAAAATTGTTTGTTTATTTAGTGTGAGCCCTGAGCACATATGCACGTGCAGGTGGACTCAGTCGAATGCCCTGAATAAGTGCAGGTCTGCTTGTATATATATCTCAAATTTATTGCCACAAATACGCTTAATCATAAATTATCTGTCAGCTTAGGAAAGAGTATTAAAAGTAAGGTATTTGCACTAGTTCAGGTAAGCAGGCAGCATGCAGAGAAAACACTTGAATTGAATAAATTTTTACTTTACCTGTCATCACCTGCATGAACTCTGTAATAGTTGATTAAAATCCAATTTATTAGCTAACTCTATTTATATTTAAGTTCACGCTACTCACCATCGAAATCAACAGTTCCGGAGCCATCAGCATCGATCTCCTCGATTATCGAGTCCAAGTCTTGGCTGGAGATTTTGTCGTCGAGCTCGTGAAGAATGCCTCGCAAGGTGGCAACCGTCAGATAGCCTTTGCCCTCCTTATCGTATACACGGAATGCCTCCTTCAGCTCGGCTTGCAGAGCGCCCACATCCTCCTCGACCTCGATGAAGCGCGCGGCGAGCTTGCAGAACTGGCTGAAATTCAATTTGCCCGTGCTGCCCTTGTCCACCTCCTTGATCAGAGCTTTCACAGCTGGTGGTTCGAGTTTTTGGCCCAGAATTTCAAGTATAGCTGAGACATCGGCATGATCGATCGAGCCAGTGCCTTCGAGATCGAAAGCTTTAAAGGCATTGCGCAGAACTACGAAAAAATATTACAGAATTTGTAAACTGTCTCTCTCTCTCTGCGTCTGTCTCTCTCTTTTACATACTTCTCAATTGATCTTTGTCGTACTCCCCCTCGGCCTGCGAATGATGTAAATTAATTAGAAGATAAATCCAATTGCTCACATGCTTAATTAGGCGCACAAATGTCAATTCGCATGTTCTTTAAATAGGATTTGCTGTAGCTCTAATTAATGTTAATAAATCGCAAATAAGCATTCGCACTCTAGTTAGCTAAAGTGCAAATAGGTGTGGATAGAAATTGACACAGGTGCAGCGCAGGTGCCCTACAAATGTCCTCTGCCGTGCTCAACAATTTTCAATCACAATCAAGGCCAAACACATGTCGAAAGCGACAATTGCATTGATTTATTTGCGGAGCACTTGAGGCGCCTTCATTGCTAGATTCAATTTCAATTTTTCAATTACATAACTCACCATTTTTTATTTATTTTATATTTTTATATTAAAAAATATATATCTAAAATATAAAATTTGTAACTTTAAATTATGCACCAATGAATCCGAGTTTGTGGTTTACCAATTGACTCTCGATCGGATCGAGTTAGCGCCAGCGTCTAAACAGATCTATGTCTGGGCGCCGTATATAAACGGGCGCGACAAATGTCAGCACGGGGCGGGATATCAGCGACGAATCGTGCTGCAACTTGTGAAACAAATGCCAAATTCTCGTCGTCAGCACCAATCGATGCCGAGCAGATATAGCAGCGCATGCATAACCCACAAAATAGAACCTGCAGCACGCATGCCTCACGCACACAATGCACCTGCAGCAGCATGACGAACCCGATCGATGTTCAGCGTTCAGCTTTCGGCATTCGGCAGTCGCCTATTCCCGATTGTCTCGGTTATCAATATTTCATATTATGATTAGACTGATTCATAGGGAAGTCTTGGATTTATTTATTTATTTATTTTTTTATAAATTAAATGTTTATTTACAGCTTAACGTACCGCTACCTTTTAGACAACTTAATCTAAACGAAAATTAATTAAATACTACTACTTAAGGCTATGTTTATTTTAACATACATAAGGATAACAATAAGTTACTTTACCTCTATGGATTCGCTAATGGGAAGATTTTTATGTCAAGCCATGATCTAGCAGGTCTTGAGGGTGATGTCGTTTTAATCTTCTCCCTAGTGCAAGTGCGGCGACTGAGAGCTGCAGTGTCTAGGCGCTTAGCCAGAGTGTTTGGATGGGAATGTAATCTTTCTTTACATTTTTTGGCCACTTTCTGGATTTTGTCACCCATTTTAGTAACGTTGGGATCTGTTTCTATATCGCTGTTGCTCATATACCAATGAGAAAATCTTGGAATGCATTCAATAAGGACTTGTTAAGCTGATTATAGCTTATATTGATTACACTGGCAGAAATTTGCCAAAAGAGAAACACGATTTGCTAAAGGATGCAAGAAGAAGGAGCGCAGAAAGAGAGAGACAGAAAGAGAGCGAGAGAGAGTAATATGAACTGACTTGAAAAGAAGTCGTCGACTAGACGACTGTTGAAAGAGCTGGCGAACGGAGTGGAAAAGAAATAAAGGAAATGAAACGAAACACTGAGAGGTAGAGTAGAAGAGTGAGACAGTCAAACGGACAGAGCATATGAGAGGTAGAGGGGACGGACCGAGGCACGAAACAGACAGGTAAAGGAACACGATGGAACTGAGTGACACTGACAATGAGAGGCAGAAAGATATGAGAGTGAGGGGCAGCGAGAGAGAAAGAGAGAGGGGACGGCAAAGAGTCCTCTCTTCTAAGTTAAAGGCAAACGCTTAATAACGAATATCGTTCTACTTGCAGAATTCTATGAACTCATATTAAAAACATTCTGAATAGCTTAAATTCAATTCTCATTTATTAAATTTAACTGGTCAGCTCTAATTATTAGATGATTGTCTTAGTATTGTATTAGTTGATTTCCAATTTATATATATGTATGTATGTATGTACAAGTATTGATGCTCAACTTGTAAATATTTACGCGAAATAAACAGCACAATTTGACATACAGTGACGAACATAATTATTGGCACAGTATGCTTTTTAAGCTTTATAGCAACTTTTCAAATCTTTTGAAAAGATTTTTTTAATAAAAAAAAAAAAACAAAAAAAAGTGCATCATTTATTTTCCGATTTTTTTTTTGGCCAATAAAATTACATTTTAAAACATTTTATCAATATATTTGCTCATTAATTGTAATATTTATTGCTATTGATTCTCCTCATTAATTAGCTGTGACGAACATGTTGTTGATTTAACCTTAATTAATAAGCTAATGGGATTATCTCATAACCAACAAATCAAGCATCGTGACTCTAAATCAAAAGCATTGCAAAAAGTATAAAATATATATATATAAATATATTGCAGCTTAAGAAGATCATTTCGTTGTTTACCTGATTGATATTGTTGTTGTTGTTTACTTGATTACTATTGGGCAAGTTGAATGAACATGAATATACATATATATACATATATATTTATATTTAACATTTAAAATGAAATGAATGAAAATGATTATTTTTTCCAAAAGGTAGATTATATAAATATATAAGGAATTTAAATGTACATATATAGAATCTTG
This sequence comes from Drosophila buzzatii, assembly GCA_035045845.1. Lineage (NCBI taxonomy): Eukaryota > Metazoa > Arthropoda > Insecta > Diptera > Drosophilidae > Drosophila > Drosophila buzzatii. Next base: position 10,016,250 of record JAWNOS010000244.1, on the reverse strand, counting down.
AGTACTTTTAAACAAATTAAAATGTATTATTTTCACTTTCAAATGTCTGTTTATATCTATATTAAGAAAAGGAACAAAAAAAGAGAGCATATAATTGCCAAATGGATAGCCACTGGACACTGCAAAAATTCCATTAAACATATTTAATATATATGTATGTACATATATCGACTCATTTCCGCGAAAGTATCGTATGTCGAAAAACCAAATTTTACAGAAGTTTTTTTTAGTTTTCTCAGTTTAAAATGATTAAATCAAATTCAATTCTGCAGTAAAATCCCCAATTTTGAAAAGAAAAAAAAAAACCAACATTCGATACTTTCGCTGAATTGACTCGATATGTTCTTAAGCGCTAAGAAGTTGTTCAAGCTTCAAGCCTTCTCGATTTTCTGCATCCTATCTTACTTTGTTGATTACTCCATTTAATTTAATTTAAATATTTATTTAAGCTTCATTTTAGTTTCTCTCAAAGAAGGAAATTTAAATTATTAAAGCAAAATTAGAATTTAGTCCAAGATGAATAAGTCTGTGTATAAAATATAGACGTTTTCCGTCAAAGACTTCTTCATGTTGAACTAAATTATAAAATGCACATTATGTGAATATATATAAGATATATATAAGAACACACACAATTACAAATATACATGAATACATATTATGTAGTACGTGCATGTGTATAAAGCGAAACATAATTATGCCAGACATGTAGGAAATCCGCCCAGATAGGCGTCATCAGAAGTAAAGAATCTATATGGATTATTCTTATCACAATTACATTCAGAATATACAAAGCTTAATCAATGAATGCCATTGAATTATTAGTACCGGAGACTGCTTCAAATCCATTGTATTCATATGATTGACAGGCATTGATTTGCCATCAAATTATTTAATCAAAATCAAAGCTGATCATACACTCAGCTGTGATTGATCGTATTTTCTTTCACTGTGGCATATAAATACATTTCCTTTAAATAGATATTAGCTATTACATTGCTACATAACTTAATCATTGGTAATATTAACTAGGCCAGCTTGATTTCTGTTCCTTCACGAATTACCGAATTACTATCACCCCTAAAAATTACCACAGTGCACCACGGATTATATAATGTAAGGAATAATCCGTGATGCACTGTGGTAATTTTTTCGGTAAGCTCATGATTTTCATGCTTTATGTTTTAATTATAATAAATATTAGCATGAACTCCGCTAATAAAATCGTTGCTTTCAGCTCAGCTTACTGAAATTACTCAAAATGCCCAGAGTCGAGTATATGGATGTTGCTGATAATAATTGCTTTTCTACTTTCTAATCCTATTCTTATATTTTCTCTCTTCATCTCTAATTATGCATTTTTTATTCATTTTCCGTTTTCTTACTAAATTTATTTTAAGAAATATGAATTAAAATCGTACCTAAGAACCTATAATATTCATTTTTAAGTTTTCAATTAACACTCTCTATTTTTCTGGGTTTCATTTTTGGCTGTGAATTGGGGCATAGCTGGCCGGTCTGGCAACTAAAACACCTCCATCGGGTTGGTGTTCTGTACTTTTATCTAGGCTTTATGTTTATATAATTTTAATTTTCTTAAGTTCAAATCAAGAATTCTCAACATATTACTAAATAAATAAAAAATGAAATAAAAATATTGAAATTAAATATAAGCTTTAGAAAGCAAAAATGCATATCAAATAATCATATTCAAGCTCTGCCTATGTGCATTTAGGGAACTTAAAAAAATCTTCAAGTTATTTATTAATAATAAATATTATTTGATCAAAATGCCAGCACTCAACGCAACTAAGAAATCTCATAAAGAGCTTTACAGCCCCTCAATGCTAATGTATATATAACCATTCAAATATAGCCAACAAATTCTAATATGCTCAGCTTTACATTTACATCAATTCGGATTGAATTCGTTTCTGTAATTAGCAACTTTGATGTGAGTCGATGTCTAGCCATAGAAATAGATAAACAATAGTTTGCAGCTTTAATGCTGAAGAGATCAAGATTTGACCGATAATTGGAATGAGATAAGCAGATTGGGTTGACTCGAACGATTTCGATTGTTAATTATTTACGTGAACTCTTAATTAGATTTATGATGACTCAGCTGTTGTTTCTCTGCTATTGTTGACTTGACTGAAACGCATATTATGTTATATAAAATATTACAAATTTACATTTTTATTGCTAAGAGTATAAAAATAAACGCAGAATGAAATTCAACCAAAAGTGAAGCTAATTCGACGTTGTTATAAAAATAATACTAATGTGTGTAGGCCTATGCATGCTTAGACTATAATATATTTTTACGTTTTTTATTTCCGCTTTAACACAAATATTTTTATTAATTTTTTTTCTAATTAATCATGAGTGATTGAGCATTAAACATGTCTAATTTTTGTTTTTTACATTCACACAAATTATATTTATTTTTTAATATGAATTTTAATAGACTTTAGACTTTGTCACAAATGTTAGCCGATGCAACTAATTGTAAAAAATTTATTTAAATTTATTTAATTCCGCGAGTAGTTGATCAGCAGCAACCTAATCATCACCGCCAGTCATAACTTCCATGAATTCTATAAAAAATAAATACATTATTTAATATATATAAATTCAAACTCTAATGCTCAGCTGCTCACCATCGAAGTCAACAGTGCCAGAGCCATCAGAGTCAATTTCCTCAATCATCATGTCCAGATCATCATTTGTCAGTTTGTCGTCCAATTCGCGCAGGATTTCACGCAGCACTCCGGTGGTAATGTAGCCATTGCCCTCTTTGTCGTACAATCGAAAGGCCTCCTTCAGCTCGGCCATCATGGCCTCGGCATCTTCCTCAACGAGGAAGCGAGCTGCCAAGGTGGTGAACTCTTCGAACTCAATCTGACCCGAACCATCCTCGTCGACCTCGGCAATGATTTCGGCTAACGTGGCATCGTCCAGCTGGTGGCCCAACATGCTCAGAATGGTGCCCACCATTGTCGTGTTGATATATCCATTCTTCTCGGGATCAAATGCATTGAAGGCATTGCGCAGCACTGCTCACCGAAAGCGGAAACAAATATCAGTTAACTACGAGTCGATTTGCCAAACAATTAATTAATGAACTTACGTGCAATTTGCTCCTTTGTTAGTTCGTCCTGTAATTAATTGAAATCGAAAGAGATATTTAATAGTTATTAATTTGAGCAATATTTTCTTATTCTAATTTAATCTGATTTTTTGCTTAATTTATAAATCTAAATTTAGATCGTCGCATTAAATACAATCTAGCTATTCATTTATCAACTGTTATATAATTTTTGTATAATGAACAGTTTGTAAAATAAAAATTCAATCAAAACTTTAGCTGACTGCCTGACCAGTAGATACACTTGAAATTTTATAACAATTTTACTTTCTTTTCAGCAAACAGTTTGAATTATGGAAATAAGCTAAAGCTGAGTATTTTTGTGTTAGTTTTTTTTTTTTTTTTTTGGTATTTTATCATTTAGTATATTACTTTAATATAAATATGTTTATATATATTGTATCTTATTTTATTATAATACCGTTTATAATATTACTTTAATATAAATATGTTTATATATATTGTATCTTATTTTATTATAATACCGTTTATAATATTACTTTAATATAAATATATTTATATATATTTTATCTTTTTTTATTTATTATTTATTATAATACCAAGTGATTAATATTTATTATTAGTATATTAATTAATTAATAATTATATACTATATTATAATTAATAATATAAATATATTTATAAAGATTTTATCTTATTTTATTATTTTATTTATTTTCTGAATTTTTTGCTTCATGAAATACTCTATGATTTTTAAGATACTTTTATATATATTATATTATATATCTATTTTTTGTTTTTTTTTTTTTTTTTTTTGTGCAGTTTGATATCAATGGAAGAAAGCGAAATTAAATGTATATGTTCTAAATTTATTTAATCATTAATTATGTCTTGAACATATTTTGTAGTTCTATGTTAAAATGAAGTAAATGTTGTTTGAATTGCAAACCAAACAAATTTGATTTAGTATTTTTAAACAATTTTATAAAGTTTTTGCTAGAACTCGATTAAAGCCCTATTTTTTACACAATTGCTATAATCTCTGATTAAAATAAGTTCATCACGATATAGATAGAAATTTGAATTTTGATTGTTGCTTTATTCCTGATCCTTTATCACTCATGATGTTTTTTTTTCTATTCTTCATCTTTATTTTCAGTTTTTCCACTTTTTATATTCAACACACACACACTCACGATTATCAATTTGTCAACTTACACACATGTTGTCTGATTTATAGTTATTCCAGTGAAATGATCTTTTCTTGCCGCACTAAATTCACACACACCAACTGCAGGATCAACAATGTAGTGGAAATAGAAAATGAGATTAATTAGAGAAGACTGCTGCTAGTTGTTCCTGTATCATGCAGATTGAGGAAAGCCAACACGTGCCTTGAAGTCGCTGCAGCTAAACTGTCACTGCCTCAGACAACAAAACCTCCTGCTGTTTCTGCTTGGATGTAAGTGAAGGAATAATTTTGGCCAAAGCGCAAACGCGAAAAGTCATTTTCGCAAAGGTGGCGGTGGCAGTGGCAGACCGGAGATCAGGCGACAGGGCAGGTGAGAGGAGGGAGCACAAGTTCTAGTCGATTTACCTGAATGAATAGAAACACGAACACAACATGCTATATGAGTTGAATCAAAAACTTTTCATATTTGTTTGTCGCGCTGTTGCTGCAGCCGCTTGCCGCATTTCAGGAATTTCGCATTGAAGCTGCTTCCCTCTCTCTCTCTGCCTCTCTCTAGGTATATCACTGTCTCTGTCCTACCATTTATTTATAACTAAAAAAAATGTATTTTGATGCATTCTGTGTCTGCATGTGTATAAGTTTATCATAAATAAATGCCTAATATTCGGACGGGTATGCCTGGGCGCCAGAAGCAAGGGAAAGGAAACAAAACTAATTTGATTCATTTAATTGCAGTTAATCCAAGATATCATATTCATATTGTTTAACAATATTTAAGCTATGACAAAGAAAAAGTCTAAGCAATCGAAAACTAATATGCTCGTTCACACTTTGTACCTAAATCATTTTATTGTTAGTTGCACTGTTTTATATCAAAACATATCATATGAGAGAAACCACAATACTATTGGGCCAAAAGTAATCAAAGAAGAGCGCACAACTAACAGATACCCTCTATATATAGATGTTAAATAATGTTAATAAAATATAAGATATAAAATATAAAGAATAAAATATAAAATGTAAAATGTAAAAAATAAAATAGAAAATATAAAACGAAATATAAAATATAAAATATAAAATATAAAATATAAAATATAAAATATGAAATATAAAATATAAAATATAAAATATAAAATATAAAATATAAAATATAAAATATAAAATATAAAATAAAATATATAAAATGTAAGGTATAAAACATGAAATATAAAATATAAAATATAAAATATAAAATATAAAATACAAAATATAAAATATAAAACAGAAAATATAATATTAAATACAAAATGTAAAAATTAAAATATACAATACAAAATAAAATATAAAATACAAAATATAAAATATAATATATAAAATATAAGGTATAAAAAATGAAATATAAAATATAGAATATAAAATATAAGTAATATATTTAGCAATGTCATGACGTAACATAACGACGTAATGTATAATAAATAACGTAACGTAAATTGTTAACATAATGGCTTTGGCCGTCGCTTGACAGACTCAGCAGGATCTTAAGTCAATCTAAATAATAATATTTAAAAAAAAATAAATAAATACTTAGTAAAAAAATATATAGTTAGCACTTTGTAAATATTTAGCAACATAAAGACTTAACGTAATGTGGTAACGTAATGACGTAACGTAAATAAATTACGTAACAATATTTGTGAACATAGGGCCTTTGGGCATCCATCCTCATGCTCAGATCATGCTCATGATCTTAACTAAATCTTAGTAAATAAATAATTAAATTCTTAGTAAATAAAAATATTAAGTAAGCACTTATCAATGACGTAGCAATATAACGTAACGTAATGACGTAACACAATGACGTAACGTAAATAAATTACGTAACATTATTTGTGAGCATAGTGGCCTTGGGCATCCATCGACTTGAGCATGATCCTAACTAAATCTTAATAAATAAATAATTAAATTCTTAGTAAATAAAAATATTAAGTAAGCACTTATTAATGACGTAGCAATATAACGTTACGTAATGACGTAACGTAAATAAATTACGTAACAATATTTGTGAACATAGGGCCTTTGGGCATCCATCCTCTTGAGCATGAATCTTAACTGAATCTTAATAAATAAATAATTAAATTCTTAGTAAATAAAAATATTAAGTAAGCACTTATCAATGACGTAGCAATATAACGTAACGTAATGACGTAACACAATGACGTAACGTAAATAAATTACGTAACATTATCTGTGAGCATAGTGGCCTTGGGCATCCATCGACTTGAGCATGATCCTAACTAAATCTTAATAAATAAATAATTAAATTCTTAGTAAATAAAAATATTAAGTAAGCACTTATTAATGACGTAGCAATATAACGTTACGTAATGACGTAACGTAAATAAATTACGTAACATTATTTGTGAACATAGTGGCTTTGGGCATCCATCCTCTTGAGCATGAATCTTAACTGAATCTTAATAAATAAATAATTAAATTCTTAGTAAATAAAAATATTAAGCACTTAGTAATGTCGTAGCGATATAACGTAACGTAATGACGTAACGTAATGACGTAAAGTAAATAAATTACATAAAGTAAATTGTGAACATAGTTGCTTTGGGCATCCATTCATTGCAACATGATCTAAACTAAATTTTTATAAATAAATAAATAAATACTTCGTAAATATTGAACAAATTAAAATAAATATACAAATATTAAGTAAATACTTAGTAGTATTTAGCAACGCAATAACGTAACGTTAAAAGCGTAACTTAACTTGTCAACATAATGGCATTGTACTTCACATCCTTGACTGACTTCAGCATGACTACTATTCTAAATACTGTCAATACTTTGCACTTTCAGCAAGACCAACAAAATAAACTTTTGTCTTGCCGCAGGGCTTATTTCAGTTCTCCTAACTTGAAGTAAATTTTGAGCCCAGATTCGGACATGTTTAATATCAAATTTCTAGATTAATTTTGTCCTTGTTAAGCCATTCCACTCTTATCGCTTGATCATTTATGATGCAATCATAAAATATAAAATATAAAACATGAAATATAAAATATAAAGTATAAAATATAAAATATAAAATATAAAATATAAAATATAAAATATAAAATATAAAATATAAAATATAAAATATAAAATATAAAACATGAAATATAAAATATAAAGTATAAAGTATAAAATATAAAATATAAAATATAAAATATAAAATATAAAATATAAAATATAAAATATGAAATATAAAATATAGAATATAAAATACAAAATGTAAAAATTAAAATATAAAATATAAAATATAAAATATAAAACATGAAATATAAAGTATAAAATATAAAATATAAAATATAAAATATAAAATATAAAATATAAAATATAAAGTATAAAATATAAAATATAAAATATAAAACATGAAATATAAAATATAAAGTATAAAATATAAAATATAAAATATAAAATATAAAATATAAAATATGAAATATAAAATATAGAATATAAAATACAAAATGTAAAAATTAAAATATAAAATATAAAATATAAAATATAAAACATGAAATATAAAGTATAAAATATAAAATATAAAATATAAAATATAAAATATAAAATATAAAGTATAAAATATAAAATATAAAATATAAAATATAAAATATAAAATATAAAACAGAAAATATAAAGTAAAATATTAAATACAAAATGTAAAAATTAAAATATAAAGTATAAATTATAAAATATAAAATACAAAATGCAAAAATTAAAATATAAAATATAAATGATAAAATATAAAAAAGATAATATAAAATATTAAATACAATATGTAAAATATAAAATAGAGAATATAAAATATAAAATATAAAAATAAAATATTATTTATGTCTGTTGAGCTCTTTTATGCATATCAACAGTCAATTAGACAATCTGCTGATTGTAGTTTAATTTCTAATTCAGTTTTCGCCAAATTTTATCAAACTGCTGATATTTCATTAACATCCCAAAGGCATTGACTTGTACTATATACAAAACTATATACAAAACTTGTACTATATATACATTTACAATATACGACACACAATGTTTCTTTAATGTAACCGTTTGATTACTTGAAAAAAACCCTAACTAAATATTATATTACCTGTTCCATGTAACTATTCTATGTCCAAGGTTTTTTTTATACAGAAAATATATGAATACACTCTAATAGAATTGATCCATTAATCATTGAAATTTCTAAATTTCCTGCATCAAAAATCTTGATATCGTCACTAGATAAATCTTTCTCTTATAACCGATTACGAGAAGTTAACTGAAACAGCTTAAACGAGAACTAAATCTATATTTAAAACTTGCCACAAATTTATTTATTTATTTTATTTAATTAATTTCTAATTAATTAATTTAATTGTTTTTAGCCACATTTCAATTTGCTTTAATATTTACTAACCATCGTTGTGTTGCCCATTTTAATGTCGGTTTATTATTATGCTCGGTCCACAAACGATAGAAATATTGATGTTATCTTGGCAAAAATAATAATTCGGAACGCGGAAACTTTTGGTGTTTGATCTAAATGACAGAACTGAACTAACTGGACCAAGTCAAACCGATGATGGAGGCACACGAACGGAAACATTCATAATTCGGACTCACACGTAGCGACACATGCACGTCAACATTCACATTCGCATCTCTGACATCTGTATGTGTGTATGGATATTTATGGATATGTACATGTACACACACACACACACACACACACACACCCACCCATACACACCCACACACACGTATGCAAACGTATTCATAAGTAAGTAGAACCGAATTGATTTCGCTGCGCGCAAAATGGCGTGAAAGCGTTTTCAGTGACGTCGACGATGAAAGACCACTATAAATCGTCACGGCAAAGAAATGATCGTAAGCGACTGCAACGGAAAGCAAGTAAGTGCGAGGTATAGTCGAGTGTAACAGGCTAGCAGATACTCTGCATAGACTGCAGACGGTTGAAGTATAAAAAAACCGTAAGTGCAGTGTAAGCGCTTGAAAATGACTAAATATCGAAATCCCAAATATACACTGAAGTTTCTACTTTGTGAAGCTTATGAAATAAATTCAATTATTTAGTTTGTAAAATTTGTTTACTATTTTGATATGCTCTCAAGTTATTCAATGTAAATTTGGTTAATATTTTCCAACGCGTTAATAGATATGTAAAGAATGATAAGGTAAGCTAGACAAGACATCGAAGGTATACTAGGTATATGACTTTTTATCCTTATACTTCATAATATAAAATAAAATTTTACATAACATACAGTCAGAAACTATTTCAACTGCTTAGAAGAAAATGTTTATTTATTTATTTATTTATTTTTAATGTATTATTTTTGAACAAATATTATAAATATTAGAATAAAAAGTTTATTTATTGATTTATTTATTTGTTTATTTATTTATTTTTTTATTATATTATTTTTTAAACAAATATCCAATCGATATTTCCCAGTGAAAACGACGCTCAGTGGGGCCTTTGCTCATTTTGCGTTCTAAAAGTCATAGCTTTTGAACCCAGTAAGATATTTTAGAAATGTAAAAGGCATTCGACAGAGAATTCTTTAAGCTTTAAAAAAAATGAATCTACATACAGGGTGATGCGACAACAGGGTGTTATAGGTCAAACATGAGAAATGTTAGTTTCGCCAAAAATGACAGATTTTTCGGACGGCGTTATTGGTTTGTTCCTGAATCCATTTATGTTTTTTAACTATGTTATATCTTAAAAAATATTAAAATAATAATAATAATAATAATATTAAAATAGATTATGTTTATTGCATGTCTACAAATAAATGCAAATGTAGGAAATGGAAATAATATATTTTTAAGAACTGAGCATATGCATAGTATAAATATAAAATACCATAGAATAGTATATTATACTAATATACTATTCTATGGTATTTTATACTATTCTATAGTATTTTATATTTATACAGTGCATATGCTCAGTTCTTAAAAATATATTATTAAACAAACTAAATACTTGAATTTTTATTTTCATTATAAATTATTTTATTTCATTTTATTTTATTATAAAGTATTTCAATAATGTATTTTAAAATAATATTTATTTTCCTTATACTTTTTATTTATTTTTTTTTTTTATTTTATTATAAATTTTTTCAATACGGTATTTTATATCGAATTCAGTAAATTATTATAATTTTACTTGACTTGTGCATCAGTAAATTCTATTTTTTGTTTTCCATAAAATCATAAAATTGCTTACGACTAATATAGCCATTAAATTCCTTGTAAAATACTGCATTTTATATACTGACGATATAAGTACATCCTACATAAATACATAGGTAAATATTACAAATTACAAATCTCAAACTTTAATTATGCCAATTAATCAACACAGGAGCATAAGCTGCCCAGAAAACACTACATACCCCACCTCGAACACCTCATGAATGAGCAAAAATAATGAATACTACATAGGTTTAAAGGGCGCAACAATTTTCTACAATTTATTTAAAAGATGAAAAAGAAACAACAACCAAAATAGCAGTTGAACAAATGCGTAAATGTGTGAAAATATAAATTAAAAATTAAATGCCATTTAAATATGCTAAACGCTTGGAGAATGATTGATCTGAGCAGAGCTGCTGCTACACTTGCTCGCATATACTATATATACGTATACTATATAGACAGATATGTACGTAATTTCATTGAAGATAAACAACTATAAATCCATTTAATTAGTGAATGTACACACAGATACACCTCTCAGTACTTTGTGGTCAAGAGCAAGCCACTAGACTAATTCTATTTAAATTGTAGTTTTTCTCTCTGGCAAATGTGACCCAGCCATGTCCATTTTATGAATCGCTTGAATTTCGGCCACAAGCGGCTATAAGGCAGCAATGCGAATCTGGTAGTACTGCTACTAGAACTAGAGAAATATGTAAGAAATATGAAAAAAAAATTATATATATATAAATTAATAAATACATTTATAGAAAAATACATTTTAACAAATTTTTTTATTAAAAAAAATATTGTGGCCAGAAAAAATTAAAAAAAATTATTTAAAAAAAGAATACAAAGAAAATGATTAATAAATTATATTTTTTTAAATATAGAAAACAGAAAATTGTTCAGAAGAATATTAAAAATATATATAAAATAAAAACATCAATTTTTATAAAATAATATATAACAATTATTCTTATATTTTAAAAAAAATGTATAAAATTATCTATAAAAATGTTTTGCACTTAGCACGCAAAACAATTAATTAGAATATTATATTTTATACAAATACAAATCTAATTTCATTAATATGTTAAAACAGCCCATTACATATATATAAGTACATTCGCTTTGACAAACATCATAAAACAATTATAATCTCACATATAAGGGGTTCGAATAGTTCGGCGCGCTGTAGCATTGGCGGCGTTTGCTATGTATTTTTAGTTGTATTTAAAAATAAATACAATTGCAATCATTCTGTTTCGGTAGAACACGTTTCCACTCACGTGCTGTGGGGCAATAATCTAGCAGTTTTCGTAGCAATGTGGGCCTCATCGCGAAAGATTGCCAAATTCTATAATTGTACGCTCTCATCTAGCTAATTCAATTAGCAATGACTATTTGTCTATTTATTCAATGATCTGAAACAGACAGACAAACAACAACAAACTAGATTTTGTATGCAATAATAACAAAAATTGTCAACCAAAAATGAACGATTTCATCTTACACTTTTAATATATTATTTATAAATGATGTGGACTCAAATATGAAAATATGTTTTCAAATTTCGCGCGCAACGAAAATGTTTGATTTCTGTGTTACTATCATATCAAATGCTAAAAATGCTTAATGGCTATTTATTATGTTTTTGGTGTAATATGCTTGGCGTAGCGTCTGTTGTGGCATACGCTTTTCCAATAAAACGACAAATATTCGTGTTCTCTTATGTTTCCTCAAATCAAATTTAAACGTATTTTCTTTTGATTACAAGTGTGGCCATATAGCAATAAGCTCAAAATATGTTGTAAGCTGATTGGCGTTGCATAGCTTTTAGCTTTTGAACTGGAACCGGAAAAAGAACTTGTACTATAAATACTATACAAAATACATGAGATACTAAAATTTAGGTATTAGAAAATTTGAATTTGAAATGTTAAGGAAAAGAATTTTAGGCAAAAGTTATTATATTTGGATTATATATATTTTTGTATAAAGCGGTGTTTATTTTTTTTAAATTGTGCCAAACATGGCTTCTTTTATAAAAACTGTGTGTGATAATATCTAATGATACATTCAGACTGATTTTTTTTTTTTTTTGGTAAAGGTAAAGATATATATGTATAGTTAGTGTTAATGCATATACAAATTCGAGTAGGCTACCAGTTACTTAGGAAATCAAATCCTTTAGGCATTTGCACTTTTTCTGGCAATAGTTTACTGTTTTCGGAGTGCTGGTCTTTGGTGTCATTTTCGGAATCATTTGAATCCGTTGATACGCTTAACAAAGTGTTCTTTGATCCGAAATTCGATAAGAGGTTCAACTTCTCAACAGCAATCAAATTGATCGGCTCCGTGCATTTATTTATATTTCTCTTCTTCGAATCCTCTTCATCCTCCTTCGCTAATAATGGCGATTTTATTTGGTTCTGATAAACTACTTCTTCTGCTCGTTCTGCTTCTGGTTCCAGTACTTTTTCAAGCTCTGGCTGAGCTTTAGGTTCAGCAATAGTTTTTACTTGAAATGGTGGGATTTTTTTCGGTGTATTTGCAACTGACACAATTTTGCATAATCCAAGTTCATTTAGGTTCATTTGGGATTTCGTTTTGTAGCTAAATGGAAATGAATGCTCATCCCGATAGTCGCCAATGTTTTCGTCATGGAGTATTTTGAGGCCAACGTTTTGTTGAATAAACGTACATAAATTCAATCTATCGAATCCATATATTAAATTATTCTTCTGGCTCTTTGTTGATTTCTTCTTGTTCAAACGAGGCTCCGACTCTTTGCGAGATTGTGTACTCGACGTTGCGCTCAGAGAGTTATTATAATATCTTATAGTTAACTCCGGTTTTATAATTGTATCGTTTAGTATATTTTCTTGCTCAGCTGGAGTTAGAGTTACCCAAACGTGATCATAGGCCGAAATCACTTCGCTCATATCAAACGCTATCTTCTCGGCCAGCGGATTTAATTTCGAAAAATAGCCATGAAGCCATTGATTTGTAGGCATTTTAACTCTGAAATGTAAGAAAAGAGAAATTTCATTTTACTCTTTAATTGGTAATATAAGAGGAGCCGGCTTGCTTTCAATATACACACATATGTACATATACTCAGACACTATATAGTGCATTGTGAATCTAAAATAGTCTACAATTTCTATATACATACATATGTATACATATGTATATGTACAAAATTCTGTAATTGTAATAAAAATACATACGTTAGAGTGCTTTTTTCTGCTAGCCAAACATATGTTGCTTGGGCGTAAATTCTTCAGAATGTATGTTCTCAATTAATCTTAATTAGTGTCTTGTTTGGTATGTTCGGCTTCTCAATTTGTTTGTTTTTATTACTTTATTTCTGGCAATAATGTAGACAAAAGTAGAGATGAGAGAACAATGAAAACAATGGGGATGGTTCCGTGCTGCATTCACTAATGCTTAAGAATCGATATATACCAAAACATCGCCACAGTTACATTTATATATACCGGCAGAATAAATATTCAAATTAAAAAGTTGCATTTAAAAAGTAAATATGGTAATAAATAATATATCAAAATATGCGACATTTTATTAAATATGCGTTAAGCAACCGTGAACTATCGTAACCTGGCCGAATCGATAGTGTAGTATTTTATTTAATTATCGAATATTTGACTTTAGTTTTCGATAATGTTAAATTAGGCGGCTTATTCAAATGTAACTAAAACCTACATTAATAGTTGTATATTAATAAATGATAAAGAAATAATAGGTTTGTAAACTGTGTCTAGCCAAAGAAATATTAAAGACCATTTTTAAGTTGTTTGACACTATTAATTTGTGCATTAAGACCAACTGAGAAAAGCTAATTGTATTGATTAGCTTCAATTATGTTTTGCTTAGCCTCATATCAATTCAATGCATACATATCTAGAAATATATGTACATCTATCAATTGACATTCTTTCCGGTAATTGACTTATCTAATCAATCCGTTTTGAATAATAATAATAATGATTATAATTCATAATAAGTCTCATCACTGATAATGGGCCCGACTAATTTGATAAATTAACCATTCAATTGAGAATCTTGTTCAGTGTAATGGGCACAAGTTGAAAGGTTGACGGCAATTGGCATCGTTTTCAATATTCAGTATAATCATGTTTAAATCCAAATCGTTCGATCTAAAAAACGATGAAGCTGGAAGGCAACGCGAACATCTCTATCAGCCACGCAAAGCCCAGTGGCTAAAGTACATAATGCAGCCCGCTGCAATTGCCTTTGTTATTCTCTTAATAATCTGCAACATTGATTTCTCATATGATCCCGATGAGGACAGTGCATCGTCCATATCGAAGGCAAGGTCTGCTAAGAACTCGATGCCGTTCTACACTCCAAATTTAGTTCAGCTAATTTTCGAGCATGCCACGAATAAAACAGATTGTCGAGAACATCTTTCACTGCGCCTCGAAAACTATAATTTCCCCAATGGACTTCTTGAGAGAAATAACTTCTATGGCGAGTACACATTGCAGAGCCTAGTCTTAAGCAATTGTCGCCTGAGGCACATAACTGACGGCGCCTTCGATCAGCAAAGCTTGCACAAACTACAAAATCTTGAGTTAATCAATAACAAACTAAGGAAACTAACAAATGAAACATTTCGAGGATTGAAACAACTCTACAATTTTACACTAATCAATAAGAGGAAATTGCTGAGATGCAAAGGATTTCTGATGCCTGTGGCGCACAGTCTACGATCGGCAAGCATCCGTCTGCCATATACGAGAAAAATCTATAAACCTAAAGACTTCTTTGGTCAAGCAGTTTATAAACACTTGAAAGTTTTAGATCTAAGTGGAAATAACATTGGAGAAACCGTCACACAGCAAACTTTTGAGAATATGCCAGCCTTGGAGTATCTCAGCCTGGCGAATTGTCGCTTGACAAATATTCACTTTGATCTGATGAACGAACTGCAATTCCTGGATTTGAGTGGCAATAAACTAACCGAATTGAGCACTCAGTTTATATTAGCTGCAAGTGAAGGTAATATAAAGCTAAATCTTATGGCTAATAACTGGGATTGCAGCTATGCCAACTTGGAGCTCTTTGAGTCCCTAAACCTAAAGCCTTGCCTTGAGCCTGTCAGAAAAGCACGAGAGCTGATTAGTAGTAATGATGCAATAGATACCACTATTACAATAACAACAACACCTCTACTGACCACTTCATCAACTAAGCAACAAGCTCCAGTCAGAACAACAAGCTCCACAACTACTATACCAACCACAACTGTACCAATAACAACACCTCTGCTGACCAAGCCACCAACAACTAAGCAACAAGCTCCAGCCAGAACAACAAGCTCCACAACTACTATACCAACCACAACTGTACCAACCACAGCTGTACCAACCACAACTGTATTAAGTACATGGACCACAGCTATGCCAACGACAGAGATGACAGAGACGACAGAGAATACGCCAAATGATGCGTCAACAACTGATGCTGAAAGGGATGACGATTCTCTGCTCTATGACAACATCGTTTGCGTGAAAGCTCGAAAGGAGAGTCTCGGCAGCACAGCCGTGGCCTACAATGCAAAAATAACAATTGTAGATGATTCCGAGAGTACAGTCAATGTGACTTTAACTCATTTGAAAGCGGATGTCTGGAGCATTGTGTACTTTTCCAATGCCAACGATAAGAATGAAATTGGAAGCGACCATTCAGTTGACAACTTGGATAGTAAAATGATTCAAATTAATAACATAAATTGCGCAACTCCATACATATTTTGTCTGATAATCGACAAAAGCACGACTTCGCCATTCAACTGTCGTTCGCATCGCACAAGGTCTTGTCTTAGGCAACGCTTGTGGTTCGAGGCGCACAGCGTTTCGATTATAGTTTCAGCTATCTTCGGGATGCTACTGTGCGTAAGCCTCGGTCTGTTCGGTATGTACGGTATTCTCTGGATACGACCGACCTGGCTGTGGGGCAGCAAGCGTTTGCTGCGCTCAACATCGCAGTCAACTACAATGCTGCTATTGCCAAGCGATTACGAGCAGATAGCTTACGACGCCCTGCGGTAAGTAAATGGGAAATGCCCTAAAAAGTATGCTACATTATTTTATATATCTTATTTGATGTATTTTTAGCTATACCAAACCGAATGGCGACATTCACGAATACGCATCCTACTATCGGCATTTAGAAGCAGCCCAACTCTATCGCAGTGGTTCCAATAAGTACAATATGCCGCCCATAGAACGTGCCCCATCCATACCACCATCCGTGAACAAGAGCTCAATATCCACAAATCCTAATACATATACCTATGAAAGCTTTGAGGTGTATGAAGAGCTCTATTAACGATGATTACATTAAATTATATCATTTTAAAATAAATGTAGTGTATTTTAGCAGGCGCATATATTTATTTAATATACATGACTGAGCTACCTCTTGCCTCTGGCAAATGTGATTCAGCTATATCTATTATATTAATAATATTAATGAATATTAATGAATTTAAAAAATATATATAAAGCGCAAAACAATGTTTAAATTATCAGCAAAGAAGAAATATTTATGGGGAATAAAAAAAAAATATTTAAAAATATTTAAAAATATTTAAAAATATTTTTAAAAATATATGCAAAGTAAGCGGAAAATAAAATTATAAATGAGAGGAAAAATGAAAATAAAAAAATATATATAAAGAATTAAAAAAAAAATATATATATATATATATATATATATATATTTTTTTTTTTTTTTTAATTCTTTATATATATTTTTTTATTATATATATATATATATATATGTAATGAATGCAAAAAAAAAAATAAAAAATAAGAGCAAAAAAAAATAAAAATGAGAGGAAAAATGAAAAAAGTATATATATAAAGAATGCAAAAAAAAATAATAAAAAATAAGAGGAAACAAAAATTATAAATGAGAGGAAAAATGAAAAAAGTATATATATAAAGAATGCCAAATAAATAAAAAAAATAAGAGGAAACAAAAATTATAAAAATTATAAAAATTATAAATGAGAGGAAAAATGAAAAAGTATATATATAAAGAATGCCAAAAAAATATAAAAAACATGGAGAGTAGAAAAAATTATAAATGTAATCAGAATTGTAACCAGAGTCTTACTTAACTAAATTAATAAACTTCATATATATAATTTTAAAATTAACTATTTAATATATGTACAACAATAATTAAAAAAAAAAAAATACTTTGACCATATTCTTGTACGCTTATGTTATATGTATTAAAAAAATCTAATTAGCTTATAATATTGTTTTAATATGACATAAGCATATGTTATATTTAGTTATTTATTTTTATTTTTTTAATAAATTTGTAAAAATAAATAAATAGACAAACTATTGGCTTGTCATATAGACGAGCGTAAAAACGCTCACCTTTTGTATTAATAAACCATTCCACTATAATTTACCTCTTTAATATAGTTCATAATAAATATTCTATTCCACCCAACGCAGTCGAACTCTGACTTTTAAGTTTCCAGAACTAATCACTGTGCTAAAAAAACCCACATTAAAAGTATTTTATATATAGAACAATTAGTTAATCAAGCACAAATCATTATGCTGAAATGAATATATACACACGAATATTTATACATATCTATAATAATATTTGTTGTTATCAAAACAATAATATTATTGATTGGTCATATGAGTAGGAATTATCATTATCAGCGCACACATAGATATACCTATATCTTGTTTATGTGAACGATAAGCCCAAAAAGGCGAATGCAAATGCAAATGCTGTGTAGTCAGCATGGTATTAATCAGTTTTGGTTTTGCTTGACAGCGGCGTTAAAGCCTTTTAGCTCCGTTTGGCCAAAATGCAGATGGAACTGAGCTCTATGGAAAATAGAAGGGAAAGCAAAGATTGCAATGCATTGCGGTAATTTCTGAATAATTATTTATAAATTTGTAATTAAAATAGAATAATTTATATATATATATATATATGATTATATATTAAATCTAGTTAATTCTTTTAAGTAAATGTGAGTAGAATTTATAAAAAAAATAAATAAAATAAAATAAAATAAAATAAAAAGAAAAATCAATATTAAAGTCTTATGGAACTCGGAATATATTAAATATTATTTTATTTATTTTCTCTTATATTTTTTTTTTATATTAACATTTTTTGTTCGCTTTACTTGAGCTAGCTAATTAATTCAAATGTGAGTAGAATACATAACAAAAATAAAATAAAAAGAAAAATCAATATTAAAGCCCTATGGAACTTAGAATATATTTAATATCATTTTATTTATTTTCTCTTATATTTTTTTTTATATTAACATTTTTTGTTCGCTTTATTTGCAGCAGCAAAAAATCGAAAGGCAAAAATGTGGAACATCTAAGCACGAAAATCTTATCGCGACTTTTATTGACTTTATGCATTGGCTTATTAATTATATCGCTCATTATATATATTGTGTTTCGAATCAAAAGCGAGTGTACACCGGCTGAGAACGTCCACAACATAGAAACTGCCTTGAGTCGGTTTATAGAAGAAAATGATGAGCTCAATTCATCAGCTGAACTCTTTGGGTGAAATTGATTTATATATAAAATTAAATACAGTTAATAATTTATTTATTTGCAGACTAATTACAGGTGGACCAGCAGGAGAGGGCTGCTACGAGGACACCTGTCGCATCGAGTGTTCTCGAAACGAAGATCTTTATGCCGAGGCAGCGGCCGTCATGGATGTGAGCGAGTGTGAAGTGATTACCTCGCTGATCGTAACGAATCAGAGTCAGAATTATATTGACAATAATTGGATAGATGTGAATGCGACAGTGCTGCGGATAGCGCTGATTAAGAGTGAATTGACAAAGATCAAGAGCGGAGCATTCAATGCGCCAATGTTCTCAAAGGTCTTGCACATGATTTGGCTGGATCTGAAGCTGAACGAAGTCAGCAATGGAGCTCTGCTGGGACTGTACTCGTTAAAGAAGTTCGAAATCGATTTCAAAGTGCCCAACATACAGCTGGCTCTGCTGCAGCCCGTTCAGATGACACTAACCCATCTGAGAATGAATTGCGGCATCAATTTCAAGAGTGGTTCGAATATATTCGAGAATATCTATTTGAGTAAATTGCTGCACCTGGACTTGAGCCACAACAACTTCAGTGGCCCACTGACTAAGAACATCTTTAAAGCCACGCCAAATGTTACCTATCTGTATCTGAAATACTGCTATATAACTGCAATCGAGGATTCGGCCTTTGAGCATATTGCAGAGAAGTTGATGCTAGTCGACCTGAAGCATAATTTGTTAACGCATTTCAATGCCGATTCTCTGGGCCTTGGTAAGAATCTAAAACTATTCGATGTGGAGCCGAATAACTGGCACTGCAATTGTCAGTTACGATCGCTGATCGAATTCTATATCAAAGAGAAAAGTTCTTTCATAAGTGCTCCATATTGTCGCATGCCCCTTAAGCTTTATGGCAAAGTCTTTGATGAACTCACGGCTAAGGACTTGGGCTGTGATACATCAGATGATACTGACATAGTTACCAAGCCAATAGATAGCGATGATGATGGCAAATCATCCAGCGATGATAATGAACTAAAGCCAACAATTCCGTATGGTCCGATACTACAGTTCAGTTGCACAAAAGCTGTCGCTATGACAGAGATCGATGGATCGGTGGAAAATCGTCATAAACGATATGTAGCTAATGATAATCAGAATTTCGCCGCCTTTTCGGGCACATTTGTCTTCGAGCCACCCAGCTATGATCTGGAACTGGAAATTCTGGAAAATTACAGCGTGCGTGCCTCGATAGATGGATACGATGCCGCGGATAGATTGAACATCATTTGGTTTACCGAAAATGAATACACAAAAACATATTTCGCATCGACATCATCGCCAAATGACTACAATTGCATGCTCTATGAAGAGCCCTATTTAATTACTGATCCGCTGCGCCAGAATTACACCTATACCTTTTGCATGATGTCGCAGAACCAGGTGGTCGTATCTCCGCTATTTTGTCAGCCTCTGCATATTCCGTTGCCCAACGTTCACAGTGAAATGGATGACGTTGTTGAGGATGAGAGCGATAAGCAGTTTACGATCGGAATGCTTTGCCTCATATTTTTCATGTCGATTGTCTTTGGAGCTATATTTGCGTATTTGGGCTTAAAGTCATTTCCCAATCTATTGGAGGGCTCCAAAAATGTTGTCGTCATCAAGGAATCGGATAAAACTTGTTTCGTCTCGACCATAGCCGAATCAAAGTATACGAAATCCTCGTTCAACAGAAGCAAGAAGTCGATTCGCATTGGTGACGAAGAGTAAGTGCGTAAGTTCTGCCTAATGAATATGTTAATCATAGATATTCTTCCCCTCAAGCAGGTCCTCAGAAGTATTCACTGTGCCCAGCCCCATAAACGTGCCCAACTCAGCTAGCGTGAGCTCATCGTCCACATGCTTTGAAGAATGCTTCTCGAACATCACTGATGTACAGTCCATGGAATACGAGATGCCGATGAAGTTCAATGAAAGCCGCAAACTTAGCGAGGGTGTCGACAGGCCCAACTCGCCACCACCGTTG
Organism: Drosophila buzzatii; assembly: GCA_035045845.1. Lineage (NCBI taxonomy): Eukaryota > Metazoa > Arthropoda > Insecta > Diptera > Drosophilidae > Drosophila > Drosophila buzzatii. The sequence goes on along the minus strand of JAWNOS010000244.1, from coordinate 9,995,051 downwards.
CCCAAGCGCAACTCTAAAAATTCCCTAACCATGGATCTGCAACCCTTATCGTGTGAAAAATTGGCAAAGCAAACCTGAAGGCGGTACAGTTGGCAGTTGTGGTACAGCACAAAACATATTTATATACAAATATATACAAATATGAAAATATAAATATAACCAAAATACGCAAATAAATGTATACAAATATAATATGTAATATTTTTTAAATAAACTTCTATTTTATTTTAAATTATTTAATATGCAATGCTATTTTAATTTATTTTGAATTTAATTTTACTTTAATAAAAGATATTTTAATAAAATAAAATAAAAAATAAAATAAGCATAGTAAACTTCCAAATAATTTTAAACTTTGAAATATTTGAAAATATTTCTAAATTAACCCTCTAAGCTGTAAGAGTGCCTCTAGACACTTGTTATATTTTTAATTTTTAAAAAATAACCTAGCGCTTTTATTATCATTTAAAAATTTTTGACTGTTAAGAATAATCGTCAAAATGTTTGTAAAAAATTTGAAAGCTTTCTGAAGTTTTTAACGGTACTTTTTATTTACATTTGTTCGAGACATGTGTTAATTCCAGCGTAAAATTTCATCTGCCGAATATTGTCTTTTTCTGCGCTTATAAAAGTAAATATATTAAACCAACTGAAACCATGATTTTTTTCATGAAAGTTTAGTTAATTTACCGTTTATTTTAATAAAGTCTCATAAAGGCAAATATGTTGAGTTGTAGCAGAGCAATAGTGTTAAGTGCCTTGAGGCACTTTTGGGGCTCTATGCAAGCATTTGTTGCTGTTGAAGCTACTTCAGAACTAACATTCTTTGGAGTTTTGTATTTGCTTGATTTTAAAAAATAGAGATTCAAAACTGGCTTTGAGAGTTTGATATAAATGGTGTAATTTGAGGGATGAGCAACTCCTGGAGTTGTTTGAATCAGTCCCGTCGAATGAGCACATGTCAATTATGTCGAATGACCACGAGAACGACAGCGTGGTAGAAGCACTTAATTAAATTTAAAAATTTTATGTTTAATAATTAAAAATTATAAAATATTTCAAAAATATAATACTATGTGCAGAGCTAATTCTAAATAGTTGAAAATCTAGATATACTTTTTTAATTGATTTTATTTAGTTTTCAAATTTTATTTTCTTTTGAGGATGCAGAGTTCATCAAGTAGAAAGCTATTTTTGAGCGACGACTTTAAACTCAGTCTTAATTTTAACATATTAAACATAATTAAAACGAAGCAGCAATGCTTTTTAATATAATATTTAATATATTTCATTTCGTGTTCATATATTTGATTTCAAAATTAGACAAGAAATCAATAATATTATGCAAGTTTCAATTAAATGCTTATATATAATGTTTATATAATTATAATTTTAATAAATGTTGTTATGGGAAAATATAGATCATAACAAAGTGCATATATATGTATAAAAAAAATGTATTAAAGCAAAGTTATATGAAAGAAGTAAGAAAGCTGTAGTCGAGACTGCTCGACTACGAAATCCCTTGAGCCCTTCTTCGAACGAATCATATTCCAAGAATGCTTCGTTTCGATTCTCCACGCGTAAGAGCAAGAGTAAGAGAGTAAGAGACAGCAAGACGATTGGAATGCTTACACACATACAGGCGTACCAGCGTAGATCAGCGTGTGTGTGTGCATGTATAACTATACATGCAAAAACACGAGCACACACACATACGCTGATCTACGCTTGTGCGCCTGTATGTGTGTAAGCATTCCAAGCGTCTTGCTGTCTCACAGCCTCTCTTGCTGACCCGCGTGGATTTTGCTGCCATAAATTCTTTGATTCATAATTCTGTTTCTAGACGGACAATCGTATTGATATGTTCATATTATGATATTCATATCTATATGCCAAATCAAGCTGTATGTCTCTAGTATTTGAAATGCATTTTTTACACATTTGGCGGTGTGGTGGGAATGGGGGACCGGAATCCAAAATCTGACAAAAACCGAAATTGTATTAAATTAGTATCTATATATATGCAGAAGACTTGGAGGCTCTAACTCTAAAGATGAATTAAATAGAATTTTATAACTATAACTATATATTCGTTTATCGATAACTATGGAAATATACAAGTTATCGAAAATCTGAAACAAACGCGTACTGCGCGAGCAATATACGGACCTAACACAAAAAAATGAACTCTCTAGCTTTTGTATCTTCGTAAATCGACGCGATCAAACATGCGGACGGACGGACAGACAGACGGACGGACGGACGGACATGGCTATATCAACTTTTCTCGTCACCCTGATCAAGAATATATTTACTTTATGGGGTCTGCCACGCCTCCTTCTGCCTGTTACACACATTTAACCAACTCTTTATACCCTGAATTGCCATTTTCAATGGGTTCAGGGCATAAAAATTATAATGTATCCTTGCATTAAGCACTGCCAATTAGTGACTTTCTAAACAAACACCTGAACAATAGCTACAGTAAATTCGGTAGCTTCATAGTATATTATGTATTCATGTTCGTCTAGTTTTGTTTGGTTTTATTTTCTTAGTAAAACCCAGACGAGTGATTTTGCTATCAATTCGACTGTCATATTAATTGATCTGAAAATCAATACACCTGTATCTGTGTTATCGCCTCGTCGACTACACGAACCACTTAAATATGTGATATAAATAATGTTATGGCATTAGCGCTGGTATTATCGCATATTTAGTATTCAGTTAACGATTGGCGCTCGCGACGAAAACTAGTTCGAATAGCTTGCTCATGAAACACTATACAAATAAAACGTATACCCATCTACTCGATTCGCCTTATAGCCCTTATAACTGGCTAAATAATATTGGAATCAATCTCAGCTCGATCTATGAAGCTCTCTGTTATGCTGGCTCTCTGTCCATCACAATCCTTGATCATTTTCTACCTATTCCATGCCTGGCTTCACTTCTCAACAGTTGCCCAGGATGCTCGCTATAATCAGCAGGCGCAAGCCGAAAATGGCAATTTATATAGATATCGGACAAGCGGCAAGTACCAGGAAGCTTTACAAAATATCAGGTACTGTATATAGCAAATATTATTGTAATCTATATAGCACGCATTATTGATTGCTTTATGCACAAGCGGGTAGTTCTTTTAGTTGGCATGTGTAACGCTATATATGTGATGTATGTGTGAATATTGATCATAAATAAATATGCATGTAGACTATCAATGTGATATCTCAGCATGGACAGATTTAGCATGAGCAGATTATGTTGATTTCATATCATTTTTTGCTATTTCTATCAAATCTTTATTGAAACGTGTCTTATAAACTGGATATACAGTGGCTCACAGCTTATTTGACCCACCGTCAAATACAAATTTTGAATGCTTATATCTATGAAACTAATAGAGATTTTTTAAAAATTTAAACGCACATTTATTCATTCTTTAAACAAAAGCAATAGCAAAATAACAATAACCAAAATAATTCATGATTTCAAGCTCACAGCTTATTTGACCCAAGCTGTTTAATGTGCCGTTACGATCGTTTAGAATGGAAAGTAGCGGTTCTTTTTGGGTTTTTGTTTTGATTAGTGCATTCGCAAAGATAATTTGTAGCAGTTTCACAGTTTTAAATTGAATTTTGTGAGAGAAGGCCGAGGTATATAAAACGCTACTACCAAACCAAGCTGTTGAACATACAACACATAGACTGGACAACTAGAACAAACTTTTTTCACGAAGCAGATTTTGATTTCCGGTCATAATCATCTTCGTATTTGCTCGGCTCCTTAATTTACTGCTCGGGCAGCGAAAATATGACAGTTGATATTCAGTTCGCTGCCAGCGCTCGAACGAAATGATTTTATTCTCATATGAAGCACCGCTGTGTGCTATTCTTTCTTTACTCACTCTCTAACTCACTCTCTCTATGCCTCTCATATACATATATATGTATGTACGTATGTACGTATATGTGTCTGCGCAGGCACAAGGCAGCAGCTTACAAAAATTGAAATTAGTCCGCGAGTCGCGATTCGCGATTCGCGACGATCACATCTACGCCTCTGAATAAGAGTATGCCGAACTCTTAAAAAGGTTTGCCGTGCTCAGGCAAAATTTTAGTGTTTTCGTGATTATTTTTTTTTTAAGGGTATGAAAGCGTGATGTACATAAGCATTACTTTTTCGCGATGAGCATGCACACACACACATTTACTGTGTCTTGCTCATGTATGAACATTTATGTGACTGTGTGCTGCCTGTAGCAATTGTAGGGTAACATTGGCAGTTCGTTGTTCTAGAGGGCCTTGGCCTTAGAATTGTATGAACGGTCTTTGCTCGATCTTGTAGACTTTCAAATCCATTTCGCCCATTCATATGGCATGTACATATGTTTATATGCATACATATGCATTTAATCTTATAGATGTTTTATAAATGAAAAGGCTATAATTAATTTAGTAACAATTTTATTTTGTATTAACAAATATCGAATATATCGTGATGCGAATTATAAACTGTTTAAGTGGATCAAGAAATTCATCTGTATTGACAAATGTCAGAATACACCATTTACTCATTATTGCCAAAGTGACTGCTGCAAGCCGTAAAGGCTCATTTGTCAGTCACTCTACTCTAACCATATAGTTAGTGACAGTACACAGACATTAGAAATACATTAACTTCTGAATACTTTTAATTTTACAATATTTCTATAAGAGAAGTATGCCTTTATTTATATATAGAAAATATTTAGCAAAGATGTGCATTAGCTATTTAATAATAAATAATAAATATGTATATTATAGCCTTTATTCCATAATACACATTTATTATTCGAACTCGCTCCCATTAAACACTTTCTCTCATATCACTCGTATACCCACACACATGCACGTTTAGCCTAATCTTCAAATATGATAAAATGATAAATGATTTTATGATGTATAGCGCAGCGAGCACACATAACTAGATTTATTTTGATAACATTTTATTGTATTTTGTTTATTCTGTTTCGCGAAATGCGCAAAATTGGAAGCACATTTTATATGGAGAGCTTCATTGAAAATGCGTAATTAAAATATGAACGATTTGTTATAGAACAAGGTTTGAATGAAGTAAATTTTATTTATTTAATTTATGCACTTAATATTATAATATACAATTATTATATTCATGAAAAGATTTCAAACATTATTACAACACACTCATCTAATATCTAATATATATTAGTTTATTATTGGAAGATGTGGAGAGCACGGAATTAGAAACGCCAAAATGCATAAAAATTCAGTGCCGAATCATTTGCTCCAATGGCCGACAGGAAGAGATTGAGAATGATATATCAGCTGCTATAGCGAATTCCAATGCGGTAAGTTGAGCTCATCAATCACCTTAGCTGTAATCTCATAGCATTATATTCTAGAAGTTTTTATGTGATTTCATTGAGGACTTGTTTCTGTACAACTATAAATTTCCCGACGATGTATTGCCAGCCGGATTCCTAGGTACATACAGCAACAAGATCAGATTGATATATATAGGCATCTCAAATATCAGGCGCATTCAGAGCGGAGCCTTTGCTGGTGGCATCTTCAGACATATCATGTTAGAATATCTTCAACTTGACCAATTGGGCAGTGAAGTGTTTGCCAATGTCTCGACAGACCTGAAACAATTTACAATCATTCAAAAAAATATGCCGGTAGAGAGCATACGTCCCGATTTCTTGGATAATGTGATATTCCATATTGAATATCTACGGCTGGAAGTTGGCATCGATTGTATACATAATGTAACCGGCACTGGATCCAATCTAGGTGCACTCGTCCATGCCGACTTCGGCTGCAACAACTTTGCCGATAAACTGATGGAAGATACCTTCAAGAAACTAACTATGGTCGAGCGACTCATTCTATCCAATTCGAATATTATGTACTTGCCGAGCTATATATTTCAAGGTAAAGACTAAAGCCTAAGGAATTTTTTTAAGGACTTGAAATAGATAATTTATTTCTGAAAAAAAGTGCAAAATTTCTTAAATTTTATTTTCTATATACTATTTATTTTATATTATTAATACTTTTATTTTATAATACTTATTAATTATTTGATTAATACACCCATGTACTTCTCTTGGCAGGCATGAAATACTTGGAATTACTGGACATATCGGGTAATAAATTGATTACAATATCCAAGTCAATATTTGGCATACAAAAGATTTCGAGTAATTTGAAAATTTATGCTGGCAATAATAACTGGCACTGCGATTGCCAATTGCAGAAGGAAATGGACGAGATGTCCCTCTATTACTACTCGCAATGGGAAATGCTTTGCAGCTCGCCAGAGGAGTACAAAAAGTGGATGGTATTCGATGAGCGCATATGTAACGACGATGCTGGTGGTATCCCACTGCCACCATTAACTGAATCAACAACGACAACGACAACGACAACAACAACTACATTTTGGAGTACTACTGCAACAAAGACGACTACGAAGATGACGACTGCAACGACCACGCCAAGCACAACAACCGAGTTCAACTTTCTGCCAACAGTCTCAACAGCCAGCACAGTTAATCCCAGCGAGATCGTGCCCATAAAGTGCTCGGCGAACACAAATAATGTACGATGGCCACAAATAGACTTCATTCCCTCATATTTTAATGGTGTCAATGTGAAAATAACTGTTGAACAGAGCGACGACCATCAGAGTTCTGTTGGCGCCTTTTGGTTCTCGAAGACAACCAAAGAATACTATATGATGGAAATGCTGCCCGATGAGTTCGGTCTCGGCTGCTATTTTACCATTCCACTGCAAACGATTGTGCCAAACCTCATGCCAAATGCAGCATACACCTTCTGCCTGGTCGAGAATGGCCAGAGCAGTGTCTCACCTTTCAGCTGCAAGTCCGTTCGCATTGGCGGCAATTTGAATACATATTACAATTCCTGGTCGCCGCAGAGGATGTTAGCTAAGGTGAGTATAGACGATATATATATGTATATATAAATATATTACAAATTGATTTGAAATTATTCAGTTCAATTAATATTAGATTTAAATATATAATATTAATGTCGCTTAAATATAGTAATTAAAAAGGATTACAATCTTTAATATCTTTAATCTGCTTACCTTCTTTATTAATGAATATATTTTTATATAATACTGAGCGATCCATTAATTTTATAATATATTTGCTAGAGTGTAAATCTCTATTACTTTTAAATTTCTCAAGCTAAACTCTTGAATTTTTTACAGGGTATTTCTTTAATGGTGCTCGGCGTCGTTGTCTTCATGCTAATTGGCATTATGTCCATGTATTTGGTTTTAAAGCAGAAACCGAGTTGGTTAAAGGGCAGCAAGCGCATCATCAAGCCAAAGCATGGTTCCAACGATATTGTCGTCTTACCACGCTCAAAGGCAGCTCAGAAATTCCATTACAAAGAGAAAACATTAACGCAATGCAGCCAGCATAGGTAAGTAAATAATTAAATATAATCACGAACTTGATATGAAAATTCAATTTTTGGAACAAGTTCTTGATAAGCGCAAAGTCTGGGAATAAGCTACATTATTTAGTTCAGCTTGGCTTGTTTTTCAAATATTACTGCCTTTTTTCAATAACTACATTTCAATTTATTTTTTAGGCTCTGCTCATTTTTGCCGCGACGCAACTCCATGGATAGCATGGCCAGCAGCGACAGTTATATAAATCAAAATGTCTATGAAGTTATTCCGACTTATATAACATTTGATAAAATACCACAAGTTGATGCGCCACGCCCTCAAGTATTCAACAATTACGAATGTCGCTCAACCTTTCCTCATAGAGAGAGCGTGAGATATGCGCAGATAAAGCCGCGAACCAAACGCATTTCCAGTGATCCTTTGCCGTCGCTTCCAATTGATTTATGATAGGCCAAGGAACTCTTGAGATTATATATATAAATATATATGTGCATATTTGTTAAGTATATCTTGAAAATATAATCTACCAAACAGGAATATCTAATATATAGAAAAATTTATAACAAATTTGGAAATTTGTGTATTCTTCCTGCAGCAAATAGCTAAAAACTTCGGCTCTACATTTACCAGATCTTAAGTAAACCTATCCTCTCTAGTGCTCAACTCCACTCACTCAGCACTATACTAAATACATACCATTGTGTCAAGATAGCATGATAGAAATACACTGGCTAGAAAATGCATCGAAATTATATGTATATAATAAAAATATAATCTCAGAGGTTAAACTACATACATATGTACATATAGAGATCCAAAAATAAGCCACAATTAAGGATACAGCATCATTTAAAAATAAAATCAGTTCCTGAAAGTTTTCCAATTTAATAGTTTTTGTAAGCATAAAATTGTCGAATTGTGTTTACCTTGCTAATTTGTTTAATCTATAGTTTTCTCGTGTATACAGTACAACATATATACGCTAATCGAACCTTATGGTATAACCTTGATTATAAATTGAGTGGCTAAGAAAAAAATCCATTAGGCAACAGACATGTTACTTATATAATTTAATAAATAATATTCTAAATCGATATATATATAGATCTATATATATATATATAAATATGTTTAAATTTATGTTTATGTGAATCGTGATCATATGGACATTTTCTGTGCTGCCTATAGTATAACCTATTTACAAGTGTGCTCCTCGAGTACTTTTGTACATACATCGCATTTAACCTGGCAGCACCAGTGGAATTTGCAGTTGCAGCGCTCACGAACAATTATATTTTTGGTGTTGTACCCTCGGCCACAGCACAGTATACCGCAGCCATCCAATCCCGATGACGATTTGTTGCAGACGCGTCCATGCGTGCCTAATCAAAAAGACCAAAATATTCAAATTAGCTATGAATTTATATTAAAGTATGCATATATGTGGTTCAATTGCTTACCTGACCATTGCAAGAGACGATTTGTTCGACACCAGTCGGGGCTCTCATCTAAATAAATTAAATCATGTGCAGTGGGAACCTTAAATTCGCTGTTTTTAACCTGAAGACGTCCGCGTTTATTCAGCTTCACTTCTGTAGCCTCTTCATATTTCTCACGCAAATAATCACCTGAAGGAAAATATCAGCATATTAATATTATATATGATATATATAGTTAAACATTAATCTTACCAATTTCTCTAATGGAAGATAATTGCTGCCAACACGTTATCAAACTGCAGGAGCCTGAGACTCCATGGCATTTGCATGTGATGCGTGTTTTCTTAATCACCGCCTGAATTAATAAATGAAAAAAGGAAAATATATATTAGTATACAATTTAGCATGATTCGTAATGATATATAATGAAGCTCTATAGATCAAAAAGTTAGTAGATGTTATACTAAAATATATATATTTCATCCCAAGAGCTTCATGAGATATATATCTCATCATGACTTCTATTCTTACCCTACGGCCAGCTTCATTGTTGTGTAAATTCATTAGACTTCGAGCCTTATTGTTAATGTTGGGCAGCATGGGCGCATCTCCACTCACAGCCCGTTGGTTTTTACGCTTGCGTTTGCGCCTCTTGCTGTTGGAGTCTCCGAGGAAAAGCTTTGAGTTTAGAATTTCCCGATTAATTTTTTCCTATTATGAAATAAATAAATATTTTACTATTATTACAAACTCTTTAGAATTAAAAGCATTTCTTACCTGTAATTCAAGCATTTCTGTTTCCTTTAATTTGGAATTAAGAATTTCTTTTGTTATGCGCTCTTGAAGCTCCAGCAAATCGTCTGGGTTAATGCGTGGCTCGGCCCCATCTCGATCTTCCGCTTCGTACTCCTGTTTGGGTGGTGCTAGTGACGATGACGATGGTGTTTTATCCAAAGGCTGATCATTCATTTTTTTATTGTTGGCTTTGGCCTGCACCTCATACAAAACAGGTGCCGTTGAATTACTGTCCGTCGCAGCTCCATTGACCAATTTTTTGGTCGTTTTCGGAGTTGTCCCACTCAAATCGGACTTCCCAGCATCCTTTGTACCATTCGTTTCAATTTGTTTGCGCTTTTGTTGCGACTGGTGCGTGCCACGACGCTCGGGGTTGCCAGCACCACGAGTGCCACGACGTGTTTCCTTCTCACGTACATCAATGAAGTCTGTTGCAAATCTAAATGAATACAAATATAAAATATATGAAATATTTTGTAATAAATATACACTATATATACATATAATTGGCGAGAGACAGCCGCAGGCACAGGTGCATATCAGATAATTATCCGCATCAAGAATATTTATTTGATGACGTCTGCGATATCTACTTCTGCCTCTTGCCATTCGCATTGTCCATACCAACTTGTATGGCTATAATCCGCTCTAGATGAAATTTCTATAGATTGAACAAGTGTGTTGACGTCTACTATATGTTGTATAATTAAAATTGTTTAGACTATCAAATAAAATTCGTACTCACTTGTATGCATACTCGAGATTATCGCCGCAGCCGCCCCATGTCCAGTCGTCGTGCAGCTGTTTGGGACGCGAACCGCGCGAACAGCCGCACGAGGTCAACTGGCCATCGCGACAGGCGCGAGCTATAAAACTGGTCACAGTTGCTGCGGCCAGCGCATGGATGAAGGCCATTTCTGGTGAGCCTGAAATGTTAACAACAAATTAACATGAAGACTCTATATAATACTACTCGATGTATATTAACTATATTTTACCTAAACCAGTCATGGGTCCAAACACAGAAACATCTTCTGTGGTGCTGCAATTCCAACGTCGATTTTTAAATTGAAATTGGCATTCCTAAAAAACCAAGGCAAATATCATAAAATATTTGATCAAATATAGTCTCTAGGTAGACTTACCTGTATGGCTGCCCGCGCTCCTCGACTGATCGCCGGCATAACGCTGGTGTGCAAGGCGCACAGCTTCTTCTGTCCATATGTAAGGCCGTCAACTGTATAACAGTTGTCAGGATTTAAGTCTATAGTTTCTGAATACGCCATGGGGGCTGGTGTTGTATCGTTCTCTTGCTCTTTCGGCACTGGCATGCCGAACTGTTGCATATTAGAGAGCATAAACTCGCGATCATTGGTGACTCCCGCCGAAGTCATTATAATGTCATGGGCAAAGAAATTGGCAGCAGGTAAGGGCTTCTCAATTGAGACTGGAGCTTGATCTGCTTGAGTGCCGCTGGCGTAGCGCCGTTTGTGCTGTGAGCGTGCGACACGCGATAGAATCTGCAGCTCCGCAGCATCGTCTGTTTGAGACGAGCCGGGATGCACTTTAAACGAATCGGGTATTTCGATGGAGACAGCGAAACGCTTTGTATTATTAATCGTCTGTACGATGGGCTCATAGTGAGGCCGTATAAATTCGGCTTGACCGCGAAACCATTCGTCGCGCTCACGCTGTCTCTGTTGCTCCTCGCGCTGACGCTGGCGCACGCACTTGGGCGAGTCGGGATTACGCAGGCAAACGGGACGCTTCGTAGTGCGCTTGGATGTTGTGTCCAACACAGAGGGCGTGGTTGTAATGGGAACGCTCTTCGCTGTTGTCGTCGTCTGCTCCTCACTCAGCAGATGCACCTGTGGCACTGTATCGAAATTGCCACGTTCCTTACTGCGATCCATGGTGGCACCGCCAGCGCCAATCGTTTGAAAGAAGCTATTTGCCTCGTCTTCATTGTGATAGTAGCCACCGAATGGCTTTTGCCCCGGTGTGTGCGCTCCCTGAGGTACTTTGCGTGTGGGCGGAGCTATGGGAGCGGCATACTGCAGTATCGGTCTTTGGGGCCGCTTAGCACTCGCAGAGGATCCCGTGGACTGCTTTGCCTTCTCCTTCTGCAGGCTGGGGAACTTCACAAACTTGGACTCAAAGTTGGTGTCACTCTTCGTCATGTTGTGCAGGAAGAGTATATGTTTCTTTAGATCATCAATATTTGATGTCGGATCGGGTGTGGTTGTTGTGCTCGTTTGAGCCGTGGTGCTGCGACGTCGTGTGGCCATAGCCAGAGCAGAGCGCGTCGGCATTGTGCTGGCAGCGACGGGCGTCCTGCTCGGGGCGGACCAACGCTCTGGCGAGCCATTTTTCAGTGCCATGGGCACAATAAACTTGCGATCCTCCTCCGTTAGACTGGCTGGCAGACCATTCTCATCGGTATCCTCATCAAGCAGAATGATCTGCTTTTGATCCATCTCCTCCTGAATCGGATGCACGCGCCGAGCCTGAGCGCTGGGCGTATCCAGTCTTTTGGTCAGATCGGCCTTCACATAGCCAGTCTCTGAATCACGCAGATCCACCGGCTTTATGAACGTGCCCAACTTGCGCAAACCCTCCTGGTGCATGTAGGCCTGCTCATCTTTCGTGATATTCAATGGAATGCTGGTATTTGCCAGCATCTCATCATGCGGACCAAATTCAATGAAGGGCGACCTTAATCCTAGACAGCTGCAAGGTGAATAAACATAGATTGTAAAATATTAAATGTATTTTATAATTGAAAAAAAAAATACGATATCATACTTGCAGCTCTTGCAACCATATAATTAGGCAAGCTTTTCCACTCTTAGAAATCCTCTAAGCATTTCAAATGATTCTTTCTAGTTCTATTTAATTAACAGCTAATCAGAGACTGCGGATTATTGATATATCTACTTATAGAAATAATATCAACCTACTATTATTCTTCATGACAAATTGGAATATATTCCGATATATTTTTATGTCCTAAATATATATTCCTATATATTTGAATTATTTAAAAAATTAATTTAACAATTTTAGGATAGCAAAACGTCGAGAATTTATAATAAGTTTAAGAAAAGATATCCTAGCTAGGATTATATATCATTTTAATTTTTTTTCTATAAGAAATTCAAGAATCCTTTCTCTCAACCGTACAAGTTCTTTCGCCTAACTTGAACTGCTTTATTTTAAAATACTATTGATATTGAATATTAAATTATAAAATTAAAAAAAAAAAGAAGAAAAACTCTTTTCCGAAATTAACGGTTTTTCAAACTCAGGCAATTCCAAAGGTCAAATTTGTACAAGGCAAATTCGTACATTCAAAGCGATATTTATAGATCAATATCTCGATATTATATCAATATACGATTTGGTTATTTAACTTTGGTGTTTGCTTACAATGGAACGAAAACAAATTAATTTTCACTGAGAAACATAGTTTTCGTTTTAATAAACGGGTTTTTCAAGTTATTCAATGGGTGGTTGAGACATCAGGCCGAAGAACAGTTACAGCTGTTTCAACATATTGGGAAGGCATTGTAATCTATGCGCTCTGTATGTCTGTCTGTTATCTGTTATCTGTTATGGATAGGCATGCAGCTGATGATGATGCCATTACCTTCGAAGGTGCTGTCAAAGTTTAATTATCAAACTAGGCCAAGTGTTTGCAGCGATTTCTCGTTCGAAAGTCGTTGTATAAAAGTGAGAGACAGTCCCAGACGTAGCATCAGTTCAATTCGTACTCTAAAGCCATATACAATGAAGATCAGTCTGGCATTCACACTTGTCATATGTGCCTGCGTCTGCACCAGCCATGGATTAGGCGGCACTAGCAGTGAAGGATTCGACTACGTATGGGGTGCCAGGCAGGCAACCAGCGTTCTGATTGCCCGTGAAGTCGTCTACAGAAGCAAGACTCTGCTCGGTACCACAACTAAGACATACACGCTCGCACCGGATCCAGGCAATACTAGAAACATCCACTACATAGCCGTAACCAATCTGAAGCGGATGCGAGGCGCTACGGCTGAAATTATTGCCGGCGGTATTGGCAACCCCTCAGTCACTATTAGATTCACTTCCTCCCGTGGCGGCGCCATCAAATCTCAGGTCGAAGTTTGGGGTGTTTAAGATGCGCTTAAACCTAAACTTAAACTTGTCATATGACGTATTTAGTATTTATCTGTTTCAAAGTACAATTAAATTTATAACTTGTCCATGCTTTGTGCTCGATTAGTGAATTTATATAAAATATATCAAGTTTTTAAACAATTGAAAATTATGCGAGTATTACTGTACAAAGAAAATTCCACAACAACTTTTCAAAATAATTCTTAATACATTTTGTTTGTTTTAATATAAAAATGTTGTTGATTTGTTATTTATTTGCCATAAATTTCAACACGAAATATTAAGCCATAATTATACTGCGATTGTAGTTTGATGTTCACAAAGTTAAAACCAGGGCCTCCGGAATAAATCGTAGCATGGCCTCCCGTGTTGTTTGTCACCTGGTCGAACGCTCGTATGCCCGTTATGATGCGCCCATTACCAATTCCCTAAAGTGTATGGGAAACCAAGATATTTTTATTGTTCTTTTCCTTTTTCATTTCACATTTTACATTTTATAATTTAGCGTACGTTTCTTTTTACAAGCGATTATTTTGTAATGCAATTATTTACAGGATATACGTGCGTGAATAAAATAGGATTAGTTTCTGAATATGATGCAGAATGGGTAATGTATCACATCGAACATGAGCCATTTGGAATGTAAGGAAATAATCGGAAAGAATCTTTACATACTTTTGTTTTCATTTACATTTTCTATTTACAGTTTTACAATTTTTACATGGAAGTTTTAGTTTTCTTTTCTTTTATTTCTTATTTATTTACATTTCATATTTACTTAATTATTTTACATTGAACTTCTCACATTTGCATTACACTGAACTATTTCCTTGCTTAGTTTTTGCTTTCATTTTAGGCAATGATTTGATGATTTGTTTATAACAAATGTTTATGGTGAATAATTGATCATGTTAAATACAATTCGATTAATTTAAGCTTGATGAATATCTGATTTAAGTTAGGCATATGAATGGCTGAATTTTCAAAGGAAAAAGCTTATTTAAAAAAAAAAAATATATATATATATATATATATAAAATAAATAAAATAACAAAAAAAAAATAAAATAAAATAAAATATATATATATATATATTATTTTATTTTATTTATTTATTTTTTTTTGTTATTTTATTTATTTATTTTTTTTTTTTTTTTTTATTTTTTTTTTTTTTTGTTATTTTAGAGTTCCATTAACATTAAGTCATAATGACAAATTTCAGTACGCGTGGGCTGTGTGTAAATAATTTTCCCTTTTTCAATATCATCATTAAATTAATTAATACATTTGATTGGCAGCTTCAGATTTGTAGCTTATATGTGGGACGTAAGCTAATAAATGCCTATACGATTATTGAAGACATAATTTACAGTTACGCAGCAAACGCATTGGGAACACATTTAGCTATAAATATATTGAATACGTCATCTGACTTGCATCAGAAAGCATCATTCAAATGTTGTTTATATGTGAATATATCACATAGAATGATTCATAAATAAATACAATCTGCTTATTATACTTCTGATTAAGTAAGCTAACAGAATATCTATGCTGTTACATTTAAAATTAAATTATAATTAATTAAAAATTTTAAGCATAGATTTGATTAATTTCTAAGCAAAAACTAGAGGTAAAAACTCGAAGAGAGAGTGCTCGACTTGCTTAAACCCCTGCCACTCGAAGAACTCTGCTGCAAAGCCTTTTCTCACACATACATATATGCACACACACACACACACATACACACACTAACACATAAGCACGTGCTACGCTTATTGCGCACTTTACAAGCGGCTGCTGCTGCGTCAACTGCTGCCAAAGGCTGCGCCTCTGCGCTTTATTAAGTGGAATTAATTATTGAATTACTTTTATGCTCGATTCACTTTCCTTGTCTGATGTGAAATATGTAAATATTTCAAATTTAAAGAATATGCTGAGAGTTCTTTGTTGCAGTCAAACTGGGATTGGGCAAGGTTATTTAAATTACAATAGAAAACATTTCAATCAATATCAATTAATTTGAATTTAACATTAAATTGTAAAGTCACAAATTCATTGCAACTATAGGTCAAAAGTCAAGCACTATTGAAATTTAATTACTAAAAGCAGCTAGTTCACATAGAGCAATCTATCTATATATAAAAAGAACTAAACTAAGCCGGAAATGCGAATATATATTTATATTTATTTAATCTATATATTCATGTTTATAATTAATTTTTTTTTTTTTTCAAATTTGCCAAAAGCATAGAAAACTTGTCAAACTCTTAGCCGAAATGCAAATTCAAATCGGGGTTATCAACACATGTTCAAATTCGCAAAATATATATATATACTATATAGAAAAGCGACATGTGGCATGTGTTTATACTATATACACTTGAAGAAATCAATGTCTGATTTAGCGGGAAAATGCATGAATAAACGAATGAATGAATGAATGTATGAATGAATGGCATGCGACTCGAGTTGAATTAACACTAGTGAATTCTTGAGATACTTTATCACTGATATATAACACTGCTCACATTTGCTGGATATTTGATATCGTGTTCGACATATTTCTCTGGCGACGAGGGGTAGACAACGTTTTCAGCATGCAGCAATTGCGCCGAATTGGAAATATTGCCCCATGTGCTGGATACGGAGAGCACAGGTGCCACGCAATATAACGCCAAGAGGAAACACGGAACAACAACACTGAGAAACATTTCCAGTTCAAGGTTCTCTCACTCTCTATATATGTGTGTGTGTGTGTGTTATTTGATAAGTGATCTGGGATCGAATTGAAAGTGATGCTCGTTGCTTGCTGCTGTTAACTAAATTTAATTAGTTAAGCTTCTAGTTGTTTCGAGTGTTATCAGCCTTTATAGTTGTTCTTGTTGTTGTTGTTGTTGTTTTAGTAGGTGCATATATATTATATAAATAGAGCTTTCGATTTTGTTATATGCTTAGTCGGTTGGTACAACCGCTCTCGATAAGTATATATTTTCAACTAATTCATGGCTCTGAAACGAGAGTTTTTTTCCCCAAATGATGGCACTCGAAAATAGCTACAGCCTCATAGATTATACACATTCATATATATATATAATAAATATACTCAACATGGTGAGTCAAAGATTGAGGCAGTTATACTTAAAAAGCTTATCAATACGACGAGTGCGTCAGCGATCCGGAATATAATAAAAAAAAATGTTTAAATATGCTAGAAAATCGGTCTATGGCATGCCGGAAATGGAGCGCCCTTGAGAGCCCTGTAAATCTATTGCAATTTCTATATAAGCAAGCGTGTATTCAATTTTTGAAAGAACTCTAGCTGCAGCTATAGAGTCCTCCTTTAACTATCTTCAATCGTGCAGCGAAAGTACCTTTGCCATTTACAGATTACCGACCCTCTATAGAGTACATATATAGATTGTTAGAATCGGTAGCAACAGCCGAAATAATATAGACATTTGCCTTTCTCTCTTATACCGTCTCTATATTTTATAGTCTCTCAATTTCTACAGCTCTTCTTTAATCTGAGTCGAAATTCGTCGCTCTAGACAGCTGTCCAACGAATCGAAACTCTCGAGATATTATGCTGGTTTTTCTTATTTTAGTCCAAGACAGAGATATTAAATAAATATATTGACAGTGTGCAAGAGTTAATATATCCTGATTTAAATTTTTAGAATCTTCTTTTAGATTGGGTATATTTTTTTAATAATATCTGATTAAAATGATTTCCAATAAATAAATTATTGTCAAATAAAAATCACACAGCATTTGCAATACTTCTTGAACCGACCTCGTATATATAATTTATTTACATACGCATTTCTATATTGTATGTTTATAATATAAATTAAATTCTTATAATCTTCCACTGGTTTTCAAGAGGAATTCCTAGTCATCTATTCCGCTTTGCCATCGCAAAGGAAAAACTAATCAAAAGCAAATGCTAGACTTTGTGATAATCAAATGCGAATTCGCACAGCAAACCTTGCACAGACTTTAAACAACAAAAATGCGAAGAATATTACTATATTTTTTTTGTTAATAAATAGTAAATTGTGCGAATTTCTAAAACAACAAATCGCCAGAGATAAGGCGACGCTATAAAAATACATAAGTATAAACATGTCTTGAATAAAGTATTCAAATAGTTTTTAATGCGAATTATTCAAAACTCAATGTTTTATGCCAATAAGATTACGAGAATTGCGTAGTCTGATTTGATATGGATTGGGAATGTGTATTTTAAATGACTAAATTCTGATTAGAATTACAATTTGATAAAGCATTGCAAAAAATTTCCATCAAAAATGCGAGAGCATAGACATATATATGATATGCTATAAGTTGGTATATAAATATATAATTATTTAAGACTCTTCATGTTATCGTTTGTTAATAACACAGCATTCCATTGCTGCTCTGCTGCCCTTCGCCTAGCTCCTCAGCAACATTTAGTTAGAATACAATTTTTCAGCACTGCAATGTTCAGCTGCGCATATGCACATATGTATGTATGTATGTAGGTATGCATGTATGATGTATGTACATATATTATATTCATATTTTGCGTACACATATACATATATATATTTCGGGATACTTACATCCATGTCGGAGCGCCTTGCAAGCCAGAGACGGCATCCAGACCCGTCACAGACAGCAGCACAAAAGTCATGATAATTGTCCACTGGAGAAAGTGATTCCTCTCGAGAGCTGACATCGTTTCTTTTTTGTCGCAATTCAATTTACTGATAATTAAATTACAACAATTATTGACTTCTTTTTCTTCTTGTTTGGCGTCCAGTGATCCTGTGCTTCAATATTATTCAAATTATATGGCGAATTCTTGTATTATAGATGTCAGTGAGTGATCATTGATATTGGTTTTAAACATTTTCAGATTTCTTTTATAATTGCTTTAAAACGTTTTGATTTCGCATTGCTTCGTTCCTATTGATTGGGCATATCTCGCAGTCGCATATCTGCCTTTCCATTAATGCTTCCAGTTTTTCAGTTCGCGCCACTTATAATCGAAGACATCTGAAAAAGAAAAGAAAAATCGAATTAGTTTTTGAAACAATATTTGATATAATTATATAATTACATATCATAAAATTATTTATCATGATATCATCAATTCAAACCCTTAATATTAATATTAATAATATCTTATCTATCTATAATTAAGAACCGAATAGTCAGATCAATCGTTATCTTTTTATATGCATTAACCTGAATGGCTGATGCAGGCCAAGAGAAAGCAACTAGAACTAAACATCTCTTGAAGCAGACCAACTGAATCTATAGTAAGAATATACTTTCTAATCTGCAGTCACAGTTCAGATTTCTCTAAATATACATATGAAATTGACATAGTCTTGGCTAGTTGATCTACATCAATTGCAGGTCACATAGGCAATTATCTTGTTACATTGTCATTTAGGTATGCAAAGTTACGAGCCGACGTACATACATATAAAACCCGGATTTCATATTTAAAATTAAATCTGCCTCAGAGTTGAACGACTTAACAACCGACTATAGAGCGTTTAAATTAGTAGTAAGCATAAAGCCCACATGAGCGCGTTTTATAAGAAGGAATGTGACAGATGTAATTCAATTAAAATTTAATCTGCTCTAATTTAAAATATTAATATTAAAATTAAATATAATAATAAATAAATTTAAAATATTTAATATTAATATATTTATTAAGTATTAATAAAAAATATGAAGTATTAATAATAAAAATATAATTATTATTTTTTAAAAATTATATTGAGAGATTTTAATATTAAAATAAATAAATAAAATTTATTATATATAATTTTATTTATTAAAAAATTTATATTTATATTAAAAAATAAATAAAATTTATTATATATAATTTTATTTATTAACAAATTTATATTTATATTAAAAAATAAATAAAATTATATATTATAAATTTTATTTATTTTTTAATATTAAAATCTCTCAATATATTTTTTGTAAATAATAATTATATTTGTACTATTAATACTTAATATTTTTTATCATATTTAATTTTAATATTAATTGATAATAATATAAATAATAATAATAATAATACTAAAAAAGTTTTTAAAAAAATTGTAAATAATTACAATAACACATTTAAATTTATAAATGATTTAAACGTAATAAAAAAGATTTAAAAATAGATTAAGATTTAATAAAAAGTAATATCACAAAATAATAATATTATTCATACAAAAATTTAATTTTAAAATCAAAACAAATAATTCAATTAAAATAATAAATAAATATTAATTTAAAAAATAATAAATAAATATTCCTATCGATAAATTTAAATAAACTCATGCTACACAATGCACAACAATGACTATAATTCTATAATTCTTTCAGTTGCATTGTTCCCAAGATTAATGTATATATGCATATGTATAGGTACACACAGACAGGTAGAGATACACACATACACACATACATAATATACCCAAAGACCGCACAGATGCTTCCGTCTACCTGTGATGCACATTCGCACAAAATCCAAAGATTCCTTTTGTAACACTAATTTTCGATTAGTACCGGTAAATACATATCTATCATAAATTGCCTGCTCTTTTCAAGTTTTGCCGCCTTGGTGGATAGGTAGGAGTTGTACAATGTACGTATGTACATATGTATTAAATCCCGGTGGCCATTTCACACACACACACATACACGCATAGAGCGACTTGAACAATACAGAGACATGCGTATATGTGCATGCATCTAATCAATTTTCCACAAATACATATATGTACATATATATTTTTTGTTATATATTACCATAAATCTGGTCAAACTGCCATGTATGTGGGTATGGACTTAGCTATGTATGTAAATTTCTATGTAAATTTTATGATAAAATCCTTTCATTTTCAGATCGATGTGGTCACGGTTATTTTCATAATTAAATGCAATGGAAACACACACCCTTCTTTTAAAAAACAGACGAACATACACACATACAGAGAAACACAATCATACACACACACATACATACACATATAAACACGCATGCATACATTCATTGTGGTAACAAATTGTACGCATGTATGTCTGCCCGTCTGTCTGTCTGTATGTATTCGTTTTGTTACCATAATTTGTAATTGGTCGCTGCAAGCATCAACTGCTGCTGCTGCTGCTGCTGCTGCTGCTGCTACTGTATGATTTGCTTGACACACATGCCTGACATACAACCGTATATATACTCTTATATTTTAAGTGTGTTTGAGTGCTAAACACTCTCCGATGGCGCTGCTCCAGATATCTGAAGAAATTACAAACACACTCTCACACACGAATTCACTTGTGTATGTGACTTTGTATGTGTGTATATTAACTAACAGTGCGACTTGTTTACGGTAGGAAAAGATGCGTGCTCGTTCATGTATACATACATACGCATGAGTAAATGTAAATTTAAATGTGTATGCGTGTATGCAGCATGTATATAAAACCGTTCTTGAGCTGTCTGAGAAAGTGGTAAACATACAAATGTAAGTATGTACGCACGTTTCAGTATACATATACATTTACATACGTACATACGCATATACCTTTCGTAGCATAAAATTTTGCTTTGTTTATACATGGATATGTATGTATGCGAGTACCAAAAAAAAAAATTCGAGCTCACTTAGCATTTTACATTCATTCAATTTGTTTGTATGCCCACTTTGTTTATATCCACCAACACACATATATTTTGTTTATGTGACATCTCTACGTGTATATGTATGTATGTACCTTACGATTTGTTTATATGTATAGTTGCATACAACACTGGTGGCACAATAGTATCAATTTATTACGCACAAACTTATGTGTATGCACACGCATCTAAAAATGCATGAATGTATTTAATTTAAGTGACACAAATTCATCACTTAAGTTGCGCTAGTATGTATGTAAAACTCACGAAACGTACAGAAACGCGTCCATAAGAAATAAAGAAGCGCGCTGAGTTTTACTATGAACGGAAAATTGTAAATAACTGCAGAACTTGTTTGCCATTGAAGTCTTTCGTGGTGAGTTGTAAATAACTGAATAATAACATGCGTATCGATTGCCCGATATGTTTGACCGATAACAAATACAACAAAGTGGCAACACCAAATGTTTCCCTTGTTAAAAGTTGAGAAACATTTTGTATACGATACTTCTTCCCTCTCATATCGTCACACGTGAACTCGGCAACATGTTGCTACGATACAATTAATTGGAAATTTAAATATATCTTTGTAAAATCCTGGCTGAAATAATCTTTAGATAGTTTTATCATGTAATTATAATTATGATAATACATTAAAAAGTTATAATATATATTGAGTTTTAAATAATTTTCTCGTATATTGTTAGATGATCATATAATCTTATACGATATAGAATTCCACTTGCCTAACTTCGATAACAATCGGTAAAGTTGGAGTTTTCATGCATAACCCAAATAGTATAAGAGTGACTATTTTTAAGTAAAACTGCGATAGTTTTTTGTACGATAGATCATAAATAAAGTTTTTATTGTCTTAATTTAAGAGCCTTCATTGATGACTATTTTATATAATTGCTTATGTTTATAGCAGACAATTAATTTTGTATAAAAGTAACTTCGTCATTTCATAGATCATATCAAAATCATCTGTAAACGTCGCAAATTAAGAAAATTAAGTTTTTAATGACTCCCTAGGAAAGCAAAATATTCTGATATCTCACAAATTTTAAATCTTTTTTTTTTTTAAGAAACACATTCAATTTGTAAATTATTATTATTTTCTCCGCGCTTGAGTTAATAAACTAATATATGTATATACTTTCTTATTTATATAAGACATTTGTAACAATAACAAATATATAAATGTTTATGTTATAAATAATATATAAATAATAAAACACTTTTCACTCAACTAGTTAGCACGTTTTCGTAGCACTTTACGAATAAACAGCTTTGTTAAATAGCTAGCAGAGTCATATAAAATTCGTTTATTAATTAAATGAAAATGTAATAAAAATAGATTTAAATTTCCTAATTAGTAAAAAAGAAAATAATTTGATAACATTTATATAAAATTTATTATATTAAATGCTTAATTTATTAAAGTTTATTATTGGTAAAAACCGATAACTCGATTGGCCGTTGTAGCTTCATGTACTAAAGTGATTTGGACAATTTTGTCGGTACCAAATCGTGCTTACATGCATGCAAGCCTGTTGCTCACGCTCAACTCAAACCTGATCTTGTCAACACAAACACACATGCACATATACACTTGCATACGTTCGCATGCATACACTTACTATTCATATACAATCATTAATTTGTATATATAGAGAGAAAGAGACGTGTATGTGTAAAGTTGAAGTTGTTCGTTCTTAAGTATATCAGTTCATTTTCAATTTTCGGTTTGAAATGTTGTATGAATACGGATTCTAATAACATACATACTTGTTTACATTCATATGTACGTACACAATTATAATATTCATTATACACACATACACATAACAATTTACAGATGCATGTACACACACACCCATAAAAATATACATTCTCAAACACAAAAATATTTACCTACCTAAAAGTACTTCAATTTGTACACTCAAATATATTTAATTAAATCTACATTTGTATTTGTGCATATCAAATTGTTATTGCTAGAAGAGAAAAAAAAAACAAGTGCAACAAGTTACGTACATAGGAAGTGAAAGAAAAGTTATACATATAATTAAACGAATGTGATGATTTCCCTTTTTTGCATAAGCATACATATATGAATATATGTATGTATGCAACTCCATAGTTCAAGCTGATATTTTTAAAACGTTCAGTGCTAGTTTATAAAAGAAAACATTTGGGCGTATTATCTGTGAGTATATGTATTTAAAGTTATGCATTTAATTACTCATACTTAAATATGTGGGTAAATATATAAAAATATTTCACTCTCTCCACTGTGTCAATATGTATTGGAGTGCGAGTGTGTGTGTGTGTGAATAGATATACACACATACATACATATGCACTATATGAATATGGCCATTTTTATATATGTATGTATATATGTATATACATATATAAAAATAAAACATATTACAAACGTTTGTATTTTTATAACTATGTCCGCATTTCAATTAAATATATATAAAAATGTCAGTATATATATTAATAATACATAATACCACTGCTTAAAAACATGAATATCTCTGTTTGTTTGTATATATATTTTTTAACCCATTGAGCAAACAAATTTATCGCTTAACACACTTAAATGAATGCGTATTGTTATGCATATATGTATGTATATGTATGCATGCATGTGTGCTGATACATGTAGAGATAACTTTTTTAAAGCAAACTCCTTAGTCGTATGTATGTATTTATATTTATATATATGCATGTGTGTGTGCCTAAGTACATGAACATAATTTAATTTATGATACATTTGTTGCTACGTATGTATGTCTTTAGATAAATATGTTAAAAGTAATATCGAACAAATATGAACACGATTAAATCGCTTATGCACATATACATATATTTGTGTGTATGTATGTATTAGTGTACGTGTATGTATGTCAGCCTTTGTTAAATCTTTTCAGCTTTCATGTCTTCCGTAATCTTTGTTTTGCGTTGACATCAGGATAAATTTGATTTGCAACAAAGATCAAGATATTTGGTGACTCTTAATACTTTCTGTGGAATTCAGCATGAATTTCTCAATAAGAAACCAATAAGAAATGGATTTACTACGAGTTAAAATTTCAAAATAAATTCAAACGTCAATTGAGTGAGGCGCAGACTTGACTAAAGAATGTCAATCAAGTAAAAAAATATCCGCCAACAAGAAATGCGTCTTAGCCAGCTTAGAATGGATGAAGCTTATTTATTTATGCCTCGTCTCGTCGCTGAATTCTAGTGCCAACAACAATTGCTTCCCACATATAGACTTGTGGTATTTGCATAAATGATCGAAAACCAAATTCCGCACTATAAATGCGTAGCACATACCCTCTACCTACGACTTAACAATTACATTTTATAATTGCTCCGCTCAGCTACCTAGTTGGCGGTAAATTATAAATTCGATGAGTATTGCTTTCGAATAAGCCACGATTTGCATGACGTCTTATAGTTGGCTCAATTAGTTTCGCTAAGTTTGCCAATAAGAATTTTATTTCTTCAAAATAGGAGACCATTGCAGACATATTGATAGACAACTCTCAGCAGCATTCTTACACCTGCACAACAGCTAAGAGTGCTCTAGTCGGGAGTGTCCGCGGTGTAGGGTTCCCCTCCCCAGTTGTTTATAGCATTCTCTCTAGTTCTCTTCAATGCATTCTACTGCGCACTGTATGCAGCTGCTGTTGCTGTTGCTCTTTTTATAGGCGACACATTTGTATATTTATTGAGTAACTACAATTCTAAGTGCACGATATTAAAAAACATATTCAGGGTACAATTGTGGCCTTGAATATATGTGTGTTTGTGTGTACCAAGACTCCAAAAACTAAAAATTAATATATGTATGTATATGTAAGAAAATATTGGCATATAAAAAAATATATGTTTAAAAAATATATGTATAATATATATGAATATAACATTAAAAAAAAAATAAATAAAATTTAAATTAATATTATATTTAAAAATTTTTTTTATATATGTTTTATATGAATAAAATATTTTAAAAAATATTAAAATTAATATTATTAAATTTTTTTAATTTTTGTTATTTATTTTTATTTTTTTTTATATTTTATATATAAGCATAAAACAAAAAATTAGAAAAATGTATGCATAAAAAAAATATATAAATCTTATATAGCTCTTGGTCAAAAACTTTTATAGTCTGTAACATTTATTAAACTTTTTTTTAAATATTAAAAATATATATTAAATTATATTAGTATATACGTATATGTACATATATATGTACAATATATGTCAACAGTTTTAAGTTTCAGTCCTTACAACAAAATATATACGAAAACTAAATGCCAACTCCTCAAGAGCAAAGTAAACATTTCTTCAAGTTACACTTCAAAAGATATAGTTTAAAACTAACTTTTTATATGTGTATATACAGCTGATAACAAAATAAAGCAGACTTCAATAACATTGTAAAATGAGTACTGCGCAGTTAGTTAAGCATTTAAAGCGGCTGCAATGTTTTTGTTTATCTAGAAAGTATCTATATAGGTTAAAGACTATCCGGTTGGGGGTTATAGACCAAATTGACAGACAGCAAAATCTGTTTTACGAATCAAATATGTATTTAGAGAGCTTTTTAATTTGTGGTTTGATAGAATATGTGTGGAACATGATGAGATAATATAACTAAAAATTATAAATCTAAATAAATATATATTTGATTAAACAGTTCTTTAAAATGAGCAATTCATTTATCATTAAGAAATCATGAATCATAAGGAAATCTTAAATCTCGAATCATGAACAAGTAAATAAACACACTCTTCAGATATTTCGAAAACTTTTATCAATAACGGATATATCGAATTAATACTACGCTCTTTGCTTATCTGACTCTTATACAATATACATATATCATATATTCTCTTAATATTTTCAGTGATAGCAAGCTAAATTATATATATATTCATGTATATATATAGTTTGTAATGCGGCGATCCGTTCTTTCCGTGCTTTGTGATTAATTAAACAGTATGCCATATTTTCAAAATATATAAACTATCAAAATGAACAACAACAACCATAACCACAACAACAACAACAATCATAATAATAATTCTATGGACAACACATGCGATCAAGATTACACAGAATTTCTCAATGAATATCTGTTGCACACAAATTTAGCATGCAACGAACCGGAAATACATTACGAAGGTAAGCAAACATTGGGTTTTGCAATCCTGCATATTTATATAAATAAATATATATTTTTATACAATTTCTTAATTAGATGGAGAAATGGAAGCAGAGTGGTTAATATCTGCTGGATATCCAGAATTGACACGACCTTTTGAACAGGTAAGCAAAAGATAATTTAGAAATGAATAAAACAAAAATACAGTAAACAATGTTTTGTTTAATGTAGATATTAGAGAATAAAGTCTGTTATAGAAGTTAGTTATATAAACACAACCAGGGCATAAGAAAGCAATTTGTATATTTATAGTTTGATTATTTATAAAGTAAAACCAAGAGTTTTAAATACAAAAGTTTATTTATGATTTGTTTACTGCCAGCAATATTAATAAATCTTTTGTTTATTTTCAGGGCATTGAGCTACGTTCTACAGATCTAGAGCCCGTGCTAGCCACATTATCAAAGCCTCATGCTGAGGCGATTAAGCAACGCGTGCGAGCACTCAATCATACAGTCAGAGGACGCACTAAAAACCGATCAAAACGTAAACCTGACATACGTGACGTCTTTCGCGATTTTGACGTAAGTAATGAGCATAAAAAAAAAGGGAAAACATATAAATATAAATTCCATTCACAGGAGTCTAGTACGGGAACTAGATCCCGAAGTGCCACACCAGATTCATTAGATTCCGTGCATGCAGATGAAGTTTGGGGCAATGCCTCAATGTAAGTCCTGATCTCTGTTCAACTGCAGCTCAGTTTATTTTATCATCTCACATTTTATAGTCCAAGTTTTGTAAGCATTTCGGATCACAGTACTGGTAATTACAATGCCAGTGCCTTTCCTTCGGTAAACAAGCATTTAAAGCAAAAAATACGTCGAACTCCAAGTGCTCCGCTGAAAAGTTCCACGTCTACGGATTTATTTCGCGGCTCACAAGTACGTTGCGATATACCAATGTACACATCAGAAGGCATTGAGTTGCTTGGATTTTCGCGTATTGGCACGCTGCACATACCACGTAATCGTTCTGGTTCTGATCCTTCTTGCTCTATTGGGTAAGTACTTATTGTATTAGCGATGCTTTTATATGTATATAATATAATTATTTTCATAATTTAGACGAGTTTGTGAACAAAACATACCGGATTCACAGAGTGAAAACAATACTTCATCTGGTGATTCCAGCGACGAGTTTCTTCCAAACGCAGCGCCTATATCATCGACATTGTCCTCACCAGAGAAGATACTAAATAAAATTAACCTGGATACTACTCAGCAAAAGTTACGCAGCTCTCCGTTAGCAAGAGAGGGCATCAGCTTTGAAAATATGTGCCGAGAAAGTTCTAGTCAGGATGGCATTGACACCGTAGACAGCAACAACGTAGTCTTACAAGAATACACCTCCGACATCAGTACAATAAATGAAACGGAGCTGAAACGTTTACAGCCAATATTTTGGCTTGAGCTAGCCACAGTCTTTGATCGCAATCAGGTTTCTCTTGACAAGCGAAAACCATTCAAAAGACGACGCAAGGAGGAGGGCAGTTTGTTTGGTGTTTCATTAAATGCGCTTATAAGGCGTGACCAGCAAATATCTGGCATGGACTCCACATTAGTGCCCCGCTTTCTAGAGGGTCTACTGGAAGAGTTGATCAAACGCGGGGCACGAGAGGAGGGTATTTTGCGTGTGGCTGGACAAAAACATAAGGTAATTAAAGTGATTCTAACATCGATTTCATTTAATACTAATTTTGTATGTTTGCAGACTGAATTAATTTACAACGAATTAGAATCGAGTTTTTATCAAAAGCCAGAAAAATTCGCCCAATTGCTTAGCAATGCAAGCGTACATGAATTAAGTGCATTGCTGAAGCGTTGGTTACGCGAACTGCCCCAGCCATTGCTAACAAGCGAACTTATACAACTTTTCTATCAATGTCACACATTACCCCCAACGGACCAAATACGTGCATTATCAATTTTATGCCAGATGCTTCCACACGAGAACCGCAATACTCTCCGCTCTATATTACGCTTTCTCAACATAATTATTGATTTGAAAGATATCAATAAGATGAATTTACATAATGTATCCACGATAATTGCACCATCATTTTTTCCGCCACGTTATATTCATCCGATCGATAAGAATTGCATCGCAGAGCAGGTTAAAATGGCAGCATTGTGCTGTCGCTTAACGAACGTTCTGATTACACGGGGCGAGAGCTTGTTTCAGGTTTCTGATAATCTCATTGCGGAGTCACGTAACCAAAAAATTCGACAGGTATGCATAAAATAAGCTACAAATCTTGGATAACATTTGTTAATCAAATTTCTTATTTCTTAGGGCAAACGTGGTCATCGGCGGGCAATTAAGAATTCTGCCACTGAAATTGATATTTCTAGAAATAGTAATAACGAGGGTCATCGCCCATCCTTTAATCCAAGTCATGTGCATCGTTTCGTGGTCTAAGCTGGAGGAAAGGTCAACGCGTGCTACGTCTGTTTCAAGTTCTTTTTTATAACTAATTTTGAATATATTAATGTAGGTCTATATGTACTTGCATTAGTTCTTTTACACAAATTTGTTCAGAAAGGTCAAGTTTATTTTGAATACTATGAGAATGTTCAGTATCTATGAATTGATTACTAAAATTATTATTTTTTTTAAGTTTGACTCAGAATTAATTAATCTTCTATCCTTAATATAATGTGTCACGAAAATAATGCATTAATTATGTTCAAATAATTATGGTTATGTTGTTATGAGAATTGTATTATTTTTTTCTAAAACTGTTAAAAGGGTTGGGAAGCAATAAAAAACATTTAATTTGATTTTATTAAAATCAATAAAAACATATGTATATATTTGACAAATATCGTGTTAAATTATGTACGTAATCATCATTTTCAAGGTACTGGATTCCTGAATCCTTTTGTCCTAACAGCGAAGCATTCTTTTTGCTGGATCATCTGTAAATAAAAGAAAATAAAAAAATTTATTCTTCCAATGTCCAAAAGACGAATGTTTCTGATAATGATGTCTGTGCTACAGGAGTAGGATTTTTAGGACAGACAGATACTTTATACTAAATAATTTAGTTGTGAATACATTTTATATGTATTAAAACATTTCGAATTAAAGCATTTCGCCCCTAAAACGATAAATATTAATCTATTTGTTTCATTAAGAAAAATCCATAAAACGATGCATCAAATGGAAATGGACGCAACTCCAAAAGAATTGGCATCGGTAAAAGCAACTATCGATAACATCGATTATTTCTATTTGATATTTTAACAACTATAGTGCCATCAACAATCTTATTTTGCTTTCGTCAACAAATTGGTTGAATATTCCATAAAGAAAACGGTTCTCGGCATAATTTAGGAATGTATAAAAACAAAGTGTTTCATTAACAGCAATTCTAAACAAATTGTAAATGAAATGGACGTGGACGACAGTTTCTATGGTAAGCTTGCGCAAGGTTTCTTTTTTTTTTAGTGCATTCAATGAAGTGCTACGCATTGACACCATTCACCTGTAATAAATACAAAATTGTATTTGATGAGCTTAGCGTGGAATACGTGAATCAATGTATTAAACATATAAACCAAATGTGCATAAGAAAATAATGTTCTACATTTATGTGCTGCTTGCATAGTGTTTTGAAATAGTGTCACTTGATTATATTCATTTTTATTGATAACTTATAATTAAAGATAGCATTCAAATAAGATAACATTCTAAAACCTTGGTAAAGTTTTTCGAACATGTGTAAACGCGATGACAAATACTACACCGTATCTTGAAAACACACACAACAACAAATGCACATGTATACATTCATAATTACTGTTACTCACATATGTATATGTATGTATATGTAGGTGCATGAATATGCATGTTGATTGATAAACAAAAATATCTTCACGAATCTGATTTGAGATCTCTGTCGAGTTGAATAGCTATTTGAAAAAATGTATAAATCCAATTAGAACGTAAAATAAGGCGGCGAAATTATTAGCACACACAAATATCGATTTTCTTGATTTGCCAATGTTGAGCCGGTGGGCGTAGTTAAGTGATTGATTCATTTGATTTACATATGTATGTACATACATACATACATATATACACATGTATGCTTGCATTCAAATACCCTAAGTACACGAATTAAGT
Source organism: Drosophila buzzatii (assembly GCA_035045845.1). Lineage (NCBI taxonomy): Eukaryota > Metazoa > Arthropoda > Insecta > Diptera > Drosophilidae > Drosophila > Drosophila buzzatii. Next base: position 9,964,106 of record JAWNOS010000244.1, on the reverse strand, counting down.
TCACGTGGACATACACACATAGGTATGCATATGAAAAGACCTAGCTATGTAAATATATAAACTTCCCTTGAACAAGAATTTTCATGTAATCCAATTTGTAATGGGTTCAGACTAAAAGCATTCTAATTTATGCTTATATTTTATAATTTCAACAACTCATTAGTAATAAATATTTAAAGCTTACGAGTTTGATTTCATGAATATTTATTATATTTTAAATTAATATAATACCATATAAAAATTTGCAATTTATAAATTAAATTAAATTATATTATTTTGTATTATATTAAATTGAAAGCTGTATATATTAAAAATATACTTGAATATTAATTATTATTAAAACAGTAATATTATTAAAATTAAGATATTACAAATTTTTAAATAAATTACTAAATCTTTATTAATTATAAAAATTATAATATTTAGAAAACAAAACTAATATATTAAACTTATTTATTTTAGACGAACTGTCGTCCTTCATGTCATCGCCAAGTGACTATGGCATAAACCACGATTTTGACGAGATCATAAGCTCAACTGTCTCACAGCTGGACTCTTCTTTGGATCTGAATACATTTCTGCCACAAGATCGTGACACTGCATTGAACAACGACAATTTGTTCTCTGATTTGTTTCAATCGACAACAGATAGCCATAATGATTTGGAGCTCAACTTCGACAACTTGTCAACCGTTTCGACACAGAGTTGGAATGTCGATCAAACATCGTTTGCATCGTCAATGGATGCTTCCAGCAATTTAATAAATATTTGTGAAGATAATGCAGAAATTGAGAAACTAACCAGCGGCAATCTGCTGGAGCACATTCAGGATCGCGATACTCCCTCGCCAACGGACAGTTGTGGCAGCTTTAGTGGCAGTTCAACCAGTGGCGTACACAGCGACACCTCGGATGCATGGCAGAACAGGCAACAAGAACAAAATAATATGGCGCCTGCCTCATTCAACGTGCCGCAGTTTCCAATGCCATTTGCTCAAAGTTTTTCCAATCGAAATGAAGACAGTATTCAAAAGAGTTTGCAAAGACCACAGTCTGCAGCATCAGTTATCAATAATCAGGAGATTATTGGAAAGTCCACGAGCAACTCGTCCGTGGTTTTGCAAACAACTTTGGGAGTGAAAAGTGCACCGGCCACCGGGCACATTCCTGTCCATGTGAATGCGAGCCTCACTACCAAAACTCAGAAGCCGTCTCGCGATAAGATACCAACTGAGGCAGCAACAGAAATCGTTGGCAAAACCAAAACCATATTCCTTTCCACAAATGACTACAAGGCGCTCATGGATAAAATTAATTTGAATGGCTCTAAGAGCGCCAAGATCAATGGCAGTGTGAAAACACATATTCCGAAGATTGTCATGAAGACAGGAAGTGCTAAGCTAAAATGTCATCAAACCGTTGTGAATGCACCGACGTGTCCACCTCTCGCACATAGCCCGCCCAACATGGTTAAGCCTCAGAGTCAATTGGCTCACCCCAGTCTTAAGCGTGAAACCTCCATGGAGTCAGAATCATCGAATTACCATTTCAAAAACACAATAGACGAGAAGATGTACAAGAAACAGCAGCGAATGATTAAAAATCGGCAATCGGCCTCAATGTCGCGCAAGAAGAAGAAGGAGTATGTCGTCTCATTGGAAACGCGTTTGCATAATCTGGAGAAAGAGAATCATACGTTAAAAGGGGTAAGGGAGCTCTTACTATATATCCATACTTTTTTTAATAAAATACTCTTTCTTTTAGGAAAACTTGTCGTTGCGCAACCAGCTTGTTGCTTTGGCCAAAACATGCAAGTGCCGCAAGGGCAGCGTGTGTGAATTCGTGTTGCATTCGTTGAACTCCAATACGCGATCTGATCAACACGTTAAGATCGCTCCGAGGCCAACCTCCAAAAGCTTTAAACAACATATGAATGCAGCGACGGTTAAGAAAAATATTGCCGTGCTGTTTGCGATGGCTTTCATGGTCACATTGAATGCCGGAAACTTTCAATCATATTTGAGCAATCAAAATTTGGAGGCGGAAAATACAGCCGTCGTCGCGGCCGACTCGAATGTGAACGAGCCCGTTCCAATAAGTCGTCGTCTGCTTTGGGTCGACACTGAGGAAGAGTACAACGAAAAGCTAAACCAAAGCAATCGCCCAGTTGAAGCACTGGCTCCTCCACCATTACATTTTCTAAGGCCGATAAGTCGTGGCCCCAATGTTACCAAAAACGGCAATTGGAATGCCACGGAGACTACACGGTTTAATAGAGCAAATGATCCGCCACCCTTGACCTACCCATCCTCAACAAAATGCAATGGTTCTTGTGCTTCGTCTAACTCTAGTGTCAACCAATCAGAATATTCGCGGTTGGCGTTGAATTTGGAAAAACTGATCAATACGAGTGGATATCACAAATTTGGCATGAATTCGAAATACAATATGGACCGGGATAATGCACATGGCTTTAAGTTTTCGACAGACTATTTGGAATTACCTGACATGGCAAGAGAGGCTTCGACACTTGGCAAACGTAAAAGCTTTTTGGGCTTTAAGCAAACCATACCGGATATTGAACAGAAGCAACGGAAAATTGATCTAAATATCAAAAACTCTCTGAACACAAGCGAACCGATTCATCTATTCAAGGCAATCAAACGACAAGAGGATACATTTTATGTACTTTCATTAAATACAGATCACATTGTTCTATCACCGTCTACATACAACAAGAGTTCTCGCCCCAAGATGTCTTTGCTTCTACCAACTGCTGAACCGTCACCGAATGGCGATATTATGATGATGCAAATCGATTGTGAGATATTCAATACAAAGGAGGTGGAGATTAAGTCTCACATGATACCAGCCAATCTTCGGCCGAATATAACTAAATGGCAAATTAAAGCAAAGCCCTCCATAAATGCCAACAACAGGACGCTGAGCAGCAGCAAGTTTCTGGACAGGTCTATAAAACACGAGAAGCCGCGAGTTCGAACTTACTTCATGGTCGGACCTAAAAATCAAGCAGCAGCAGCGGTCTCACAGGAAAAGCCACGATTAGTGGAGCTCAATAAAACCATGGTTAATAATAGTAAGGTACTCACAGCTGACTTTGACTCACGTTTGAATGACTAATCCATATACATACATATATATACGCTGGATTGAGTCTGCGTTTATATTTAATATTTCAAATGTTTGATGTAATTTTATATGTGTGCAAGTTAAATAAATAAATTTGAAAAAGTCCAGCGAATACGACTAAATTATTTTGGTTATGTTATGGAATGAGACCGGGGCGGTGATAACACTATATAATATTCGTTATAAGTGTGCAGCATCCTGTTCCTGGAGAGAATAGAGCTAATAAAATAACATTAATTAGTAATGTTATTAATCGATTATTTATATTAGCATAAATTACCTACATAAGTTCGATAACTGAAATAGCTGCAGTACATAATGTGTTAATGGACGTATGAATTAATGTTTACTACGCAGATCACTCGTACGAATATACATTAAATTCTTAAGGCTAAAGTTTCAGCAACGTTTTGCACGTACTTTAAGGTGCATTAAATATATATATTAATTTTCGAAAATCCTATATGGTACAAATGGAACTGTTCGTAAAATGGACAAAATTGTTGTCGATATCCACATACTTGTCCCCAACAATTCCAATTATTTATTTTTATAAATTTTTTTATTTTATTTATTTTTTTATTTATATTTCAGTTTTCTTTACTGGCTGAATTTATAAAATTAAAATTATTATCGAATTTTTACGATATCATAACAGTGGAGTTATATGAAATTATTAAACAAATTGAAAATAGTAAACAATAAACAAAAAAATAAATAAATAAACTTAAAAAAAATATACAATACATAAATACATATAAAAATATATATAATGAATTAAATTTTAAAATATCAAATAAATTTGCTTACCTATCGATAAGTCAAGTAGCAAACGCAGTTAGTGGAAACATAAATCGAATCAACACTGTGAAAACAAACTCGTTCCATTTCAATTAACTAGTTCGGTTTGTTGTGACAAAACTCAAAATGATAATTTAATTTTATCTTATCACCTAATTTAAACGAAACTAAAAAGCTTGTTGTCGAATGCTATTGAATTGTGAGTGAATAAATGTAAGTGTGATTATAAATTAAAAATACTACACAAATTAAATGTCTGCACACCTTCCAACATCCATGCTGAAACACACACACACGTTCTTACGTGCATATGTATGTGTTTGTGTGTGCGTGTATTACTTAAAAGTGTACCAAAATAATTATTGTATGCACGCCGCCGTCCATACGTTTTTTTTTTCTTTTTGGCGGATTTCATTGCAAACATGTGAATAAATGCTATGCTGTGCTCACATAATTTAATATTTAATGTGCAATACATATAAGTCGGCATTAATATTTGTTGATATTTCAATAGCATTTATGTCGAGTCTAATAGCTCACGGCATAAAAAAGATGATGGAGGATATTTCTTCAAAGGATACTCCAAGCAGTGTTTATAGTTTGCATAACAATATTTACCATTTTATCATTCGGCGCGCACATCGACACCATTAGACAATTTCGATTTGTATATGTATATCAATGGATCCCAGTTTGTAGTCGTCATAAAGTTGTAGTTGTAATAAGTATATTAGCTTATCTCTTCTTATAAATATGATACCATCCACGTACATTATGTAAAATAGCCAATATCTTTGATAAGCAAGGCAAATAAAAAATACGCCTCCTGAAGTACACGTTTATTAAAATATATATGGTAATGCATTACAATTTATAAGCATTAGATAGAATAGGTTTGATTATAGATCATTTATTGGAATTATTCATATGGATTAGTAGAGGAATTGTGCTAAATCGATTCAATTGAATAAATTACCTCCGCATAGTCAACTTGAGATTATATATGTTATTATAATTAATAGAAGTAGTCAACTCAAATATAATATAATAACGAATTTATTCTCTATTTTCTTGTAGAATTGCAAAAATGTCGGTGCATTATAAATTTAAAAGTACTCTTAACTTTGATACCATAACATTTGATGGACTTCACATTTCGGTTGCTGATTTGAAACGGGAAATCATATTGCAGAAACGACTTGGTAAAATTATAGATTTTGATCTGCAAATTACCAATGCCCAAACTAAAGAAGGTAAATAATTTGATATGAATTGTATATTTAGCTACTGCGAAATATTTTCTAATATGAATATTTCTTTTCATTTTTAGAATATAAGGATGACAATTTTTTAATACCAAAAAATACTACGTTAATTATTGCGCGAATACCAATAGCGCATCCCGTTAAGAAAGGTTGGGATCCCCCACCTGACAATGCTATCCCAAATGTGTCCTCAAACAAACCAGATAATCTTAATATGGATCTATTCAAAATGCAAGGAAGTGAAGAGGAGAAAATACAGGCTATGATGATGCAGAGTACAGCAGATTATGATCCGAAAACGTAAGAGACAATTGATTCCTGAGCTAATGCTAGAATGTTATTATTCTTATTATTTTCAAATTTAATTTATGCTCTTTATGGGCTGCCCACACTTAGTATTATAAAATATTACATTTAAAGTATAAGACAATATAATTAATTATATTTTTACTTATTTTTATAGGTATCACAGAATTAAGGGACAGTCTCAAGTCGGCGAAGTTCCAGCCTCCTATCGTTGCAATAAATGTAAAAGGGGTGGACACTGGATCAAGAACTGTTCTTTTGCATCTGGAAAAGATCAATTTGAAGTAAAGAGAAATACAGGAATTCCACGATCATTCAGAGACAAGCCAGAGATGTAAGTAAAGTCCAGAGTTACTGAATTATGTTATATATATTATGTTATCTAAAATTATCATATGAATCTGTAGGAAAATTGTGATTACAAATTTGCAAATAATTTAAATATTTATTATTCTTTGTTTTTTTTGCAGCACTGCAGAACAAGAAACGTCAAATTTTATAGCATCTAACGAGAAAGAGCAAGAAATTCCAGAGGATTTAATTTGTGGCATTTGCCGAAATATCTTTGTTGATGCCGTAATGATACCATGTTGTGGCAGTTCCTTTTGCGATGATTGTAAGTGCGAATTCCAAATGACTACTTAGCTTATAGCTACCATATGTTAAAAATACTTAGCATAATTATTTAAAATTCTAATTGTTAATTTCAGGCGTTCGAAACTCATTGCTGGAATCGGAAGACAGTGAATGCCCAGACTGCAAGGAAAAGAACTGTTCTCCTGGATCATTGATTCCAAATCGTTTCCTAAGGAATTCTGTTAATGTTTATAAAAATGAAACTGGAAATAAACTTGCAGCATTTAAACCTGGTAAAGTATTAAATATTTGTATAATATAGTCAATCAATATGAATTGTAAAATGTTGTAAATTGATACAACAATTTATCTTTTTTTTTCGCTTACTAATAAACAATTCTCATTCACAGTCTCTAAACCAAGTGCGACTACTGAGAAAAAAGAAAGCGTTACTCGAGAAGCAGATGAATCGAATCACGCTGAGCAAGCGGAACCGAGTAATGTGTCTCCAGCTAATAATACAGAAGAATCAAATTCTGGCAAGCCTGCTGATATCCCTAACCCGGAACCACCTAAAAAAGAAAAAGATAAATCAGACTCTGACTATGAGGATAACATAACAATAAAAATGCCACAGAAAGAAATTGAAACTAACTTCGTCAGTGCTGATAGCAATAAAGAGCAGGTAAGCAATATACCAATCGAGTCTTATAGACAGTCATTGAATAGACCTAACTGATATCGAATATGTGTCTCTGTAAACAGCTATTAAGAAGAGTTTATTGTTATTTATTTCTTATATATTGCATTTATTTATCTATCTATAGGTGCAATCCTCGTACCAACAAATACCGTCTAGCAACAATGCAATTCAGCGACGGGAATCAAACTATGAATATAAATCTGATATTGAAATGAAACAAGTTCCATATACTAAAAATGAAAATATTAAGCCTCAAAATGAACGAAGTCTGTTGCCAACTCCGGTTGGGCCTCTTCATAAATATGCGAACATGAGCATAAATGATCAAAGGGATAAGCCTGTAGTGAATGCAGACCAAGGCCATCGTATGGCCCATTATAAGCCACAATACATTCAAATGCCCCGATGCCCTACAATCATGCATATGCCTGCCTACAACAATGGCTATAATAATATGCAACATAGGCCACCAATGAGGTAAGTTTACCGATCACAGCGTGCCTTTCACTATTATAGCAAATATTGTAGGTTTATGGTTATTCATGGCACACAAGAGGCGGAATCTCTGACCTCATAAATTGCATACATGCTTAATTGCCCTGAAGAGTCGACTGTCCGACTGTCTGTCTGCTTGCATATTAACTCTTTAAAGAGTTACTTTTTCGCTTAGGTGATTAAAATCGTATAGCTGTTGTACAATTATCGATATAACTTCATACTTGTTTGATTCATAGCGAGTTATAGTATCAACGACATGCAATTGTGCAACATGCAACCTGCAGTTGTTAAGGTGACAATGACGAATGATTCTCATATTAAAGGGATGCCTAGCAAGCAGCAGGCTCATTTTTATTAAATAAACAAAAAGTGAAAGAAAATATGTCAATAATAACAAGAAGAAAATGTCAATAATAATTGATAAAGTTAAAGACCTGATAAATCATAATGAAAATTAAAATGGTGCTCCTATAGCATTAAATATCGAATCGTTTAGGAAATGTTGATGCCATTAACAAGTACATCGTGTATTTCATAAAAGAGAATTATCTGGAAAAAAAAACTCAAAATCAAATATTTCATAAAATATATTTAACAGATTATTAAACTGATTTAAATTGTTAATTTAATTTAATATAAAACAAAATAATTTATTAATATATATAAAATTAATTTAATTGTTAATTTGCACAATTTATTAATAATTAATGAAAATATATTTATTTGCAGCTTTCCTCCACATTATCAAAGTCAGCCTGTGCATCCCATGAATCCATCATATATTCCAACTGGCAACATCAATATCAATCCTTCACAAACATTTCAGTCATCAAATTTGGCTTCAATTTATCAAGGCGTTGCGGCTAAAGTTGGCACAGGGTAAGTGAAAATATTATATAATTATTATTTTATTGAATTTATTCATTTATCTTGCATAATCTTTGAAATCTGTTTATGTAAATGAATATATATATTATATGGCAAATAAATTCTACATATTTGCAGACTTATTGATGATCCACTGGAAGCTTTTAATCGAATCATGAAGGAAAAAGAAAAGCTAAAAGTAGATCGTCGTCGAAGTCCTGGTCATCACAGATCTCGATCACCAGGCAGACTGCGACATCGCTTCAAATCGCCAGTGTATGATCGCGGCTCATCACGTGAGATGATTTCTAATGAGAAGCGAGCACGTTCGAGGGAGAGAAAGCGTGAATACAGCTATGAGAGACGACAGAGCCGCATGACACGTCATTCAAGCAACGGATCGAACTCACCAAGCGACAAGAAGAAGAGGTTATTTATTAAATTAAGGGTTTTCTTTATACATACATATTTACACTATTTATAAAATATGATACTGCCATTGCGAAATGAAAATATGGTTTTCAAAATCATATTAAGTGATATTAGCGAATTGGCTGATTCGATTCGAACTCATCTTAAGCCAGATGAAAAATACGCTTATTAATATACGGTTCGTTATTTTCTAAAATAAAACAATAACTGTTACTTAACTACTTCGTAATCTAATTGATGTGTTGACAACGACCTTTCTTTTGCTAAATGGTAAACTTTGTATACTGTTGATTAATCAATTCAAATTACTTGGTTAATTTTGCAATTCGAGTTTATCCATTAATATAGGCAATTTTTATTAACTAATAAAATAGTTATTTTTAGCTTGATTAAATAAATATTGTCTGCTGTATAATTGTCCGGCCGTCTGTCTGTCTATGCATATTAACTACACTGAAACAATTGAAATCTACGAAACATTTCTCTGTGCTTTTGTAGCTTTTTTTTTTTTTATAAAGGTTTTTTGCTGTATTGATTTGCGCAGAATCTTTGTTTCTTTGTTATTAATTCAGGTTCTTAAATTACAGCTATATCCACTTTTACCATTATTAATAGCATTGCTTAGTATTGCTGCATAATCAAGAATTCATATACTTTTCTTAAATATAGTGATCAGCATCAATGACATTCCTACAAAACTAAATTTAACTCCTCACATTATTAATATTCTCTTTAATTATAAGCTAAAGCTATCACCATCATTTCCAATAAAACTTTCTTTATTTCGAAAGCACTCAGTGATTCGAAATAATAGCTTTAGCCTCAGGTATTATTATTGAGGCTTGCAACAAAGACGTTCCCATATATGACTGCATCTATGCATTGTTTCCAATTGTTTTTGAGTAGATCTCAGAATTTATTAGAGCTAAGAAACCCATCTCTTGTGAATGCTGAGATCGACACATTTATTTGCAATAAAGTAACTTTATTATAAATAATAATTTGATGATTAATTAACAATTCTTCACTTATAATATAGACCGTGATTCATCTTAGTGATATATTTTTATTATTATTATTTTTTTTTTATTATTATTATTAATGATTTCTATATAATCAGTCTTTCTGCCCCACTGCAAATCGCTTTACAAAATTAAATCCACAATTTATTGCTAATTATACGACACATAAAATTTACAATTTGTTTTAACTTAAATGTTTATATAATTCTGGTTCCATTAATTTAATTACTTATTTTTGCTATGGAATTCCAAAAGTTTTTTGATCTTGTCAATATATATATAGCTTTTTTTAAAGTAAGTACTATATCAATAGAAATCTATTGAGTAAACATTCTGCATAAAAACTTATTAAATTAACATTGGATAGAAGCTTTCTAAGTTTTTAATTAATGAAGTGAAAAACGTATATAATTAAATGAGTATATTTATTAAATAGTATTTAATTTTTTTGGTATATACTAAATCACCTTTCTAAGTGCCCTTACCATAATATATTGATATTTGAATAACATTTTCTTAGCCCAACACAGAAAATATAAAACAATGGGTCGACGCCAAATTCGAAAAGTCTGTTTTGGGTCTTGTATGTACTTTCTTTTATTTTAAATAATTTATTATTTAATTGCTCATCATTGCTCATTTAAGAAACAATTTTATTTAATTTTTAAATTTTATTTAATTCTAAAATTATGAAATTTTTAAGGTTGAAACTTATTTTAAATGTTTTTTTTTTTTTTTTTTTTTTTTTTTTAATAAAGTCTTTCAATATAACGCGCTCATATATAATACAGCTATGCCTTGAAGTTCTTGTAATATTTCAATCAATTCAGGCCTTGACCTCTGCCAGCATTGAAGTTCATTTATGATCTAGCGTGGCGTAACTTGCAGAAGCCTAATCTTATTATATGATCGAATCATGTTTACGGTTATATAACAATATGTATAACTAAAAGAACAGATGGTGTAGTTCTTTTTGCGATACATAATCTTGTGGTTAACTTAACTCTTTTATTATCATCAGCATATGCTAGGAAGTAAACTGCATAAATGGTTTGTAAATTTCAGATTCAGTTTATCTAACTGTTGACTTTTCATACTTTAAACAACAGTTAACAATTATGGTTTAAAAAACTCTTAGTTTTATTATTGCAGCATTTTCGTATAAAACATTGACGGCATACAAGGTAAACTTAGGAGGAATTTACAATACAAATTGTTTTGATAATACATTTTTCCAAATATTTGTATAAACATAATTCAAACGGAATACTTTTAAATATATTTTTAAAAACATTTTGATGCAATTGTTTTTAAATTTTATTTACATTCTTTTTGTTTATCTTGTAGATATGTGCATCGGCGTTCGCCTTCGCCAAAGCCCGGATACAAGTCCCGGACCCGTGAGAAGTCCTTGCCTAAGCAGTACCCAATAAAGATGGATACAGTTGAGCCGCCGCCTCCTGGCTTTGAATCACTACAAATAGAGAGTTTAAATGATAATGAAATAAACATAAATAGTAAGAAAGAAGAATCAGATGTCGATAGAAATCTTAATGAGCATGAGAATACTTCCCTGAAGAGGCATAGGCATTATAGTAAGAGTGTAGATATTAAGGCAGTTGAGAACTGTTCCAGAAGTCTAACGCCACCGACCAAGTCAAAGGCACCGAAGATAGCTAGAATTGAGTGTGCCGAGACGTACGAAGGCTCACCGAAAACTCCCGAACGAAGAGAACAAACCGTGAAGAGAACTGAGAAACGGCCGAGTGCGCAAATGTTGAGTCCTGAGAATGGTAAGGATTCTGTCAAGTTGTCGGAGCATTCGGAATCGAAGAACGATCTGGGAAAGGAGAATAGTCTTAAACTCAATCTGCAGCTGAAGGATCGAAAAAAGAAGAAGAAAGATAAGTCAGAGCGAAAGAAGAACAAGAAAGAGAAGCGCGACAAAAAGGATAAGAGCAAGAAGAGTCGCTCGGGTAGTAGTATAGAGCCAACGCCAGAGAAATCCTCTGACATCAATCCAAGCGCAATGGATGTGTGCGACGAGAGCGCTGAGAACTATTCAAATAATCATACTCAAAAGCCATCCGATAGTATTGACTCTGATGCGTTAAAGAAAAAGGAAACTGATGTGAGCATGGAGGTTGTGGATCATGACTTAAATAGAGAAAATCTGTCGAATAAAGAAATTGAACCGAATGATATTCAAATATCGAAATGGGAAATGGACGATAATAATGTGGGCGGCAGCCAAATGGATCCCTGTAAGAAGAATGGCTCCAGCAAAATGCAAGAACATTCAGAAATAACATCCGATGTTATTCGCAAGGCAGAAAATGCAATTTTCGCCAAGGCTATTAACGCTATAAGGCCAGTTGAGTTTAAAGTCAGTCTGGACTCTAAGCATAGCAGTAAGGAACCTTCAGTGTCCGTTAAAAGTAATCAGAGAGATCGCTCGCATTCCCCTAAATCATCTAGTAAATCGGTTAAGGAACGTTTAGGAAACAAAGTTGTCAGTGAACGGCATTATTCGTCGGAACGATCGAGGACTAGTCGACGAGAGAGTTCGGTGAAGAATTCCAATGATGATCGTCACAAGTACAATTCGTCGAGCTACAGTTCTAGGAAAAAAGACAAGGATTCCAAAGAGCGAACTACATCAGAGCGTAGGTTCGATGAACATAGAAATCGAGATCGGTCGAATGATCGTGATTCACATGTAAATACTACACAAAAGGATTCCCATTACAAGGACTCTCACAAACATAGATCCCAATACAAGGACAAGCCGTCGGAAAAAGATAGTCGAAGTGATCGAAGTGAGCGGCAAAGAAAATATGATTCGGATCGCAGCTCTCGTAAGAGTCCCAAAGTGGGAGAAATACGCTTAGTTTCAGCGATTGCCTCAAGACCCTGTCGACCGGATAATCCCTTTCGAAAATTCGATGAAAACCTTTCGAGTAGTAATAAGTCCTCAAAATATGATACCCTAGTCAAGGGAGATTCTACGCCGCCCAAAGCAGATCATGCCGAATACAAGAAGCGGAAGGATAAAAAAGTGAAGAAAATCAAAAGCCTCAAGAAATATTCATCATCCGAATCGGTGCGAAGCGAGAAACAAAAAGATGTAAAAAGCAAAAAAAAGAGTAAAATCTTAAAGAAGAAGAAAAAATCCAGGAAGTAAATTAATTGAATATAAGACCCTCAATAAGTCAAAAACAAGAAAAAAAAAACAAAACAGAAAAATATATAAAATATATATTTAACATTTAACAATATTTTATAATAAATTTAAAGAAATAAATAAAAACTACCTTATGTACATAAATTTTATTGTAAAGGAATTATGTTTTTTTTGTATAAATTTAGGTTTTATTATGAAATGAAATGAAATGGAATGAAGAAATAATAGAAATTTTTAAACAAATGTGATGATTCCACGTTGATGAAGCGAGCGTTGATATTCGCTAGTCCTATTGGACTATATCTGAATGGACTTATGCAATTTAATAAGTATAAATCAAATTTAAATTAAATTTATTTTTTGCAATGAAGCATAAAGCTAAACTTATGAAAGGAATTATTTATGTTTAACAATTTTAATCTATTTATGTATATATATACATATATATAATTTTGTTGTAGTTATTAAATGCAGCAAAAAAAAGGTGACGAGTTAAGTTGATTCACACGACCATAAAACTACAAAAAGTTGTTAGATAAACTATATGAATAATAAACAAGGAAGAGTGCTTTAGTTGGGAGTGCAAGACTTGGAGATACCCTGAAGAGTTAGCAGAGCTGTTTAACCCATCTCTTAAAAAAATAATTTTTTGTATTATTATTAAGTGTAGAAACGGCACAATCAGATTTAGTACTTTAACACATTTATATATGGGTATTTTTCCAGAAAAGTCAACTTTTTGTCACGTTCGACTTTGGTTTTTAGTAATTATCTTGAAAATGCATCAAATTTAGTGCTGAAAATGGCAAAGACTTGTTTATTTTAACAAATAGTTAAATATATTGCTCTTGATTAGTACTAAAATTAATCCGTTTTCAAGATAATTACAAAATACCAAAGTGTCGAACGTGACAAAAAGTTGACTTTTCTGGAGAATTAACCATATATTAATTTAAGACTAAACCTCACACGAATTATGAGGACTAAAAAATATATATTTACTGTATACCCATTTGTTTTGGCAAAGTCTTGCTGTTTAAGACGTCTTAGGGGTCTGGTTAGACCTCTTCCAAGTAGGCTTCGATGTCGTAGCTATCTTTCTGAGTATCTGCTTGTGGGTCTATTAATCTGTTCTTCGACAGTATGTGGCTTGAGGGAGAGTTTGTTAACTGCCGTAGCACTCTGTTCTTTTATAATTTGATTTTGCAGCTATCCCCAGATTTGCACTGCACATAGACAGCTCTTTTGCATCTCAGCGGTAAGGTATCTCTTTAATTAAACAAAAAATCTTTATATATAGTAACGCACATCGCACAGTATGATCTACAACCCATGAGCTCTGCTATTGCTTCTTATTTCAGTTTGCATAAATTTCATAAAATTAATATAACAAATAATTGAATACAAACGAAAAAACTTATCACAGCCAAATCGGCCATAGAGTCAGGTTTCTTTATATAACCCATATAACCCACTTCAGTCTATCCAGGGTATACAAATTATATTAGCTTAACATTTCCAGTCGTTTTATGATGTTAATCAATGCTTATTGTGTCTTCAGAAAACATTTGTATCTAGTTTTAATTTATTTAATTAATTAGTTATTATTCTTTGTAGTTTCGTGTTGGCTTTATGACTATTATTCTGTTTTTTACCTATTACCTAAAAGATCTTTGATCTCTATGCTTCAAAATTCGGTTTATAATTGAATTGTAAACATTTGCATTGTTTTTGCGATTTCACTTTTGGTATACAACAAATAAATTGTATTAATTGTTAACTAATAATGTGTGATATTGCCAATATGGAGCCTGACAAATTAGAGCGTTGTTAATTGTTTTTGTGCATAAATTAATCAAGGAACGTCACTAAAAGCTGTTTGGACTTTGCCTTTGTCAAAAAATTAAGTCGACACAAGATATTTTTTGATAAATTTCTAAATAATTACTCCAATTATGAATTAGAACTATTAAATTTTTTTTTTATTGGAGGTTTACTTTTTACATTTGTTATTTGTAAACAAATCTTTTTTTGTATTATTATTATTATTATTGATTTTGTGCAATGATCTGTCTGCTTGCTTATATGCACATTTCAAATGCAATAAAACATAATCTCTTAGTTATATAAACTCTTGATTGATTGTGGATTATGAGCGAGTTACAATAAAGCCCATTGCATACTTTGCGGATTGCATTCAGAGTAAATCGGTGGAAGATGTCTGTCTGTATAATGAAGATCTGAAATATGCAAAATAGCCAATGCGACTTACATAAATATTTTAAATTATTATAAGCCGGAAAATTTGAAAATTACCAAATATAAAATTACAAAATGTGCAGTCACAATACATTTATATGCATTCGAAATACAGACAGAGAGTCTAAGAGAGAGAGAGAGAGAGACTTTTTATTTTGAAGCTTTAAACCGTAAGCCAGATTCGTAAACAAATTGCAAAACTAGTTTTGCCTGAATTAAAAATAATACAATTGAAATCAAAACAGAGACACAGACACACACACACACACGTGCATGAGTGTGCGAGCGTGTGTTTAGCCTTTCAACGGCAAAAATCAACTTGAATAAGCGAATGCAGTAGCGGGTGTAATTTTATATATTTCATTATAATTAATTTTTGATATATTTATAAGCTAGTCTAGGCATTTAAATTACATGAAGACATATATATATAGCATATACTATGCACGTATGTATGTATATGAAACCACTCTCACTTTCGTTGGGGCACAGTAAACGAGTTCCACTTTTGCTCTCTGTGCCGTGGTGAGTTACACTGTAGCGCTCTGCGCCTGGTGTATGGTGTGTGTTGTGTGTTGTGTGTTGTGTGCTGTGTGCTGTGTGCTGTGCCTCGCTGCATGGTGAGTTTGGCCGTTGTGTTGTAAAGCTGCCGCTGCTGCTGCTGCTGCTGCGTATTGCTGTTCCGTTAATTAGGGCCGAACTTTCGGTGAGCTGCATTTCAGCTCAGACAAATCGAGATCTAAGCACGTCTCGGGTACAGAAAAGTTTCACCTACGGATATGTGCGGTTGTGAAATATTAAATACCAGAGTTATACCATTCACAATTTAGCTACTTACAATTATTGCTGTGACCGTCATTTGAATATGTATATCAAGATCAAATCTGGCAGCTCGCTGCAAAAATTATAATTATCAAAATACGCAACAGAAACGAGATTTTTAAAAACAAGCGCGAGAAGGAGAGAGATAGAGGGAGAATGTGCATGTGAAGTTATATGTATGTAAATTCATGGTACAATCAAATACTATATTGTTTTGTATGTGTGTATGTGTCTATTGCCACAATTGGATATCATAAATAAATGCTATAAATAACAGCTATTTAAATATCTATAAATTTATGAGTCTGTGTACATTCTCGTGTGTGTGTGTGTGTATACAAGTAAACCTATATGTCTTACATAGCAACTGGTGCAGATCAAATTTTATGAAAGTAAATTTGTTTTTTGTTTTTTTTTCCTTTGATTAATAATAAAATCCCAAGTCGTTCGTGCTGTATTAGCGAAAAGCTCGCTTTTTGTGTACACCAAAAACAAATTTGCAGAAACAGAAAAACAAAAGATATTTATTGGCAAAGGTCTACTTGTATAAGCAGTTTGCTTTGAACCAAATCTCCTTAACGTTTGTTTCGTTTCTTTTCATAGTTTGTTGAGTTATTTAACATTGTAAAAAAAAGCTAATATAAAATATATTTATATTGAAATTTAAGCCCATTGCAAAAAGTTAAAGGAAAAAAATACAAAAATCTATTATAAAAGTGGTTTGAGTTTGTGGTTTGTGCTTCGCCGTAATGTTACCCTTGCATAGACAATTCAGGGGCGGGCTGCCTTTAACAGTTATTCTGCTGATCGCGAATATCGTATGGACAAGCCAGAGGCAATGGGGCGCCATGGCAGCGAGCAACATCGCCAGCGGGACGACGCGCACGGCTGCGGCCAATGGGAATTTAAATTTGCGTCTGGCGCTGCCCCGCACCAGCGCCAGCCAAATAAACAGCGCGTCTAACGCTGCTGCAAGCTTTAAGCTTGCTGCAAAAACATTAAACTCAACGCGTAATGGAAACTTGCGAACGAGGTAAGCTATTTTGTTGTTGTTTATTTTTTCATATTATTTTTTATAATTTTGTATAATATATATTATACAAAGAGAGACATAGAGAGAGAGACAGAGAGAGAGAGGGAGACAGATGTAAATGTATTTATTGTAAATATTTTTTTACACAACTTGAAAGCATTTGATGTGAGTGTGAATAAACTTATGTACTTATGTATCGTGCGCTTTAGTGTGTGAAATCAAATGGTCAAAACAAAAGATTGCAGCAACAAACTGGTTTTTTGCACACAGCCACAAGAGGTACGGAGACGGGCATGGGCACGGGCGGACTGTAGCCATCATAGACACACACCAGTGCACTATGAATGGAAAAAGAAAATAAAATACAACAATATGCTGAATACATAGTTACATAGACAGACACAGATACATCCATGGACTTATGTATATGGGCTATTACATGGCAACATCAAAATATCGAACCAAATATTCAATTCGATTCAATTCAATTCAAAACTGAAAGCAATTGTAGCAAGAGGGTTAACAATAATTTTGCTTAAATCAAATTCAGTTGAGCTACTAAACAACTTATTCAATAGATACAATAATGGGTCGACTTAATTGTCGATTGTGTAATTGTCTTATGTTAGACCAAAACTCGGACAACTTCAAGTAGAGCTGCGCTGCGCCGTGGGCCAAAAGCTAAAACAAAGGTCAAAATATTTTTAGTGAAAAATTATATGATATGATGCTGGCCATTCAATTAGCCAATATTCGTGTTGGCCTTTAAACATATTGTTTTCAATTTATTTTTTTTTAAATTGTGTTTATGAATCTTTCATTTAAAAGATAACTCGAAAATTTAATTTTAAATTTTTTTGATATATTTTTCGATTATATATTAAAAATGCATTATGAATTAAATTTAATAATGCAAATAGTTATTTTTATTTAATGTATTTTAAGTAGATTTTGCATTATTATTTGCTTAATAATATATATTTTTATATTAATAATATATATTATTATATTTTTTATTCCACTTTTTTTTTTTTTTATTATTTTTTATTTATTTTTTATTCAATTTCAATTTTAATTAAAACAACATAATTTTATTCAAATAACAATTATTTTTTTCAATTTTAGTTTTAATTAAAACAGCATAATTTTATTCAAATAACAATTAATAAATTAAATAATTAAAAGACAACTATAGATTTTAATAAATTTACATATTTAATTCGCAAAAATTTTAATTGCAATAATAATTTATTTATAATTATCTTTTAAACTCAAATTGCAGTTGATTTCATTTAGTTAGCTCAACTTTTATGCCATTTGTAATGTAATTATGATTTAGCAGAAAATATTTAAATTAAGTTATGAATATGCAATATTTATTAAACAACTTTTGCTATTAACATATTTTCTAATTTATTAATTTTTATTTGCATAATTAAATCGGAGTTAACTCCGCTTAGGTCAATCAAACGACTTAGAGCAGCAAATTGATGACTAATTTGCATGCTAATTTTAGCTATTTATATAATAAAATATGTTTAGCAAACATATATTTAAAAATATTTTATTAATAAAATATATATTGATATTTGATATACAAAAATAACGCTGCATGTGTCTAGTCAACTATATAGTAAAAAAAAAACCCAAATGTCTCGCTGCTGCTGCTGCTGCTGCTGCTGCTATGGCTGTCACAAGCGTTTAGCTCTCATTCCTTCAATTCATGTGTCCACAAAAGCATTTAGGCCATTTAGCCAATTGCGAATTGTGTGTAGAGCAGCTGTGAGAGCAGCTTTTTCTGCTCGCTTTTTCTTAGTATAGAAAAATGCGTTCGTTGTTCAAACTCTTTCGAAATAACTGTGTGATCTTTATGGAATTCGCAATTAAGTTTTGGCAAAAACAAGGGTGTGTACTGAGCACGAAAAAACGAAGAAAAGCAAAAGGCTAAAAACAACTATTAAATAATGCATGAAAGTAAAAATAGTCCAATATCTAACTATGTTAGCTAAACCATATATAAAAGCTTACATAATCGAAATTTCTAGATATGCTCGAACAAAAATTGGTTTGTAATTGTGCGAGAGCGTTTGTATGCTATAGACTTGGCTTATTGCAGCAACATGTTCATTTCTGCCTTAATTAATATTTTCTTTAGACTTAACAAACGTTTTGTTGCAGCAGTGATGTTAAAAGTTTCTCATTTTGGAATTTAAGCCTTTCTTAAATATTTATTGCCTTCAGATCTTATCAATTTTTGGCATATGCTTACGTCAATCTCGGCTAAATATAGAAATTCTTTTGACTACACTTTATATGAGAAACTCGAGAATTTGCCATGCAGCGATGGCAATTAATTCATATAAAGAACTCTGCTTACAGATCTATAATAATATATAATTAGTTTTCTGCATAAAATAGGTCAAATTACTAAACAACTTTTTTCTTTTTTGCATTTTCTTTAAACATGTATTTCCCTCGCATGTAAGCGCAAATGCTTTTGCTCAAGTCTTTTGTTTAGCGCAATACAATAGCAGTTTAGTATCCCTTAATTGGATACAGGGTATGAAATGATTTGTGCATGAGCTATAAGTGTGGCCGCCGATTGGATTGCGTACACACCGACTGCTGCTGGAAAACCGGTCTCGGCTATGCGCGAGAGTGTGGGAAATGGGCAAATAAAGCCAAACTGCGCTGTTTATGACTGTTTGCTGGCCAAAGTGAATGTGATGCAAATTATTAAATTTTTCAGTCGCAGCCGCAAGCACGGCGCTATTGACATTATTAATGCTTTGTTAGCTGCATAAATCTAGACTCTATTCTTATGCAAAATTGAAGTAGAAGAACGATAAAGTTTGCTCTATTTGGTAGTCTTAAATCATTTGAAAGCGCTGTCGTTAATTATTTAGTATTGCCTTCAACAATATGAATTAGAAACATTTTTCCCAGTGTCTGAGGCGGATATATTTGAAAATATTTAATGATGATGCAAAGAAAATCTGTGGCTGCATTAAGCTCTTTTCAAATTTGATTTATTATTGGGTTCAAGACAATTCATCAATGAGTTAATCATTTTTTGTTTTCATTTCAACTATTTTTCCCCTAAGGTCAGGCAGTCAATGCTAATAAGATTTATATAAATATAAACATTTTATAGTTAAATTAATAATAATAATACGATTTTTATTTGGTCGCTTGCCAAAGAGAAAGATATTTGTTTTGGTAACATGTTAAATGCCGGTCGCAGCTTGATGCCCAAAAAATTCATCTAGACAATAAAAAAGGAAATTAATATATGCGAGGTCTGCTTAAACATTATTGCGATTTTTGCGTTGCTGACACAAATTTTTGTTTGCTAATAAATCGTAAATCTAACTTGGTTTATGGACCAAAAATAATCTACTTAAAAGTAAGCAAAAGAAACAAAATTCAATTTATGTACACGCGTGTGGCAATCTGCAGCTATATACGGGAAATCCGCCGTTTCCTAGGTCAGACATACCCTGTAGACTCGTTTTACCCTTACTAGATTTGATTTATCTATGAAAAAAAACTATTTCTCACAGTTCAAGGGCAAAGGCTGTCAAGCGAAACGGCTGCTGAAGAGTGTGACGGGGAGCTCTATATGCTGAAAGAGCTTTCTTGCCTATGCTATAAAAGAAGTTGAAGCAGAGCTGACAAAGTATAATAAAATATGATATTATGCTTAATGACCCAACTGTCTAGGTTTTGCTGTGATATTCGATACGCTGTCTGCTACAGTTTCTACAGATATTATTAAAAAATATAATATAATTTTTTAGATATATTTTTCATGCATATTTCAATGTATATCGAAGACATTATCTTGCTCTCACTTACAGCCTTACAATGCATTACAATGCATTGATTTTCTTCTCTATTGTTGCATGGGCAGCTGGAAATAAAATAAGTTAATTTGATGCGGCGATAAGGCTTGTTAATCTTAGATCTTACCGCTGATCAATTAACTTATTCATTTCTCATAGAAAGCGTATAACTAAATGCTTTTGACAATAAATATTGGGGAAACCCATAATAGTTTGAGGCCTCAAGTTGCAGTTGCAAGATTTATTAAATTATCGATTAGCAAGTGAGTTCATATATGTCAATCATGCAATGCTAAACAGAGATGGAGCTAATGAGAGTGACAGAGAGATACCCTGCATGTAGCAATCAAATATTTATGGAAGTTTTGATGTAAACTTTGAGCTACATCGATCCACCTTTCTTTCTGTTTCTGTTTCACTTGGCATAATTAATCTCTTCGCTATCTTTGTCTTCCCTTTCCTTATATCGGCTTATGCGTTTTTCTGCTCTTTCCATGTATGTATTTCTGCTGATTATTTATGGGCATATATGAATAGAGAAATATATATATACATATATACTTTTTTTTTTAAGTTTTTGAAGTTTTCATTTCCTCTTTTAGTTGTCTCCTTCCTATTAAATATGATATACGATATGATGTGATATGATTATGTATGACAGTTTCGTTTATATGTAAAATTATATTGATATAATATGTATATACAATTCCATTCCATTATATATATAAAAGACAATATAGTCTGAACTGTAACAAAAAAAATAAAAATAAAAAAAATAGAAAAAAATAGATTACGTAAATGCATATATAAAAATAATATTATTATTTTGTATATATTATTTATGATATTCTATAAAATTTTTACTTAAATTTATTCATTATTTATTATTAAATTTATTGCAGAGAACAACAATTGTTGAGCATATTTGAAATAATCATCACAACGCTCGAAGGGAAATTGAAACGAATTGATAATCTGGGCAGATCAGTTGAGGATCTAATGGGACATATAGAACTATTGGAGAATCGCGTGACAAACAATGTGGAAAAGACAGAAGAGGCACTGTCGAAGCTAAGTAGCCTGGACTCCAAGCTATCGAATGTCGTTTACATTCTGCCCGAGATGAGTGCGAATGCAGAGAGTGAATTGAATAAGCCAAATCCGAAAGTTTCGGCCACTTATCAGATCGATAGTAGGCTGGTCAAATTGGATCAGAAAGTCAGCGATATTGACCTGAAGCTGGAGGTGCTGAAGACGCAAATCGACAACAACTTCCTGCAAGTGGACGAATTCAATGCGGAGGCAAGCGAGAAGAAGCCAATTACGATGAATATCGTTGAGATCACAAAGGCCATGACGGCGGAGGTAATGACGCATGTCTCAAGCGAAGTCAATCAGCTGCGCGACTCCACGGATAACATTGACAAGAAGCTGCAATTTCACATCAATATCGAGTCGGAGAATATAGGTCGCATGCTGCGCATGATGGGCGACATTCACGATGCTGTCGTGGACCATCATGAGCAGCTGAACGGATTCAATGTCACCACAACGGCTTTTCCAGCCATCAAATCCAGTAAGATCGATGCTCTAGTTAAGCAGATGCGACCCATGGTATCGGTGTCGGAGAAAATGGACGAGGTCTGGGACGTTGTGGTGGGCACAAAGTCCTCGGTGGATCATCTGCTGCCCAAATCGGATGCACTACTAACACAGACGCAGCGACAGGAGCGTGCTATTGGCGAAATCCACCAGGATCTGAAGACCAAAACAAATTTGATAATTAACAATTTGGATATGGTTGAGAAGCGACTCAAGAAGCAGGAAGATGATGTACAGATACTAGCACAACGACCAGTTCCAACGGAGCTTCTAATTGATCCAACCATCGATCGATTGGTCGAGTACGATCCGAGCAGGTAGGAAATATTTTAATATATTTAAGTATTTTTCTTCAACTTACGTTTTCCATGTAGGTTTTCGGTGATTGATGAAAGCCTGACTGACATAAATGAGCCAGCCACAACGCCCACGCCGACAACATATAATAGCACTACAGCAGCTCCACATTCCACAGTGAGCACGCCAACGGCTGGTCACTCGACTTCATCGAGCAGTAATATTAGCAGCACATCCAATGGAACAACGAGCACATCGTCCACGACTACCGCGTGGAGCTCGACACCTACGAAATCAGTATTTCGCAAAGGCGGCATTATCTTTCCCAGTGTAAAGAACAAGCCAGCAGTCGTCAATAATACCCTAACCAGTGATATATATACGCTAAAGGATGTCAAGGTAAGGCAGATAACGATTATTATAGAGTAACAATAAGTAAGGGAATAGTTTCTGTTATATGGGAAAAGCAGAAAGCTGGATATTGCAAAACAAAATGTACTTCAAATATGTTAAAATTTTTATTAATATTTATGCTATGATTAGTTTAAGTTTAATACAGTTTTAGACGTGAATGATGTAAGTATAAAAAGATCAAATGGACTTCACAGACTTCGCACTGTCTACAGCTCGTCTCTGATCTGTTTTTCTTTGCACGAGCAAGTGTAGGTGGAGTTGACTTTTTCCATGCCCTGCAGCACCTCGACAGGTGATATCAGGCGACTGCTCCACTCCTTGAATAATACTATGTGATAGCAGTAAATGTGCTGCGGCAAGAGATTCTCTTCGACAAATGCGCGTGCATTTGTTGCGATTTCCTTAACACGTAAATCATTTGCTCGAGCCCATTCGATTTTCTCAATCACGTCGCTCAGATCACGTTTGATGGGCACGAAATGCTTGTAAGGCACCAGTTTACTGTAAAAATGCTCGTAATAATGTGAATCCTGCTTGAAGACCAAAGAGCCGCCTGCTAGCAAATAGGGCAGACGATAGGCCGCAACAGCGCCATCAATGTTTAGCTGATATTTGTACTGGAAAGATGAAGAAACAAAGAAGTTAAAATCAAAGAATACGATAAGTCAAAGATATTCCACTTACCCTAAAGAACTCCATGAATGATATGTGCGGTACTTTGGGACCGTATTTATGTTCCTCATTGCGGAAAAAGAAGAAATTCGTAATGGACGCATTGATTGCATCCGGATACTTTCTGGCCAATTCAATCAGATCCAAACGTTCGCGTCGCGAGTCCCTGCCACGAAAGAAGGCCTTTTCCTCTTTGTCTTCCCAGGCATATTCATCTTTCTGTACAGACAGCATATCTAACATTACTCGACCCATATTCTCTATAGTCGATTCCGTAATATCGTATGTTGGCAATGTTATGTCGTATGTGTCGTCACTGCCGCACCATGAAAATATTGGATATGGCCCCGAGGTGCGCTGTTGACCTCCCTTCTTAGATAACGGCCAATCACCAAGATTTAGATAAAATTCCATATCGGGCAGCAGAACAACTCGAGCTAAAGCAGATAGCGTAGCATCCATAAACATCTTAAAGCCCGTATATTTGCCATAGCAAGTGCGCCAAATTTGTTGATTTTTCACCACATAATGGCACAGAGATATGCTCTCGGGCGCATTATAACGTTTCAATAGATTCGCTCGAATGGCGCTGAAATTCACGCGCTTAAACGAATGCAAATCCCACGAGATTTGTTTATCCTCTGTGAAGGCTGCACAATCATTATTAAGCAGCCAGAGATTCAGCTCCTGCGGACAATAGCAGCGCTCCGAATAGACTTTGTTGCGAATCAAATAGGGCGACTGTGCAACATGGGAGTTATTATATAGCACATTGATCTCCAGGTTGTCGCACCAATCGGCGATCGTATAGCGCACAATTGTCGATCCATCTTCGCGTTCAATTTGATTTAAATTGTATCGGCATTTGCCGTGCGGCGAGTTTCCATTGATGTGAACTTGGAATTTCAAATATGTGCGGGAATGAAATCTGCAAAACAGAAGAGAATTTTTTTAATATCCTACAAGCTTCGATTTTTTGTTATTTACTTCTTTCCCGTTGTGTCAACGGCGTGAATGAAAAAATATCTGGCCGGCAAGACAATATCGTCCGGTTTAAGTCCCGGACCCCAAATAAGTGTTTTTCTGACATCCACAATTTGTTCTTCGCATGCGGAGAATCTCAAAATAAATATTACTAAGCATATTATTGCGGTTAACATTAAGAATCGCACTTTTCTACCCAAACAAATTGTTTAAGTGTGACCAAACTTTGTAACGCAATAAATACTGATCGTAAAAATACTGCAGCAATTGAGGGTGGAAGTATATTAAAAACGTTTGCAATGCGCGCCAAAATCTAATTTATTAAATCCAAAACTTTAATTTAATATTTTTATTAATAGGATAAATTAAATGTATGTTTTCAGGGTTTCTCTTGTGTGGATATCTTAAATGCTGGCATGAAACAATCTGGAGTATTTTATCTGCAAATTCGTGGAACAACATATTGGTTCTTAAAGGTTTATTGTGAACAGGGAATTGCGGATGGTGGATGGACGGTAAATAATTCTTGTTTTATATTTATAATAATAAAGAGAGAATTGATTACATTTTTTCACTCAAAGGTCATTCAACGTCGTGATGATTTTGGAGAGCCGCGAGAAAACTTCAATCGGGATTGGGCGGATTACAAAAATGGATTTGGCGAACCTAATAAAGAATTTTGGCTAGGCAACGAAAATATTTATATGCTAACGAATAATGAAGACTACGCATTGCGGGTAGAACTCGAAGATTTTGAAGGTAACAAACGGTAAGTTGACTAATTTTTTTTATGTCAAACTTAAAATATCTAAAAGATTTCGTATTCATTTATTTTAGATATGCTCAATATTCGCATTTCAAAATACACTCTGAAGCGGACTATTACAAGCTAGAAATCGATGGATACGAAGGAAATGCTGGCGATTCATTAAATGATCCATGGTATGGATCGAACAATAGTCCATTTTCAACGTACAACAAAGACAACGATCGCAGTTCGCTCAACTGTGCAAGCATGCTGAAGGTAAATATAGGATGCATAGAAAACTTTTTATAGTAATATTATATAAATATTCACTACGCACATTTCAGGGTGGCTGGTGGTGGAAGTCCTGCGGTCGCGGCTTGAATGGACTCTACCTGCATGATCCACAGGATTTAACCGCTCGACAGGGTATCGTATGGTTCCGCTGGCGGGGCTGGGACTATACTTTAAAGAAGGCCACTATGATGATACGTCCTCGGATGCCCCAGCCACAGACTATTACCCTAGGCCCAGTGACGGCGTCTTAGAGTTTCTTTTTAATTATTCTAAATGTAACGTGAAACGTTTTCCACTGAGAGACATGAATTTCTATTAGGTTATGAATCGTTCGTCCATATAATAGCAAATCATGCGTTATAGCCAATTTTAAATGAAAGAATTCTCTAATTTTAACTTGTTACCCTTAAAAATAATAACTTATTTTTATTAATTTCTTATTGTAGCGACATAAAACTAGATAATTATTTTAAAATTGTTCAGTGACGTTATAAGTATTATTCTTAAAACGCTGCAATCATCCCATACAAATTGTAAATATAATCACTGTTAATCTGTTTGTATCTTATTTATATAAATGAACCGATTTCTTTGGAATGTGGAAATTTCAAAATCTGAAGCAAACAACAATTATGCTTGCTATTGGCAATGATTTAATGGTTTCTTAAGAGACAAAAAAAAGGTAAGTTTATTTTAAGAAAGGGCGTTCGAAAGGTACTCTAAAACGCCTACAGAGATTCGGTATTTAAATATAAATCATTTACTGGAGGGGCATTTTTTAAATTCTTAAGTAGCCCGCGCAATTTGAAGTCGCTTCAGGCAAGAAAACTTGTACAGTCAAATGGCCATCATTTCTTTTCATGTTAAATACAAATGCATAAATATAAATATTTAGTTAATATATGTGTTAATATATTTTAACACGTTATGCGTTAATTAAATAAATTAAATGCAACGACTGTGATCATTCACTTGCAGCGTATCGATATAGCAATCCTTAAATGTTTTGTAAATAATAAAATATCGATAGCTTGGCATTGATCATGTTTGAGGACGCCGCGCATACGTAAGTATGTATGCGTATGTATCTGTGTATGTGTGCATTTTGGTATGTATTTTTGAACGTTTGTGTATACCTGTGTGTGCGCAAAAGGTGGTGTGTTTAGCTCCTTCAGAACATCTGCCGGCTTGTGAAATGATCTTTCCCCTGAAGCGTGTGCATAAACGTAGTATTGAAGCCAAATTAAAACGGAAAAGGCGTGCAGCCGAGCAGAACAAAAGGCGCGTAGTTTTCGTTGATTTAAGATTAATATCTTCTTAATATAATTATACATTTATAAAAAAAAGCAAAGCAAATAAAAATTCCAAATGTTGCTGAAAATATTCACAAAACTGTGTATTATTGTTGTTTATGTGTGGCAAAATGTTAACTGTGCGCATCATAGCGACGCAATTGCACATAAATCGGTGCGGCATCAGAACTGGCAAAGGCTAGAGATGATGGACAACAATGGACTCTATTGGCTGGAGTGGCAAGTGAAGGATAAGGATATTTACTTTAAAGTCACGGTCAATACTCGCGGCTTCATTGGCCTTGGCTTCTCCAAGAAAGAGGCTCGCATGTCGAATGCGGATATGGTTTTGTTATGGGTGGACGATCATACAGGAAAAGCAAATGCATTGGTGAGTATTGAGAGTGCATCTGGAATATAAATAATATTTATATTTATAAAATATCTGTGAGACAATTGTGAATGAGGAATTTGTTAATTATATAAATATATACATGCACAGCAAAATAGCAGCCCTTATATTTATGTATGTGTGTAAGTGACTCAATATGTTAGTGTGCGTGCGGGAATGTATGTAATGAAATATCGGAACCAAATTAAATACAGGGTGTCCCATTTAGTGGAAGTTAGCCCACAGATTTAGTTTCATTTTCGTTTCTTCCTGTGACATTATGTATGTATGCTTTAAATGTTACTTAAATGTATTCTTCTTTGCATTACGTTATGTAAATAAAAACAAAACCATTATAGCGTGTTTTCCCATTTTCGATGGGCTCAGTGCACATTATTATTATTCATTATGCACACACAACATTCCAATAAAAACTTGCCAACAATACGTTTAAGAGCTCTAAGATAGGGGAAAAGAAAGAAACAAATCTTTTAACGCTAAAATTCAAAGAGTTAATTAAATATTCATTCAAATTAAATTGTTAAAACGGATTCAAACATTAACAATTAAACAGACTACAAATCAAACGAGGACAGGGTCAAGGTTGTGCAAAGCAGCTTCAATGCTTGTGCCTATAAATAAATATGTAAATATACATATATGTATTTCTATTCATATCCTGCACACGAGCTAGACAGCTGGCCATCATCAACATCTGGCATTTGCCTCAGGCACATGTGCTGAGGCAATTATCTTGCAAATATCTTTCAATGCGTAAACAGCTGTCGCTGTTGCATGAATGATATACATATATAGTAATTTAAGTTGATGACTTTAAAGTAGAAATTTTAAAAATTCTTTCTGTAGTGTAGTTTTTTTCAAACAAATCTGTTATTTGAGTATTTTTGTTTATCTAGCTTTCCTATTTAGTATTAACTTCAGGCTTAACATACGATTCTTTCCTCTCTTATAGGATTGTCATGGTTCACTTGAACATCCGCATGGACCACCCATACAGGATGATACACAAAACTATCATGTAATCGATGGCAGTCAAAATGAAACCCACACATTTATTGAATTCAAGCGTTTGATTGAAACCTGTGATCCATACGACATTCCATTAAGCGTATGTAAATCAATTTATTTACATATCAATGACAAGAAAACTAATAATATTACTTTTAAAATCTAGCACGACACGGTCAAAGTTTTGTGGTCGTTTGGCAATGAGGATCCGATACACGGAAATCTGGATGGACATGGTCAGAATCGTGGCGCGAAGCCCATGCATTTGCTAAATCCCGTCTTCAGGAAGCAGAGTATGACAGCCAAGCAGGTCACTCATCAATGGGACATTGTTGTAAATAATGTTACACTGGAGCCATCGATGGATACTCTCTATTGGTGTAAAATAGTCAGCGCTCCAATGCTGAAACAAAAACATCACATAATTGGCTATGAGCCACTGTTAACACATGTCTCGTAAGTTTGGTTATTGGAATATCTAATATATCTATTTAATTATCGATTCTAAAATTATAGAAAAAGCAAGGAAACAATTGTGCATCACATGACTCTATTTGAATGCTCAACGAAATCCTATCCTGGCTCAGATGCCGCCTCGTGGGATGTTTGGGTCAGAAGTACGGGCACAGTGTGCAACAGCAACTCCTTGACGCCACGGGACTGGGATTCCTGTTCGACACCAGTTGCTGTTTGGTCCATTGGCTCGTCAGGTCAATTCTTACCGGAACATGTTGGCATACCCATCGGTGGCTCATCTGGCGTTAAATATTATATGCTTGAAATACATTATGATAATCAAGAAGCTTTGCGTGGTAAGTGAAGTCTTAAATTATATTATGAATTTATATTACATTATTATTGCTTACAGCCATTGATCATTCTGGATTTCGTATTCATTATACGCCCGAGCTGCGCACCAATGATGGCGGTATCATTATTAGCGGAGTTTCCATTTCCGATACCCAAATTATACCGCCTGGCCAAAAGTTGTACCGCAATGTTGGCATCTGTGGACCTTCGTGCTCAAATGTTGTAAGTAGAAAGTGTTCAAATGCTTACGGTTCTTTCTTAAAGTCAATCATTTCAGTTATTTCCCGAAGAGGGCATTAAAATTATTTCTGGAACTCTACACACGCATCGCGCTGGTCGCAAAATGAGCCTGCGTCATATTCGAGGCGGCAAGGAACTGCCACGCATCATTGAAGATGACAATTATGATTATAAATATCAGCAATTTCATCAGCTGGCCAATGAGACGATCGTTTTGCCTGGCGATTACATTATTACAGACTGTGCCTACGATACAATGCATCGCAAACGAACCACATTCGGTGGCTATTCAACCAAACAGGAAATGTGTTTATCATTCATCACATATTACCCGAAAATCGAATTAGCCGGCTGCTACAGCATGACACCAGTTCGTGAATTCTTTGAGATGTTTGGCGTCAATCAGTTCTATTCATTAAACATGACAGATGTCGAAAACCTATTTCTGTACAACGGAAATTTATTAGACTACATGCCCAACACGGTATACAGCAAATCAAAGACAAACCACAGCGATATGACCGCTGAAGACATGGTCGTCGAAGGATCTCTATTAAGTATGATAGATATACTAATATATGATATATTAAATACCTAACATGGCTTTCCTGACTTCTTTTTTAGATAAATTGCTTATTTCGGATCCTGTGGAGTTTCATGACCGCACATTCCTTTCACATTTAAACCAGTTACCTTGGTCGGAACCTTTATTTACCAAGCGCGTTGAACATGCCATGATTACTGGCAAACATATGACCTTTTGCCGTGTCTCTAACGAGTCAATGTCAATTGTAAGTTTAATTTTGTTTCAACAAAAACAAAAGAAAAATAATTATAATTATTTATGCTTAACAGCCCTCCGAGATCATACGCTACCCCAACTTTACCACATTTGTAAAGCCACCCAGTAGCTGCACCTACAATCTATTTATTGATAGCATTCAAATCAATTCAAGCGGATCAAGAACTGTTGCATATATCTTCTTAAGTGTACTGCTCGTCGGGATTTGTCTAAGGCAGCAATACCAAATGCCCTTCAGATCAGGGCATTAGATTGCTATCCAGGGAAAGAAAATAACGGACTGTTGGAATGAGCCATCATTAATTTTAGTTTATAACCCAAAGACATAGTTGCTTATAATCATATTTGTATAATAATTTATATTTAAATAAAATTGATGTAAGAAAACGAGTTTCTTATTTACTAGAGAAATGGAATCTACACTCTAATAAAACAGAAATCGAAGCCTATGTAAAATACAAAGCACTGCAATATAAATTTGATTTGTTCGAGTTTATTCGGCATTCGGTTAAATTAATATGGAGATTACAAGTTAATCAATATTATTTAGGTCATCAAAAATTAACGTGCTTAAAGGGCTGGGAGTCCTAGATGGCAAATTATCATTACCAAAATCCTCAGAGTTACCGTCAGCTGGAAAAGCGAAATAGATTTTATTTAATCTCTCTAATAAGCAACATAACAACAACATTTAAATAAATATATTTATAGTGCATACCTTGATCCAGAAAGTTGCATTTTCTTATTTGGTTCACGGAATTTAACGAACTTATGATTTGTTTACTTGCATGTTCGGCTGTCTCTAGAGTTGTTGGTAAGTCCAATAATCGTTGATTTTGAATACCATCGCCAGGCCCCATATGGGAAATATGGTTGAAATTTGTTGGGCCAGATATCATCTTTGATCTTCGATCACTGAAATTCAAATTTAATTCAATTATTATTTTGAAGAAATATATAATATATTTATAAATAATATCGTAGTATAAAAGTTGAATTCATTTTTGAATTACCTTTTAACGGTTTTATTTATTTCTCTTATAGAAAATCTACGTTTAATATTGCTGACTCCTTTCTGGTCACCATCATGATACTGCAAAAGTCCCTCTATAAAGAAAAAAGCATTATGTTAATTTTAAAATCAGATTAAACAATAGAATTACCATTTTCATAACTTAAACAATCACTTAAATAACTTTTGTAAATGTGATTATTATTATTTAGTATAGCACTTACTTGTATGAATATTAGCTAAGTACACAATTAGAGGTGTATCATTTATTGATGTTAAAACAACGTTTCCTATATTGTTTAGAGGCAGCGATTGTTTTATGCCAATGGATTGAACCCACTCAGATGTTTGTGTATTAAATATATCCAAATGAGTTTCTGAGAATACCAACAGATGCCCATCGGAATATGCTGAATATAAAAAGAACAGAATTTAGTTATATTTATTGAGATTGAGCTCTAGATTTACTTACTTATATAAGTGGGAAAAGCTGGATACATTATTTCCCTATCGCGTGATTTGCGTCCTTGCAAGTCCACATAAATTGCAAGAGTTTGAAATACTAATAGATATTCGCCAAAGGTTCCACCGGTTGGGGACAATATTTCAATTACTCTAACAGCATCGACGCCAGAATAATTCAAAAATGCGCAAAGTTGATTTTCTGGATGAACAAGTGCTAAAGAGACATATAAAAAAGTTTTAAAAAAAATCAAAAGTATTATCGAAAGTTAAGAAATTACTTACACATTGCTGTCGCCTCTCCTCTCAGGAAATAGGCTGTAAATCCACTTTGATGAGCGACAACTAAGCGCATATCTGACACTATTTGCAGATGTTGAGCTAGATATCCGATGGTGAACTCACAAGTCTTTTGGTGTCTTGTACGCGTGCGATTTATTTCATATACAATAATTTGGGTGTGGTTATTGGGTCGCTTTAACGCAATGATAAACGAATACACAATACTTGGATAACGTCGTATGATTCCGGTGCAAGCAGAAATACAGTTCTTCGACTCCACGACCTTTATCCATTCGACGTCGCTTGCCTCCAATGCCCTTATAGGTAAAAGCCTCAAATGACGCTGCTTTCCGCAAAGAATAACAATTATCTGCTCCTCCTCAATGTACCACAATTGCAGAATTTTCTTTGTTTCACCAATTCGTGCAATTTCTGAAAGAAAGAAAGGAATTTTTGTTTATATTTTACGCAATCTTAATATGCATTAATTCGTTACCATATTGATCCAAGTTGATGTAAAACAATCCATCTTCAGTTCCTAGTAAAATTTGATTCGCATAAGTTATAACAGAACACAGAGCGTTTCGTATAATCGACAAGGTATTATCCAATATTTCGTTAACTTTATAAATGGCCGTATTTGGTAGATTATTTCGTTTTAAAATTCGATGAAGTTCGCCCAATGCAATTACCCATTTGGACTTTTCAGATTCATTATCAGCCAGCATTAGAGTGCTTAATGAGATTCCTCCTTCAATGAGAGAAGTTTTTATCTAAAAGGAAGGACATTGATGATTAATTGTGAATGAAAGTCAAGAAAAGTGTATACAAATTACCTTAAAAATACATGGAACATCTTTTTTAGCTGCGTGAATGACATCGCTCTCTCGTACGCTGCCAACAGAGAATTCTGGATCCCGCATATCCAACACCTGCGACACACTTACACTAGGTAATGCACAACGATCCGTAGATATATCATACAGAAACAATTTGAAGTCACAGACAACCACAAATTGACGAATCCAGCCCCGTTTGATGACACCCGATTTGGGCACCTTAACATAGCCTTCATATGCTGTTCCAATTCCTCTAGTTGGATCTATGCCCAATGGTCTCTTGGTTTGATCCATTGGCACTGGACACATGGTCGGCACTCTTTGACAGCACACAGTATGGCATGCAAATCCGCAAATTTCGCAAACAACACCTTGCCGTGTCAAGCCGACCATTAAAGAAGTACAGTGATTGCATTTGGTAGGGCTGCTAAAAGTTCGCACAAGAAACTGATGAATCGACGTATTGCTCGTCTTCTTCTTTGAGTCCTCATAGTTAAGGCTGTGCTCGGATCGAATGTCATCACTCATAGCAGCATTTTTCACACTCAAGTTGTCCTTCCCTGGCTTAAGTGAATACTTCGACTCATAGTTGAAAAGCATGCCAGGATTCGCAGCTTGAAACAAATTAGAGGCCGATGAAATACTGTCCCTTGCATCGTTAGCATAGGATTCTTCAGATTCCGCAACTTCAGTGTTGATATCCTTGAAGAAGGCATTGTTATGATGCGATGCTTTATTCAAGAATGATTCCGAATATCCCAGTTCCATTTTCTGCAAGTCTCTCAGCTCGACCTCTTTCTTCTTCAAGTCATATAAGATCGACTCGCATCGTTTCTTATAATCGACAGCTTCCTTTTGGGTAGAAATGAGTTCAGCTCTAGTTTGACTTAGCTCTTCGGCGATGAATGCCTTCGCCTGGATTTCGTGTTGCAAAGCACTTTGTAAATTTAACAACTCCTTTTTATCCAGCTTTTGGGATCGTCTATTTCGCCAATTCTTATGGTCCACGGCATTATTGTTCAACGTTCCCACATGCTTCAGATATTCGATTTCTTCAGTCATCTTTGTAGCCAGCGCCTGCAAATAACTACGAGCATCTCTTTCATCCGATACCCATTGAATTATTTCGGCCATTTGTAGTTCCCAATGATTTATTGCTTCACGCTTCACTTGGAGCTCCTTCAATATTTGAATTTCATCGGCCTGCAAGTCTCGTAGATTTTTGCATTTCGTGCTCACTTCTGTGTTCAAGCGTTGCTTCTCTTCGTACCAGCTGGATTTCTCTAAATCGAATCGCTTCTGCAACTCCAATATCGCTTCTGCTGAATCGGCAATATAATCGGGAGTACATTTGATCTTTTCATGCGCTTGCTGCAGTTCCTTAGAAAGCATTGCGTTCGCCGTTTCCAATTCGCTAACCTGTTCCTTGAGGGCTTCCAATTCGTGGTTATTTCGTGCCTGTTGGTGACTCAGCTTTTCCGCATATTGTAGCTCGACACGTTCCAATTCGTAAGCTGATATTCCCGATGGCGTGGTTGCATCAACATTTGGTACCGATTTGCGATAATCATTTTGTAACTTTCGACAGCATTCCTCGGCGTGTTCCCTTATTTTTTTCTCTTTGGACGCCTCGTTTACAGCATCTTCAATATGCAGTTCCAATTCTCTACGAGTTTTATCCGATTTACGCAGCTCGTTTCTCAGGCTATCATTCTTTTGGATTGCCGCATCGAGCTCCTCTTCCTTATCTCTAACCTGTCTTGAGAGTTTTTGTTTTTGGTTTCGAAGTTCTGTAAGTTTTTCGGTAACTTCTGAGTATTCCATCATTGCGACATTGCGCTGAGATATTGTTTCTTTAAGTTCGGCTTCTTGAACTTGAAGTCTTTCAATTACTTCATTATACTTTGCGGATAGTTCATTCTTCTCGTGCTTACACGTGACTAATTGTTCGGTTAATGTTTTGATTTGTTTATTGAGTGATTCGATTGATTTTTCTGCATCTTTTGATTGGTTATTGCTCAAAACAGAATTCCCAAGACTCTCTTCAAAAACAGATGTTTGGGGTTTGCTATCAGAATATAAGTCGCCTGTTTTCAAGTCGGCTCTACACCTATTTTGAGAAAATGTAAATCCAATAAATGGCAAATGAAAACCAGAAAAGGCTGGGTTTGACGAAGGCGGAATAGAATCGATTAATCTCACATCATTGTCGTCAACATCGAAGTTCGATGTATCTGTTGGACTCGACACTTCCGGTATATACGGCGCTAGACCATTTCTGATATTCTCCCAATCGATCCCTTCGAACCATGCATGTTCCATAAAATCACGTAGCCCCTTCTGGCCCAGCCGCGTTTCAGGAATACAAATTAGTCTGCGAAGTAGGTCCTTAGATGCTTCAGATAACTTACTGTGTGAAGTATCTTGAGCAGGTAGATTAAAGCAATTCTGATGGTTCATTATCTTTCCATAGGTTTCCACCAAACTCTCAGCATAAAATGGTGTTTCTCCATACAGCATTTCGTACATGCATACACCAAGTGACCACCAATCACATTCGGTTCCATAGCGACCCTTTCCATCCTCCATAGCTCTTAAGATTTCGGGCGATATATAATCTGGTGTTCCAACGGCTACATTTGATTGAACTGTGCCATCCTTATCCAAACGTAAACACGAACCGAAATCTGCCAGCCGGACATGTCCACGTTTGTCTAACAAAACATTGTCTGGTTTGATATCTCTGTGAACATACTTCAGCTGATGTATGCTATTTATTGCCAAGATCATTTCTGTAATATAAAATTTTGCCATATCCTCTGGAAGCTTATCCTCGAATTTGCTCAACAACGTTAATAAGTCGCCGCCGCAGTAATAGTCCATGACCAGGTACTAAAATGAAAATTATAAATGAATTTAAAAAAGCTCAACTAACAGTTTAAACAACTGGCATACCAAATTTATATTATCCTGAAACGCATAATGCAAATTTGTTATCCATTGGCGGTCTCCGAGGACTAGCACATCTCTCTCTTCGCGAAAACATGCGGTCTCCGCACGCTTCAGCATTTCCCATTTGTTTAATATTTTCATGGCAAATATATTTTCCGATGACAGCATGCGAACAACGCACACCTCGCCAAAGGCACCACGGCCAATTATTTTTAAGATTTCAAAATCATCACGCGTCAGCCGAAGCTTCCGAACAATGTGAACAAAAGGCTTAGCTGCAATTGTAAATAAAAAAAAACAAATAAATTACGATTAATGAAATATTAATTAGGCATTGATGATTATGGATATTACAAATCAGATATAATGAAAATTCAATGTTCTCAATTATATTGTGAATAGACTGCATGCATTCGACTGAGAATACCCTGTAAACAAGCTTTGCTTACCAAGTTTAAGAAAATCGGATACACTTTTTTCTCTCCGCAGAGATGAGTTACAGCATTCATCATAGAGTAGTATAAATGTATCCAACAAAGCATCCATAGAAAATTGGTGTCCCTTAAAATTATCTTCTAAATTTAGGCTGTGATTTAATTTCTTGTCGCCATCGGGTTCACTTAAAAATGACTCCAAAAGTTCGAGCCTCTTATTGCAGCTTAAGGTGAGAATATCTGAAAAGTATAATTTAAAAATTATTAGAACGGTTTAAATATTGAAATGTTTTATACAAGTATCATCCGAATCGAGTCGAATAAATTTCATTAATATGTTGATCTTCACAAAATCAACTTCCATAATCAAGCAATCAATTCATAATTGAATCAATATATATGATATACAAGAACGGGCTGATTCGCCACGCCCATATGGGCGTATTTCACAAAATCTTAATCAAACGGGGGCACACTATAATATTATCTCTAGCTCAGGTAAACAGGCGAAGGCACGGCCAGACATTCCACACAGCCACAATGTACTCGATTCACTTTGTGAACGGCTATAAAAAGTTTAATCTGATCGAATTCGCAACACGTCCCGTATGATAATTAGTAGCTGATAAGGCAAAAGAAAGGTTTTAATATTGCGATGTCTATGAAGGGGGTCTTTGAATATTACTTCGCGGTCGGTGTGGACCCCATTGTATATTTGTAATATTTCCATTTTTAAATCTCGCATGAATCACAGACTACAGCACAGTGTAATGGCATTTTACAAACTTATTTATAAATTATCACAAATATCTTCTAAGAAGGATTGCGATCTAGGAAATACTTTTAGTTTTCATTGCTTGTATATGTATGCATATATATATATGTGTGTATTTATGTCAGCACGAACAGTCTAATAAGCATATATTTATGTATGCATATTCATTTTTTTGTATTTACGTACATACATACGTATGTGACGTAGAATTTGCAGACATTTGAATTTGTTTATGTATATACATCCATATATGTTCCTTCGTCTCTCTCAATATATACAAATGCTTAAGTATGTAAGCACATACACACACGCACATATGTTCATACATATATAAATGTCTGCTAGTACACTGGATATAAATGTATATTCAGGTTGATATACATATGGTTTCGTTGCAGCATAAGCTGATGCGATTCGATTACTTATTAATTTTAAATTAAATTACCACCAAGCTCAGGTAAAGAGGTTTCATATTCCATTTTATAAATGTTTATTTGGAGAATTCATATCCACAAGGCAGTTGAAAAACAATGTAAAAGCCGACTTATACTGCCAGGGATGGAGTATGCTATTATTATATATTCGATTTGAATACTGTGGCAGAAAATCTTTTCGATAAAAATCTATATTCGATTATTTTT
Organism: Drosophila buzzatii; assembly: GCA_035045845.1. Taxonomy (NCBI): domain Eukaryota; kingdom Metazoa; phylum Arthropoda; class Insecta; order Diptera; family Drosophilidae; genus Drosophila; species Drosophila buzzatii. The sequence goes on along the minus strand of JAWNOS010000244.1, from coordinate 9,926,371 downwards.
AATTAGGGCAACAATTATCAAGATAAAAACATGTTTCTACTGACTGTGTTTCCAACTGGAACTATCGGTTCTGAGTCTATCGATAAGACTCTCTTATTGAAATTGATAAAAATAAATATGTAATACTATTATCGTTAAAAAATCAAAATGTTAATTTAATGCAGAAATTAACTTGCTTTCCTGCAAGTCCTAAAGCCATTATCGCTCTAACTCAAGCCAACCAATTTGACGCGCAAGTCAAGATCAGCAGATATTTTAAACTAAACTCTTTGAATACCTGTAACGTTAAGTCATCAATACGCAGATTTCATCTACTTAAGTCAAAAATCAGCATATAGCTAAGTTATGCGCGTTATACTGCAAAAATTTTTTTTTAATTATAGGCCAAAGTCTTCAACACGAAGAAAACTTTTCATAGATGATTATTGATATAAAATTGTTTTTAATTATTTGTTTTTGGAAATGTTTATAATGGAAATCAGAAAATAAGTATAATGATTTTTTACAACAAAAGTCCAAATTAATTATCGCTGTTATATATATATAGAGTAAAAATCAATAAATAATTGTTTATGTTCATATTTTTATGCAATACTCACGACCGTTACGGCCTCTGGTTATAAGCCCTACCCAGTGTAATTTGTTTTTAATTGTGTAACAATATATACATACATAAATCTACACGAATAATCTAATTCATTTATTATGTAGTCAAATGCATACAGTCGGTGTGAAATGAATTACACCTCTTATAATTATTTTAATCGATACTAATCTTAATAAGTATAAGTAATAAATGAAACAATACAATTTAAATACAATAACTTAGGAAACACAAAACTTGTTCTTTGGGGTCTTATATTTAATCTAAGGGCGTCCAGAAAGTTTTCGATCCATAAAGATATATTCGAAAAATGTATATTAAAATTATAATATATTCATATATATAATCGTTAGACTTAACAAATAATATAGACACACTTTAGAGCAACCCATTTATGTTTCTGATATAATTTAAGGCCTTAGCATCAATGGTGATCAAATCAAAAGTGGAATAGCTTCATTGCCGTTATCTTATTATAAAGCAAACAATCTCAAACAATCCAATCGCTATGAGATTTGAGGAATTTACATATGTGGGTTACAGTTCTTACATTATTTTAATATTTCATTAAAAGAATTTGGAGAATTGTATTCTGAAAGTTCATTAGCTGCGTCAAGGTATGAAAATTTATTGCAAAACTCTGTTTATATATTTAATTTGTAATCCGATTTCATTTTGAAAAATTTGGAAAATGTTTGAATCTTTAGTCCTTAAATTTCATCAAATATTTTTCCCACATATTTTGTTTAGTTCTTTTACTTTGCATTGATATGTATATTAAGTTTGAATTTTATCCAACCAAAAAAATTAAATAAAATAATAATAATAAGAATGTTAAAAAAGGCAATTTGAACAAACATATCTTTCTTTCGTTATCACTTTACCACCTTAGATAGAAGTATAAAGCCCCAGTAAAACAATTCATTTTTCACCTCTTAGTTATTTTAAGAGTTATATAGTGTGTATATATAACTAGTAAAATAAAAAAAAAATTAAAACAAATATACACTTTATAATTGTTTGCGAACCATTTCGGACAACAATGCTGAATCGTTGCTGGACATGACAGCTCCAGGTGGTGCATCTTTATTTCTATAAGATGAGTTGTTCGGGGCACGTTGGATTGTTCGATCCTCGTAACGCGTTCGTCCCTGAGATGCCATTGGTCTATTAAGAGTATTGTTAGCATTATTTGGTGAGCTTGGCGGGGTGCTATGTGCTGCAAAGTGCTTATTAACGAAATCCTGCTCCTTCCATCCGTTCTTTTTATATACTTCGCGCAGCTCATGGTGCTGCCACATGGTATACAAAACCTGACTGGCAAACTTGATGACGCACGTGGTGTATTGTTCTTTGCGCCTTGTTATATTCATTAGCCTATCTACACCACCGGCATCAAGGAGCGAACGCGCAAACTCTGGATTCTTCTTGATGACCTCATTGATGGTGGCCAATACTGCTGTGATGGTGTCGTCTGACGTATTTTGGTCATGTTGAGCGTTCCCAGATGGTAGTTTTTGGACTAAATCGCGCATGGCGTACTTTCCAATCAATTCTTTGTTTCGTTGGTCAATAGCAAGGTTGCGCAGTGCCGTGGCCACAGCACAAACGACGCGATCAACCTCCATTCGCAAGAGTTCGACCAGAATGGGCAGGCCTTTCTCTTTGCGCACAGTGGCGCGAATATCAATGCTCGGCTGCCAGTAGCAGGCTGACAAATTTTGAATTGCACCAGCAGCGGCTTCAAGCGTTTCGGGATTGGAGCAGCTTTGCAGCAATGACAGATAGTACTGTACCACTTCCGGTTGCCATAGCTGTTCATATCCCTTGTTGGTTTTATTGTTTGTTCGGGCATTCTTTGCATATTCCGTTGAAAATATATAGTCTTGTTGCGACTCATTCAGTGCCAAGTCTTTTTTCTTTTTACTAGTACCAAAGCAGCCCAAATTCTCACCTGCAAACATCATATAATAATATAATATATTTTTTACATATATATGATAAAGTATAATCATTATATATTAAGTAATTATTACGTTGTTTACCTTTCGATGAGGATGGTACAGTCCTCTCCTGTATAATAAATGGATGCTTATCGTAATTGGGATCCTCGACTTCTTGGCATCGATACGATAGATTGCGCAGTATGCAAACGCAATTCTCAACTGTTTTATTTCCAATATTATTCTTTTCAATGGATGATCGAACTACGTAAAGTAGAGACTCGACCAAATTCTCGCAATTACGAAGGCATTCTCGCGCATGTTCGCCAGCTGAGCTGACATTTCTCAAAACTCCCGATGCATTGCGGAATACAGTGGAGAAGCATGTCTCGCCGCAGCAGATAGGATCCCATCCCGAATGGGGTTTTATTACATTACATACTATAGCAGCCAGCGCCTCATCAATAATTGACCGTTTAATGTCTTCGCACGAGGACATATTCCATAAGACTCCAGTTACCAATTCTTTGACCTCAGTTTCTTGAGAGCGGCAAAGTAGATGCACCAAAGCTTCGATTCCACCGGCATTCTTAATTGCACGTTTATTCTCATCATTTTGCCTGCCATACGATAGATTGCGCAATGCACCACAGGCATTTCTATCAAACAAGAAAAAATAAATTTATTAAATTATATCAAGACTTGTACACAAAATTTAATAATTTCAATAAGGTTCATATTACTTACTTATGAATTTCCGGAGCATCATACGATAATAATCGAATTAATGGTGGAATTCCACCCAATGTTCTTGTCCGCTGCTTGTTTGGATCATCCATATAGCACAAATGCTGCAGATATGCAGCAGCATTCGCTTTTATAGCGTTGTTAGGATTACTGAGAAAGCTTATAACTTCGGAGAGGTTTGGGTCACGCCACCTCATTGTGGAGCATAGATCACTGTCCGATCCGCCAATGAAGTCCTCCTTCTCGCCGACTCTGGGCGGCACAGTGTTTAGGGAGCTTGTTGGGAATGGTACCAATTTAAAATCGCCTTGGCTTTCAAAAGATCTGCATTGGGAATCAATAGCTGATTCGGATCCATTTAGGTTATTGTCGAAGGGACGTGAGGCGAATTGCTTCATATTTGCACTCACGCCCGGCAATCCATAATTGGAATCTGCTGTATAACCGTATGGTATAGCCGGCTCGTCTGTATAATGCGGCTCTAGCCCACATGGCGGTAGGCCAGGTAAGCCAAAATCAGCTCCTTCGTCAAACTGTGGTGCTGTTATATACCTCACTGTCGGCACTAGGGTATGGGCTTCCATACCAGGAATGGTCACTTCTTGCGAAGTTGTTTCTATTTTACTTTGAGATCCAATTGTAGAGCAATGAGGATTTATACGCGTCAGAGTCCCCATGCCGGTTGGCTTTGAAATATATAATGGTGCATTTGTATAGCCGGCAGCGGTGTATTGCTCAAAGTTTTGAAAAGCTGAATATTGCGCCTGTATGTGGCCCGCCTCCGTCACCAGCGACTGCTCCAAGTTTGAATTTGGCTGGGGATTCATTTTGAAGCTTGTTTACAATCTGTAAAGAAAAAAGAATATATCAAATTAGAAAAGAAAAAATTGAATCAACAGATCAAAAATTAATATGTATTTATAAATTTTTTTATTTGTTTATTATATATTAATATATAATTGGTAAGCATATTTAAATTATATGAATCTCGCTCGGCTTACGATGACAAAATAATAATAATAATATTTATAAATGTTATTTAAAGATATCGAATGCTTGATAAATGTATGCAGACTATAAAATATTTAATAAATAAACAACAGCGGATACTTGAGATGAACCTGAATTTCTATAAGCATATTTATTCTGATCAGATTCCATCTGAAATAACTATGCTTCCTTAGTTCCATATTAATGAATAAGCAAAGATGGAGTCCACTATAATTTACTCTTTTATGGTAATTGTAATGCTAACTGCTTATTGAGTACATTAATATATTATTATAACTTATTATTAATAATTTTGTAGTTTCCAATGAATAAAATCAGCTGATTGATATAAAAGTGTCTTTTAAGCGAATGTTCAACTTTCTTCCAATTACACACACACATACACTTGCATATATAGATATCTACACACACACAAGTGCATCTGAGCAGCCGCCTCAACTTAAGGTACGCAAATTGAAATCATTATTGCCAATATATACATCGGTATGCATTCTCAAATTGAGCTCAGAGATAAACCTTTATGCTTATCGTTCGTTGCCAGCAGATAATGTCTGAGTCACACAAAGTCGTATAAAACTGTAAATTTTATATGAGACTATGGGTATATGAATGTGTGTACATATGTAAGTATATCTAAAAAACATACATGTATACACAGTATATATGTATGTATACATTTAAGCAATTATGCTTGTATTATAATTATGCACTTGAATATTTAAGTGAACATTAAAACACAGATTTACATGTATGCATGTATATACATATGAATGTACATATGTATTTAATAAAGTAAACTATTCTCCTCCAAGACAAAAAAAACTTTGGAGTTTTACATATGTTTTTTCACAAAACTTAACTTACCGTTAAGTATGGATTTATGTATTAAGTTTTACAAACACTTTGAGGCACACATAATTTATTTAAAAAAAAGCCACGCCCCTTTAAGATAAGATTGTAAATATGTATTACATTTTTATATATACGTGAGCATTTCATAAAGTTACTGCACACATAAAACAATTCAGGATTATTTAACAATATCAATTTTATATAATATTTGTCACGAATAATCTTTATTCCCAGTCACTAATACCGACTTTAACAAAGCGGTTTTTGTAGCTGCATATGAACAAATATTTATATGTACATACTAAAAATATCGATTTTTCGCAGATTCACTTCCACTTTGACACAAATGCACATATATCTATACTAACTTGTATATATCAAGTAATTCCATACGATTTCTATGCAAATTGTGGAGTTTTAATCCATTAAGAACAATTTTCGTGACAACATTGTAAATTGTTTCTAAACATTGATTGAATACGTGTGTATGTGACCATTCACACACCTACACAAACACACAAATATATGTGTATCATTCCGTTGATATATGAGGTAAACATACTTATAATTTAAGCTTGAAGTTTATTCTTATTTTTTTTTTTTTTTTTTCTTACTCACCTTAGAAAATCAAGAAAGATATGATAATATTCATATTAATTGGAAAGTATGCGAGGCTATTTCTGACTTTAATACAACTTGAACAGTACTTTACCAATATTATTCTTTTGTCTGCTTATTCAAATCGGAGTTGTTCGCGTATTTCCCAAAGTACGCGATTTTACCAGTTCATTTGGAAAAAATAGAACGCCGCTCTTGGACTGCTTGAAACATGGAACATGTTAACTATTGAAATCAGGTCGTTGCCTAAGTAAGTTAAGTATATTATTAGCTAGATTTTTTGCTATACAAGAAAAATCAAACACTTGTTTTTAAGAATTGTTTGCAGAAAGTTTAACTCATAGCATAAAACTTTAATAAAAATGTAGAAAATATTATCAGCACACTTATCATTGCCGACTATCGCATGATCACAGAATTTTATATAATCAATCTAACCTCACTTCATAAAGTAGGTATATGTTTAATATTCTCAATATGGCTTTTGGGTGAAAGTAAAAATAAAAATTATATTAAAATATATTTTAAAAATAATTTAAGCCCGCTTTACGTGTTTTTAACGCAACCCAAAGGATAATCGCTGCAAAAACCAATTTGGATTATATCATGCGAACAGTTAATTGTGGCATTAAAAACTAAAGAAGTAAATATGTAAAAAGTCGAATTCAATGAAGAACCAACAATTAAGCCAAATTCCGACGCTATTTCTTAGAGCCATTTGCTTAATGCCAAATAATAATTCTGACCAATAATTTATTCGATGAATTTGTAATTTACTATAGTCGCATAAAAAAGGAAATTTAATTTAAATTTTTAATTTTAACTCTGCAAATATATGTTTATTAATATTGTTATGTATAATTTTGTATACTATTATTAGTTAACATTATTAATATTCGTCTTTTCGATAGTTTCAATATACGTGATATTTTACATTGCCCGCTGTAATAATTCGATAGTTTATTTTATTGTTCCAATTCCATTATTTCAAGTAGCGGCATAAGTCCCACCCATCTTTTGTTTGACTCGCAACTCATGCGTAAATCGATGCATTGGAACCACCACCCAAATTGATTAGTCCGGTTTTTCATTGCGGTCGAAAGGCTAAAAAGCATTTCTGTTTAAACTGAAACATATACAAATTGCAATTGGTTTATAAATTTGGTAAAGCAACTCGCATATAGCAGAAAAATGGTAAGGGAATTTTAGAGTTAATAAGTACATTAAATTTTGAATTTAATATAACTTTGAAAGTGTGTATGTACGTTGATTCACACATGTGCATATCTTTCTGAAAGTGCGATGATTCATATGTGTGTGATTGTGTGTATTCGCAATTTCGGTATACACTAAAATTATTTTTTTTTTTCTACGATGACGTAGAATTTTTTGTAATTCAAGAAATATTAGCTCTATTAAACATAAGCTCATAATAACCATTTGTAAGTACACTTACTAAAAGACATTCATATGTATCGATATATATATATACATATATGTATATATATTCATACCAAATATGTATACTTGCAAAAGACTGTATGTACATACACATATGTATATCTATGGATACATTGATATACATACACATGCATATGTACATACATATATATACGTAGGTAGACATTAGTCAGAATAGGCTGAGTAATATATGGAATATTAATTCAAAACTTCACAATTTGCTATTATATTCGTATGTATACATATATAGAATTGTGTATATATAGATAAATATATGTAGATATACATAAATATATATATAAAATATATATGTACATGTATTGAACAACTTTGTATGTCTGTATATATATTCGTCTACCAATACATATATTTTCATATTTATAACAGAAATGAACGCATACATATACAAATTATTTTCGGTATTTTTATACATGTATGTATGTATGTATTTTTTTTATGATTATGCCGGCTTGGAAAAAAATTTGAACAGCTATTGCATGTGGTTACATCAAATTTTTTCCATTTGATTTATTAATGTATACGTATTAATGTACGTGAAAACTTTAAAATCAATTTGTTTAGTCACTTCCTGCTTAATTGCCGGCAAATTAGCCAACGTATAGCATACATGAAATTTTGCTCAACACATGTGCGTTTTTATACCCTATAGCAGACAGAGGAAAGCTTTTTTGACCCCATATAAAGTATTTAAATTGTTGGTGTGCGTTAACTATTTTCTCGATTTAGACTTGTCTGTTTATGCATGTATGTGTAGCTACACCACGTTGATCAAATTTATAACCAATGTAAAAATCTCCAAAAATCACAAAAGAATATCTTCTGTCTGGCACACATTTAGGTGCCATATATTTGTGTATGTACGTGTGTCCAAATTTAAATACATACACATACATAGACATACAAGTTTTCATAGTGTGGGGCTAATAATGGATAAAGCACAACAGCTGCGAACAGTGGGAAACAAGCGGATTATATACATACATATCTATATGTGTGTTTGTCTTTCTTTTTATATTTTTTTATTTGTATGTATGTATGTATAGAGAAAAGGCAGTTTGACTACTCGACGTTCTGATCAGGGTATTATTTAGTCGTCACACTTCAAAGTAGAACAATTTTATTAATACATATGTAAAAGTGATGGATAAGTATGGGTGTACTTTTTCGTAAATATACATACATATACATATAAATGTTATCAGAAGTAATAAGTTATCGTTTGTGATTAATTTCACCTACATATAAATGTTTGCTTGTTTATTTTTATTGCGAATGAATCAGTGTAATGAACGTATAGAAAGCCTCATGTCCATACAAGGTCAAGAAAAATTCTAAAGCAAGGTCGATAACATCTTCATTTTATGAGCCATATAACAATTTCCGTGTTGTCATTTGGCATTAATGAATCATATTGCAACTGTACAATTTCCGGAAGTTCATAAATAAACAATTTGTTAAATTTGATTAAATTTTGAATATGTAAATATAATAATTTTATATAGATAGTTTCCGTAAAATAGTAACACTTCTAAGTGCACGAACTCTCTTTAGCTTTCACTCATTTGCGACTTCCGTTATTCTGATTATTGACAGGCTTCTGGAGTAACTGTATCGGATGTATGCAAAACAACATACGAGGAAATAAAGAAGGATAAAAAACATCGCTATGTAATCTTTTATATTCGTGATGAAAAACAAATTGATGTGGAAACTGTTGGTGATCGGAATAGCGAATACGATCAGTTTCTAGAAGATATCCAGAAATGCGGTCCTGGAGAGTGCCGGTAAGTTCTATATACAAATGAGTCATTCTTTTGATCGCCCACAAATGTATAATACTATAAGGCCTTTTTAAAGCCTTCGTATACCTTTATCTTTGAGATAAAGGTATAAAAATAGGTGTTAATCTAGTTGATACAAGAACAGTTAATTTGATATTTAACACAATCAATAGCAAATTACCCAAAGAAATAGCCAGAGAAAGTTTAAAAAGGAATTTTATGGCATGTAAATGTAATATATCAAGACTTGTGCTATCTATTTGAATGAACGAATCTAAATCACTTTGGCGGCAACTTGCAAAGCTTAATCTCTACTTATTTCTACATAATAATTAAATTTAAAATAAAACAAACTGAAGTAAATTTACTTCAATTTGCCTATTTAATATTAACAATGTCTCTTATCTGAATTAAATTGTTTTTTTCAGATATGGCCTCTTCGATTTTGAATACATGCACCAATGCCAAGGCACGTCCGAGAGCTCAAAGAAACAAAAATTGTTCCTTATGTCATGGTGTCCCGATACTGCTAAGGTATATTATTTATAATGCTAACGTATAAAAATTGACTACTAAAACGTTTAATACTTTAGGTTAAGAAGAAGATGTTGTACTCTAGCTCCTTTGATGCATTAAAGAAGTCATTGGTGGGAGTCCAGAAGTATATACAAGCTACTGATTTGTCAGAAGCATCTCGTGAAGCTGTTGAGGAGAAGCTTCGTGCTACTGATCGCCAATAGACTGCAAGGATAAATAACTCTGTGCAATGCATTTGAATTGAAGTACGTGCATGAATCAGTGATTATATTGTATCCGGTCAAGATCGCCAATTTGTATGGGAATTTTCTACATAATTTGTATTTTCAGTATAAATAAAGAAAATGAAAATGATAATTTAAAATGTCTGTTTTCCTTTGAATGTAAGCAATGAAAATAACATGTGTACTTATTGGGTTTTATTTATTTATTTATAATTAGTTTGCCTTAATCCAAACATCAAAAATTTTGCAAGAGAGAGAGAGACTAGCTGATTAAAATATCTACATAAATCAAATCTCTCAATTAAATCTTGAAATAATTCACTTGGAATATTGGTGATCGCATCTCTAGAGTCGTGACGGTTTAATCGTGTGCAGTATACACGAGAATGTTATTTTTTCGATACTATTTGAAAAATAGCAGAATTGTCATAATCAAGTCTTGGCATTGGTTTGATAATTGAGAAATTATGTATGTAAATATACCAAAGATGTCGAAGAGTTACTTTATTTAAGTGAAACCCTCTTTCCAAATACTAATTTAATTTAAAATAAAATTGTTCGATATATATACATATATAAGCAATTGTGTAACAAGATAATCTACAAGTGTGTAAGTAATTCACAAATACAGATTATGCAATTAATTCATTAATTTATGTGTAAGTATAACAAACTAATAACAAATAAAAATATATCCTATGAAATATATAAATAAAAACATTTTGTTTTACAAAAATTCTACATTTTTTAATCGAAATGAATATTTGGACGATATCTTGACTTAAGAAATTATTATATTCCAATGCAACACTGTATTCTTCTACGTTTGACAACCGGAAGTGACAAGAGAATATCCCTTTCCTTTTTACTACTGGCCTGACAAATACATGTTAAAATTTTGATTTGTTTAATAAAAAGTTTAACGTAAGTAAAAGTAAGCATAAATTGTCATAATATTTAACAGTGTCGCCGTTTTCTTTAGATGCCGCGCGAAATTAAAGAGGTCAAAGATTTTTTGAACAAAGCACGCCGCACTGACGCTCGTGCTGTCAAAATAAAGAAGAACCCTACGAACACCAAGTTCAAGATTCGCTGCTCCCGTTTCCTCTACACACTGGTGGTACAAGACAAAGAGAAAGCAGACAAAATCAAGCAGTCTCTGCCACCAGGCCTGCAAGTCAAGGAAGTCAAGTAAATCATGGCAATCTGGAAAATTGTACATGACTACATGGGCCCCCTACCTTTAAACATGTTCTTTATGGAATAAAACACATGGATATAATTGTGGAGTAAAAGAAGTTTTGTTATCAATTGGTGTGTCACTTTGTGTGGTGTGCAGATTTTGTGTTTTTGACTAAAGTACACTGTTTTTTTCGCTGTACTAAGCAGTAATTTCATGAAAGATAAAGAATTAGTTAATTTTGAATTTTGTTTTGCTGAAGGTAAGCCGATTCTTAAGGAATGTTTTGTTTTCAACAAAGAATCGGAAACGAGTGGAAACAGAACACGCCAATGTTTCCTTCGCATCAAATGTTCTCTGAATAATTACGACAGCAGCCTTTATTATTTAGAAGATGACTTTAAGATGGGTCGACCTTTATTTATTCCTTGTTAATTGTGTGAATTATGTGTACTGCCTGTGAGTTTCAATGTCGGCGTTTCGATATATTACGAGGCCTGGATCAGCATAAGCTGGTGTTAAAGATGAAGTACTGGCTGTATTGTGTCTCATTCAAACTCCAAACCAATAATTTTGCAATTTCGTGGTGCGCCAAACGGTTGATATACATCTCTGGATATATTTATTTCTCAACTCAATTATTGGCGTCATAATTTTTTGCTTTCCAGTTAACATTAGAGCTAGGACAATAATGTAATAAGAACCATACGTCCCTCATCTCAATATAAGTTGGCAGATTTGATAAAAGAGATCTTTAACACAACGTTATTGGTAAAATCGTTTGGGAATGAAGTCCTTGATTTATCGATTACTACTTTTTATTTATTTCTATTTGCAAATTATAAACATCCTATATTTTTAGCAAACTAATAATAGGAAAAATCTGACATAGCAGCTTGAGAAGATTTTAAAGAATGTTAATTGATTTTAGAAACAAATCGCGTGTTTAAGCTGTTGGAGTCTGCAGGAAACGCAATACAATATTTGACTTAAATTTGCTGAGAGTTAATAGATGTTGCGTCAAACAATTGAGAATATATCGATACGTTTCATGGCATACAAACGAATTGAAGCACAAATGGAAATACTATCGAATTTAAGCAACTTTAACACATATAGTGAGAATAGAAAATCTCTTCTCTAGTAAAATACTGATAAACGATAACTCGATATTTTTCAACTCATTGTTTGTATGTACATATGTATATGTAATTATTAAAATACTGTGGATATACATATTTCCAAAGTGAAAAAACAGAATTACTTAAAGAATAACAAATAGAAATGAAATAATTGTAATTTAACAGTGAATCATCGCAGATAATATTCATTATATTGTGCATAGCAACAATACAACGAACGAGGAAATTGCATCAAGAATTATGTGTTTTATTTCAACTACACACTATGCAGGTGTAGACTGAAAGTTGGATTTTAATTTGTATTGCCGGCTATAAATATATTTTGTATATATATAGATATTAAGGAATATATATATATATGTGTATATTAATTATAAATATGAATGAAAATAATTAATCAATTATTGTAAACATACATGTGTGTGAAAAATGACAGAAACATGTTGATGTATATCTAAAACCTACGGGACTATTCTATAAATAAGCGGAATAAGTGTAAGTAATCGCCTACTTATTTACATACCCATACAAATGCATCCTTTGCAGGCAAAACAAAAAAATACTACGTCTTCCAAATGCAATAAAAGTTGCTTCAAATAATGAGCACATTAATTAAGTGCCCAACAGACTTAAAATATAATTTTTTTGTGTATCTCCGTGTCAGATTGTGGTCAATTTGTAGCCACGCCCACTGCCGCCCACTCAAATTTGAAAAACTTATCAATTGTCATTGATGCCAAGTGCCCATTGAACTCCAGTGTTTTCATACAGTATTGTTAAACGAGGGGAAAATACTTTTAATTGAGTTGTACAGGAAAGACAAAATGTTTTCAAAATGTATTGATATTTCTAATTCAATAATAATTATTAGCTAATCATAGTACACTTATCTCGAATCACTCTTCTGGGAGTTTGACTTTTCGAGAAATAGAAACTTGTAGAAGTAATCTGACCAGTCTTCGAAACCCAAAATTACAAATGACATATTTGATTAAATGTGCAAAATCTTTTATTTAAAGTACTTTAATTTGTATATCCCTTAAATGCTTATTACTTTACTTAAGCTTGAGCATATTGTTAAAATTTGGATATGAATATTTATTTCAAATCGGTTCTTACAAAATAGAATATTAAATCATTACAATTTTTAGTAAATAGATTCAAATATTATATATTGATTGCTTGATTTTATTGAAGTCATTTAAGTTATTTCATATAACTATCTTTTAAATATATTTATATAATGACAACGTATTATCTCATTTTAATAATAATTCCCGCTGGAATATTAAAATATTGGATTAATTGAAAATTTCGAATGTTGACTTTTCAGTTGGCCAGGACAATTTTTTTAACACATTTAAACGTGAAAGATTAGATAAGATACCATTAGATAAGATACAAATTCGAGGATATATAATGCTTTCGGCAGATTTCCAAAAATAGATTCAAGTCTATTAAATACAGATAAAAATGATAAAAATAGTATTTACCATAATAAGGATGAGTATACCACGCATCCAAGATCATTTAAGATTATAAATGAAATCTTCATTTTGTGTTTCAGGCGAAGCAGCAGCTTTAAAAGCAGAGCCCTGGGGGCAATACTATTCTAATTATAGTTAACAATTTCATTAGAAACTAGATGAAAAATTAAGATTTTTGCAAAATTTGTAAATAGATTTAATAGGGTTGGATTAGCAGTTTCTGTTACTTGCAGCAATGATATAGTTTCAGAAGAAATCTAATTATTTATTTATTATATATAACAAATATTTATTATAGAGATCTTAACACATTTCACCATTAAATTGATTTGATTGATTTTCTTTATCTAGATCAAACAAATCAAAATCAATATGGAGGAAGATAATCACCAGTCACTGGTTCCGAATCCAGCTTATTTAGCGCATGCAAGATTAATGAAGTCAACGGAACTGAGTTCAAATGTTATGAATTATGAATCACCAATGATGTTGGTGAATAATTCAGATGTAACTCAAAACCAAGCTCCTACTATAGATGCAAGCGAAAGAATTAGTGAATGTAAGATAATGCAAACAGTATTCAATACTAACATTAACCCCGATTGTATGACTGGATCAACAACAAAAGCTTTGCCTGAAAATTCAATTGCCTCGCCACCCCAAGCACACGCACAAGCCCAACCCCAACCCCAGGCCCATGCACATGCCCATGCACATGCCCAGGCTCAGGCTCATCTTCAGGTTCAGGCTCAGGTTCAAGCCCAAGTGCAGGCCCAGGCCCAGGCTCAGGCACAGGAACAGGCCCATGCTCAGGCCCAGCTTCAGGCTCAAGCCCAAGCCCAGCTCCAGGCTCAAGCCCAAGCGCAGCTCCAGGCTCAAGCTCAAGCCCAGGCCCAGCTCCAGGCTCAAGCGCAGGCCCAGGCCCAAGCTCAAGCGCAGGCTCAAGCGCAGGCCCAGGCTCATGCCCAGCTCCAGGCACACGCACATGCCCAGGCACATGTTCAGGCACAGGCCCAGGCCCAGCTCCAAGCGCATGTCCAGGCCCACGCTCATGCACAACTTCAGGCGCATGTTCAGGCACAGGCACAGGCACAAGCCAAGGCTCATGCTCAGGTCCAGGCTCAAGCACAGGCACAAGCCCAGGCTGATGCCCAGGCCCAAGCTCATCCCCAAGGCCCTGCACAGGGACAAAAACGAAAGAATTCAGTAACAAAGGATGAAAGCACAGCTAACAAGAAGGGCATGCTGACGGCAGCCGAAGAAAAGAAGAATAATCTCAGAAGAAACATCAGAGATGTGATGAATGAAAATAATTTAGATACTACAACACTGGCGGCTCAAAGGGAAGAGTCGGAGCGCTTGGCCCGTGTTGCCGACCAGCAAAAATCGATGCGTGAGATAAGGAAGCAAGTCGTACACAAAAACTTTTTTCGTATTTTGAATTTGGATGAGCCAAATGAAGTGAAAAGCGAGAGCTCCGAACCAAACTTCTTTGTTAATAATGATAGTATTCTACCCGAAGATGAGTTGGCATCAGTCACATGTGATGATACAAATAGTAGTTTAAGTTGCAGTATTGAGGATGTCTTGGACAAGGACACCAGCACCGAGCCGGAGCCCTCGAATGAGGTGGTTACCATAGACGACAGCTCAGATGATGACTGTATATTGCTGTCGGAAGACGAGGAAGATTATAATGAAAGCGACGATGCCACAAACAGCGGGATGCATGTCAAAGATCTGTATAATATTCCCGATGAATACGGTCGTGTTGTTGTAAATATTGCACATCCTGAAGGGGAGGAGACATTGTACTTGGCTCCTCAGATAGCGAAAGTCATCAAACCTCATCAGATTGGCGGCGTACGATTTTTATATGACAATATAATTGAGTCTATACGTAGATACAAGAAGTCAAGCGGATTTGGATGTATACTGGCGCATTCCATGGGACTTGGTAAAACTCTACAAGTAGTTTCCTTCTGTGATATATTTTTAAGGCACACGTCCGCCAAGACGGTTTTATGCGTTATGCCAATTAATACACTACAAAATTGGCTAAGTGAGTTCAATATGTGGATTCCCCGCCAGTCTAACGATTTGAATGTTCGTCCGCGAAACTTTGATATTTTCGTTTTGAACGATCAACAAAAGAATCTGACGGCTCGGGCCAAAGTCATCTTGAATTGGGTGCACAGGGGAGGCGTACTGTTGATTGGATATGAATTGTTTCGTTTGTTGGCACTGAAACTAGTTACTACACGTAAGAAAAAAGGCAAAAACTCACAGATAAACGATATACACGATTCGAGTAAAGATCTTATGAACATGGCATTCGAAGCATTGGTAAAACCGGGACCAGATCTGGTCATCTGTGACGAGGGGCATCGAATTAAGAACTCGCACGCCGGCATCTCACTTGCCTTGAAGCAAATACGAACGCGTCGCCGCATCGTCCTCACCGGCTATCCTTTGCAGAATAATTTATTGGAGTATTGGTGCATGGTGGACTTTGTGCGTCCGAACTATTTGGGCACCCGAACCGAGTTCTGCAATATGTTCGAAAGGCCTATACAAAATGGTCAGTGTGTGGACTCGACACCGGATGATATCAAACTAATGCGATACAGAGCTCACGTTCTGCACTCTCTGCTACTGGGATTTGTTCAGCGACGTTCACATACTGTGCTGCAATGCACGCTGCCGCAAAAACTAGAATATGTAATTCTCGTCCGGATGACACCGTTTCAACGGAAGCTTTATGATACCTTCATGACCGATGTGGTCAGGAAAAAGGCATTTCCAAATCCATTGAAAGCATTTGCAGTCTGTTGCAAGATCTGGAACCATCCCGATGTTTTATATAACTATCTAAAGAAATGTGAGACTGATTTAGACTTAGAAATCGATGAAGAATCTTCTAAAAGCACCACAAGTACAGTCATTGATGCAAATGTTTGTGTCCCCGAAAAAACTGAACCAATTTTAACGCCACAAACTAAGAATGGAACCTATGTGCCTCCAAGCACGGAAATCAATAAAAACTATGCTAATAAAAGGTAATTTGTTTTACAATTTAAATTCATATTTATTTTTTACAATTAATTTTGATTTTTAACTTTTAGTTGTGGTCAATATGGCGCGGATAAAGAGGATCAACTCAATTATGGTAATTACAGCACCGAAGCAAAAGGCAATTACTGGCTGGATGCAACCATACCTTCCAAGCCGAGCTATGTGGAAGTTATAAAACAAACGGATTCGAGCATGGCTAAAGAATATGAAACAATAACTGGCTCCTCCGAAATCGTAGACCTTGATACGAACGAAATCAAAACAGTCGAAAGAAATATACCCACAGCTGCAATTAATCAACAGCAAAGTGCTGAGGATTTGAAAACTAACGAATTGAACAATTCAGGTAAACCGATCTACGGCAACGTTGTAAACGATGCTACTAAAAAGACGCTGAAGACTAAAAGAAATGATGAATTTTCATGTTCTTGGGCTGTGGACATCATGAAAAACTACATATCTGGCCAAATATCGAGTTCACCCAAAATGGAAATATTTTTTTGCATCATGAAAGAGAGCATATATAAGGGCGATCGCATATTGTTATTCAGTCAAAGTCTGTTGACATTGAATCTAATTGAAGGGTTCCTAAAATCAAGCTACGTACCAGGCACTTCAAACTTTTGGATGAGAAACAGTTCATATTTTCGTAAGTATTGGATGCTATTGGATTGAATTAAAATTTATGAAAAATTAATATAAACCATTCTTACTTTTATATATAAAGGTTTGGATGGTTCGACTTCGTCGCAAGAAAGAGAACGACTCGTCAATGAATTTAATGCAAATTGTAATATAAAACTTTTCCTAATATCTACAAGAGCGGGTTCCTTGGGTATCAATTTAACTGGAGCTAATAGAGTTATCATATTTGATGCCAGTTGGAATCCTTGCCATGACACTCAAGCTGTATATAGAATATATAGGTAAGTACAAGTTCACACTCTTTTTATTTCCATTTCTATAATAATTGTTTATTATATATGTATATTTTCAGATACGGGCAGACTAAGCCATGTTATGTGTACAGAATTGTAATGGATAAATGTCTAGAGAAGAAAATATATGACAGACAGATTAAGAAGCAAGGAATGTCTGACAGAATTGTTGATGAATGTAATCCAGAGGCGCACTTGTCTATGAAAGATATAACTAACTTATGTCACGATGACGATGATGATGTCGAACCTGTCGATAGTGAAGCTGCGAAGAATGCAGAACCTACAGAAGATAATGGAATCGATAAGGTTGACATGCCAGAGAAACCAAAAGAGGATCCATCTCTTCCAAAAACAACTCACATGGATCCAATCATCAATAAAATTGTGGAGCTACATTCAAACTATATAACTAAAGATCCCTTCCTGCATGAGAGTTTACTAGTTGATCAAAAGGATAGAAAGCTGTCGCAAGCTGAGAAGCGACAGGCACACCGAAGTTATGAACTGGAAAAGAAAGCCTCTGTAAATAATCAGAAATTCACTTATGCAACTGGAAAAATGCAATATAAAATTCTTAATTCTGATGGCACGGTTGTAACGCGACCAGTGGCTTCGGTAAGTCATTTTTTTACTTTATTAATTTATAAATTTATTATTTTGCAAATCTTTATTTTAGGTTAAGCCTCTGCAGACCAAAAAAACTACTACTTCTCCTGGCGGACGGTCAACGCGTTGGATACCTGCAGAAGTTTGGCAAAGACAAGGAATGACAGCTCAAGAAATGACGTTACCTCTTGGTAAGTAAAGGCTTGTATTCCAGACTTGAAGAAATCCGCTCAATAATATAATTCTTTTCAGATGTTGTCATACCTACAAATTCATCAGAGAAATCGAATATAATACTCAAAGCCGGGCAAAGAGTTATGGTATTAAAATCGGCTAAAGGAATATATATGCAATTAGATAGCGGTAAAATTATAGCAATTAGAACAACAGCCAAGCGACCAGATGATGAGAAAAATAACAAAGAAGACGTAATTGATATTACATCGGACTGCGATACGGATAATCCGAAACCTAAATCACCAGAGCAAGGTAAGATTAAATTTAAAAATTTTAAATATTCTATTATTAGAAAATATTTTATGTATTTTAGATAAATCGACGGATAAATCAGCTGCGCCTAAGACAAATGAAGCCAGTAAGAAGGACGGTTTACCAGCTGAACCTACTTCTGATTCAACATTCGCAAGAACTGGCATTCTTGAAGATACACAGCAAACTAAAACTCACGTATCGCAAAATAAAACTCAAGTTGAAAATTTAAGTAGCATCCCATCGAGTCTGCATCAAATGCCTGAAGATTTGAACTATCAAAAACAACAGCAGCAACAACACCAGCAGCAGCAGCAACAGCAACAGCAACAACAGCAACAGCAGCAGCAGCAACAACACCAGCAGCAACAGCAACAGCAGCAGCAGCAGCAGCAACCACAACAGCAACAACAAGTGCAGCAACCACAGCAGCAGCAACCGTACAAACATGAAGGACAGCTACCTATTGTGGAATCATACAATAATCCACTTAATATTCCATCGAATGCATCACAACCACAAACTATGACTTCCAACACTACTTTGCCAGAAAACTCATATTTCTCAAGTAAAAATGTTCAGCATTCTTTCCCTCCTCAATATTATAATTACTATGACAATAAGAGCACACCAACAGCAGCCAACTATCATATAAACAATTATGCACCTTATGGCCATTTTAATTTTTCCCCCTATCATTCCAATTTCCATGCAACGCCTGGTTATGGTTCCGGCAGTTCCGGATCATACATTAACTCAAATGCCTTTCCCAGACAACCCTGGAACTCAGTTGCAAATCATCAATCAAATAATGAATCGATTCGTCAACAACAATATATGGGAAGCACGTATTCAATCAATGAATGGACTTCGCAATAAACAAAGTAATCTAGTTATACTGATTTCACTAAATAACTTTTGACTTATTTATTTATTAGGTTAGAAAAATGTCTTAAAATGTAGCAGTAAATACCAAATAAGATTGTCATTCCACACAGATAAAATGTATACCCACAAAATAAACTTAGTAAATATATAATATATGTAAATAAAGTCTATTACTTTACTGCTGATCGTAATACTGTTGTAATCTGCCGATTTATTATAGAGGGTGTGAGAGAAAAGATATATGGAATTTTACTGTGGGCTATATTTATTGAAATAACATTATATCTACGACTTGGTTGACATCAATTAATATTTAGATTATTCTCGGGGACATCTAGTAGTCGAGGTAATATTAAATTTCATTGGAATGACTGCAATTCTCTAAACAAATTATATTTAAAATTAAATGGAATTTCTGAATATTAAGTTCACATTAATTACTGCGAAATCTGTCAAGTTTTTCTGTTAAAAGCTTACATTGACGCGAGGTAATTTTTCTCATTTATTTTACAAACAAATGAGAAAAGCTAAATTTAAATATGTAGATTCTGGAAGCATTTAACATACATACACGCAATTATTAGATGACAACGGTGCTCACGGTATTTTCTAGTCGTACACCCCCTTACTAGAGCACTCTAAGTTGTACTATTTTAAGGAAATGTGGGATGGGGTTTTGGCAAATTTATCTTTTATACTCATCAAATTATTTTTAACATGCTACATTTTAATAGCATACAAGTAATTTTAGAGAACCGAACAGGTAGAATGGACTTGTAGAAACTGAAAAATGAATAAATTGAGGCATATATAAATATGTAGATCTTTATCCATGACAAATTGTTTAAAGTTATCAAAGTCCTGTCTTCATGAAATTTGCTAAATTTTTTTAAATATTTTAATTGATTATATATTTATATTCTTAATTAGTATATTTTAAATTATTGTATATATTTTTTATAGATAATGTTTTTTTTACCTTTACAATGGGATTTCAAATTTAATGATTAATATTTAGAATTATTATATATTTTTTTATAGATAATGTTTTTTACCATTCCAATAGGATTTAAAATTTAATGATTGCTACCCAAACAAAACATTGAACGTCTCTAGATAATAGGCAAGAATAATCTTTAAAATTATACATGTATATATTTTAAAAACCTTTTCAGTTTTCAAAGCGTGCTTCCAGACATAGAGACAAAATAGCACTACCTTAGATTTGGCGTCCAAACTAAGAACAAATTTACTTGTCTATATAATCAGTGCTACTTTCTGCAAGTTACAGCAAATTTGATTAATCCCTTATTGTAAATATTACAAATTTCCAAGGTATACTTTAGTTGCTCTGATCGACGCGTCGTGCTGCTTGTATCCCAAAAATATATTTTTGGGTTTTTATTTCATTGCATTACAAAATTGATTAAAAGAAAAAAAAAATGCACATACCCTTGGGAAGTGGGAAGGAAAAATGGAAAAAATTAAATAAATAAAATAAAAAATTGAATTTCAATAGAGAAACACTATGTGTGTACCCTCCACACTTACACACACACACACACACAGATAGATTTTGTGAATTTACGAATGTTTGTATGCAAGATTTATTTATATTTATAAAGCATACACAAACGTATTCTTTTTTGGGGGAATATGTATACACATACAGACATATGTACTTATGATTGAATATGTGGTATATTTTTATACACGCCTCTCATAGCTACGAGATATATATATAATTATATATATATTATATATATAGTTATATTGGTTTTGTGCAATGCGCCCTCCTTGTGCTGCAGGCGTCTGCGTCTCGTCTATTTGTTTAAAGTTAGAAACTTGAAACATAAAGTACACACACACATTTGCAGACATAAATAAAATCTATTTATAAAACATTGCAGGTAGTCGACTAATGACTAAAGTCTTACCTTACTCTAGCCTAACACTAGCCTTAGTCATCCATAAAAATAAAGCTTGCATTTCAAATCGCATGACTTCAAGCAGTGTATGCACTAGTCGGATACTTTTGGTCAACTGCAACGCGGCTACTTCTTATATATGCAGCTGCATAGCTTGTTAAATATACTATATGAAAAATGTAATAAAAAAAAACCCTATTGGAATTTGATCTTTAATTAGTAATAGTTAATTAATTATTAATTAAATAAATAAATTTAGTTTTTTTTGATTTTTGTAAACTGGGAATATTTGTAATACATTTATTTTCATACTGGTTACGTACCGACTGGGAGGGGGGCAAAAAAAAAATTATATTTATCGCTTTATTGCCGTATGTCTAACACAAAATGTATTTTTTGTTGTGCCGTGTGCATCCACAAATATAGACTACCAGACTACAGAATCTTTCCAGTTTAGTCGGCAGCGTCTTTGACATACAGGAACTTCTTTACAAGTCTACCCTTGTCGGTATGTTAAAGCTGTTAAAAAAAATAACTAAAATATGCCACTATATATTGGAGTGAATTAAAAAAAAAAAGAAGCAATTATTTTAATATTGAATTTCGTAATCTCTTGTAGCTATAATACAATGCCATTCGTTCCGGTAGAAACACCCAAATGCCCAGCCTGTGGCAAGTCGGTTTACGCCGCTGAAGAGCGCGTTGCTGGTGGCTACAAATTCCATAAGACTTGCTTCAAGTGCAGTAAGTACACGACGATTTTCTTCCTGGGCTATATCAAATATATATTATATTCTGCCTCGATAGGTATGTGCAATAAGGCCTTGGACTCGACAAACTGCACCGAGCACGAAAAGACACTGTTCTGCAAAAATTGCCACGGACGCAAGTACGGTCCTAAGGGTTATGGATTCGGCGGTGGTGCTGGCTGCTTGTCCACGGATACGGGTGCACATTTAAATAGAGAGTGAGTATCGGGAGAAGCCTTCAACAACCAAATTAAGAATTGGATAGATCATTCTAATATAATAATACATTATTTATATATTGACTTAGATCTATATATGGTTTATTTAATATTCATTATTAATATCTATATATATAATTTTTAATTTTATTTTTATGCCTGTTCCATCTAACCAAGATTTTCCAATTTCATTTTTTACAGTTAAGTTAATGGTTCCTGCTCTAGCTATGATTTGATTAATTCAATTGTTTCGATGAGAGTGGAGCAATTTTAATTCATATCTTGGACCCTATGTGTTATAATTTTCCTGATATATGTGAATCTTATGAAAATTACATATTTTTGTATTCATTTTCATTACTGACTGTAAATTTAATAAATGAAATAAAAAGAAAAAAACAATTTTAGAATAATATGTACAATATTTGTATTTTTTGTTGCTGACTATATATATATATATATATTTTTTTTTTTGCGCTCCAGCAAACTTCAGGTGATCTCTTAAAAAAAAAAAAGAGTTCACTGAACTAGACTAAATTATTGCAGCTGTCACAATTTGATTGCAGTTAAGCAGATCTTTGAATGAGATCTTAAAATAATATAGATTTGATATCGATTTCAGTGGAATATTTTCTGGCTTACTTGCCAGATGAGCAGTCGCACATGGCGCATATCGACTCAGCTGTTGGCTGTTTACGCTGGACGAGAATAAGTATGCATGGGTAATACATATAAACATTGGCAGATTTCGCATAGAAATCATGAGTCATGCATTTCGAAAATAAGATTACAATTAGTTTTCTCATGAATTAGATAGTTTTCTTAGATGTACCTGTTATTATACCCTGAACCCATTAAAAATGGGAATTCAGGGTATAATTATTTTGTGAAAATGTATGTAACAGGCAGAAGGAAACGTCGCAGACCCCATAAAGTAAGAAATTTATTGAGCCCTGTCCATATGAACGTCGAGATTTCGGAAACTACAAAAGCAAGAGAGCTGAAATTTCACATGAATAAAGAAGAAGAGAATTGGTTTTTGCAGGGTTCAGGGTATCTCGTAGTCGAGCTGTCTCGTCTAGAGCCTTCTTGCTTTTAATTTCAAATTGTATTTTAATATAATTAAAAAAAATTTACTTAATGTAATTTTTTATAATTTAGTCTTGATTGCAACAAATAAAAAATATGAAAATAAAGAAAAAATATATAAAAATATAGAATTTGTTACATATGGCTGTTATTAAATTTAATAATAATATTATATTATTTATATTAAAAATCACATACATATTTATTGGTTCAAATTATTCTAAGTTCAAATTATACTAAGTATATGAATATTTGGCATCTTCAGGCTGACAGCTAAAGCAAGTGAAATTGATGCTTATTCCACTTTAATACAATTATAGATTGCCATGAAATAAACACTTATTATTTAACATAAAAACACATAATAACAAATACATTTTAAACATTTTTGGTCGTTGCTAATTTACATATTTAATATACAGACGCACATAAATAAATAACCATTACATATCTTACTGACATTTGACGAGTTCTAAGAATGGAGAGGAACAATCAGAGCGAATTTATATCTGCAGAGGCACACACTCAATTATAAGGGTTTATAACATCAAATCAGGTAATTAAATACTATGTTCTTAATAAATAATATATTAATTAAATAATTCTTAATAAATAATATATTTTATATTATTTATTTTTTATATTTTATATTTTTATTTTATACTATGAATGAATATAGCTTTTGCACACGAAAAAGTACGCTAATAAAGAGATCCATTTTAGGAAATTGTTGGAAATTAAATGCTCTATACAGAATTAATTATTTAATTATTATTTTCAGTTTAATTACAGTTCACTTGGATTCAAGCTAGTTGCATTAGAATACTTCAATTACTAGAGAAACTATATGTCTTCAAAAACACAATTCATTTCATTCTTAAGATTCTCCGAAAATAACCAGATCTTTAATCATGTCATTTCAATCAACTTGCAATAGCCATATGGGTATTACGTGGCGACAAAACACTTCGAAATATCCTTATAACTTTATAACGGCTGTACAGAATAAAATCAAAGCTGCGATCATGAACTCAACGGCTTTCAATAGTCGAAGAAAAGTAGTCAATAGAGAATATAAAGCATGCTCAGATCTATTTAAAGGTTACTCTAATAAATCTATTAAGCCAGATAGCGATAGTAAGAAGAATATTAAATGTAAGTTGATTAATGATATGAGTTTAAGATAAACTTTTAAACAACCAATACTCTTGCATAGGCAAAGATCTACTTTGTACTGCGGTTTCAGAAACGAAGACACCAAAAGTTTTGAGCAATAAATTAGTGAGGCAAACGAAAACTAAGAGAAGGGTAAGTTGTCGAATCAGTCTTGATTGAATTTTTAATTTATTTTGATTATATATATCTATATAATAAATAAAAGAAATCAAAACAATTCCACTTCGAAACTTTAATGAAACTTTTAAAAGTGCGAGAGAAATTATTGATAGATCGCACAACTTATTTGTATTCATTATTTGAGCTGCAAAAAGAGCGGCTGAAGTCGAAGGGATTTATGAAACAATATATGAAGGTGAACAAAAAGCAGGAAAGACTTTTGTATCAGATGCGAGAGGAACGACAATATCTAAAAGGGTAAAATCTCTAATGATTGTATAAGAAAATGCCGTAAAGTATTCAGGCTTTGCCTGACTAGCAAATACCTTGACCTCCGTGGTGTATTGCTGTTACTCCCTTGTCTAGTTTATGTAGTAAAAATATTATTTTTCCATTTAAGATTATTATATTTCAATGGACGAAATCAACGTTTGCTACCTGCGAAAGCATTAGGAAGACTTTCAAATCAATCAATTGAAAGAGATTCGTCGACAAAGCAGGAACTTTGCCGTACACAAAATATTCCCATGTTAGGAACCTTCTATCAAGAATACTATAGTAAAAGATTACTCAATTTAACAACTGGATCAAATATCTATTATTTCGATTCAAAATGTAATTTATTTATCTTATCCAAAGGCTGGAATCCATTGGGTTATCCAGTCAATGATGGAGCAAAGCTGATTGAGATTTCTAGCCCATACATAAAGCAGAGTCTGTATGATCAACTGAAGAGACATGAAACAAGAAGCAATGATTTGCCTATGATCCAAGCAGACTCTAAAATAAAATATGAAAACATTGTAGCGAATCATAATGAGGCTCACGAATCACCTTCAAATAAATCCTATTTGAAGGAGTTTAATGAAACCTGGAGTACGATCTGTGGCAAACAGGAAACTGCAATGGAGGACTTTACATATTTTAGGAAATTTCTGGAAGAATTATTCAATGAAGACTCTGCAGAAGTTTTATCGCCTAAGCAATCGAATATGCTGCACCTGAAGAATGAGGATTGGCCACTGAAAAGTGTGTTTGCAGCTAGGATGATGACAATTCTTATCGATGTGAGTAGAGCTGATATTATGTGAACATAGTATAAAATATATACAAATATTAGAGGTTGTTGCTGGCAATCTACCTGCCGCAGGCTCGCTCATATATAGGACGGCGACAGACCCTACTCCAAGGCGAGCTCACTTCTTGCACCCCATTCAGAGACGAGCTCATCTCTGCGCCCCACTCGGAGACGAGCTCATCTCTGCGCCCCACTCGAAGACGAGCTCATCTCTGCGCCCCACTCGAAGACGAGCTCATCTCTGCGCCCCACTCGGAGACGAGCTCACTTCTGCGCCTCACTCAAAGCCGAGCTCATTTCTGCGCTCCACTCAGAGACGAGCTCGAGCTCACTTCTGCGCCCCACTCAGAGACGAGCTCGAGCGCACTTCTGCGCCCCACTCAGAGACGAGCTCGAGCGCACTTCTGCGCCCCAGTCAGAGACGAGCTCGAGCTCACTTCTGCGCCCCACTCAGAGACGAGCTCGAGCTCACTTCTGCGCCCCACTCAGAGACGAGCTCGAGCTCACTTCTGCGCCCCACTCAGAGACGAGCTCACTTCTGCGCCCCACTCAGAAACGAGCTCACCTCTGCACCCCACTCAAAATCGAGCTCGACGCCCCTCACAGAGCCGTGCTCAGCTCTTGAGGCCTGGAGTGGCGGTGTCATTGCTTTATATAAGAACGAGCCTGTGACAGGTAGCTTCAGTCGGTGTTGATGTTCTGAGTTGGTCGATTGTTGAATAACGAATCAAAGTTTTTTCTGCAGCTTTGTGTATATTTGCATTTTTCAATATAATTCATTTTTATATGAAATTAAACCAATTTGATAGAAAATAAATTAGTAGTTTTTATATAGCCATATGTCAATATACTATTATATTATTCAATATTCCTGTCATCAGAAAATCAAGATGAAGACCAAGAACTTAGATCAGTTAGGCGTTTGTGAAATTCTAAAGTCGCATCTGAGCTGCGTTTTGGGCGCAATCCAATTATTGAGAAATGATCTATTTGAGTTTGTTTTATCTGAGGGTAAGTAAAGGCGACCATTAAATTATTTATAAACTATATTTAATTTGTTTGCAAATACAGATAATGTACATTTTTACGAACACTTCATCATGGATTTGACGTTTGAAACAATACGAGAATATTGGGAGTTTCCCCAGGAGGATGCTACTCAAATGGGCTGCTCGTTGCAATTGTCGAAAACTCTGAGTTCTGTGCTCGGTAGACATTTGAGCCAGCCCAGAAGCCAAAATGTTAATTCTCATACAATTGATAAATTCAAAATGGAAAATTCTTGTGATTATCTCGACAACATCGTAATTAACGAAATGTATAAATCGGACGTCAACTGGGCAAACTATCAATACAAAGAACCCGAACTACTCAAGCTATTAATCAATGAATTAGTAATTCTACATGTAAATGAAATTATTCAATGTGCCATCAGTGAAAGAATAAAGCATTAGCTAATTTGTTTTATTTTCGTAATCGGAATAGTAAAATTTTTTCAATTACAAAATTAATTAAAAATAATCTGAAAATAATGAAAATATATATATATTTTTTTTTTTACAATATGTCTTTAAAATTAAAAAATATAAATCGTACAAAGTCGGGCAATTTCTAACAACTTGCATTATTTGCTGAAAGAAAAGGAGAAGATTGTGGTATTAGGCGAGATATTGGATATTTAACCATGCATGAAATGCTATGCTTCAAGGCATCTACAACATATGATCTCGTTGCAACGAACAGTAACACGATCTGATAAAGCTAGACATACCCTGTATGTTCACTTATATCATTAAGAAACCCTTGAATAATAACGATCAAGCGGGTATGTTAGTTGCATATCAAAAATCTGATATCAAATCATATTTATGAAATGCACAAAATATATTTTTTAAATAAATAAAAAATATGTATTAATTATTTATAAAATAACTGACTTGAATCGCATTTTAAATACTTTTTTAGACAATGCATTTATTAAAGTTTAAAAAAATATACTACAAAAATATATAAATAAAGTAATCAACAAAAATAGATAAATAAATTCAACATTAATTTTGTTTGTATATACAGTAACAGCTGGATCACTTCACTGATATTTACCATCTACCCATGAATTTGGGTCTGAAACTTCACAGGGTATTCATGCAAGCTACAAATGTGTCTAGTAAGTCGTCCATTAGTCTCTAATATCCAACAGTGAGTAGCTGTAGCTGCAGCTGAATCTGTTCAACATGTTTGCCAAACAGCTTCAGATTTGTATTGGTAAATTTAATAAACTATTAAAAAAAAAAAATTGTTTTTATGTGTAAATACATTTTTAAATGTGTTGATTATTGTTGAGATTTATGTGTCTTTAAATGTGCGATCTATTTTTTATAAGCTGCAGACTTTTTGCATTTTTATATAAAATAAAATTTGTAAATAATTAAATAGTGAATTTATGCTTTACAAGGTTGACTAGCTGTGTCTTATCCATCACTTCCATCTTCATTTTGTATGCAGTAAAATTTATTAAGTTTAGATTTAGATTGGGAAGAAACTATATGTTAAATAAAACTATTTATAAATTGAAGAGCTCAAACTAAAAAATGAAATCAAATGGCTTCAAATTAAAAAAAAAATTAAATATTTTTATTTAAAAATTAAAAAACATATATTTTATTATTTTAAAAATTATATTTTGTTATTTTTATGTGTATATTTTGAAAATATTCCATTGACTAATTTCTATAAGCTGCCATCATTTTGTAAGGAGCTGATTAAAGAAAGCGAAATGTTTCATATGCAGCTGTATCATATGTAGCTGTGTGTGTGTGTGTGTGTGTGCTTACACATATATATGTACATGTATTAGTAAATGTGAAAGTGAAGGCGTGTGCATGTATTGCATATGTTCATAGAGTGCAAGTGAATCTGTATATCGAGAGTGAAACTACATTTGATACTTATAAATAATTTACTTATGATCAATTTGAATTGCAGGAATTATAACTATTTTGCTTATATCAAAGGCATGCACCGACAATATTCGACATGGTCCAGGGGTATGTATAAATATTGCAAATATCAATTCAATTTTTGGAATATAATTTGAACAAATTACTTTCAGCTATGGGCCGTGGAAGGGCAGCCCTATTTCCTCTATAATCAATTGGGGAAGAATTACCTGAATACCTATAGGAAATTTTATTGGTATGCGAACAGAAGTCCCACACTAACACCTAGAAAACAACGCATGGGAAATATACTTTATGCACATGGATATAGAAATACTCCACGGGAAATCGTTCCCACTCATGCAAGTCAATTAAGGTATTTGCTTCAAATTATTATTAAAGTTAAGCGAACTAAATCAATTTAGTGAAATTGATGGCTCTAACAGAAATATTAGTATTAAATATATTTAAAGGACAAGGTACAAATTACAATATAGGGTTTTTAACTAATTGAATTAAAGTTTTAAAATGAAATCATAATACTTTTTTATACTCTCGCTCTTTGACTACCTCCAATAACTTCTTAAAGAAGGGAATACATATATCTTCTAGTTAAGCTCAATTCAACACACTTAGATAGAGCCATCGACAATCTAAGTTTATTTGAAAATGACAATTAATACATAAGTTTAAGTTTACTTTTAAGTTTTTATACTATTTACTTTTTAGATACATACTTAAATTTAATTTAAAGTCATAACTGAATTCGACATTTATTATCTACATATGTATGTATGTATGTATGTATATGCATATAATTCTACATGCATAAGTTTTTTTCCTATTTTACGTCACTTTATGATTTACATACATACATATGTATGTATGTATGTACAAATGTATGTAGAAATGTGCATACATATAATACGCTTTACAAACTAGCAAAAGCAATCGAAGGCCGAATTGCAATAAGAATAACGGCACAAAGAGCCGTAGCCAAAGAGTCAGTTGCGTTTGCTCTGCTCTCATCTCGCTCTCGTTTTTCGACTAGCGCTCTCTCGAAGCGTAGTCGTTCATTTCGTTTTGTGCTTTTGCTACCGCTACAGATTTGAACACAACAAACTGCGAGAGCAGAGCAGAGCAGAACTCGAGCATTTTTTCGTTCGACTATGGCTCTGCTGCGACTCCCGTCAAAGAGAGCAAAACGAAAAACTACAGAGTAGCGTAGCATTTTCAAACGCTGACTTCTGTCTCTCTCTCTCTCACTCTCCCTTTATAGTTATTTTGGCATCTTTCTTTCTCCCTCTCTCTCTTGCTCACTGTCTTTAATTTCTTTTTATTAAACATGTTTTTTTTTCTTAAATTGATCTATTATAATAAAATGCTTAAATTATTTTCTATTCTCTTTTCAGAAATGTTTTCAAAAATACTTATGATGGCGCAATATCACCGCAATTTCTGCGCTCATATTTAACTGCTGCGAAAATTTCTTCAACAACTATGACTAAGACAACGGCTAGCAGCGATCAGAACTATCATCCGTCTATCACTTATCCGGACTTTAAGAAACAACCTGACTACAAATTGAACTATAGAGTTCAGCCTGAATACAAAATTCAACCGGAATACAAAACTCAGCCAGACTATAAAACTCAACCTGAATACAAATTGAGCTCCGATTACAGAAATCTAACAATTTGCAAGAAAAATAAACAAAATATCGTAGCAGCTGTCGACGAAAGCAAGATCATAAGTGTGGCACAGCCAACGCAGACTGTTGAGGATACGCTAGCGAATAGCATGTCGAAAATTGATCAACCCTATCAGCCCTATGAACCTTATGTGACTCATACCTATTTCACACTCGACGATGTCATACTCCCATATAGCCCCGAGCATAATTCAACAGTCAAAACAAAGCAGGAGAACTCACATCAGTTTGAGTCACAGAAAGAAGATGAAGAGACAACGAGTTCAAGCAATGAAACTTTGAATACTCTCTTCGATTTGGATTTTTTCAATATCGATCCCATAACCTCTACGACAGCTATGAGTACAACAACAACAACAACAACAAGATCAACAACAACCAAAGGAACAACAACTACAACTGCTGAAGCACCACAGACAACATTTATGCCGAGAAATAAAACTGATTTCTATATCGAATCCACGCAATTGGCCACATTAAATCCAACTGAAGCTTTGACTATAGCCAACACAACATCAAATTATAAGAACTGGAATTCGACGCTACTAAATTTATCGCCAAGAAAAATCTTAAAGTTAGCTAAAAACTATAATAATTCTTGCGATAATTGCCGCAAAGCTCAGTCAACTGCCAAAACTCTGGCATTAAATAATCTCGATGAAACGAAATTGGTAAATTTCAAGAAAAGAAATTCGAGTTTGCTGAAAAAAAATGAAGGCAACGAGAGTAAATATGGTAAAAAATTAGCTGCAGCAAAATTCAATTTAACACAAATCCATAAAAATAAAACTTTGCCCAGTTTCATCAAGAATTTCTCGATTTCCAATGCGACAACTTCGACGGAGGCGACACAGCTCAAAAGTAGGCGAGGCAAATCGAATTTCGTTAACCTCAGACGTCGCAAATTCCATGGCAATTCATATAATGCCACGCCCACAAACAGCATAGATGAAAAAGTGCTAAAGCCCACATTGGAGATCAAAAGCCAAAACATTACCAGCGATATCAGCAAATCGCGTAAAGCCAAACCTTCATCCACTACAGCCAGCAGCGTTATTTTGAGCACTGCTCCAGCTATAAGCGAGGCTACTGCACTGGCCTCAGAATCAGCTATTATGACTATATCCAATACGAATGTCAGAAAATTCAAGAGAATTGTGCCCAGATTCAAAAAGATATTGCCAGCCAATGGCAATGCCACCAAAACGGATTTCGCTCACACAACCGATTTGCCGCAACTGCCAATTGAAGTTTATTTCACGAAGCTTAATCAAAAATAAATCATATTTATAATTATGTTAAAAGATTGAATATATATCAATGTGTATTATCTGCAAGCTCAATAAAATCTTTTATATTGTTTGCTTTTTTTCTTGAGAATTTTTGCTAAAATGGGTTTTCAAATTGAGTAATATATAAAAGATATTAAGTATAAAAATATATATAATATATAAAATATAAATAATAATATATATAAAAGATATTAAGTATAAAAATATATTAAATATATAAAATATAAATAATAATATATATATTTATATTAATGCAAAATATTATGAACTATAACAGATTGCCAATATATTTAAAAATTCTTTTTTATACCCTGAGCCCATTGAAAATGGGAAATCAGGGTATAATGGTTTTGTTAAAAGTATGTAACAGGCAGAAGGAGGCGTGGCAGACCCCATAAAGTATATATATTCTTGATCAGGGTGACGAGAAAAGTTGATATAGCCATGTCCGTCTGTCTGTCCGTCCGTCTGTCCGTCTGTCCGTCTGTCCGTCTGTCCGTCTGTCCGTATGTTTGAACGCGTCGATTTCCGAAGATACAAAAGCTAGAGAGTTCATTCTTTTTGTGTTAGGTTCGTATATTGCACGCGCAGTACGAGTTTGTTTCAGAAATTCGATAACTTGTATATTTGGCAAGTTATCGATAAACGAATTTATCGGGAACCAGTTTTAAAATTCTAGCTAATTCATCTTTAGAGTTAGAGTCTCCAAGTCTTCTGCATATATATAGATACTAATTTAATACAATTTCGGTTTTTGTCAGATTTTGGATTCCGGTCCCCAATTAGCCCCACCACCCCCAAATGTGTAAAAAATGCATTTCAAATACTAGAGACATACAGTTTGGTTTGGCATATAGATATGAATATCATAATCTTAATCTGAACATATCAATATGATTGTCCATCTGGAAACAGAATTATTAGTCCATAAAGTTTTCTATTCAAAACCCATGTGGCGCAGCAAGCAAGGCAGCGACATAGCAAGACGCATTGCGGGCGCACATACATACATACATACCTATGTATGTATGTATGTATGTATATGTGTGCAAGCGTAGATCAGCGTGTGGCTGCAATCATACATACATACATATGTATGTACATATTTGTGCATGTAAAG
Source organism: Drosophila buzzatii (assembly GCA_035045845.1). Taxonomy (NCBI): domain Eukaryota; kingdom Metazoa; phylum Arthropoda; class Insecta; order Diptera; family Drosophilidae; genus Drosophila; species Drosophila buzzatii. Next base: position 9,893,305 of record JAWNOS010000244.1, on the reverse strand, counting down.
CTAATTGTAAAAGAGTTACGATTTCTAAAAAAACCTAAAATGTTAAATAGAATATGTAGATCATATGCTGAACTCTCATTACATTCCATTATATATTTAAAAATTTTTAAAACAATTAAAATAACAATGGAAATGCAAGCAACGTTGAGCAATGCAAATCAATTTTCGTATGCGTGTGCACATATGTATGTATGTTTGTATGTATACACACAAAAAGTCTTGGGCTGTTTTCTATGTTGCTATGCGTGTATATTCTAAGAATCACAATTGTTTTTGAATTCCGTTAGAATTGTCTTTGAATTGTATTTGTATTTTCAGCCACTGCTTTAGTGTTTCTTTCGTATATGGCGAATTTCATTCGTTTTCGCTACTCTGCCGCTTAAGCGAGCCGTGGTGTAGATGGATAGACAGATGCAACGAATGTTAGGGTGTCGGAGGTTCTAGCCTCGCCTAAGGCCTTCATAATTTATTATTTTTATACCCTGAGCCCATTGAAAATGGGAAATCAGGGTATAATGGTTTTGTTAAAAGTATGTAACAGGCAGAAGGAGGCGTGGCAGACCCCATAAAGTATATATATTCTTGATCAGGGTGACGAGAAAAGTTGATATAGCCATGTCCGTCTGTCTGTCCGTCCGTCTGTCCGTCTGTCCGTCTGTCCGTCTGTCCGTCTGTCCGTATGTTTGAACGCGTCGATTTCCGAAGATACAAAAGCTAGAGAGTTCATTCTTTTTGTGTTAGGTTCGTATATTGCACGCGCAGTACGAGTTTGTTTCAGAAATTCGATAACTTGTATATTTGGCAAGTTATCGATAAACGAATTTATCGGGAACCAGTTTTAAAATTCTAGCTAATTCATCTTTAGAGTTAGAGTCTCCAAGTCTTCTGCATATATATAGATACTAATTTAATACAATTTCGGTTTTTGTCAGATTTTGGATTCCGGTCCCCAATTAGCCCCACCACCCCCAAATGTGTAAAAAATGCATTTCAAATACTAGAGACATACAGTTTGGTTTGGCATATAGATATGAATATCATAATCTTAATCTGAACATATCAATATGATTGTCCATCTGGAAACAGAATTATTAGTCCATAAAGTTTTCTATTCAAAACCCATGTGGCGCAGCAAGCAAGGCAGCGACATAGCAAGACGCATTGCGGGCGCACATACATACATACATACCTATGTATGTATGTATGTATGTATATGTGTGCAAGCGTAGATCAGCGTGTGGCTGCAATCATACATACATACATATGTATGTACATATTTGTGCATGTAAAGCTAATTGTAAAAGAGTTACGATTTCTAAAAAAACCTAAAATGTTAAATAGAATATGTAGATCATATGCTGAACTCTCATTACATTCCATTATATATTTAAAAATTTTTAAAACAATTAAAATAACAATGGAAATGCAAGCAACGTTGAGCAATGCAAATCAATTTTCGTATGCGTGTGCACATATGTATGTATGTTTGTATGTATACACACAAAAAGTCTTGGGCTGTTTTCTATGTTGCTATGCGTGTATATTCTAAGAATCACAATTGTTTTTGAATTCCGTTAGAATTGTCTTTGAATTGTATTTGTATTTTCAGCCACTGCTTTAGTGTTTCTTTCGTATATGGCGAATTTCATTCGTTTTCGCTACTCTGCCGCTTAAGCGAGCCGTGGTGTAGATGGATAGACAGATGCAACGAATGTTAGGGTGTCGGAGGTTCTAGCCTCGCCTAAGGCCTTCATAATTTATTATTTTTATTTTTATTTTTTTTTTTTATTATTTCTTTCTTTTTTATTATTATTTATTCTTTTCTATTTGATTTTCGAAGATACAAGAGCAACTGCGCGGTTAGCAGAGCGCGTGCTTATACGTGCGTAAAGAAAAAGAGTATCACTTTTTTGCAGGGTTCAGGGTATCTTGTAGTCGAGCCGTCTCGACTAGAGCTTTCTTACTTGTTATTTTTATTTTTTTTTTTTATTATTTCTTTCTTTTTTATTATTATTTATTCTTTTCTATTTGATTTTCGAAGATACAAGAGCAACTGCGCGGTTAGCAGAGCGCGTGCTTATACGTGCGTAAAGAAAAAGAGTATCACTTTTTTGCAGGGTTCAGGGTATCTTGTAGTCGAGCCGTCTCGACTAGAGCTTTCTTACTTGTTTTTTTTTATTTTTTAAGGCAGTTGCTGAAAGAGAATTTTAATTAATATTTAGACAATTCTACATAGTTTATATTTATTTATTTAATTTAAGAAATAATAAGGCAGATAAAATATAATGTAAGATATTTCCCATGCAACAAAATAGATAGTTTGGTATTATATATACTATATTATATTATTATATAGTGATATTTAGAGTATTCTAGAAATTTGGTAAAAGAGATTATAGAAATTTCTACCATGCCATGATATTATATATATATATATTATATTATTATATAGTGATATTTAGAGTATTCTAGAAATTCGGTAAAAGAGATTATAGAAATTTCTACCATGCCTAACTATTTTGATAGCTCAACTTAATTTAGTCGCCTTTACTACAACCCTGCTAATAAAAACTTTGCAACGCATGCGCCAAATTACATCAAATACACAAAATAGCCCACACAAAACATTGGCATCCAATTACACTAGCACTATCATATTAATAACAAAAGAAGTTATGTTTTGTAGTAAATTATCAGAGAAATATATTTTAGTTTTAATGTTCTTATTGATGATGCTGATGCCCGCTAAAGTCGATGCTGACGAAAAAAACATCAATAGACTTTTAAACAATCAAGCTGTGGTCAGTCGTCAAATAATGTGTATTCTTGAGAAGAGCCCATGCGACCAGTTAGGAAAACAACTTAAAGGTATATTATTATTGTTAAATATAATTTGAATTTTATTTTCAGTCAGCTAGAAGGAGATATTGACTTGACTATGTCCGTTTGTCCGTCAAGTCCGTACGCTGAAGGTCACATTTCCAACAACTCTCTTACTTGAAAAGCTTTGACAGAGAGAGTATCTCTTTCTTTTCCCCCTTAACTGATCACGCATTCTTCTTAATTTTTAAACTAATTTTATAATTGTTAATTTAATATTATTTCTTATACACAAATTCCTTTGTAGCTGCTCTACCAGAAGTCATAACAAGAAAATGCCGCAATTGCTCGCCTCAGCAGGCACAGAGCGCACAAAAGTTGACTTCATTTCTGCAAGCTCGCTATCCGGACGTCTGGGCCATGCTAATCAAGAAATACCAGACAGCTTAAGCTTAATTCGTGTATTTAACTGTTAATCTAAAGAAAAGCTCAACATACACAAAATACGAAGAGAAAATTGCAATTTTGGTTTAAGTAGCTATTTATAAACTGAAATGTAAATGCTGTATTACTAACAAATAAAATGCCAACTACTTATAAAATCTAAGGGACTTGGTCAACTCTATCTTCGTCTGAACGAAATGTCAAGCTATGGAGATCGAATGTTGTGGGGAAATTATGTTATATGCAGTCTCTTCTGACTGCAAATTGAGATGATTGATTTCGAAAAGGAATGTTGAATGAAATGACTAAAGATTGTCGCTGTCTAGCTAAGACATCATCTGGTAAAATCATGTGAAGAGAAGAAAGCAGACTTTGGCTTTCCCATTTTTAAGTTAAGAACCCTAACAGGAGGCAGTGAAATCAACCGGTAGATTCCAGCGCAAGACTTTTCGTCTACAAGTCTGAATCAAGCTCTCCCATCTTTAAATTCTCTATTAAGCCGATAACTATTTATTGACGACCCATTTGCATTAATTTTTGTGAACATTGGCATACTAAGTGCTACACGTAACCCATCTGAGATCTTAAGCATCATTGTCATCGTTGTCGTAGTCATCGATATCTTCGCCATCATACTCATGCAGGCTCTCTCCCATAGTGGCTCGTACCTTCTGTTTGCTCAACAGCCATTCGTTGTAGGCGATTTCGTCCTCAACCGATGGATCAGTAGTCTCGATAAAATCATCGGGTGTGTGTGGAAATTCTTCGCGAACAATGGGCAGATGCTTGAATGGTATATTGCGCCTGCAGAACTTATGTCCCCATCCCAAATAAATGGATTCGCATGTCTTTTCGAAAATGAATGTGAACGCACCAGGCCATAGGTTCGATTGCATAACCAAAACGCGCTCCTTTTGATTTGTATATCGGCTGGTGAAACGCACCAGCCAAGGGATTACGCAATCCGGGCTCATGTCGCTGGCACAGGATGTCAAAATATCTGGGCCTGTCTCTGGTTGATTAAAGCCCTCGATCATTTCCTCTTCTTCGCCCTCCTCCTCGCCGTCAGCTTCCTCTTCTTCAACTTCCTCAACCATTTCCTCCATGAGTCGCATTTTCAAGTACATTGCCAGAGTTTTCTCACGCTCCTTGCGAGCCTTTTCCTCATCGTACCACACGATACGACCTTGATTTAAAATATTTGGCCTACAATGAACCCAGGCAACTGGAGTCGCCAGCGTTGCCAATGGCTCTATTTCAAAGCGCTCATTTTTTAAGAGCATTACATCGTTATCTGAAACGAGAGAATTATAAGATTGGGAATTATAAGTTTTTAGAGCAAGAGTCGTGAATTACCTTGAATTGCTTCTTCCTCGCCTTCATTGAAGTTTTCTTCCTCCTCCACCTCCTCCTCCTCTTCGTCGTCCATGTTGACGCCATCGAAGAGATCTTTTTCCTTCTTAGTCATACGCCTATAATAACCTTGCGGCGCGATATGAGTGCTAGCCGTAATGCGAGCAATTGTGGCACGTAAATAATGCTTCTCTTTGCCAGGAAAGCATGGATAGGAGACAATATCAGCCTCTAGATCACCAGTGAAGAACTTCTTGATTTGGCGAGAAACAACAATTTGCCGAGGCGTCACTATGGGTAATTCAATCCAATCATCATATAGATTGTTGACGACAAAGTACGAGTACCGATTGCATCCCAGGCCCACATACTCCGGTGGTATGTCGTAGAACTCAATTTCCTCTGCCAGGGGCACAGGCGGAGCTTTTGGTGTCATCTTCTCCAAGTCCTCCGGAGCGAAATTCTCCCATCCATAAACTCCGGGAGTTAGCTCTGGTCCTATATGTGTTGGCAATGGATTCGGTTCTTGATTCTTTCTCATCTTGAATGGCAATTGCTTTTCGCGCATTTCTTCCTCCATCATGGTCAGACGAGAGCTGACCTCCTCTCGAGTGAGAGAAGCTTCGACAATGTAGTAAGACGCCTTCAAGCCATTTATACAGCCCCAAAAGCGACATTGCATTATGGATGGATGGGTCTGTAGTCGATTTATAGAGCCAGCCAGCTGAAAGATGTCATCTTTGCTGATTGTAAAGCCGCATTGGTTCCAAAAGAATTGAAGTTGTTCGACACGTTCATTGAAGGTTACGAACAAGCGCATGTTATCATCGAGGTCAATTTGAAGATCCCCATCGACGTAGGTGTACGCCTCCTCGCCTGAAATATCCTCATCACCGCCGAAGTCAGAGCCTTCAGCATTATGTGGAAGCTAAGTGACGAAATTATGACATTTTTTTTTAAAGACAACTATTTGGAGAAGACTTGCCTTTATTGAGTGCAATATTCGCTTTGCGGGACGATACATGCGACAGTCGGCATAGACGGCATTCGGGGGAAAACGTTCCGGCACATGGAATTTTTGCTCGCGTACATTGCGGCTAAACTCTTCAAAGAAATCGATGACATTCGGAGGTCGTTCGTCAACAACTCGCTTAACTATATCGCTCAAATGGTCGAATCTAGGGAATTCAGGGATTTGGGTTAGCTTTGGTGAAGCAGTTAATAGCTGAGCTTACTTACAAGTTATCTCCGCTCAATGTGCTGTATTGCTGTAAGATCGATTTAGCTACGCTCAGCTCGTAGCCAATGTGTGGCGGCTCGTGAGTAGTTGCTCTTTGAAATTGGGTATCCGAGTTAAAGGCGCCAATTGAAATTGTAGTCGAAGAGGAACTACTCGTACTTGTGACTATGTTCGAGCATTTCGGCGATTCATCAGACGCTCTATTGCATTGTATAAGTTCCTTTTCCTTCTTCGATAGTGTCTTCGGCGGTGCATCGGATGGCACCGTTGAGGTCGAATCAGTTGTAAAATTTTGTAGTGATGCTATATCATTGTCCATGGTAATATTGGCTTATGTTACAGATCGTTATGGGTTTATTATATATTGTATATTTTAAAAATTCCGAAACAGATACTTTCAATAGAAAGCCCACTATGTACAGTTATTTCTTAAAAAATCTATAATAAAAAGACTTTTATTGAACGTTGACCTTTTAATAGCTCACAGCTTGATATTTGGCTAAAGCGATCTATGCTTACATAGGGTTTACTTGAACTTCCTGGGATTATTGTCGGCAGCAACTTCTGCTGGGCACTGCGAACCTATTTAATCTTTTCTCTCCAAATCTGAAACTCAGATTAGACATTAATCTCTCAAGTTACAAATTATAGACAAAAAAACGCTCTCTAGTTTTGATGAGTTACAAAGTCGTAAATAAATAGATATTTATTAGATTTATATTTGCATTCGCAGAAATTATATTTATTCACAACACAAGTAATACAGGAAAATATTATTCTTTTATAATACTTTGTGTAAGATGATGATTTCTTTTATCTGCGTATCGGCAAGTACGGCGAGTACGTTGGATACATCGGGTTGGGCTGTGTAGCTCTCTGTAACACGCACGCATCCTGGTACTGAGATTGCATGTTCATGACGCCCATTTGCATTGGAATCTGCGAATTGGGATATTCGCCACCCGAACTGTACGCCGTGGCCGGAGGACTCTGTTGTGGGGACATTCTATAGCCGTTGATGGCGCCATAATGCGACATCAGATTGGGGCTGATGTGGACATTCGCCGTGCGATTATTTGAGCTACCGCTGATTGCCGACGAGGTGTGCTGAATTGGAGCAGACGGTGTGTTCCTGGTGTTTCTGTTGGTGTTCTGCGTTGATGTGCTCGGCGTGATGTTCATATTGCTTGCATAATATTTATGATATTGTAAGGGAGTTACTTGTGTCTGCAGCATATTTGGAGGCGTGGAAACATTTCTGTTTTGCATTATCAAATGCGGTGGAGGTGTCATAGAATTGGGTGGAATTGGATGATGGGGCGATGGTGCTAAATTCGTTTGTGCTCCTGGGGACGTATTACATGGCTGAGATTCAAGGCAATTAGTAAGCTGTTGGAGCTTCGAAAGACTACATAAATGTCCGACCACAGCTGGTGTACTTCCCCCACTGTTCGATGATATGGACTGATCATTATTAGCTATGGAAGATGGGGGCCCCAATGTAGTAGACACTGGTATACGAGATGCGTTCGATACAATTTCATTGGATGGCATATTATTTTGTAAATAAAAATTATTTACGGCACAAGCTGACGAAGGTTGCTCAATGCGTTGATGAGAGTTCGATAGAGAATGAACTGAACTATTCAGCGACATCCGCTGTTGAATTACAGCTGGCATACCGACTATGTCATAGTTTGATGGGTTCGCTGAAAAGTTTTGAGAAATTTGAGGAATTGGTATGTAGTCCAAGGGCTGCATGTTCTGCTGATGGCCATGCTGTCCTCCCGACTGCGTAAACTGTAAGCTGCCTATGCCATCTTGTTGCTGGGACTTTGATATATTTGAAACAGTACTCTGAGAGTGTTGATGGTGAGTATTTTGTGTAGTTCCGGCAGTTGGAACTTTAGCATCTCGTTGCTGAGAATTATTTGTGGAATTGCTATTCCGAATTTGCTTGGGTGTTGGTTCCCGGTGTGATGCACTTGGCGAACTCGTAACAATATCCGTCTGCTAAAGAAGTTGAAAGTTTTGTTACTAAATTGAATAAACAATAATTTATTAACAATTACCTGTTGTACTGCTAGTTTCCTATTCTGATGTTGGTGTTGTGCATTGCCAATGATATTTAAATTGGGCGAGCCTTCTGGCGTCAGATTCATATTGATGTTGTTTTGCTGCTGGATATGTGAGTTCTGGATGGACATGTGCATAGGCGTTGTGGCTGACTGATTTTGCATGGAACAGTCAGAGAACTGTCTGTGCATCAGTCCATTGGAGTTTTCCGATCCATGATTGACGGCGCTGCCAATATTTGCTGGTGAATCCATATTTATTTGCACATTAATCCCACAATCATAGTGCTGTATGGGTGCATTGTTCGAGCCTGACTCTGAGTTGTACGGCATATTGGTATTAACATCAGATTGGCCGCCGACTTGCAAGTTTGTATGATTATTAACCGATTGTAGAATCGGTTGAGTTACTTTAATTTTATCTTCTCGTGTGGCGCCCAGAGCAATGTTGCCACTGTGCTCTGACTTTTGCTTTGCGGGCGCAGCAGTGGGCTCACGGCTCAATGAACTCGATAGTAGAATTCCGGACTCAGCTTGGTTTGAATTGCCATGCCTGGCTATGGGGTTCTGAGCATTGTCAATGGCCTTGATTTGCTGACCATGATCGCTTGTTTTGAATTGTTTTTGCTGATTGGAGCACTTCTGATCATAAATGTTGGCCTGATTGACATTATAATCATTACAGTTGAGTGCATGGTTGTCGTCTCTTGCCGTGTTGCCAGTGCTAATGTTGGCATTCGCTGCTTTCGCCAATTCCTCCTTTTTGCCGCTTATTTTCCGATCAACCTTCTGCTTATCCTTTGGGTGGTGCATCTGGTGATGGGCATGCATTGCCAAATTCGCCGATTGGTACAAGTTTTGCGTGAAGTTATGTGTATAGGCCATTGTAGTTGCCAGATCTTTGTGGAATTGCTTTTGACCCTTCTGGGTTGCTGTTTCCAAATTACACAGATTATAGCTGTAATAGTCCCATTGCCAATACTGCGAAGTATGGTAGTTTGGCATTTGATTGATTGGGAACTGAGAAGCTAAGGAGTTTTGCAACTGGGGATGTTCGTTGTTTTTCAGTTGAATCTTGTCCCGTATAGGCAATGAGGACGATGGAACGCGTACATTTGGCTTTTCTTCCTCTTTCACTTGCAGTAAGTGGGTCGGTTTATTTGTGTCCTTATCTGGGACATTCATTTTACCTGTATTTGGAGCATCTGGTTTTTTACATAGCGTATTGGTATTGGTATTCTCAGTCCTTGCAATAGCCGTTTCCAAAGCCGCCTTTTTATTATTATTTATTTTCTGCTTTGTATCAACCTCTGCTGCAATCGGAGCTTCCGTTTTCAATGGAATTAGCTTTTCATTAGTTGTATTTACTTTGTCAACTTCAGTATTCAATTGCCGATTGCTTTTAACAATAATGGGAGAAGCTTCAGGAATTTTTGCTTCCACTTGCTCGGGTATAACACAGGGCTTACTTTCAACTTTAGTGTCTTTAGTATCTGAGTTTTTTGTGGCCACTGCTTCAACGGGCTTTGGAGTAATAGAAACGGGAGCGGGTGCTGGGACAGGCACTTTTTCTGCAGGAGTAGGCACAACGTCTGTTTTTATAGTTTTTTCCTCTGCGCTCTTGGGTATTGAATCTTGTTTTGGCTTCAATTTCTCTTCATTTACAACGGGTAATTTAGTTTCAGTAGACTCAACAATTGGTGCAGCCTTAGCACTTTCAGGAGCAGCATTGATATTGGTAGTAACTTTTTCTTCAATTACCATCTCAACAGGAACCACTAAGCTGGGCTCTTTCTGAGGCTCGATGTTTTCTTTTACTGGGACTTCGACTTTCGATTCGCTGTTCAATTCGCTTTCAATTTCCATCTCAGTTTCTGTTGGCTTTGGCTCAACTTTACATTCTGGAGGTGCGCTCTCAGTGGGCTTTAGTTCAAACGGGGTCGTTTCGGAGAACAATGCTTTCTTAGTTTTCTTTGCGACGGCATCATAAACTTGTTCTGCACTGTACTCAGTTGGGCTTTTTTCTTTTTCAACTGTTTGTTGAGGCTCTGGTTCTATTTCCTGCTTATCCTGAATGATTTTCTTCACTTCAACATTTTCGCTTTCATTCAATGGAATTTTATTACAATTTTGAGCCGCAGCTTTAGTTTCTTCATCACGTTTGCCATTTGATTTTTTCCCACGCAGCTTGGGCACAATATTGACAGGCTTCGTAACGTTAACATCTTGGACAGCAGCTCGTTGCAAGCTGGAACTTTTATCTAAAGATTCCTTAGCATTCTGCTGCTCGGCTTGGCTTGGAATATTATGTTCCACATGATCAATATTATTATCTCGCTCAAAATGTTTCCTTTTGTTAGTATGAGGAATGCTGTCCTTACGTTTAGCAAGACGCAGCGCCCGCTTAGTCAATATATTGAATTCGGACGAATCGGATGACTTTTTCGAGTATTTACTGTCTGAAGAATCCGAGTTTTCTGTTATTTCTTCAAAGGCACGTTTACATCTTTTTGCTTCAGTTTGTGGCAATTGTGTAGCCTCTGAGTACAAGTCCTTTTTAATGTGATTTATCTTTTCAGTATTTTCACTGGTCGACTTAAACGTTTTCGTTAAATCTTTTTCCTTATACAATTCGGTCGTCGAATTTGTTAGAGGTTTTGCTGTTTCCTCTGGTTTGTTTTTGTAAAAGTCATCGCTATCTGAATTTTCATTATATTGATGGCTCAAATATTCACGATTAGATATTGGTTTTATATTAAAATTTGGGGACTTTGAAATCGACATTAACGGACTCCATCTAAGACAATCGGGGTCAATAGATATTCGGGTTTTGCTTTGAGCTCGCTTCTTATGATGTAGTAAAACCTTTTTCCAATCTATTTTCACATTGATTTGGAATCGTATGTCGCCGTCATTTTTTCTTAATTTAATGAAGTTAAGCAACTCAAACGCCAAAGCAATATCGGAAATAGCTAAGCCAGTTTTGATGGCAATATCTTTAAATGTTATAGTCTGATTATTTCGGTACTTATACAAGTACTCTAGTACAACCGATTTCCAGTAAGAAAAATACGACAGACGTCCAAGATCGGAGAGTGGTTTCTCTGGAGTACCCAGCTGTCCCTCTTCACGGCTAAGCAAATAGCTAAAGTCGATCAGAAATCGTCCATATCCTTGCCTTTGATATTGAGGCAATGTCAGAATACATGATACATTATACTTCTGCGAACAGTGTTTCTCTTTCGAAAAGTATCCAACAAGATGACAGCCAACCTGATCATTTTTAGTCAAAATGTAAAATAGAAAGGGCTCCACATCATAGTAAAGAGTTTTGTGATCCAAAAAGAATTTTGCCAATAGGCACAAATTTTGACAGTAAATTTTGTTAACATTTCCATCCACTTCAAAAACAGATATGTCGCCTTGGCGGAAGATTTCAGTTCCAGGCGGTTGCTTCCAAATACACTTATTCTGATGTCTATCCAATACAGATCGACTTTTTGTATACTTTAGGCAGAATTCGCACAAGTAGAGTTTTGCCAACCTGAAATTGAAGAAATAAATATTATTGTATTGCAATATTGAATAATTAATAAGTAAAAATTATATTTAATTTCATTAACTGCATATTATATGTTTTTTTCCTGTTCTCTAAATTTATTTGCAACTTTCGAAAAAAGGTATTCATCAACATCCCCACGTAAAGTTTTGCCAACCTGATATATCTTTCTTGTTGAGTTAGTTTTGAATAAATACAAAATAATATTAATTTTGTTATAGAATATTGTGAATTTACCTAGCGTACTCCTGTGGAAATGGACTTGAGTACCATGTTTCAATATTCCATTTTCCAATTTCAATTGATTTGGGACTTTGTCCACAGTGAATCAAAGAATGACTTTTCTCAACAGGCATTTCGGAATGGTTTGCAGAAACTTTAATAACAGCTTTTTGCAACACTTCTTGATATATGTTAACATCAAATTGATTAACGCCAGGTGGTAGATGTTGATTTTCTATAAGTAAAAAATTTATTATTTAATTGAGTACATATTTTTGTGAACCATTTCAATTTGTACTTTTTGCATTTGTCATTCAGCTAAATTTAATTAAAACTTTTATAAGCTCAGATGCTTTAAGAAAAAATATTTCGTAACTCTACATATTTGTAGATGAAGTATTGCCACTCTTAATTTATACACTCTTTCATTTTTTGCTACGTTAACGGACAAACAAAACTATCAAATTATAATTGACTATTTGCTAATTTTAGGACACATAGTTAGCCCCAGCTTTAAAGCATTTGGTTTATATTAGTAAATCATATAACAAGATTTACAACACTTTCACTAAATTTGTTTACTTTATAAAAGATCCATATCTATTTATGCTACATTCTATCTTAAAATCCCATTCAAACAATTCCTATTAAATAAATTCTATATACTAAAACTCTAACATACCAAACAATTTAGTCGGCCCAATTGTTTCAACATTTTCCACATCTGCAGGATTTCCTATGCTATTAAAATCCGTATTGTTGCTTAAGCTTGATTCGACTGGTTTCTTCCTTGATTCTGGAAATTGTTCTTGGTCCTCAATCATGCGACATTTTAATACAGTTTCTTTGGTAAGATATGGAATATCATCATCATTTTTCATGTACGAATTTGTAGAATCCAGTGGCATCGATTTTAAGATAATCGTTCTCTTTTTTTCCACATTTCCATTGCTTCGTTTGATAGACAAAGAACCGTTCACTACATTATCCGTCTTCTCCGGTACGTATTTGTTAGTTTTATTCGCGTCGATTGCTTGATTAGCTACCGAATGGTTTGAATAGCTCATGCCTTTAAAGTTTTTTGTATATTTATCATCGACTGGATTCTTTGCAACTGCTGCAAAACCCCAATTCTCCGATGATGCATCAACTAAACTATTTGCGTCATTGGGCGATGATCGAAACTCAATATTCTTTTCGTTTTCAAAAATATTCTCTTTAAATGTACTTTTATCCGTGTCATAGTCTTCTTCCTCATCATTGTCATCATCGCACTCAGAGCTATCACTCGAGCTATCGCTTGAGTCTGACTCAGAACTGGAGGAAGTACATGAGTCGGACGACGTGCTATCATCTTGGTCGTCGCACGGAGCATTCTTGTCATCGTCATCATCCTCATCATCGTCGCTGTCACTCGAAGAAGTCGTAGATGATAGATCCGAATATGTACGCTTCCGACTGATTTGATTAATAATCTGTTCTCGATATATCTTTTTCTGTTTCATCTGAGCCTCATAATTATTAACCACAGCGCAATTTTTCTTTCTCTGCTTGTGACTGGCAACATTATTTATACATTCTTGGGACGTTGATGGATTTTCCATTCGCTCTTCTCTCTTAATCATCTGCCGTTTGCAGTTGGAATGTGGTTTTTGGGAGACATTCGAATAGGCGACAGTTCTGCAAAACAAATGTGAAAAATATCAATAATTTTATTATTATTATTTTTTTTTAATTTGTTATTCAGCTTACCTCTCATTTTCTTGCTCCAGTTTTATGGTTGTTGCATCCCTTTTCAACGATTTTGGGTGATCAGCATTTAAACACGATTTGCATCTGAAATTAATGTAAGGTTAATAACAATTATATAATATATTTTCTTATAGACTTACCGATATGGATGTTTGGGTTTTTTGTCTGGTATTGTATCAAGGCATGTTAGATGAAAGTGGTTTTTGCAAGCAAAACACTGCAAGAGACACGGCCCGCGATTTCGCATTTTGCAGACAACGCAATCGGCGCATTTCTGACAGTTCCATAACGATCCTTTAGTAACAAGCATATAGAGCAGCACATAGGATTGCGATTTGCATTTGCCCGCAATATTCGCACATGTCGTGTGCAATGATATGCCACATTGTTTGCAGGAACTGAGAGGTTCTGGAATGCCATTAAGATTTTTCTGTGAATTTCCCGAGCAATGTGTACACGTCTCTTCTCCTTTGATAAGTATTTCAGTTTCTGGTACGGATTTGCGTGGCGTTGTTAGCGATTTGCCCTTCTTGTATAGCTTTCCCTCCTGTATTAGGAAGCCAGTGTCTACGGCTTTCTTAATTGATGCTTTAATTACAGCTTTGAAATCAACATTTGGCGACAGATCAATGCAGTTAAATTTTTGAATATAGTTTTCTATATTTTTAATTGTAGATCCTTCGCATTCTCCCAAATCATTCACGGCTTTAGCTACCACTTTATAGAGATTTGTAGTCTTATCAACTTTTATTCGCCTTTTCGCCATCGGCGCTTTATATGAATGTAATCCCTTATTATATACTTTGATAACGGAACCGGACTCAACGGCTTTTTCCAACTTTTCAGCCACAATATCTTCATGGAACTTGTGATGTGTGCCAATAGCCTGGCATATTCTCTGCACGCTCGGTCTTTGTTTTTGAGAACGTATTTTGGATATTGCATCCAGGATCCACTGTTTCCAGGTATCCATACTGATGTCATGAGCGGATTCCCTCATTTTTATTACGTTTTTATCTGTTTAATTAATTTAAATACAATAATTATTATAGGAGAAGTTTTCTAAGAGTTGATTGATATTTCTAGATCATATATATTAGAGCAATCATTCAGAAAAGATCAAATCAGCTCAACGCTTTTATTAAGTATTTATTTATAAATATATATAGCCTTTTAATTTAGAGGACAACTAACGTCATTTATACCACCAGTAGATATTATAATAACATTTTTTATATTTATTTGTCAACCAAAACGTAGCAATGGTTAATCCCAACTCATTGGTTGACAAACCGCAGAATACATCATATAGCATCAGCTTAGAGTATCTAATTATAAGCTTGAATACGAGGGCAATTCGACAATTCTGTTAACTATCTAATTTTATTAGACTTTTGGCTTGACTTGACTTTTATTTGTTTTAATTTTTTAAATAATAAAAACATTTTTTTAATGCTTTTTGAATAATATATTTTATTTTATTTTTATTTTTAAAAAATATTTATTTAATATAGTTAAATAAATAATTTGTCATTGTGCTAAATCGATCCATGCTTTTGCCGGTAATTGCCGAGTTTCATTAAGCTCATATATCAACACAGGTGGCTTTGAATAAACAAAGTAAAAACAGAACAGAATAACACGTAAATCTAAAGCCGAGCACAAATTGTGAGACATCAAACACTCATTGAATGCGAAAACAGGCTATAATTATTTATACGTGAAAGTAAATTAAGGTGTGCCTTATACCGCATAGTGTATGATTAAAGTGTATTTCTTAAACTCATTTTTCATTTCATTCTCATTCAGAGAATTTCCATTAGAATTTATTTTCACTGACTTCACAATTTGTGGACCAGAAAATATAAGCAGAATGTTGACAAGTAGCTTTCTGTGTAGTTTGCGTCGTGTTATTTCATCTATTAAACAACTCCAAACTATGCACATAGTATTTTCTCATCGAATAATATTTACACCGATCTCGTACTCATGGTTTGGTGACACATTCAATTAAATGGCAAAAGCAGTTTATTTATTTTTTATTTAAAATTAGTCATTTACATTCATATTTGTTACATTTCTTTTAACAATTTCAAAGATACATAGCATACACCAATGTGTTTGTATGTATATGCTCACTGATATATATGTATGTAAATACATAAGTATTTAACTTTCAATAGGTCTCAATTTTAATTATAAATACGAAAAAACACGCTATTAACATGTTTGAACAATGTTTTTGGTCGCCAAAACTTGCCAATTATACAAGGTACAAATTTTTAAGTGCATTGGCATGCCACTTACAAGGTATTTATTCTCGATGTATAATTTATTAGTTCACAAAAGAATTTTATTTGCTACTAATTATCGGTTTTGCAAGAGTGTACTCTTAATTCGAAGAAAATTATGCCAAAAATACAAACAAGCAATCGAAATGGTGGAAACAACGGAATAGAACACTTAAGGTTTAGACACATGAATAGCTTACAATGAAAATCACTTTCACATATTAATATTCCATATACTATCTAATTAAATAATAAATACAATTTATATTAATTATGAATATAAATATTCTTTTTTTTTTTTGCATTATTTTAATTCTTTGCAGAAAAATCGAAAATTACAGCATTCTCAACAATAGTATGTATCACTTTTATTGCTTTAAAGAGGAATTTGCTTAGATAACATAAACAAAAACCATGCAGCTATAAAAAAAAAGAGTGGATTTTATATATATATATGTATATGAATTCTCCGCTTCATAAAAGTTCAATTAAATTGCACAGCACGAATTTCTATTCGTTGCCGATGAACACAATATTGTAATGGAAACACCCTGTAGATATGTGACCGTTTGTACGAAGAGTATTTTTGTGACGCTATCTTGCTCCTGCTCACCATCACCCTGTGCTTCAAATTTACACATTTCGCTTGTTTACACCGGTAAAACCACATCGTTCGTTGCAAAATAATATTAATGGTCACTTAAAATGGCACACAGCGAAAATAATCCGGTTAATAACTTCCGGAATTACCTAAGTATATTAAATGATCTGTCGGCAAGCGAGGACATCAAGCTGAAAGCCACGCAGGAGTTGAGCGAGCATTTTGAAATGATAATGCAATCTCCGACATATCCCTCATTTTTGGAAAATGCACTTAAAATATTTATGCGTATATTGCAAGAGGGGGAGCCGCAATTTATACAGGAGAACACAGTTCAGCACGTAAGTATTTTTCTTGTTCTCGGAATACAGCACTTTTGCACACTTTGTGTGTGTATGTATGTGTGTCTGTATGTGTGTGTGGGTATATACATATTTGTGTACAAACATTGTATATTGCATTGTAATTTAAATGTCAAGACTTTGAAGAATAATATCTAGAGGGTAAATAAATGTAAAATGTGTGAAAGTTAACAATTGCTCCATAGGCATATTGATTTATTAGTCGTGAGTGTCGTGGTTGTCCTCTTAAACCTGTTGCAAAAAGGAAGAATACATTATTTCATCATAATATTAAATGTGATATTGAACTACATATTTCTTTTCTGCTATGTTTCAATCGAGTAACAATTGTATTTTCTTTGCAGATTCGCAAACTTATACTGGAGATGATCCATCGACTGCCCATAACAGAGAATCTGAGGCAGCATGTGAAGTCAATTATAACAATGATGTTGAAATTATTAAAAACTGACAATGAAGAAAATGTGCTAATCAGTCTTCGTATAATAATTGAGCTTCACAAACATTTCCGTCCATCCTTCAATCCAGAGGTATGTTTTTTGCTTAAGCAAAGGAAACTCAATATATTAAATAATTATTATACTATTTAATTTTAGATTCAACTCTTTTTGGGATTTGTTAAGGAAATTTACACAAATCTTCCAAATAATCTAACATCAATCTTTGAAACATCAAATGACATTTGGATTAGTGATTTAAAAGACTTGGACTTGGAAATGCTTTTGCCAGAAACATATTCAGTTAAAACAATACACGTGGAGAAGTCACTGGAGCACAATTCACAGCAAATGATTGTAAGTAGATTGTAGGCAAATGGAAATCTGCATCTAATACTACGAAATTTCAAATATTTCAGTATAATCTTCTACCTCGTGGAATATTATCCTTAAAAGTTCTTCAAGAGCTGCCTATTATCGTAGTCTTGATGTATCAAATATATAAAAATGCGGTCCACCAAGAGGTCGCCGAATTCATTCCTTTAATACTTACTACCATTAATTTACAACCAACTGTACTACAAAGGTAAGCTTAAAAGAGTTTATTTAATTATTAAATCAATGTATTAATAATATTTATATATTGTTAGAAATTCAACACAAAAAGAAGTTTTTGTTGACTTCATGGGAGCACAAGTGAAAACACTTTCATTCTTGGCATATATTGTGCGAATATATCAGGTAAGTTAAGCCTATTTATGCTGTTGCTTTACAGATTATAAAAAATTGTATATTTTTTTCAGGATATTGTTATTGCAAATTCATTGTCTGTTTCAAATGGAATGCTTAACTTAATGGAAAATTGCCCCAAGGAAGCAGCTCATTTACGCAAAGAACTTTTAATTGCTGCGCGTCATATATTTGCAACAGATTTAAGACAAAGTAAGTTTGTTTTGTTGCTTTCAAAACTGACCATATTTTAACAGCTGTTTTTTTTTTCAGAATTTATACCATCAATAGAAAGGCTTTTTGATGAAGATTTACTAATTGGCAAAGGTGTCACATTGGACTCCATTCGCCCATTAGCGTATTCTACATTAGCTGACCTTGCACATCATGTTCGTCAAAGCTTAAGTTTAGATGTCCTAATCAAAGCAGTAAACTTATTTGCTCGAAATATACACGATGAGACACTTGCAATTGGCATACAAACTATGTCGTGTAAACTTTTGTTGAACCTTGTCGATTGCTTGCGGCACCACAGCGAAGTGGAACCGCAGCGCTCTAGGAATATTCTAGGAACGCTATTGAAAGTGTTTGTGAAGAAGTTTGAAACCATCGCGCAAATTCAGTTACCCCTTATCATTCAAAAGTGGTATGTCTTTATATTTGTTATGTACTTGATTGTGATATTCATGTAAATTCTCTTTATTTAATCAGCAAGGGCCAGCCTGCAGCTGGTGGAGCTGCGAACCCTATTAGTTCATTTAACTTGCCCGTTCTCCCTTTAACTGAGATCAAAGATGTAAGTAACTCGCTTGATCAGCAAATATATAAATCTTATGCTATAATACGAATCCTTATTTATATTTCACACATTTTAGGATCAGCTGGGAGGAGATCAGAATAAAGCAACGGCTGGCTCACAATTGATATGTTCAGTGAATGTAGCTGAATTTCGAAGTTTGGTGAAAACTCTCGTCGGAGGCGTAAAGACAATTACTTGGGGTTTTTTCAATTCAAAGGTACGATTATTTAATTGGATTTTTATTAAATTCAAATAATATTTGCCTTTCTTATTATAGATTCATGTCTCCGAATCCAGCATGCAAATGCAGGAAAAACTTTTCAGTCCGGAGATATTATGCACTTACATTGACTTGGTGCATTTTGCAATGGAAGCATTGGATATATACACAATCAATGTGAATCCAAATCAACAAAGAGCATCTGGACTCATATCACGCAGTAAAGAAGAAAAAGAAGTTTTGGAACATTTTAGTGGCATTGTAAGTATTTTATAGAAATCCATCAATATCTATTTTTATGATTATTCTGCATTTTCCAATCTCTTTTTAGTTTCTCATGATGCACTCTCAGAACTTCCAGGAAATTTTTGCTACCACAATTGATTTTTTGGTGGAGCGCATATATAAAAATCAAGCTCTGCAGGTTATAGCAAACTCATTTCTAGCGAATCCCACCACTTCGCCACTATTTGCGACTGTATTGGTTGAGTACCTTTTGGAGAAAATGGAGGAAATGGGTTCAAATGTCGAGCGATCGAATTTGTACTTGCGCCTCTTTAAACTCGTCTTTGGCAGCGTTAGCCTATTTCCTGTGGAAAATGAACAAATGCTGCGGCCACATCTGCACAAAATAGTTATACGCTCAATGGAGTTGGCGTTAATTTCAGATGAGCCCTACAACTATTTTCTACTGCTAAGAGCTCTGTTCAGATCAATTGGAGGCGGCAGTCACGATCTGCTCTATCAAGAATTTCTGCCGCTATTACCCAATTTGCTGGAAGGCTTAAATCGCCTACAAAGTGGATTCCATAAACAGCATATGCGAGATCTTTTTGTTGAACTCTGCTTGACTGTACCTGTACGACTCTCATCGCTGTTGCCCTATCTTCCCATGCTTATGGATCCGTTAGTTTCAGCCTTGAACGGATCGCCCACTCTCATAAGTCAGGTATGTTCCAATAATTGAATTATGTAAAGCCTTTAATGATGTAATTATCTATTTACAGGGATTGAGAACTTTGGAACTCTGTGTTGACAATTTGCAACCAGACTTCTTGTATGACCATATACAACCTGTAAGGGCAGCTTTGATGCAAGCCCTTTGGAAAACGCTAAGAAATCCAGATAATGCAGCACTTGTTGCTTTTCGTGTGCTCGGTAAATTTGGTGGAGGCAACCGGAAAATGATGGTGGAGCCACAAAGTTTGCACTATGATCACAACCAGAAGCCTAAGATCTCAATAATTACATATTTCCAAGAATATGATAAACCAATTGAATTTCCTGTTGAGTATGCAATTGAGTCGGCATTCAAAGCACTGAGCTCAAACACCACAGACCAGTTCTATAGACGTCAAAGTTGGGAAGTGATCCGATGTTTTCTAGCTGCGTTTATAAGTCTGGACGACGAAAAACATACATTGCTGAAGTTATTTACCCACAATGACTTTGTGGAAAGCAACATTATGAATTGGCCAATATTCCACAACAAAATAGAAGCATCAAGTGTGCGTGGAACTCATCTAACGGCTCTCATTGGCATGTTGGTTGCCTCTGCCACAAAAGACCTGCGAGACTCAGTGTGTCCTGTTATGGCAGCCGTTGTCAGACACTATACCATGGTGGCTATTGCTCAACAGGCGGGACCCTTCCCACAAAAGAATTTCATGTCGAACGGCATCGATCCAATGGTGTTAATTGATGCGCTGGCCGCTTGCATGGGACATGAAGAAAAGGAATTGTGCAAGCCCGGCATAGCATGTATGGGAATAATACTGGACACTGCTGCGAATATAATGGGCAATAAAGACAGAGCTTGCAAGCTACCTCTGATGCAATATTTGGCAGAAAGAATGACAGCATTGTGCTACGATCGCCCGTGGTATGCCAAGGTTGGCGGCTGTCAAGCGATTCAATTCCTTTGCAAGCACATGTCTCTACGCGCTCTATACCAGCATTTGTTCAATTTCTTAAAAGCGTTTATGTTTGTATTGATGGACCTAGAGGGAGATGTATCAAATGGCGCCCTTGACATAACTAAAAACTATATGAAAACAATGTTGGAAATATGCTTGTCGCCCATTAGTATAAATTCACGAAATGATGAATTGGAAGACTTGCAGGCGAAAGCCACGTACGATGTAATTCACGAGCTTGTGCGTCACATAACAAGCCCCAATTCGATTGTAAGAGAGGAATCCATGCTGTTATTGAAGCACATTGGTTCGATACAGAAAAAGACTGTCTCCGAGGTTATGGACCCACATAAAGATGTCCTAGCTGATATTATACCACCTAAAAAACACTTATTGAGGCATCAACCTGCCAATGCACAAATCGGATTGATGGATGGTAATACGTTCTGTACTACTTTGGAGCCACGCCTCTTTACCATTGGTAAGTAATTATTTTCAATAAATAATGTTTTATTAATAATTATGTTAATCCATTTTTTTTAGATTTGTCAAATACATACCACAAATTATTCTTCCACGAATTACTCACATTAAGTGAAGCGGAGGATGCAACCTTAGCTAAATTGGATTGCTATAAAAATGTCACAAACTTGATACCATTACGAATAAGCGCGTTGCGAGCTTTAGCAGCCTGTCATTATATTAATGACATTGGCTATAAGGAAAAAATAATTAACATCATTTTTAAAGTCATGGAGAATGATAAGCCCGAGTTACAAGAAACCGCATATGCTTGCATGAAAACATTTATATCTGGTATAACACTCGATAGAGAGAAGGTAAGTTCAATTTTACAATTAATTGCTTTATATATGCTTAAGTAAAATACTAATTAATCATATTTTAATTTACAGGTACAAGCTGCAATGCGACCTCTACTACTAAAATTGGGCGACCATAGGAACTTGTCTATTCCAGCCATAAAGAGATTATCATATTTTACCCAACTCTTCCCGCAAATGTTTAATGAGAAACTCAGTGAGCAAATATTGCAGCATTGTGCAAAGATTATCGAAATATTTGTTGGGCATTATAAATGCAACAACGAGACAGTGAACTTCTTTGCAACATCTAAAGGAGGAGAATATGAGCAGAAAATTGTGACACTCATTGAAATGTTCTACCACATTACTGCTTCATCCAAGTATATTGAGAAGCTATGCCAACTGGTTTTACAAACAGAGAAAAATCTTATGATCGAGGCATCAAGTCCGTATCGCGAAGCGTTGATCATGTTCTTACAACGTTTTCCATTGGAAACAGTTGATCTCTTCATGATGGAATCTATTATGAAAGATTCGCAATGGAATCGGTTTTTTATATTCTTATTAAAGCATAAGAATGGCCAGGCATTTCGAACAATTATTAAGAACTCGAAATACGTTATTCTATTGGATTATTTAAGTTGGAATACGTCCATGTGTAATCCCCAAAAATATAATGTGCAACATCAGGCTGTGCTTATCATATTTACTCTGATGGAACAGGACGATCAATGGATTCCAACAAGACCCGATATAGTTGATGCTTTGAAGAATATGTGGCGACATCATTTGTACGTGACATGCGCGGAAAACGTCGCTTGCGACCTGTGGCATTTGGTTGGAAAAATACTTTTGCTATATTTCTCTAATAACACAAATGATATCGACTTGCTGTTCCAACTTTTGCGAGCTCTGTGCTTACACTTTATACCGGATGTTTATTTCCTGCGAGACTTTTTGCAAAACACAGTCGCACAAAGCTTTACTGTCAACTGGAAAAGAAATGCATTCTTTCATTTTGTAGAAAATTTCAATAACAATACATTCACAGAAGTACTAAAAGCTAAAATAATTACAGCAATTTTAATACCTTGCTTCACCGTAAGCTTTGACAAGGGCGAAGGAAATAAGTTAATTGGAGCTCCGCCAACACCGTATCAAGAAGATGAGAAGAACATTGTTTCAGTGTTTATCAATAAAGTATTTGATCCCGACAAGCAGTACGACGATGCAGTCAGAATTGCCTTATTGCAACTGGCGTGCCTGCTTGTCGAACGTGCCTCGCAACACATTCACGACGGCGATGCTAACAACAAGAGACAAGGCAATAAGCTTAGACGCCTAATGACCTTTGCCTGGCCCTGCCTCCTTAGCAAGAATTGCGTGGATCCTACGGCACGATATCATGGTCACTTATTGCTTGCCCACATAATTGCAAGACTAGCAATTCATAAGAAAATCGTGCTCCAAGTTTTCCACTCGTTGCTAAAGGGACACGCCCTAGAAGCTAGACCCATTGTGAAACAAGCTCTGGACGTACTAACTCCAGCTATGCCGCTGCGCATGGAAGACGGCAACACGATGTTAACTCACTGGACTAAAAAGATTATTGTCGAAGAAGGCCACGCAATACAACAGCTTTTCCACATCCTACAGCTAATTATTCGTCACTATAAAGTATGTGCTTATTGAATCTTATATAACTGAATAACTTGTAATCAAATATTTGCTTAAACTCTAGGTTTACTTCCCCGTAAGACATCAGTTGGTGCAGCATCTCATAAATTATATGCAACGCTTAGGATTTCCTCCAAGTACTTCCATCGAACATAAAAAATTGGCTGTGGACTTGGCAGAAGTTATTATAAAATGGGAACTGCATCGCATCAAACAAGACGAACGGGATGTGAAAGCTGAAGAATCCGAAGAGGATTTAAGAGACGGCCATCAAAGCAAGCGAGCGGGAAGTGAAACAACTGAAAATAGGAAAAAATTCACAGAGTCTTCGGGACAAGCTGTTCCACAAGGAAAGTATTTAGATGGCAAATGTAAAGTGAATGTCTAATGATTATATTTCTTATATTATAGGCGTGGGACCTCATACAAAGTCTGAAGACGTACTTCGTTCAATTGATAAGTCATTCTGTGATACAGTTCTCAATTTCCTTATACGTTTAGCATGTCAAGTTAATGATGTTCAACCGGGAATTATTTCCTCGGGAGATAACCTGTCAAGAAGGTAAGTCACATCAGTCTCATAACATTTTACAGCTTAACAATAAAACCCTTTTCCATTTTTAGATGCATCATGCTTTTAAAATTGGCCATGCGTCCAGAAATTTGGCCTCAACCCTTCGATATAAAAATCAATTGGTTAGATAAAGTTCTTGCCGCAATTGAGACGCCTCATCACAACTTGAACAATATATGCACTGCAATAGACTTCCTAACGTTCCTAACTACAATATTAAGCTCTGACCAATTGGTGACAATAATACGACCGGTTCAACGTGGTCTTTCATTGTGTATCATACACCAGAACACAAGGATTGTGCGTTTAATGCACATATTTTTAACACGATTGATGGCAACATTTCCACCAGATGCACAGCATAAACATAACGATTTTGATGTTCTGTACAGTGCCATTAGCAAAATGATAACAGACAACCTAACGTTTTATGAGAAGAGTCCTCAACCGAACGCCTCGTCCTTGTTTGGAACCCTAATGATTTTGAAGGCTTGCACCACCAACAATCCAAGCTATATAGACCGGATACTGGTTCAATTCATTAGAGTTCTAAATCGGCTTACAAAGGATCACATTAATATTAATACAACCAATGCGACAACCAGCACCCAACCGACTGATTCCAATTCTCTGGCACTGGAACTGTTAGTCTTATCTTTGGAATTGATTAAGAATAGAGTTGTTGTAATGAGCGTGGAAATACGAAAACTCTTCATATGCACTATTTTAGTGAGCCTAATCGAAAAGAGCTCTGAAGTTAAGATTGTAAAGTGCATTATAAAAATGCTCGACGATTGGGTAAAGTGTAAAGAAACGAATATCTCAGCTCATGTGCCATCCATACGAGAGAAGTCGGCACTGCTGGTGAAACTAATGCAATATGTCGAAAAGAAATTCACCGATGAGGTTGAACTGAATGTTCAGTTTTTGGAAATCATCAACTACATATATCGTGACGAAGTTTTAAAACAAACTGAACTAACAAGTAAATTGGAGGGCGCCTTTCTAAATGGCCTTCGATTCCAAAATCCGCATGTGAGAGCGAAGTTTTTTGAAATTTTGGATTCATCAATGCGTCGCAGACTTCACGACAGACTCTTGTACATAATATGCTCACAGGCATGGGACACCATCGGATCACATTATTGGATAAAGCAATGCATCGAGCTGCTTATATTGACAGCAAATACTATGACACAGATCCAGTGCTCAAATGAGGCCTTTAAAATCCCATGTATATCTTCTGTGATTCCAACTAACTCAACTGATTCTCAGGAGCATACGTTTGTCTCGTTTCTGTCCTCCCAACCTGAATCATTTGAGAATGTACAAAGCGTGAATGACAAAGATGACGTATTCGATATTGATTTAAAGCTTGAGTTTACGTCCGTTCGGAAAGAAGATTGTCAGCAAATACTCTCTACGCGTCGAGAAACGTTGGTTGAGCTGATTTACAAGCAAGCGGAGTTCCTAGAAGCTAATCGAAATATACGCACAGAGCAAATGCTTGTAGCAACATCGCAGCTGTGCCACATGGATACACAGCTGGCCGAGAGCGTATGGCTCTCGATTTTCCCTAGCATTTGGGGTATATTCACTGAAGACCAGAGAATTAATATATCCAAAGAGTTAATACCGTTTTTGTCATCCGGCACGAATGTAAATCAGAAGGATTGCAGCCCAAGTACTCTGAATACATTTGTGGAAAGCCTCACGAAGTGCACACCTTCGATTTATATTCCACCAAATCTCTTAACTTATTTGGGTAAATCACATAATCTCTGGCACAGAGCCATCTTAGTGCTCGAAGACTTGGCTATGGAGTACTCTACGCGTAGTGATTTGAGTAATCCGGAAATAACACAACCCGAATCGGACGTACAAAATTTAAATAACATTTACGATTCTCTCTCCAAAATGTACTCCGCCATGCACGAAGAAGATCTTTGGGCTGGCCTTTGGCTGAAATTCGGACACTATCCCGAAACAAATATAGCCATATCATATGAGCAAATGGGCTTTTTCGAAGAAGCCCAAGGTGCTTACGACCTGGCCATGACAAAGTTTAAACAAGACTTGAACAGTGGTCAAATAAATATTGATGTTAACAGCGAATTGTTGCTATGGGAGAAACATTGGATGCGCTGTGCCAAGGAGCTAAATCAGTGGGACATTTTGTTGGACTATGCTCAAACGAATAGAGAAAAGAATATGTTTCTGATTTTGGAAAGTTCTTGGCGCGTGCCCGACTGGAATCTGATGAAGAATGCATTGTCCAAAACTGAGCAGTGCTACTCCAAGCAATATGGATTTAAATTGAACCTTTACAAAGGATATTTAGCAATCCTGAATCAAGAGGATAGACAGGCGGCCAGTGTTGAGCGCTATGTTGAGATTGCTTCTAGCTTGTGTATCAGAGAGTGGCGGCGTTTGCCGAAAATCGTATCTCACATACACTTGCCATATCTGCAGGCCTCGCAACAAATTATGGAACTGCACGAAGCAAGTCAAATTCATCAGGGTTTAGCACAGTCGAGAAATTCCTCGCTGCACGATATGAAAGCCATTGTGAAGACATGGCGCAATAGATTACCCATTATATCTGATGATCTATCACATTGGAGCGACATTTTTACCTGGCGACAGCATCACTATCAGATAATAACGCAGCACTTGGAGCAACAATCGGATCAAGGCAGCACAATGCTGGGAGTGCATGCCTCAGCCCAAGCAATTATTTCGTTTGGCAAAATTGCGAGAAAACATAATCTGACTGGAGTGTGCCAAGAGACATTGTCTAGAATATACACAATACCCTCTGTGCCAATAGTTGATTGCTTCCAGGTAATTATAAAATTAAATTAAATAGAATAGTGAATTTTAATATTATTTTTATTTATTCCTTGCAGAAAATACGCCAACAAGTAAAATGCTATTTACAAATGCCGTCAACATCGGGACGCAATGAGATCAATGAAGCGCTCGAAGTGATTGAATCAACAAATCTGAAATATTTCACGGGAGAAATGAATGCAGAATTTTATGCACTAAAAGGCTTACTATTAACGCAAATTGGACGCACCGAGGAAGCTGGCAAATCGTTTAGCGCCGCAGTACAGTTGCACGATGGTCTCACCAAGGCGTGGGCCATGTGGGGCGACTATATGGAGCAGATCTATCTGAAGGATAAACAAATTACCCATGCAGTTAATGCATTAATCTGTTTCCTGCATGCTTGCCGCAATCAGAATGAAAGCAAAACCAGGAAGTATATTGCAAAGGTCTTGTGGTTCTTGTCGTACGATAACTCAAGTGACACTCTAATAAGCACCTTTGAGAAATACGTATCTGGAATTCCGCCTTCTTATTGGCTGCCGTGGATACCTCAGCTGCTCTGTTGCCTAGAGCAATTCGAGGGTGATGTAATATTGAATTTGTTAAGTCAGGTGAGTTAAGCTAATACTGAAAGTATATGAAATGTATTTAATGGACTTTGTTTATAGATTGGAAGACTATATCCTCAGGCAGTCTACTTTCCGATTCGAACTCTATACCTTACTCTAAAAATTGAGCAGAGGGAAAAGCATAAATCAGCCGAACAGGCTGTATTCGCAGGCAAATTAACATCTTCCGTAAGTAATAGGTTTATTATATTCACCAAACAATGTTTAACAAATTTGAATTTAATTTTGTTAGACTATGGACAACATGGGATCAGTTGGTGCAAGAAGTCAAACAGGTGTTCCATCGGTTAATCCAATCAAGGCAACACCACCTATGTGGAGATGTTCGAAAGTAATGCAGCTGCAACGTGAAGTTCATCCCACAATTTTGAGTTCACTGGAAGGAATTGTTGACCAAATGGTTTGGTTCAGAGAGAGCTGGACAGAAGAAGTGCTACGTCAGTTACGTCAGGGCCTAATTAAATGCTATGCCATAGCATTCGAGAATCGAAGTACAGTGGTGAACGCGACCATAACTCCGCACACGTTACACTTTGTCAAAAAGCTTGGATCAACTTTCGGTATTGGAATAGAAAATGTTCCGGGATCTGTCACCTCCTCCATATCGCACTCGGCTGCATCAGAGTCTTTGGCGCGACGGGCACAAGTAACGTTCCAAGATCCTGTCTTCCAAAAGATGAAAGAACAATTTACAAATGATTTTGACTTTTCGAAGCCCGGCGCAATGAAGTTGCACAATTTGATATCGAAATTGAAAGCGTGGATAAAAGTATTAGAAATAAAAGTGAAAAAGCTTCCGACATCCTTCTTAATAGAGGACAAATGCAGATTCTTATCGAACTTTAGTCAGAAAACCGCCGAAGTAGAGCTGCCTGGAGAGCTGTTAATTCCCTCATCGTCACATTATTACGTGCGCATAGCTCGGTTCATGCCACGTGTGGAAATAGTACAGAAAAATAACACTGCAGCTCGCAGGTTATATATACGAGGTACGAATGGTAAAATATACCCTTACCTCGTAGTACTCGATTCAGGGCTAGGAGATGCTCGCCGCGAGGAACGCGTACTGCAACTGAAGCGAATGCTCAATTATTATTTGGAAAAGCAAAAGGAAACGAGCCGACGTTTCTTAAATATAACTGTACCGCGAGTTGTGCCAATTTCACCTCAAATGCGACTTGCTGAAGATAATCCAAATAGTGTATCATTGCTGAAAATATTTAAGAAGTGTTGTAATAATGCCAAAATCGACTACGATATGCCAATAGTAAGATATTACGAGCGCCTCTCTGAAGTGCAAGCCCAAGGAACTCCAATCTCACACACAATTTTAAGAGAAATATTCACTGAAGTTCAGTGCACTATGGTACCAAAGACTTTGCTAAGGCAATGGGCGTTGAACACATTTGCTGCGGCCACGGACTATTGGCAGTTTAGAAAAATGGTAAGTTGCCTAATTACATTACTATTAAATATAAAAGTCTTAAATGATATATTTAAAAGTCTGAAAAACCTAATTAATATAAATTTATTTTATCCTCTCAGTTGACTCTTCAGTTGGCCTTATCATATCTGTGTGAACATGCTCTGAACTTGACACGTCTCAACCCAGATATGATGTACCTTCATCAGGATTCGGGCCTTATGAATATATCATACTTTAAGTTCGATATAAATGATGATAAGGAACAATTTAATCAACATCGGCCAGTTCCATTCAGACTGACACCAAACATTGGCGAATTCATAACAAATATTGGAATTTCAGGACTATTATCAGCGGCAATTGTAGCAACAGCTCGCTGCTTTATTCAGCCCAACTACAAACTAAGTTCCATTTTACAAACTATACTCAGAGATGAGATCATCACTTTGCAGAAGAAAGGATTTAGGCAGAGTAAATTGCTGGATTCATCGCAGGAGCCTTCGCTTGATAATAATACAATGGAGCACACTATTCGAGTTGTTAATTCAGCAGTGGATATTATTTTATTGCGTTTGAATAAGATATCCTATTTTGATAATATTGAAAAGAAAAAGATTTCAGCACTCATACAATCCGCAACGAATACGGACAACCTTTGTCGCATGGATCCAGCCTGGCATCCTTGGCTGTAAATTAAATATTACAATAAAAATATATAACTATTAAAATATTTTAATATATCGTAAGCTTAATCCTCTAACTTAAAATAAATATAATTAATAATCTTTTTTAAATAATTTTGTTTGGATTAAGATTTTAAATTTGAACTAAAAAAAAGAAGTATAAAAACTGTTGGAATTTATGTGCGCAACTAAAAGGCAAATTTAGTTTAATTTATTGTAAAAAAAAATAATGATTTGTAAATAAAGCAATATTATAAAAAATTATGAAAAACTATTGATAATTTAATAAAAAAAATAACCTGTTAAGAAATGCATTTAAAAATGTATTGGCATTGTAAACAAAATATAAATAAGGAATTCAAAAATCCATTGGAATTTAAGTGAATGCTCTAATAACCCACTGTAAGTTTTTCTATTCAGAACTTTCACTTTGTGCTAGGGTATGTAAATGGTTCAATTTATGACCTAGCAACGAAAGCGTGGTAATTTGGGATATTAAAACCCTGATTGCTTCCATGGCAACGAAGGCTTCGCAATGATTTTATTCATCCAAAAGAAAAAAAAACTGATTGTTGCCATGGGTACGAAGGCTTAGCAACAGGGTTTATTAGCTTGTTTTTCGTTCCTTGACAATAGTATTGACCAAAAAAAAAAGTCTAAGAGTATTGTACTTTAAACCCTCTAAGCATGTGCAAAAATAATACGAGTCGCCATGTGGTCAAAGAATTTATTAATTTCTGTTTATTTCTACGTGATTTATAATTTGCTCTACACGTGTGTAAATAGCATCGATGCACCCTATATACATATACCCGGAAATGGCATTATATCCGGCACATATTTGAAAATGTATCGAACTCAAAATATTAAAGCTTACTTGGGAATTCGATATGCACATGCTGCAAGATTCTCTCCGCCCGACATTGAATTGCCGCCATGGAAAGGCGTTTTCAATGCAACCTCTTTCGCGCCAAGCTGTTGGCAAAAGGCGCGAGGATCAACGAATTCTCAGCTCGAAAAAGTATTGGATGTTATTTCGGGAGATATGCCTAATGAAGATGTCACAAGAAAATACGATGAGAACTGTTTGAATTTGAATGTATATGTACCTGATGGTAAGTTATTGAATTAATTTATATAAAATGTTTAATGTTTTCTAGTAATCTGATAATTATATTTATCGTCTTCAATATCATTAGGAAGTTCATTAGTCACTCTTTTCTTTTCTTAGAACATTTATAATATTATCTCAACAATAATTTATTATATTTAAAATTTGTTTTTTTCAATAATAATTTGAACCCATTTTGATAATTTAATTATATTTTTTTTTAGGACTGCCTGAAGTTGATGGATATGCTGTAATTGTGTGGATTCATTCCGGGAATTTCACCATGGGCAGCCCAATTGATATAGAGCCTTTTCAGTTGGTTTTTAAGCAGAAAGTTATAGTTGTAACATTTTCGTATCGATTAAATATTTTTGGCTTCTTTTCGACGGATGATGGCGAGGCTCAAGGAAACTTCGGATTGATGGATCAGTCGGCTGCCCTGTATTGGGTTAAGAAAAATATCAATTATTTTGGCGGCGACGAGAATCGGATCACTTTAATGGGTCACGATGCTGGTGCAATTAGTACGGCTCTGCATATGACGTCGGGGGAATGGTCAAAAGGCGCATTTCACAAAGCAATTATAATGTCTGGAAATCCACTGGTCTCTGTTCGATTTCCGCATGAATTCAACAACGATTTGGATAAGATATCAAATATTT
The DNA here is from genome assembly GCA_035045845.1 of Drosophila buzzatii. Lineage (NCBI taxonomy): Eukaryota > Metazoa > Arthropoda > Insecta > Diptera > Drosophilidae > Drosophila > Drosophila buzzatii. Next base: position 9,862,064 of record JAWNOS010000244.1, on the reverse strand, counting down.
TCGGATGTGCTCGCCGACCAACGTCGCTACTGATTCAATGTCTAAAGAGAATCGATGCAAAAATAATAACCGAGAATCTGCCGCCTGTTCAATGGGGCCCCATAGTCGATTATGGACTGAGTAATACATCATATCCATTTATCGAAAACCAGCCTGAAAATCTCTTTAAGAGTGGAACTTATCACAAGGTACCATTGATTGTTGGCATCACGGATATGGAGGAAGTTCTTACGATTTTCGACGAGTATATTTCCACAGAGTTGACTCCGGATGATCTCAAGAGCTTCTTTTCCGACATTGCAGTAAATGATATCTATAAAGTAACCGGGAACAATGAATGGTGTACAAACTTCCCCATCGTCTCTGACGCAATTAATTTTATGTATTCCGATGAAAGTAGCGTGGAAGAAATGAAAATTAATACAAATATAATCAATGCTCATACGGATAAATTATATTTAACTCCACTGGAAACGTTTATAGATATCGTCAGTAAGCATCAAAACGTTTATAGTTATATATTCAAATTTCGATCGAAAACTCTAAGTTCTGATCTCCCAAATTGGATTGGAGTTCCCAAATACTTCGACCAGATATTCGTTTGGGGTATTCCCTATGTGGGCAACACTGTCGAGTGGAAGCCCACTGACAAGAAAATGGCTGACATTGTTATGACATTATGGGCCAACTTTGCTAAAACATCTAATCCTACAAAGTCCAATGTTTATGTTAAATGGAGCACAATGGAGCCGCCCAAGTACTCGTACTTGATCGTCGATGAGAGTTTCAATACTGGCTATCTTTCGGACAATCGTCGCGTACAGTTTTGGAAAAATTTGTATCCGAAAATTGTTAATTTCGCAACAGAATGCTGTAATTCTACAAACGGAGGAACAACTAACTTAATCCCTTATATAATGTACTTAGTTATATGTTTAGCATGTCTTCTATGCCTTGATATATATGTACAAATACCTATATTAACATATTTTTAATAATATTTACAACAAAGATTATAAATATATCTAATACCATTGACAGACCATACGAGAAATAAATAAAAAGAATTATTATGAATAGTTTAGTTTTCTTTTCACAATTTACAGGCGTAATTAATTGAAACATATTCTTTTCCTTATTACTCTAGTCTTTGGGCAAGTACTCTGTTTTGTTATGGTTTTTCATTTTTGGTAAAGTCATTTATTTTTACATTTTCTCCATTGTAAATTACAAATAATAACATAATAAGTGTTTAACTGAAACGTCAATCCGATTTTAATCGATTTGCAAATTCAATTTGCTGTATTTCTCTCCATTCCTTTTTCGGTTTCATACGCTTCAGCTGGCCATCCCATACCAAATCGACCAAGCCACCTTGCTTGGCTATAACACCTTTAACACGATTGGCAAAATCTATCGCCGACTCGCCTTCCTGCCGATACATTGGCGGCAGGTACCAGACATCGCACACGATTGCCCACGACGTCATCATCATGTAAAGATATTGCATCATTGAGTATTTGGAGCTGTTCCAAAATGCATCGCCGAATCTAGGATCGTACCTGGAAACGAAGACAATTATATTAGTTGATAATTAATTCTTATATTGATTAGCAATACTTACTTTATGGCAACGGGATATATAACGCCGCCAACTTCGAAGCTGCCCTTCTTAAACTGCATAACAGACGTATTGTTGATGCAGGTGCCTTCGGGGAATATCAGAATTGGCGGATTGGTGGGATCTGACACATGCTGTTTTAGCCTTTCGGCAACCAAATGACGATCCTTGGCTTCGCCTCTTTCAAACCAAATGTGAGGAGATGCCCTTGCCAGCGCTCTTTGCAAAACGCCAAGGAAACCACCATGTCGTTGACCGATCTATAAATGGATAAATATACACAATATTCTTTTCGCTCTCTAGTTTTTGTACACTTCAAACAAAGCATTTAAATAATTGAATGTATGTATGCATGTATGTATGTATGTATGTATGTATGTATGTTTTAGCTATATGATTGTCTCCAATTCCGTCTAAGGGTTGGATTTAAATGATGATTCGACGAATTACAAATGAATTTCCGACATAACAAGAAGGCGTGATATAACATCGTATTCCGTTAAAATTTGATATTGTATTACCTGAATTTTGGGTCAAGATATCTGGAAAAATGGAATTACTTTCCGTAAAAAATAATAATAATAATAATCAGCAACAACTAATGCTTCTATATGGATTAAAGTTTTAGCTGCAATATGGAGCCTAAGCCTTAACGTAATGCTCAGCTATGCGAATATGATTGGATATAAATTGGAATTTCCTTTTTTTTTTTCAATAACAACATTCCTGTTACAGACATGTCACGAAAATCATGTAATCAGGAAGTTTGTACTAGTCGCCAATGCCCGACTAAGAGATACCTCTACAGTTGTCATTTCTAGCTTCTCTTGGAAAGCGAGGCAGAATATTTAAAAATGTAAAATGAAAAATATGTGCATATTTTATAAAATCAAAGTTATACTATATACAGTACTTCTACCGTCACACTATCAAATTAAAGCTTTAATATAATAAAAATTTACAAACTAAGAATCATTTTTCACAACTTTTTGTCGAGTGTTAAATGCATCGTAGTGGCCAAGCCGAAAGTTATACATACACATACTGTCAAGTTTAGGGCCCATAATATATATTATTGGCATGTGCGTAATCCTCGAAATTTGCATGTTTTCTTACCAGTGAATAGGTTGTGTCACACATCAGTACGAGTACGTCTATGGGGCTTGTATGATTTGCCACACAAATACCTGTCGATGATGGTCGATTATCCTCATTATGATAAGTTATAACCGCTGAAATGGCGCTGGACAAGAGGCCAAAGCACTGGCCCAGTACCTTATTCACAATAGCGCGTTTTTTTTCGCCATCCTTTAGATTGCCCACAGCTGCTGTGCATGCTGTTAGCCACACTACCTGAGATTGCACAGAACAAAAGGTGTGTGTAATTTATAGCTTATATTATATTAGCATTATGTTTAATTCTTTGTCAATTCAAGTAAAACAAATGTTAAATGTTTGCTTTGCAATTATTTATCAAAGTATATAAATATATGCCCAATAAAATAATTTATTCCATTTCCCTATCAAGGACGCAAGCTTTAAATGCTGGCATGGTAACACGTCAGCGCCGATTTTAAATGATATCATACATTATCTATAGTTTGTTTGACTTCCGCGCGCAGCCCAACTTGATAAGTATTGAATATATCACATTAGCTTCGACCTAAGTATATAACTTCCATATCAGAAACGGGGCACTAAAAATGATTACTAATTACTCACTGGACATGGGTTGGACTTTAAAACAGATGGACATAATTAGCTCAGGTGTTTATGTTTTATTAGTAATATTTGGACTGGCAACGACGGTTAGTATCATTATTAATATATAGTTACAAAACTGCGGAAAGTGAGCAAACACTTCTTTAGACGTACAAATGTATTATTTAAAGACAATCGGAATTTAGTTAATAAACGCTTACATTTTTTGCCTAGAACAATAGGAATAGACTATAACATTTTTTTAGTAGATCAGACAGCAGATAGCTTAATATTTAGTTAAAAATTGACTTAACCATAAAGCCTTTAAGGGCTATATATAAAATTGTGTCGGTAGCTTCAATATTGTGAAAGTTAAAAATAACAACTTGCAAGCTATCAGTATTTGTTATCCCAATACAAATCCTATCATTAGCTAGATCGTAACACACGATCTGAAAGTACTATATTATTATATTAATAGAAACTTTTATTATGTATAAAACATATAGAAAAATTGATAAATTTTCTTATAAATTTCATATTATTTTAATATATATATTATTATTTATTTATTTATTTTTATTTATATATATTATTTTATATATATTTACCTAGCATAAATTCAAAACCTTATAATAAATCACTTTTGCTTATGATTGATCTTTTACCTAAATAACTGCAAAATTAAATGTCAGCAAGAGATACAAATAAATTTCCACGTGTGAAAGATGGCGACTCTATTCTATTAAAATCCTTAAAAAGACTCTAAACTCAGATCTAATTATAAGCCGTGTACTTTACCTTTTCATCTTTTTTGGTCACTTACCAAATTGCATTTTATTTGCAATTGAACTAAGAACGTTTCTCTTTATACTTTGCTTAACTGAACTGAACGCAAGGACAATAACAAAAGGCAAGAACATAAAATTAGATAAGAACAGAAAACGAAACATTGAACATATAACAAACGATATGTATGTTGTATATGGTTGTCATTGATATTGACAAAAGCTATCCATGAACGTTTTTCAACACAAGCGAAATGAATTTATTAGAATGAAAATCACGTGCAGAATTTTGTTGTTGAGATTTTTGAGAATGTGCATAGACAAATCATAATTATGAGCAACGAAATAAAACAAAAATGCATTGAAATAAAACTGAAATAAGTGAAAACTTCTTTCTCACCAAGGAAAATGTACAATCTGTTGAGAGTATTGCGACGTCCAGGGGCGTGGTATGATTGGCTACACAAAACCCAGAAGCTTTGGGCTTATATTGCTTATTGTGAAATACTATAAGTGCTGATATAGAACTGGATATGAGACGAAAGGTTATTTTGAAACATAAATCCGCTAAGGGTCGACGCAAAACTCGATAGGGTATTAGGGCCAAAATTGAATTTGAAATAACTGTAAATGCAACCTGTTGAACCAAAGTTAAATATTAATAAAAAGAAAATACAAATATGACAGCCAGAGCGAGAGCTCTCCATGAGGATACCCTTACTCTTACACTTGCTATAAAGTTTATGGCAAGTTTTACAGAAAAATTCTACATTATTATTAGTTCTTCTTGAATATAAAAATTACATTATGCTGTGATTTTTGGTTTCTTGTAAAATTCTTGCTTTAAAATACCCTCAAATAGTGACTGCTTAATGTTTATAGAAGCCTAATTTTGATTTTGAATAAAAATGCGTGTCTTAAAAATTATATAAATATAAACATAAATATATAATAATATAAAATCGAAAACTAAGAAATGCTGAAGTTAATAAAATATTAAAAACATCTCAAACAAATATAAACAGAAGAAATAAACAATAAAGATTGCTAACTAACAATTTAACTTAATCTATAAATGCCTCGCACTTCTCTACCTCTACTGCAGCTTGATTGAAGGAAGGTATTAATTATTGGCTGCTAGCCGTGATCAAATAAATATATGTATACTCCACGTTAGGTTAGACGCATAACATTTGAAATAACAATTGTTAGGGGTCAGAGAACAGTTAAATGATTAAAAATAACAACTCGTTATCTAGTTGCCTTTATCTATTACGTAATGCAACGATAAAAAACTCGTAAGGTTGAAGAAAATGTAGCAAGTCTCATTTGATACGCGCCCACTTTATATAAGTACAATCGTATAGTTTCATTGTCGTCAAGAGCGTGGGAACCAATTTGCTAATTGATTAAGTAATTCATTAACTTATAATACCTTTCATATTGAGTCAAATGCCAAAGGTCAAAACAAATTCAAAGAACGAGTCATTTTTTTGTAAATGACAATATTTTCTGATAGTATAGGCAGCAGATAAGGTATTAGCTGAGATAATTCTATTATCTATGTTATTAAGTTGGTTATCAACAAATTAATACGTACTCCGACAAAGCAAACGAATACGCGCAGCGGCATCAATATAGTATATCGCACGACAAATCCGACCACCCATATCAATGTTATTTTCCATGATATAAATTCATAGTGTCGATTTGTTCGTGTCAGCATATTCCAGTTCTTCAACTCTTCAGCCTGAAATCTTGAGGTAACATCATCTTCGATAATCGCTTCAATGCCAGCCTTCACGTAATCCAAGCAATTTTCAAAATCGAAGTTTATTTCCTCCTAAAAATGTATAAAATGTAAATATTTCATTTATAAATTTCAAATCAATCTAAGATATCTTATCTTTAGATAATAGCATTCCGTACTTAAATACATAGCTATTATCTTGTACAAATATTTTAGATTATATACAAATATTGATAATATATTTACCTTCTTTATTGAATTTGGCTTATCATGTGACGATTCTTGAGGCTGGGGCAGCAGAACAGCATCCCTATTGATAAGCACTGATCCAGTTGTTGATTCCTTTGAGTCTAATCCATTCACCAACTCCACTTGTGAATTCTGATCTTTTTCTTTGGGGCTCTTCAAATTTTCGTTTGACGCCGATTCTATGCTGTTACGGCCGTACTAAAAACGATAGAATTAGAAATTTGTTTATAAATCATATTCACAAGTCTCTGGAGCCAAAATGAATTTTAGGTATAATAGATTAAAGGAATGAGGATATCCATGCCCTTTGCAGCTAGTTACGTGAAAAGCAGGTCACTCCCAACTCATGCATTTTTGAAAAGCCGTGAAGCTCAAGCGTGTCAAAAACTATCAAGGGTTAACATTGGAAATTCGAGATATATAGAGCTTTCTTATCTGATCTACCTATAACATTTGGTGAATTGCACAAAACTTTGAAATATAGTGTTTATTTTGCATATCCCTAATGATGTCTCTATACATTCAGTTATCATTAACATAATCAAGCCGGTGTACTTACCGGGTTTTGATGTTCTACCCGTCTGAATGATTATATTTTTCTTTTCTGTTGACACTTCAGATTTTCATGTCATCTGGAAAGAAGCGTTTATCATTTCTTTCCATTAAAAGACAATAAATCTCATGTTTAAAGCTACATAAATATATTTACATATTGTCTGTCACTCTAAAAGACTTAGAGAAGGATCAGATTTATGATTTTCTATTGTTATTGAGGGATATATTTGTTAAAGAAATTTGAAGATTTTTATCCATCTATACCCGCTATACCTTAGTCTCTTCATCAGTATTTCCCCACTATAATCATGCATTTGCATATCGGCAAATCGATGTTAAAGTCTATTAGACCTGAAGCCAAATGTTGTTGATATTCACAGCATTTCTTACGTATGAAACGTTATGTTGATCGATTTTAGCAGTGAATTTATACAGTAAAATTATTCCAACGATCTCTTAGATAAACGCTTAACAGTTATTTACCTGCTGACTCTCTACAAAAACAATTTTCAGTATATAACTTGCGAACTACATTTGTATGGGCGTAAATATATTAGTTCACTATCTTAGTAATAATAAGTACTACGGGACATAAAAGTAACGTAATCGTTTTGCACTAGTAAATTGCGTAATATTCATATACGGGTAAAAAACAGCTGCAATGATCACATTGGTCTGTTTCAAAATTACTTAACATATATATGAAGGATATAGATACTTTGACCCCAAGGTGTATTATATAATTAATAGATAGATTTGCAGAATAGACCACAGACACTTAATTACAGAATATTGTAAAAATAAAAAATAATAACAAAAAATCATTATCAGATAACAGGTAACACGAATATATATGTGTTTACATATATTTAAAATTCCAAGTCTGCTTCAAATTTTACTTTACATCGGGGCAAAGTTCAAAATAGTAATTTAATATAATTTCATACATAAACCATATTTATTAATTTTCGATTTGTGTATTTTGTATTTTGTCATTGTCATCTAGCGATCGTCCTTAAGGAACTAAATTTACTGATGTGCCAACACTTTTTTGAATCACTGTTTGTATTTTGATGAAATCAATTACAATCATAGCTTCGCATAGAAAGTTGTCTGTTAAATGTTCCGTTATTAGCGCGATACTGTATATACTTATTTATAGAGACTAGATGACTTTTTAGTCAATCAAATATACATATAAAAGCTTCTCATACTGTTATTATTCAAATAGATCAGTACTATTATTGAAGCGTGCTATATTTATGAACTTATTTATAATCCAATACGTCTTAATAAATTGCGTTTTTCAGCAATAGGCGATTTGTATATTCTATTTATATACAACAATTTATTTATAAATAAATATGAAAATATACATATTCATATTTAGATATAATTATTGAGTAAATTTACCTCAAATATCCTTAGAAGGAGATTAACGTATGCCCTTCGTACTCCAATAGATTTGTTGATTGCGGATAAAATAATCAAGAATGAAACAAATCCCGCTAACGGAATCCAGCACAGACTTAATATTCCGTATAACATTCTACTTCAATTTCAATTCTTTGTTTATTTATATCAACTAAGTCAGCGAGAGTCGGCAAAATAAATTAAACTGGTAAACCTAAGCGAATGGTAGTGATGAGCGATTACAGTCTATTCGTTACTTTAGCAAATTATTTATCGATACGAGAAGTAGCAGTGAAAAATGCTTGGAAGATGCATGTTCTAATTATTTGCAATTAAAATACATTTTATTTCTAATAAATAGTATCTTATATTATATAATAAAAATATAAATATATACTAACATAGTTTTTATGGAAAATGTAAATTATTAATTAACCTCAATAATTACAATAAATCGCCAAGCAAAAATATCGATAGGTCAGGCAATATATCGAGATTTTGCCAAAATTAATTCTGGATGCAAACAAAACGCTTAGACGAACTACTACGAACTCTGCATTTAGGAAAGCAGCGATAAAACTGAAACAGAGCCGATAACTTCTTCGCAATGACATTTGATAGAAAAAAAATTCTCTTATATTTCATATTTACATTTATATTATCTTACATAATTTATATTATCTTACATTTTAGATTAAAATTGAACACTTTTATTTTACTTTAATATGTGGATCGTTTTTATATCGTGCAAATATTTCACTCTTAAAGATATCGAACTTTTTTCGGTTGGCGTTATTTTGTTGCTCTCTCCATGCAGGCCTCGCTTGCTTTCTTTGCAGACCCCAGTGGCAGGTGAAAACGGGCGATAGGACATAGAATTTGTAACCAGCCACGTACATTTCATAGACCTAAAATTATTTAAAATATTTTTATATATAATAAAATGAGTGAGGTGGGCAAACGATCGGTTTGCGAAAGCAAAAATCTAAAACCAACTTCTCTGTGTCATTTAAAGTTTATACTTACTTGAGAATTTCTGGTAAAACCATAACCAGTAAATCTTTCATCATGGATGGGAACATTATCTAATGCTATATAAAATGGCTCATATAAAAACTCAAAATTTGTTACTATATGGCTTATGCTAACTGAAGTCTCATTTCCCTTTAATGTTAACCATCTGAAAAAAATAAACGAAATGATGATTAGAAAGGATCCCAGACTTTCTTCGCGTGAATAATTGAAGAACTGTACTTACTTTGAAAAGTTTGTCGCATATTGATTGTAAATAAACACTTTTTCGTGGAAAGGTCTCGCTAATCCCTTTTTGGCTAGCGCTAAGAGACTCGCCTTTGTCTGCGGAAAAGATGCCCGAACATCAATTTCAAAAGTGGGAATAACATAGGCGCAATTCTTCTCGCAAGAAACAGTTTTTAAAAAATTGTTGAGCTGTACAACACTATTAACACTAGGTATTATATCAATGTCGGTCAAAAACACATATTTCGTTTGGCATCCCTTGCGAGCTAGGTTTCTCATGTGGTTCTGAGGGTATACATTTCTTTTTCTCCACTCTATTGTTTTCGCTGTTCTTAATTTTAATAAGAATTTAAGCGTTTTATCAGGATTTCGACAGTTGAATTTTTTTTGGATATTCAATGATTCTGTTAAATGTCCTGGAAGGTTTTCATATTCCTGTGGAATCAAAATATGAAATGTCGCATTCGCTTTAACGTTCGGAAAGCAAAGCCTCATATACGTGACAAAGTATTTTAAAATAATATACTCCTCATTTCCGGCGGAGAATAACGCAACAGACATGGGTCCGATCCAATTTGCGGCAACTTGCGGCAAAGAGTACAGCCGTTCCACGGAGCTTTGTGTTGCCAGGCATATTAAACTAATTTTTGAAGATTCTGTATACTGTTCGCCTACAACGGCGAAATCCTTAATCTTGTACTTGTGTTGGTTATCCCAACGTCCATAGCTTATATCAATATTGGCGAAAGTTAACTTAGTTTTATTACTTTCAGATATGAAATGTTCCAAGTTCAATGTGGACATTGTCGCTTGAGTTCCAATGTCGGAATGATATGGACAGTTCAAAGGAACAGTAGCTTTAGTCTTTTGTACATCAGTAATTGTTGGAGTATTACTCTTATGGGGAACAGATTTATAAGGTGGATAGACTTTCACTAACAAGAGTATGTTTATGAACAGCAGGACAATAAGAATCTTTGTTAAGCTTCCATGAGGTAGACGAATCTGAAATTAGAAAAAGGTACATATATTAGAAACAACTATCATAATTTAGATCTTAAATTATGGGTACCACTCTATTTATTCCTATTCATATTCATATTCATTCAATATTGACAAGATATTAGTTTCCATTCTAAGGCAACAATACTAACTAGAAGAATGCTTCAGGAACTGTGCATTTTATATCGATTTAAATTTCAAGTACAATTTGATCTGTGTGTACAATTGGAGGATTCATATATTTACCATATTATTAAAATCAATATTGTCAGCTTAAACATTTTAAATAACTTTGTTTAAACACATCACAAGATTTGCACAAATATAGATACAATTATATTGATACTTTTAGCAGTTCTGTAAGAAGACTGAAGGATAAACAATTGTTTGTCGAAAGTCATTATTGGAGTGGTAAATATACCCCAGATAATGACAATTTATTGGCCCAGAAATTCCATAACAAACACATTGTTTGTAAATATGTATGTATGTATGTATCAAAAGGAGTAGTTGTATACAAACAATTTTGATTTTTTCTAAGCAAGAAATACGTTATAGCACAATCACTATATTTTGATTACAGCATTAACTTAATTAATAAAATTCTTTAATCCATTATTTTACCATTATTATGCACTTTTCTATAAGTGAGCCCGATTAAATGCACAAACATTTACATATTACATACATATTTCACTTTGTTTGAGTACACAACTGATCAAAGGACCAAATGAAATGTGCCCAAACTCAGCTCATGAACAGATACCAAAAAAATAATTACACTCATATATATATTCAACAAGATAACTGTGTACATATTTACATATATTCATGAATAAAATGTGAGCATTTGGCAATATGTAGATTTTATTTCAAATAAGTCGTATTTATAAATATATATCAATTAAAATATTTGTAGTTCCATCCATACGTATAACGGTATAAGGAATAACACCGATAAGCGCCAAATGCACTGCATTAATTTATTTTATTAGGAACGATTGGAATATTTTAAGCAAATGAAACAGCTTCTCAAGCTGACAGCATGAATCACAGACATAAATATAAATTAATTTTTTTCTGAGAAATAATAGCATGAATATTTGTAATGCGAAAAAAATATGAGTGCTGCGCATAAAATTTCACAATTTAATTTAATTTAATAAAGAAAGTTTGCATATATAAACATGGCGAAACGATATGAAATGCGCATTTCGCACAATGAATTCAGTGTGTTACAGTAGTATTAGAACAAACCTATCGAACGAGTTATCGATAACTAATTGAAATTCTATGTATATCGAGCATCCCCAATTAAGGTGTAAACAAAACACATAATATATTAAGATAATAAAACATTAAAATGAGCGGTGCTCATAGAGAAACAGTCCAAAAGCAAATTCACCAAGATTGGGCAAATCGAGAATACATTGAAGTTATAACAGCCAGCATAAAACGTATTACAGATTTTCTAAATTCATTTGGTAAGAATAAACATGCCATCATCAAATTGATAATGACTTTTTGTTGTGCTTATTATTAATATGCAAATGCAATTTGTGAGATAAAATTTATATTTGAGATATATATATCTAAAAACAAAATTAATATACACATAGCAAACATTTAGTTTCTCTTTTCATGTGTGATTGAATTTCCTTTCTGTATGCGAACATATGTATATTTATCATAAAATGAATATATTAAGAAAGAAAGTCTTAAGGTTAAAGGTCTTTAATTATATTATCGTATTACCTCTTTCTTTGTATGTTGTTTTAAACTTGCAGCATATTTAAGTCGGTAAATGGAAAGATTTAAAGTGCTTCTAATGTAATTTCTGTATTCGATTCATTTGCGTTTTTATACTTATTCAGGAAGTCGAATGAATATATTTTATTTGTCCATCCGGTTGCACCCACGAATGCAGTATGTCAGCAACGCTGTTTTTTGAGGTGCTAGAGAGATGAAATTTAGAATATAAGAATACATAAGAATGTATACTCTCTCAAAATGAAGAAGATATGGCGTATATAGCTACTCCTCCAGAGGGCGAATGAAGAAAAATCTACCAACAATAAAGAATTTCAAGCGTATGAAATGTATACAAAAGAAGTCTTTACCAATATATACTACTGATATATTCTTAATACTCATTCACACTCATCACAAATCTATATTAGTTTATATAAACGACAATTTTAATCTAGTATAGCTAGAAAATTAATATTTATAGTACATAAAGCTATTTTTTAGTGAGTGTGGCACGTCACAAAACCCAATATTTAAAGCTTTGAATGCCCTGTCTCAAAATCCAACACTTTTAGCAGGTCACAATATGTCCATGCGCTGAGGGCGTGGTTAATCTGAAATAAATATATTTAACAGGCGTCACATGTCAAGCGTAGTTAACTCCAACAAAAGGGGGGGCGTTTCGAATTTCGACGTGAAAAAACTATTGTTTCAAGAGCGGAAGAACTATAATCAGCAAAGAACTATAATTTTGCAGGTGGATCATTGTGGACTGTTATCAAAGGAAATTCTATATTTATAAATTAATAAATTATATGCTTAAGGCTAGAAAAAATTGCATCTGTCACACTTCTATAGGTCTAAATGTCCTACGTGGAATTGATTTTTCTGTATTGGAAAAATCAATGTTTTTTCTTAAGTAGTTTTTGTACAATAAACAAATATATATATATTGCTATATAACACTTATTTATATTATACAAATATATTTATTAAATAATCATTCTCTTGCATTTTAGATATGTCCTGTCGATCGCGTCTTGCTGTGCTCAATGAAAAACTGACAATTCTGGAACGCCGCATCGACTATTTGGAGGCTTGTGTAACCCAAGGCGAAACATTAACGTAATAGTTTTAATAAATAGAATACGTTGTGATTTTCCATTTATATAAAATGTATTAAAATATACAGTTTCTCATAATATACTCGCATTTCATTTGGTATATTTTATGTTGGTCAATTGATTAAAGCTCGGCTAAGTTTAGTTGCTGAATTGGAACGGATTAATTCTAATAAGAATTTTGCAATGTTGGGTCTCAAACATTTTAGAGTGGCAACACAGCATTTCGGTAAAGTGCAGAAGTAAATCGCCTAACTGCATAAAGTAAGCTAAAACATACTGCGATACATTGTGAGGTTATCGTATAGTCGGGCATGGTCTGCTATAGTCATATAACCTGCAATTTATGGCTTATCATATTAAAAATCCAATTGGATATTGCCAAGAAGTTCTCTTCTCAGCTTTTTGTTAATATAACGCGTTTAAAATAAATATAAAAAAAATCAATCAATATTATTTTTTGCAAATTTTTATTGTATTGTGTTTTGTTGTTGTTGTTGCTGTTTTTACCCCCAAACATGTGCCTGATTCAACTAACAGTTATTCGGATGATGCCACTGGCTCTTAAAACGTATATATATAGTTATATATAATTATTATCTAAGAAGCTATCGCGATTTTAAATGGGTCTGTTGATGTTTCTTCAGGTGATCGCTGCGTACGAATCTTCGACAACATTGAGTACATGCATAGGGCTTCTCGCCCGTATGCGTGCGATTGTGCCGATTCAAGTCGTCTTGGCGTTTGAAGCGCTTCTCACATTGCCGACAGCGAAATGGTCGATCCTGCACGAAATGAGGCATCCCATAGGTACTGGCACCGTCCTGTGGCGGCAATTGCGAGAGTGTGCGTGCAATATCCTCGGCAGGCTCATACTTGACATCCGGCTTGTCGATGAGGCCAGCCGTCAATTGGTTATCAGGTAATGGGGCTATGATTTGATATTTGTCACTATGCTCGGGTCGTTCCAATTTAATTCTGAATGGCGCATGGTCATAGCCAGCCGCTGGAGCTGGCTGCTGTTGATGGTTTTGATTTTGATTTTGATTTGGGTTCGGTTCGCCTCCTCCATTAATGACGGCCATGAAATGATACCCCGAATCGGTATCAGAGGTATTCTTTTTCGCACCCTTCACTCGGGTCGTACTGGGCAATGAACGTTTCGGATTGTTGCTTTTCAGTTGTCTGTCGTGGGTGGCCAAGTGTTTGGTCAAATGATCGCTGCGTGAAAACTTTTTACTACAATGTACGCATTTGAATGGCTTTTCACCCGTATGGGTGCGCAAATGGCGATTCAGTTCGTCGGAACGCGTGAATCCCTTCCCGCACTTCGCTTCGGTGCAGACGAATGGTTTGATGCCTGTGTGCCATGTCAAATGGGAGCGAAGGTGGGAACTTTTTCCATAGCTTTTCGTACAATTATCGTACGGGCAGACGAATTTTCGTTTGGGATCCGCTGCATGGGGAGTAGCGAGCAGCTTAACTGTTGGCATTATTCGAATTTTAGAATCGCCACCAAATTCCATGCCGTCCGATAGCATATTGGGCTCAGTCTCCACCGATTTATGTACATTATCGAGATCCAGTGGAGAGTCATGTTTGAACTCTCCAAATATGGTTGAGGCTCTAAGTATTACATCTGGGGCCGGGGCCAAAAGATTATTTGCATGAGCCCCATCAACTAGAGGTGGAAAAGTGAGTTGAGGTTTTGCTGAGTCGACTGGTGTTATTGTTGATGTCGTCAGCATTTGAGGCGTGGGTGTGTTTGGAATTATTTGTGACATTACGCTTTCGTTTTTTTTTTTTTTCTTATTCAAAACTGGATTTTTTTTTTATATCTGCAAGTAAATTTTATTACAAATATATCTTTTTGCAATTTTGTTACGCAGTGTAGCAATTAAAGGCACTTAAATTTACCAGAGGTACAATTTTTTGAACATTAAAATATTCGATGGGCGTGGGCGTGGGCGTCGGCCATTCTGATTATAAACAAAAGTTCATTGGTTTAGAACGGAAAATGCATTATCGTACAATTTTGATTTAAGATTTACACATGTAATAGACGGTACGGTACATATAAATAGTAAATAATATGAAAACTTCTTTCATATATTTTAATTATATCCTGTAGACAATAAACGGGGTGCGATAAAAATATATCGATTACCCGTTACAATATGCATTATTTTATTTTGTGGAGTAACTAACTTTACCATCATTAGGTGTTTCCACTAGCCACATTTTAAAGGAACGATATACATATATTCTTAGAATAAGGGAAATTCCAATTTAAATACATTATTGACTTTATATATACATTTTTAACTGTATTATATTATATTTTATTCATATTTAAAGAAAAATTTATATATTTCAATTCCATATGCATTTGAAGGATGGTTACGATTATTTATTATGTGCATATTGATTTTGCGATATACACGTCAAAATTGTTAGTACAAACATTACAATATTACTTTAAAGTTTTATTACAATTTATAAATCACATACTATACAAAATACCAGAGTTTAGTTCATATAATCAGAACCCAGTTAGAACAACTTATCGATATTTATGAATAGAATATTCGAATGCAGACGTGCATAGTGGAAACATCTAAGTAGATAGGTGCTCTCAATAACAAACATGTTATTGTAACAATAAACAAAAGTTTACCTAAATAAATTTTATCCAATTCTTAGCTGATTGAACTAGTTGATATTTCAAAAAATTTTGTAATACAGAAATGACATGGCACTCAGCTCTTCAACTGTGAAACAGAGAGGACGTCAGCGTCGCAAGCCCACTATATGGACAAGAGAAAAAATTTATAAACTAATTGAGCTGTACCGTGCATCAGATTGTTTATGGAATCATTATTCGGAATTGTATAAAAACAAAGATTGTCGCAATAAAGCCATAGAACGGATATGTACTGCGCTGGAAATTTCAAAAATTGATTATGGCAAGAAAGTGCATAATCTACGAAATCAATTCAATTCGGAATTGAAGAAATATGAAAGACGTTTGGAGAAAACGGGTGGCACGAAAACTGTAACACCAAAAATGTGTCGCTGGGAGCATTTCGATACCCTAATGTTTCTGCGACCCATCATTGAGCCTCGGCCGGGCTATCAGCCACAAAGAAAGGTATTTTTTACTGATTTCCAAAATAAAATGTGTTTTTTTTTCACCTTTTCATTTTTTTTTTTTTAGAAATCTGTAAAAAGCATTGAGTTATCTCATAATGAAAATACAGAGCAGGAAACTTCAAAAAGCCCAATAGTAGAAAATATGGAAATACCCATCTTAAATATCGAGCAGACAAATAACCGTGTCACAAAAGAGCTTGAACAAAACTCGGCATCAAATCCATGCAGAAACTATTCGCCAATTTCCACGCATGTAGAAACTACTGGGCCAGGCGTTCGTGATCAATGGGATGCATTTGGTGAATTGATAGCCAATGAATTTCGTAATCTAAACTCAATGATTTCACGGAAAAAACTCAAACGTAAAATAATGCAAATTATGCTAGAAGTTGGCGAAGAAGATGATACTAAATATACAAACGTCAACTGAATTCTTCTCTTGTTATTATTAATTTTACTTAAGATTATGGTGTTTATTTTTGCAAATATATTTCATACTTAGTTTTCAACTTTCAGCTTTTATTTAACAGTAAAATTTGCTTTTTAATATATTTTTTTAGTTTAACCTGTTTAAAAATGTACATAAATAATGTCATATTTTTTTAGAATCAATATTGGAATACACTTTATTTTTTTTATTTATTAAATCTATAATCATAGTTTTAAAAAGATTATTAGCTATATAAGCGGACTCTGAGGCCAAAGGCGAAAGCAAGTGCTTATGGTTTAAACAAAACGTCAGCTTTTTATCTGTAGTTGTATTAAAACTCACTATATTCCTATACTCGCTGGAGACACTTCCGCAAAGCTGACCGTGTTTCTTTTGCGGAAGAGCATTGAATGTTTTCATGCTGGTAGCAGAATCCCGTGAGAGCTGGCAAGGCAAGCACTACCAGCACATAACATTTTGCAGATACGATAATAAAAATTCAAGTCTTTCTAGCTTCAATAATTGTTAAGCTCCGCTTTAAACCAAATCAAAATATCGATTCTTATCGATGCTAAGGAAATAAAATAAAATATCGAAAAAAAAAAAGAGCTGGTATTGCATGCGGTAAATTTTGCTTGACTTTACCACGTACATGAGTATTTATACATGCATATATTTCAACTTCAATGCTGATATTTTTATACGTGCACACATAAGTATAAATATATAACAGTATTAAAATGAACGGGAACTTAATTATTGTTTACATCAATTTAATTTATTTTTTGCAATATTTTAACATAAATTATTGATAAACAAAAGTTAACATTTAAATATGTATATAAGTAGATGCTTTGAAATAAATATAGATGTATTTGTACATGTAGGTATGTATTTAAATGACTTGTATTCGTAACATTCTCATTATAGCTCTAAACTTCTAAAACTATTTACATGTTCTTATAGCATGAGATGTTTTGAGTTAAAGCAATTCAAATGCATTTACAATTTTATCATATTGTATTTGTTTATGTATATATTATTTCCCTATTACTGCCTCTTCATGATTGTATACATCCATACATATACACGTATCTACATACAGATGCATGATTGTTCGCTTGTGTGTAGATACACACACTGTCGAGGGCATGTCATATAACCATATGATTAATACGCATTGAACAGCTGATTCATTCGTACCCAATGTTTATATGCACACATTGATATACATTCGTACATATGTATTTATAAAGACTCACACCATATGGGCAGTCTTTTGAGCTCTGCTGCTCACGCACACACAGGCACAGCCAGCTGCAACAATTACTAAAAACTGTTGATATCAATAAAGCACCAGGAGCGCATCTAGATTATTACTGAGATTTGAGATGTGAAACGTAATATAATTAATGAATATAATTAAATTCATACGGATAAATTCAACAAAAATAAATTATGAATATATTTAGTTATAAAAATGTCAAATGTGAAATTTGTAGTTAATATCACAAAATTTGATTTGTCGTTTATGGGCCGCCATTTAACCGCACTACGCTACTGTTTGATTTAGTTGAGAGACGCAATTCTCTGTTGTGGTCTCTCGTCTCTCTCTCACGAATATGCAAGCGAACGAAATGCACATACGAGTGTATTTTTTTTATGTGTGCGTAATTTTATTTATATGTATATATATACAAACAGATATATGTATATAAGTTCGCAAAGCAGTATAGCTTATGGATGTATGTATGTAAATACACAGTAATATATATAAATAATTATATGTATAAACATAATATATAAATATAAATGTATGTATACATGTATGTATTTATATATGGGAAATATTGCAGGAACTCAAGACATCAACTTTGCAAAGCAGTTCATTTGAACAGCTGTAAGCGATCGACGACGACCTCAGCGGTTAATACAAATCATAAACGAAAAAGCTTACGGAACATACAATAATACATTTACATGTGAATTTTAATTTGTGTATGTGTATTTCTTTACGAAAAACATAAAGATATGTATAAAAGACAGAAGCCAAAAAAAAAAAAAAAAACAATTCTGACGAATCAAATATAAATAAATGAACGTGTGTACATACATATGTGAATACACGTCGTGTGAGTGTGCATATAGAGCGAGCGATAAAAAAATAACAACAACCTAAAGTAATTTGCGTAGTGTATTAGTGTATATGTATGGATGTGTGCATATATGTATTTATTTACGTGCTTATGTATAACAGACATTTGTATGAATGTATGTATGAACGTACGTATGAATGTAGTTTCTCGTCACATTCAATTCGTATCTCAATCGTTTCGTGTTCGTCGAGTTCGCTGCTTTGTGATGATTGTGCTGCTTGCACTGAGCACTTGGCGCTAAGATTGAATTGAGCCAGAATGCTCCGACTTTGCCGCGGAGCAGTCGGTCTCAATATGTGTTCTGCTCCGTCGTAGCCTCAATAACGTTAATACGCAGATGATATACGAATCCAAACTAAAACCAAATATATATTTAAAAAAAATAAAATTAAAAATAAAAATCAAATTAAAAGCCACATTTTAATGTCACTAATTTAGCAACAAGTGTTAATCTTAATACAATACATATACATACTTTTTCGTGTAAACACTACATTGGCTGTATGTAAAGTAAAAAGTGATTAAACCTCAACATTTTTAAACTAAAATTCATCTGCATGGTCATTGTGATTTGTCTGTGTTTTTATTTACGCACTGCATTATATGTCAATCTACATGGAATGGATTAAAAGAAAAGCGTAGTAATTTATGCATTTGTATTTGTATATTTTCTTGATTCTTAATACGCGATTCGAAAACGTTATTGCTTATAAACATATGAAACAACAAATGTATATACATATATACATACATACAAACATCTTTAATAATATATAACAGATTTGAGAGCAAGTAAATCAACAAATATATAAGTGTGTATATGTACATAAATATAAATACATGCTTACATACATAAATAAAAACGCATAAACATATATGTTCGTGCATCTGTGATTTTTAAATGTGTTTTCATAAGAGTATACAATTTTTTAAACATGTATTTACGCACATGCATGCATATACAGATGTGTACACGAATGCATGGGTGAGTGTGTCTGATGAGTGAGTGTGTGTCTGTGTGTGTGCATGTAAATAAAATAAACTCATTGCCACAGACAAAACTCGAACGTGAGTCTTTGAACATTGCGAACAGAAAACAAGGAACCAGTTTCACCTTGAGTCAAAATGCATGCATACGCAGTATATACAAGTGGCGACTACACACATACAAGTGTACATAAGGACGATCGAATATATCCGCTACTTGCATTTGAACGATCAAAAGAAAAAACTTATTTAAACTGTATGTACGAACATAAATGAATGTATGTGTAGAATGTAAAATGTATATGTATGTATATAAAAACGGAATTAAATTAATATACATATATACGTATGTGTACAATGCATATGCGTATTATAAGTATAAACAAATCGTTCAATACTTGCTCTTTTTTGCATTCTCATATATGTAAATATGAATATAATTTATGTGTTTATGTATGTAAATATATGTACATACATATTTATATATATATATGTAATATCCATGTATGAATATGCATTCATGCAGTAATGTATTGAAAAGGAAATGCATATAAGCACATGCACACAGGCATATTTACATATACGCTCATGCAAATATAAATACGTAGCTATTTTATTATTTTGATGTAATAAAATGCAAATAATTGCTCAGTCCACACCTGATCCCAGATCCAGGCACTTACTATTAATGCAAATCGATCTAGATCATTCACAGTCGCAAACTAACTCCATTTAATTTTTTTCATTTATCGCTCCGACAGTGCCACAAACAATTCATTAACTAACGCCGGAATATAAAATATTTAAAAAATTAATAAAAGGCGTGCCAGCCTCTGGCCATAGATCATTTAAAATGGAAAACTATGAAAATAATATTAAAACTAAAAGATCTCCAACGGTTTTTGGATCTGCACTCGTTCCCGCTAACTCAAGTACTCCGTATTCAGATGCAACTCAAGTAAGTACATATGTATGTATGTATGTCCAATTAGAATATTAAATTTCAAATTAGGCAAAGATTGCATTTACTTATTACTCTCTTATGCACTTTTTCTGTTTATCTCAAAGATCGCCTTCTTAAACTCGCAATTAATCTTATACAGTCAACATTTAAACTGAAATGTCATTTTTAGTTCATTTTTAACTTTAGCTTCCTGTACTTTTGTATATACATATGTATGTATATACGTATGTATGTATATACGTATGTATGTATGTACAAATAGAAGAATATATGTACATGTTAAGAATATATATTTGTATGTACATTTATACATTTATATTGTATAATTGTTGTATATGTATATTTATATTGTATAAATGTATATATACTCACAAATAGTAGAATATGTTTTGTATGTAAATATGTATATACATTTATATTGTATAGTTATGTACATACATAAGTATGTATTCTTAAACTCTAATACATTCAACAGTTTAAATGGCATTTTTAGTGTATTTATATCCAAGAGTTGTTTCTTATACTTATGAGTTCTTATACGCCTTATCGTTTATCTGTAATGACCATTTTAGTTCATTTCTATTTGCCCAAATACATAGCTTGTACACAAATATATATATGTGCATGCATACATGCATACATATTTCCTGCTAACTACGTATTTACGAATGCGTCATGCACATGTTTACACTAACGGCATTTAGACTGTCGCATTGGTTCTTATGAACCAAATTTCTTGTCTAGCTTTAAGAGAATATGAACTTTATTCATATCAACATGTACATACATACAGATGTATGTATATGTGTATGCACGCTTGTCTGCATGAAAGTTTGTGAAATTCGAAGGTGCAGAACGGATGCCATACCGATAGAAGAGGTCAATGAAACGTTTAACTGATAAGAATGTATGCGCGAAAATAGGTGTTTTTAAATATGTATATGAATAAACAAATATGTACATACATGTACACATACACGTATATTTCGTTCAATTAATTTTAGATAGTAATTTTGTTATATTATTTGAAAAGAAAAGAAATATGTATATAAAATGCGCAGCTTGTGTTTTGTTTATTTGTATGTATTTGTTTATAATTAAATTTAAGATATTTCTAGTCATGCAACTCCCGTTAAGAATATAAGCGTAGTTTATTCGGTATAATTCACATGCCACAAAATGTCTTTTTATAAGTTGGTGTAGGTAAATCATTAAATATATGTACATATGTATGTATGTGTATAGAAATGTGTGCGTGCATCCATTAAATTATATATCAACTGTCTGGCTTCTGGCGGTCATGTCTGTATGTGTCTGTGTGTGTGTGTTTTGGTTAGATTCATATAAGACATCAAGAATGTAAATCAATAATTTAGAGTCACATTTTAGCAAGTGCAAAAGTAATGTCAATGCCCGCTGTAGCAAAGCGTCTGCGTCCACCTCACCATTTGCTTCATATCCCATTCGTTTGAGCTAACACAACAATGCTGTGGCTGCTTCTGCTGCTCTTGTTGGTGTTGTTTTTGTTGCGTCGGCGTCGGCGTCATTGCTGCTGGCTATATTGGTTGGTTGAACTTGGGGTTCACGAACTGCTTCAAGGTCGTAGTTAACGCTATTACTAGTGTGTTTTTTTTCGACTCTAATAAAAAGGTTGTTCACTCGAGCAGTGCGACATTGCGCTTAGTGTACTAGAATATTTACAGTATATATACAATACATGTAGTCTGTGCATATAAATACATACATACATACATATGTATGTACTTATGCATCTGCAAATCAATTATGCTCAAATGACGTTTGTTCCGTTATTACTTTTTTTTTATATTTGTTTCATTTCAATTTCGCAATTTTGTGCATTGAGATTAAATTTGGATTTTATTAAGAAATAATTTCGGAATTGAAGATTTTAAAAACGTTTTAACGGTTTTTATTGATAATTTAATTTGGTTTTGTCTTTTTAGTTAAGACAAACAATTAACAAATATTAATTAGTGCAATAAATTCAAATAAATAAAATTATTATTATTTTTTAATTGTTTGCAATTCTACCCATACTATTTATTATCAGAACTAATTCTTTTATGAATGAAATATTTTTAAAGTGTAGTTTCAACATAAATTGTTTTTATGGAAGTTTTTATATTTTTAAATTAGAAAATGTTCTGTCATATGCTTTTACTTAGGTGACGAATATAAAAATATATTGAATATTCATATATATAATATATTCAATATTTATCATATACATATGTATGTACATACATATATGTACATTTTTTCTTTGCAATCGTCGTGACAAGCAAATTATGAGGAATTTAAAAATTGTTGATGCATAGTCTGGCAGTCACAAATCGGGAATATTATTTGAAATGAATTATTTTTTTCAGCTACTTTGTGCTGCCATTAAGTCTGATGAAATATAAAAATATGATTAGCTTTATCGGCCAATGACGGTCATATTAATAGATTTGTAGATAAGAATTATAAACCCTGAGTATCACAGGGTACTAATATTTCGTAAGCTTTCAATTTTAGTATGAATAACCTCTGTCTAGTTTAAATCAGTAGTGAAAAAAAAAAAAAAAAAGCAGCTTTCAACGATTTTATTTTGCCAGAAAGCCATGTGCTGCAATTAATAAAAGTCACATGGCGGAAAATCAATTTACAATTTACAAAATCTATTAAAAATCACGAATTATGTTTATTTATTTTTATAGTGGGAAATGAAAATTGGTTTGATAATCACGTTTATGTTTTTTTTTTCCAGTTTTTATCGTAGTTCAGTTTTTTGCTGAATATAAATTCTGAGAAATATATATTTTTATTTTTAATTTTATTTTTGAATTTTCGATTGAAGCTTTGGATTCAATTAATTAAATAATAAAAAAAATGTAAAATTAAGAAAATATTTTTTTGATATTATTTTCTATATTATCTCTATTAAATATACAGCAATATTAATAAATAAACTTCATTACTAATCTAAGAAAAATATACAATTCTTATCTTTCAGACAAAAAAACATTCTCCTAACCATATAAAAAGACCAATGAATGCATTCATGGTCTGGAGCCAAATGGAGCGACGGAAAATATGCGAGAAAACGCCAGATATGCATAATGCTGAAATTTCCAAGGAATTAGGCAAACGATGGCAGCTTTTATCTAAGGATGATAAACAGCCATATATTATTGAAGCAGAGAAGCTTCGAAAGCTTCACATGATAGAATATCCAGATTATAAATATAGACCACAAAAGAAACAATCGAGATCGTCAGTCGTTTTAAAGCAAAATCAGGATATAGATATCGATGTTAAGCAGGATTCACAGAATCTGACGACATCTGTTGCAATAAATGGAACATGTACTGCCGGTCGGAAAAACAAAAGATCTACCTCTACTTGTCAATCTAGTGCGTTGTCGAAACGCCTGAAAAACGATTCAGGTGATAATTTAAAATGTAATAATGATATAAAGATGACCCCCTCCAATACTTTTGATGTTGTACTCCCACCGGAAAAAGAATATCTAAATCTCCAGTCAGCCGAATTTGTACAAACGAATAATAGAATCGATTGCGGTATACATTCGGGCGATAGTATAGTTAAGCTGGAAAATGGGTCTGATAATAATGCCCTCATCATACAAGATAATATGTCATTTTATCAATTATTTGACAATCTGCCAAAAACTGAAGACAACACAACTATAGAAACGAACTTATCGTGTATTAGCCAAGGCATCAGCCTGCACGCCATAAATATTGTGAAAGCCCAGACAAATTTTGGAGATTGTCAGAGCATTGCTGAGCCCGTATTTGATTCTGAAGAAAATATTGTGAACGATGCTAATTTGCATTCAGCTAGCCATCACTTATCCCCCTATGTGCCAGATACGCAGGAGTGTTTTGCCGAAGACTGTGGATCCGAAAGTATATCCCATCAGCCATTCTACGCATTGCAGCCACAAACTGTTACAATGAACATTGAAATTCATAATAGTTCACTCCCCTATGGAGCGAATACATTCCAAAATGAAGAATTCAACGCAATTCCATCAACGACCGAAGACAGCGATTGTAGCATTCTAACATCTACACATTCGCCAAATATTGGCTTTTGTAGTAGCAGTATAGAGAACAGTCTGGTGGAATCTGAAGGTATTACAAATCCATGTACATATTCTAACCAGGACTACAGCGGTAACTTGAATGGAGCACACAATGATCTCAACTACTCAGTACATGATAACAACGGAGCTCTACTGGCTTATACTTTAGATGATCAACCCCAACCAACTGGTAGTCATCTAGAATTTAATACTAACAGATATGAGTTTTCGAGCGTATACAAAATGTGAGCTATAGAATGTGAGAAATATTTAAGCTTTGTGTAATTTTTAATAATATGTTTTACGTTTATAATTATACACCAAAATATATACACATACATATAATAGATATTATATACACAATTATATATATTATATATAAGTATATGAACGTACTTTTAAACGAACAATAAAATGCATTGCATTAAACGATACATCTTTTGATTGTCCAATATTATGTACAGGCTTACCGGGTTCAATCAACCGCCCATCGTTTGTCAAGGGGTTTTTTAATACTCGTAGCGGATATTCATTCATATTCTGTCATTAAATGTGTAGCATATAGATCGGGTGAGTTATTGTCTGCCGTTTCTAGTGGACTTCTGAAGGCAGTGAACGTTGACGCCTCAACTCATGATTGAGGCGGTTAGTAACACGATGTCAGTTGCTATATAATAGAAATTTCGGTAAATCATCGACTGTGCGTCAAACTGAGTGGGTATTCTCTGAGAAAAATTGCAGATCATTGCCCCTATTATGCTTAAACAGAGAAAACATATATTATACAAAAAGAGCGGGGCCAAATAAAGTTCTAAGCCCAATCTCTTTCGAATTTAGGCTGTTGCAAGGGAGTTATACAAAACTTGACCAAAAGAGTATGACGTCTTTATTAAGGTTTGTATATACTGATAAAAATATATAGTGTAAATATAATTTTTATTTTAGTAGTTTCATTAACGTAAATAATAAATATCATAATAATCGTATTATTTATCGCAACCTGAAAACAACAGCCGAGTTAACGGCAACCAATTGCAAATTATCGCATACTTGGGACCTATCGAGTTACCCAGAACTACTGACAGCTGGTACCGATGTATCGTGTTCTGAAAATATCGATTAATCGCAGCATTGAACATGTTTTGCAGAAAATCGATTGTTCTTACAAATAGAACTTGTAAACAGAAAAATTAAAATTAATTTAAGTGCATATAGTATAAAGCAATTACACATAAATATTGTAGCATGGACTGCAATCACTTCATTGAAGTTCCTCTACGTTCCGGTGGAGGAAAAAAAATGAAGAAAAGGAAAGAACTTGACGCTCTAGTTGCGCATTCCTTGACTAAAAGAGGCTCCCATCGTACTATAAATTCCCAGGATAAATTGCTTTCAGTCTCAACCGATGACCTTGATGATTTCGCATGGGTAATATACTTCAATATAGTTGATTATCTTCTTTATTAAACCTTATCTAATTGTGTTTTTATTATGGCTAACTATTTAAATGCTATACACCTGCATTTACATATCTATGTATGTCTGTATGTACATTTGTCATGCGCCTTTGTTTTGATTTAGATGAGTGCGGCGAGCAGTCGTCGAAATAACAAGAAGCAAATTTATATTCGCAAATGTGGACCCGCGCTTTTCGGCATTACAACAGTCTTTTTTGTGTCCATATTATATTGGGTATACTTCGATTTGCGTCAGCAAATTTCCGATTATCAACAAAAATTTGAAGAAGGTATGAGAAATCACGTAAAGTTGATTGGTTATATCTACAGTTGGTCCGAAAATTGTATGCACATATGAATTTAGTATTTAATTAATGGAAACCCAAGTTCTTTTTAAATTTAGCTGAAAACATCATTTAGTCTTTGTACAATAATTTTGTGGCCAACTGTATTAACAAATTCATATAATTGTATTATTAAAATTATCTTATGTTTGATTTAAATAGTTTCGGCAGTGAGCAAAGTATTTCCTGATACACTTCAGCATTGGCATGAGACGACGTCGTTGCTTATGAAGAATCAGTCTTTAATTATATATCAATTGAATGATTTGACTCAAAGCGTTGAATTACTGGGAACCAATTTAAGTAGCCTTCAGTCAACCGTAAACGCACAAAGAAATTATGGCCAAGATCAAAAAATTGTTGCTGACTTTGGAGCCAAATTGGAGGCAGTCGTCACCGATATGGAGGTGGTTAAGGAACATCTCAATAATTACGTCGATGTGCAGAAAAGCCTTAAACTTGAAACGGATATTATGAAGGTAATTTAAAGAATTATAATTATTTAAATTTATAATACAATATATTATTTGTAGGGCAATATAAGTCAATTGTCCACTGTTCAAGCGAATTCTTCATCGTCGGCAAATTATACAAAGGATGTTAGCCAATTGAAAGAAACTATGGAAAATACATTGAAAAATGTGAATAATCAAATTGTTTCTGTCAACAACACGCTAACTCAAACAATTAACATACTGCATGGCGAGATAGTGGAATATAAAGTAAATGTTTATTTTTTGTATATTTATAATATTTTTACTTAATGCAAATTACTGATATTTAGACAAAGTTGGAAGACCTCTTGGATCGTTTTCAAAATATAACTTCGCATGTCGCGACGTTGAGCAACAATTGGCTGCAATTCAAGCAAAAAATGACAGCTGTGGACGAACAATTGAGCAAATTCAACGAAAAGGTAAGTTCAAACTTATACTAAACGAGTTTTATGCAAAGTAACATAAACTGCATTATTAGTGAATAATATTTTCCAAGTCTTCATAATATCATTATTTTGATTTCTCTCCAGCTTTTACTGTTTTTGCATTAAGTTTAGATATGTATAATTTATCGATTTTACATTCAGTGAATTGGCTGAGTTATAGAAAGCAGAGAGTTTAAAATAGTTATATGTATGTATCGGCAAACTTGATAAGATTTTTTAAGCAGCTCCAGTTCCTTCCATAATCTCTAAAAGTATATGAGTAAAACCTATTTATATTTATTAAGTAATTTATAAGCAGTGTTTTCAGCATTATTAACTCACTTGACATTCTCATAATATCAAAACTAAATAAATATTGCTAGAGGTCAGCCCACGACTGATTCATCCAAGCGACAGGCTCACTCTTTTGTACCTACCTGACGTACTTCAAGGGAGTTTTTTTTTTATGTGGTTGTCTGACTTTTGAGCCTGTTTATCGAGCGATATTAATTTTAATAATATTAATTAGGCAATTATGCATTATTTCTTGAGTATTTACATAGATTTTCAATAAATAATCTATGATAACAAAAATGAGCAAAAATGATGAATATTAAATAATATTGATTGTTATAATTATGTTGAAAAACATGAAATATAATTTATTTTAAAATCTCATATTAATTTTGATTTATTTACTATTTATTTTTTAACAAACAGAACAAAGAAAATGATTTAAAAGATCAAGTGTAACAGAAGTCAACGCATGAGTAAACGCAATCACTTCAGCAGCAGCAACTGTAACAGGAGCAGCAGCGGCAGGATTATCAGCAACGAGGATAATAACAACATCAGCAACAGTTGGAACACCTTTCAAGCTATGGTCAAGTCGAAATCAGCATTTAACATACAGCAGATAACTTAAAGTCAAATGGACTCTGACAGGGATCAGCAATGCATATAATAAGGACATCTGCAACAGCAAATCAAACCAAAATACTTACACCCTCTGCAATTTCTCATCATTTCTAGACAGACGAAGAGTCTTTCAATTAATATACCAAATCGATTAGAACTGTAACGGCATCAACAATGGCATTTCTTAACTTGCCGCTACAAAATTATCTTTGTATTTCGTCCTAGTCAACAAGAAATTTATGATACCAGCCGAGACGCAATTGGCAACTGTTGATCGTTCATCTGCACAATGGAGAGTCCAGAGGCGAATTGGCTGAAGTTGAAGCGTTAGCATTTGCGCATTTGTGGTGTAGGAAAAGGCGCAGAGGAAAAACGATTCTCGTAAATATAATTACCAGGAGACTTGCCGCGCATCAGCTCTATTAAGTTAATAATATTTCAGAACACCAAAAATAAGAAAACACTACATGAAATACAAATTGTATAAAGCATTTAGTGAATGCACACGAGCAGCGCTGAGCTGATTTAAATGTCTAAAAAAAATGTACATTTTGTAAATATGTTAACGATCTTTAGTCAACGATCAATTTAAATGCTTTAAGTTCAACTCTGACAGCCATTTAGTTTTATGAATGCCCATCGTAGTACTTAATGTTTTTGCAACCAAATGTCATTGACGTAATAGTAATAATAATGAATATTAGATGTAAGAAAAATTATAAACCTATTAGGTTACATATATATATGTATGTATATTTGTTACTCACTTTTGTCAAAAAATTGTTTTCTTTGTGTATATTTATTTAAAATAAAAATCTTTTTAAAATTACATTATTTCTAATGAATTTTTTAATGTGAGAGCTAAAAGGCAAGCAAAATTATATAGGTAACATTGTATTTTATATATAACCCAAATCAGGAGCTTTAACTATTTTATAATTATTACAAAAGTGAGCTAAATATAAAGCGAAATCAAGTTTCCTTATTCCTTTTGATGTCATCTTTATGTATCCCATTTTCCATGGAGATAAATAGAGACTTGAAACAGTTATTCGATTATCTATATTAATAACCCTGGTTTAATAACAGTTCATAGATTTTTTGCGTCTTTCAGGTAGGGAATGATGGTATTCGGTGCAGTCAGAGAGCACAACGACAGAAATCATTTTGCTGAAAGAGTAAGTTTGCATATGCAGGTACACTGATCTTCGGTTGAGTTTTGTCGGCTCTCATAAACTTGCCTAGCCAAATATGTACATATTTTACAGCTCTCAAATACTGTCGCGCCCAGCAGGCATCAACACGATCAAGAGATCGATAAGATAGATAAGATGGCGTTCAATAGCGTCTCTTCCATTATGTTCACTGCTTCGCTCAGCTCATAGCCAAACTTCGCTGAGCAGCTGGAAACATAATTATTGCTCTGCTAGCACAAATATATATAATTATACATAAATATAATTCATATTCACAAAAACCTTCATAAACTGTATAAGAACACATTCTAAACATTATACATACCTAAACACATTTAAATTCAAGCAAATTCCACTCCCAATAATTCCGTTCATTCAACAATTATTTTTGGTAAATCAAAAATTTATATGTAATGTATTTTTGTTTGAATATCCTAAATTTCTATTGAATTTATACAATACAACGTTAATTAACATTAGAAGATTTTAAATATAAAGAGTTGGACAGAGATTTTGGAAAGCGACTCAGATAGCGCTCAAGTCGTAGAAACTTAATGGATATCAGACGCTTATCAAACCACCATCCATTGATTTCATTGTGCACAATGCCAGCGTCAGCTTCGCTAGCGCAACGAATGTACACGCAGCAGGACTGAGTGTCCAGCTGTATATCGCATATGTTGCAATTGGGTCCGACTTTCTCAAATATTGAATCGATGATCAATTGCTTCAGGTTGGGCTCCTTTATTTCGGATGCGTCGAACATGTGCCGAATTTTCAAGCAAGAAGTGGGCGGGTTAAGAATTTTATTCGAGTTATCAAAAGCGGAACTTTGCCATTTCTTCGATGTGCTAAAGTCTTTGTTGCCAACGTTTTTATTCAATGTAATTGTACGCAGTTGTTCTCCATTTCGTACTATCATACCAAATAGAACACGATTGTCATTTGCTTCCAGCTGCTGCAGAGCCTTGTTCCATGTACTTAGTAGCTTCGAGCGATTGTGAAGTGGCAACAGTTTTTCCTGCAATTGATTGATTACAATCTCCGAATTTTCCGATTGGGTGCTCTGATACATCAGTTCATTGATGATGTCCTTCTTAAACTGCTCCGTTAATTGTAAACTCTCTCTTTGCTTCATTCGATAAACAGTGGACAGAAAGTAAATCATGAAGAATCCAGATATTGTGAGAATTACAAATCCAATAACCGTGAAAAATCGTGTCATTTTCTTAAAGATAAGGCACTTGAGTGGTAGATTTGGTTCGATGAGCTCAAACGATATTGTTGGTTCTGTTGAGTTATAGGTGGAAACAATTGTCTTGATCATCCACTGCGGATTCTGCGCAATTAGGTACTGCGTAGCTAACAGTTTATTGTGAAGATTACCATTTTGGATCTCATTGTTGCGACTCAATGCCTTCTTGAAGTCACTCAATTCAAGCGACGCAGAGTGATCCTCACTAATACAATGATGAAGTCTGGCTCTTTCATTCAGATAGCCGAAGAGCTCTTTACATATATACAATGCCTTGTTGAACTGATCTTCGCTAATGCATTTCACTTTCTGCGCTGAACCACGCATATCAATGTCATTCATATTACATATGGTATATTTGATATCCGTTTGTGTGATGGGACTGAGGTCGAACTTCTTCGCCGTATATAGAACAGAAATCAATGCCAAGAATATGAGCAGCGATCCAATAAGTACAGGCGGTATTATATATTGGCTAGCATCAGGTCTTTTAAGAAACGATCTCAGATCAAACGATAGCAATTTCTGTACGATGCCATTTCGCATCAATGTCTTTGACGAGTGCACAGAGTATCCATCCTTGAACATGATCTTCTTCTTAAGCGAAGCATCGCGAAAACTGAGGAGTCTGTTGACTACGCCTCCATCGCAATTATTTGATTTCTCATATAGCTTATAATAGGGAGCTGGCTTCTCGGCTGGATATATCGGTTTACGACTATGAATGCTCAACGAATGCGGCTCGTTTTCATTTTCGTAATGAGACGTTAAGAGCGGCGGTGGTGCATACATAGATAATCCCGATTTGCCCATGCTCTCATTCCCATCACTTCTGTGCGATAACGAAGAGCTGAGCCGTGTATTAATCTTATTGTTCTCATGCTCCTTGTCAATTACCTTTTGATTTTCCTGTGTTGGAAGTGTTGAATGTGTATTTTGCTTATCATTGTAGTAGAGTACGTAATTATTGACTTTTACTCTTTGCAATTTTTCCTTTTTAATATGTTTCATTAGTTTCTTGATAAGTATGGGCCTTGTTGTTTCAGTCACTGGAGTATTCGCATATCCGAATTCTACTAATTTTCTGTGTATTTCGATGTCGCTCAGAGAATTCAAATTTTCGTCCATTTTGATCTGCAAACATAAATAAATTATATTTATTAAAAGATTCCAGAATTCTTAGTCGTCCACCCTGACCTCA
Source organism: Drosophila buzzatii (assembly GCA_035045845.1). Lineage (NCBI taxonomy): Eukaryota > Metazoa > Arthropoda > Insecta > Diptera > Drosophilidae > Drosophila > Drosophila buzzatii. Next base: position 9,829,758 of record JAWNOS010000244.1, on the reverse strand, counting down.
GCACTATTATTCTGTTCCATCTACGAATTCTAATTATATTTCTCTTGTGTAAAGTAAACAAACATTTCCAACACTCGGAATTACTTGGGTGTAAATGGAAGAAGCTCATTTTCTATGTATATAAGATTTTTTGGGATTAATTGTTGCATGAAACTGATTTGGATACAATATCCTAATGAAAAACTTATGGCTGCCTACAATTCGGTATTACAAAATATTATTAAATTGAGCAGTGGAGATTCCTTTGATTTCACAGAAAGCGTGAAGCATTTCGTTTAAGAAATAAACTGATGTTGAGTACTTCTGTAATTAAAGCAAGTGCCTCCTACCATTACTTTGTTTGTTTACTACATTTTATATTAATTGCGGCTTATGTACGAATGTCGCGCATCTTCACTTTCCAAGCGCCATCAAATTCTTATTGACTATATTTTCAATCAAGTGTTAATTGACTAATCAACAATTAATGCGCACGTTAATGTCTATTAGAAGTTAAGTGCTAATCATTAGCTTTACTTGTTTGAAACTTACAATTAATATAAATATTTAATAATCTCTGCAACTTACTCAATGATCTGCAGCGTTGATATATTAACTATTAAAACAATACAACAAATTCCGAAACTATGTTAGATATGCTCGATATGCGTCGATTTTTTATAAAATATCGATAAACACCTCTACAATTCTAAATATACGATATATCGCATCAAAATGAATTAATTCAAAGCATCGTCAATTAAATGTTATTGTTGTCAGCAATAAAACAAAAATTTAAGCAGTCTTAAATTTTTAGAGTAATAATTAAATACTTTAAAATAAGTTGCATGTATATTGAAATATTAAATCGAAACTTCTGGTAAATGTTCATTGATTTCAAAAACACAATATGAATTTATAAATTTATATATTTTTACAATAAAACGTCATTAGCAAAATCTTAAATTGGTCTAGAACAACAAAAGTAATGGATATCGATAATTTTTGTTGAGAAACGTCTTAATCGAAAGCGAATTACCACTATAGGAATGCGAATAAAGTACGTGGCAGCTCATCTCTAGTTGAGAACATTGTATACTGGAAGAACGACCAAATATTTTTAAAAACATACATATGTCTCAGTAAATGAGAGCTAGCATTCATTTGCTCAAGAACATTGAATCTCTCAGCATCGTAAATAAACATTCATGTTGAAATGACACTATATAAATGTGTTTCTTGCATACTTCTGTGGAATATCATAACAGCCTGTGCGCTGGTGGATCGTCAATTGCACACGTATTCAGAAGATGAAAGGAATTATGATGGAAGAAAAGATACAACCGAGAGCCTCACTGGCTCATTTCCATTCCTCATGCCATCGGTTTCTCCAAAAACTGTAAGCAGCCAAGCATTTGTTGTAAATATGTACAAGTAGTATCACTCAAACAATTTATTATCAATGCTGCGCGCGTATATTTTGTGTATGTGTATGTATGTATGTAGGTGTATAGATAAGAGTTTTGTCTGTCCGAGCATAAAAGAAAATCGATTTTTGAAAAATAAAATCCAAAATGCAATCTGTCTGGTTTGACTTCACGCAAATAGTTTCCATATGGATGGAAATCCCCCTAACTTGTTTGCATATTCTCTTATCACTGCAGATAACATATTGACACTGTTGAAATAGTATTCAACAGTTTATTACGACTTCATATGTGTAAATTGAGTTAAACACAATGCTACGTTGTATTTTGAGATATTTAATATTTAATAAAACATATTTAATTGCAAATTACCATTTAATTATATGTACATCTGCGTTCTGACCTTGGACAGTTGCACAATATGTTTCCTGTTAGGTCAGGCATATCGCGTTTGTTCGTAAGCGTCTTTAGGGTCTCTTGCGAAATGCTTATTTGCTCCTCAATTATGTCTGTGCTGCACTTTCTAAAGTATTTCAAAGCTTACTATTTAGACATAGCATTATTCACCAAATAATTAGTTGTTTTTTTCATATAAACTTAATTAAATCAAAGAGCTGAAAATGTGTTTTTACAGATTACTCAAACTTGCATTCATTTTACCTGCATTACGATAAAACTGAATCAACATTATATATCACTCATCAGTTAATGTATTAAATCATTTACATATTTTTTGTTACTTCAATTGTGTTTTATCATCAAAGAGCTTTGCATTTGCAATTTGCCTTAATTAAAAAAAAAGAGAAATAGACATTAAACAGGTTTATTTTTTCATACTCGCTAATAACTTATACATATAAGAAAAATATGAAGCAAACGTATTATTAATGAATAAGTATAATGAAATTGTTATTTTATAGCCGGATCTGTATTTATGCACCCCTATCAAAGTCGACCCAACAACGTCATACTATATTGGTACGTTTAATTGATAAATGTTTTGGTATACTGCGGAGTTTTAATCAAAATTCATTTGTATTTTGATTAAAGTTGGTTACAAGCCAAACGCAACTATGAATACGGCACATCATATGCTGCTTTATGGATGCGGAGAACCAGGAAGCACAAGCCTTACTTGGTAAGTCTGCTAATCTATCATGCAAAAGACTTAGGCAATAATATTTCTATATTTGAGTTTGCAATATGAATAGGTAATTAAAATTCTAATACTTTATTCGCGCAGGAACTGTGGAGAAATGTCCAAATCAAGTGAGGAAGAATCTGGAAGTCCTTGTGGACCTCAATCACATTCCCAGGTAAGTTTATCGAATTACAAAATGTATTAATGGCATGTAAACTACTTTGACTTAGGCTTAAAATTAGGTTGGGCTTTATAAAACTATTTAGATTAGCTTGAAATATATTCGAACTTATTTAGCCAATCCATTATGATGGCATAGTAATTCTATATATTTAGTTATATCAATGATTATTAATATATGCTCTTCTTATTAGATCTTATATGCCTGGGCAAGAGATGCACCTAGGCTGGATTTGCCTCCAGGTGTTGGATTTAAAGTGGGCAAGAATTCGCAATCAAAATATTTGGTCTTGCAGGTGCATTACGCGCACGTTGATCAATTCAAAGGTAATTATTCTTATTAAATATATATTTACATTATATTTCTCTAAATACATTTTGAATGTTTTATTAGATGGTTCCACTGATGATTCGGGCATCTTCTTACAGTATACGGAAAAACCGTAAGTGTATTGCGTTTTTGTCGAATGAGCAAAGATTTATTTAATTTGAATTCATTTTATTTACAGTCTAACAAAATTAGCGGGTACCTTGCTGTTGGGTACTTCTGGCGTTATTCCTGCCATGAAGACGGAACATATGGAGGCCGCCTGTGAGATAACTGAAAATAAAATTATTCATCCCTTCGCATATCGCACGCATACCCATGGTTTGGGTAAAGTTGTGGCAGGATATAGAGTTCGGTCGAATGCTCAGGGAGTTCAAGAGTGGACGCTGCTGGGAAAGAGGGATCCGCTGACACCGCAAATGTTTTACAATGTCGAGAATCATTCACCAATCGTAACGGGTGACTATGTCGCCGCCCGATGTACTATGAAAAGCACACGGCACCGTGTTACCGAAATTGGGTGAGATTAATCAAATATATATGTATATAATATAATTTATGTAGCATATGATTTCAGCCTAAAATAGAATTAATTGAAATACTTGTTCATGCCTAATGAATATTTATTATTTCTGTTTTATTTACAGTCCCACAAATGAAGACGAAATGTGCAATTTTTACCTCATGTACTATGTAGACCATGGCGAACCTCTAGATATGAAATATTGTTTTAGCCAAGGTCCACCTAATTACTACTGGGCCAATCCCGATACCGGACTACATAACATTCCTGATAAAGATGCCAGCATCTTGTAAATTTATATATATATATCTCTCTCTATCCAGTCATAATCTACAAAGTGTACATTTAATTTTCTGGATTAGTTTTACTGTTATCTGTCGACTTATGTTTGGTACATTTAGATGTTGAACGTCATATTGTTAAACACTAAATCAATTTATATTTAATTTTAGCATTAGAACAATATATTGAATGTACGACATATAATATACACGTGTACCTATATAATGATTCATGATGTTTTAATGGGTATGAGGGGTTTTCTTTGCAGTGGTTGCAGTGTATAGAGCTTTAAAACAGTAGAATTCTCTTCCATTTACTACTGTACATTCTCAATTCGACTTCATTTTTATTGCTTTAATTTAGTTGAATGTGAAATTATTGTCTAATTATTATTAGGTGTAATTATTCAATTTTTAATACGACTATATTTTTATTTATGTATGACAACATTTATGTTATTTATTTATTTTTATTTATATGTATATTTCACATTTAAAATTTTATTTTTAATATTATTTATCAATTTTAACAAATTTAATTCCTATATAGTATTTTCTGTTATTAGAATTAATTACTATAAACTTTTAAAGTTTTCAACCACTGTGCGTGCACAATATTTATTGGTAATCAAAGAGTACTAAATTCGTATACTTCGATATATTAAATGCATCTCTAGACCACCTTAATTTCATCGCCAAGAACTGCGCACAGCCAGCTTTTGCGCCGTGAGTTGATTCAATTGAGTGGCTCCCATAAAAAAAAACCCCACAGCTACCATTGAAGTAGCAGAAATGTTTACAAAGTTTTAAATTTTCTTTTAATTTAATCGTACAAGAAAGAGAAAAGTGAAAATTGTTTTTTAATATTTATGTATGTATTTTCGAATTTAAATATTGGATTTCGGTTGTACAAAAGAATAGTTTACACAATTTTATATGTTATACATAATTTATATAGTGCAAAATAAATGCTTTTTTGTTAAAATAATTAATAAAAACAGCTTTAAGCATATTTACATCAAACCTTTATTCATTATTATCTATTTTATTAAGTTTTCCATCATGTGCCTAGCATCCAAAAACAATGCGACGAAATATTGATTTGTCGCGTAAACCAACTCATGCTGAAGTCTTTTCCTTTTTTTTTTATGTCGCTTCATAAACTGCTGTGTTTATTTATTTGTTGTGAATTAAGAATGTATATAGTAAATTTTAATTTATTTTATGCATTATTAAATCTATATAATAATATATGCCATTTTAAACTCGGATAATCTCAAAGGAAGAGCAACTTGAGATCACAAAATAACACAGAAAATTTAGCTGCGTGTTTTTATTGCATGCGTTTTCCCACCTATATGCTCCATGGTTAGTGCTTAAATAAATGCTTAAATTAAGTAAATAATGTTAATCAGATCTATTTCTATCTATCTTCGCAGCTGCCTTCTTTTTGAATACCTACAGCTTAAGCCTCAAGTCGAGATGGCAGAAAGTACGGATAATGAATATATTGCCCGGTAAGTAAATAAAAGAATCATATAAACTAAATACTTGAAATGTTATAAACATATTTAATAACAAGCTTAATTAATGTGCATTATCTATTATTTAAGCCACGAACTTCCAGCCCCAATGTTGTCCAGAAAAAAGATCAGTGTCTGGTCTGTTCTCAAGAACTGTATTGGCAAAGATCTAAGCAAGATTACTATGCCAGTTGAGCTGAATGAACCGTTAAGCTTCCTGCAACGAATCTGTGAATATATGGAATATGCCAATGTCTTGACCTATGCGGCCCAACAAGATAATCCAGTGGATCGCATGAAATATGTGGCAGGCAAGTACATTTTATAATCTGATAGACTATGCAATCTTAGAGGAAATTATCTGAAAAATTCCAATATAATTAATAACTTATTTAAATAACTCATGAATCTTCAGCATTTGCCGTATCTGCATTGGCTTCCAATTTGGATCGACTGGGCAAGCCATTTAATCCGATTCTAGGCGAAACCTACGAACTGCAACGAGATAATTATCGCATTGTCTGCGAGCAGGTTTCACACCATCCACCGATATCTGCATTTCATGCAGAGTCCAACGATTTTAATTTTTACGGTTCGATAAATCCAAAAATTAAATTCAGTGGAAAAAACGTGGAAATACGTCCAACTGGAGTTGTGACTGTGGAGTTTCCCAAGTGAGTATATAGGATTAGCCATAAAACTATCCATATACATAAAACTATTAAAAACTGAGAATAATGCAGATAGACTTGCGCTCAGTTGAATAATATCTACGTCAGAGTCTAATTAATTTTAATGCCGTGGATCTGTCCCAATAAAAATGAAAGAAATCTTTACCCGCGGGATAACACTTTGAAATGTTCTATGAACAGCTGTGAGCTAACTGTTCCATTGGGAGTATCTTAACTGCAAGGGATCAAAGTATAAGAATCAATTGACTATTTAAAGCTAAGTGACATATCACTTTGGCATCTCTGCATGGTTTATTTCTTTAATTGAAATTCATGATAAATTGGAAATCGTATGCACCGCTGGATATTCATTAACATCGCACAGCATTGGGTGATATATATGATACCAGATGCCAGACAATCCTTCAAAGTTTTAAGCCTGCTTTACAAATATATACATATATTTACATAAAATAGTTTTTCTATTTCTTATGAATAATTTTTATATATATTAAAGAATATTTAGTCACCACAAACTTAGTCATTTTATTAAAAAAAAATATATATATATATATATATAGGAAAAATTTGATATTCAAGTTTATTTAAAAAAAAATTAGAGTATATTCTTAAAAGAATATCATATAGTATTTTTAAAATTATCTTTTAGGAAACGTTAATCAAACATCATCTATCAAGCAGTTTAATAATTTTTCCCAATTTCTCTAAAAGTTCAATTTATTTATTTTTTGTTATTTATAAATATATATTTATAAAATTCATATAATTCACAGATGGAACGAAACCTATACATGGAGTAATGTCAATTGTTGTGTGCACAATATTATTGTCGGAAAACTTTGGATTGAGCAATATGGAACCATAGAAATTACGAATCATTCCACTGGACATGTTGCAACTTTAACGTTCAAATCATCAGGTCTCTCCGACAAAGATCTCTACAGGGTAGAAGGCTTTGTCAAGGATGAAAAGTAAATATATCATAAAATTGAAGATTGAAAAAATAATTGTATATCGACAAATATATTTATATTTTTATTCTTTACAGTCAGCAGAAACTTCTATTTCTCTATGGCAAGTGGACAAAGTTCTTGAAATGCTGCTCGATGGAAGACTATGAGGAGTATATGCAGCAGGAGAAGAAAATCGAGGAAGAAAAACATTGTAATACGCATAATGCGCAAGGGAAAATGTTTTCCAAATTGAATAGCTTTAAATTGGATTCGTTCCGCAGTCTGTCTCTACAAGAGGTAAGGGTCTATTGGAAATGAGAGAATATGTATGAAATTTATATCAATTTCTAGGATAAGGAGTTCACACATAATGAAACCAACGATGGGCTGCCCAGAAGTGATTCAGATACTAGTCTGAATTTGCCCAATTCAGTATTGCTATGGAGATGCAAGCCAAGGCCTCCCAATAGCAGCGAGGTAACACGATTATTTCAGATTAATTGAATTCTAATGCCTGTTGTAATACTCAAATTGTTTACTAAATATTCGAAGAGTTTTCATGTATGATATATAAAGTTAAGCGAAAATTTAAATTGTAAACTGTAAATTGATGTAAATACTATTATAAAGAGCTACTATATATAAGGACGACTAACATTTGGAGAATATAGAGAATCTACCCTGTATTGTATCATAAACAACATTGAACCCTTCCCACTATTTTTAATGGGCATATAAATTTATATATCTATAGTTTATGTTTCTCTAAAACATATGTATTTCTATAAATTGACTTCATAATTAATTTTAAATTGAGCACCTGAACCTGAACAATTGTAATATACTAATCCTCGTTAAAAATTACTTCATATTCCATACATATTTTTAGTATTATCATTTCACTAACTTCGCTCTGCAATTGAATGTAATGGAGTCTAATATGAAACCACCAGATACCCTTTGCCCCACCGACGCACGGCTACGACCCGATATATTATGTTTGGAGCAGGGCGATTTAGATGGCGCTTCGAAGGAGAAGGCGCGTTTGGAAAAACAGCAGAGGGACTATAGAAAACAAGAAAAAACCTCGGATGAGCTTGGACCAAGGTAAAAGAAATGATTAAATATTAAAATATTATTACTAAAAATATTTTCTATATATTTCGCAGATGGTTCAAAAAGGCTTACAATCCATATACAAAGAGTGAAGCTTGGATCTATAATGGCAACTACTGGGATCGCAACTATAAAAATGTTAATGCTATTTTTTAAAAGAAAATGTATATACATAGTACCTGTAGTAGCCGTTATTATGTATCGTACAAAATAAAGTTAATGTGAGTTATTTAGTAGAATCAATGTTTTGCGTAGTTAATTTATTATCTATAATTTGTATTTTTATTTGCTAAAAACGCAGGATAAATACCTGCCAACTCACGATACACACCTGGCGGATGCCAAAGCAGTTTTATCACTTATTTCATATTTAGCTTATTTAATTAAGCAGTTCGTTGATTTCCTCCTACTTAGCAGACTGTCACTCGGAGGTAAAGGCATAATGCAAGACACACACACACACATAGGCAAGTATTTGTGTGCTCGCATCTGTATGTTTGGTACACGTACACATACATGCATAGATTTAGTTTGCAGAGATGTCAATATTCGCACATGCATACATACACATACATATACACGCCTATACAGTTCAGTAGTTAGCTGTCTAAATGGGGGTCTCAGTGTATGTGTGTGCTTTTACAAACATGCATGCGAAAGCGTTTGTATGTATGAAGTAATTGAATGAAAATGTATGCAATACCTACATATATATAAATAAATGCATAGTACATGTGCATTATTTATAACTTGAGATTCGTCTTTAGCACAAAGACAAAATAAAAGAAAAAACCCATTTGTTTGATCGGCTAATATCGATCAGCATTAGTTGTTCAGTCGCTTAGAAGTCGTTGACGATTGATGGCACTTAATAATATCGTTAAAGCGTTGGGTGACGGTAAAAATAAATTTATATAAAATCTTGTGACCCGGATATTTAAATGCCTTAATGCATTCAAATAATTTGTATTATTATCTGTATTAAGTGTTTGTGTAAGTGTAACGAAAACGCAATGTTGCGCAATATTTATTTTCAGAACCTTAAAGGAATACGTGAACGTACGAAAGTTCTTAGTGCACTGAAAGATCTAATATGTGCGTGATTAGTTAACGTTGAAAAAATTTCAGACATCATCCCGTTTCTTCATTTTATGCAGCAATTATGAATGAAGTAAGTATTGGCATATGCCATTTACATACGTACATCATTATATTTACATACATACATACACACATATGAATCTACATATATGTATGTACAATATATGTGAAATTACACATGCATGTGTATGTATGTCAATAAATTTACATGCTCACAGATATAGCGTATACATGTCTGTCATTGCCAGAAGATTGCAACATATGTATGTATGTATGCAAATACTTTTCTATTTATTTATATATATAGTACACACATACACGTACACAAACGACAAAAACTTATTCGTCATCCCTTTTGGTGCCTTAACTACTCAGGCTAATTTTATGACAGGAAGACAAACTTTACAGCTAGAATACTCTACAAGAGGACAATCTTCTTACAGTCCATTAGTTCAGTTAGAATACTTGCTTAGGATAACTGTGTTACCACAGCAATGACACGATCGAAGTGCTTACAATTGCATGCTTTTTATTTGTGCTCTCCTTTGCTCTCGCTCTCTCTCTCTCTTTTGTTTTGTGGGCAGCTCAACGGTCGCCTGAAGCCGTTGTAATGTTGTTATTCTATTTTCGTTTGCATTTCGGTTTGAGAGCGCTCGTGTCTGTCTGCCTCTCGGTGCAGCTGTATTATTGTGTTTTTTTCTTGTTCTTGTAGCTTCGCTTCCTTCATAATAATTAGTTAATCAAGTGTAAATTTATTTGGCGCTCACAACGCCAATGCTAAGAGTGCTGCACTCTCTTTCTCGTTGAGCGCTGCACTCTTCTTCTAAACAGATCAACAGTTGTGTTGCTATCCTTCTCTCTCTTGATTTTGTAGTAAAATAGCGGAAAAGAGAGAGAAAGAGAGAGAGAGAGAGAGAGAGAGAGAGAGTGAGAGCGTGATTGAAGCAATCCAAAGCAAAATGAACGCGGGTGTCTTCAGCCGCCATTCTTTAAAAAATGTTTTTTAGAATGCGGTCGATTGAGTCGGTCGTCGAATCTTATAGCTGATATATAAATATATAGAAAACAAATTTAAAACGAATAAAAAGAGTAAGAGATCGAATTTGTAAAAAACCCATTTAAGAAATAACAAAGTCTTGCCAGGCATTATGCATTGGGCATTAAGGCAAATCAAAGCTTTCATTAGAAAGTGAGCTGAGGACGCTTTACAGTTATTTGCTGAGCGAATGCAAAAGGAAATGTAATTTGTTCTCAGGCAAAAAAACAGTTAAAATGTAAAAGTGTAAACAATATGCAGAATTCCTGATTAATAAACAAACAAAAAATTGTTTCTTTAAAGAACTAAAGACTTAGAAAAAAAAAAAAACTAATACTGAAAGTTCGTCAGTCAGAAACAAAAATATATATTATATTATTAATAACATTTTCGTCTTCTCTAGACCTTTGATTTAGTTTTTGTAAATCAAAATTACCAAGCTCAAACACCTGATGCGGTAAGCGTTTCGCAAGGAGATTTGGTTGAACTCGTAAATACAATAAAGAACATTAACGAGACAAAGTGAGTAAATAGATAAATAATTGATGTAGAAAACATTGAGCAAATAAAAATTAAATTTGAATAATTTAATAAATAATTTACTTCTCAGGTGCTTCATAAGAGTCTCTGATGGATTAAATGCGCGGGAAGGTTTGGTCCCAATGGAAATATTAGAGGTCAATTCATCTTCCTTTAGTTCAAGTAAAAACGAAAATGGCAAAAATACCGTAGCCGATATTGATTTCAAAAAGAGGTAAATAGAAAGAAAATTATAATAAGAAAATCGTTGGCATTTAAAATTATCCTTCATTATTCCAGGACCATTATTGGAGAGCTCTTGGAAACGGAGGAGGAGTTTTCAAGAGACTTGCAATATGTAGTTGAAAAGTATATAAAGGCTATTGATAGGCCGACCACGCCACGATCGATACGCGACAGCAAAGACATTATCTTCTCTAATTTTATACAAATTGCTGAATTTCACATGTAAGCTAAAAGTGATCTTTATACTGTCAAATTTGTATTTATTTAATACTAAATTAACATTCATTGCAGGGTGTTAAAGGAGGGCCTTGAATGCTATAGAAATCAACCGGATATGATAGCGAAAACATTCTTAAGACTAGAAAGAGATTTTGATAAACATGTAAAATATTGCCGAAATGAGCCACTCGCACAAGAGTTTCTAGCGACCAATGCAGAAAGCCAAAATTTTTTCAGGGTAAGATGAAAACAACTAAATTAATAATTATTCCATTTAATTTAACTTTTAATATTACAATAAAAAAGGTATAGTTAATATCAAAATATTAATATATTTAAGTATTTATAACGAAATTATTAGATTAATTAAAAAAAAATTTGTTAGTTATAGTTTAAGTGCATTCGATATGTATTTTGTTTATTCCATTGCATTTATATAAACAAAAAATACAAAATATTTAACATTTTTGTATATATGTGTAAAATAATATTATTAATAAGAGAGAACGTAATCGAACTTGTGTGACAGCCCTCGTTTACAACATGTCTCTTCGATCAGTACGAACTTTTTCGCACGAGTGCTTTCTATGTTAATGAACGTTTTCCAACCATGATGCAACCTCTTGCAACTTGTTTGTTTTTTCCGTAAGTTTGATGTACGTTGCGTTGATTTATGTTCGAACGGAAGGTCAAACTTGTTGCTCTTGTTTGTTATTTGTGTCTAATTGGCAAAGAATCATATGATCGCACCGCGGCGAATCGTGTGGGATGTTGTACATCCAACAACATTGAAAAAGCTCAAGCTTTTATCAGTTGCACCTGTTTTCATACATACATATATATTCAGCATATATTCTTGAGATTTGTTTGATTGTGAATTTATGTTGTACTGGCAGTTTATGAATGAATATTAGGTTGCAATTTATTGACTAGGTTCAGTGTGGCTTTTTGTTATGCTCGCTTAAGAATTGAGAGGAGTATATGCGTTAAGATTGTTAAACGAGTTTATTAGTTTATTTATGAAACGAAAGTGAAGTAAGTTTATTTGTATATATTAAAGCAAACTGAATAGATATTTTATATATTAAAATGAACTGAATGTATTAGAATATATTTAAAGGCCGTTTTCTTGATTTTATTCAGTTGAATTTATTCCAAATGGGTATATTGTTTTTATATAAAAATATTTAACAAATATAACGTATTTATTACAATATGAGCTGAAAACCGAGTAAATATTTAAAATACTTAAATATGTGTGTAATAATAATTGGAGCAGCAACAATTCAGATTTGCCGCCCAATGATCGATCAGGTTTGAAGTCGAACTCAGACCAAGGCTCGATAGGCTCGACTTTAGGTAAGGTTGCATGGAGTTGCGTTGGTGTTGTATGGAGTTGGGTTGGTGTTGTATTGAGTTGGATTGGTGTTGTATGAAGTTGTGTGGGGTTGTGTGGTGTTAAGTGGGGTTGTGTGGGTTTGTGTGAGGGTGTCGTTGCCCTATATAAGGGCGATCCTGTGGCAGTCAACATCAGTTGGTTTCCTGACCCCCGCCTGGGTCAGTCGTGAAGTGTAGTGAAGTGCTAAATAGTTTAAGTAGTTAAGGATAAGAATAAGCAGTATTGTAATAGTTGTTTAAAATAATGTTAAGTAATTGTTTATAAAATTATGATGGTTATATTAATAAAGTGCGTGGTAATCATCATTAAGTTAAATAAGTTAATAGATAATAATTTGATGGTTGTTCTGATCATTATATTGTTGCAAATGATCATTACGATTATGGTAGACATATTTGTACCTGCATACGTACATACATCTCTGATGTATGCAATAGAAATGAGATAGATATAGACGTAAGTTGCAATAAAGTAAGCTGTGTCTTTCTTTCTGTTCTCTTCGTCTCTCTGTCTCTCCCTTCTAAGAGACTTTGCTTCAAACATAAGTTGTGCATTTTGTAAAGTAATCATAATACAGCTTAACGTCTGTTTGCTTATTTTCTTTCTCTCTCTCTCACACACGAAACGAAAATTGTGAAATCCTACAAAAAAAAATCGTTTTTAAATGCATTTTAAATGACAGCGATTTTAAGGCAGAGTCTAAAAAGACATCGTTCGCTGGGAGCTTTATTTCTTTGAAAATTTAATAAACAAAAATATCTAGAAAGTTAGCAGAAAATTGTATAAATAGTAATTAGAAAACATTTTGCTCACGTCCGTTCGACGGAGTGAGTGGGTTTCTCACAAGTTTCTGATATATAAATGTATATCTCAAATATATATTTTAGCTATGCTTACATTTATAAACTACATACGTTGCAGTATTTGCAATATGTATGTAAATCACAGATATACGCAGATATATGTATATTTGATTTTATTTGGTCAAATAGCGAGACATACAGACGCACACAATGTTCAATGCTTTTTCAGAATATTATCTATGCATACATACAGTCAGTCACATACAATATATATGTATGTGTGTGTGTGTGTTTATATGTATGCATGTAGATCTATTAGTTTATTTTTAAATCCAGACGTTTCTCTTTATTAAAGCTTTTGCACACTTCAGTGTATTTTGAGTTGTGTTTGCCATCGTTTCGTGATCTTTACACGTGGATATTACTTTCCTTGGTATCTAAAATTCTTTGCACATAAAGTTTAATAAATTTCTTTTTAAATATTTGTAAAATAATAATAAAATTTTATAAAATATTACAACGTAATCGATGTGTTTTTTTCTATTAAGTTAATAATGTTATGCAATATTCATTAAAATTAATATACATATGTACATTTGTGTATATATAAACTTGCAGATATCTATATAGATCTGTGTGCGTATGTATGTGTGTGTGTGTGTTTGTGTGGGAATAGATGCGTAGTGCTAAAATTATATTGATGAACGAATTTAGCTTTCAAAGTTAGGAATTGTACTTGTGGAGGAATAATCAGAAATGGACATACATATTAACATAGTATGTATGTATGTGTGTGCTTACATACCTGACCCAGTTACATACATCTGTTATGCATATATGTAAAATTTGCAAAAAGTGATCTTTATTTCGAGAAATTCATCATATCAAACTGAACACAAATATGTTCTAGATAACCATAGACAACAAGGACATTCCTAAATAAAAACTGGATACTACACAATATACAATATATATACATATAACTGAAAAGTAAGTCATTGCCCGATATATCGGTCAACACACAACTTGGCGTGTCGCAGCAACAACAAGTGTCAGCTACGGTTATATTCAAGAGCAAAGCATATTCCCAGCGTGTCTATGCGACCATGAAAACATCAAGCGAAATGAGTGAAATTCTTTAACGAAAAGTATATGAAATGAAATTATGTAATATGGAATTTAATGAAATTATTTCATATTTTATAGACATTTTCACTGTCAAATTACTTTTGCAAACAATTTGGAAATAAACAATTGGACATTAGTCTAGTCGCTATGATTTTCTGAGCAGAGTATCTGCTGTGCTTGCAGCTGCTGTAAGGCATCAAGCTAAGCAATACACACACACTCACACATATGTATATATACAGGCAAACACACAACCATGCACACACACTGACAAACACACATACATATATGCACATATGCCGCTTGCTTTGCATTTGATGTCATTGCTGTGCTTTTTTCTGCTTCTTCTTTGCATATTCAAATTCTAAATTTCCCTGCTTATTGTGGGATTTTATTGAAATGTGCAGGACATTAAAGGGGCACAAAAATATCGATATATATGTATGTATATGTAAGCCAATGAAAAACGTTTTATATTTAAAGCATCAATTTTTGGACATCATTTTTAACAGGAAGTCGCATAAATATAGTACTATATAGTATATACCACATTTGTTGACTTTAACTTTTAGAAATGTATGAGATTGCTATTAACAGAAAATAGAAAAAAAAAATCTGTTTAATATTTGTAAATAATATTGAGTATATGATATTATATATTATATATTTGCTATATTAAATATATTCGATTTTATTTCTGGCTATAGATAGCTTTCCAACTGTCAAAGACTATTTGTGAGGGAAAATAGCTGAAGATTAATGAAAAATGTGCAGTTTTCTATATTGAAAGACACTTGTGAAAAAAACAATATTCTAATCTATATCTAGCATATAGATTCACTCAAATAAACAAATTTTCAAACAGTATTTAATAATTTTTGTAGGTATTATATTACTAATTTTAAATTAAGAAATCAAAAGTTTAGTTAAATTCCTAAGATAATTGTAATTAAATATATATTAAACATGTATTTAATATATTATTTATTATATATAACATTTGCCAAGTATTAATTATTTGTAATATTGATATAATAAATATTTATTAATTAATATAATAAATATTTATTTGTTAATATAATAAATATTTATTTTTGATTATAATTTATTATTATTTATAAAATATTTTTTTTAATATTTAATAAAATCTTAGTTTAATATAAGTTTTAATTAACTTGCATTAAAAATGGTTTTATTTAACTAGCTTTTCACTTTTTGTATATTTTAATTTATTTATTTATTTATTGTTACTAAGAATTTATTCTAAAGAACAATTTTCTTTTAAGCCAGAGTGATGAAGGGCTTCAGGCAGTGTTTTTTTTTAATTAATTTTATAACTTTGTCTAAATGTTAATATTAGTTAAGAAAATGTTTTTTAAAAGTATTATTTATTTTTATTATTATTATTATTATTATTATTATTATTATTATTATTATTATTATTTTATTATTATTTATTTATTATTATTTATTTTATTTATTGTATTTTATTTTTGAAAATTGTTAACCAGCTTTAAAAATGTTATTTCATATTATTTATTATTTATTATTTTATAAATATTATTTACCTAATTTTCTCTTTTTTTTTAAATTAATGATTTCATATTATTTATTATTTTATAAATAGTATTTACCTAATTATATTAGTTTTTAAATTAATGATTAGTAGTAAGCAAAAAAAAGAGAAATATATATACTTACTTTACATATATATAACTACTTTACATTTGGAACTTTTTTTTTATAAATATTTATCCTAAGAAATATTTAAAAATTTTCTAAAAAATTAAACACATTAATAATAATTTGATTATTTCAATTTCAGGAACTTTCGGCAAAGCTGGGCGACGACAAATCGCTATCTGAGCACTTGAAGCTTCCACTTCAGAGAATCAACGACTATAAGCTTCTGTTTAAGGTTCGGCATATATATTGATTGTTTGTATTTGTTACATAAAAAATTAATATGGATGCACGCCTAACAGAGAAATTAATATAATTTATATGATTTGTATTTGAATTTAATTAACTGGTTTAATGTTTAATCCACAGGACCTAATTAAACTATCTGAATGCTTCAAAGATAATGTTAGGGACCTGGAGAGAGCTTTAGAACTAATGCTTAGCGTGCCAAGTAGAGCCTATGATAATATATTTATATCGAGTATTGAGGGCTATAGAGGTAACATACAGAAGTTGGGCAGGTTGTTGCTGCATGAGCCTTGCTTGATTACAGATAAGGATGGTAAAACCCATGAGAGATATTGCTTCCTGTTCAAGTCAAGAATCTTAATAACAAAAGTTCGCAAAATCTCTGATAAGAAATCGATATTTATTTTGCAAAATATTATAAAGCTTCCGCTGTGCAATATTGAGGATCAAATCGAGGAAAAGCGTTTATTTATCTCATCCAAATCTCCAGACGCTACGAACAATTTGCATCTATTCATTAAGCCTCACAACGAGGAGGGCCATCGGGTTTGGTATAATGAAATCCAATCCTATGTCAATCACGTCGTCACTCTGCAAGAGCACGCTGCAGACGATCTGAAAGTAGATTCGGCAAATATTGCCAGCGAGAATGAACTAATACTTCGTCTGCCCCACAAGGTCGAGGCGTATCAGCCCAATTTAGATATACGTCCATCTGACGTGGCCGAAAACTACTTCTTGAGCAAAGAAACCAAAGAACGCCTGCTCTTCGAAGAGCAGCAGCTGAAGAAGATCGAACAGGAAGCCTATGAGCTATTCAAGGCCCAGCAGAATTTACAAACTTTTGCACAGCAAAATATCGAAATAAATACCAAAAAAGAGATTCGAACTGAGCAGAAGGTGGCCAGCCAAAGCTATACGAAAACCGATTTCAATCAGAGTGAAATTAAGCTAACATCCTCCTCCATAGATAAACAAGAGTCTGTGGCGCCTGTAGTGCTGCTTGAGTCTAGCGCATTTAAAAGTTCAACGATTGAGTCCAAAGAACTGCCTGAAAAGAGAAAAGAAATCGAAAAGTGCCAAGTAGAAGTTCAGAAGACATTAGTAGAACAAAAGCTAGAAACCAAGAAATCTGACGAAGTTCCAATTAAAGTTAATGAAACTAGTGAGCTAGAGCAAGCTCAGGAGACTGAAACTAGAGAAGAGATTAGAGAGATAGTGAAATCTCAAAAGCTTGAAACTAGAGAAGAGTTTAGAGAGATAGAGAAATCTCAAAAGATTGAAAAGATTGAAACTAGTGATGTTATTAGCGAGATAGAGAAATCTCATCAACAAGAGACTCTAACTGAGGGTAAGAACAATGAAGATTTCAACTCTTATGCAGAAATAACTGTACCAATTCCAACAATAAGCAATCCAATAGAAACTTTATGCCATTCACACGAATCCCATAACAAGAACAAAATCGAGTTGGCAAATATACCCGGCTATAATGAATCGTTATACGATAGCGATAGCGTTCAGCAAACCTCTAAACAACGAGACGAACATCAGAGCATTACTAATATAACCGATTCAGCTTCATTAACGCAATGGAATAATCGACTTGCCGATATTGCTTTCAGGAATGGGGGCGAACGTTCTGCACAAGGTCCACCCCCACCACCCTTACCTCCTCATTTTGTTCGAATGCCTGGCTTCTTTCAACCGCTTCCGCTTATATCGTATGAAACCACCGTAGAAATACTAATTATTAAAGCTCGCCCACCATCACCGCCACCGCGACCACCGCCGCCCATTAAACGCGTGCTCGTTCACAACGAGAGTTTAGAACAGAAATCACAGAACTTTCTGGAGGGTATCTATGACGTATCAACCTCAGACACATCGCTGCGCAATGCTAAGCAAAAGATACGAAACATTAAGACAGCGGTCTTAAAATCAGCCGATTCAACCAATTACGCCCAAGATACGGTTAAAAAGGCAAAAGCTCGCGACTTTGTACATATATTTAATCCGCCCATTCGAAAGAAACGACCCATTTTTGAAATTGTTGAAGAGCCTGTAAATATTTGCGAAATTGAAGGCGACTATACTGAATCTATTGCTGACGATTTCAGAGACTCAAGTGTTGACCTCGAGGCACGCGGCAGAAGTGTTTGCAGTATGGATGATAACTATTCCAGTTATTCACTGGCAACCAAACGGCGCATCGAGAGTAAGTTTCAATTGACCAATAACGGGAAAAACGATATATGCGTGTGTGTGTGTCAGATACGATATGAAGGCTCTGCTCTAGACATTGATTGATGTAAGCTAAAGGCCTAGGCCTCTGGTCGAGTATGCAAATCCACTCAATGATTGATTCAATTACCGATATATATGTGTTGATATGTAATAGATGCCTTGCGTTCTAAACATCCGAAAAGTATTTTAATATCTTGTTTACGTGTTAGCAAATATATATCCGAATATTAACTAAATTCGTGTTACATGTTTTGGCATCACCTCGCATAAAAGAGAATTTATATATGTATATCATTTAATATGCATTTTTTTATGTTTAAATACATTAAAGTAGTTAGTCTATTCCTATCCAAACACTCCTTTCCTTTAGAGATGTTATTTATGCTGTTATCTTGAATATAGGAAAATATGTTGTTTTTTTTTATACTCTGAGTCCATTGAAAATGGGAAATCTGGATATAATGTTTATTTTTTTATTTTTATTTATTTATTTATTATTTATTTTTTTTTTTTTTTTTTGGGTAGTCAAGAATTTGACTTCTAAGTTTCTAATGCTAAATATAAATTTTAAATCTGAGACGATATAATCAGGATATAATGTTTTTTTTTTTTAATTTTTATTTATTTATTTATTATTTATTTTTTTTTTTTTTTGGTAGTCAAGAATTTGACTTCTAAGCTTCTAATGCTGAATATAAATTTTAAATCTGAGACGACAGAGTGCTTTATATATATTTTATTTTAAAATATATATATTTTGATATATATACGGCAAATTTGATTTTCTTAAAAATCGTACAGTAGATTTTTTATAAATATTATTTTTATAAATAATAATTCACCTCAAATGTGACTAAAAACATTTAAAAACTTATCTCACAGAGCTGAATTGTTTCTGGTTTTGGATTCAGACTATACCAAAACTAAATCTTGATTCTTTGTTATTTTGTGTTTGATTCTCTAATACATTGTCTACAATTTGCGTATTCCGAATACCTCTTAAATATTTTCTAAATCTAAGTTGATCAGCGTTATATCAAGGTAATCGCTCCATAAGACTATTCTATCAACAGCTAGTCCATCTGCACATTGTTTTTCCTAGTTTTCATGCCTAATTTATTTTCCACATAAATTGTTTTGTTTGTTAGCCCAAAGTTGATAATATAAGAGGGTTGCCAGTTTGTAGCCTCTATTAACTACTCTATTTTATTCTATTATATTATTTCTTTAAATATTTCTATATATTTAAATAAATTCATGTAGAAAGAATCACGAGAGTCCAAAGCTTTCATTTATATAATAATATAATATAAAATTTGGAAATTAGTTTAATTTTCTAATTATTTATTTATTATTTCTTTAAATATTTCTATATATTTAAATAAATTCATGTAGAAAGAATCACGAGTGTCTAAAGTAATAATATAATATATAAATATAATATATAAATTGGAAATTAATTTAATTTTATAATTAAAATTTTTTTTTAAAGTGCTATACTTTGTTGCCAACGATTTCAGAGTGAACAGCAAAAAAAATTATCTATATAAGATCTATATTAATTTATTCACATACAACAAACTGGCAGCCCTCCGTTGTAGTCGTTATAATACCATATATATCCTTGCTTATCCAGTTTCCTGATTATCATATTTCTATATCTGAATCCGAACTGAATGATCGCATACTTCAATTTGTATTACATACATCTTTTTATTATCTTACACTCTATTAACCCTGGCTAATATAGAGACTAGTAGGTACAAGGACTATGATAGGGGCACCTCCTACGATAGCACTGTAGATAGCAAGCAGTATGGCATTAGCACTAGACGTGAGCGGACAACATTAGATAGAACCGAAGGCCATTCACACCTATTGTCAGCCAGTCGTGCCGAGAGCCGTGCCGAAAGCCGTGCCGAGAGCCGTGCCGAGAGTCGAGCCGAAAGCCGTGCGTCCTATTTGCAGAGTTCAACGTATAAGCGCTTATCGGACGATCTGCCGCCGCGCTCCATTGATAAGCCCGTCGTAAGCAAAATGCTGAAAAGCGTGCACGTCGAGAGTGAGTTGAACGAATGAACTTACCTTTGAACATTTAACATTTAACATTCTTAACATTTTGCATTTTATTATAGGCGGCGAGACAGCTCATTTTGAGATTCAGTTTAACGAGCAGCCAGGCTCTGTGACGTGGCTGAAGGACAACAAGGCCTTGGACGATCGTCTAGCGGATCGCATTATACAAACAAGCGCTCCAATGAATTCCTATCGCTTGGATATCAAAAACTGCAGGTGATTGAAACTTTTCATATCCCATGGCTAGACGCTTTGGCCTTGACCTACTTAATGACTCGCTCATTAGTTTATTAGAATATTTTAATACTTTTATTTATTATTTATTATTTGATTATTTTTAAAATAATATTTTGCCATTCTTTTATTAAAATTCATTAATTAATTATCAAATGTTTTTTATTCGTAGTGAGAATGATGCTGGAACTTATACTGTTCGCGCTCAAACTGCATCCGAAACAACAACTGTTACCGCTCAGCTGGCTGTGGGACAAGGTAAGTTTAGCTTGTATTTTATTAATATTAAATTATGTATTAACATTTTTTTTTTATATTTATTTCAACAGTTGGTGGTCATGACGAAACGAAAACCAATATTGCGCCCGCATTTTTGGTTAGTTTGAAGGATACTGAAATGATTGAAAATACTCTATTTCGGTTTATGGTTAAGATCTTAGGCGATCCAAAGCCCCGCGTTAAGTTGTAAGTAAAACAACGCAGTTCTTGAATAAATATAATCTAATATGTTTTAGTCAATTATAATATGTTAATAACTAAAGATCAACCTAAGAAAAGCTTTTATATAAGCCTAGTTTCTTTACATATGTAACTAATTATATTTCCTTAAAAATGATAAAGATCAGCTTGGTTTTTGTTTTATGCAAAACTAGGTAAGTATAAGTAGAAAGATACGAAATTTTTGTGCACAGGTTTTGAATGTTTACACTTTGAGTAGAATTAATTAGAAAGTAGATGAAGAAGAGTCTTGAGCTCTACATAAATATTATTCCTGCATATGTTCTTAGCGAAATTATAAATCACTGTTCTCTGAATTTTTTATACATTTTATATAATAACAAAATTCACTTCTATTTTCCCTTTTCAGCTATAAGAACGACAAGGAAATTCTGGAAACAGATGATAGAATTCAAATCATACGCGAAAAGGATTATTTGGGCTTTTATGAGCTAGTCATTGCGGAAGTGCAGCCAGAAGATGCTGGAGTCTATAGCTGTAAAGCAGTTAATAAGTTTGGCGAAGCTAGCTGTGAGGCAACAGCAACTACTGTGGGTAAGTAAATAATATTTAAACTACAATAATTAGTTGAAATCTTTCAATAACTCCATCTTTCGCAGACTTTAAGAATCCGTTTGGAGCGCTGAGTGGTCAGATCTTGCAGAGTGGCGAAAAGTCGATATTTACATGGAAACGCAATGGAGAACCTTTCGATCCCGAAGAGCGCTTCAAAGTGCTCTTTGGCGAAGATGAGGATTCGCTGGCATTGGTATTCCAGCACGTCAAGCCCGAAGATGCTGGCTTATACACGTGTGTGGCTCAGACATCGACGGGCAATATCTCGTGCAGTGCAGAGCTGTCGGTTCAGGGCGCTATTCAAACGCTGAACAGGGAGCCAGAGAAACCAAGCCTGGTAATTGAGCACCGCGAGGCGAACACCAGCATTGGCGCCACTGCCATACTGGAGCTACAGTGCAAGGGCTTCCCCAAGCCAGCTGTGCTCTGGAAGCATGAAGGTGAAGTCGTTCAGGTCGACGACAGGCACAAGTTCATGTTTGAAGACGAGGAGAGCATGTCTCTGATCATTAAGAGCATAAACACTGAGGATGCTGGCGAATATACCATTGAAGCAGTGAATGAGCTTGGACAGGATACAAGCTCCATTAATTTGACTGTTAAAGGTAAGTGAATTTATATAAATATCTGTTATAGAGCAGAGAATACATAGAATATATATATTTTGCGCTTTCAGCCCCACCGAAAGTAAAGAAAATCGAGAATATAGTATGTACAGCTGGCGAAACAGTGCGCATGGAGATCGAAGTTGAGGGATTCCCGCAGCCGGATATAAATGTCACCAACAATGGCAAGGACATATCGGGTGAAAGTAATGTGAAGATTACGACAAAGTCCGTCGGCAAAGGCTCCATCAAGGTTACTGTGGAGATTTCTGATATTAAGCTATCGCAGGCTGGCAACTATTCGATCAGAGCCACAAACGATCTGAGCCAGACGTCCGAGTATTGGAATTGTACTGTGAAGTCCAAGCCAATTATTGTGAAACACTTTGAGGAGGAATATATACACGGCGAAAAGGAAACCGTACACATGTCCGTGCGCGTCGATGCATTCCCTGAGCCAAAGCTGATTTGGTATCACGATCAAACTGAGATCAAGACCACCGAGAAGAAATACAAGGTCGAGTCGGACGGCAATACGTATACCCTGAAAATCACTGGCGCCACTCGCGTAGATGCTGGCAAATACACAGCCAAGGCGGTCAACGAGCACGGATCGGCCACGAGCGAGACTCAGCTGCTGATGAAGTGCACCCCAGAGCTGACGAAGAAATTGCAGAACATCACCGTCAAGGAGGGCGAAACCAATGTCGAGCTAGCCGTTGGCATCGATGCCTATCCCGTGCCCAGCATCAAGTGGTTCATTGATGGCATCGAGATCGACGAGAAGCGAAATGAGTTCCTAAAGACAACTGAAGGAAATATTCACAAGTTGGTCTTGAAGGAGGTTGCTGTCAGCATGCAGGGCAATTACTGCTGCAAGATCATGAACGACTATGGCATGATCGAGGACAGCTGCACGGTGACTGTGAACTGTGAGTGCAACTTGATATATACCACATATTGAATAACTTTTAGTTAATAAATTTGAATTGCTAACAACTTTCAGGTAAACCAAAAATACGTAGAGCACTCAAGGATGTTGAGGTCAAGGAAGGCAACTCGCTGACCTTGGAAGTTGAGATCTATAGTAATCCCGATGCCACCATTAAATGGTAATACTATTTCTTAAACTCTATTGCTATTATATTTA
This sequence comes from Drosophila buzzatii, assembly GCA_035045845.1. Classification (NCBI taxonomy): domain Eukaryota; kingdom Metazoa; phylum Arthropoda; class Insecta; order Diptera; family Drosophilidae; genus Drosophila; species Drosophila buzzatii. Next base: position 9,805,846 of record JAWNOS010000244.1, on the reverse strand, counting down.
TTTGAATTCAATATTTCAATATTTCACCAGGTTCAAGAATGGACAAGAAATTCATGAAGATGCTAGAATTAAAATCACTCGCGATACGCAGCGCATTGAAAATTATTATTTGACTTTGAATCTAGCCAAAATTGAAGATGCTGGCACATATGAGGTGAAGGCAGCCAATTTCATTGGAGAGACAACTTCCAGTTGCAAAGTTCTTGTTTTGAGTAAGTATATTTTCTTTGAAAATAGAAACGTGTAAGAAGTGTGTAGTCAAGGGCAATTCACATGTGGAATATGTTTTATTTTTACTCAAATTATTTTTTTAACAGATTTATGCAGATGAGCATCGACTTTATATGACATGTTTGTCATGTTAAAGCCTAAGAGAAAGTTCATGATACTTTAAACTATATTTGTATGCCTCATTTTGAATGTTATATGTAAATTGAAATTTGAATTTACTTAAAGAAAAATTGCTTTTAGTAGAAATTATGTAAACATTTTATAGAACCTTTTAGTGAACATTCCAAATTTGTTCCCCGAATAGTACTTTAATTGCAATGCCAATATGATTTGGCTTGCAACTGTAAACTTTTTGAAAATTATTAAAAATTAATTTGAAAATTAAATATTTCCTTAGGCACCTTGCCTGAATTAGTTACGTATGCTATTCATATCCTAGCTTGTAGGGAATTCCGCAGACATCTAAAATCGTATTCATACATACATGATCTCGTACATCATTTGCCTCGCTTCATACTCGAGGCATTTTCTATTAGTGCATTTATTAGATACTTGGCCAATAAATTAGTTAAAGACCTACGTTCCCTTTAGAGAGTGTCTGTGAATGAATTTATTGCTTATAATATATATTCCATTAAATATTTACATACATTTATTAGAAATTATTTTTATAAACATTCTTTAAAATCTAATTGATTTAAATTTGTATAAAATGATGTTCCCTACGTGTTCAACTTTTATTTTGAGAGAAATCTTGAGCTCTAGAAGTGGAGATTATTCTTTCCTATTAGCAATTTTTTTTATAAAAAGATTTTGTTACTTTATTTCGGATAGTATTCTGTATAACTTATATTTTTATTGCCCTGATCTGCCTATATTCACTTACTTTAAATAATATTTATTTGTACTTACTTTTATAAAATTCCATCAAAGCTCCTGGAGTGTAGAGCTTAGCATTGACAATACAAATATCATGAAAATTTAATTAAGAAACTATTTTTAATAAATTTAGCCAAAGACTGTTTATCCGTGGAAGAAACCGTGACAAAAACAATGCTCGCTACATCCGAGCAAGCAGAGGAAGGGGGTAAAACAAAAACAAATTTATAAATACCTAACCAACTAATGTGCATAAACTGAATGAATGAATGATATGCTCTATATATAAATGCTTTCTCTTTAATAATGCTGTACAAAATTAGCTAGTTGATAAGCAAAGTGCCGTAATAATTTATTATTATAATATGTAAATGATATGTATATAGAATATCTAGGTAAAACGATCCAAGACTGAAATGGTATAAACTCATTCAAGGTGTATATTATTGTATAATAATACACATATTTGTAGCAAATGGGCTTCCTATACTTATAGGTCACGCGCATGGAAAACGCATGAGTAAAGAAATTTGTTTAGCCATTGGTAAAGTCTTAAGTGAATGTCTATGTGTATGTGTATGAAGATATTGCTTAACCAAAATTGCATCACAATATGTAATATATAAAATAGCTCTGATCTACTTTAAGAAGCATCAATCGGATATATGAACAACGATATATTAACGATATCTTAACCAAAGGCAGCACGATCTAGCTCCTAACATATTTGATGTATGTGATCAAAATCGACTATCAAATCGATCGATTATAAATTCTTTTGTATATATAAATTCTTTACAGCAAGTAAGAGTATTAGCACGTCGGTGTGTGCTCTATGAATATATAAATATAAATATACTAATTTAATGAATTTCAATTTTCTAGCTGTGCCCGAGATTGTGCACATCGATGTCTTCCAAATACACAGCTTCGAGAGTGTTCCGCTCAAATATGAAGTTATTGCTAAGGGTATACCGAAGCCCGAGGCGATTTGGTATCATGATGATAAGCCCATTGCAGCTGATAAGCATTTTGCTCTATCAAATGATGGGGTAAGTCGTAATGAACATTTATATTTTTAAATATATCAGAAAGTAATAATAATAACATATTCCAGGAGCTTTATAAGCTGGAAGTCAAGTCTCTGGAGCTAGCGGATGCCGGGGAATACAAGGTGGTCATAAAAAATAAATGCGGCGAGAAGAGCCATAAGGGAGTACTCTCGCTCTCAGGTAAGATTTCTTATTCAAATAAAGTTGTACAGAATTAATTCTAATTTTATTTTGGTATTTGCCCTTTCGCTAGGTATTGCTGAGTACAGGAAACCTTTGCTAATCGCTGCCAGCGGCTTGCGCGACATTAAATTGAAGAAGGGAGAAACCGTCAATGAGACCGTCGTATTCACAGCCGATCCTTTGCCGGAAATTATTTTGCTAAAGGATGGCGTGCCACTCAGTGGAGACGAGAAGAACATACTGAAGACTGAAACAAAGGAATTGGAAAACGGATTGGTACAATATACGTGTACCCTAAACATCAAAGATGGTAAACATTTTTATAAATTTCATAAGAGAAGTTGAATCAACTACTTAAGTAAGTCGGATATATCATACTTAAAAATGTTAATCTTCTCTTTCGCCAGCCGACATTAAGCACTCCGGCCGCTATGAGATCAAGGCAAAGAACAAGTATGGCGAGATGGCCACAAGTGGCTATATTGATGTCCTATCTAAGCCTGTGATTACCGGTTTGGTGAATCACAAGTGTGTGCCTGGACAGTCGGTGTGCTTTGAGGCAATCGTGCTCGCCAATCCGAAGCCAAAGGTGTCCTGGACTCGTGGCAATGAGAACCTGTGCAACAATGAGAGCTGCGAGGTTATTGCCGATGTTGATGCCGATAAATATAGAATCGTATTCCAATCGGTGGCGCCAAAGGATGATGGCAAATACGCCATTGCAGCCATTAACTCGGAGGGTAGAGCTGATGCGGAATTCAGTTTGAATGTGCTAGGTAAAGTCAAATATAAATCAAATTTGTAATAAAAATATTATCATTAACTATAAATCAATTGCAGTGGAAAAGCCCGCCTTTATTGTGCCACCCGAGGCTCAGGCCGTGCATGACTTCCACCCTGTGACCACAAAGGTTGTAGTGCATGGCGTACCAGCACCGGCTCTACAATGGCTTAAGGATGGCAAGCCCATTGATCTTGAGGCTGTCGACAAGCAAACCCAGCAGAAGATTTACGTTGCCAAATCTAACAACGCAGCAGCCGATCAGGTTGAGGGCACTCTTGAAATACCCAAATTCAAGGAAAATGTGACTGGAACGGTACGATTGATTTCTATCCAAAAAAAAAAAGCCTTTGCTAAATTATTTTCCTTATAGTACACCTGCGTGGCCAAGAACGAAATTGGAGAGACGAAAGTGCCATTTGAATTGACTATGCAAGCGCTAGCTCCGAGCTTTACCAAGAAACTCAATAGTGCCTTGGATGCCCAACAGGGTGAGCCACTCGTCCTCGAATGTGCTGTGGATGGCAGTCCTTTGCCAACAATCCAATGGCTCAAGGATAGCGATGAAATTACACCAAATCAAAGGTATTTATTCGATCAACCATAATATATCGAACATAATATTTCTTTCTTTCCTTCCTTACAGAGTTAAGATGACGACAACTCCCGAGGGCTTGGTCAAATTGGAAATCAACAATTGCCAACCGAATGACTCTGGTGCCTATAAATTGGTTATTTCCAATCCACATGGACAGAAGGTCGCCCTATGTGCAGTTGCTGTAAAGCGTAAGTATTTCGTATGATTATAAAATAATAATAAATATTTATAGACTTTTCTTTTTCCTACAGCCAAGGAAATGCAGCCGAAATTCCTGAAGCCATTCGAAAATCAATCAGTCACTGTTGGACAACCCCTGAAATTGAGCGCTGAGGTCACAGGTTTTCCTGCACCCGAAATCAAGTGGTACAAGGATGGTCTGCTACTGCGTCCTACCTCAAATATTGATTTCATCAACAATCCCAATGGACAAATTGGTTTGATGTAAGCTCAGATAATTAACCAAATTATTTATATATTAATTATATATGTTTTTAAATCCAGCGTTGATTCAGTTGAGCCTGAAGATGCTGGCATTTACAAGTGTGTAATTGTCAATAAGGAAGGCGAGGCAGAAAATGCCGTGAAGGTTGAAGTTGTGCCTAGGGAAGCGAAGCCCACATTTGTGGCCGAGCTGCAAGATGCGTCGAGTGTTGAAGGATTCCCAGTTAAGATGGACATCAAGGTTTTAGGTTTTCCCAAGCCGAAATTACAGTGGTTCCATAATGGACATGAAATCTTGCCCGATAACAAACATGTGGCCATTCTGGAGAATCCGGACAACACTTTCAGCCTCATCATAGACAAGACTCTGCCAACTGACTCTGGATTGTATGAAATTGTCGCACAAAACTCGGAAGGTTCAACAGCCTCGAAGGCTAAACTCTATGTAGCACCGAAGATTGATGAAACGGCTACAGAGGAAGCGCCCCAATTCGTTTCGGGACTGCGCGATGTTAATGCTGATGAAGGCAAGGAATTGGTATTGTCTGCTCCATTCATTGCCAACCCGATGCCAGAGATCATGTGGTCCAAGGATGGCGTTCCACTGGCACCCAGCGAACGTCTGCTGATGACTTGCGATGGCAAGCATGCGGGTCTAACCATAAGCCCCGTTGAAACCTCCGATTCTGGCACATACAGTTGTCTGCTGGCCAATCCCTTGGGCGAGGACTCGTCGCAGTGCAATGCGAACGTTAGGAAAGTCTACAAGGCGCCAATATTCACGCAAAAGATAACAGATCAACAGCAGGCTTTCGGAAACAATGCCAAGATTCCAGTTACGGTCTCTGGCGTGCCATATCCTGAGCTCACATGGTTCTTCGACAATAAGCCCATTGAAGAGTCTAGCAAATATTCGATCAAGAACGATGGCGATCATCACATGCTCATTGTGAACGATTGTCAAGCGTCGGATAAGGGTGAATATAAGTGCATTGCCTCGAATAGGGAAGGTAAAGACATTACTAAGGGTCGTCTCGAAGTTGTCAATGAAGTGTAAGTAATAATAGTAAGAAGTACATTTTATATATCATACTAATTTTTCTTTTAGCAAAAAGCATATGCGTTCCGAGCCACCAGTATTCCTTAAGAAAATTGGCGACTGCGATATCTACGATGGCATGTCGGCGAAGTTCACAGCTTGCGCTACAGGCTATCCAGAGCCTGAAGTGGAATGGTTCAAGAACGATCAGAAATTATTCCCATCTGATAGAATTGATATTGACAAGGAGCCCAGTGGTCTTTTGCGCTTGTCTATCAAAAATGTCAACGAATATGATGTGGGACGCTATTCCTGTCGCATCTACAATCCCTATGGAGATGATATCTGTAATGCCGAGTTATTTTATGATGGTAAGTCTCACAGAATTCAAGCTGATTATCAATTTTTAACTTCTATTGCTTCCTCTTGTAGTTATTGACTCTCATCAACGTCCATTGGGCGAGCAGTATAGCGACTTCAAGCAATATAAGAAGACCGGTGCTCCACCACCACTACCAGAAGGTCCCATTATATCGCGTATGACCGATAGGCGTCTGCTATTGTCCTGGAAACCTTCGGTGCCATTGACGCCCAGATATCCTGTTACATACCAGGTAAGTCAACATATTTATTACTTACTCAGAACTACGTTCAGTATATTCTTTATATTTCTAGGTGGAAAGATTAGATTTGCCAGATGGCGATTGGCATACCTTAAGAACTGGCATTCGTAGCTGCAGCTACGATATTAGGAACTTGGATCCACTTAGAGATTATAAGTTCAGAATTCGTGTAGAGAACAAATTTGGCGTCAGCGATCCCAGCCCATATACTCAGACATTTAGGTAACTCTTAAATATTTTACTACAGTAAATCAGATTATGCAAAACAATTTAATTTTATTCTCAGGCAAAATCTTATTCCGGAGCCTAAGAAGACCTACACTTACCTGCCACCTGGCACCGATTTCAGGCCAGACACTTCACCCTATTTTCCAAAGGACTTTGATATTGAGCGTCCTCCTCACGATGGTTTGGCTCAAGCGCCTCAGTAAGTTCATTTATGACAACTATATTAATATATAATTTATTAACATGCAAAACACTCTTTTTCTAGATTTTTACTGCGTGAGAATGAGGTCTCATATGGCGTCAAGGGACATAACACAGAGCTCATGTGGTTCGTCTATGGCTATCCCAAGCCCAAGATGACGTACTACTTTAACGATAGTCTAATCGAATCTGGCGGTAGATTCGATTACAGCTACACTCGTAATGGACAGGCTACGCTATTTATTAATAGGTAAGGTAGTACGGAGCAAGCAGGGAATATTTTCTAACCGTTACCCCTCCTCTCCACAGCATGCTAGATCGTGATGTTGGATGGTATGAAGCAGTCGCGACTAATGAGCACGGCGAAGCTAGACAGCGTGTGCGTCTTGAAATTGCCGAGTATCCACGATTCACGAAGCGTCCGAATGAGACGTTCATCATGTCGCGCAAGAATGGACGCATTGAGGCCAGGATAACTGGTATTCCGCTGCCGGAAGTACACTGGTATAAGGATTGGAAGCTCATAACTGAAACATCGCGCATTAAGATACACTCCTATGATCCCGATGTCTATATCCTTGCCATACACGACTCCATCATCAAGGATGGCGGTCTCTACTCAGTGAGCGCACGAAATATTGCCGGCTCCATAAGCACCTCAGTCACTGTGCATATTGAGGAGAACGAAGATCAATATATCTACAAGACCTATGGTAGACATCCGTATGTGCGCGCGAAGCAATTACGATATGAAGACAAATACGATATTGGCGACGAGCTTGGCCGCGGCACTCAGGGCATCACATACCACGCTGTAGAGCGCGCAACTGGCGATAATTATGCTGCCAAGATCATGCACGGACGACCAGAGCTGCGACCATTCATGTTGAATGAACTTGACATGATGAACATGTTCAATCACAGGAACTTGATACGCCCCTACGATGCTTATGAGAATGATCACGGCGTTACGCTCATAGTCGAGCTGGCTGCCGGAGGCGAACTTATCAAGGATAATTTGCTTATGAGGAACTACTACACCGAGCGAGACATTGCCAATTATATTCGTCAAACTTTGTATGGGTTGGAGCATATGCACGATTTGGGCGTTGGCCATATGGGCCTAACGGTAATGATTCCTTAAGTTAGATATATAGAGATCTATATTTCATTTTTGCTTCCTCATTGCAGATAAAAGATTTGCTGATTTCAGTTGTCGGCAGTGATTTCATCAAAGTCTCTGACTTTGGTCTTTCGCGCAAAATAAATAAACACAATTTATCCACACTGGATTATGGAATGCCCGAGTTTGTTTCTCCGGAAGTCGTAAATAAGGAAGGCGTTAGCTTCTCTCATGATATGTGGACAGTTGGCTTGATCACTTATGTTCTCCTGGGTGGCAGAAATCCCTTCATGGGCGCCGATGATAGAGAAACATTAACCAAAATTCGCGAAGGCCGTTGGGACTTTTCTGATTCCATTTGGACTCATATATCTGAGGATGGTCGCGACTTTATCAGTCGACTGCTGCTGTACAGCCCCGAAGAGCGAATGGATATAAAGACTGCATTGAAGCATCCTTGGTTCTTTATGCTTGACAGAAAGGCATCCGATGAAGATTATCAAATTGGAACAGATCGATTGAGGCACTATTACGATCACTTCAGGGATTGGTATGCAAATGCCTCCTGCAAGAACTACTTCCGTCGCCGTCGTCTCAGCGGCTGCTTCCAGCATCCCTCGAAAATGGTGTATCCTCCTGGACATGTGTACACACCTGAAAATACGCCCGAACCCTTCATCGAACCAAGAATCAGAACCAAGGAAGTTGTTTCCAAATTCCTGCATCCCGATTACGAGTTGGGTCTTATTCAGTCTGAGAGCCAGTGAGTGGAACTTGAAATCAAATAAATAATTTCATTAATAATTTATTTTTCTTTCAGCTATCAATATGGTCCCGATACATATCTACTGCAGCTAAGAGATGTCAGCTTCCCCGTGAGGCTACGCGAGTACATGAAGGTCGCCCACAGACGTTCACCTTCCTTTGCTCTCAACGATTCTGTCGATTGGTCGGTAAGTATCTTTCCATATTATCAATGTAAAAAAATCAGCAATAACTTATTAAATATTTCCATTAGCTCCCCGTGATCCGTGAAAGACGTCGCTTCACTGACATAATGGATGAGGAAATCGATGATGAGCGCACCAGGAGTCGCATCAGCATGTATTCCGCTAATGACTCTTACTCCATTAGACGTCTGCGAACTGAGCTGGGACCTCGTCTAAATGAATATACCGAGGCCGATGCAATGATAGAGACTCAGCGCGAGGGCTATCCACCCTTCTTCAGGGAGAAGCCACAAACTATTGCCATTACGGAGAATAGGCCAGCGCATATTCACTGCTTTGCAGTGGGCGATCCAAAGCCATGTGTACAATGGTTCAAGAACGATATGGTTGTGACTGAGAGCAAACGCATCAAGATCACTTTTGATGAGGATGGTCGCTCAATACTGCGCTTTGAGCCAGCCACTCACTTCGATGTGGGCATCTACAAGGCCGTTGCCCGAAACAAGGTAGGCCAGACGGTGGCCAGATGTCGCATTGTTATTGCCACGCTGCCTGATGCACCCGACTCGCCGGAAGTGTCGGCAACAAGTGCTACAGAAATACTGCTTAGATGGAAGCAACCGCGCGACGATGGTCACTCGCCCGTCATGTGCTACAGTCTGCAATATAAAATGCAAAACTCTGATGCCTGGACAACTGTGGCCGACAATATTGATCACGAATTTTATCTCTTGCACGAGCTGCAACCCAATACGAATTATCAAATTCGACTGGCGTCGAAGAATCGCATTGGCTGGAGTGAAATGGGAATTCCCGTCAATGCAACAACTGCTGGAACCGATGCACCCAAGGTTCACATTACAAAGGCCATGAAGCACTTGCAAATGCTCACAGAGAAGGGTCAGGAGGTGGTGCTCGAGGAGGAGCGCGTGCACATGGACTACCATTGCGAGCGCGAGCCCCCCAACTGGGTAACTGATGCGTCCGTCAGTGATAAGTACAGCTTCATTTCGGAGATCGCACGTGGAGAGTTCAGCACCATTGTCAAGGGAATCCAGAAGTCCACAGATACAGTTATTGTAGCAAAGATCTTTGAAGTCACCGATGAGAATGAGGAGGCAGTAGTCGCTGAATTCGATAACTTCAAGACGCTAAGGCACGAGCGCATACCCGCCTTGTTTGCCGCCTACAAGCCAATGAATGTGCCGATCGCCATATTTGTAATGGAGAAACTTCAGGGCGCCGATGTGTTGACCTATTTCTCGAGCCGACATGAGTACTCTGAGCAAATGGTGGCATGTGTTATTACGCAGCTGTTAGATGCTCTGCAATACTTGCACTGGCGTGGATATTGCCACCTGAATATACAGCCAGATAACGTAGTTATGGCATCGGTCAGATCGATTCAAGTGAAGCTTGTCGATTTCGGCTCAGCGAAGAAAGTGAATAAGTTGGGCATGAAGATATCGCCCTGTGGCATGTTGGACTTCCAGCCACCAGAAATGATCAACGATGAACCAGTCTTCCCTCAGAGCGACATTTGGTCGATGGGCGTACTAGTCTATTTGCTTCTATCCGGCACTAGTCCATTCCGTGGCGCCGACGACTACGAAACTCAGCAAAACATTTCCTTTGTGCGTTATCGTTTCGAGAATCTCTTCAAGGAAGTTACTCCAGAAGCAACCCGATTCATTATGCAACTCTTTAAGCGACATCCCACGTAAGAGGAAATCTTGTAAAGCTTGAAATAAAATCATTTAATTAATTTTCTATCTTAAATATAGGAAACGACCATACACAGAGGACTGTCTGGAGCACAGATGGCTTATGTCTTCCGACTATATGGTTAGAAAGCGTGAGCGCGCCGTATTCTTAGGCTGCCGGCTGAAGGTAATTTTATATTTAAAATTTTGAAATACATTTCTATTAACCATTTGAATTTTATTTGAACAGACTATTTGCGATGAATATCATGAGTATAAGAACAAAGCTGCTTCAACCTCCAAGGCCTTCTATGCGGTTGAGGGCGCACCCACACCTTCTCAACTACTTCGATCGAACAGCATTCAAGAAGAATTGCTCACAACGTTTTAGATAAAGAAAAAGGAAAATAACAGAAATAATAACTACGAATATTTCTATATTTCAGCACATAATTAATAAAAAGTTGATGAAGATGGATAATTCAAAATGAGATTATAATCATAAATGTTGTTGTCAATAAATTAAAACTTTTCGCAAAATCAAATACTTTAACCAAAGAAATATGTGAAAGAGTTGGATTCTATTTATTTATTTATTTATTTATTTTTGTTTCGATATTAAAAATAAAATGAACTGAATATATCATATACTTAATCTACGTGATTCCTTGCAGGGAATGTAAACTGGCTTATTCTTATTTGCTACCAAGATATATTCTTGGCTCTGTTGAATTTACAACTGCCTGCGACCTTCAATTTCCATACACCCATCTTCTCTCTCGCTCTATCATATAAGTTTAGCTTTAGCAAGCTGCTCTGATTGGGAATTCTTATTAGGGATTCATGATTTCAAATTTCGCGGCAAGCGTGAAGTTATCATAACTAATTTATCGATTTATCGTTCATTTGGTGCCTTTTTGACATCGCTAAAAGTTTTGTCCTAATTGTTATTGATTTTTAGCAAAAACAAGTTATTCATTTATTAAATTTAAATATTAAAAAATACTTTTGTATAAATATGTGTTGTGTGTTATTTGTAAGGTTTCCATTCAGTGTTTTTTAGCATATATTTAATATACACATAAGTAAATAAAATAGAATATAAATATATCATCTACATATATACAAATGACAATATCTTGAAAAGGTGAACGAACTAAAATATGCATAGATATGTATAATAATAATATAATAATTTTATAACTAAAATGAATTATTCAATCAGGTACAACGCAGCTGTTTGAAATGGCAAAGTTCCCGTTATTCAACATCAGCCGGAAACACGAAACATATCCAGCAAACTTCAATATCAAATGCAAATCTCAGCTACTGGAGGAGCATGAGAGTGTTAAACTAATTATAAATCGTCGGGTCGCAGTCCATCCAATGAAGTGGCCTTTGCTGCGCTGTAAATGGCAAAAGAAGCTGACGCTATCTTTGACGCTTTTCCTAATTTGCCTGCTAATCATTTTCGCCTACTCTGACGAGTTTCGGAATAAGGTCTTCTCTGTGTTTCTGTCGAATCGATTTAGCCAGGTGACAAACATTGGCAAGCTGCAAACGGCCTTTGCGAATGGCAACCAAGAACCAAGTACATCGAATCAACAGCAGCACCTGAAGCCAATGCAATATATATTGAACTATTCGGCAGCCCAGCTGAACTACAGCTCGATTTTGAAGCCGGTCACATCGAACTACAATATATTCGTCATCTATACCAGAGAGAACTACAGATTACATATGAAGTTCGATCTGTTCATACATAGTCTGTTCAAGCATACGAATGCTCAGCTGCATTTGCACGTTATTACAGATAAGGAGAGCGAGGTAGCGGTACTGGAGATACTGCAGCGGAAGGTGCGACGCTTCAAGCGAGTTCTGATCTACTCCATGTATAATATACAAATCTGTTCGAATATAATTCAAGACATAACTGACAAATTGTCGCCGTACTTTAGCTCAGCGCCCAATTCGTATTATAGTGATTCGCTTTTTTTTATGTCACTCGGCCTGCATCGCATCGCCGACACGAGCCTGAGTCGTGCTATTCTCTTCGATTGTGATATTGTCTTTCGGTCAGATATTCGTTTGCTTTTCGCAGAATTTGATCGGTTTTTGCCGCATCAGCTTTTTGGTCTGGCGCCCGAACTTACGCCAGTTTATAGACATATACTTTATCGTTATCGTACGCAATTTCCCGACTCGAATTTCGGAAATCCATATCAACCGATACAAATAGTGAAAAATAATAATAATAAAAATAGTAATAAATTGTTAACTAGTCGTAGCCAGGAACGTCATGGATACCCCGGCTTGAACTCCGGCGTAGTGCTTATACTCTTAAACCGAATCCGAGATTCCAATACGTACATCGAGATACTGACGCAGTACGAAATCAATCGTCTGGTGGCGAAATACTCCTTCAAGGGTCACCTTGGGGACCAAGACTTTTTTACACTCCTAGGCTATGAGTATCCGACTTTAATATACCGACTGGACTGTGTCTGGAACCGGCAGCTCTGCACCTGGTGGAAGGATCACGGCTACAGTAACATATTCGATTCGTATTTCCGCTGTGATGGCACCATCAAAATGTACCATGGCAATTGCAATACGCGAATACCAGAGTAATACGAACCTGTACAATAATGTGTTTAGGCATCTAGAGAGGCATGCAATGAAATGTTTTTATGTGTTTTGGGTGATATATTTGGAGATTGATGGGAAAATCCTTAGAGAAATTGTGCCTCTCTCTCTGTCTTTCTCTTTTATGAGCTACTCTCTTATACCCACTCTCCACTGGTCCTTGCGATCGTCTTATTAACATTTAGACTTAAACATATAACAATATATATTGTAGATATAGCATAAATACGCATCTTATGAATAAAGTTAAATTGTTTACTACAATCTGCAGATCTAAATGTACGTTTCTTCTGAATTACTTTTTTCCAGCTGATATAAATCTAAGCTAAGCTTTCTTGTTTCTATTATCAAAAACACAGCATCTATTTTAATATATTTCAAGAAGTGACTTGATCTATAATAAGCACAGTTTGTGCACTTGACAACACAAATTTGTACTTAAAACTCTTGATTTATTTTCTGGCTTTGCTTCAGAGTGGCACGTGCGAGGGTGGCTTTAAAAGTTATAGAACTTAGCTGCGGAAAATAAAAGATGACAACATGAAATAAATAAAATATTTTTAAATTTAAATATATTATTGGCTAACGTATTTTGTTTAGTATATATTTTGTTTGCTATTAAAAAATTAAGAAATCATATATAGTTTTAGTATTTTTAAATAAGGAAATTACAAAGAAACAAAATATATATTACTAAATAAATCACGTCTAGAACGTTTTATAGTTTCCGTATTCGTGGCATTTATAAAAACAACGTGCAAACAGACAATATGAATCACGTCAACTTGACTCATTCATCAGATCCAGAATCTATGAACTATATAGTATATATTTTTAGTATATATACATTTACGATTGTCAATAATCATTTCGAATGGGTTTTCAGGTAATAAAATGGTTTTGTAAACGGCTTTGCCTTTTAGGAAACTGAACAATGGAAAATCGGATTCTTCTGTTTCCTAAATCGGAAATCAGACTTGACTCATAGATAACCGTAGGAACACTGAATTCTTTCAGCTTTCGGTATTTTGTAAAAATTACAGAAGCATCAGAATGATATAGATGAAGAGATAGACAACAAAATATCAGATAGAGGGGCTTAGGAAAAAGTTATTTGAATAATAATGAAACTCAAGGTCATTGAGTTGTAAAGGCAAATTTATCAAAGCCATGTATGGGAAATGCAGTCAAACAATATCAACTGCTTCTTGCGTAGTGTAGAAACATCTATCATATGCAAATATAATAAAAAATCCGTAATATTCATGAGCAATATACTTTTAATGTATACTTGACGCACCTATATCATACCATCTATCCTATAAGTATGTTACACAATGGACTTAATTAATATTTTTTAAAGAAAAGAAATTTTCCAGACTCCCAATCGACAGCTTTTACAAAAATAAACAACATTTATTTTGTGTATAGATCATTTTTAAAAGCCCAAATATCACTAGCATTTAGAGGGCGATTCCAGCCTTTTCAGCCTGTGCCCTATAGCGGGTAATGTAGACATGATCTGGGTCAAATTTCGCCTGCAGTTCCTTCCACTCTTCTGGTTTCTTATCGATGATGTAGCGAATAACCTTGTCGGTGTTCTGCTTCTGTTTCTCACTGCACTTGCTGCACTCGGTGACCAGAGCATCGGGCAGCGATTTCTTAAGCTCGCGTCCATCGGGCGTGCACTTGCCCGTGCCGATCAGGCACTTATAATAGTTTGAGAACAAACGATCCGATGCCAGGATTTCATCCACATCAATATTATCGTATTTTGTTGTGTATTTCTCATCAGCGGCAACGCAGGCGAGGGCCAGGGCAAGGAATAAAATAAACGACTTCATGCTGTAACTAAAGAATAGAAAATTTAACAAAATTATTTATAAAATATGCAAATTTGAATTTTAAAAATAAATTTGAGGTGATCACAAAACAAAATAATAATAATTATTATTAATGAGTAAAGTAAAAATAATAATAGAAGGAAAAATAAATAAGAATAAAAAATAAAAATAAATAAGAATAAAAAATAGTACATTTTTTAGTATTATTCATTAATATTATATAAGTTAGTAGGAGTAGTGTGGGAGCCCCTAACTATATATAATTATAGCTATATATAATAATAATTATATATATTAATTATTTATTATTTTTGCATTATTTCATTTGTTGTAAAATTGTTATTTTTATTTTATAATAATATTAAATATTTTATTTGTAATTCCTTTTTATTTTTATTATTATTACTTTCACTAATTTTTTTAGTTTTTTAAATAAAAAACAAAAGTGACAAGTGAATTAAAAATGTCATAAATATTAAACTTCTGTTAAATATCAGCGCATGTTAACTATCTTAAAACACATTTTATATGAATAATGAGCTATTTCATTTAACAAAGTACGAATGACTATGTCAGAATCTAATGAGTGTCTATAAGTGCTCTGTTGACTTCTTTTTTATATAGTTACTAACAAGGCTGACCGAGCTTCGTTAACGACTTACTTAATTACTTTAACTTGCTTAGTAGTCATGCTCATGAATATATATACATATATATGGTAGATATAACTGGATAACTCAAGCAGTTAACGCACACAAGTTATGGATATATATCTACATATATACATAAATGCATAATTTGTATACTAAGTAAAGTTGATATTGAAACTAAGTCAAGCATTGCACAACTAAAATTCGAATAACAACAACAACAACAACACAATCGAAAAACGATCTAATTGAAATTCAAATATAGCCTTTTGTTTGGCCGTTTTTTTTCGGTATTGGTAGTAATATTAACCTTAAATAACAACAATAACAACAGCGACGATCAAATTAAACAGAGTCGAGCGACTAGTTGTGAAGTAGCGAAATATCTTTAACAAACTGACGACGATTTCGACGAAGTTTGCTTTTATACTTGGGCAATGGCTGAGACAGTCAGATACGTCTGTCGATATTAACAAATATTTATAGTATATATAGCTATGAATATATATTATACATATCTGTCTATATACATATAGACACATATGTATGTTTGTAAGCATTTCGTATGAACTTTGATGTTTTAGACTTTAAAACGTAAGGCCGTCTCGCTTGAATGTCAAATTGTGATTAGTGGAAATGCATTATTAACTTTGTATTTGTAATCTATCACATTTATTTAAATTACAAATTTACAAATTAAGATGCATTGGTATCATTACATGGCGATATGACTCATCTGATTTATGCATATATACAAACATTTGAAAACAATAATAAATAAATAAAAAAAAAATAATACAACAATTAGGCCAAACCTATTCATTATATTCATTTTTTCTATACCCTGAACCTACTGTAATTGTTAATAAAGGGTATTATTATTAAGTGCATAAGCATGTAACAGATCGTAGGGAATAACGTAAAGGGCATATTAATATGTACGTAGATATCTGCCTGAGTGCAGCTTTCTGCGTCAATATATTTTATCCTCTCTCTAAAGCCAAATAATACAAAAATTAACTTTTTTAAACTCTTCTTATTTCATTTTTGAAAAAAATGATTTAATTCATACAAATGATTATAAATTTGTACATTAAATATAACATAAAATATAGAAACATGTAACATTTCCATTCGACTGAAACTAAAGGAAGCACAGACTAACAGGGAAAATACAAGTGCGAAATGGCGTGCGTGAGTGTTTGTGGCAACTTCTTAGCCTTCAGCTCAAGGTATTTCTTAGTCAAGCATGCCCAACGACACTAGGTCTTACGTGATATGTTCAGGGTAATGTAAACACACTATTCAATTGGCATATGCATTTCAGAGAATTGCAAATTTGTGTTAGAAAACTTGTTAATTATTTCTTCAAATATTTTTCCACGCCAAATAAATTACAAATCGAATTACTTATCATGCAAATAACAATACAAATTATTAATTAGTAATGCACTTTAATTCGTGAAATCCCCAGAGCTTCAAAATATGTTGATTTAGTATCAGTTTTTGCAAGTAAGCTGCTCTAACTAGCATTGCCCGACTAGAAAATACCTTACAACTGAAATTATTCAAAATGATAGATTATTCAAATGATAGACGGATAGACCCAACTAAGAAATATTCTAATAGCGTGCTACTCCATCATAATAATTTAAATAAATAATAAATAAAGTTTGTTTTGAATTTACCAAATTGCAAAAAAAAAAAGAAATTAATTATATGTGCTAACAAATCTAACAAATCATTTAACAATCTAAATTTTTAGCCAAAATATAAATAAATAACCTTATACAAATTTTATTACTACAGTCCTGAACATAAAATAAATTTCAATAATGTAATTTACTCTAAAACAAAACTTAAAACTTCTAATAAACTACCTACAAAAAACCTACTTTTAAGTTATCGATAACAGTTGACAATATTTTCACTTTGATTTTTGCTTTTCCTGTCTGCCGGCATTGATATACATATTTACAAATGGAAACAGCACGAGCTACCTGCAAGTACTCGTTACTTGTACCGAATATGAAAATATATCGTAAATACTCATTTGATTGAAATTATGTATATTCTTACTAAAATAAATCAGAACAGCTTTTAATGTACACATTATATCAAAATTAATACATCTATACTATTTATTAACAATTATGGTAACTATTTACTTTGAATAAAATTAATAATATTTGCTTGACTTTTAGAGATTGCTTCGGGTAGAAGACATTGCTATTTTGTTTTGTAAACATTAATTAATGCACATGTACATATGTACATAAGGTACATAATAAACGAGCAGACTGGGATATATTTTAGTACTGTGCTAGAAATGAACCAAAATTGTAATCAACAGCAGCTTCTAAGAATGTATTCCTTCCTACTTCCGAAGTAGCTGCTTCAACCTGATACAACCTATAGATTTGTTAGCTTCTACAGCAAAGTTCAGTTTTCTCGTTTTAATTTGGCATCTTAAAATCATATGTATGAATCGGGAAATAGAATTGCGCCTCATTCCTTTATACCTTTGCTTTAATACAACTGTAATTATTAGTTTCAGTTCGTAATCACTCTAAATGCTGTAAGTCATTGTTATACTGTGATATTTAACACGCTTATGCTAAGAATTTGCATTTGTTTGAGTATTTTATAACAACTGCAATGCTGCACATTACACAAATGCAGCAGAGGCCAAATGAAGGGCAATGGTAGCGCGTAATTTATACAGGTAATGCTTGTTACACCTGTTGCCTATGACTTGAGGAAATTCTTGAATTTTTCGGAAACTTAACATTATAATAATTTTCGTTATTGTTTTATAATTTCAGAACCTCACTGGCAATTGAAACTTGCGTCCTGAGTCAACTGTCGATGATTTAATGATCATCTAAGCTTGATCGTGATTAGCAAAATATAAGTTAATTGTATGATAATATTCTCTGTTGGTTATAAGTAGAATTTGTAAATGCAAACATGTTCTTATCGATTGCTCCGCCATTGATGGACTTTGAGGACGAATTGCTATGGATTAACCAACTAAGCAATCAAAATCTGACTGTGTTATATGATAAATCAAATTATGTTACTCCCAACACGAAACTCCTAATAGAACAAGCCTTCATCCAGCCACTCAGTTTACAAGATCAGCAAATTCTGTTCGATGATCTGCAAAAGCAAAATAGAAATATTGCACATCAATATGGACTGACACCGGCTAAAGTAAGTATTTCTACATGCCTTAAGATAATCTTTACTAAACAATTTTCTCTATCGATATAGCTACCTCAGCTTGTTGAGAACAATCCACTCATCTCAATTGAAATTCTACTGAGGCTTATGTTAAATACCGATATAACAGAATATTTTAATATTTTGGTTAATATGGACATAACTCTGCACTCAATGGAGGTGGTAAATAGGTATATATTAGCAATACATTTAATTTAACTTGAATGTTTCAATAATAATGAACAACTTCTTTTACAGATTAACAACATCTTGTCCTCTGCCGACTGAATTCATCCACTTATATATTAGCAATTGTATTTCTGCTTGTGAAACCGTTAAGGATAAGTATATGCAGTCGCGTTTGGTTCGATTAGTTTGTGTCTTTCTACAATCACTGATTAGAAACAAGATTATAAATGTTAAGGTGACTATTTTATTTATTGCCTTAATCTGAGCATAATAATAATATATTTATTTTTCAGGTGCTGTTTATTGAAATTGAAGCTTTTTGCGTTGGATTTAGTAAAATTAAGGAAGCTGCAGCTTTGTATCGCCTCATAAAACATTTGGAAACCGGTGATACTATTCAAACCGCAAATTCCTTAACGAAACAGTAATTTTAAATTGTAAATAAAATCATATTTTATAAAATGATTGTGTCTAAATTTATTTCCATATTCAATGGGGCAATACGGAATACATTCCTGCTCTACTCAATGAAAACATTTAAAATTCAATGTCAAGCGACTTTATTTTCATTACTTAAACAAGGTAACGTCTTAGTATAATAGGTCAAAGCATGTTCAATCCAATCAAAAATAATTAAATTTACAAGTAGGTATATTCTACTGTCTTCTTATACAGAAATATATATAATATAAATCGAAAACATGCATAAATATGTCAAAGAAAATCAAACTAAATAGCACACAATATCGCTTCACTAGTCCGGTCACGGAAAAACTTTCTAAACTTTATTCTAAAGAAATGTGATCAGGTTCCTCATTTCGATGAAATCTTTCCCACATTCGTAAAAACAGATTTTCTAAGCCTTTGGCGTATTGTGAACAATCAAATAATGGACTATCGACGCGTGCTTTCCATACTTTAGCTCTTAAAGCTTTCAAGTATTCTCGCTCCGTGCCCAACCGAATAGCGATGTCCTGATATTCTTCTCTGCTATTTGCTATTAATTCTGGACATCCAAGTGTTGCCAATTGTGATGCTGCAACCCTGTAATATAGGAATTATATAACTTAGTTAATGCTGTGTCTTTAGCTTAGAAATTAATATGGTTAAGATTTGCTTAAGCTCTGATGAACTTATTTCGTCTATTTACTAAATCAATATTCACCTGGAAGCTAATGTTTCTCCGGGTAATGTTACGACTGGAGTTCCGGTCCACAAGACATCCATTGATGTTGTGTGCCCATTGCATAGTGGAGTATCTAGGCATATATCAGCCAATTGACCACGACGTACGTGTTCTTCCTTGGCAGCTACGTTCGAGAAAATTATTCTATCAGATGAAATACCTGCAATTTAAAATAAAAGAAGATTAATTACAGTTTATTTTTCTACCTAATCTTAAAATTCATTTACCCAAGTCGCTGACAGACTTTTTGATATTTTGCTCGCCAACTGCTGGAAAGCGGAGCAGCCACAAAACAGATTTAGGCACATTTTTCAATATGATTACCCATGACTGTAGAGTTTGTGGATCGATTTTGTAGAGTTGGTTAAAGTTACAGTAAACTATGGCGTCATCAGGTAGCATGTATTGACGACGTGTGGTTATAACAATATTCTGGGGTACCTCCTCTCCCGTCGCTGCCTTATTGTTTGTCTGTGTGGTTGCCAGTCCGTTCTGCACAACAACTCCATTCAGAGACGTTTGCACCTGGCCCGTGGCAATCATGGACACCAGCTGAGTGGTGCTTGGCAACTCGGCGACTTTCAGTGTAATTTCTACCGGCTTATGTGCATTGACTACTTCCTTAATCTCCTTCACAGCCGTGTTCTCCACTAGCGGCGATAAGTCTGTTGCATTTATAACGGCGACATTGTCGACCACGCTGTTTGATTGCTGCTTATCGCAGACAATTAGGCGCTCCTTTAAATGCGGAAACATTTGCTTATGATCGCCGATGAAGTATGTGTAAGGCATGTAGGACAGCTTTTCGCTGTACTGATGAGCCAATTCCATGGGACTAGTAACTGCATCAGTTATAATATAATCCATGAAGCTAGCTCCGCTTGTACCTGGATAACCCAACCACATCACTTGAATCGGTGCAGGCCGAAGGGCGAATATTTCGTTTCTTGCGCCCTTTGTGTAGCCATTCATATTAACTAAAATGTGAATGCCATCATTGTAAATCTGATCAGCCGCTTTACCATTGCATGGAATGAGAGAAAGATCCACAAAGTGTTCCGATTCGCGTCCGATCTTATTACGAAATGTTGTGCCGTCATCCGGGCTGAGGGCATAGCAGAAGATCTCCACTTTCGAACGGTCGTGCAAGCCGGGAATAGACTGCATTAAATGTGAGGTAGGATGATTTCCAAAATCAGAGCTCAGATAGCCAATGCGTAATCTGCCATCCTTTGGCAGCTCTCTTGGAAAGTTATATGGCTGCTTGTGCAATACATGGACTTTTTCCAAACACAAATTAGCATGCCGCGCGGCGATGGCCTTGCGAAACTCGTGTGTCAACGGATACAGCATCGAGTGATGTGGATGTACAGACGGTAAACGATTCTTCTCAAGCTGCTCAGCCACAATGCTGACCAATTTCTTCATGCGCACATCATAGTCTGTCCAATCACAAACGATCTGCAAGCAGTGAGCCAGGTTGCAATAGGCATCGGGAAAGTCCGGTTTTAGCTTCAGAGCTGTGCGGTAAGATTGAATTGCTTCGGGAATATTTCCCGAGTCCTTATGGATGCTCGCCAAATTGCTGTGTGCATCAGCAAATGCTGGATTAATTTGTATAGCACGGGTATAGCATTGCAGAGCTCCGCTAACGTCCTGCAACTCTTTCAGCGTATTGCCCATGTTGGAATAGGCATCAGCGAATGTCGGCTGAATTCTGATTGCTTCCTTATAATGCATTAGAGCTTCCTTCAGTTTGCCCTGCTGCTGCAGGACTGACGCTAAATTGGAGTGCGCAGCGGCAAAGTCCGGGAAAACTTCGAGAGCTTTTAAGTAAAGCCGTGTCGCTTCCTCAATAAATCCTTGTTCTCGCTTTATGTTTGCCAAATTGTTCAGCGAATCTGCATGATTTGAGCATAGTCTGAGCGCAGTATTATAACATTCTTCGGCATCTTTGACCTGAAAGTAAATGAATCATTGAATTGTGAGTACAAATAGTGAACCAGATATATTCACCTGTCCTTTCTCCTTGAGTGCATTTGCCAGATTGCAGTATGCATCTGGGAAATTCGGCTGCAGCTCAATAGCTCGCCTATATGTGTCAATTGCCAGATCAATGAGGCCTTGTTCATAGTAAACACACGCCAAATTTCCATGTACGACTGCATTGTTGGGCGATAGATTTAGCGCACGCAAATATGCGGCTACAGCCCTGAAAAAGTTTCGAATGAGAAGAGAACAAATATATTAAAATATAGAAACGACAAAGAAGACCCAAATTGTCATCAAATAATTAGGAATACGTATATAGTTAAATTTAAAAATAATCTGCACAAATAGTTTGTAAAATAATATATTCACAAATCAATTATTAATTAATATAAATTGTCATATCAGAATTTAAAATAGATAATCCAAAAGAAAATCGTCAGGCTGTTATATTTTCTCATAGCTCTATCTAATCTTTCAAAGATATAAATTATATTTAAATCAGAAATTTAATAAACCAAAATATATTTACCGTCTCCAACAAAGTCGTGCGATATTTATGTAACGTTTCAAATAGTTTGTTTTACTTATTGGCGTGATATATTCCTTTGAATCGTATTGATCATCTACTCTAATGCGCACAATTGTATAAATAATTATGCATTGGCAGTCCATGTTTTTTAGCAGCAGCAGCAAAATCTTTGCTCTTGCATTATCAAATTTATATATGAACTTGACAATGAATTACTAATTGAAAGGTCTTACAGCAATATGTACTGTTATTTATTATTTGAAAAACAAACACATTTTACAAAAACTTAATTGGCTCGCTATGTAAAAATTCGTTTATATATATTTATGTATTTAAAAAAAAAAAAGCATATGACGTGCGAGCCAACCGCAGACAACGTTTGATAATGAAATTTGTATATGAAAGAAATGTTCTTGAATCTATTTTATACCCTGCATGGAAAGACATGCGTAGGCACGATCTAAAGCTATATCGACTTCATGGTCAAATGACATTTTATTTATAAAGAACAGATTGTGCGTTAAGTAAACTTATTTACTGTTTAACTGATCAAAGAACTAGTCTCTATATTATTTAAACTATTTAATTTATCGTTAAACATTTACATCATTGCTTAGAAATTTATATTTGCCAATAGCTAATGCTTACATAAGCTATATGGATTCAAATTCCAAAATAGCTTTATTCATGTGAAATCTAAAGCCTTTGCTAGATATAGGGTATCTGCATGTCTACTACTCAATTGAATACACTTTATTTTTGAATATATAGGAAAAGTTTCTACAAAATTTTGCTGGCCGACAGGAACTTATTAGACATATTTAGACTCTTAAATAATGCAGTTATATATTTGCTGTATTTTCCAAGCAAAAATTTTCATCCAATTGATGTAAGCGTAAAAAGATTTCTGCTCAAGTACTGCATGAATCAGAATTCTATAAGCAATATACAAAAAAAAAACTCCAAATTTGTTTTTTGTATATTGATATTTTTAGAATGCCAAGAAAATATACGAGGGTTGCTCAATCATTACATTATTCGCATGGCCAGAAGTCGAAAGTATTTATTTTTAATTGATTCAAATTTATCTTCTCACAATTTGGCACACGCCCAATGGGCGTGAGATGAAGCCTTCATGAAGTCAATCATTAATGTAGGTCACAATTTGTCTATTTTTAATTTTTTTTAATATTAAACTTTAGTCAGTACGATTTGCCATGCCCTCTAAAGGGCGAAGCGTAACTAAACTCCCATCTGTAGGAAAGTTCATTTAGTCATTCGAAAGATCTACAGATGCGAAGTACGCATGAGACTATTCAACCTTGACATTTTCTTGTTTATGTTGGTATATATGTATAAGAGCGCACACTTCAAATTATAAATCTCTAGCCATAAAATGTTAACACAATGACACAAGGTTGTCCTTGCCCTCAATAATATATTAATATTGTAATTTTATCACACTATCAGCAACACACCTTTAAAAACGATAATATTCACTAAATTAAGTTAGATTCATTAGCGGTTTTAATGATTCGTACTACCCTCGCTATATAGCTATCAACACCCACACCCACTTACACAAAGGCAACCACTAAGGCATTAAGAGAATAACACTTTGCACAGCACGCATAAAATTCGATCACTCGAGCGATATATAACGAGCTGTTTTTCCCAAATTTCAAAGAATTTAAATTCTTCAATTTCTATTACTGCATGAAATGCTCAGCGCAATGTAAAATCAATATAGGAAAGTATTATAATGTTGTAAGTAAACAAAATTATATTCGAAAATGAGCAGAGCAAATCGTGATCTGTTAATGTTAGGAAATGTAAATTTAGTTGCAGAAAATTTACAAAATTCTGCAAAATTATTAAAGTGCAATTCTACATTTTAAAACTAATTTCCGATTACAGAATCTAATTGTAATTTAATTTAAATTCTTGCATGAATTGCATGAATATAGCAAATAACATAAAATAATTAAAATAATATTATCTATGTAATTTACAATTATAGAAAGCATTTATTAATCTAGTAATTGTTATTTTAAATGTTTTAGAGTGAATACAAATATTCATAACTCTGACGATAGCTGAAACAACTTCCTGCACAGTGCATTATCTGTTCTTTTTCTTTATATACAATAGCGTAAACTATTTACCAAATGGGGTCTATCGTCCTAGCATTTATAGATATGTATATGATAAGGAGCTTATGATAAGCAATTGTGTTGAATATATATTTGGAATTACATATCGAAAATGCACTCTAATCAATATGGATTTGACGTTATCAGGTTTAAACTAAAGTCAATAAAATATAGGAAGCTATTTCTAGGAAAAAGTCAACAGATAACGATAGATTATATCATAACCTTACTTATTTCAAGAGCTGCAGCTCTTTATTAATTTATATTTTTATGCAACTTGACTTAGAGTTCACAAAATGACAATTGAACTCTGGAAAATGACTCCAGCTTCATTCTTAAAATTCAATTTATTACATACTTAATATAGTATATATTGTTAGTGAATTTACTAACCTGTCAAATATTCTGGCCTCTTTTAGTACATTTCCTAAATTAATATACGCGTCTAAGAAATTTGGATCAAGGGTGACAGCTTTCTCAAAGTGATGAATGGCCAACCAAATCTCGCCTTGGGCATTGAAAACACAACCCAAATTGCTCCATGCCACAGCAAAACCTGGACAAGTTTCTATCGCTTTCAAATAGCAGGCCTGTAATAATATTAATAAATAGTTTAGATTGAATTGTGAACCAATTATAAAGCAAATAGTAATTACCTTAGCTTCCTCCAATCGGCCGAGAGCTTTCAGTAGATTTCCCAAGTCGCTGCGCACACAGTATAAATCCTACAGAGAATTTCGTTTAGATAATCTATATTTATAGACATTGAAAAATTAATTTACTGGGTTATATTGCAAGGCTGTTATATAGGCCTGAACTGCTGACTCCATATCACGCGCAGCCACCAACGCAGCAGCTAAGTTTATATATCCATCAATAAAGTCTGGCTTTAAGCGTACAGCTCGACGATAATTATCTAACGCTTCTTGCAGCTGTCCTCGTTCTTTATAAACATTTCCCAGGTTGCTGCAATTGCATTTCGAATTTATATTTATATTTAATATTATTCTATTTTGCATTTTAGAATTTCGGCTCACCTGTACGCCTCTGCCAGCACCGGATTCTGCTTTATAGCCAATGTAGAAAACTGCGCGGATTTATCAAGCCTTCGGCACTGGAAATGAATTGATGACAACAGCAACAAGACACCCGTGTTGGTGCTATCTTGTCGCCATAGTTGCATGCAATGCCTTTCAGCGTTTTCATAATCAACAGCTTGGTATTCACGATGCGCCAACTCCAATAAACCTTAAATGGAAAATCAAATATATATTAAAAACACGCAGTGGATTACAGTGCACATATTCAAAGAAAGTGCAGTTGAAAGATTTGATATATGCAACCGACCGACTGTTTTATTAGACGAAGAGAAACTCTAAACCCTGCGCAAAGGCTTCTGTTTCAATATTCCTGTTTATTTAAAAATATAGAGATACAAAAACAGATATAGATATCAACACACTTGAAGTTTACTTTATATTTGATGCTTGCAATTGTTTATCCAGTTGGTACGACAGGTAATTGGAACGAATTCCCTGTAGCTGATTCGTTTTCTCTAATCCTCTTAAGGGGTTGGTTATTTTCTCTTCGATTGATTTGAAATATATCATCGAATGTTTTATGATTGAAGAAAAATCAGCCTGAAAACACGCTTGCACAAGCAGACCCAGTTGCATTTACTGTTAAAGGCGTTCTAATGGACGTTTTAGCAGTTTGGAAGTTTTTGATGGCTTGCCAAATCATTTTTTGTTATCATAAAAGTGTCAAACACAATTTATCTCAACATTGAATAGTTCAAATAAAAATCAATTTATATTTCTTTAAAATTATTATACATTGAATATAAAATAGGCAGCTATTTTACTTGTCAAATAAATTCCGACAATAATATTAATATATATTTTAAACAGATTGATTTCTATATAAAAAGTCAGGTAAACCAACCTTATATCAATTTGGCAGGTAAAGCCCATCGAGCATATACAAAGTTTATCACATTTAACAAGCCTACCTATTTCACACACTAACACAGCTTTACGTCTGACATATACACACAACTCGGAAATTTTCCATTATATTCTCAGTGCCTGCTTTTCTATATACATATGCTGGGTGCATGCTGGTACTTTAAAGTTACCTGTCATGTTTTAAGTTTTCCTTGAAACATTTACAATTTTATTCTTACCGACAGTTGATAGAGATTGATGCTCGATAGATTTTCCAACTACATTGTTGTTAGGTAAATGATTTTGCTGCTGCAGTAGGGAATGTGTTGAAGTATGCTGCTGCGTTTGTCCCTGTCCTTGAGAGTTCATTATTTACGGATGGTTCCTCATATATGTGAGTATATATGTATTTTAGGTTTCAGTTTTGTTTAAAATCAATAGTAAAACCACAGTAAATATCAAATGTCACTGCAAATATACGATCTAGAGAGACAACAAAAAATCACTGTGATAATTGGCAAATTATTTATACATATTGATTTGATATCAATAAACACCTCTCAATTAGCTATAAGTCTGTAACACAACAAATTTCTTGGCTACCAGCTGCTACAAAAGGCAACCATAGATTTGTTAAGTATGAGTTATTTAATAGAGATGATCGATATTTGCATAAATGTTTTTTTCCTATTTATAATTTCAAGAACCAACTAGTACTAATCGTGACTACAATGTATTTTAAAAGTAACGAGTTTATTGTAACGACTCGTTTCCACCTGCATTTAAAGAAATGATAATTTTTTAAATACTGCGTGTAGGTAATATTTGTCAAAACAAAGATTGGAAGATAAAATAAATATTTTTGCAAAATAAATTATATAGAAAATTATATCAATAAAATACTTGTGCTAGAAATTATATATTAATGACTAATGTAGTTGTTGCATCCACATCCACGTTTCCATTCACATCCGCATCCACATCAACGTTTCCATTCACATTCGCATTTACATACATCCATCAGCTGTTTCTTACAAATAATAATCGTTTTCAATTGTTTGATGCTTTTGATTAATTTCTTGGTAATCTTTATGCACATATATTTTTCTATTCTTTTGCCTTAAATATCATATTACTGTAAATTTTGTAATATTTTATTGTAGTTAACTAAAAAACGCCCCGATTGTCTATATAATATATATCATATAAGTCGTATATTTTCCTATTAAAAGACATTGCTGTTGAACAAAACTGTTTTCCTGATTTAAAAATGTGGCTGCCAATTCTCAATTTATTCGTTTTTACAACTTCAAAATTGTACAGCGCAGGCTGACTGTTTCTGCATTTTGTTCCGTCCTAGAGAGAGAGAGCTAGATCTCTTTCTGGCGGTGTTCCATTCCGCTCTTATTCCCCGGCCGGTGTTTTCATCGAATTGCTTTTATGCACAGTATTTGTAGACTAAAACACTTACAGCGGGAGGCCAGTAAATTATTGGTGTATATTTTACTCCCAAACGAAAGCAAACTCTGTGTTTTGTTGGCCACCTCAACTTAAATCCAAAACTATTGCTTTCATGTAAACAAACCATATATTCATAGATATACATTGATTTATATTAGTCTAGGAATTTTGACTGCCACGAAATTTAGCTACATTTCCAAGTAAAAATAAGTATTTTGTAAAAATTTATATTTAACGTTTTATCTTGCTGATGGTAAAACATTAGTTTTATTTATCTTTCAAAGGAATACATATTTATTCCGCTGGGACTTCCATGGTACCATTATTAAGTTCGTCAATAACATCATGGGGATGTTTTCCATCAACAGTGCATCCAACACTTTGGGCTGTGCCAAGAACTTCCTTGCAGGTGCCTTTCAGTTCACGAGCCATTGACCTTGGTCGCATGGTGCGTGCGATCGCCAAAATGTCATCGAAAGAAATGTTTCCACTGTGCTTAACTGAAAAGGCAATTAAATTATAATTATTAGCAAAAATAGTCCAAAATCAAGTATAAGAATATATTAATATATGTTACTAAAAACATTACAATTAGCGTTCCTAGCGGACAAACGCTTTTTCAATGACCGCGTTTTTAAAGATGTTATTGAAGTACTTCGATTTATAGAAATCATTGTTATTAAAGCAGCTGTCTCACTTTATCTCACTAGCTTTCCCATTGAAATCACGTAAATCTTTTAAATATGTTACCAAACAGGTCTGATAAGAACATGTTGACTTTTCCAATCAGAATGGGTTCACCATTTATTATCTCGACTTTTATCCTAGTGTTTTCACTGAACTTTAATGTTTTGCATTGAACATTTTAACAAATTAAACTCACTTATTAAAAAATAATATAACAATCAAAAACTCACTGTTCTTCTGCTTCTTTCTGTCACGTGGAGGTTCCTTCAAGGCCTTGATGATCAGTGAGGCTGCGGATGGAACCACTGATATAGTAGCCTGCCTATTTTGAATGGTAAGGCATACCGTGATCTTGAGTCCCTTCCAGTCAGAAG
This sequence comes from Drosophila buzzatii, assembly GCA_035045845.1. Taxonomy (NCBI): domain Eukaryota; kingdom Metazoa; phylum Arthropoda; class Insecta; order Diptera; family Drosophilidae; genus Drosophila; species Drosophila buzzatii. The sequence goes on along the minus strand of JAWNOS010000244.1, from coordinate 9,776,929 downwards.
TGGCCTTTGCAATATCGTCACCTACTTTTTTAGGAGACTATAACAAATATTAGCTTAAGAAACAGACGCAATATATATTTTATACTCACCAATCCAAGAGGACCGATTTTAGGAGCCAACGATGAGGTAGCACCAACCTCGCCACCAACACATCGAAGGTATACTAGAATAATAGAAATGTTCATATAAACAATATACTTTTTGATGAATGATATAAATTATATTTATTTGGCTGCAGAACGTACCCAATTTGACTTCTGTGGGGTCAAATTTAGGAGGCATCTTTATATATAAATGGTTTCAGCTGTTAAAGATATAAGATTATTAAAATATTTCCCGATTTTTATTCATCATAATTTTAAACATACCGTCACCAAAAGTGCCGTAAAGGGAAAGAGTCCGATAGCTGCATAGTGATGGGATACTTAGTTTCCGGTTATTTCAATTATCGAATTATTGCGTTCGCTTACAATGGAATGGAACAGAAAGTTGTACAATATATTTATCAAACCCATTTTTTTTTTTTTCAACTAATTTATAAATAGCTTAAAAATTTATAATATATATTTAAATAGTACATTTTACTATTTTATAATTAAATTTTAATTAATCGTTTTTGATTTCAGCATTGTAAACACATATGCAGGAGTATCTTGGAAAATTGCGTGTTTAAGAAATCAATTATTATTTCACTATGAAGTTCCAGGATATCTGGAAATAACTTTCAAGTGGTATATAGTAAACTAATTGCGACTACCAATATTACATAACTTTCAACTGAAAAGAACCTTGTTGATTTGCAATGATTATGATAATATATTTAATAAAAATATTTGTACAAAGTTTTTATTTTCTATGTATATACCTGCATATATTGAAAATATCGTGAACGGAAAATATATAATTAATATTGTCATAAAACTTTATAAACATAGAAAGCTGTAATAATATTGGACGGATTACTGATTTCTTTATTATTTCGTTCCTAGGAAGTTGGTATTGTGAAATAATAGCCGATATACATCGTATCCTATATGTTGTTAATCGATTATTACAATTTTTTTTAAATTGTCTTCCATCCCTAATATAAACCTTCTTTCCGGTGTTGCCGTTGTCAACGGAGGTTAAAATGGTGCGTAAACAAAATCTTTAACAATATGTGCAATCATATAATAACTTATAAAATTTAATTATTGATTACTAAATGAAAACTATTTCTTTAATAGGCCGCACATAAATCGTTCCGCATCAAGCAGAAGCTTGCTAAAAAATTGAAGCAGAACCGCTCTGTACCACAATGGGTTCGCTTGCGTACTGGAAATACTATTCGGTAAGCATTCAATCTGAATTTTTATGTTTAATTCGGTGAAGTCTTGCAAGTCTTGAACTTGAGCAACTGATAAATGAAAAAGAAAAATAGATATTGGGACATTTCCCGATTAGTGCTAATTAGAGTAAACTATAAATCAGCTGTCCCAAAAGCTGCTTCATCTATTCGTATAAAAATGATTTTGTCACTATAAAACCGACGATATTCAGCTTCTGTGTGCAAGGTCAGAATGTTTTATATTTTCCCAACCGAATATTGAAAAAAATTAGCGGCTTTCATGAATCTGAATAAAGAAACGAACCAAAACAAAACTCTACTACTCTACTCTACTACTGACTACAATTTAGAAATTCGAAACTCTGGATTCTTTAAAACTATTTTTCATTATTTTTAATAAAATATAGTATTCATTTAATCGCAACTTCCAATCCAAACTAAAGAAATTGTTTTTTGTTGTATACACATATCAAGTTCGCTTCATGGTTACTAGAATTACTCCAACTTATTTCAAGTTCCTTTAATTATCAATATTAACGAACATTTTCTTTATAATTACAGGTATAACGCCAAGCGTCGTCACTGGAGGCGTACCAAGTTGAAGTTGTAAACTTGTGCTTATGCCATTTTTTGCAGTTTTGTAGTTTGTATCAAATAAATTAATTATTGAAATACAAACTAAATTTTAAATATATTTATTTCGGGATGTGGATGGCACAATTCTAAAATAAAATTTATTTTTAAATGGTTTTCTACATATACTAAACATAAATAAATGTATTTAAAGTATGGAACACATTTTCTGAAATTGATAAAAGGATTTTGCGATAATAATATAATGGTTAATTATATGGAGAAAAGGAATTTTGTATTTTGGTTCATATAGATGCAGTCCAATGATTCTATTGGATACAGCGGAGTTGTGAATTAGTTTTATAAATGCGTTGGGCAACATCAAAGGTTTGACATGAAATTTTCGCATGACAATGAAACGATTAATAATCGTTGCCGAATAGTACATTTTGCTCGTGCATCGTTAACCATGAAATGAAACATTGAGACGTTTGTTTTGCTTTTTGTTATTTATTCGAGAGCTGCAAAAGCGAACAATTTTGAATATGACGGCTAGGTCGACAAGCAATTTGTTTTTATTGGAAATAAAAATTTGTAAATATTTATAAAAGATGCATTTTTTATCAGAAAGAATACAAATAATTGTCAATTGTGCTTAAAAGATGCATATTCAATTATTTTAAAGATCAATTAGATATAAAGAATAAGTATTTTAATTAATATAATAAAAAATATTACTGTATTTAATATTCCATTTACAAATCCATCGATTGCATTAATGCAGTAACTTACATTGCAACTCGGAAAGTGGAAAACATTCGATGTTATCGAACTTAGACGCCCAATACTTCGATCATTGCGATACATAATATTGCACCCCGTTCATTTCAGTAACGACTGAATCACAGTCCTAAAGCAAACACGCATTTTACTAGTGAACATTTATTATTTTACAATTAATTCCATTCATATTTATTTATAATTCGCAAATATATAATATAAAAACGCAGGCACAAAAGTAAAATTGATATCTTTAAAAAAGTAGCTACACTTGAGTAACTGGTTAAATATTTTTAAAAGTACTAAGAAGTGACACGTCTCAAATTCATCAAATATTACACATCTCTAGTCTGACTGAGTATTGTTCGTTTTCTCCGAATGCCAATGGCCGAAGTTAATAATATTCACGAAAAATATGTTTTTCAGTCAAGAATATAATAAATGATAAAAAAATATTGTTAATGCATGTGAAATTAAAACGATTAGTGTATGTTTGATCATCGCATTACATTTTGCACAATGTCGAACCACATGAATCATACATCTTTGTGAACGTTTTATAATAAAATTTTAATTTTGGAACATAAATCGGTGTACATCATAAACAAGTGCATTAAACATGCGGGAATTTAAAGTGGTTGTGCTTGGTTCCGGTGGCGTTGGTAAATCGGCCCTAACTGTTCAATTTGTTTCGGGGTGTTTTATTGAAAAATATGATCCCACCATCGAGGACTTTTATCGAAAGGAAATAGAGGTTTGTCACACATATGTATTTTCTGTCACCACAATTTATATTCTCTTCTACATATATATGTGTATATATAGATACTTGTGTATTAACACATGTAAAAATACATATCTATGATGTTATATGTACATATCCAATGAATGTATATTAGTACTCACAGACGTATGTATGTATATGCATGAGTGTGTATGTGTGCATGTATGTATGTATTTATGTATTTATGTGATCAAATAAAAATACTTTAAAATTTAAGTACTATGAACTTATAATATATTATTGCTAAATTGATATTGTCTGTAACATTAATTGTACTTTAATTCATTATTCCGCTAAGTAAATTATGTATTTACCGTTCACCGTTCTGTAGCTCCCATGTTTTATGAGTCATAAATAGTAAAGACATAAAGAACGATAAAAATATTATTTTTCTAAGTTCAAGTGTATATAAACAGTCTGTAAAGTAAACGAGTTTTGTAATTTTAAGTCATGGCTAGTTGTTTAAATGGATATTTTAAAGAATTTCACAATCTAGCGAATGCGTGTAACAGGAAGAAGGAAGTAATTGAACTTGTAGAGTAAATACATACATATGTATGTAAATATATGTATGTATATTTAATTCAATTATTTTAATTACGGATATTCGTATTTAAATGAAAAGTAAAAATAAGAATGAGATTAAGAAAGTTCTGTTTAAGTATAAACTTAAGCAATGCTTAGTTTTTAGTTATAATTTATATTGGCAAGAATTACTTTGACATGAACTTAAATACACATAATATATTATATACACAGCACCCATTGAAATTGATAACTTTGCCGGGTATAGCTGAGGTTTGGTAGAACTGGGCTTGGCAAAGCCTATTTCATATATTTATATTCTATATATATACATATATAATCGCAAATTAGAACCTGAAATTTGCAATATATATTCAACAAATTAACTTAAATAGCAGCTTTGCAAGGTATCTACTAGTCAGGCACTCTCGTTTATTTATTGTGCAAATTAATTACATTTTATGCATGTGATACCAACATATGTGTTTATGTATATATAACAATTAGTTTGTCCTGACTCACTAAATACTTAAGCGCATTTAGCACTAAGCTTTTTCTTTTAAACAAACTTTAAATTGATGGAAAATGTTAATATTAGAATTGGACTGAAGCTGTCTGATATAATTCTGTTTTGTTAGCGTAAAGTTGTCTGCAAGCTCAATGGACTTTGACTTTGTTTGGGAGTTTGTTAACCCTGATACATCAATATGGAAGGAAACGTAGTCATATGCATACATATATTTAGGTTAATAAACTAAACTGGTCTAGACATGCTCGTCTGTATGAAAGCAACAATCTCAACAGATATATGAACTATAGACCTAAAATTTATTTTTGTGGCAAATGCCGTACGTAGTCAAGCTTATCTTATTTGTTTTCGGTTATCTTATCCCCCGAACTTGACATATTGAAGAGTATTAAGGCTAAAAGGCAACAAATCTGCAATGAATACACAGATTATGAATATTTGTTTTGTTGGATAACGTCTAAAACTGGAATGTACTTCAATAACGAATTTTGCATAATGAGACGGAAGCAAAAGCAACAGCTGAATCAATTGCAGGATTAAAGGCTTACATTCTTACGAGTGGGTACGGGTTTTATTTTTTGTGACAAGAAGTCTAGAGTGCAGGGTATGAGCCAGTTTATATCATTATATAATATTTCCAGATATATTTTTGTTAAGTTAGTTCGAGGTCGTGCATTAGTTGATTATTTCTAATCAGCAATGACAAGGCTTGCACACATACATAGTCAGCAACTTATCTGAATTTATTGAAAGAACTTCTAGTCTTTTGAAGACTATCGACTACAGTTTCATCGTTTTGCTTTTAAGGCCGATGCTATACATATTTGAAAGATATCGAGAAAGCGTTCTTCATGCTAAAGAGCATCGTAACTGACGATGTTGCGCTAATAATATATACAATTAATAAATATATAGATAAAACTTAACATTTATTCTTATTCATAAGGTTTTTACTTTAATATTTTGTTTATTTATAGGTTGACAGTTCTCCGTGTGTTTTGGAAATATTGGATACAGCCGGAACTGAACAATTCGCTTCTATGAGAGATCTCTACATAAAGAACGGGCATGGCTTTATTGTGATGTATTCGCTGACAAACCATCAAACATTTCAGGTATAATATGTGTATAATAAATATTGTTAATAGAGTGCATGAAATGTGAGGATTTTATTTCATTTGAAATTGAAATATTCTTAGACAAAGATAATGCTGTCAATATTAAACATGTATATAAATTTCTTCTTTCCCCTAACAGGATATTTCAAGTATGAAAAATGTGATTACTCGAGTTAAAGGAAGCCAACCAGCACCGATATTACTTGTAGCAAATAAATTTGATTTGGATTGTCAGAGAGAAGTATCAACTGCTGAAGGTAAACAAAATTTTTATAATTGAGCAGAATTCTAACTTGGCATATCTGATAAGTTAGTTAATAACGAAGATATGAAGAACTAGCTCTCCGGAAATATAGAATAGAAAGCTTCTATGCTTGTAAGAGGAAGTTAAATTATGATTCAAGCTAAATCTGATCATACGGGGAAGATATGGACATTATAGAAAAGAAATATATCTGAAGTAGAATTCTGAATGAAGTTGATTGATTTTCAAGTAAATTATTGGTATATATAAATAATTAAAGTACAATTAATAACTACATAATCTATTTATTACTTTAACTAATAACGAATCTTTTTCTTTCAGGTGAAGCCCTGGCACACCTCTGGGAATGTCCTTTTATCGAAGCATCAGCAAAAGATCGAATAAATGTCAATGAAGTGTTCGCAACTATTGTTCGAGAGATGAATTTAACGCAAGAAAAACGACAAAAAAAGAAATACTGTTGTTGTACGCTTTTATAGAAATTTGTAAATATGTAAGATTAATATAGTTAAAAATAAAATCACAAATATGTATGTAAAAAATATACTGACCAAGTAATAAGTTTAATGTCCGAGATATTTAAAAGGAACACCATGAAAAAATAAATAATAAAAACGAGACAACGAGGGTTGCCTTTAATTTGTGCATTGTTTTTATATTGGAATGTGTAATTTTATGTGTTAATATGTCATAGTCAGCGAAGAATGCCTAATATGCAAAAAAAAAAAAAAAATGTCTGCTCATTTCTGCATGAATTTTGGGATACCTACGGCTATAAAAAAAGTGGATTGTCGGACAGTTTTACTGAAGCTGCGTGATTTTTTCAACTCAAAGCTAATTTTTTCAGCTGTTGCTATTCTTGCCATACATATTTATCAGAACTAAAAACTATAGTTGTAATGTAGAAATCACACATGTGTTTCTTTTAAAAGCTCCTGTTTTTACGCTTATAGGCGCAAAGTTAATTGTTGGTTAATAATGATGCATTGCAGTCGCAGCAATTGGAAGAAAAGCAAATGAGTCATTGTTTATCTATATAAATATTTGCCGGAGAGAATTAATGCAAATTTAGAAACATTCTTATTCAGTTAGTGACCTCTGGAATTAAACAATAGCCAGTCAGCTGCTATTGGTGCCAACATATTTAAATTTAACATATAATACATTTTTAACATACTCTCGGAGCTTAAGATAAATAAATTATTATCAGAAAGATGGAAGAACTATCTTCCTGATAATAATTCATTAATTTTAAATAAACACTTATACATGAAAGGCAAATTAAATTTAATATTTCTTTAAAGTAAAAATAAAGTACGATTTTTCGTTCATGTTCAATGTAATAAAACATATAATAAAACCATATAATATTAATTAGTTAATAATAAAAGTGAAATATATGAATATTTTTATTCTCATGTCCAAGCTTAACTAATCAAAATTATATTTATTTAAATGATTTCGTATTATGATTAAAATGTGTTGAATACATAGTCAACAATGATTTAATATTTTATAAAAGTGTTCCAATTCCAATGTACCACACTCGACGCTAGTATATCGATATTTTTCTGTGCGCAAGACAGTACTTTTTTTTACATAGGGACTCCAATTATAAGATATTATTTTGCTGTTTACATTTATATATATAATCAGTTCTTTATTTATGTCATACGTGAAGTTTTTTGTCAATCAATAATCGTTGTCCAATTTATAAACAAAAATGGATTTTATTGACGATTTCATAGAAGAATATAAGAGCAATCCGTGCTTGTGGAAAGCCGATTCAGTTGATTTTAGAAACCGAACCAAACGACAAGAAGCATATTTACGATTAATTGCTGTGGCGACCAAACATGGGGAGCTATACAACGTTGAAAGGACTAAACAGAAGATAAACAATCTTCGATGTGCATTTCGTCACCAGCTGCGCAAATACAATGAAGTTAAAAAAAAGGGGGAAAAGTATGAGCCGTACTGTCCCAAGCGGAGATACTTTGAATCTCTCATGTTTCTGAAGGACGAAGAGATTCCAGAGAAAAAAATCAAACGTGAAGACAACCTACCCTTACAACAGCAAAATACAGATATACCAGTTGCACCACCCGAAGCTCTCGAAGAATATTCAGATGCTGAGAGCTTGCACAAACAAACGAAGAGCGATAATAAATTATCTCCCAGCAACAGCAACAGCGCCAACGATTTCTGTGCCAATCTATTCGAGGAGACAGAAGTTGAGCCAAATTTCAGCATTCAAACTGTCAACTCTTCGAACAATCAGACGTCAATCAAAGAAGTGGAGGTTATACTGCCAACCGAAAACAGCAATATAGCCGAGAGCAGAAAACCATTTCATAATTCCATCGCTACCATAACCACCACCACCACCAACAACAACAACAACAACACTAACACCAACACCAACAACAGCAATAGCAACATAAACAACTCCCTTAACGATAAAATCAACTCTACAGTCCACATCGAATCCAATCGCGATAAACGCGCGCGATACATCAAGAACAGGAAACGCTCCTCGTCCATATCGTCACAGGTCTCAAATGATAATACGGAGACAATGCCTGGGAAATGCAGGGCCGACATTTCCAACATCGATTTCGATCGTCTATTTTCGTTAGCTCTTAAGAATGCCGATAATCAATTGGATGATTATTTTACGAATTTTGGCAAAATTATAGCCCACAAGCTGCGCTCCATGGACAACACACAGGCGATTTATGCTGAGAAAATAATCGCCGATGTTCTCTACCAGGGCCAGATGAAAATGCTATCCGCAATAAGTATAACTCAATTTCTAGGTGTAGATAATGCAACTGTTTATGTTGAAAGTCCTCCAAAATAATTGTTCTCAAAAAACCTTAAACGCTAAATAAAATAATACATTGAAATTATAAATATGGCTTGCATTTGGCTAACAAAATATTTTATTTTGATGTTTTAATTAAGTGGAGACGACTCGATGTGGAAGAGGAAAAGGCAAAACTTTGAAGGATGTCGACAGCTTGATATCTATGGGGAACATATTTTTATGAAATAGCTATTCAATACATGATGTTAAGTCTAGTATGATAGATTAATTAATAAATTGGCATCCTTAAGGATGGATACCCTTAAGGTTAGTGTCATCATAATTTATTGATGGCAGCGACTTATATAGCAGATTAGGAGTATGCTAGGCCTAATTCAAGACTCTAACATGGGCATTATGCTAGGCCGCCTTCTATGCAATGAAATTCTTTGGCATTCAATGAAAATTTATATTGTATATAATGTGCAGATTCTTCTTCTTTTTTGTATCTTTGAACCAATGCTGCAAAGTAATCAGAAAACTAGCGTTATATATCAATAGGAATCCTTCAAATAATACAAGGTAATGGCACGGTGAATGCTATAAGAGCAATGGGGGTTGCAAAGGATTTCAGTGAATTACTTAACTGCAGCCAAAACAAGGCTCTATAATTTGAGCCCAAGCATTGCAGTTACCTGTTCCCTTTGATCAACTTTAGCTGATGACGGATCTGCCTGAAGGCCTCTGCCGCTCTGGCTTAAAAGAAAATTGTTATTTGGAATTAATTCTTAGTAACAATAAATAAATGACGGATATTGGGCAAAGTGCAGAGACCCTATAGAGATGTCTGTTTTTAAATATGTATAATGATTTCTAAGAATGCTCATTTTCCAAATGATGAAACAATGTTTATCAAAGCGTATGACGACATCGGTAGTTGTCGATTAGCCTAAATTTTAAATCAATTTTCAACCAAACGAAGCGATAACAAAAATAAACAAACAACAATTTAATATATGCAAAAATATTTATTTTATATTAATACAAAATATAAAACTTTTAAAATCTAATAAAATTATTTGCACAAAAACTTTTATTAATTTATTTTATACCATTCCAAATCATCTGGCTTATGGGAAGACGGTGTATTAATGATAGCTTGGGTATCATTGAATATATTGCTGCAAATATTATCGCCGATCTGGGATGCAAATTGATTGATTATTACATTTATTGAATTCAAAATGAATATTATGATATTACCTGAAGAGACGATACTAAATTATCGGGACAGTCTAGCACGTTAAGTCCAGATTCTGGAAAGAGATAAACATAAGCAAAGTATGTAATATATATTTAAATTGTTTAAATTGTAGCTATCTATGTTTAAATTGTAGTATATATATAAAGTATAATATATGGAAATTTTCCATATTTTCCATAAATTATGAAAAACATTTTAAGAAGAATGGAACTGAGAGAGTGCATAAGATATGAGAATAATTAACTGAATACAAATTTCAGAGATGACAAAAACATTGTAAGTTAGATTTGAACCATAAAGCGAACTAACGTACTAATTAGTAGATTTATAAAACACTTCTAGAAAACCTAACTATCATAGTTTGATTTGAACTCAAAATATACGCAAAAAGATTTAGAAACCGTTACAATATGTACACATATTCTTATAGGGCATTTACAACTTTCTCTATAATACCTTAAAGCTGTCAGTCTTTCACCAATCTCAGTCCACTTTGATCGTGATTCATTCATTCATATTTTAGGGAGTCTATCTGAATCGTGTAAATGTCTATCATATATCTCCCCTACTCCACTCTTTATGTATTGTAAAAAATGCTCGAAGTTTTCTTTTAATTTTTATTTATTTTCAAGCATTTAATACTTACGTATTCTAGGATCATTCCATGAAGTCGTTCGATCAATATGGTTTATAAAATAAATATCTCCAGACTCGGTAACAGCTTGTTCCCAACCATCGGGTAATGGACCAAGATGAGTAGCTATAGTCGATGAGCTAGTTGGCTTTGTCGATTGTATAACATCTGCATTGAAAGGCATCAAGTTGGAGATATTTAATAAAGAATTGGTACGTTAATGCGTATATAAACATCTATATATAATTACATGTTCAACGAAACCAGTAATTTATTATTCATTTTTAAAAGTGCTGAAGTAATCATATAATTGTAAAAGACTGTTCATTATTTGCGCTGTCTTTTGGCATATAACGTTTGCGAGAGTAGGAAAAGACTTTGGAGATGAAGCAGAATGTAGAACCTTGCGCCTATTGAATCGTTTTAGTAAATGAAACGTTTTCTTAAGTTGTAATAATGCAAAAATCAAATATCATCGGCAGTCTCAGTGCGAATATATTGTTTTCAGTTTTAGAGTTCCATATAAAGTTATAAAAATGTTCAGATATGTATAAATATATATATATGAATATTAATATATATACATATTTTTTAAAAGTCTTAATAAAAAATAAAAATAAATGAGCAAGACTTTCCTGATCCTTACTTTTTTATATTTATGTTTTATATTATGTAAAATAATTATAATTAATATATTATAAAAACATACCATTTGGCTTTATCCGATCAGCTAAAGCTCGTTGCTGCTGTTGGCGATATTGAATTCGTGGATCCTCCCATTGCGTTGTTTTTGAGGTGTGGCTGCAAATCGAAAAAAAAAGAGAGAAAAAAAAAACAGGGTTAGTAGAACTCGGCTTTGTTCAAGTTAAATTAAATTCTATGTACATATGTATGTATGTTTAGACACGTACTACCCTAGCTTACATTTTTTCGACTTAATGCGTTGCCAATACGTTTGAATGTGTTCTATTTGATCTGATGATTTCTTTACATATATATTAATAGACCAAGAAGTTTACTGTTTATTATTAAATTTCAGAAAATTATTATTAAAATATGAATAGAAATATAATACAAAAATATTTTATAGAAAGAATTATAGAAATCTTTAAATTTGTTTTTAAAAAATTAAAAAATTATTTCCTTTAAATTCTATACAAGTTATTAATAAATGATCAACAATTACTGCAAATTCGTTTACATATATGTATCTATTATATTTGATAACTAGAAACTATTTTTCCGTATTGCGACGCGAATTTGTTTGATTTTACCTGTTGCATGCATTGGCATGAAGCCATTAAGACAACGGGTAGAAGAAATATGATATACATATATAAAGAAATATCTATACCTATATCTGTATGTCAAAAAATAAAAATAAAATTGAGAATATCTCTTAATTTAAATACTTACTTTAAATAGTAAATTTGTCCATCGTTAGTTTTGGCCTGCTCCCAGCCAGGCGGTAAGGCACCTAATTGACTTTGTAATTGAATTGGGCTGACGACATCGTACGATCGTTGCTTTTTATGAATTGTTGTCTGTGTGGCTAAGGCAGCAGCGTCCGGTACTGCTCCTGGTCCTGGTCCCATGCACGTATTGATTACATCTAAATCGATATTGTTGGCCGTACTGCTGGCGAAGTCGACACTATTTTCGGGATATGCTGGTTGCTGTTGTTGGTTATTGTTGGCGACGACGGCGGCGGCAACGGCGCTCGGCTCGTTGCGGGTGCGCACATTGTAGTTCTGCTGCAGGGACGCCGGACTGCTGCGAGCACGAAAATGATGTATTGTCAGACGGCTGTGTGATGGCTGGTTCTGTGTGAGAGATGGCTGTATTTCTGGCTGGGCAGTCTTGTTGATATTGGTTTGGGAGCCATCATATGTGGAATCGGCACTGTTGGCACGCGAGTGGAGCGGTGCCGGAGGATTGAAAAATGAATTGGGTAGCTTGCGCATACGAAATGGTAATTGCAATGGAAGCTTCGCATCTCCTGGATTCAATACACTATCGAATAATGCTTGCAAATTATCATCAGAATCTTGATTTACTCTTACAACAAGATTCGTAGATGTTTTCGTCGGTGATAGCATATCCTCATCGTCGATTTCCTTTTCGCTAATATTGCTTTTATTGCTTAAAGACATGGTTCCGAAATATTTGTTTATGTACACAATACAGTTATAAAAAAAAAACCAAGCAACACAATGTCATCAATTTCATTTGTAAATTTATTTCCAACTAGCACTTAAATCACTTCATCATATTTTTGTATTATTATTTGTTTTGTATATGCAAACTTATGTCTATTAAATAGTAAAATTCCGAGTTACTATAAGACTTAAACAATATTTATGTACACATATACTTGTATATTATACCATACACTACAGAACTGCCAACATAACACAGCAAATTATATAAAGGGTATCATTCAACAGTTTGCTTTAGAAATATATCGATATTTTTTGCCGATATTTCTGGCATTATAAATTAAATGAAATATCTCAGTATTTTATATCATTGAATGCAAATTAAACTCGTTTCTCATCTATTTTAACAATAACATTTCATAAATAAGATAAATAATACGCTTATTATTGCCTAACTTAAATATTTATATTTTAATATGTTTGCAATTGGCTATTAGAAGCAACTAGTGGCAATACTCCCAATTATGTATTTACTTTCTGGTGGTGGAAACACATTTTTATTTCTTATTTTTCGTATATGAATTAATAATTTTACATTTTTTTTGTCATAATAATATGCTAGCAATTTTAAAGAATAATTTAGAAGAATTGGGAGGATAAATAAAAACATAATTTTGTCATTTTCTAATAAGACAAACAAGCACATTGGAGACGTTCTGTCTGTACCGTATAAACAGTTTATCTATGCAGTAAAATTACTTTATTACGTACATATGTAAATGATAGAAGATTATTCAAATAATTTGATTATCTATATCTAAGGCTATCTATCTTCTTATTACAAAAATTTTTTTAGATACTTAAAAATAATCTCATAAATTTAAAAGTAATTTGAGATATTCAATGTTAATGCTGTGCAACTTGATTTTCCAATTAGAATCGACGCCATGCCTTGGTACTGAGCTGGTCTTTGTTAGACTCCAATTTACTCCTATCGATATATTGCATACCCTAGGAAACAGACACGCTTTAAGTTTCTCTGGTTAGATGCTAAGTCGAAATATCGACACCTATCGATGTTAAGGAAATGGAATTAGACATCGTCATATTAATGACAAGCTACATACGATATTAAGAATAAATTCATACCGACATGAGTACGTGCATACATGTATGTATGTATGTATTGATGTGTTTTCTCAGGCTCCTTTAGTTTTAAGTTATGAGAAATTCACTTCGTACTAAATTTATGACCTTCAGACTACTAAATATGACTAAATATGAATAAACTAATATTTAAATGATTTTTTTTTATATCTTAATTCAATATTCTACGTAGTATGTATGTATGTATGTACTTCAGCTATGGTATTTCCACATGCGAATACTGTACACCCATGCATGGGCACATACACATACACATGTATTAGATTTGAAATTGAAAATTGAATAAACATTGAAGATCTTTAAGAATGCCCTATATGGGCATTATCTACAAGAATTTTTCGTATTATATGTACATTTTTTAATTATTAAGATGCGTTTAAGAATTTGTCTCAAGAAATGAATCTACATAAATCAAGCCTTAATTTATTTTATTCTAAGATCTAAGTATGATAATATTCATGTTTTCCCGATTTCCTAGCCGTTTTAACTAGCTTAGCTTAAGTATTCTAATACATTTCATTTAACAGTCACATTTCTTATTTGTTAATGAATACATAAGATATTTACTTTACCATTTGTGGGTTGGAATGTCGAGTTCTTGATTTGTATTTTTATTTTTTAAATTATTTATAATTAAGTTTTGTTTAATGCCTCTTAAAACACAATTTACAACATATGCATGAGCCTTCGAGCTGTTAAGTGTTTATCAAGAGATTCAGTAAATAAAATTAATTATAATTGGAACTTATAAGATAAATAACTCTATAAGACATTTCCTAAAAACTAGAAACTTTATTAAAAAGTATTTTTTACATGCAAGTATGAAAATACATTTCACCACATATCATAAAATTAAATTATAATTTCGGACTATTCATTTTATTCTATTGCGATACAATGGGGCTCTTCTTATCTATATCCGCTATATTTGCATTGTTTTGAGGCCCAGAAGGGTTGCCAGGACTAGCTGGAATATTTCCTCCCCGCTCCATACTCCAGGGATTTGAGCCAGATATTGGCGAATCGGCATGGCCAAAGCCAGTGTGATTATCATGCTCGACGGCATTGGTGCCATCGTATTGGGTATTCTCCAAACGTGTAATGAGCCTTTCGTCCTCCTCTCCGAATTCGCCGCCCATCAATGTTGGCTCACCAACAACCATCACATCTTGCGAGGACAGGGAGAAGCTGGGTCCCGATGGCGATCTTTTCTGATTCGCTACGGGCGGTGTGCTCGTGTTGTTGGCACCTCCCGAATTGGATCCTTTTCTTTTGCGCCGCTTATTTGGCGGTCTTTGGGGGTCCTTTTTGCCGGGCGGCGCCACCATGCGCTGCCATTTTTGAAATAAAGTCGTCTTTAAGCAATCGCGCGGACTCAGGGCATACGCCTTGTGGCGCGACATCAGCTCCTGCATCGGCTCTAGTATAACACACAAGCGAAGGTAGTTCAAGGTTGAGTTTGTTATGCCAGCCCGAGTGATATTCTTGGTTATTTGATCCAATAGCATTGGATCTGGCGGAAGCGATGTGCCAATTACAGATCGTGGAATGAGTTCTCGATGGCCTTTGATGGTCATGTGCCATGATTTGATTCTCATGTAGTCATCGTACATAAATTCTAGTATAAGTCTTGCGTCTGCACATACTTTTGTAAAAAATGGCTTCCCATGCTGTGTGATTATGGTGCACTGATCGCAATCCAATGTAATAGATGTGTTGTGAAACGATTCCTTAGCATGCTTGAGCTGGAAATATAGATCCGAGACGCCGCCCTCAAAGATGCTCCGAAAGAAGCGTGGCACCAGTGTCCGGCCAATTGTATATCTTTTTGGTCCATCCTCTAAGCAAAATAATATTGTTAATCTGGCGTCATCCTCGAAGAATTCGGTTGTAAACGAATCCCACCAGCAATTGTCGCTGTCTTCATTGCGCTGTTGCAGGCGCTTGTTCAATTCAAACACCCGATGCTCTGTGTGACTGAAATATGAGTTGTGTCTCCTAAAGCCTTGATCGATTCGATCCATTTGTTGAGGTCCACCCATCATTGGATGGTTTCCGCCATGGCCAAAAGGTGATGCTGGTGGCATGGGATTGAATTGGCTTCCGACGCCAAAAACTGTAGGCGAGGAGAAGTGTCCAGCTTGTCCGCTGTTAAATGGAGTGCCTGAGCTTGCTGGTCGGCTAAATTGACCCAAGCCGGAAGACGGCGATCCAAATGGACCGCCAACTGGTCCATTGAAGTTGCCAGCCGTTGAGGATTGTGAATAATTTCCCTGTATATTTTGCGATGCAACACCAACAGGGCCTGGAGTCGATGAGCCTGACGGAGCCGGCGATGAAGTGTATTGAGGGGTATTCGATCCGGGTTGATTAGTATTTTGAAATACTAAAGACTGATTGCCAGCAGGTGAAGATTGACCAGCTTGTGGGTAGGGATTGCCACCGGCCGTGTATGGTAGCCCGCCTTGGGGAAATCCACTCTGATTGCTGGCGTCCGGATTTATTGATGATGAATTCGATGAAGGCAACATTGCTGAGCCTTCTGTAACCCCCTTCCAGCTTCCTTCGTCAATATTTGATTGAGAAGTCATCGTATTTCCAGTATTTAAACCTCTACGATTCATTCCTACTTCAGTAGTTTTAATAACATTCGCTTAGGTCTGAAAACAATTAAATTTCGTTCACATTATTCACATTTATAAACTTAATTGCAATAACAATAGATTACACAAAACAAAAGTTTACATTTCAATAGCATTTTGCAGTTTGTAGGAACAACTTTATTTGGAAACAATAAACCGAGTTGAAAAGATATTTCTCAATATCGTTATTGCGAAACATTGAATTGATTTGGAAAATTGATTTCACATAAAGAATCAATAACAATATTAAATGCACACTTTCAATTAAACACTTGTGACTTACCTAAATAAAAAGAAATATATATTAAACTTTCAATTATGTATCTACTTTCCAAAGGGAATAATCGTTCAATTAGATAGAAATGTTATCGAGTTGATAAGCGTTTATCGAAATAAAAATGCGTATTATCTGTCACAGTAACGTCCCGTTTTCAATTAAAGGATACATAATCTATACTCGCAGAACAATTTTGTATATATACATATTGTGATTAAAAAATTTATATATATATAAATGTATATATAAATATAAATAAATGAATAAATACAAAAAAAAATATATATATAAACATATATATAATTTATCGTTAAATTTTTTTTTCAACATATGTATATATATATATATATATATATATATATATATATATATATATATATATATATATATATATATATATATATATATAATTAATTTTATATATATATATATTAATTTTATATGTACAGATAGATAGAATGTATAACATAACAAATTAATAAATAATAATAGAATTTAAAATATATATATAATATAAAATTTTACTAAGATAATTTAATATCTAACATATTTTTCAAGAATATTACGTGCAACGCCACATTTTTGCACTTCAAAAGCTTTAGAATGTTCAATGTGTTATTGTTCTATTTTTAATAAATTAATATATAAAAAATTTGTTAAAAACAAATATAATAATGATTTATATATTTATCATAATTATAACAATCACGTTGACAATGATATAACTAGCATAAGAAAATAACACGCCTAGTGGAAAATAGTCAAATGTAATCGATATATTTGAAATGAACTCTGAATTCTACAATCATAGAGACAATCAATCATATTCATTTTACGCAAGTTGAATAGTATGGAACATATTTTATTAAAAACGTGTGATTTACATTCTCGTCATAAATTTTGGAGTTTATTGCCAATTCTACAAAATATTACTAAAAATTCTACAACAAGGAAATATACGCAATCAGATGGTCTAAACATTTACGTATAAATTCAGCATTCAATATTTCGCAATCGTTCCGAGCAATTTCATGGTTCTGATATACATACATATGTACATACGTACATACCTTCAATAGGACAATCACAAATTGTGTGTAATTTTAACTGCTGGACATATAAAAGCTATACATGGATAATTAAATATTTACATGGATAATAAGAAATTGGGATTGTGCTCAAAATTTCAAACTGAAATAAAGAAGATGGATGTTAGTAAACAAATACGCTTGGAAGTTGATGCATCAAAATCTGTAAATTTGAGATCAGTATTCAAACATATAAATTGCAATTGATTGTAGGCTGCATATATTGCAAATGATTATAAACATGAGCTCCCCAATTCATAAACAATATTGCTTCGCATCGCCGCGACGTACGAAAACTACTTCAGAATCTGATAAGGTATTACTCAACAATTCTGAAGAAAGGAATGCGAATATATTGTTGGATGAGCTACCGCCACAGCCACTCGCCGCAGCAATGTTTTCTTTCCAGTTGATGGCAGATGCTGTTAACAGAGCGCTGCAGCACTGCTCAACATCACAACCCAAGAATTCATCTATGACGCAGATTGAGTTTAATTCGAGTAGTGCTCCGTCATTTTGTTACTTTTTTATCGATATGCAACCGCAATCAGAAAATGATTATGATTTTCCGGACTACAACATGAATTCTTATCAAAATTACACAAATCCTTCGTATAAGGAACACCTAAATAGCAGTCACCAAACATCAGGTGCAAGTGATCTTAAGCTCCAGCGACAAAGAAGTCTATCTGAATGTAGTGATGACAGTTTCATATGCTTTGAGGATGATAACAAAAGTATTGATTCTATTGCGTTCGGTTGCACAGATTGTAGTGGAACGGATAAAAATTCTGATATCGATAATAGTCAAGAACATCGGAAGCGAGTAAGTTTGAAGTAATTGAAATAATTTAGAAATAATAATAACAATAATTTGTATAATTTTAGGTGCGCTTTGATTTAAAACCAAAGGTTCATGTTATGCACACTTGGGATTACGCTTATCGTGCTGCTCGAAAAGGTGGTTGGCAACAGATTGCTCTCGACCGAGAAAGATTTCAGCAAAGAATAAATCGCATCGCCCCAATTCTAAATATTATTCTAACCTCTAACCATCGAGATAAAATTTATAAAGATCGGTTTTTAATCATAAAATAGTGATAATATCGTTATATTAATAAATTGTAATTCCTGTATATAATCTTCGATTTATTAAAGAGAAATCTATGTAGATAAGTCAATACAACACTGCATAAATTAAAAAAAAAAAAATTGTAAATGAACTTTGTTGTTGCAATTGTAAAAAAAAAAAAAAAAATTGTTTTTTGTTTTTACATTAAACTTGTGAAGATTAACTGGAAATGTTTCTGCCTTACGACTTTATTGCTATACTTTTACATAAATAGATTGTTAAAGTATTATTTTTGTACACGCTCCAAAGTCATAGACTACTATTAAAAATTAGAATTTAGAGGGGGTGGTGCTTCTAGAATCTATAATTTTAAAATAAAAACGAATCTATTAAAAGACCTTTGTTTTGTATAGCCTTTACAATAAATATCATTTGTGCTCGATTCTTATCAATCTTATTCTTCTATTATTATTGTTACATTACATTATTACATATAGTTTGGCCAATATTTTGCATCTTTTCATCACCAGCATCTTTAAAAAATTCTTGCTTCTAATTTCGAAGCTTCTACGACAATAATCCGTTCGAGCTCCAATATTCATAAAGAACAACTATAATTTAATATGTATGTCTATAATATATATACATACATATCTACATATTATGTAGAGACGTCATACATTAAAGTTAAGTCGATTGGAATACTCATTGCAACTTGCAATTTGCAAGTACTTCCAGAATTAACAATGTCTTTCTGCTATATCGTTGTTTGCCTGTTGCATTACCTGGTTTCAACTAGTTAAAATTTAATTGAAAATATATAAATTTGATCAAGTACTATTCATTAAAACGCTTTCTATTTTATTTCTATTTATTTTCTAACAAATTTTAACAAAATAATTGACGCGTGTATCACATTTGTTTAAAATGCGAAAGGTGGAAACATAATGCTAAGAAAATTTTATTAATTGTGTTTATCGATAATCGACTCAACACAACGTGCTTAGTTCAGTTCTGTTCCACCCGTCGCGACTTTAATTGATTCGGTTCTCAGTTCATTAGCTAGTTCATTCTGGTCCTTACTTTTACCCTTGAACTTTGCCGCGGTTGTTATTAAGAAATAAAATCTTAATGAAAGAAGGTTGATTCAAAAATATAAAAATATAATAATAACACAATGGCACCCAACGTATCGATACCTGTGGAGCGCTACGAGCGTAGTACTGCTGGCGTGAATGCTATTCTATTGGGCCCACCAGGCTCTGGAAAAGGGACACAGGTGGGTTGTAGACACATATGTATATGTACATATATTGTTATGTAATGTATGTATGCACACATAACAAGCGGTTGAAACCAACTGTGCACACTTCGAATGTGTTCAATTAATTAAATGTATTTATTTATCTTTAGTGTGTGTGGGTGTGTGTATGCAACAGGTTGTATAGAAGAAAGCAGCATCGACCTTATTAAGTTTACATATACATATTAACTATGTACGTGTGTTATGTGGTTGGCCGGCAGTCTACCAAAGCGCTTGTTATAGAGAACACTGCAACAAACACATACATATGTATGTGTATATGTGTGTGTGCATGTAGGTTTCTGTGATAAGGCTGCACGCTTATTTCTTTTTTGGGTTCATTGAGGGCACCTAATCACCAAAATAGTTTCTTATGCTCGACTTTCTATTTCTTTAAATTATCTTAAAATTTAATTTTTAATTAATTAATTCATGACTTTGACTTTACATTTTATTTAAATTACCTAATCTGAATCCTCAATTATTAAATAAATAATTTCATATTCTATGGGCTTTATAGAGCTAAAATAGAAGTCTTATCACATTTCAGCTGTTGCGACACCAAATTTATTGTATTGCGAATAATGTCCTATGCAAATATAATTGTAAAATTTGAAATAAATATGGATTTAGGTATAGAACAGATTATGTTAGCTGTAATATATATATATATTGTTTAGTTAGAATATATGCACCATTCTCTTTCTTAGAAATTCAGAACATTTGTGGGATCGATTACCTTTTCTTCTAAATTTCTCTCTTTGACACCTTTATTATATACATAAATAAATATATAATTTGTAAACTTCTAGCTTGGACAGCAAATATTATTTTATCTTTTGTGCATTCCTAAAACGTTGATATCAAATTTATAAACTCTTAGATTATTTTTAAAGTCTTCTAATGCTTACTAACGTGACGTTGAGTCATGAACAAACTACTGCAAAATTTAACTTATTATGAAATACATATGCATTTTTAATTTTAATTTGTACTATTTTTTTATTATATGCAATATCTAACATTTTGATTTCTCTTATATTAGGCACCTTTGTTAAAGGAAAAGTTCTGCGTCTGCCATCTGTCAACTGGCGATATGCTGCGTGCGGAGATCGCATCTGGTTCGAAACTTGGCTCCGAGCTGAAAAAAGTTATGGATGAGGGAAAACTGGTATCAGATGATCTAGTTGTGGATATGATTGATTCGAACTTGGATAAGCCAGAATGTAAAAACGGCTTTCTTCTGGATGGATTTCCAAGGACTGTCGTGCAAGCTCAAAAGGTATTATTCATATATTGCATAAATTTTAAATTCGTTATAATAAATTGTTTTTTATTCAGCTTGATTCTTTGCTGGACAAGAGAAAGACAAGCCTGGATGCTGTAATTGAGTTTGCTATTGATGACAATTTATTGGTCAGAAGAATAACTGGACGCTTGATTCATCAAGCTAGTGGAAGATCATATCACGAAGAATTTGCCCCACCTAAAGTTCCGATGAAGGATGATGTAAGTTAATGTTAATTGTATTTATTATTTGGGGAGCTAAAATCCATTCTATTTTCTTTGTTATTTTAGATTACTGGAGAGCCCCTAATGAAGCGCAGCGACGATAATGCCGAAGCACTGAAAAAACGGTTGGAGGCATATCATAAACAAACAAAGCCATTGGTTGATTACTATGGATTGAGGGGACTGCATTTCAAGGTTGATGCTGCCAAAAAAGCCAGTGATGTCTTTTCGACAATTGACTCGATATTCCAACGAAATGTTTCTAAAAAGGTTCAATTATAACGGCTTTAATGACGAGAATTATAATTGTTTGTTGCTTCACTTTGAAAATAAAACAATAGTTAAATTCAATAGTCATTTGTAAGGTATAATATATTATTTGTGGCACTGTAAAGTTCTTTGTATATTTTTACAAAAATAAATACGGGTTAATAATATAATAGTATTCTTATATCAGTTTCACGTCTGATAACGTGGCTGTGACGAAGTGACATAATGGATTTAACGTTTTATTTTAGATAAATGAATTGGTCTTTGGACTTTGACCTTCAAGAAACTTTTGATACATGCATATAAATATACATACATATATTTCAATAAATATGTATGTATGCTTCATGTAGTCCAACTGGAAATTCACTTATCCGATATTTATGAGCGCAATAATTCAATAAATCGATATTAAGGTAATGGAAAGTCATGTTGTATGTATGTCTATTTTAAATAGTCAGACTACGCGCCTGAAGGTGAAAGAATATGATTCTTTCTCAAAGCATCAAATAGATTGTGTCCTCTATATATTAAAAAAGCCTCATTGCAATTTCTCCTTTGTTATCGATATATTACGACATTTCCATTCGGTGACTATTTACATTCAGTGGCAAAATTTTCAAGCAAATGTATATTAGTGGAAACTAGCTCACTGTCACTACGTACAAATATCGATATTAAATGGTTCGATAAATAAATTAAGAAGAATCATATCTAATTCAAACAGATATCATTAAGGAAATCAAAAATGTGTGATTTAAATGCTTTATGGTTGGATGTATTGAAAATATTCCCAATTTTGGGTGGAGAGGTAATTAGTATTGTTTATTTATATTTCTTCAGTATTTCAATGAAGCTTCGCTTTGCAGATTACTGCTCTACCGGAGACAGTTGAAGATGAAGTATTTGAGAATGTTTACCGGCATCTCGAAAGCTTGGGAACTATCACAACATTAACATCTATTTTAAATTTAGAAAATGAATCTGCAATTCGGAATATACTCGTGCCCAAATTTTGGAAACATTTTACACCTACCGAAAGCGGAGCACCCAAAGTCAAATTGGATATCGCTGTAAATACAGCAGCGTTCTCGGATCCAAATGCATTGTTCTTCACATTTATATATGCAATTGATGAGCTATACAATAGCTATGAATGCCTGGAGCTAATAAAACCTCGGTTGCTTCACCTGAATAAGAAGCCGTTATCAGCACCAAGTTTGGACAATATCCAAAATACACTGCATAATGCAATGTTGGCGCAGCTGCCGCCATCGTTCAATGATTTTGTGTGCGATTTTTACAGCGTCCATTTTCGTCTATTCACCAAGGACTTAACTTTGTCGGTGAATACGCTGGGTATGTTTGTATAATATAGCTTAGAATATATGTTTAGTAAATTACTATATTGAGTGTAAGATATAGTTATTATCACTTTACTCCTTTATTATAAAATGTTTTACCTTGTTTCAGATTCGGAAGTGTTTACTGATTTACCATGTGCTGGCTGTAATTTCGATCTCGACCAATGCTGTTGCCAGAAACTAACTGAAATGGTGACTGCATCCAATGTAAAGTTGCTGAAGATGGGCTTGATTGATCGGTTGGCGGGCAGCGCTTTGACAGCGTTGATCAAGTTGAAGATCAAGGAACACATCAACGATACCTGCGTTGGAATATTTGATAGAAGTCACCTAAAGCAACTTGAGACGGTAAAAATAAAGATATAATCATCAAATTTATAACACCGCACTAACATATTATATTCTCTTGATTTTCTTAGTGGATCAACGACGTTGTTATGACATGGTTAACAAGCATATTCACTGAATGGAAATCAAAGGATGATATATCTCAAGAGAATATTCCTCAGTCGGTTCAATCGTTCAGAGTGAAACTCACATATTTTATGTACGAAACATTTGCTCAAAATGTGATCAGTCAATTCTTTAGCATAATTATAGGTATATATATTCTAATAATATTCTCCATCTTTCTTTGATATTATACAAACTTAACTAATTCATTTTGAATATTTTTAGACTATCCAGATTCTTCGCCTGCCATAGATGATCTAAAGATATGCATGGAGAAAATTGATATGCGAGTTTATCTAACAGAATCTCTGAGAAGTTCATTAGAAGCAAGAATTCTGCATCCCGGTGTCAATACTATGGATATATTGACTGGCTACGTTGCTGCAATCAAAGCCATACGTCATCTGGACAATACTGGCGTGATATTAGAAATAGTTACAGCTCCCATAAAAGATTATTTACGAAAACGCAACGATACAGTTAGACGAGTTGTCACTGGTCTAACTGAAGAAGGGCCAACGGATCTCTCTGAAGAATTAGCCAAAGGAGAATTCATAAAATATGGCAAAGATTCTGGAAATAATGAGTATAGCAATTGGGAAAACTGGGAGCCGGATCCATTCGGAATAGATCCTAATGTCTTAGAGTTAAACAATTCGAAAGTTATTCGATCTGCAGATATTATATCCATGGTAGTCGATATTTATGGCAGTAAAGAACTATTTATGGTTGAATATCGCAATTTGATGGCCGATCGTTTACTATCGCAGCTTGATTTTAATTCCGAAAAAGAAATTCGAAATCTAGAATTGCTTAAAATTAGATTTGGTGAATCACTTCTACATAGCTGCGAAGTTATGCTGAAAGATGTGACTGACTCAAAACGCATCAATGCGCATATTCATGGCGATGAGAATTCTGATGAAAGTAAGTACAAAATTATAAATTTCAATGATAATTAAATATAATTTTTAATTTACTATCAAGGTCCATTATTTGATATATCGTCGCTTATAATATCGGCTCAGTTTTGGCCATCTTTTAACAAGGAGAGTTTACAATTGCCAGTTGAGCTCGAGAATGAATTTAAGAAGTTCACAAAAGCCTATGAGTCTTACAAGGGAAATCGTACACTCAATTGGCGTACGGTTACTGGAAGAGTCAATATTGTCATCGAAATTGGGGATAGGGTGTTGGAGATGACGGTGCCACCAACACAGGCTGTAATAATTTACCATTTTCAGCACAAAAGTAAGATTTTTCCATTTCACTTATTGCTTTTAGAACTCTTACTAATAATAATATTTCTAGATGAGTGGAGTTTGGAAGAACTAAGCAGTCTTATAAAGGTGCCGCCATCGGCGCTTAGACGACGCATAAGTTTTTGGCAAAATCATGGACTGATTGCTGAAATCGAACCAGGAGTGTTTGGGCTTTTAGAGAAAGAAACTGAAAAAACACAATTTGATGACGTCAACATTACAGATGCTGACGAGGAGGACTTAGAATCAGCTATGGCTTCGGCCAGTGACCAAAGGGAAGAAGAGCTTCAAGTAAGTGCAATATCATTATTAAATTAAATTCTATATTAATGAAATTCTTTCTAGGTTTTCTGGTCTTATATTGTTGGCATGCTTACAAATCTTGATTCTATGCCGATCGATCGTATTCATCAAATGCTGAAACTATTTGCTTCGCACAGCGGAGGAGTCGAATTTACCCAAGATGAATTAAAACATTTTCTGCAAAGGAAAGTCCGCGAGCACAAACTTTTGTTTTCTGGTGGCGTTTATCAGTTGGCTAAATAAAAGATATTTGTTTACGGCTTATATTTCTATATATTTTATTTATATATATCGAGACTGAATTGCTTGAGAAGAGACAAAGGGCAAGGATCGGGAGATGTGAAATCAAAATAGAAAAAGAATTGACATTTCTAATTAGTATACACATCGCATGGACGACTGTAAAACTATAAATTAATCCTTCGTTAAGTCCAAGTACAAATCATATAAGAAACTAGCATATATGTAGGTAAAACAAGTCACACGGTACTTCGATATTGATTAGGAACTAAAGAATAAAAATGATTATAAAGTAAATACAATTCAAACATCCATGGCTTTAATAAAAACATAATACATATTACTACAATTTACACATAGGTCATTACAGTTTAAAGGGCTTAAGCACAAATAAGACAACAGAAATGAAGTATTTCTATGCATTTATTACACAGTTTCTACAAATTCATCAGTACGCATAATATTATAATGTGATTTTACAAGATGTGTTTTATTAGGATTTCTGTTAGCATTTGTTTTATGAGTTTCAAAGCTGGAAACCTATTATATATTTTTTTATTATTTCTTTTTTTTTTTTTTAATAAATTTCATTAGAACTAGTATTTAATTAGATCCATTTGATGATTTTGTGGAACAGTTCCCGCCCAAAATGTACATTGATTTGTTTGCGTCCCGTTCACTGCCATAAATTTTTCCAGCTTTTTTAGCCATCGATCCTAAAAGATCTTGCGACATTTTGTGGGCAGATCTTAATGACAACGCCCATTCCTTCAAACCAATTTCATCCTAAAAGAAAATATGTTTGTAATAAAAAATATTCGATTACGTTTGATTAGCAATATAAATAATTACCGAATTTGTTAAAATAATTCTGCCATCTCGGCTGCCATCATTGACACGAATTTGAATACATTGTTCATTTTTATAGTGAACAAAATCAGATGATACATCTTCCACTTGGTCCAAAAATATAAGTTCTGGTTTGTTATTACCACTCTCGGAATACAGCTCCAAGCTGAAGTATGGTAGTAAATATGTTTTAATATATAAATATGTTTAAATTTATACAATTATATCTTACCGATTTGGATATAGCTTAGCATATTTGGTTTGCCATAATGATGCAAATGATCCTCCTAATTTTTTAATATAACCATGCAATATGCAATCCGATTCTTTTTCATCTGCATCGAAATGTAGTTTTTGCTTTGATTTCTTCTTCTGCTCTATTTTGTCGGTTTCCGTGTTTATTGTTTCAAATACAGTCTCTGCTACTTCCTGTTGCCATCTAAAGAAACATATTACATTTTTATAACAATTTAATATTGATTTTTTGTCCTACGAATTAATTGCTATTGACAATTGCTCACCTTTCGGATATAGTTAATGAGAAATGCTTATAGAGATCCTGATCATTGTCATTTAACTTAATACCTTTCGTATCTTCTTCGTCAAAAGAGCCAATATCAAAGGCATCGGCTGCATTTACCTCACCTCGAGGCGGAACCAATGGTGGAGTGTATTTTTGAATATAAACCTGATGCCAGTCAATGCCAGAAAAGAAACTATGCATTTTAACCTCATCAGCACTGAAAAGAACAAGAGAAAGAGTTTTAATCTAAATACATTTTAATTTAGCTTCTAGGCTTACCCATTTCCCATGCAGCCGAGACGCTTTGGCACCTCTCTTTGAAGAAGCATATCCAACAAATTCCTTAATTCTGCTGAAAATGAGTCCGGAAGCTCAACATTCTATGATAGTCAAGAAAATGGATGATGTAAGTAAATTAATATTTTATAAAATCAAATTACTTACCATGGTTAATGTCATTCTATCAATCTCATGTTTATCTTTTGTTTTGTGTTGTCGAAATGGTGAATGTCCCTTTAGCAGCTTGTATAGCATGCAACCAAAGCTAAACCAGTCTGCGCATGAGTCGTAGGATGTTCCTTTCGATAATACTTCTGGTGACATATACCCGTGGGTGCCCACTGAGGCGTGGGGCTTCTTTTTGGAATAATCGCATGCTAAGCCCAAATCCGATATTCGAATGTGACCATTTTCATCCAATAAAATATTAGCAGGCTTCAAGTCGCGATACACAATGCAGCGCTTATGCATATGCTCCAAGCCCAAAATAACCTAAATAAAAGAATATAATTAGTTTTGTATATTTTGTTATTTGAATTGTGCCATTACCTCGGCTGCATAGAATTTCATTTCATCTTCACTGAATACTCCATGTTGTGATAGGTGGTAATGCAAGTCGCCGCCATTCATTAAATCTAATATAAAACATAACTTATCCGGGGTGTGAAATGCATACGTCATGCACACAATGAAAGGGCAATCAATCTATAGTAAATTGATATTAGTAAAAAAGAACATTCTATATATTATAGTGTTCCAACTTACTCCTGTACTAACTGCTTGCAGCATATTGCGCTCGTTCAATGCTAACATTTCTCCTTGCTTCATTTTAATACGCTTCTTGTCTAAACATTTCATTGCGTACATTTTGCCAGTGTCGGCTTTTCGACAGCCATAGACCTCGCCAAACCCACCGCGACCAATTATTCTATGCACGCTAAAGTCATTCATTGATAACTGAAAGTAATAAATAATTGTTTACAATATGCTTCAAATTTAAATACAATTTTTAACATACTTGTATATTTAGCTCCAGGTTTTTCCATTGGCAAAATCTTGTAAATTTGTCACTGTTAAAATAATAAAATTATAGTATTATAAAAAATGTATATAATTATATTGTTGTAAGTAAAAAAGTAAAAAAAATGTATAACTTTTAATATATGAATATACAGAGTGAGTGGGAAAAGGAATATCAACTTATCACATCGTTAATCGTTATCAAAATGATTAATTTAGTTTGCCACATTATGTTAAAATAGAATTTAATAATATCAAATTTTAGTATGAATACATATATATGAAAATAACGTGAATTTGTTAAGTTTTTACTAAACAATAGTAAAACTATTCTATTTTTAATAAATTATAACAAGGCTTACCTTTCCAGGAATTTTTTGAATGGTCTGCCCTTCAGCTGACCAAAAATCTCTTCCATGTAAGGCTGCAATTAAAAATAATGATAAATTATTTGATATTCAAAAATGTTGAATTTCAACTGCAATGTAAATAAAATTTCAACAATACCACTGGGAATAATATATATCAGACATTCCTAGAACATAATTCATTGGAATCTGCGCTGCTAACTTATCAGCAAACCCAAGTTTTTATATCAAAATATGTTGAATGACGTACATAAATAGAATGTAAAGGAATTTTGTTATTATTCATCTGGGAAAACTTTTCTAATAATCGGTTTCAATGAATTTATTCATAATGGAATTTGCGCGAATTTTAAATTTAGATGCAAACTTACTTCAAATAAATTCACAGGAACTTCATTTTTCAATAAATACTTTTGGACATTTGCAACGGCATCTTTGGAGTATTCCTAAAAAGAATTGAATAGTAAAAATAATAGTTCGGAGTTAATAATAATTGGAATACTTACATAAGTATGTGACAGCATTTCTTCCATTATGAAATTATCATAAATTTCTCTGGCCAATTTTTTTCGCTCGTCGAAACATTCTGTTTTCTCAAAATTCTTGATCTAAAAGAAAAGGATCGAAAAATATTAATTATGATTGTAGCAAATTAACTTTAGCTGTTTAATAGTAATACCTGCTCATAGAATTTCAACTGCTGAATTGGTTCTTCGGAATCATTCTCACAGAAATCCTTAAACAACAGGTATCCTAAGATGATTACAATAATAATTGGTTATTATCCGGCAAATTGTGCTATCTAGCATTATAAGTACCTATAATCTGATTAAAAATGTTGTGAAAGTTGAGTTCATTTTCCTTTTCAAGGTATTTGTACATAACGCTTCTAACGCTGTAAAGAAGATTTATACAGAGTGAGTAGAGCGCTATGTAAAAATTTAGAAGTTATAGCAGAAATGTTTGGTAGTCGAAGATAATACTCAAATGGGTATAATTCACATTTAATGATTAATACTAATTATTAGTATATTTACAATGTCTAATGTATAATGTATTATCCCTTATTCGTTCTATTTTCTATTGGTCTAGGAAGTATTTCGTTTCTGTATTGTATTCCACTATTTTCGCTTTATTATTTTCCAATATTTCTCAAACATTCTTCGTTTATTCTTTTCATCTCTGTACGCATGAATAACAATTAGTATTTGAAATAATTAATGCTTAATGATTCTATATTACTCAAACGTGTTTTCAGCCTCGCACGGAGAGTTTTCAAACAAACTTTTATACATATATTCGGTTTGATCTAGAAAGCTAAATGACCTTAACCAAAATAACGATAGAAAATCTATAAACAGATCACGTCTTAGCTACTGCTTTCTTTGATATTGTCTACAGAATTCAAGTCTTTTTTTAATGCCCCATCATTTTATTCCACATGCTCTTAACTTTCTTATACATATATTTTCTTAAAGCGTGACTTATGGCAAAATTAAGCATTGAAAGTTTCATTTATCAAAGTAAACACTGGATATAGTCTAATCTAATCTGGTATTGCTGGAAACCTATTTCATTCTTAATTAACTTTTTTTTTAAAGAAACTTAATACTAAATACAGAGAAATGTATGAAAAAAGCAATTAATTACATCTACATCTGTTTATTTAGATCATTTCGATAAGAGATCCACATCCCCGCATTCCGGCCGACGAGCTCCTCATTTAGGAATAATTGTAGACTTTTGGTAAAATGTAAATGGAAGCGTTTATCGCTACAAAATGCATTTGTTTTCGCATGCACTCGTGTTATAATATCCTGTCTGTATAACTGTGCGAAAACTAAAAATATCAAAAAGTGGGAAAAAAATCATATTTAAATATAGAAACAAAAAAGAGCAACATGGTAAATTAACTAAAAATCTACTACTTTAATAATTAATTGTAGGAAACAAGCATCAACAGTTAACATAAATAGGAATAACATAAATAAAAATGTTGTGCAGCTGTTAACTTTTTCTGCTCTTTAGTTCATGGAGAGAATGGCTTGGAATTTGCAATGGTTCATAGAATTGCAAAGCTTAAGCTGATGCCAAAGAGATTTAATAATTAATTTAGTACTACATATAGACCATCAGCTAAATTCGGAACTTTTATAATTTGTGGCTTTTAATGAACCCTTTCATATTTTTAATTGCTTAACTTGAACGTCGTCTACTTAATCTCATTGTTTTTATCCGTGCTCTTAAGCTAATATCCCACATCACATTTACTTTAATATCATTTCAACAATAATGAAAATTTGATAAAAACAATGGGTTTTGTGATTGACCCTATGAATTCATATTGTTTCGCAGCATTCAAACTTCTACATGGGGTTTACAATTCTAGCAAAAGGTCAATATTGTAGTTGCCTAGCTTAAGCTAAAGTAGAAGCTTTGGTAATTACTGAGTCAATCAAGTGCTTTTATATTATATTCTAACTTTCTGCAGTTATCTTTCATCTGTTTATTTATCTAAATATATACGTGTGTATTCATATGTTTCGCAGCTTTAATATAGGAAATCATTAGACCAAGTTCGGACTTTAATCATTTACTGTTAAATTATTTATAATAGTCGTTCAGTAGATTACACTTAATGGTATAACTGAATAGATAAGCTGACCATACTGAATATGAATCACTAGCAAAAATTTCCGGTAGTAATATAGTTCACAGCAGACTAGGGAAAAACAAGTTGAATGGGTTCCTGCAGAAGGGGTTTATATAAAATGGAACATTAGAAGATGATTATCAATTATCATTAGTAAATGAATTCCTTTTAATTAGCATTAAAATATGAATATCAATTATGATTAGCAAATGATTTCCTTTTAATTGGTATGCCAATTAAATACGTTCTGTATTTATTATAGGGCCCATTAATAAGAACCCCATGGAGCCTCAGTTGTATCTATATACATTATAACATCAGCGTAAGCAGTAAAAATCGAATATACAAGCAATAAATGTGAAAAATCCTTTAATAAAATAAATAAGCTTTTTCTTTTCAGCTTTAGATATAAACAAAAGTTCAATGAACCCATCGAATGGATAAAAACCAGAAATTAATAATAGAAGAAGAAGAAAATTCCATAGGAAACGGCTAAATTATCAATACAGCTGATCAGAGTATCGAGACATGACCTGGATACAGAATAGACTAAATGGCTAGGACAACCGCCAGGACAGCAGTGTCTCTATGGGGCAATTAAAATACGATTAATCGGATCTTAAATGCAATTTCATCTATAGATTTGAAATAAATTTGTGCATTTGCATATCTAATTCAATTTATGGCCACAATGTTTAATTAAATTAATTAAAATAAAATTTCCTAGACATATAAGTATGTAAATTGAATAATATCTATATATAGAATGCTTTTTTTCTTTCTTTCTTTTTATATGTATTCACATTTTTTCCTTGTTTTGGTCTACTGCTATATATGTCTACATATACAATTATATTTCGTGGCATGACTATTGATTGAGTTCTTTAAAAAAATCAAATCGTTTCAAATGTGTATATACAAATTGAAAACATACAAATGTACACATTTACACATAAACATATGTAAACAAAATAGCCCTTTTATGTATACTCATGTGTGTGTATCTACATACATATTTATATATGTATTATATATGTATATATATTCTCTTTATAGGTGTGTATGCTGATTGATTTAGTATTAATTTTAATTTTCTAATCCTCTAGTGTGTATAATATTTCTAATAATGTTTACTCAAATTGGTATGTACATATTTACACACATTTACACATTTCATGACACACATACACATACACACACATGCACACACTTCCACACTTATTGACATACATATGTATCCCTATTTGAATAAATGCATTAAAGTGGATACCTGGGATCTGGTAGAATCAACTTTTTACTGGCTCTTGCTGCTGGCGTGCATTTTGATTTTTCCATTGCCATTAAATAGCTGACATCAGCTAAAACAGCCTCTAAATCTGCCATTTCAGTGGTTTTGTACAATATGTGTTGTGTTTACGTTTTTTTTTTTACGTTTGGTTTAATGATAGATGAATTTTATGGCACAAAACTGAGTTTTTCAATATTGCAAGCACCAAGGATATCTTTATATCACTTAATATTTTATTGTTATTTTGCAACTGATTGTAAGCAAATTAAATTAAATTTAGCTGTCCGAGCTTAATAATATATATCTTGTTTTGAACACGACTTTGCAAATGCCGTTTACTCATGCGTATAAAGTAAAAGTATTTTAACGTATTAGTTACTTGGTTCGAGTACTTTATAAAAATAATTTGCGGTCGTTGTATCAGTTACAATCAGATATAGATCATGTATCTAACAATAAATGACATTTAGCATATTTAACTTAAACTTTTTGTTTTTGTTGAATATGATCATCAATATTTATATATCATATATTTAATTTAAAATCATAATGTTGGGATATATTATTAAGGTGAAAAGTAAAAATTAAGTTAATATTATTGTCTTAATTCGTTAATTTGCATAATTAGTTCTGATTCGTTATATAATGAATACGTAATTGATTTATTTTAGTTTATTCTGTAGTCTTCATAAAGTCATAGTTATCAATTATAAAAATTAAATAAAACTGTCATCTGGGAAGTGAGATTGAATTTTTTACATTAAATTTCAACTTATACTTATAAAAATGTATTTCCTCATATTATTTAACGCAATGAAGTATTTTTATAAGGAACAAAGTTGATTAGTATGTTTTAAAATTATTGAGTGAACTTATGCATATATTTAAGTTTTAATAATATGTGAATTATGAATTTAATGTCAATTTAAATTTTTGTTAGGATAACGAATAAATACTTTTGACAAACCACTAAATGGTTAGTGGGCAAACGAAGTTGAGAATGCAATTAGACGTTCAAGAACTAGTTCATATACTCAAAAGAATCAGTCGCACAATGTTTTTATTCTCATAAACAGTGGACTTTGTTGCGGCATAAGTGTAAACAAGAGGATTAAATATGGATCGAAATAAAACAAGCGCCCCAAATAGGGGCCAAAAGAAAGTATTATTAGGTGCGGAACTCTTTGCGCTCGGCACAAAAAGTGGCCGCGATGATTCTAAAGGGAAAATATTACCAATAAAGGGAATGCCGGGATCAAGTAGCAGCTCCACTGATAGAAAGAGGGAAGCATCATCGAGTCTTGGAAGTCATCCCAGTAAAAGATTCCGGGTTAGCCTTAAAGACGGATGCCCCGACATGGCGACCACAACAGGAATTCTACATTACGAAGTATGGGAACAAATTGCTGAGGATTCTGATTTATCTAATGTCATAGAAACCGTTTACGCAGCAATTGAGCAGAATGACAATGAGCTCGTGGTGCGCATTATCTGTGGAATCATCAGGCACGCGACATCGAGAGATGCTGCTAGATCTAAAGTGGACACCGTAGCATACTTAACCTTGTTCTATCTGGCAAAAGTACATCCACAGTACTTTAATAATGATGTCATTGCCTTCGCACTTTTATCATTTTTACGTCGCGAGACTAATGTCAAAATGCGCTACAATATTAATCTTCACGTACTATGTACAAATCTACTTACAAGAGGATTTTCCGATATATCCCAGTGGCCAGAAGTACTGCTGCGGACCTACGTGGACGATGCTGTGAATGAGCGATTTTGGGCCGACAACGATTACTGCGCGCCGTTTGTTAAAAATATCTGTGCCGCCTTCAAGACACGAACTCCACACATGAGTCTGTTGCGCTGGGACGTGAACACAACTGTAACAAGTGGGCAATCGCATCGAGACAATTTCACTGTAGACGATGATTCGGGTGACAACTCGACCCAGAGTTTGGATGCCAGCCCATACCTAGATGCAGATCAGGCAGCTGATGCCATTTGCCCAGTAAAGTCCAGATTTCCAGACAGTCTTGTGCAGAAATTAGTGAGCGATGCGATTCGAGATCAGCTAAATAAACGTCAACAACAGGATAATTATACGAGGAACTTTCTCAAATTCTTGTGCACCACTTCGGGCATCGGAGAGGTGCGCTGTCTCAGCATCTCGCGCCTGGAATTGTGGATACATAATGGAAAACTTGTTAAATTCGCCCAGCAACTATTATCATACATATGTTTCAATATCAAAGGCAAAAATACACAAGACAATGAAGTGCTTCAAGTATTAGTCAAAATGCGGCTAAAAACCAAACCACTTATCAATCATTATATGTCTTGTCTCAAAGAAATGATACACCTGCAGCCAGAAATCTTGAGCACAATCATGAAGCTTGTCGTGCAGAATGAGCTCTCAAATACAAGGAATCCAAATAATATGGGAATGCTTGGTAAGTAATTTCTTCAAATTTTATAATATACATTAATTTAATTATCATTTTATTTCTTTATCTGTTCAAACTTTTTTTTCTTATTTTTCACACTAATAAATTTATTATTAAATTGAAAATTCCATTACAGCAACAATGTTTCAGACCTCTCCAGATCAGTCAGCAGTTAATCTAGCTGAAATATATCAGGAGTTTCTACTGCAACGCGATGATTGTTTAAGGACCTTGCGTGTATTTCTAAGGGAACTTGTACGAATGCTACGCTTCGATGTGAATCTTGTTAAGTTTTGTAAAACCTTTTTAAGCGAAAGAGAAGAGTTGACGCAACAAATCGAACAATTTGATTTCAAGGAGCGGATCTTTCACTCTGTGGTAGACATTGTTTGCCTTTGCATGTTTCTCTCGGCCACGCCACAAGCACGTGAAGGCAGTTTATCGCTGAAAACGAATCGTGATGTGAAAAATAATCAAGCACTAATACGACTGTATAATCAGATGTCACAAATTCAATTGGATTCAGTTTCCTGGATGTACGAGACGGTGCCAAATCTCTATAAAATTCAGGCCGCAGAATATCATCAGGCCTTACACAAGGTGCTTTTGCTGGACAACCCAGAGCAATATTCTCGGTGTGACCAGTGGCCATCGGAGCCAGAGCGGGGAGCCATATTGAGAATAATATCGGAAACACCCATTCACGAAGAGACTCTACTAAGAATTATATTGATAGGCATAACGAAGGATATTCCATTCTCCATAGCAAACACGTTTGACATTTTACTGCTAGTGATAAAACGAGTCTCTGGAATGAAAGCTACAGATTTTCCAGCAGTTCAAGCGAATAAATTCGATATCATCGATTTTCTGTTCAGCATGTCGGAATATCATCATCCAGAAAATATACAACTGCCAGAGGATTATGAGCCACCAAAGCTGGCGATCATTGCGTTTTATTGGAAAGCCTGGCTAATATTATTAATGATTTCTGCCCATAATCCATCGACATTTGGGGCATTTTGCTGGGATCACTATCCCACGATGAAACTCCTAATTGAAATATGCATAACTAATCAATTTAATAGTTTCGTCTCGAACAAGGATGAACTACAGGTAAACAATGCGAAATAATTAACATCATTTATATTTTCTAATTTTTTTCTTTTGCTTTCAGATTATTACTGTCGAAAGGGATCACATTCTTCAATTCGAAACCTATTTGGCGGCGCAAACTTCTCCACATGCTGTAATTACTGAGGAAAATGCAATTTTGATCACTCAGCTAATGCTAATGGATCCAATGGGAACGCCCAGAAAAGTACCAAATTTAGTTTTAGAGCAACTTAAGTTTCTTAATCAAACGTACAAATTAGGTCATTTGTTTTGTCGCTGTCGCAAGCCCGATTTGCTTCTAGATATCATACAGAGGCAGGGCACAACACAATCGATGCCTTGGCTATCAGATTTAGTTCAGAATAGTGAAGGCGACTTTAGCCATCTTCCTGTTCAGTGTCTATGTGAGTTTTTGCTATTCAATGCTCACAGCATTAACGAAGAGAACAGCCGCGATAAAGAGTTGGTTGATTTCATCAGAAATCTCATAATGGATTCCAGCTACAACAATAATGTTGTTTGTGAAGTGTTAGATTATATATTCCGACGTTTGTCCTCAACTGTAAAACAGTCCAGAGTTGCGGCTTTGTCTGGCTTGAAAATCATTTTCAAAAACTCTGGAAAATATGAAAACGAATGGCTATTGAAATCAATTCAGCAAATTCCACATTTCCTGGAGGCCAAAATGTATATAATTCCCCAACTACGAGCTGCATGCCAAGTCGAAAATTGTCCAGAACTTATTATGGCGTATATACAATTTATAACGAAACATACACTGAACGATCCCGTTAACGAAATGCTGGATCACGTTATAGACATGGCACAATTGATTGTGGAACGTAATACGATGTTTCAACATATTATAATATCACAAGAGGACTACAATCTAAACCCAGATGAGAATCGAATCCAGACACTGAAATGTCTGTTTGTAATGTTCAACAATTACATTATCAAATTGAGAGAGTTTCACGAGCCTTATGAATGGACAGAATATCCGGATTTACTGATGGTTCAATTTGAGGATGGTGTGCAGCTGCCGCTCCATATAAACATAATTCATGCATTTATTATTCTCCTAACATATTCAAGCAACAATATGCCGGAATCAATACCAATTCTCGATTACTGGTTTCCTCCAGGTCGACCTGCACCAGTAGCTTTCTTGCCAACTATGCCTCAAGAACAAATTCAGCTTTTGCCAGATTGGCTGAAACTCAAGATGATTCGATCATCTGTGGATCGTCTGATTGAAGCCGCATTGAATGATCTGACACCGGATCAAATAGTGCTGTTCGTTCAGAATTTCGGCACACCGGTGAATTCAATGTCCAAACTATTGGCTATGCTTGACACTGCGGTATTGGAGCAGTTTGACTTAGTTAAAAATGCTATACTTAATAAAGCATACTTGGCGCAGCTAATTGAAATCCAACAAGCCAGAGGAGCTAAAAATGGGCATTATACCGTGCAAGCACTCGATTTGCATTCACATTCTCAAACTGTTCCCGATTTACCAAAAATCAATGCGTACACTCAGGAAGTTTTCCATTTGACTACATTCGATCCAGACTCTGTTCAGAACGTGAGCAACAAAAATACCGAAAAAGAGATCGTACAGATTCTACTTAAGAGTCCGAATCAGAATATGATTACGACCAACGACTATCGCAATTTAATTCACAATTTATTGGACCAAGTCGTTTGTCCAATGTCCAAAAATGCAGATTTCCTGGCTTCAATATGCGAGGCTGTCAATCCGTCATTGTTGGATTACACACGCGCTGATAAAATCAACCCCAGCCGTGGTGCCTCCACCTTACTAAGAGCATATTTCAGCTGTAAGTTGTTCAATGAAAATTATCTCGTTATCGAAAAGAAACTAAAACAGAGCATCCGAATGTCAAATCAGTTAGGCCCATCTTCGAAACAGGTTTTCAAATCAGAACTATTTTTAGATAGCCTATTATGTATGCTGAAAAGTTCGTATCAATTATATTACATAAAGCGCAAATCGCAGAGCTCACTACTTGCGACTAAGGCAATAGTCCGAGCAATGATTGAAGATTTTGAAAATCTTAGCAAGGACAACACAGTTACCGAAAAAGTCAATTATAATATTTTCAATAATGGATTATTCATAGATTGGGTTGCCGAAGCAGATCCTGAAATAGTATGCACCAAACTGTTGAAGGAAAGTTTTCTATTTTCCAAATCCTGCAGAGAGTTTAGATTTTTCCTTCTATCACTTATCAATCACCAAACCAATTGGAGTACAATCGAAAGAATTGCAAAGTGTCTATTTAAGGATTATAAACTTGACTACGATTTCAGTACTGTGCTAAATTATTTTGAAGCTCTTACCACAAATCCCAATCTGTGGAAAGGCAGAGATAAGTACATGTCGAAAAATGTGGTACCAAATTCCTTCTTTAAGTTGGAACCTATGGAACTTGAACCGTTCGTGCACTTTATTTTATACGAAGGAATTTCAGAGGTAAAGAATGATACGAATGGGAATTACGACTTTAAATTGTGTTCTCGAATGAACCTTTTGTTTAAGCTGACGGAGAAAAACAAAAATCTTATGGTAAAAGTTATTGAGTACGTGGAGAAGAGTCCAATAACGGATTTATTGAAAAACAAAATCTTGCAACAGCTTTACATTATGTATCCACGCATTAAATTTATTAAGAACCTCAGCGCCGATGTGCAAAACAATAAACTGCAAAGCTTAAAGGGTTGTCAGGCTGATAAAGTATCCAATAATTTGATAACATGCCTAGGAAGTTTAGTGGCGAAGAAAGACTTTGAAACCTTATCAACTGATACTGAATTGCTGTTGCGAAAGTTGGCTGCATCGCACCCTCTACTGTTCCTTCGCCATTTGGGCGTGTTATCTTCAGTTATGCAAGGCAGGGGACAGAATAGCATGAAAGCCTTGCGTGAGGAGTATCATTTCCATCGATTCGTACAGATACTAAGAACTCTGGAACTACTGCAGCCAACAATTTTCGAAGATGCCTATAAGAATGAAATTCAAAGAACCCTCTCATGCTATTTTATATTCTTCAAACATCACAGTTCAGTGAAGGAGGCATGTCAAATGCTTGTGAAATTTGTGCAAATTTTGCAATCATATATCAATGTAAATCCCTCGAGTGCGTTGCTATTTATTGAGCAATATGTCGGAATTTTGACAGAGCTAGCGGCCAAGTATACGTCAATCGGGAAGCTGCAAGCACTTGTGCAAGCTGTTGCACTACTTCAGCACAAAACGGATAACTCATTGGAATTGGATGACGAAGAAGTTAAAGTGGAATATGAACTCGATGGACATTCGGAAGCGAAACCAACTAATAATAAGAATGTTACCAATGAAATTGATTCATTTGAAGGCACGACAAGCGCTCAAGACGTCTGCAGAAGTTCATTTTCAGTTTTGACCCTTGGCTCTTATAGCAAGACTAATTTTACAGATGTTTCCCCACATATTTTGGACTTGATCAAAATCATTAAACAGTCTAATGTTGAGGAAGTAATACTTGGGCCGCTGCAGGAAATGGAGTGTCTGACATCAAAGCGATTTGTATTTATCAATGAGTTGTTTGAGCGTCTATTGGAATTAATATTTTCGCCAAGCGCGCAAATAAGATCCATTGCCTTCATTATATTGATAAGACATCTGAAGCACAACCCTGGCAATTCAGATATCAATCAGTGTACTTTGAACGCCTACATTCAATGTTTAAGAGATGAAAATTCCTCCGTAACAGCGACCGCGATTGACAACCTGCTTGAAATATGCATTTTGTTACAGGAGCACGCCGTTGAAATCCTTTGTGTCGCATTTTCGCTTGGTATTAAATCTTGCCTCAATACAAACAATCAAATACGTAAAGTTATGCAAACATTAGTAATTCAACATGGATATTAGTATTTGTATTACTTTCAAATATTACTTTTGCGGAAATTTGTGAATATATACTTATTCATTTATACGGAAATGATCATATTGCATACGGAAATGTTATAAAGTACATTATTGGCTTTAAGTTTTAGTTTGTAAGTTACAAAATAAATGAATATTCTTTAAGACAAACCAAACGAATGCGTAAATTTTTGCCTGAACATCAATCAGGTCTAAATAATGGTTTATCTATCGGAATATTACGGGGGTAACCAAAGCTATAAAATACAGTACACGCTTAGTCCACTCAATGTTATTCCGACGCACGAACAAGAGAATAGTGAACTACCGACTCGTGTGACTTAAGTATGATTGAAGGCTCAATTTAATGCGAACCCCGTATTAATACTTCTCTTCGGAACTACAAGGTAGAGGCGTGTTCACAGCAAACCAACGGACCTTAACGAGCCACACTCGGTTTTCTTTGAAAGTACGGACAAATTAATAAAGTACTACATCTTAGAGCTACCAAGACCCCTGTCAGTTCCGAGGGAAAACTTCGAATTGGTCGTATGATTATCGATAGTGCAAGGAATGCATGAAAGGGTTCCAGTTTTTTCCTAACGCCAAACAAAATAATAATCTTCAAATGATGTCAACCTGAATAGGCGGTCTCTAAGGGGTATTTCCTCTGGGAGAATAGACATGTGGGAACGCGGGAAACCGTATCATTTCTAATTGTAGCAGGTGAGTCAAACAAGATCAACTGCCTAAGTCTTTTATTTTACTACATATTATACTCCTCCCAAAATGTGTAGATTTCATTGCTCGGATTAAGAAGATGTGAATTTGAAAATATCACAGAGAAGCCACCTCGTTGCTCCAGCGTG
Source organism: Drosophila buzzatii (assembly GCA_035045845.1). Classification (NCBI taxonomy): domain Eukaryota; kingdom Metazoa; phylum Arthropoda; class Insecta; order Diptera; family Drosophilidae; genus Drosophila; species Drosophila buzzatii. Next base: position 9,735,857 of record JAWNOS010000244.1, on the reverse strand, counting down.
AACTGACTGTCAAGCAAGGCCTTAAGTTGCTAAGTAGAGTAAGGGTACGTACTCATTTCATTTTTACAGTACAAATTAATATAGTATAGTGGTGTAGTGTAACACCCCATATTATATAGGACTTCACACGTCGGAAATTAGTTGTTGAAAGCAAAGCCGCTGGCAAACGAGTTTCATAGCGAAGCACATGAATATGTTATCGAAGAAATCGGCTCACGACGATAACTCGATAGCCATAAACAAGTTTTTCTCCAATTTGATTTTAAATTGTAGAAAGATAGATTACTGCTTTCATTTGCCGTTTTTTACGATTATTTTTATTTTAGTTAAGGTAGCTCTTACGATGATCATATGTAAAATCAGCACATCTCAAACCTTGGCAAAAATATTGATTTATTTTTGTTGAATAAATATGATCAAGTTTTGTTGACCCACGTTGTACGTAGGTTGCTTCGCAGTCAAGGTTGTTGACCAAATGCAAAAAAAAAAAATAATAATAATAAATATACAATTCTTAAATATATTCAAATAAATATGAGCATACAAATTAGGAGTAAAATGATTTTTACATTTCAGTGTTTGTTTGTCTGTCTCCCTATCTCTTTGTCCATCTGTCTGTTATATAAAACTTATATAAAAATTGTATTATCAAACCAAAACAAATGATTTGGTTTGTTTGCTGAAAACTCAAAAATACGTGTACTCATAATTTAAAATGAATATATTTTTTTTAATAATTAAAACTTTTATTATAATATATAAATAAATATAAAAAATAAATATTTTGTATGTAAATATTTGCTTAAAGAAAGTGATTTAAATACATAAGTTTCTATATATATAATTCATATATAAAAAATTTTAGTTAAAATCTTGAGTCACCCTATTGTCCAAACATTCATGTGTAACTTGATCATTGCATTCTTCTGTGTCTTAGGAGCTGCCACCTGTGTACATTGCCTTTAGTAAGCAAATATTCAGTTTTTTTATGGACTCTTCTAAATTTTATTGGTGTTTTCTGTGTAATATTAGATAAATACAAATTATAAATATTGAAGTAAAGAATTCTAATTGAATTGAAAGTAAAAAGAAAGGTAACTTTCTTTCATGGTCATTTACAAAGTGTGAATTACTTTTACTCAATTATGAACGCAAAACCAGATTTATTTTGTTTATAATACAAATATTCAATGAAAACAAGTGTGCATAAAACTAATTTATTTGGATTTATTTACCTGCATTCGTACATAAATACATATGTATGTAGTTGCAGACATAGTTACATACGTAGCTAACTTACCACCAATCCACACATACATACATCGATCCATTCATGCACACACACACACACACGTTTGTTATTCTCTATGAATGCGCGCACATAGTATATACACATTCACCTATGTATGTATTTGGGACTTAGGTAATATCATGTTGCAAACTTGGTGCTTTCTAGCTTAGAGCGAGCTTAAATGAATTCATGTTAATTATAATTAAATAATCTGGAATATGAAAGTGAAATCGTTGACGTTTTCATAATTGTTTCCGCGCTTAATTAAAATAGTGCCAGCAAAATTATTACACCCTGTAACTGAATTTAGTGTGAAGTTTATTAGCAGAAATGTGGAGTGCGCCTGACGCATAGATATCCTGTAAAAAAGTGCTGCTATCTAAATCGGCTTTTTGTTTACATGTAGTTATATAAGGCATTAATGTAACGTCCACATCTGTGCTTACAAAAAAACCCGAGAGTTTATTATTTATAATACAGTTTTTAAAAACATTTTTAAGGGAGATAGGAAATGTTATATCAAATTGTTAATGCTTATGGGAATTACTATAACTAAAATAATTTTTTTTTCAACTTGATTCCAAAAACAAGCTTCAATATTGATTTTTATCGATAAAAATGTAAAGCCAAGAGATATCGGTAGCAAATAGTGAAAAGTTGTGCGTGTGCTGCCTCTCTTTTTTCAAATTTCGACTCTCTTTGACAGTCTCGACTGGCCAAATAATTTTAAAGTGATTTATAATGAGGAGTGCCAGAGGTTTGCCTCAACAATTATATGACGCCAGCTTTACAATTGTGGAATATGGCGTTCCGACTAGCCAGGCCTTAAGTGCCACCCGCATTGTTCGGCTTAAAAGCAGGTTTTCTGAAGGCTACCATTTTATTTCTAGCCTTAGGAAAAACGTATATTTCTTTGTTATTAAAAGTAGCTTTATTACTTAAAAGATAGTAAAGAGTTCACAAAGAACCAGCCCATGGTTTTGCGATTGTCTATAAATTATTTTATTAAAAAAAAAAAATAAATAATAGTTAGTTTTCTACTTTGAAATAGTTAGAAGTCTTTTTCAATAACAAGAGTTTTTGCATAACTTCTTTCCTTTTGCTACGTGCTTCTTTTTTCATTGTACCATAAAAAATTTGATATAGAGTACTTCCCTGAGGATCATTAAACTCAACTTAAATAATAACAGGAAAATATGTATTATCAAATTGCAGTGGTCCCTGAAGGCCCTAGGCAAGAGGATTCACGATTATACTTAATGGACATGGCGGTGCATGGATGCAGTAATAGATCCTATCACCCGTATGTAACAGAATGTATAATAGAGTATAAAGGCGAAATTCGCTGACCACTGCAAGGGATCCTATTAGTCAAGAAGTTAGATTAAGAAATATCATTTAAATATGAAATATTAGTTGATTAATTTATTTATATTTTCACTAGAAGCTGAAGGCTTTAATTAAATTCTTAAATTTTTTATGTCATATTGTATATGGAATAATTTTTAAATTGGGGATTTTGATTGTGCAGCTTGCCTTGATTAATTGCTTTTTCACTCATATTAATATAATTTAAAAAATTTGTATTGGTATCTGGTTTTTCATCAAATAAGTATTTATTTATATATTATATATACACACATATTAAAAGTTTTATTTTTTATGTATTTCTATGCTTAACATTCATATTCCTTTAATATTTTTCAGATACGAATGAGCCGCATCCTAGCGGAATAAATGCTTCAAAATGACATATCTTCTATTTCTAATTTTGCTGGCGAACTATGGCAAGTATTTTGACATTTTCTACATATTTAATTAATTTATAAATTTCTGTTTCAGCTACCTGTTCTGATGTTCCGAAATTAACACAAACTGTTTATGGCTTCTTGGATTTCACAACAACAATTGGCAATACTGTTATGGTCTTTTCTCCACAAAGCTCTCCTCTAGTTGGTAAGTGTGTCCGGCATAAAGTTCAAATATATATAAAAATTAAATTTAAAACTTTCACATTTCATTTTAGAATTAACAACTCAAAAGCCAGCGAAGCCTGTGGACATTATCGACACTAAGCCGCATGTGCCAGAAACTAAAGACAGTAAAAATGGCATAAGTCCAACTCCACTATTGAGCTCCAGTTTAAATGAGCAGCCAACAGCGAACTCTACGATCGTTATAAGCAGTGACATTAGTTTGCTGAATACGCCAATCAAATCTGTTGATTTCTCTGAGTATGCTCTGCTTTCGCGGCAGCCGGAGGAGTTCGCCGAGGAAACATATCGTTTGGTTAATTTGAATTCGCGTGCTGATAATTCCAAGCGTAATAACAATTATGGCAACTCAGCCAGCTTGTTGCAAAGGAAAAAGGATAGCAATAGCCGAAACTCGAATTCGCCATCAAAGGAACCAGCAATCATAACAGCTAAAACTTTGGGCAAAACATCGCAAATTCATCTGACGATTTCGAGCACTGAAAGAAGAAGCAAACCACGCCACTCTTCGACAACTTCAGCTCGAGTGCTGAAGACGGTGACGCCATCTCTGCCAAATTACAAGACGCCCGTTGAGTCTAACCACGTGTCTACGAAGAGCACTCGTAAAAGTAGTCGTGTTTCTGGAGAAAAAAGAAAATTGTCAAGGAACAAGGGCAAGAGGTAACAATATATATAGATAAATATCATATATCAACTAAGATTTGCGAAAAAGCTGAATGCCTAATTATACTATATATATTTTATGTTTTACCTCAATAATATTAATTTCATTTTATTCTTTTAAGGAGGAATAAATCGACGCAATCGTCTGTAATTCAAGTGACGCCGTCCCAGGTGGAGACAAGCTCTCGTCGATCATACAGAACCAAAACGAATCTAGTATCTGAAGATAATAACATAACTAATTTCAATCCGAATACATTAAAGCTGATTAGACGTCCAGGTCGTTGGCAATATAAATCATCACCAAAACCCAAAGTGAATATCAGAAAAAGCTCTTCGAATGTGGCAAGAAGTGAATCACAAGCGGAGCCTCTCAAAGACATTGAGCCGCTCGTAGAAACAGTCGAAAATTCGCAAATTCAAAAGACGCTTGACCTCAACAGGGATCTGGATGCTGTTGGTTCACAAAACACAATTGTGGCTGATAATGATGTAATAAAGCCCAACAATTTCGTGCAAACTTTAAATGTCGAAATCTCAACACCAAGCAACTTTGAGGATACCTATTACGAGATTGCCACCATCAAAAGTCCATATATTTTCCAGGTAAGAACATATATGCTCTCTGTGAATATATTTGTAGATATATATGTATGTGTCAGTAAAATACAATAATAAATATATATATAATATAATATTAAACTAAAAGATTTTCAAGTTCTCAAAATTAAATTTCCTATAACCAATAAAAAAATGGAACAAATTATACTTATACATATGTATATATTTTGTATATTTATCTATATATTTTTTATTGCATTAAAAATATTCTTTCGTTCACCTCTCAGGCTGGAGTTGTGAAAAAAACACGGTTTGTGACCATAACGTCGACTTTGGAGAAAACACTTAAAACAGATCAAATTGAAGAGTATTCGGAACACGATGGACCTTTAACGGAAAATATTTTGGAGTCTACACCTCAGATGGTTAAACCTTCTATGGACGGAATTGTTACCACTTTGAAGCCCATTCATTATACAGATAGCCTTGAGACGCCGGAACTTGAGACAATAACGGAATCATTTTCATTTACCCAAACGAAACTGAAGACTCAAATATTGCCAATCATTAATGATAAGCTGAACGAAACGTCGCACATAACTTTAGTGCAAACCTATGATTATACGAGCTTTGTGACTGTAACTCAGACGATTTCGCCGTTCCGTGATAATTTTGTTCCTGCCAAGAACTTTAAAGACTTCGAGGGCATTTTGGATGAGGCGGGGTCGGAAATTAACTTGGATCTGGAATTCGGTGACGAGAGCAACTCAGGACAATTTGAGGTTAAGCCGAAACCGAATGGCATCTCAAATGTTACAAATGTGTTAAATCCTGTTGACTCGGAATTGCTGAGTAAATCAGAAATTAAACCCGAAATTTTAGGCCAACCTAATAGCGTTATAACCACCACACGTCCAATCATTAAGGTTGATACAGTTTGGGAATCATATGTTATTCCTCTTGTAAGGGGAACCGAAAGTATTCTGAGAACCTTGTCGAAATCTGTTGGTGAAGTGAAGAAAACTGAATTTGTTACTGAAGTGTCTACAATTTCCTTGCCAGTACCACCTATGTCACAATTTCCATATTCTATAAATCCATTCTATAATCCTTTGTTGGGAATTCCCCAACCGCAATTAATCACATCCACGTCCATTTATGAAACCCTCATCACAGCCACAAGTAGTAAAGTCCTTAAGCTAACATTTGGCGCAAGAACTGCCTACACCACCTTATTCTCCACCTCTGTTATTCCCACTGCAGTCTCGAAGCTGGTGACAGCTACGATACCCATTCAAAACTCTGGATCATTCCAAAATTATTATCCTCCTCCATATCCCCCATTCGCCTATGTTGGTTAAAGTGCTCGAATTTATTGTTTTTCCAAAATACAACACAAATTGAATAATACTCTTAAAAGTTAAGTACTTGCAAGGTTTGGTTTCTCATCATAGGGTATTCAGACTAAGTGAGGTTAGACGAATTTCATTATCCCCAATGTGCAGTAATCGGATTACCGAGTTATAAACCTAAACTGCTGTAAAGCGTGTAACGCAAAAGTTGTTTTGTTTTTTCCATGGAAAATCTGTAATATATTTTTCTACATTTGATCGCATTACCCAAACACCAGAGTGTAAGAAATATATAGAATAGTATTCACGCATATATGTATATGAGGCTTAGCCACACAAATTATTGACTATTTCACAAAATTCGGATAAAATTCCTCCGATACAAAATCCATGAGAAACATTTACTTCATTTAAAATCTTTTATATTTCATCAATAAAAGTTCTATATGATATATCATATATCAGCATAAATCTAATTGATATATATCATATATAAATATAATTGAAAAGCAATATTATTTTTTTTAGAAAACATAATTCATACATCAAATTAAAAATTAAAAATTATATTTTAATGCAAAATATGAGATAAAATTATAATAAATCAATATTTTCACCAAATTTCGGTTATCGAATCGAAAAAACTTAGATTCTTCGCTACTCACGCAGTAAATTGAATAGAACAAATATAAAATTTCACAAAGATATTAAAATCAGAATTGAAAACTTTTTTTTTTTAATAAACTTATCAGCTTCCAATGTAATATTGTTAAATCACATCTTTAATTCAAGTGCAATCAAGATTAAGAAACAAAAAATTGTATATTTTGGTTTATATTTGTAAAATAAAAATGAAAAATATATTGTAAATTGATTATTTTACACCCTTTAGAATTTAAATTTCCTGTTTTGTAAAGAATTTCTTTTTGTACAAAAAATAAAATTGATTTCGAAAAAAATTGAAGCAGAACAATTCATTTATTTTAAACTGTAATCTGGTAGTCAAAAGTATCTCAAAGATATCCCAGCTCCTACTTGAATGCCAATAAGAATACAGTCTTTTCGATGTTGCAAATAAGATTAACTTAAGTAATATTTGAGATTGGAAGTAATGATAAAGTCTGTATATCTCTTTCCTTATATAAAATATTGAATGCTCAATATTATAATAAAATTGCATTTGCCTTGAAATGCAAAGTCCACAAGAGTCCAATTCGGCAAATTCAATTTACGAATATTTACGGGAACAATCGATATATGTGAGCACATGGACACGTGCTATCGATATATCGGCTGATGTGATCATCGCTAGTTTTCTCATTTATATTTTGCAACTTTCGGTTTTCTTGCATAATTTGAATTTGCGTCGAGGTCCAATAAGGTTCATTTTAATAAAACACTCGCTCAAGTATGCAGTGCCCGTTCCTGAACCGTTTCAGTGCAAACTATCTTCGCAATTATGCTGAGATATTGTACCAGTCCTATGGAGTGTTCTGTCCAGTTATCAGCAAATCCAATAAGACAACCCAAAAACAACTTTCTCTTTTAACACCAATTCCATTTTCTGTGAAGTCGACAAGGTCATACTCGTCGAAAAGCTATTCGGTTGATGCCAGCTCTGCAATAAATGATGTAAGACGTGGCCATGCAAACGAAATTGGCACAGCAGCAGAGAATTCGACTTTTCAATACGAAAAGTTTTTCAATGAGCAAATTTTGAAAAAGAAACGAGACCATTCGTATCGTGTTTTTAAACGCGTGAATCGCTTAGCTGGCGATGGACTCTTCCCTCACGCTCTTGAATACTCTACGCCGTCGGAGAAACCGATTACGGTTTGGTGTTCCAATGACTACTTAGGTATGTCGGCGCATCCCAAGGTGAAGCATGCTGTCAAGGAGGCCTTGGAAATGCACGGATCGGGTGCTGGAGGAACACGTAACATATCTGGAAACTCATTGCATCACGAACGCCTTGAACGGAAGCTAGCAGATCTCCATCAAAAGGATGCAGCACTGCTATTTACCTCTTGCTTTGTGGCCAACGACTCAACTTTATTTACGCTTGCGAAACTGCTGCCGAATTGCCACATATTCTCTGACGCTGGTAATCATGCCTCTATGATTATGGGCATACGAAATAGTGGCGTACCGAAACACATCTTTCGTCACAACGACGTCAATCACTTGCGCCAATTGCTGCAACAAGTGGACAAGGCGATACCGAAAATTGTTGCATTCGAAACTGTGCATTCTATGACAGGTGCTATATGCCCATTAGAAGAAATGCTTGATGTTGCGCATGAATATGGAGCGATTACCTTTATCGACGAAGTCCACGCGGTTGGTTTATATGGGGATCATGGCGCTGGCGTCGGGGAACGTGATGGCGTGCTCTCTAAAATGGACATTATATCGGGTACCCTTGGTAAGGCATATGGCAACATTGGTGGCTATATAGCCAGCACGGATGCACTAATTGACATGGTGCGATCTTATGCTGCTGGCTTCATATTCACCACCTCATTGCCGCCAACTGTTCTCTGTGGTGCACTTGAAGCTGTCAGCATACTGGCCTCGGAAGAAGGTCGACAACTGCGAAATATCCATCAACGAAACGTTTCGTACTTGAAGAACTTACTCAAGAGAGAAGGTAAATTTGCATTTTTTCAAACTGTATATTTAAGCAGCATTCATTAGCATTATCATTAGCATACAAATGGAGTAGATACATATATTCGGTTCAAATAGCTGAGTCATCTGAATCACATTTAACTGTCTGTTTCCGAAATGGGGTTCTTAAATTATTTGAATAGCAGCAATCTATTTGTTTTGAGGCTAAACAATATTTATTGTTTTGTTTTTTAATCTGCTCACTAAATAGTGAGCATACAGCATGAATTGACTGAATTTAGCCATGTGCGCTTTATTTGTTTATATTCATTCTATCAATCCAATCCCTTTTACAATCAGCAGATAATGCTTACATTACGAATTGATTCTCGTTTAATAGTATTGGTTGATAAGAAAAATGTTTATAACGATGACAATGCAAAAAAAAGTCAAATACATATTTTGGGAAAGCTATTTGCTATTCTTATAAACAAATCCGTATGGATAGTATTACAAATAGAGGCATGCGATTTAAAATAAATACTCGTATATATTCATGTCATGGATATTGCTAAACATTAAAATTCGCAGCGCGAAAACTACTCAAAAATTTATTGCCCACGTCTATTTAGATGTGCTCATTTCAAAACTTATAAATCTTTCACTACTTTGAATATATAATGAATATTATAATGAGTTTTGCTGACATTTGATATAAGTACTTTGCTTATGCCAACTTTTTTTGCTGACAAATTTGGCTAGACGCCTGTTCTATTCTGTTATCGAACTTTGAGATAGTATTATGTAATCCCCTACACCACCTGATCGTAGAATGTAAATTTATTTAAATACATATATTTATAGTTTCAAGAGACTAGAATGTTCTTATCTTAATATTATGCAAAAAAAAGCAATTAATTTGTTACATATAACTTTTACATGAGCATTTAAAATGATTTTTAAAGTTCGTTATAAATATTCCCATACTTTAAAAGTTAATATAAAATATTCCCAAATTTATCAAATACTTTGAATATAATAATTTAATTGCAGTAAATGAATCCGGTTTCTTGCTTCGTCAAGGCAATGATTCAGTTGAATGTCATACATTTAAATGAATGTTATTAACACTTCAATGACTTTTAGTAACAAATACTTTTTATGAATTTCAGGTTTCCCCGTTGAAGATACGCCAAGTCATATTATTCCAATTAAAATTGGAGATCCCCTTATCTGCAGTCAAATCTCAAATATGCTTATGGACCAGTACGGGCACTATGTGCAATCGATAAATTATCCAACAGTCGCTCGCGGTCAGGAAAAACTTCGATTGGCTCCAACACCTTTCCATACTTTCGAAATGATGAATGTTCTAGTCTTGGACCTGAAGAAGGTGTGGGATACCCTGAAACTGTCGACCAATGTGCCGCTAACGCCCAACGGATGCATGTTTTGCAGCAGCGACAGCTGTTTCCATCACGAGAATTGCCCGGATCTTGAATGTGGCATTCCCAACTGCCCCCGCTTAGAAATATCGGTCGCAGCTTGAAAAGATTTTAATGCTGTTTAACCCTCTTTCTGGCTTTGTGTGCATTATTAACAGTAAATAATGGTTACGGTATTATAATATTTGATGTTGCTTTTAAATGTTAACAAAACTATAATTGGTGTCCTAAAGTGAATTACAAAAGTAAAATATTGCTTGATTTAAAAAATATATATCAAAATATATAAAATAAATTATTTTATTGGGAATTAACTATGGAATTGTCTTTCTGAAATTGAGTTCTTTATCGATTTTGAATAATTTTGTAAAGAAATTTGATTGATGAATATTGCCTGATATTTGGCAATTATTTCTGTTTGTCTATTATTGCACGGGATAGTGACACTTGCGTGTCTCACGTAATTGGAATTTTATGGGTCTGATCTAATTATTTAATTACGTGTCTCCATCGAATTGCGATACCTTTTTTATTAGCATTAATTCTTATTTTGCGTTTGGTTTCTAATATTGGGTTTGTCTATGCAAACACCATTACGTGAGTACAACTATTAAGAATCAATTAAATTCTGTAAGTTATGGGAAACAGTGTTGGCAATTAATATCAGTATTAAATTATTATTTTTTGCAGAAAAAATACAAACAAATGCAAAATCCGTAAATAGCATTGAGCCAAAATGCTGTGTAGTGAAAACGGCTTATTTAGATCGTTCAGCTTATCGATGTTTGGCCGGTTCGATAGATTTAGTATCATCACTAATAATAAACATCAATACTAACATATGTCAACATTAAATATTGTGAATCTCTTAATTTGTGTTTTTTACCACAATTAAAAATGATCAAAGCTATACTTGTATTTAACAATCATGGGAAACCGCGACTTTCAAAGTTCTATCAATATTTTGTACGTATGAAGCATTCGAATAGATGTAAATTACTTTCGTATATTAACAAAGAGAGAAAACAACACGTAGCTGCTAGAAAAGAGTTCAAGAAGTTTGTTTTGATTAAGTTTGAGGAAAAAAGTGTAAATAAATAGTTTTTATTAATATGTACGCCAAAACTATATAATATGTACGTCAAAACTATTTTCGTAATTTTGTCAAGAAATTTAGTAGACTCAAAGAAATACAAATTCCTTTTGGCATAATATCAAAACAAGAACTACATAAACTGTGTCCGATTATTAAGTATACAGCATTAATTATTATTATTTTTATTATTAGGATGAAAACCTGCAACAACAAATCATTAAAGAAACGTTTCAACTAGTGTCAAAGCGCGATGACAACGTCTGCAATTTTCTGGAAGGCGGCAGGTATTATAATACAATTTAAAATATATATATCAATTTTTATTTTTAATATGTTTAGTTATTTATTTTTTAATTCAGTACTTTACTATATGACTCATTTAATTTTGAAAGATCTGCCAACATTTGCTTACTGGAAGTTCGTTTAACTTTTGAAATCCTTATCTGGTGTAGAATAATCAATTAGCAGTAGGGGTATTCACTGTAAAAAAAAAAACAAAAACGAAATGAGCTTCAATTATAAAATAAAAAAAGTTATATATTGATTAGATGGAAACTTAGCTATGATTAAAGTTATTATATAATTTGACGATTTAATACTGTTTTTCTTATCATATAAATAAAATAATACATACAAATATTATGTATGTATTATTTTATTTATATGATAAGAAAAGCAGTATTAAATCGTCAAATGATGTAATATTTATAGTGATAATAAAAATCAAAATTTTTGTTATCTGCTATTTAATATTCATGACCTCCAAATAATACCCCCCATAGAACTAGCTTGTTTTTTATGTTTTTAAACACTTTTTGTTTTGACATTTAAAGCAGGCTGTCTTAAAGCAAAATTACTGCGGAAGATATATTTTAAATTAATGTTAATCAAATGAACTGAAGAATTCTTGTATATTTATGAAAAGTTTCAATCCTACAGCTTAATTGGCGGCTCTGATTACAAGCTGATATACCGACACTATGCCACGCTCTACTTTGTTTTTTGCGTGGACTCCTCGGAAAGTGAGTTGGGAATACTGGATCTGATACAGGTGTTTGTCGAAACTCTGGACAAGTGTTTCGAGAATGTGTGTGAGTTGGATTTAATATTTCACGCTGATGCCGTTCATCATATTCTGTCCGAGCTCGTTATGGGCGGCATGGTGCTGCAGACAAATATGAATGACATAATCACAAGGATTGAAGATCAAAACAAGTTAATCAAACAAGAATCGGGAATCTCAGCGGCGCCAGCACGTGCTGTTAGCGTTGTGAAAAGCATGAACATTCCACAGCAAATCAAGGACATAAAACTGCCAGATCTTCCACAGGCTATAAAGGACTTAAAGTTTTGATTCGAGGTAAGTTGAGGACTTTGACCCTAATTTGATAAGTTTAATGAAAGTCTGTTTTTTTTTCAACAGGTGCGCCGCTATAAATGTTATTATTAAATTAGTAATTTAAGTACTAATAGATGAGATCTGAATTTACTATATATCGTCCATATAATAAAGAAAGAAAAAAAAACTATTATTATAAAAAAGCTTAGCAATTATTGTAATAGTTGAACAAATGTTAATTTAATATTGCATGTAAGATGTTCTCCACACTAATGCCCAGACATTCCTCGATTTCAATTAAACATGTGAGAAAATCAAAAAATTTCATTAAAAATTCGTATTTTCTGAATTGTTATTAAAATTTGAAATAATTGTATCTTTGCTATCAATTGTTGACTTGAATTTTATTTGTACTCGATATGAAAGTACGTATATATATATAAGTAAGTATATATGTTGTGAATTCCATATGACGAGCTATGCAATTAGGAATTGAGAAAATTTAAATACATTTTCAATTAAATTGACCTAGTTTTGTCAAGTCGCAGCTTAACATATTTAATATATACATATATATATTTTTTCAAATCAAATATTGTATGTAATCCAATGTCAAACCTAAAAGATTACAGTTTCAGATTGGGGAATATGTTTAATTAGTAGAGTAGTTTGTTTAGATCACAGATTTTATGAGGACCGCCACCGAATATAAATATTTCATGCCTGATATAATGATAGCTGCTTGATGACTGGGTTTGGTCATTTATAACTTATTTATATAAACTTTTAAGAGCAGAGTATCTTTTATATGATCATTGCCTTATCAAGAAAAAATGTCATGCTGATAAATACAACTTTGAAAAAAAAAGGAAAAATAAAAATAAGGAATGTTCCGATATGCAGCTCTTCGAGATGCTGTGAATTTATAATTTCAGATTGCTGAGCTGCCGCTAATAAAAAAAATAATTTTAAAAGATTAATATAAATAAAAATGGTGCTTTGTTATTGATACTGAACATCGGAATGTTTTCAATAAAGGCAAAGAAAAGCAGTCGACACGGGCATAACCAACTGCATAATACTTGTTTGAGCTAAACAGAATATATTTATAAAAATACTGAGCTACTATTTAGTATATACTGAGATGATATTTAGTATATGCCGAATATTACAGAAAATATACTGCAGGCTAACTAGCTGCCGCGCCTTCAAATGGGCGTGTATACGAGCTGTCAATTCAAATTTCAACTATCTAGCTCGATCAACATGATCAACATTAAAAGCTAATATAGTCTCTCTCCAACAAACTTAAGCGGGCATAATTGTGCTTCTGATTGCGGTGTAGATTACTTGCTCATCTGTTCGCATGCATATATGTACGTATTTATATATTAATAGGGCAATGGAAATAATTGTAATATTCAATTAGAGCGCTTGCAACGGGCAACATCGATTCGCAGTCTTTTGAATAATGAGCTTGTGCATAATTGGGGCTGGCACAGCTGGACTTTGCTGTGCTCGGCGTGCACTGGAGAATAATCAAATTCCGACCGTTTTTGAACTTTCACATCAAATCGGTGGCACATGGATTTATAATGAGAATACTGGAACAATCAATGGCATCGATGTGCACAGCAGCATGTATGAGAATTTGCGGTGAGTGTGAACGACTAGAAGATATGCTAAAATAGATCATTTTGTTTAGATATTTATTACAATATTTGCATATATTTAGCACTAATTTGCCCAAGGAGGTGATGGGATTTCCGGATTTTGAAATTGGTGCCAATAAGGATTCCTATATATCATCTCAAGATATTTGTGTGTTCTTGAATCGTTATGCTGATCATTACGAGTTGAGAAAATATATAATATTTCAGTCCTACGTATTGCGGGTCTTGAGAAAAAATGATAAGTGGCAGGTGAATAGGATATACAAATGGTTAAATTTATTGGTTAATCATTTGTTTCAAATTCTGTCTAGGTGCTTGTTAAAAATCTCTTGACAAATGCTATGAAATATTATTATTTTGATAAAATACTCATAGCCAATGGACATTATCATACTCCGAATTATATACAAATTCCGAATGCGAATCTATTTAAAGGCGAATATATGCACAGCCATGATTATAGGAAGAGCGATGTTTTCCAAGGTAATTTACAGATTAAATATATAAAAATATAATTGCGTTTTATATTTAATAATTCATTCTTTTCCAACCCATAGGCAAACGCGTTTTGGTAATTGGCGGCGGACCAAGTGCGCTGGACTTATCGAATATTATATCGAAGGCGGCAAAGGAAGTTACGCTCAGCCATCATTTGGAGGGTATTTCGAATTCGATATTTCTTCAAAATGTCACGACTAAGCCGGATGTAAGGGAGTTGGATGAGAATGGAGCATATTTTGTGGATGGATCGTACAAGGAGTTCGATACGATTTTCTACTGCACTGGCTATAAGTATTCCTTTCCGTTTCTCAGCATCAATGCTGGCATTTATGTCGAGGACAATTGGGTCCAAATGCTCTATAAGCATTGCATCAATATCAGAAACCCCTCCATGGCACTGATCGGTTTGCCATTCTATGTGTGCGCCGCGCAAATGATGGATTTGCAGGCACGCTTTGTCTACAGCTACTTCTATGGCAAAAATCAATTGCCGTCAGCGAAGGAGATGACTGAGGAAACTGTCACGAAGATCAAAAGTCTATTGGCCCAGGGCTACAAGAAGCGACAGGCGCATATGCTTGGCAATAATCAGGTAAGCATTTCGAGCACCCTCGATCCGAATACTATTTCTTGTTGTCAATGTTTACCTCATTTCAGATGCAATATTTTACGGAGTTGGCTAATGCAGCGCAAATTAGCAACATAAAACCAGTTATGGCGAAATTACATTGCGAAAGCAGCAACTTGTTCAATGAGAACTTGCTTCACTTTCGGGAAGATATCTTTAGAATTATTGATAGTGAAACATTTATTAAAATTAATTGATTTTATTTTGTATATAAAAAAAAAAAAAAAAAAAAAAACAATAAATAAAAAATGTACGATTATAATACAATCATCGTATAATACAAAAGTATACGATTATAAAAAAATTTACATAAAAGAAAATACGTAAAAAAAATATAAATATATATGTAGAAAAATATTTTATGTACAAAAAATATATATAAATTTTGTTTTTTTAATTTTTAAAATACAAAATTAACTAATAAATTTCTAAAAAATTATTTAAAATTCCCATTCTTTTATATCTTATATATCGCTTTATATATATATATATTTTTTTATATATATAAAATAAATAAAACTTTTACAAATACTAATACTTTTTAGGGGAATTCTCACAAAAATTCATATTCTTTTTTCGCCAATTGCAAATTCTCAATTAGCGAGCAGCCAAGAACAATGTAATTCCCATTGTATAGCTGGCAAGAGAATCTTAAGCAGACATTTTTTCTGTGTTAAATCAAAATGAAGTTTGCTGCTTGTATATTTCTTAAAACTCTTCAAATTGTAAGTATATATTCATAAAATTTTTTAAATAATCATATATTATATATATAATGTATATTTATATAATATATATAATAATAAAAATATATTTTTAGTTAATATAGCACATAAATTATGCTTATATAAACATATTTTAGCTTTTTTGCTAAATAGAGTGTAACTAATACTAGGAAATATGTTTTAAATAGATTAAGGGCACTTTAGTTCACAGCATTCATAACTTGCTTGGCAACCTTGGGAAAATATAGTTACTCAAGCTACCACGCCCAAGTGCAAAATGGAAATCTTTCTACATCGGGCTCAAACACAGCTGATAAATCTTGTATATTATGTATATATGCATTGACTGTATTTTTTTTCCATTTATTAATATTTACATTTACAAAATATTAGTTTTTTAAAGTCATATATATTTTCTTTCCCTTAGATATTCACTGTGACCGCAACAGTTTTGAAAAAGTTATCCGATCGGTATTCGGAGCGTTTGTTGACGAGCAATAAGAAGAACCTAACGGAATGGCTGCTTTTGAATACGATTTCTTTGACAAAAGAGGCCGACGATTTTAGTGATCTCACATATATAGGCTATATTTTTATATCTTCGATCTTATTGCTAGCGAGGTAAGAAGGTTACAACTAATTTCATTAAATTTATATTTTGATAATTTTCTTTCAGATTCAAAGAAAAAGAGAGAAATTATCACATAACTGAGATAATTTTACTGAGCTTTGGAGTTTTGTTTTTTGTAATACAAGGTAACTATTAATATTTGTACATTTAGAATTACTTATATATACACAATATTTTTTAGGACTATTAATTTTTGGCATTATCGAGGAGCTACCAGATAATATTTTAGATTTTGTCTACGCTCTTGGAGGCGTAACGTTTCTCTGCGCAATTCTCTTTGCTCTCGATCTATTGTTTTTCAAGCAAATGGCCGATCCTAAGAATGCAATATCTCAAACAGATTTGGAAAGTTCAATTGAAACATCTACTAAAGAAGTCAATCAAGTAACAAATATTCCTAAAGTGAAGCAATTTGAACAATGCTGTCAACCATCGGCTGCTAAAAATGTCAAAAAGCTTAAATATCTACGAACGGATTTATAATTTTTGTTAATTTTTTCTTTAGTTAATTTTGTTTTAAGAACAGAATTTTAAAATAATGTTGTTTCTGTCAGATTTTACTTAATATTTTATATTATATATGTTTTTGAAAATAAAAAATTAAAAAATATATATATATATAAATAAGTTTAACAAATTTATTTTATTTGAAATAAAAAATAAATGTAAACAATTTATTTTAATTTTAAGCTTAATTTTCCATACATGCTTTTTGCCTTAGTTTTCGAAACAAATTATTGAGAACTTTAAACTATTTTAATTGATTTTGGTTTTCATTTTTATATTTTTCTCAGTATAATTTTGTAAACTTTTCCAGTAATTTTATTAGATTGAATTTCAAGGGGGAAAAAAATATGTAAAAACAATATATTCTGTAATGCTAACTTATATTGGAAATTGAATCTAACATTATATGTATATATAAAAATATATATAAACAAGTTTATGCAAATAATCACAAGGGATTTGTGATTGTTACTAAAATTTGATTTTATTCAATATTAATTTTTACAGCGTTTTTCTCTTCACTCAGTTGATTGTATTCTACATTTTTCTTGAGGTGTTGTTCATTGCTTTGTGGTGGCAAAGCAAAGCCTTGGTTAGAAACAGAATTATACACAGCCAGAGCTTGCGCCACAAGTCCAGTTACATCTCCTGGATTTGATGGCAATATCATCGTATTGTTTGACTTTGCTAACTTCTCAAAGGCTTCAATGTATTGTTCGGCCAACGTTAAAGATGCTGCATTTCTACCGTCCTATAAAGTAAGATAATATGAAAGTATATTAAAGATATTGAATTATGGTGCATAAATTATCTAACCAAGTATTTGATTTTCTCTAGACTCTATTTTTGAATTTTGGTGTATTCAATCCTTATTTTCTCTCTTACATAGGTTTCACCTTTCTGTTTTTTGTTCTTACCGTATGCGCTAAAGATTTTGATATAGCTTGTAGACTACGAGCTCTGGCATCGGCGACTGCAATAATGGCAGCAGCCTCTCCGCTAGCCTTGTTAATGTGCTCCTGCCGTTCAGCCTCTTCAAATACAATTTATTGTAAATATATTTAATTAAAATTTTATAGGGGTATGCCCATACCTGACGCTAATATTCTTGATTTTCGTTTGCCTTCAGCAATATTGATTTCGGCTTCTCGAACACCTTCCGATTCCAGAATGGCAGCTCTTTTTCTTCTTTCAGCTTCGACTTGCATTTGCATCGCCTCATGGACTCTAGTCGGCAACTAATTGATGTAAGGAATAACAGATGTGATGGTATTTACTTTAAATGTTAAATAATTACCCTAATATCTCGGATTTCGTAACGTAAACAGGCAATGCCCCATGCTTCACTGGCTTTATTTATGGAATCGACAATGCTAACGTTCAGGGATTCTCTCTCTCGAAACACTTTATCCAGTGACATTTTACCAAGCTCGGATCTCATTGTCGTCTGCGCAAGTTGAGTTATAGCGAATTCGGGATCTTCTACTCCATAGGAAGCTAAAAAGAACGAACTTGATGTGCTTAACTTTTCCAATGAATTGTATAACATTTAATCATACCTCTATACGGATCAATAATGCGTAAGTAAAGTACGCCGTCAATGCTGAGTGTGACATTATCGGATGTTATGGCGCTTTGTTTGGGTACATCTATAGCGATTTCCTTTAGGCTTTGCACATATTTGATTTTATCGGCGACGGGCACGAGTATATTGAGACCGGGATCTAAAATTCTATGAAACCTTCCCATACGTTCCACTACCCAAGCCTTTATTAAATATTGCAATAGTGAAATTTCGATTGTTTAATATAAAAGATATGGTATTTTGCTTACCTCTTGCTGTGGGACAAACATCACAATTGTGTTCATTGGCGTGGAGGCTTTTCCTCTCAATTGCTTAACGATACTCGTGCCGGCAATTAAAAGTTCTTTCTACAATACCATTATATCATTAATTACATAATCTTTGAGTTCTTATTATACTTACTTGCGGCATTAATCTACGCGCTGAAAATAGTAACCTAGACATTTTCAAATATCCAGACCTTGGTACTAGACAAATAATATAATTTACTTAACATCATGTTCCTGAGCACAGGGTGAGTCAATAATACAACCGACCGGCTTTACAAAACTTAATGCCACGTTCTCACTGACATACTTTAATCGACTTTGAAGTCACTGAAAATGTAGTGATTGTGAAACATATGCAAAGAAAATAAATTCTCTTTAATTTAATGTTTTTGCAGAAAAACCATTATTTTATTTTGGATAATATTTATTTAAAATATTAATATTCAATATATTTTACTGGAATTAATTGTTTAAAGGATTTGACCATTAGTGGGTGATTCTCTCTTTTTAGACACATAAATTGTTTAACTTTTACTTATATTTGCTGAATAGCCTTTGCGTTATTGTCGGTTCTAAAATATTGTGGCCAAAATTCCATAACGTCATATCTGCAACGTAACCCTTCTTGTACTAAGTTGGTA
Source organism: Drosophila buzzatii (assembly GCA_035045845.1). NCBI lineage: Eukaryota > Metazoa > Arthropoda > Insecta > Diptera > Drosophilidae > Drosophila > Drosophila buzzatii. The sequence goes on along the minus strand of JAWNOS010000244.1, from coordinate 9,716,343 downwards.
TATTACATAATGTTGAAATAATATTATATATTAAAAAGAGGAGATCATTGTGTAATTGAATAATAAGTTACTTTTTCAAAATTCAATGCAAATAGCAGGTTCGAAATTTCTTCAATATATTTTTTTGTTCCTCTAACACCGGTCTTTCCGATGGTAGCAGTTACATGGAGTTACAGTTGCCATATGTTCTCAACATATTTACTGCTGATAATCTGTTGAACCTTTATATATAGTTTCTTCAACCAACATTCCTTCACAGGGCTATCGATATTATTGAACAATATCATGTGTGTTACCTATCGATAGATTATAGACATTCCAGTTCTATCATTATGGTACTTATCATAGGCAATTCGGTTTTCTAACCTTAGCTAATATTTAATATTGATTATATTATATAAATTGTCATCCATAAAAAATCCGCGGAATTGTTGAGAACTGATTCATTGGACCTGTCATTAAAGTAACGTAGTTTTTAAGAAGATTCTATTCTAAATTGTATGCTGAAACATACATACATATGTAATGCAATTCCTGCGGCCGCTGTTTGTACAGAATTCGATCAGAATGATGCGTGGAGCACAGATTATTAGTCTAGGTGGATGGTGTCACAGGCAGCGGTCATGGACGTCCGTTCTGCGCCGTTTATATATAACACAAGTGAAATGCACAAATCCTTTAATTCAGAAATGCAATATTACACAAACGGCTTCGGAAGGCAATCCTGAAAACAAACCAAAAAACCCGGCTTTGGATAACAAACACAACAAAAGCGCTGATGACTTAGATCGCGCCTTCAACGTGCTGAAGAGTACGTTGCCTAAACTGTTTGTCGAACCCCTGGACTACTCCATATATAGTCCAAATCTAATATTTCAAAATAATATAACTGGCAAATATACGGTAGGTCTGTACCACTATGTTAAACAAATAGCGATTCTCCGAACCGTTGGTCATTTGAAGTATGCGTATGTTAAATTTGAGATCCTAAAAATAACGAAACACCCAGACGATTGTACAGTGCGGATCAGATGGCGAGTGAGAGGCATATCGGGGCTAAAAGTAATGTTTCAATTTTGGAAATACAAAGTGTGGCAGCTGCAGGAGGTTCTTAAAGACCAGGAGGCGTGGTACGATGGATACTCAATATGCTTCCTGGGCGAAGATGGTTTAATTGGCAAGCATGTAGTTGACAAAATAATGCCAGATGAGAGTCGGGAAATCATTGACAACAGTTCCGGTTCTGCATTGCCAACTGGGTCAGTTGCGGCTACGGCGACGGCGACGGTATCACAAAAGATCAACTTTCATCCGCATGAATATTTATTGTATCCATTACGAAATTAAACTAAAATAATTGAGGCCACATCGAATGTGGGTCAGCGATTACTTAAACAAATAAAATTTTTTTTGTTTAAATATTCATATTGGCGTTTTAACAACTTATATTTATTTATTGCTTAAATGTAAAAGTTGAACCCTTCATTATGTACTTATAGGGACGCAAACGGATGCGTTTCGTGAAGGTACTAATATATGGTTTCTCTTTGTTGTATTCTCGAACTGCCTGCATGGCACCTTCCGTTTCAAGGAATATATCGAAACTATATATGGTACGAAATAGCTGGGAGTACAGCAGTCGATTCCCCTTCTTCAGTTGTGACGGCTGCAAGGAATTGGTCCAAAATTCCATCATCTGCAAAATGAATTGAAAGATTTAAACAGAAGTCAATAACACATAAATAGATTTCCACTCACTTTGATAGCCGCATTGTTCATTGAAGTATGCCGTCCATTCCAGTGCACACTTAGGATCCAAAGCGGAATATCTAAAGGATAATTGCTGGGTATTCGAATGAAACACTCCATTTTGGCAGATCCACGCACAATTACAGCCCTATAAGAGGTGTACGTTATGCCATTCGATGGCGACAAATTGTAAATTAATCCAGCGTTTTGAATATTAAACTCCTCGCTGGATATCGCAGTCCACTGCACAAGGCTACACGACAAGCTGTCTGGATAAATATTCTCCTTTGAAGCAGACAGATCGACATCTTTATAGGTCAAGCCACGAATTTGTTGAGATAGTCGTAGCCACGATCGCCAACGTTTCAAGATGCGCGTAAAGACTTTACGAATCCACTTATGTAAATTGAATTCATGTTTGAAATTCTGATTCTTGTTGACTGTTGCTATCGAGCACATGCTTTGCAGCCAACAATATGGTTTGCCGTATCCATTTTCCACCAGATATTCCAAGCACTTATCGGCACTCAAATTCAAATTTTGCAGCTGTAAATAGAAATCAAGCATTAGATTTAAAATAATATCATTTAGTTTTAAATATGTATGCTATTTTGTTTACTTATTTTAGTATCCGCAAAAAGATAATCTGCTCAATATAAACAATCATTTAGATATGCAAATAATATACAAATCAACATTAATTTTATATGCTTTCGGGTATTTCTTACCTCATATTCGATGCCTGGAATGGGAATATGATTTCCTGTATCATCAGGATATAAATGTCCGAGCAGGTCCTCAACCAAATTTGCATCTCTATAAGAAAATTTAACATAAATCGATCGTTTATGAATATAATATTGAAATTTAATAATCACGAACCCTTGGAAATTTGAGTTATTTGCACTGTTCAGTTGTGCACGCACGGTTACACATTTAAGCAATTCCCAATATCTCACAATTAATATCAGCTCAAAAGACTTATCAGGGCTATCAATCTGAAATATAGATAAGTTAAGATAATCTCATTGTTTTGCAAATTAGCATGTTTAACATAGAATTTCAAATATGCTTACAACGAGATGTATATGAAGTGGATGACATTTCAAGATTCGATCCAATGAATTATCAGGCACAGTTTCAGATGAGTTAGTTTTCTCGTTGAAATGCCGACGTTCCTTTAATGTATTTTCTGTTTCCAAAAGTAATTCTTGCATTTGCTGATCGCTCTCGAAACCAACTACTTTCGATGCAAATTCTTTTTTGGTACGCTGAAGGGCTTGCAGATTAATAAACAATATGTACAAAGCTCGTGGCAGATATTTAAATATTGAGCTCAGTTTCCATTCGACATCTAGCGACAGCTGCAACGCATCGTGCAAGGGTTTTGTGGATTCGAGTAGAGTACGTAGAGCTGGAGCAAAAGAAAGATACTTCTGTGTCTGCTTCAAATTATCCTGCAGTAGCTCCTGCTTTGAGGTAAGTAAGGCACTATACTGATTATCCAATTCTTTACGCAGTCGCAATTCGCATTCCAAACGATACAAATGCGTTTTGTGATCCGTCATATTTTCCCTATCACTGCCATCGCTTCCAAATTTCGCGGCATATTCTTTATCTGACAACAATTCTAAATAGGAGTCGCGACTCTTGAATTTCTGACATCGAACGATTTCCTTCTTCAAATGGCTAACTTCATACAGCAGATTTTGCAATTGCAATCTACTCAGATCCACTTTTGATTTCTGCAAATGTAATTCATCTCGCCCAGATTTAATCTTTCGCTTGACTTTCCGGTTTGAATGCTTCAGTGCTACAAACATTAATACTCCAGATAATTGCTTAAGTTCCAAAACATGCCCCTGTAAAAAAATTAAATATTTTAGAGGTTTTCTTGATTTTATATGCAGTTTGTGTACCCACAGCGCTTTTCATTTCAAAGAGATCGTCCATAGCTTCTTTTAACTTCACAAACTGGGTGTTTAACAAATCCTCCATGTTCATATTGCCGGTATATGAATTACTTTAATAAATTATTGCCGCGTAAAATATTTTTATTTGCTACAATGTGGATATAAAAGGCAGCGTCTAGCCGACTATAGAGATGAAAGAATTCCTGTATCGATATAAAGATGAGGAAGTTAAAATATCGATTAGCAACGATGAATTTCAAAAATTGTTATTCAAAGAGTAATTGAAATGTTATTGTTGAATGCTTCACTTTTATTTTTAGTTCCGGCTTAAAAAGTAAACAGATTTTATTTACAATATATACTTACATTTCAATTACCTCTTACCACATCGCTAATATAATTTCAATCTTTTCCATGTCTACTCAGTGGGAACAACCCATAAATTAAAGTTTGATCGATATTTTATATGTTATAATTTTGCACATCTCTACCTCTTACATGAAAAGGCTTTAATGAAAATATACAAGCTTAAGATATTCGGTGCAATCTAAAGTTATACCTTTTAACAATGCTTCGGTCGATGTTTCAAAAGTCCAATGCATTTAGGCTTAGGCTTCCATCTCGGCGACTGCAGCAGACAGTTGCAGAAACACAGATTAAAGTAGGTATTCTGTTTCACGCCAGTCAACGTAAGTCCTAATATGTATCTTATTGAATTCCTTGATAATTTTGTGTATTAACGAAAGAAAACAACATTAGAATGAGTATCTGAAATTATCTTCTGATTTTGTATTCAATAAATTAATTTCCTAAGCATTTAGTAGTGGTCGAACAACTTGCTTCAACGAAAAATCGAATTATAATCTTTATTCTTCTCCTATCCACCCGGCTTTTTATTAAAGTACATAATAATAATCTTAAATGTAAATTAATAACCTTGTATTTAAATAAAAGAGATTCCAACAAATCTATAGGAATTCTTTCATATTTACTTACAACAACACAATATGGAATGATTGCAGTCTTGACTTCATTATTCTGTTCTTCAGGTTTCCAATTCAGATCTTTTGAACTGTATTATATAATCAAATGTTTTCTTTTTTCCTTTAGCATATACCGACACCAGCTGCTCCTCCAGTAAACCCAGTTGTTAAATCAAGTCCAAATAAAACAGTTGGCAAATGGTTTCTAGGATGCAGCGGCATGGTCTTTGTTGCAGTTGGCTTGGGTAAGTGAAAAGTAAAATATATCACATTTAGAATATGATTAATAGCTTCTTTATATAGGTGGTGTGACAAGGCTAACAGAGTCAGGACTTTCAATGGTGTCTTGGAACTTGATTGGCGAACACATGCCGCGAAATCGAGACGAGTGGATTAAAGAGTTTGAGAAATACCAACAGTATCCAGAATTTAAGCTGTAAGTAAACATAGATTATTAAAAATTGACTGTTTATTAATAAAACTCGTTAACTACTTTCAGAAAAAATGCCAAAATGACTGTGGATGAATTTAAATTTATTTATATGATGGAATATATACACAGAATGTGGGGACGCGCAATCGGCGCGTTTTTCATACTGCCTGCAGCATACTTCTGGAAGAAGGGATACTTCTGCGCGAAAACAAAGAAAATGGTTCTGGTATTGGGAACCTTAATTGGCCTCCAGGGACTGATGGGCTGGTATATGGTCAAGTCCGGATTGGAGAACAGATTTGATAATCCAAATGATGTACCGCGCGTCTCTCAATATCGACTGGCCTCACATTTAGCTGCAGCATTTGTGCTTTATTCTCTCTTCTTATCGAATGCAATGTCCAAGTTGATACCAGCTGAATCATTGACGTCGGCAGCAAAGCGTATACCCAAAATAAAAATGCTGTCGCACATGACGAAAGGCATGGTGTTCCTGACGGCAATTTCTGGTGCATTTGTGGCCGGACTGGATGCTGGATTGGTTTATAACTCATTTCCGAAAATGGGCGATGACTGGATACCTGATGATATTTTACAATTCAAGCCAATGCTCAAAAATGTAACAGAAAACCCAACTACTGTTCAATTCAATCATCGCATCTTAGGCATCACCACAGTATCGCTGATCACAGCCTTATGGCTGACAATGAGAGGCCAGAAAGTGCCCAAGCGTGCAAAGTGGGCTATTAATGCAGTCGCTGTCATGGCCTGGACACAAGCTACCTTAGGTGTGACTACCTTACTCAACTATGTACCTGTGCCTTTGGCAACAGCTCATCAATCTGGATCATTGATACTACTAAGCACTGCCGTGTGGCTTTCGCACGAACTGCGACTATTGAAATACATACCCAAGTAAATACAAGTATTTTATATGTATGATATTGTAATTTGTAAATAAAATCATGTTTTGTATTAAATAATAAAATGTAAAAAATATAAAATAAATGTAAAATTTGAATGAAAAAGTGATTTAGTTGTTGGGCTTGGATTCGGAAGTTAGGTAAAGAATTCTTAGAGCAGTCAATCAAGGACATTCTTGACGAATGCGAATTGCAGACGTATACCATAGAACATATAAATTACTTAAACAGGAGTTAGGGATATATACATGTACATATAATAGTAATGCAATAACTGAACATTTAATGTCAGTCAGTTTTCTTTAAATCATGCAAGCGCAATAAGAAACAAATTTTTGATTATTTTTAAACTAACAAATTTTAATTATTTATATTTTTTGCAATAAAAATTTCAACAATTTTAAACAAATTGAAAATTCGACCTTTTAAATGAAACCGTTATTTGGCAATTTTACCTGTGAAAGTAACTGTTCTTTTCTGTCAACGCTTTTGCTAACTGCGCAGAGGAAATTCGTGCGCAAATCGAAATCAAAAATTGATATATCTATGTATGTGACGAGGTGCGCGAGTGCTTTGTGACTATCAGAGTTAGTTATTGAAGTTGACTGTTGTATTTTGTTGTTGTTGTTATTTAAATCATAAATACAAATGTACATAGATAATTAAAAGAAAACCAGACGCTTAATAATTGTAGACGCAACTATTTTAAAGGATAACACTCAACTTATACATATATATATATTGTCTAGGCACAGAGGTTGTTTACGAAAAATCAATAAATTTATACACATTAAATATAAATGTGCGAAGCCCAAAACACAAATACAAAGCAGCTTAAACGGAATTTAGTACTATAAAAATGTATGGTCTACCTCCAGCTGCGCTTGATGTGAACGTAAGTTGACATAACCGGTGATTCTAGAAAAACATTCAAATAATAATAGAGAGTGAAAAAATAGTTAAAACATTAATTTATAATCTATATGCCTCGCATAGACGTAATTAATTTGATATCAAATATATGTACATGCAGAAAGAATATGATAGATTTTAGTCGCATAGAATATTTATCTAGTATACGTGGACAATCGCCTTTTGTAATCTAAAGTAAGTTTTTTGCAAGACATGGACAACATTATTGAGAAACGTTTTTTATTGCTAAGGTTAGATTAATTAGATGATTGACGGGAAATAGATAGATTGACAAAGCTAATATGTAATGGATCCAATGTCGACTGTACATTTTCGCGAGTTCGCTTAGCAAATTTTAAATAAAACTCTGAGGCACATAGAAAATAAGCTACAGGTCCTACCCCAACGTCATATATTTTTTATTTCTTCTCACACTCTTAATGAGCAACAGCAGAAGCCTTAATTAAAATTGATTAAAGTATTTATATATAGAGGGTCTCTCTCTCACTCCCTCTCTTAGGATTTATCTTACGCATTATTATGATTCTCTATTATTTACAGAATCAGCGCTTTCGCCTACGTGATATTGACAACGAGCACATCATGTCAACTTTTGGAAATATTGGGCACTCATTGAGCATATCTGTGGAGAGATTTATAACGATTGGCGAAATAATTGCAGAAGAAAATACGGATATTAAAGTGGATATGTATGAGGCGGCCAGAGAGGCAAGAGATGCAGGTAAGACTAAACGAGTATAAATTTATAACTATAAGAACATCTATAGCACATCTAGTTAATAAATTTTCTACTTACGATATACTCTATAATATATACCAAATTAAATTTCTTTCTAGGAAAATCGATTGAACAGCTTTGTGAGCTTTCGCCTTTGAGCGGCATGGAGGTGCGTCATCATATCGAACCTTTGAAGGATTATGGTGCTATTATATTGGCAGCCAGATCTCTGCTATCGTCTATAACGCGAATTTTGCTGCTGGTCGATATTGTTGTGGTTAAGAAGCTGCTCACCGCAAAGAAGCGTGCTTCGGAGAGCTTAGAAAAGTTAGAGTCTGTTATGAATTTTACGGAATTCGTGCGAGCGTTTTCTATTTTTGGCACCGAGATGATCGAGCTAGCCTACCTGACGGGCCACCATCGGAACTCGTTCAAGGAGGAGCGCAGACGTGCTCAGATGTTCTCGGCTCGACAAATTCTGGAGAAGTCCATATCTATTCTATTGACTTCGTCTAAGAATAGCCTAATACACAGCGATTGCGTGATAGTTAAAGAGAATCGCGACACCGTCTTTTGTCAAATTCGACGGGCCATGGACTTGATACACTTCGTTATAAAGGACAGCATTTTCGACTCGGCGAAGCACATGGCCTTTCGCAATGCGCGCTGCAATTCGAACTATGAGAACGAGAGTATTTATACGACAATTAAGCGCATTATCAATCTAATCAAGAAGTTCAAGCTGCAGTCGATTCAGTACGATTGCAACAGCAACAAGGAGGGCAACAATAATCCCGATTCGTTATATTCCCTGTTCGATGATGAGGACTGGAAGAGCGAGAAGAACATAACTCCGGCTGTGGGCAGTAGTCATATGATAAAGAATACAAATTTCAAGAAACACTTAACCTACGAGAGTCTGGACCTGCGGGATGAACTGTCAGTGGCCTTTGACAAGCTCTTCGAGAAGGCGCATGACTTCACAGATTCGCCTTATATCAGCCATGAGCATCGGAAGAACATACTCATCTACTGTGAGAACTGCAAGGTGGAGTTTGAAATGTATTTGAATCTGTTGATCAAGGATCAGCACGATAATCGAGGGGTGGGTGCACCGATCCAGAGCAGGGATCCCGAGCTGGGCATGCTCAGCAGCCTGCAGGAGCTGTGCAAACAGCTTGTTATATCCGTGTCCAGTCAGATCGTTGACTTCAACGAGTCGCTGAACGTTTGTAAGAAGATTGTGAAGTCGTTCTATGCCTTGGCAATGGCACACGATATGGAGAACCTGAATCAGTGCTCGACAAAGTTCCACGACTGCTGCGATCACATCTTCGACATTTGCAAACTGTTGCAGCACATCGCGCCGACGGAAGCCCTGCAGGTCCATGCCAAGTGCTTGGCCATCAACTTGAGGATCTATGGGCCACAGGTATTTATCGCTGCGAAGATTCTGTGGAAGTACGCGAACAGCAGCGCTGCGAATGAGAATTTCGAATCGTTTTTGGAAATGTGGAAATGGCTAATCAACGAGATCTCAATGATTGCCAAGAAGATTCTCGCATCGGTGGACACCACCAAAGCGGACATCGATACCCAAATGGAGGTGAGCATAAAATAAACTAATCTAGAAATATTTCCAACTTTTAAATTGATTTCTTATTGCTCCATTAGAAGTGTGAGACGACAATGAAGTCATCGAAGCCATATGCCGCTCATGCAGATGAGCGTGAAATGGTCGAGTACTCCGGGCTAGAGGGTAAAAACAATGGCGATGCAACGAAGTGGACGGACGACCTATCGGATGATAATGATATTTTGAAACGAGCTAAGAATATGTCAGCTATGGCTTTTCTGATGTATCAATTTACCAAAGGCAGCGGTTCTCTAAGAACAACACAGGATTTATTTACACAAGCTGAATACTTTGCTGAAGAAGCCAATCGACTTTATAAAGTTTTACGTCATTTTTCATATCAGGTGTGTGATACGTCACTTTAAAGCACGAAAAGAAAGATCAGGGAATTACAAATGTCACCAGACTTTAGAAAGAGAAAGAAAACGGAGAACAGAGGAAAGAGTAGAGATTTAAAAAAGCTGAGAGCAGAACTGGGAGATCGGAACAATGAGCAAGGAACAGGGAATGAGGAACAGAGAGGAAGGTGTAGACAGCAAGAAGCTCAAATAATGAAGAAGAACTCAAAGAGCATCAAGCAAGATGAAGCGGGAGTCAACAGGTAGCAAGAAACAGCGGGAAGTGGGAACAGAGTAAAGAGAATCGACAGTAGGGAGTACAGGTAGTACTATTAGAAAGCAAGGAACAGAACGGAATGCTCGAAGTGGAAATATGGGACAACAGGGAGCAGAGAAAAGAGAAGCGACAGTAGGGAGTACAGGTAGTACTATTAGAAAGCAAGGAACAGAACGGAACGCTCAAAGTGGAAATATGGAACTACAGATAGCAGGAAATCGCAGAGAGCAGAGAGGAGGTAGGAACAATGAGGTGGGAATACAAAGCTGGGAACCCAAAGCTGGAAACACTGACTGGGAAAAGTGAACAGAACAATATATGAACTTATTCCACACAGTTTCCTTCTGGGAATAAAAAATGTTACCAGACGTTAGAAAGAGAAAGAAAACGCAGAATAGAAGAAAGAGTAGAGAATCAATCAAAAGCTGAGAGCAGAAAGCAACGACAGTGAAGAACTGGGAGATAGGAACAATGAGCAAGAAACAGGGAATGAGGAACAGAAAGGAATGTGTAGACAGCAAGAAGCTCAAATAATGAAGAAGAACTCAGAGAGCATCAAGCAAGATGAAGCGGGAGTCAACAGGGAGCAGTAAACCGCAGAGAGCAGAGAGGAGGTGGGAACACAAAGCTGGGAACACTGAGTGGGAAATATGAACAGAACATTATATGAACTTATTCCAGTTTCCTTCTACAAGCTTAGGTTTATTGATGAACTGCTATTCCAAAATAAGAGGAAATTATATAAAAAACTATAGCAAGGCCACCAATTCTATATAACCTGCTCTAGTCTTAATTAAACCTATTTGAATTTACTTTCAGGTACCTGCAAGTGATAACAAGAAGGATCTTCTAAGTATTTTAGATCGAGTGCCGACTTGTGTCCAAGCTCTACAATTTACTGTTAAAGATCACACAGTCGGCAAGGCTGCGACATTTGTGAAGGTTGATCACGTCATAAGAGAAACCAAAAATCTTATGAATGTGATAAACAAAGTTGTTTCGAAATGCTTTGAGTGCGCAAATAAGGTAAGTTCTATTAGATTAACGAACCACCATGCATAGAGTACGTTCGATTGAACAAAATCACTGTAAATAGAGTTCGTTCACAAAAAGTAAAAGTCTTGGTCTCGTCCAAAATATGCTAGTTGTCCGTCCGTAAGATCACAATCGCTTAGCTCACTTGCCAGAGAGGCCAATTTAGTTTCACTAACTAGAAAATAGTACGACTAGAGTAGTAGCATCACAGTTCGTAGGCTAGCTTGGTTTAGTGCACTACTAAACGAACAGATATATTTTAGGCTGCAGGTCTCAAAGGACAACTGGACATGTCTCTGGCTTAGTTAAGCTAAATTAGTTCCTAGAATCATTTGGATGGTTCCGAAATTGAACTGGGTAAATGGAGTTAGTTTCAGTACTAAGAAAATACTTGATTGAAATTGGCTTAGTTTATAATTATTTAACTAACTGATTGCATTTTCCATTGCAGTACAAATTAAATTTAACTGGGATTACTGGAGGCCTGACGTCGGGCTCGGTGCGCGGCGATGACAATGTCTCGGGCGGCATGTGCGACTCGAAGGGAACAACCAGCAGCAGCGAGGGGAGCATGTGACATTATGGTATGGCTCGCCGAGCCAAGGGGGATGCCAGGAGGACGCGTGTATCATTCTTATTGTTTTGATCGTGGCTAATAGAGAAAACAAGAATTTATCACTTGCATTATTATTACTTAGGTCTATACATTTGTTAACTATTGCAAAACTCTGTATTTCGACAGTCGACTGTCAAAGTGTATGTTGTAACATATTTGTACTCTGTAAGATACATCTTTATATATTTTACTAAAGCAAGAAACTAACACTAACACACACACACATAGACACACTCAACCATCAATTATATATTCACAATTAATGTACGTGCTTTTAAGTGATCGAATAAAGATAAGTTGATGTGCTTTTTTGAAATTACAAATTTGAAATCGAATCGATATTTGGATGCCAGCTATTAGAAATGTATTAAAGAGAAATTAAAGAGAAATAAAAACAAATTGTATTGCGTATTGTTGCTTGTGCTTTCTTTAACTTTAGCTAAACTGAATACGTTTCTCTCAAATCAGAGCGGAGAGAGGCGATGTAAAGGTAAGCTTATGCCAGCAGACTGCCTCGATGATCTAAAAGTAAATAGTAGTAACAAAAGAAAATAGTAGTAAATGTTAGCAAATAGTAGCATGGAACTGTAGTCGCAATTGTAGTATATCCTAAATATAAGTAAGTATCTACTACTTTCTTTCTAGAAATATTATACAATTTGCTACTATTTTGTTAGGTTATTTATATTTTGTTAGGTTTCGTTATGATGTAAAGGTGAGCTTATGCCAGCAGACTGCCTCGATCACGATTGAGTAACACGCGCCAAATCGAAATGCACTTAGGACCGTGTGACGTCACACGGGGTCTGTTAGTTAACATCAATCTTTGCGTAACCTACTAAGTCTTTTAACAGTGGCCTTGATGATCTAAAAGTAAATAGTACTAACAAAAGTAAATAGTAGTAAATGTTAGAAAATAGTAGTATTCAACTGTAGTCGCAATTGTAGTATATCCTAAATATAAGTAAGTATCTAATACTTTCTTTCTAGAAATATTATAAAATATGCTACTATTTTGTTAGGTTTCAGCCTATGGTCCGCTATATAAACGTCTCAACAATATGAGATTGACTCTTGCCAGAATATGGAATTAATTAATAATACCAGTCAGGCTGGTATAAATGAATTAAACTATATTACATATGTGAAAGGTTTTGCTACGTTTTCTCATTTTCCTTTGCTGCATTTTTTGATAAAGCACAAAAATGAGCAATAATAAAGATAAGCGAACATATGTTGCAAATTTTCATACAAGAATTTTTCAACCAAGCGCACATAGCAATGTATATTTGCCAACGTCTTAAGCTCTGTTTGTTGAACTGTTTACCACACATTAGGGGAAATATGGTGGAAATGACGCAGAAAGCCACAGAGAAGCGCTCAACTCAATCGAAGTTGGACTACAAAATATCCTAACATAAAAATTGCAAATTTAAAAAGTTTTAATCAATATTACTAAGATAATATAAATCGATGTATATATGTAAATAATTTATTTAACATATATATAAATATATAATAAAAACTATGGAAATATAGAAAAAGAAAGTTTTGTTTGTAGATATTATCAGAATTTATTTTAGTTATTATAAATACATATTTTACATATAAAATATGCAAAATTTAAAATATCTAAATTTATTTTATAATATTCTTAAATATATAAATATTTATATAAATTGATATTCCTTACAGCCTGCAAGACACAGCGTACAGGGTATCTAAATACAACTAACTCAATAACAAAGGGTATGCTTTAGTTGTGTGCACTTCATAAATGGCATTACTCCCACTTTGCTATTAACACCCTGTTTTTTCATCCTTCCACAATTTCGTATAAAATGAGCTGTTGTCGCTGTGAGCAGAACAGTCTTTCCTTACATTCCATTGTGCGCTGGTCAAGCTTTCAAGTTCAATTCGGACCAACAGAATATTTTATTAAAGCTATAAAGATAAATAATAATAATTATAATAAAAAAAAAAATTAAAAAAATAAAAATAATAATAATAATAATAATAATAATTATAATAATAAATAATAATAATAAATAAAAAATAAAAGCTATAAACATTATTGACATAAAAGTTCTATCAATAACTAAAAAAAAAAAAAAATATTCTGAATTCAAAAATATTAAATTCATTAAAGTATTATAATAATCATAGAAAAAGTTACATCCTGCCCATTTATTTTATTTTATTTATTCTTTGCAACTAAAAAATTTCCTAAAAATACAGAATTTAAAAAAATAATAAATATTATATATACTAATCTTTGATTAATCTTTTTCTAGCTTCGGCAGCTGTTTTTTACTGGACTTTACTGTAGCTCTGTGTCACGTCGCGACGTCTGCACTCCTCAGCTTCACTTTATATCAATTTTAACAATATTTTCTTTCTCCAGACATTCTTTCAGATCAAATAGCTGAGACTGTCGCTGCCACATACAAGAGATCAATGTGATTTGCCTGCGTTGCTTTCTTTCTCTTGATAAACCCTTCTATATAATATCTTTTCACAACTTTATTGTTGATTTTACCTCTTGCACAGCGTGGTGGCTGTTGTACTATCAAATTACTTACACCAGCAAAGCGAGGATTCTTGTAAATATATCATCCATAACATAGGGGGACTCTATTGATATTGATATCTATATAAGATATTGATATCTTCACTATTTCTATACCCTTCTGCGTTCATTTTGAATGCCAAAAAATAAAAGAAAATTTAAATGTAAAAATTATATATATATTCAAAACATCATCTACATAAAGTTCATTTAATCATTATGCACGCCCATATCATCATCAAATAATCAAATTTTATTTTAGTTTCTAAAAAGTAAAAAAATAAAATAAAATAAAATAAATATATGCACACCTATAGTTAGAATAAATATACATAAGTTCTATAAATTTAAGGTATATATATTTTATTTATAATTAAATTCAATATTATTTTTTACAATTTATTTGTTACTGTAAAATAATTGCTAAATATCCTGCATGTTTTTTTTTTTCGTTTATTTTTCATTTTATTTAGATTCGTCAACGGTACAGTTAAATTTTCGCAGCTACTACATTCTACAGTCCAGCAGGGATATCATGCCTGATAATATATTTAATCTGCTCTCGAAATTAACTGTCATCCCATTGGGCCAAAAGAAAGCTTATTCCGAAAAGAGTCAATCGAAGCGCGATCTCGACAGTATCGGTGGGGGACATTTGATCAAGAAATCCCTATATTACTAACCAGCAGTCAATTAATGCTATGACCCAAAATCACATTTCGAAATGTAAAGTCAATTAATAACAATATCTCTTAACCCCCATTGTTCAAATTATCTAAGGTAATAAAGCAATTATGTGAAATGCATATGTACATATAAATGTTTATACTAATTGCCTTGAAGTAGTAGCTTTAAGATATATTTAGAATGAAGCAGGATATAGTTGGCCTTATATAATGGTTTAATAAAATTATGAGCAAATGGAATATGTATAGAAACCTTAATGGAAATATCTCTATACAAACTTAAATGGCATTCTATATATTTTTTTTATTTATACAACTTTTTTATATATTTAATTTATTTTTTTTATTTTTATTAATTGAATTTTGCATTTATGAAATGCATTTTTGGCAAGAAGTGTAAGGTGCAGAAAATATAAAAATAAATATTACTTAAAATATATTTCTTAAAAAAATAACATCTGATCATAATACAATATTTATAAAATTTCCTTTGCTTTTAAAAGCTTTCTTGGAAAACGTTGATGGAAAATTAGTGTTGAGGTAAGTGATAATATTTTAAGTGCTCAACAGTTGAAGAAGTCCAGTAAATCCAATATATAATTATTAAATAATATTGATATAAATGTCGGTAAATGGTATAATATCGCGTACTCTACATAATGCATTAATATTCCTTAGTATTTCTTAGCATTAGTATTCCTCAGCAGATTTGATATAGTTTAAAATTGAATTCTTCTGTTTGCTTTTTCTCAGAGTGCTCTTCGTCTTCAGGGATCTGGCGCAGCAGGCATCAAAGTATCAACGCGATTTCAATACACAGGGCGACCTATGGGAATTGACGGCCAACAACAACAACAATGAACATCGGGCAAATCGGCCAGCTTTGGTTAGAAAGGAATCGGCTTACAACAAGAATGCCTGGAAGAGTAAAACCAAAAGAAACTTTGATGAGATCGATAAGGCTTCCGTCAGCTTTGGCATACTCAATCCACTTGTATAGTTGACTTCAGACTAGACTCGTATACTCATCTATAATTAACGCGAATGCGCATTGTGTCAGGGGAAAAAAGAAAAGAAATATATATACATAAATATACTCAACACCAACTAGGAAACCGAAAGTATTTGTAAATATATACAGCAATATCAATAAAAACAATTGTAATTGTTAATAACATGTTTATTTATTCTTCTTTAATGTTGAGTTTTGTGAAAGGTCATACCAGATCTAAATGCAGCGCTTTTATTTTTGTTTTTTTTTTTTATGTTTTTTTTTTTTGTTTTTTTCAAGGGACTATTTAAATACAAATTACATTTGATAATTATATTTAAAACAGTAATTCAATAATATATTTTTCACTTTATTTTTTGAATTACGGCGATAGGGATAACCTATAACAATTCATATTGACGAAGGTGCATCCTTTGAATTATGTCCCTACAATCATTAAAAACTCGCTTTATGTTTTCTGTGTCAACGGCGCATGTAAAATGTGGGTAACAATAGTGTTTACCGTCTCCACTTGCTGTCGATATACGCTGCACAAATATTTCGAAAGGATTAATACAAAATCTTTTATTTTTAAATCGATTTAAGATTGCTCACCAGAAACTCGTCACGTATAAAATATTTTGCTCTTATTACTTCTGGGTCATCGTTAGATTCCATTATTGCGTCACCTAGTTTATAAGAATTAAGATAGAGTTAAATTCAATGGCAAAGCAAATGCAAATTTAATTTTGATTGATTAAGTTTGCTTTCAAGATATTTGCCTATAAGGCGGCAACATGGGGGAAGGTAGCTTAAAACGTTTCCAATTTGATTTCTGTGAATTGCCACATTAAAAAAAATTATATCATAAAATGGATTTTCCTTTATTTATTACATGGACTTTAGTTTTGATATTCCTTTTATTAAATTTTAATTAAATTTATTTAATTACTTACTTGGCGTTTGATATTTGTTAAACTCGGAAAAATATTCCGACAATTTACTTTTTCCAGCCTTAATTTTCTCTGCTAACAAATCTTGCTTATTTAGAAAAAGTATAATAGAAATTGTGCGTAGCCATCTATGAAACAGAAATATTCATTTCAAACAATGCAATTAATTTGTAATTGAAATTTCGTACCTGTTATTCCAAATACTCTTAAATAAGTCTAAGGATTCACGAAGCCGATTTTGAGTGGGATCCTCACGCAAAACCATATTATAACTTGAGCATGCCGTTACAAAGATTATAGCTGTTACATCATTGAAACATTGAATCCACTTCCGACGCTCATCGCGCTGTCCACCCACATCAAACATACTATTTGGGTAAGAAATATACGAATTTAGCGAAAAATCCATTAAAGCACTTGTCAATTGAAAAACTCACTGAAAATTAACTTTGTCCACCTGAAATCTTGTTTCAAATATTCCAGAAGTCAACACACGGCACCGAAGAATATCTTGTTCATTGGGGGTATAATTTGGATTCTTAATTGTGCTAACTCGGTCCAAAAAGCTAAATAATAGAAGAGAAAATTCAATGAACATTTTTTTATATTTGTCAATTGCAATTATTTTACAAATTATCAATTAATATTATAAATTATATTTTACAGTTAGCTTTACTTCACTGTTAAATCTAACCTTACATAAGATATCTCATTTACAAGTACAAAGACAATTATTTTAGCCAGACGTATTTATACCATGATCTAGCATATGTCAATCAAGAAAACGAGCATTAAAAATAAAAATAATTCCCTATATACATATCAAATTTCACAATTTTCTCTGGCATCAAAATTTAAAAGCTTTCTTTTTGCAGTCGGAAATCTTGCAGCAGAATTCCTTTTTCAAATTAGCGAGTATTACGCAGGCGTTTATACCCAATTACAGCAGAGTTATTTTTGAGGTAAAGCATTTATGTTTCTAGCTCACTCACTCCAAACGAAGCGTTTACAAAATAACTAAATATTGTCTACGATCCATTTACCGCATAATCCACATTAATTTGGCTTTAACTTATTGTGCTAAATAAAAGAGTAATATTCAAGTTAAAGTTATTGATAAAAACAATTTCTTTTTTTGTGCACATCACATCAATTGATTAAAACGGAAATAGTAATTACATTAATTAAACAATATCTTAAGCTTTACCACAAGTTGGACTTTTACTTACTATTTTGCGCAGTCAATTAATTGATATTCATTTGACCTCTCATAGGTTTGAAGGACCCCTTTGTCTTTCCATAGTTCTTCTGTGTGTTCATAAAATTCTGGAGGATAGTTGAAGTCAGGACCTGGAATAGAGAACAGTTTTGTAATAAGTAAACAAAAGACATATTATCTGACATATTTGATTATTCATTCTATATCAAACTACAAATATAATAAGCAGTATGTTAAGGCTACTTACTAGAGGCGTAATCCTGAATATATTCCACCCTGGGTTCATTTTCTTTCTTTTCTAAAGCTACAGGTGGATTTAGTGTGCTCATGGCTCCAGTAATAGTCTGTAAATAATAGATAATTAACATTAGCAACTGCATAATTAAAGTATTTAAAAGTTTTTAATTCGATCTGGTAAATTTACACTTAAAATAGTTTTTTTTGTTTGTTTTTTTTTTTACTAAAAGCAAAGCAATTGTTAATTGAGACATATTGAAATTGTGATGTAACCTGTAAAGAAGAAACTATAAACAAGTTAAAGAGTTCTACGTAAGGGTTAAGATACAACAACTTTGGATAGAAGAAGATAATTCCTCGCACCTGCTACATTAGATATTAGATATTAGTGGTTATAGAAAACATCAATCAGCTAACAGCAATATCCGCATACAACACTCGACATTTCAACCAACAACACAAAAGTCCGACACCTTCACCAGGAAGAAGCAAACTCAATTTTGAGGCAGCATTTGTTTCCATAAGAATCGAAAGGGTTTGATTGAAGAGTCTTTGCAGAGCAGCTGTATATTCAGGATCTCTCAGGATCAGCGAATTCAACTATTTAGACAGACAAGACTACATAGATTTTACTCATGAAATAGGTTAACAGTGTCAAGGAAGCATACTAAAATATCAAAACCAAATTGTTCTTAGTTCAATTGAGAAAATATTAAAGCTTACTACAAAATTTTCAATTTCAATAGGAATTAATATCAAATTCAGTTAAATCGATACCTTAATTTCTTATTTCATATTTGTTGCTTTTGCTCTTAGGCAGAAAATAGATATAGATATATATATTAAAAATTTCGATAGATATTCATCGTCAAATATACAATTTAAAAGTACAGTCCCCTTAAATGGATAAAACAAAATAACTAAACAATAAGTCTCTCACAGCTACTTTAAAGATAAATCATAATAAAATACTTACATATTATATAAATATTTCTTTCAATTGAAAATTGAAAATTGCAAAAAATGTTTGCCATTTGAAAAAAGTTTTAGTTATAAACATTCTTATCAGGATAACACGCTCCTATGCACTTGCAGTTTAATATTTTTAGATTTGTCTGCTCAGCAACTCGATTTATGGATTATCCATTGAAAGCCTCTGGTTAGGAGTTAAGTGGGGCTTCAAAAGACAAAATAAAAAATTCGAATGAAATATTTCAAAACATAAAACAAATAAGGCATTCAGTAGTTATTCCCAAAACCTAAGTCTTGATAGCGTATTGGTATGCATATTGATTACCCAAATACCAATGAAAATGTTCAGTTATTTAGAGGAGGTCAAGAGCCCGACTTTAAATATTGATGCCATGGAAAAAATAGTAATAATTTAAAGCTTTCTCTGCATAAATATTCCAATTCTTCATTTTTATAAAAAATATATTTTTAAGGGTTGTCCTTTGCCCATTTCAATTGTTTTTATTAGCTCATTATTAAGTCTTTCATTATTTACTTTTTTAGTATTGCATTTGATCCAATCTCATTATAACTTACAACTAACCAGATCGAATAAAAGCTTTTTGTTTTAGATAAATCCAGCGAAACGAACTTATAATAAATAAAAAATGTGATAAAATTCGTTTAATATGTTAAATTCACTTACCAATATAGCATCACGAATATTTTTTTTAATATCATCAATTTTCTGTTTTTTCTCTTGTTCAGAAAATCCATCGACGTGCAATATCCGCATTTGTTTGACTATAGTTGATTTACCAGACTCACCCGCTCCCAGCAAGAGCAACCTGTGCGTTGCCCTGTAAAGCTGTTTATCTTTCTGCAATTGCCTGGATATGGCATCGCTTCTTCGCTTTTGACTTTTCGAATCCTCCGAGTTGACATCAGACTGTTTTGAAGTTGGAGAGCCAAAGCAACCCATAGCAGTCCACGGAGTCCACCAACACGTCGCTCGATTCTCTTGGTTGGCGTCGGGGGACTCTGCACCCCTGGTACTTTCTCCGTTTTGCTCCAGTATAACAGAGTCTTCGTTTAGTTATGTAATTTGTTTTCCTTCTCTTTTTATGCTATTCAAATGTGCGGCTCCGACGACTTGCGCTCAGATGTCCTCACTTTGCGATTGCTTATGATTAATCTATTTATGAAAACGATAATTTAAAATTACACATATGACTTCAACCCTAATATAAGGAATTTATTAATAATCGTACTATTAGTTTGCTTAGATTTATTAATAGTGGCATTTACTATATCAGCATTATGCGCATTATACATCAATTCTATTTGTACTTTTTAAGCTCGCTTTATTTTTATAAGCTATCTATTAAACTTGACATTGACAACTCTAAATTTTTCTTTTAAGAATTTAATTTAATTTTTAATTTATATATATTTAGTTTATTTTTCATTTTCAATTAAAATAAATGCCTAAGTCTTTCTATATGTATTTAAATATACGTTCATATAAAATTGATAAAATCTTGGATTAAGTTAATTAATGCAATAAATTTGTTAACCTTTTTTTTAAATTCCCAAAAATCTGAAATATATATTAACTCAACTCATCATTAATTCCAACATACTATCTGATAATTTATTTAATTGTAGCAAAGTAAAGAGTCGTACTAAATTAAATCAAGAGAAAAAATCTAAAGTAAAAAGGTGTATATAGAATAGGTATACCCTTACCAAGAGTATTTTCAATTTAGACTTGATATATGAACAATATATCCGAATCCATATTACTACACATTATTATTATTAATTCATTAATTATTCACCATCATTTATTTTATTATGTTTATATTTGCAGAACCTATAAAATTGCTACACTTTAAGACCAGTCTGAAGACTCAATTAAATATTTCAGGTATCTAAATTAAAAAAAAAAAAAAAAAAAAATCAAAAAGCATTTCAGAGCTTCTCATTTCTCTCTTAATGTATAAATTTTGCGCTTGGAATTTTAAAAACAGATAAATTCAACAAGTATGTATGGTCTAGTTGGGTGTGCCCGACTAATAAATACCTTGAACTCTACGCCAATCGTATAGATATGATAGTATATATGTGTGTAAGCCCAAGAGTATTTCCCAATCGCCTATAAAATTCGTTTATAATATTTTTGATATTTGTTTAACTCGCTTGAAAGCCCGAATTTTCGGAGAATTAATTAAATTTCAGTGTTTAAAATAATTTGGTAATTGAAATATCCCCAAAGCGTTAGTTAGCTGTTTACACCAAAGGCTAACACCAGAGGCTAACAATTTATTTGGCCCATAACTCAATTTGTAGGGACTAAAGATATGCACATAAAAATATATATTTGATTGGCTTTTCGCATGGTTAACGCTCATGACATTTCGTATTATAACACTTTTTTTTAGACTCATACTTTTTCATATTTATGTATGTAGATACAAATGTATCTGTATCTATATAAATGTTGAGTTATCTGAACGATGCTAAGGCACAAGTTATTCCAGTGCCGTGTAACAGGTGAAGAGTGGGTTTGTTTTGCGCATTCACAACACATACATATGTATATACCTATAAATGCATATATATATTTACTATATATACATATGTACATCACTTCATATATATGAAATAATAATTTGATATATATACACATCTCTGTACGTATATATGTATATCTTAAAAGGAGTTATGTAGTTTTCATAGATACATATATACAAATACACACACACACACATACATTTAAAATGTCGATACTTATATATTGAGTACAAGAATGAAAATGTTAACAGAATATTAAAATGATATATATATTATAATATATGTATATATATTATATTATATATTAAAATTATAGATATGCGTGCATGAATACATAAATAAATTTCATAAATATGTATTCGCATATGTATACTCATCTTTACATATGTGTCGCGCATATATATAAATATATACATATATATATCTACATATATACATATTTGTTCGAATGTATTTGTATGTGTATATATAATATATATTGGTGGGTTATAGAAATGTCTACATAGAAGTCAATCATGCAACGTCTTATTCAAATTTATTTAATCAGTTAACGTTTTTATTTTCTTTTTGGTTTTTTTTTTTTCTTTTTGTCTTTTTGGTGGTTTTAACTTTTTAAGGATTGAAAGGTCAGACGTGTTACACGTCTTTTTCAGCACAAGGAACTATATATAATTATGTATCTATGAATACACAGGAATTTCAATATTCGATTAAATAGAAAATCGCATTTATTTTGTTTATGGCATATTATTTGATGTCATAAAAATCAAAAATTTTCATTTGGTATATGAACTTCATTAAATTTTAGAGGCAATGTCAAGTATATAAATCTACCTTGATTACACATATGTGTAAAATTCCACTAGTTATTAATCATATATATTAAGTGGACAGCTGATCTTATTAATTGCCTTGACTTGCCACATTATAAAACTAATCAGATTTTTAACTTTTCTTCAATAACTAAAAAACTCACTTTTATGTATTTTTATTTTATGTATCAACCTAGAGATGTACTACAATCGATAGATTTAACACTGCGAATTTATCGTTTTTCTAGAGATGCCAAGAATACACAAGAAAAATGTGCTTGGCATGTGAATGATATATGTATATAATAATTATTATTTAATTCGGATATATAACAAAAAATAGTCAATTAATTAAATTGTTTAAAATCTAAAATGAGCGCAAAAATGCAGTTAAAGAAACTAAACTATATATTTAACTATTTATTTGATTAATTTTGTATTTTATATAAGCATATATTAAAGACATTTTATATATTTAAAAAAAAAAAGAAATAAACTGCAAAGGTGGAACAGTATCGTTATTTTTAATTTATTTAATAACTACCCTTTTAATAATTTGTTTACTTTATGATTGGTTAACCATTTGCTTTTCGCCATGTTATCGATTAATACGCTTCCAATTGCTGCACTGCTTAGTAAATGCGCATTTCTTACATTTCTTATACAAAATCGTAGTAAATAGGTAAAACCTATGCCAATTTAATATAAAAATAATTATTATATGTATAAAAATAAATGTTTTTAATTAATTAAATTTGTTGTTAATAAAAAATCATCAGCGTTCTCAACGTGGCGCGTTTACTGCACGTTTGTCGTATGTTTTAAGACATTTGTTTTCTTTCCTTTAGCTTTATCGATAAATATGAAATTAAAATTATTTAAACTGTTCCGGAATAGTCACGAAACTTACTTTTTCACATGGTCATAAAGCGTAAACTTCATTGTCTTGGCATTACTTTGCTCACTAGGGACTTTCCGTAAATTCTTCTTGCATAACACAGGCAAAATCTGTCCCTTCTTGGATATGCTGAATGTGCAACAAAGTTCTAGATATATACATTGGGTATGAACAAGCTTTAAAGCTTATTTCGCACTTTTTAGGACAATTTAATTATTGTATAGTATATATTTATGAAAATTAAATTAAATTTAGAATAGTTGAACTTTATGTCGTAAATATTATGAAAGGATTTAAAAGCCTAGATCTGATAAAAAAAATATATAGTATTTTATTTTGAAATCCTTGATCAAATGAAAAAAAAAAAAACATAGTATTCTGTTCTCCAAGATTTAAGAAACTAAGTTTAATTATTTAAAAAAATAAAAACTTATAATTGTTTACAAAAATTTAATAGCAATATAATTGATGATAGCATAATAAATTTGATAAAACAGCAGAAAAAGTCTATTCCAAGCAGAAATTACTTTTCTATGAAGCCTGCAAATTCCAATTGCAAATTTTTAGCGAATCTCAATATTTATGATTATACAATACATGTGTATAAATATTTATATATGATACATACATATATTTATGTGTGTCTATATTACTGATTGTTGTTATTATATTTATATGTATAGATATTTATTTTTTATATTAATGCATGTATATTGGTATATCAGCTAAACTGTTTTAAGTAGCACAGGCACTGACCTTTTGGCTAAAAACAACAAAAACATTCATACACTAGCCCGGATTGCGACCCGGATACTTGTCAAAGAGTTATCTAAAATATGTTAGCTAAACACACATGCACGGAAATATATATCATATCTATCTAAATCATCTATTTGAGTATATTTAACTCTGTATGATGGATCACTAAGCTAACTAAGCTAACTTGTCAATGTTTAAGAACTAATATATTATATATAGTACATATAGTACAATTTATATATAGAGACTTTTTCGTCGTTTAAATGTTTGACAATCTTAAGTTGATTTATGTAATGAAATGAAGATTTAATCACAACTTTTGGGAATAAGGGTGTTTGGTTGGCCAGTCATGAAATATAGAATAAATATAGAATTGTGCACTAGAAAAATGAATTAGATAATTTCTTTTTTGTTTTCCCATATGATATAGACATATACAGGTAGATGAGTTGGGTCTAAGTGAGCCAATAATGGAACAAGCGGACCCAATCCCAGATAATCGTGGCATAGAGCCAGAGTTTTGATAGTCTAACAACTATAGACAATAACAATAACAATCATATACAAGTTTTAGCTTTAGTGTTTTTTTTTATAATTCTTTTAGCGTAATTTAATTGCCACATATATATGTACATATTTATATAAAATAATTATTATAATGTACATTTTATATATGTACTTTCACATATATAGATTTGCATACACCTTTCTTGTCAATTATAAATTTTTGTATGCACAAGCCGCCCCCCAATACAAAAGCTACTTAAATTCATTCATTTTATCAATGTATACACGCGCACACGCTCCCAACTAAACACACACACTCAGTCATACATACATATATATAAATATATATATTTATATATACGCACACACACACACAGAGGCACACTCATGAAGAGACGGAAAGAAAAAAAAATCCGTATGGTTATTGCTTAAAAGTTGATGCGTGCTAAAAGTATTTTCCCAGGCCAAAATAGAGAGTGTATCTAGTTTTGGGAATTTTGCCAAAATATATGAATTTTGTAATTCAAATAGACACTCTCATCAGGCAGCGTTCTCCTTGCGTTCAGTTGCCGTTGATCGTTATAATAGCGCGATCTTTGTGTTAGCTCTTGGTCTTTTGACTAAAAAAATTCAATTATTATTATATAATACGACGATTTTTGTTTTAGAATAAAATTGTAAGTTTTGTTGCACAAACAAATCGTAATAACTCAATTTTCAGTTAGTGTTAACAAAAGAAAAGCAAACAAAAGAAACCCAAAATCCAAATGTACATAAATGAAAGTTTGAAAAGTTACCTACATACATCTCGTATGTATGTTAATAACAGTATTGAAAAATGAGTTGAAAAATAATGGAAACATTTTTGAAATTGGATTAAACCCGAGCACATATACATGTGCACATAAGCATATATACATATATCTATAGCTATTTGCATATATGCATATGCATGTTTTATATAAATAGTTATAACTTCACATATACATAAATGCTCATAAATATATATGTATTTGAAGTTGGTGTTTTTAAAGTGTCATTGTGTAGTTATTTAATGAACAACAATGTAATAATACACAAATTACATTTCAAATATTTCCACACTCATAATACAAGTGCACACACACACACACACAAACACTCAAACACATCCTATACATATGTACATACATACACATAAGGACATACATACATTTTAATTAAATATATATGCATATGAAAATACTATTTGCTATATGAAGAGCAAAATTCGAAATATATTTTAAAGGGAAGGAAGTTACCCGTTACATATATGTATGTATGTGTAAACACGTACATGTATATAAGCTATTTGCAAATATTTATATATACATACACATATGTATGTAGCCTTATGCACCTGTTACTTTGACCACGGTCAAAATTTTTAAATTAAAGTGAAGACCAAAATAAATATAAATATATGTATGTATGTATATACAATCGCACTCACAAACACACACACACGCACATACTTGCACAGCCGCTCGCCTTTCCAAAAACTGTTAGCAAAATTCATATATGTATGTAGTTGCTGCTGGCGCATAAATAAATTTTTGAATTTATAAATGTAAAAAAATAAACGTATATATGCATGACTGTGTGTGTGGCAGTGGATATGTCGTCTGTGATTATGCAACACATTTCTTGTTATCTAAATGAGAAAAACAGAAAGACAAAAAATCCCATTTTACAAAAATTATAAATAAAACATTTTTAATGCTGCCTTAAGTACGTATGTCTG
This sequence comes from Drosophila buzzatii, assembly GCA_035045845.1. NCBI lineage: Eukaryota > Metazoa > Arthropoda > Insecta > Diptera > Drosophilidae > Drosophila > Drosophila buzzatii. Next base: position 9,689,868 of record JAWNOS010000244.1, on the reverse strand, counting down.
TACATACATATGCAGGTATACACATACATATGTATATGTACATTTGTATTGGCAACAATATTACAAATACAAATGCCTGCATGTATGTATGTATGCAAGTGTGCAGAAATTTACAGTTCTCTCAGTATATACTAAATATATAGGTGTGTGTGTGTGTGTGCACACTTAACACACATACATGCAAAACACTATATAAACGTATGTAGGTGTGTAAGAACAGCGGTAGCTAAGTGTCTATTTTTAGGTAATATCTTGTATAGCCCGAAATAAGTATATGTATTCATATACATATGTATGTGCCTATATATTTCGGAATGTACAACTATATATTATTCAGAAATATTTGTCGTACATACATAATATACACATAAATATATATACATATATATATGCATCTATATATAATATGTCATTTAAACATTACAAATAATACATATAGACACGTGCAGAAGCATTATATATATACATATGTACATAAATATGTATGTATGTATATATATGCACGTGTGCAATACATACAGACATATGCACTCACATATACACATATACATACATATATGTGTACTACTATATAAATACAGTGAATGTTTGCATCAAGGGCTGGCTGTTTACATCGTTTTACATACACATACATATACATATATACATAATACATATTATATATTTTTTAATATATCAAAATTTCTGGGCATACAAGGATAAAAATTTTAAATAAATATTACAGCTGAAATAGACTTGAAAATACAATATATATATATATATATATATATATATATGCATTTTATACATAGAAACTTGTATATATAGTGATTGTTTTATTTGAAAAACTACTTTTCATTCTTGCTAGTGTACATAGCCGATTTATACTGTACTTGGCATCAATACAGCTCTTTGAAAAGTATCTAATTAACAACGAATCGACTGAAAGATACTCACTAAAAAGCGTAGACAATTCGTCGTAAAAACGAGAATCTATTTAATTTTAGCCCAATATATATACTTGAATAACTTTTGCGCCTATTATGCGATATTTATGATATTTTGGCTGCTTATATGTCGCTCATTCATATAGTCAAGTCGTATTACCTCACAGAATATGGGTTCAAAGTGGAATGTGAAAATTATTTATAAACTCAACAAGCAAAAATCAAGTTTATCATACAATTTAAATATCAAATATTCTTAACTAATCCCAGTAAATAAGTATTTAATTATTGAAACAAATAGATATTCTAAATATAAAAGTTCTAGGTCGCTAGTCTCAAGACCATAGTTCAACGGAAATTTGCTAATAATCCACTTTTTCAAAAAGCTCTTAACCCATAAACTGTACAAGGTGCGGGCATGACCAAATTCAAAAATCTTGATGTGACATGAATATAAACGAATATATGTGCATATATATACGAAATCTGGGATTTTTAGCTTAAGCAATAAAAATAAGTTTTGTTCATGCAAACACACATATACACACTCATACACATATATGTATATCTATATACGAAAAAATAATAATTATTGGATGACCATACTTGAATTGTATATTCAATTATTTAAATGTAAACATTAACCATTAATAACTATCAATCACAAATGTGATAAAAATGGAATTGCGAAACTGTGAGTGCTAAATTTGAGGAAGAAAAATAGAATTTTCAGTGAGCGAATATCTCTTATTTTTAATAGCTCGCAATTTATATTGTCAAGAGCGCCAAAGCCAAAGAAAGAGACAAAGATATGTTGCCCGATTATTGACTGACACTGTATTGCATAACTCTTAGCAGACGACGGGGACTTTTATGTGTCGACAGGTGAAGCAGAGACAAATAATCTTATAGATGGCCGTACATATACAAATATGAGAAATAAAATAAAAATGTTAATTTATTTCAGTTCCAGTCTACTGAAAATTAACTTTCTTTAATGAGTTCTTAAATAAACAGATAATAAATGAAATTCTGCACATTTTCTGTATTTCATATTTCGAACCGCCAAATAAATTTTAAATTAGTGATGACAGGCTTGATATAATTTTATAAGTTAGGGATGGTACGCACAGTAAGCTACGCTACCACATAATATCGGCATTGTCAATATCGGTAGGGGAGTAAAGAATCTACTATCGATCAGTGCGCTGTAAACTAAGTATTGTAGTTTTGATTATGAAATTGTCCGGACCAGCTATTTATTTTTAAACATTATGTTTTCTTAAATAAATAAGACAATGCTTTTTTTTTAGCTACAGAGGCAGATATGAATATGTACATACATATACGATACGTTAAGATCGTCTGTTATATGTCGTTCTGCGGCGTTATATTTTATTTACATATTAACAAATAAATGGATACATCTTGTATAATATAGTAGAATTTCAATTTGTGTATAACGTTTTTTAGTACTTTAACTCATTTTTACAATAAGAAGAAATTATCAACTCTGATCACTTTTTTGTAAGTGATTGCAATCAATCTACACACATTTCTATCGATATATTTATGAACATTACAAGCAGCCCTGTATTCGAAATTGTCATGTCATAGTTGCCAATACGCCGGAAAATGTATTAAAGCACGGCCTAAAAGTGCAATCTTGTAATAGTACACATATATAATTAGAACAAGGAATGCGCAATGGCAACCTAATATATACACATTAATATTGGCTATAGAAAAAATTAAAGTACTTAAATCGTGCACTTGAATGATTGTAAATAAATGTATATATGTATGCCGATTGCAAATACTGTATTAGTTGGGTAAAAGTGACACGTGTGTGAATCTCATAGGTCGACGCCACAAAATACATAATTTAAACTCATTGGTATTGAAAGAAATAAGTATAACTTGTAATTTATATTTTTAAGTATAGTTTGTGTAAATGTGTGTGTGTCTGTTCGAACGCATACTTCAATGTGTATGTGAAGCTACATATATCTACAAATAAACACACGTGTCTCTACAATACATATGCATATGTATGGGGATATGAGACTGAACAAATTAGAGTATACAAACATGCAAATGTCCGCGTGTATGTGTGTGTTCTAAATACTGTTTTAGTTTCCTCTTATCTGGAATCTCCTTGATAATATTTGTATTATATGTAAGCTGTAATGTAGTTCTAGAGTCTATTATATATCATAATAGTGATATTATCTTTAATCCCCAATGAAGATGTTCTTGATCTTTCTTGATATTTTCTTATCAAATAGATATACACATACATACATATGTACTTATGTGCTTAGTGCTCATTGTGAAGAGAAATAATTATCTATATGTAACTATCTAGTCAGGTAGAATTTGTATACGCATTTACATTCACACATGCAAGATTATATACATACATATGAATAGATATGGTTGAATATTATCGACAATTTCGATCTAGCCATGTGTGGGTGCCTTATGAATGTATGTATATAGAAAACTTGGAAAATTGGCTATCTTTAACACGTCGTTGATTAAATACCTGTGTTAACATATGCATTTGCTGAGTATTTATACAAACGGTTTATATTTGACCGATTGATAAGTAGAATGTAGTAAATTGAAGTATCGTAAAATTTATAATCGGAGACTTTTGCAATTCTTCCTATATTACTCGAATGTTTAGTGGGGCTTCTTATTATAACCCTAAAAAAAATACGTGGGAGAATACATTTAAAAATACCTAGCTCTTTAGAGCCGGTTACTAATTTTGCAAAAACTCTTAATAACTCAGCTTTAACATCACAATTGCTTTAATCTTATTAACCGATATCAACATTGATTGATTTAGACCCAAATACCCTTGTGCTACGCCTAATCATTCTTTTACATAGATCAGCAATACGGATTTCGTACAGACACAGTTTAATGGCCCGTTTAAGAGTCATTAACCTCATAATCAGCCAGAAGACTGCGCAAGTCACATTGTCCGATTAGTAGATAACTCCGTAAAGAATAAAAGAGTAAAACAATTAAAACCATTGTCAAAAAGTTTCGTCGAGTAAATAAGCAGGAACAGTTTATATAATAACGGAGGAAACGTGTCCACGAGCTCATAAACTAAATTTATTCTAGATCATGGTCAGACGATCCGACCAAGAGAAACTATAAGAGAGAAAGAGAGCGATAGAGTAGGAGAAAGTGGCGCAAATTGAAACATAGCTCTCGATTTAAACTAACGAAGGTAGAGAAAAATCTCATTTGGTACAGGGGCTACGATATACGAATTTTGTAAGCCTCTGCTGAAAACATGTTCATAATTTAAATGTATAATTGTCTGTTTTAGTTTTTAGTTTTATATTTACAAACATTTGGTCGGCAGCGCCATGAAATTTTCTTAATGATTGGACGATAAACAACGCAGTTATTCATTTTGTATTTTGCATTTTGCTCAATACCTGAATAAAATGCGCAGTTAGCAGTCTGTGTGCGTGCTACCGTGCATCTGTATGTGTAGATGCATGATTGTGAATATATAACTATATATATTGATAGAGATGAAAGTTTGAAATGTATGTAATGGCAGCATGCTACTGATTTGGAGTTCTCCTAGCCTAGATTCGGCGACTCTTTAGTCTGGTTTTAGTTTTATAGAATTACTACTTTTTATATATTGTCAAAATATGTCTAATGATCCAAATAATACATTGTTTTTTTAAAGATTGTTGTACGCAAAGGATAACAATTCAAAATGGAAGACGGTCACTCGAAAACCGTCGAACAAACCTTGAATTTCTTTGGTACAGACGCTGAACGCGGCTTAACCCTTGAGCAGGTCAAGAGCAACCAGAAAAAATATGGACCTAATGGTAAGCATTATCAATATATTGAAATATGTATATATATTTGATATGCACTTTTAAATCTTTTCTAACAAACACATTTTTTTGTCTTTGCTTCATTGCAGAATTGCCGACAGAGGAAGGTACGTGAGAAAAATGCTCGTAAAATGCTTTAGATGATATCTTTCATAATATCTAATATATTAATCACTTTTATTTTTGCAGGAAAGAGTATTTGGCAATTAGTTTTAGAGCAGTTTGACGATCTTCTGGTGAAGATTTTGCTTTTGGCAGCCATTATTTCATTTGTAAGTTTATCTGGTTTTTTATCTGGTTACGTATGCATTATTATTATAATTAATTCTAACCAAACCACAAATCATTGGGATATATTATTTTTTTATTATTCGAGAAACTTAGTTTTAATTGTATTGGTTAAAATCTGTTGACTAGTTAATCCGTCAGGCACTAACTAATTAGAAGACTAGGTAATACAGATTAATGTATTTACCAACTGTATAATTGAATTGAGTTAGTCTTATCCATCCGATCTGTGTCTATACAAAACATATGCAAAGTTACGATATAACTTGAATCACATAAACTATTAGAAAATATTTAATTCATATTTAAAATTTTAATTTAGTACTATACATTCCTTTAAAATAATTAGGGTTTAGTATAGTCTTTCGTCGATCGGAAGATAAACGTTATTTAATTAATATTACAATAATTGTATTTCACATTTTCATTCTAGGTATTAGCGCTGTTTGAAGAACACGAAGACACGTTCACTGCATTTGTAGAACCTTTAGTAATTTTACTTATTCTCATAGCAAATGCTGTCGTTGGTGTATGGCAAGAGAGAAATGCCGAATCAGCAATTGAAGCACTAAAAGAATACGAACCCGAAATGGGTAAAGTAGTTCGCCAAGATAAGTCTGGTATTCAAAAAGTGAGGGCGAAAGAAATTGTTCCTGGAGACCTGGTTGAGGTGTCTGTTGGTGACAAGATTCCCGCTGACATTCGTATTACTCACATTTATTCGACAACACTTCGAATTGATCAGTCCATCCTTACCGGCGAGTCGGTCTCAGTCATCAAGCACACCGATGCTATTCCCGATCCCCGTGCTGTCAACCAGGACAAAAAGAACATCCTGTTCTCCGGCACAAACGTTGCTGCTGGCAAGGCTCGCGGTGTCGTCATTGGTACTGGCCTGAGCACTGCTATTGGTAAAATCCGTACTGAAATGTCTGAAACTGAAGAAATCAAAACCCCACTGCAACAGAAGCTGGATGAGTTCGGTGAACAATTGTCAAAGGTCATCTCAATCATTTGCGTCGCTGTCTGGGCCATCAACATTGGTCACTTCAACGATCCCGCCCATGGTGGATCCTGGATCAAGGGTGCTATCTACTACTTCAAGATCGCTGTGGCACTGGCTGTCGCTGCCATCCCCGAGGGTCTTCCCGCTGTCATCACAACTTGCTTGGCTCTGGGCACACGCCGTATGGCCAAGAAGAACGCTATTGTCCGCTCCCTTCCATCTGTCGAGACTTTGGGCTGCACATCTGTCATTTGCTCTGATAAAACCGGCACACTCACTACAAATCAAATGTCTGTCTCGCGCATGTTCATCTTTGATAAAGTCGAAGGTAACGATAGCAGCTTCCTGGAGTTTGAACTGACTGGCTCCACTTACGAACCCATTGGTGAGCTGTTCCTTGGCGGCCAGAGAGTAAAGGCCAGCGACTACGAAGCCTTGCAGGAACTGTCCACCATTTGCATTATGTGCAATGACTCCGCCATTGATTACAATGAATTCAAACAGGCTTTCGAGAAGGTCGGTGAGGCCACTGAGACTGCATTGATTGTGTTGGCCGAGAAACTGAACTCCTTCAATGTTAACAAATCTGGATTGGATCGCCGATCGGCTGCTATTGCTTGCCGTGGCGAGATTGAGACGAAATGGAAGAAGGAATTCACCCTGGAATTCTCACGTGATCGTAAATCTATGTCTTCGTACTGTACACCACTGAAGGCTTCCCGCCTTGGTACTGGCCCCAAACTGTTCGTCAAGGGTGCCCCAGAAGGTGTATTGGAACGTTGCTCGCATGCTCGTGTTGGCACCAGCAAGGTGCCACTGACTTCTGCTCTTAAGGCTAAGATCTTGAGTCTGACTGGACAGTACGGTACTGGACGCGATACCCTGCGTTGCTTGGCCCTTGCCGTTGCCGACAGTCCAATGCGCCCTGAAGAGATGGATTTGGGTGATTCGACTAAGTTCTATCAGTATGAAGTTAATCTAACCTTTGTCGGAGTCGTCGGTATGTTGGATCCTCCACGTAAGGAAGTTATGGACGCCATTGTTCGTTGCCGCGCTGCTGGTATTCGCGTTATTGTTATCACTGGTGATAACAAGGCTACTGCTGAGGCTATTTGCCGTCGTATTGGCGTATTCACTGAGGATGAGGACACCACTGGAAAATCATACTCTGGACGTGAATTTGATGATCTGTCACCTGCTGAACAAAAGGCTGCAGTTGCTCGTTCCCGCCTGTTCTCGCGTGTGGAACCCCAGCACAAGTCGAAGATTGTTGAGTTCTTGCAAGGCATGAACGAAATCTCTGCCATGACAGGTGATGGTGTCAATGACGCTCCAGCTCTGAAGAAGGCCGAAATTGGTATTGCTATGGGCTCTGGTACTGCTGTTGCCAAATCTGCTGCCGAAATGGTGTTGGCAGATGACAACTTCTCTTCCATTGTGTCCGCTGTTGAAGAAGGTCGCGCTATTTATAACAACATGAAACAGTTCATCCGTTATCTGATTTCATCCAACATCGGTGAAGTCGTTTCCATTTTCTTGACTGCTGCTCTTGGTCTGCCCGAAGCTTTGATTCCAGTTCAGCTCTTGTGGGTTAACTTGGTAAGTTTATTAGCTCGTAAATATTCGGTTTACTTGTATTGATAAATATGTTTGTCCCTTTTTATTTAGGTTACTGATGGTCTGCCAGCTACAGCTCTTGGCTTCAACCCACCTGATTTGGACATCATGGAGAAACCACCAAGGAAGGCCGATGAAGGTTTAATTTCAGGATGGCTGTTCTTCCGGTTAGACATCTTTTTAGTAGTCAAATTATACGAAGCAATAGCGACGTTTTAAATTCCCTATTCTCTTAAATTTTACTTTATATACCGCGCAGCTGTTGCTTCGATTAATTGGCCTGTAACATGATTTATTGAATTTGTTAATAACTTTTATTTGTACATTTAGTTACATGGCTATTGGTTTCTACGTCGGTGCAGCTACTGTTGGTGCCGCTGCCTGGTGGTTCATCTTCTCTGCAGAAGGCCCTAATCTAACATACTGGCAACTTACCCACCATCTTTCTTGCCTGGGCGGCGGAGATGAATTCAAGGGTGTCGATTGCAAAATCTTCAGCGATCCACATGCTATGACCATGGCCCTATCCGTGCTGGTGACCATTGAAATGTTGAACGCAATGAACAGGTCAGTGCCCATAATTCCAAGTCATTTACACATATTTAAATATTCTTTTTATTCACGTTCAGCTTATCTGAGAACCAGTCTCTCATCACAATGCCTCCATGGTGTAATCTGTGGTTGATTGGTTCAATGGCACTTTCTTTCACTCTTCACTTTGTCATTCTATACGTTGAAGTCCTCTCTGTAAGTAGATCTGAAATCTACAAAAAGCGATGATGCTATAATACTATGTGAAATTTTATTTTATTTCATTTACTTTCTTTAGACCGTTTTCCAAGTAACACCGTTGTCTGCGGAGGAATGGATAACTGTGATGAAATTCTCAATTCCTGTAGTTTTATTAGATGAAACATTGAAGTTTGTTGCTAGAAAAATTGCAGATGGTGAGAGTCCTATATATAAGATGCATGGGATTGTGTTAATGTGGGCTGTCTTCTTTGGCCTGCTGTACGCTATGATGCTTTAAGAATATAATTATAATCATTAAGCCCAACATCATTATTCTAATTACTAGCATAAAGTGTTACTAAATATAAATAGAGAAAAATACCTAAAGTAACGACTTTAACCAAAACACCACATAGACTTATTTCCGAATACTAAAAAAAAAAAAAAAACAACAAATTCACGCGTGATATTTTGATAAGAGAAATTTACTCGTTAATGTACACAACAAAGAACACCGTGAAATGGTCAATAGATTAATTTATAACGATTTATTGAAGCGTACACATTTCCTTTTGTTTCAATACGTTTTACCTACGGCTTCGCTGATTTTGTACATACAATGAAACTGCGGATTGCAGAGTGTGTGAAACATAAATTTATATTTAAATATAATAAGGTTTCAGAAGATTTCTTTTTCACACTTTTTTCGAAAACATTCAAATCAAGAATGATTTTTTATCATAACTATTATTTGATTTTACAAAGTTTAGATTTATAATCCAATTATTAAATTTCTTCTGTGTATTATGTGCAAAACAAATTGAATTCAATATTTCAAATACTTAATATTTTCTATGAACGTGTTGAATACGTAAATTTATGTAAATATTTCATGAATGAGGAGACATTAAAACTAAATAAAACCAAGAAAAACAAACACAATTTGAATAGATAAATTTCATATACACATTTATATTATCCATACTTAATTTTTTCGTCAACAATTTTGTGGATGGAATTGAGGATATATATATATTTTGTATTCAATTTATTTATGTATTAAGTAGACTGAACTCAGTCAGACTTCGGTTTTAAAGTTAAATTAAAATTGGTTCATGCATTCCATAGAATAACAAAAAAAAAAAAAACGTAGTCTTCGAGAAGCATGAAATAAATCATTTGACTTAAAGATAAAAAAGAACAATTATTGAGTGTGTACTAAATTGGAACGTTAGTTCTTTACATATGATTTTTGAGTAGAAGAGCCATCGGTTCCAAACAGCTTCAGTCATATTTTCCCGACTGAGGGTAATTGACTCCTTGAGTCGTGCCGCGTCCATCGTATTCATTTTTTACTGCGAACATGATAGAGTCTTGCAAATTGTGTTGAGCTTAGGTTAAACAAGAAAAAAAAAGTAATAAAAACAAATTATTTTGTAGATTGTGTTTAAAACAAAACAAAACAAAAAGAATAATTAAGAATCTAACAAATTTTTGTTTAGAAACTTCACTTAAAATTTGTATTATGTACATCGTTATAAATTAAAGACGCTGTGAAATAAACATAAACTACAACAACACATTAGCATTACTATAAGCGAAACTAAAAACGCGCCTGAAAACCCATTGAATTGTACAGTGGTGGCGTGAAGCTCATCCCAGTTTTGCTTTTGAATGCTCGCGCCCGCTCTTGCATTTGCTGCTGTTTGACGATAAAAAAAACAAACAAACCGAATCGCATTGATTTCCAATATTCACTATGCAATATCAAAACAATTTTATATAAATAATTTATTTTATTTTTTATACAGTAAATCCCCGATTTCATTAATTGGATGACCACCCCCTATTAATTTTACATAAATTAAGTCCATCCCTGCTATAGAAAGTATGTGAAGTTGTTAAATGTTGATATACTAGTGTGCCAAAATTATAAGTGAATTCGAAAAAGATCAATTGCTGTACATTATGGTCGACTTCATATAGACACAGATAAAAAACAAAACAAACCGTATAAAAAATGAATTCATATTTAAAATTCAGCATGTAAGATATCCATAAATACGAAATATAAACACTGAAATCCGAAATGGTCTACTTTTTAAACGATAATCCAACCCACCGAACGAAGCCGCCGAGTATTCGGCTTCGCCAAACCGTAGCTGCGCTGATGATGTCCACCTACCCCTTCTCCACTGCATTCCAAGCTCCACGATTTGCCAAAACGCATTGGTTTGCTTATTATTTGGTTTTTAAAATACATTTTTTTTGTTCAAATTTTATTTGGTCCGAACAATTTATGGTAATTATATTTCGCACATTATTATTTAGTTCCTGATGTCGTCGTTGATAAATGGTAAAGGTCAGCGTATCGCACGCACACACACACGCAAGCAGATGATCCTCAAGGATGTCGAATTTGTATACCTTTATCAATCTTGTATTTTTTGCTCAGACAGCCCTCTGTTAACTGATATTGCAAATTGTATCCAAAGTGAATAAAATTATTTATTTGATTTAGAAAGTAATTAAAAAAAAAGAGAAACCTTTTCTTAATTTATGGGTGATTAGAATATATAATGTTAATATTAATATTAAATAACTAAATTCATTCAACAATTTTGGGTTATCCAGCTCCACAGGTAAAGTAACAATAGAAATACTACTTTTTTATTTTGTATTTATTATTTCAAATATTTCTCAGTTTTTCTTTTATTTATTTATAATTTAAATATATATCTTTATTTTTTAATAATTTAAATAGACAACAGAATCTAGTTTTTGTAGTTTTTACACTAGAGCTAAAGCTGACAAATATGAATACACATGATGACGTCTAGCCTTTTGGCTCTTAGGTTTCCCGTCACGTTCACAGTGCGGAGCTAGCTGATCCGAATCGGAATAGTGAATTTATAAAGTATTACTTCTGAAGAAACAGTCAAATTCGATATAACAATAACATAATTTTTATTTCATTACAAATTGTTTATTCCTTATTTGAGAAGAGGTATGAATCGCTGGCGCCTGTTGTCAGCTTCCAGGCATGCTCATTGCCAATTATATTACATAAACTAAGTAAATCAAATTTAGTATATAAGACTTTGACGCTCATAACATCCTGTAAGCCATCTCTGGGATTTTGGTTAGTCTCAAGCATTAAGTTAATCAATTCCGGGTAAAAATTTGGGAAATTTGGCGGCTGATAGAATATTAAGTGTCGAATGCCCTTGACGCGAGTGCGCCGGAAGAAATGGCCTCTCTCCGAGTATAGCATGAATGGAGCGCCGCTGTGGAAGAAGATGTCTCTCGCTCGGGATATTTTTTCCTTCTTGGAATATTCGCTTATTTGGACAAAGCTAATCATTTCCTTCTTAAAGTGATTTCTAAGGCGCACATAATCAAAATAGCTGGGCACATAAAGCAGACAATGCGAGTGTCCAGATTTTGTGAATTCGGGTAAAATATAACGCACGAAATGCTGAAAGCGATCTTCCAGAGCTGACTCAACACTTGAGCATTCGATGCGCTGGAAAACTTGTTTGATTGGCGTCAGGACATTGCTTATGAATCCAGTTTCGATCTGATTAATGATGCGCGCTTTTCCTTGGTAATTATGGCATTTATTATTTATGACCCCGCGGAATTCAGGCAGATCATGTGAAGAGAACAATAGAGTTTGCCTATAGAAACGCGACGTCGCATTGAGACAATATGAACGAAGTCGTTGGCAATTAGTTTCTGGCAGTTTTTGAGGCTGTAGATGTAAATGGTCCAGCACTTGCAGCAGATTCTCCCAATTCTGAGCTAGGAGTAGCTCCGCTTGATCAATAATGAGTAGTTCGACTGAATTCAGAAAATCAAAGTCCTGATCTTTGTCATTAATAATCATGCGCAGCGCCAACGGTGAGGCAATTAAAATATCCGATCCACTAAAGTCTGTATACAAGGACATTGACTTTTTAGTCAAGCGAATTCCAATTTTAAAGTTATCATCCGTATTGCCATTAAAAGTTTGCTCATAATCAGGTGGCTTGGGATTGGTTTTGGGAAAGTAAACCGTATTTCCAGAATATTCTTCACAAAAGCGTTCATACTTCATAATTGGATAGCCTCCAGTTTTTGGATCTAAAAATAATGTACATATTAGGAACATATTCAATTTCGTTTAATATTTTTAAATAATTTTAATACGTACCCTTGCGATTTTCAAACAGCATCTTTGCTATTATTTGCACAGTTTTCAAAGCGGAGTCACGAAATGGTAATAAAATGAGCGCCTTCAATCGCGTTAGTCCCTGATCCCTGACACTGTCTGGCAAGGACAATTCGCTCGTCGGTTGCTTGGGATTTTTCTGAAGTTCATTGATCTTCTCATTGTTACGTAATATCAATGCTCTGCATTTTAATATATGATTAATAGTGTGTAGGCAATAGACATAACGAATTTCCTCCGCATTATCGTGTGTTCGCTGAGGATAGTAAAGATCCAAGTATCTGTTGGCCATATGAAAGAGCTCCGTTTGCACAGTGGATAAGGGATATGAAACATTCAATGTCAGTGACGACTGCACTCTTAATAACTGAAGGTCAGTTGCTTTTAAAACTTCTACAGGTTGTTTGTAATTGTCATCCGATATAATTTTTGATTTTAAGTTGGGTTTCTCAATTTTGAAATTTCCAATCGCAGACCATTTTCCTTTCACTTCATTTGTGTCTTTGGCGATTATTACAGTAATATCATCTGGGTCTAACTCAAAATCAAATCGATTTTTAAATACATTGATTTGTTTTAAGTCTGTGATATCTTGTGAGTTTTTTTCCATTTCCACATCTTCTTGTGGGGTTTGATCCAGTTCCTTATCTTCTTTCTCAACTTTTGTTTCTGGTAGAATACATTTCTCTACACTTTTAACTGTGGGAACTGAAGGCAATATGTGAGAAACTGTGTGAAATATGAATGCTACTGATTTATACCTTTTATTGACGAACTATATCCACTTACAAGCTGCTCGTAAAATTGCGTTTCATCTTGCAATTCCGGTAAAAGATCGGCAGTTAATTTAGATCCATCATCAATAGCGCTCTGATATTGACTTTCAGTTCTATACATTTGCTCCATTTGTCTGCTTCGTTGTATGAATTTATGCTTATTCGGCGGCTTTTTGTCCTTTCGTAAGTCATTTCGCTTAGACTTTAAGCCAAAATGTTTACGTTTTTCTTTCATTTTCATTTAACCTTAAGTTTTAAATTAAATTCGTAAACAACGTGGACCACAACTTGTTGTTGGATTGAATAATAGCGATGACAGTAAACAGGCAACGATAGATTAAATATTTTAAATATCAATATCGATATCTGCAGACTAAGCAACAACAACAAATATCGATATATGGGTGCTTCTATTATTATTTCAATATCATTTTTAATTTAAACTATTTATCTTTTCTGTCGAACTCTTTTCAATAAATAAAACAAAGGATTTTTTTTTTAAGTTTATTTATAAAAACCAATAAAAAGATTTTCAAACATTCATATAAATGGAAGGTGGAAAGGGGTAAAATATCAGTTAATAATTGGAATTATTTTTAAAAAATTCGTTTTGTACATTCAATTTTAGGCAAACAATTTTTTGATAACATTTTCCAGTTTTACTGTATCAACAGCGAATTTGCGTATGCCCTCAGACAATTTATCAGTTGCCATGGGATCCTCATTCAGCATCCATCTGAATCGGCTCTCGTCAATAGTGATTTTCTTAATATCCTGAAGTTTAGCATTGGAGACAGATAGAGCTGTCTGCAGTACGACATCGTCGTTCTCCAGTTCCTTTAGCAAGCTTGGACTGATCGTAAGCAAATCGCAACCAGCTAATGCTTTAATTTCACCAATGTTTCTAAATGATGCGCCCATTACCAATGTCTTATAGTCGTATTTCTTGTAGTAGTTGTAGATATTCGTCACTGAGATAACTCCAGGATCAGCTTGCGGCTCAAATTTCTTGTTATCTGTGTTGGCCACATACCAGTCCAAAATACGGCCAACAAAGGGAGAGATTAGTGTTACACCTGCTTCGGCACAAGCTACCGCTTGGGCAAATGAGAATAACAGAGTGAGATTGCAATGCACGCCATGCTGTTTTTCCAGAATTTCGGCTGCCTTGATACCCTCCCACGTTGAAGCGAGTTTTATTAAAATGCGATCCTTCTTAATGCCGAAGCTCGCGTATAAATCAATCAGTTTCAATGCCTTCTCCACGCTCTTCTTCGTATCAAACGAAAGACGTGCATCTATTTCAGTGGAGACTCTACCGGGCACAACTTTTAGGATTTCGCATCCAAACAACACGCACAGGTAATCCATAGCCTCAGAGACTTTGTTCTCCAGCGGTCTAAAATTAAGAATTTTTGTATTATTTTTAATTACTATTAATTAAATGAATTACCGAATGTGTTGGTTTTAAATGTAATTAAATGATTTTGTGATAATCTTAAGAATAAACAACTATTTATAAATGCATCTTACCCCTCTTTAGTTTTTCCATATTCGACGGCATTCTTAACTATGTATTGATAGCGCTCCATGGTCGAGGCCGACAAAATAAGCGAGGGATTGGTTGTGGCATCTGTAGGCTTGTATATATTTATGGCTAAAATAAATTAAAAAGGAGGTCAAGCAGTTATAAGTAAGGTTTTCTGCTTATGAATGTATTTAACAAGTGAATGCAAAATGGGTTCAATTTTCAAGTACGCTCATTTAAATGTATAATTTCATTTCACTTTTAGAGCATATAAAATAATAACAAATATTTAATACTTTTTCATAACAACTAGGGTTTGATTTAGTATTTTAAATTGCGTGTTTAATTATATTATTATAACCTGAACCCATTGAAAATGCGAATTGAGCATAACTTCTACACCGTTTGAACTAGAGACTTCAAATTGTTATTATGGATATGAAGATTCTGTAATTTTCAGATTTATTCGTTTTTCTTAAGTTAAATTTTTGTTTAAGTTTATATTATTATATTTTTAAAATTAACAATATAAATAAAAGGAGAAATCTGGTATTCTAAAACAAATCCTAATTTTTCACCTTTGAGAATTTACGCTTAATTTAAAGGTTAAATATTTCAATATTTTAATCAAAGCTTATTAACACACGAAAGTGTAATTATTTTAAAAATGATAATAATTTAGGCAAGAAAAAAACAAATAAAAAGGGTCAAACAAATGTCAGACTCACCTTTGAGTAACTTTTAATTGAACTTCAGGATCTTTACACGTTTCCAAGCTACACTCGTGTATACACATACGCACATACATATGTATGTTCGTATGTATATACACATGAATATGCACGTGTAATACGATAGAACTGAATGAACGTGCAGAATACGTGAAGTTCAAATAAAAGTTAAATTCGAGGTGAATGAGTTCGATTCTTGTTTGCTTTACTTTATATATGTACATATATAGCTATAAATGTGTGTAGATATATGTAGATACATTTCAGTTCAAACCTGATGTTATCTTGTACATATATGCACTTATACATTTAAACATTTCAAGAAACATATAAAGTTGTTGATTTAATTTAATATTCACAGCCCAGTGATAAACAACCAAATGGAGTTTACTCTATTCTAAAGCTATGATTAATGTAGAATTTAATATATTATTATTAATTTACCATCAAAGTCGCCGGTATCAGCTACAATTGTAGTTATTTTTTTAAGCTGTTCCAAAGCCGACATCTTTATCTTTTTTATAACGCGATCGTTTCCCATTACCCGGTGCAACTAAATCTTTAGTCTGGATCTATAAACATCGATGGTTAGGGTTAATATATCGATATGAATTTTACATATATAAAAGTCGAATCAGTGTCTTTCGATATTAAATCGATGTATCAAATGCCTTCGTGTTAAAATTTGTTTCCACCTTTCATTTTTTCTTATTAGAATTCGTTGAGTGAAAATAAATACAATTTATAAAAATATAAATAAATGGATCAATACTAATATATAAATTTCGCAGCAAACTATTATTTTGATTTATGATATATAAGCTTTTTTGATTTATTTAATATTTACATATTTTTTTGTATTTCTTCAGTTTCTAGCATTGAAACTGGTTCAGTTCCAGCGTGAACTTGTATTTCGATCATTCTTTTACCTGTGTTTTGTTCTTATTAGATTTAAATAAATATTTTAGTTTCTTAGCTATAAATACTTTTACAGTTTCCAAAATAATGATGTTTTTCATTTTCCTTTTTAATTAATCAAAATTCGAGTACTTTTTGCTTGCATCCAAAAAATATTCGTGATGCATCAAAAATATTAAACTAATCTCCCATATTCTCTAATTCCCTGAATGCATTTTAAAACGAAATGTAATCCGTATTGGATATTACCATCTCTTACTCAGCTCACATTTACATAGTATATACATATATCAGTCGCGCATATTTGTAAACAGTTTTTGTATTAAATAAATTATTTATTTTATTTTTGATATATTTAGTTCCTAATATTAATGAATTCTAACAAAAGTGATGCAAATATGAGAGAGGTAAATAAATTGTGATGCGTTTTCAATTTGAAATAGAAAATGTGAATACAAGAATGTAAATTGGTTATTCCAGTTGAAGATAGCGGTACTTTATAATGTATACAATGAATTATTTACTCGAATATTAAATTGTATTTCGAAATCAGGCTTTATTGAATGCTTCGCAAGAAATGATTAAGAAATAGTTTTAAGCATTTTAAATTATATATGCATTTTATTCCTTTACATTTTTAAATATTTAAATTATTTAATCTATGCAAAGCTGTTGGAGAAAATGCTTTAAAAATATTTTATTTTCATACATTTATATTCGTTAACGAGCTAAAAAACTTTTCTTAAAGGAAAAGTTATTTTTCTGAGCAGCACGAAAGAATGTGTGCGTTGGCATGTCTGCTCTCGGGCTGGATGTAAAATGCCTCAAACTCACATGCAATAGAAGTTAGAAAGTTCAAATTTTTCTTGTAGATTTCATTTCTAGCGAAAAGTAGAAATCAGAAATGTGTAATACCGTATTCCAACCTAATTTTGCGTTAATAATAGCGTTAAAATAAATATTTAATTTTTTTTTATTAAATAATACTATAGTCTCAAGTTAGATACTTGATTCATTTTTTTGTTATTATTTAAACTAATTATATTCCAAATTTCTTGCAGAGAGATGAAGAACGCTCACAATTTGTCCCTGTTACAACCATAACGGATTCTCAGGCTATACGCAGCGTAGACTTTCATCCAGATGGACAACTTTTTGCCGTTGGATCAAATTCAAAAACCTTTCGAATATGTCAATATCCGCAAATATCGAAACTGAGGTAACAACAAATTTCAATTTATTAAAATTCTAGATAAAATTGAAAATTTATTTTCTTTAACTCTTAGACATGATCAACACTTTTTCCCTCCATCGGTTTTATGCAAACGCACAAAGCATCATCGAGGATCAATTTATTGCACGAGCTGGTCTGCAGATGGGGAGCTGGTTGCGACTGGATCGAACGACAAGACCATCAAGTATATGCGATTTAACAAAGATACGAATCAGCTAGTGGGCCAAGAGATCGAACTGAATATGCATGATGGAACTGTGCGAGATATGTGTTTCCTCGACAACTCATCAACCAAATCGCGATTACTTGTGAGCGGCGGCGCCGGCGATTGCAAGATTTACGTAACAGACTGTGTGACGAGCATGCCGATGCACGCTTTTGGTGGACATAGCGGACATATCTCATCGCTATATAGTTGGAATAATACGATGTTTGTGTCGGGCTCACAGGTAATTAATCGAATTTATCGATCGGTCAGCAATATTTATCGTCACTTTCACAGGATCAAACAATACGCTTCTGGGACATACGAGTTAACGAGGCTGTCAGCTCCATAGATCAGGAATATAAGCCCGGAGCTCTGCAGAAATCGCCAGTAACTGCTGTTTGTGTCGATCCGACTGGGCGGCTGCTGGTTTCGGGGCATGCAGATAGCGCATGCGTGCTATACGATATCCGAGGCAATCGTCTAATACAACGATTTTATCCACATAGCGCGGAAATAAGGTAAAGAGAGTTCACATAAGGGCAAATCTGGACTCTGGAACTGTTTTTCATTATTTCTGATTCTGATTCCGATTTTCAAATCGCTTTTTCTTTACAGATGCATACGCTTCTCGCCTTCGGCCTATTACATGCTCACTTGTAGCTATGATAGTACGATTAAACTAACGGATTTACAAGGGGATCTGGCCAACGATCTTGCCTCTGTGGTTGTGGCTAAGCACAAAGACAAGGCGATTACAATTCGATGGCATCCAACTGAATTTTCATTTATTTCAACATCTGCGGATAAGACTGCAACCTTATGGGCTTTACCTCAATCCTAAAGTATTTG
Source organism: Drosophila buzzatii (assembly GCA_035045845.1). NCBI lineage: Eukaryota > Metazoa > Arthropoda > Insecta > Diptera > Drosophilidae > Drosophila > Drosophila buzzatii. The sequence goes on along the minus strand of JAWNOS010000244.1, from coordinate 9,670,958 downwards.
ATTAAAGCATAAATATTTAAATTATTTAATAAATATAACATTATTATTTAAGGTCTAGCGAAAATTTATTAATTACATGTTGGGATTAATATTTACATAAAAAAAATACATATATTCATAATACATATATATACATAAATATTTATATTTGCCTTTATTAAGTATATATATTTATTTATTTTATGTTGTATGGGTTTGATTGGCTTGTGCGAATAATTTATTTTTTATTTATATACATTAAAAAAAAATAAAAATAAAAATAAAATAAATAAATAGAAAAATAAACTTAATTTTAAAAAAATTGCTTTTTTTTATATATTATTTAATGGTGGAAAATGGGAATTCATTTTATAATCTTGCTACCATATCTATATTAGATGACGCATTCCTACCTTGCTTAGGGCCAAGAAGGGTAAAATTTTTAATATATAAAAATAAACTAAAATATTCATTATCTATTTATAGCTAACAAAAATTTATATTTGTGGTCTGCAAGCCTCTTATAGTTTGTCTACAACAAATTGTTTTTACCTCGATTTTCTCTTATCGATATTACGCAATGAAAAAATATCGAAAAAAAAGCATGATAAGATTTTGTTGCAAACATTATACGAATAAATATAAGATTAAATATTTTCTAAAATATATAATTAAGTTTTAGTCTCAAGTCCGTACACCCATTATATATCTGATTAGGAATCATTTCCAGTTCCAAGCAGCTAATTAACTTGACAAAACTTGAGATAACATCAGGAGAACTATTTCGATATGCACATATTGCCATATTTAGTATGTCAAGTGTTTTCAAGTCACACTTGACCCTTGAGCTTTATAAGATCTATGATTAAATATATGAACATATATGTATATACTAATGTATGTATGTATGCGCGTTCATAGTCAGTCTAAAAGCTGACAATTTACTCCAATTTAATTTATTCTAGATTTTAATGCTGATCAAACAAATTATTTAAGCTTTGCTGTGCCGCTGGATTTCTATTAGGGCGAGACCTCGGTTAAGCATTATCTTTAAGACCTATGACAATGATTAATACGTTGATCAAATAACAATCAATAATTTTTCAAAAATGTATTTGTATTTTGGAAAAATTAAATGAGAAACAATTTGTAAGATGTATGATAAAATACGTACAAAATATACATAAACATAAATACAAATATTTAAAAACTAATATATATAAACAAATACATATGTATGTATGTATGTACATGCAAATATCCTACAGAGAAGATCATAAACTTATGCTTATGTATAAAAACATATGTACATTAAAACATGCATTCATACATATGTATGTATGTGCTTCTATTCATACATACATACATATGTATGTATGAATAGAAGCACATACATATGTATGAATGCATGTTTTAATGTATATATGTTTTTATAGAGTTTGTACATATTCACATACATACATACATATATGTATGTCTATATGTTTAATGAAAGATATGTATGTATATGCGCTTATATATGTACATATTTACATACATACTCACATACACACTCGCATACACACACACACATGCGCTTAAAAAACATGCAAGTCTATAGATGTGATAAATGTATGGAAGAAACGTTCAGATATTATCATTCATATATACAGACACCAATACAAATACAATAAATGTGTTTGTTGTTGTTGTTATTTTGTCTAAAATACAATCGGTATCCATTCTTAATACGCTAAATAGGTTTTCAGTTACTTTTTCATTAATACAACAGTATTTCCCCCAACTCGCAGCTCCAAATTATATACAGTAGAAAAATTGGTTTCTGTTACTCATGCGCCTTCAATATGATAGTTTAATTTTATTCGTACAATTGAAAAGTTCACAAAATATTAGGGAAAAGAAAATCAACGCTGCTAATAGTTTAACAATAATTTAAATAATTATTAATTAATACCAGACAATAATTTGACCATCAGAGCAACCAAACAAAGCTACTTTTTGTATGGGCCGCAAATATTCGTATTCAAACTAATATATACATACATATATACCAATATATATGTGTGTATATGTGTATGTGCACGTGTGCGTGTGAGTGAGTGAATGTTGATAAGTGTGTGTAAGTACAATTTGATTTTATTCCGTTTACAATTATGCTTTGCATATTGTCTGTATGTATGCAAGCGTCTGGGCACAAACGTATGTCTGTATGTATGTACATATGTAAAATTCGTTTCAATTTTTACTCACTGCACTGAACTGAACTGCTGCTGCTTCAAGAATCTTATGATTTAAAGTTCAAGCTATGCTAGTCTACTAAATACATACATACATACATATAGAGGCGTGCATACATTTGTCTTTATGTGTATATATGTAATATATACCGCTACAACTTTGTCCGTATGTGTGTATGCATATACAAAAAGAGGGATAAACAACCAAAGAACATTTAGCTATGCTACGACGAAGCCTAAATACCCTTGTTTTTTGTTTCTTACGTGAAATAGAAATGTTTTACGGTCTTTTTAAATGTTGATGATATAAGATATGATATAATATATGATAGATTAGGTAAATTGTAAAGTTTATAATTAATGAGTTATGTCACAATATTTTGAATAATAGAATATTATGCAATAAATTAGATAATATATATTATATATGAGAAATTTTTATCGGTTATGATAACTGAACGAAAACTTAAAGTATGGCTAATAATATCTACATTTTGAAAATATTTATTGTCTCACTAAATGGAATCTAAATCCATATGCTTTTCCTGTTATGTGCATGACATGAGGGTAGAGAAACTGAAAGTGGAAATTGAATTTACTCGCTTTAGTTCGCTTTGGCTCGCTTCGCAATAGCTGTAAACAGGAGTCGATAACAAAATCAGCTGATGGATGAACTAGTTTTCGAAATAGCTGCGAAATGTGCTTACTTGAAGAGACTTTTAAAGCTTGTTTTATTGAATGTTAATAGCAATTAAAATTAGATGAATGCAATTTTTAAATAAATAAACTTGCCATAATAATGCGGCTAAAAGAGGAAAGAAGGAGCAAGGCTAACATTAAGGAAGAAGATTTCGCCAGTTTAAGACTGACTTACGCTTAAGGTCGCTAATATTCTTATACTAAACTAGCCGCCCATAATGATGCTGCAGTAGATTCTCTTTTGCAAAGATAAAACGTAACTCTATTATATTATATAATTAAAAATGAACGTAAAATGTATACAATTCTAAATGATTTAGGTAAGATCGTTTGTTATCTAATATTGTGGAAAATTTATTTAATTTTATACAACTCGCTAGGATTTTAGATCTTTTGTCAGCTTCGGCAAGGTGTGCTTCCTTATTACCTTAACAAATTTGTTAACAAATTTTATTGGTTTTGTGCAGATGTGTTAATTGCAATAAATCTGTCAATACGTGGACTTAACTAACTTCTTCCCTTCATGGCTTATCTGTTTCAAATCATGTGCGTTGGGTGTGTCCGTAGTATTCCATTAGCGCCAAACCTCAAACTCTATTCGACTTATCGCTTCGCTCCAGGTGCTTATGAGACCCAAGCGTCATTCGTGTGTGAGTGCGGAAACAGATCCGTTGTGGAAATAGTTTCGGTAGCAAGGTGTCAAGAAAGTTTTTATGGGACTATCTCGGTATATTATCGTTATCTGGATTCTACTTGAATTGAATTTTATTTAAACATCGAATGCTTTTGTTGATCCTGAGAACTCTTATGGTTATCAGTTGACATTTGCAGTAATCAGATATTATTCAGAAACTTCTGATTATGGCTTTTTAAATTAAATTCTTTTTATTTAAATAGTTAGAAATTTATTAAAAATATTTAACTTTTTCAGATTATCAAAGCCACAAACATGCCAGACAGATTTCAAGTCACAAAAACAGATGAAGACACTGTCTTGGACTATCTTCAAGATGAATCCGCAAGTGGGAAACTATTAGGAGATACATTGGAAGATCTTCAAGGTAATTACATAATTTATTTCTGTTAAATTAGGATTTTGTGATAATTATAAAAATTGAAGTATATATATCTAATCTGAGTCAATACCTAAAATATAAATGCTGCCAATATTGTTCAAAACTGTATGTATTTGAAATATTGTCTTGTAATATATCAATAGTTTTTTTTTAAATAAAAATAGAAATCTGAAATTTTTTCATAGACCAATTTTATATCGCTCAAACAAAAAAAAATATATATATACATAAAAAATAAATTTAAAAAAACGCTTAATAAGATATGTTTTCAATATATCACTTGAAATTCTTAAAAGAAGAAATTATATAATATATTTGTATAAATGGATTCAAGTTAGACATGACTAAAGCCACAAAGTTGATTCAGACATAAACAAAATGTATAGATTGTTTCCTTTGTTTCCTTTTCTGAGAACATCATATGTTAGCAATTCCTTTCACTGGTAACGAACTAACGTAGGATGGCAGACACTGGGGAGTGACGACTTTTTTCCACATAAAAACCATATGTACTTACATATACAGATGCATTTCTATTTGTCCAGACTAGTAATTGTATTTGATATTCAATTGACGCACTCTAATTGAAAAGTTTTCAGTTGACAATTGCTAAAAGAAATTCTCTGCGAATAACAATAATATGAACTAATATCTGTGTGTGTGTGAGTGGAGAGGAGATATCCAGATGTCCCGGTGACATACTTTAGCATCATCACCTGCACAATAAAGCTCGTCTTGTGCCAAAAGCTTTCCGAGAACTGCTGAGCTTTTTTGCTGGCTGATGCTGTGTGTGGGAGAGAGAGAGAACTTTCTCTTTATCTGTATAACGGAATGTGTAGGGCTGAGGCTGAGGCCGACGCTGAGGCTGAGGCTGAAGCTGAGGCCGAACCTGCAGCTGTAACTGGGGCTTGTCCTAGGCAAACAAATAAATACAGACACACACGCGTAAGTGGAGCTCTCTTTAGCTCATTCTCTCGCTCTCCCAGGCTGTCCTCGAAATATGGGGTGAAATTCTTGTGCAGATAAAAGCTTTCGTTTTCATCTCAATTTGATTGCTCAGAGTCCTGGGCAACATAGTTTTTATTCGGTCGCATACAAACCGTTTTCTTAATTTTTCTATAAACCCATTTAACAACTAGTACAATTTTAAGCAATTTTCAATTTATAAAAAATCTAAAATAAACCAAAAATCTATGCAATTAATCAATTGAACGCGATTGCAACGTGTGAAGTTATATAAAAACTCAGGTTCATCCTCAGCCCGAAGACTTAAGCGTAAATTTGCTTTAATTGGCCAAGTTTGAATTTGTTCCAAATACCAATTGAAAAGTGCAAAATTCTGGCCAAGTTCTCAATAATGGCTAACTCAAGTATTTTTTATAATTATTTCTACATTGATTATTGGCTCATAGGTCCATATGTATATGCAAATATATGTATATATATATGTGTATGTGTGTGGGTGTGTGTGTGTGTGTGTGAGGCCCTGATAGGCCCATTATTATTGACCTAATTTTTACTTTCTTATTTTATTTGAATTAATTTTGTTTGTAAAAGGAAACGTTAGCTTAAAGCCAGAGTTTTGCGCCTCAATTGCATATTTCATATTGCAAGTATTTCTTGTAGCTATTTAAATGTTGTACGAACTATGACCCAAAAGAAAAAGTGTTAGCTAATTTTAAGTGACAATCGTGATCTGGGAGTGGTATTTCTTACATTAAGCGATAACATGCAATGTAATAGTGGAAAAGAAGATGCCGACGAAATGAATATTACGCCATCCGAGCACAATGGAACTAAGCTCGACAGTAAACAGTCAGGTATGAATATATCAAGGAGAATATACGCGAGAAAAGTATATTCAAATATAAGAGTGAATATCCGAAATGAGGTTTTCGAATATGTATGTAATTCAAGCAAATATCAAATTTATTTCTGGTATATATGAGTGAATAACTGAAATCAGTTTTCGAAAACATTTTTCGAGCTAGAGCTGAGTTAGTGACCTACATCTATTGAGATATGTTGTCTAAAAGCATTCGAAAATTTTAGTATTCACATATTATCTGAACTTGCATTCCAAGAAATATCTTTTAACAAAGCTCTGCCGTGAGGCAGAAAAAAAAATAGCCAGCTCTGATTCCAATTTGTGTGATTGTGCGCATATGTTTGAGTGCTTTGTGTAAAGGTATTTTTAAGGTATGTACAGCTCGTGGGTGGTTTGCCTACCTGCCTATGTGAGACTCTTCATGCCATTCAAATTCCTTTAGCTAGGCTGCTATAATATCTATAAAGTTAGATCTGCCTTTTATATCTGCAGAAAACTAATGAGAATTTGTTTTTAGAAAATTAATTTTAAATTTAAAGAAATATGAGGTAAATTAATATTTTTAAATTATATTATTTTAATGAAAAATAAATAAATATTGAAACAAAATTATTTACATGCAGCTCTCAAAAGAAAACATATCAAGCTATCACAAGTTAAATCAGCCTTTTACAAATTCTAATACCAACAGCCTTTAGCCTTAAGAAAGCCATCATGATTTCATTAAATCCTTACACAATTTCATCTTACTCAAGGCTTAACTTTGAATTTTTTATTTAATTTTGCGGCGTATGCAAAAGGTTTATAATGTTAAATATTCATAATCAGTGCCTACATATTAAATGTGATGCCTTTAGTTATTTTTCTTGCTAAGTTTTAATATTAGCTGAGGGTGCCCAAGCGACTTTAGCATTTCACAAAACTTTTCTTATTTTTAATAGAGGAAAATGAACATAAAAATAAAGTATATATAACAGAAAGTAGTCAAGAATATATATTAATTAGAATTAAATATTTTATTCTAATTTTATATATATAATGAAACTAGAATGAACAACATTTAACAAGCATAACTAGGCGTGGCGTCGTGTTTGACCAAGTATTAAGTCAAACCAATTTTATCTAATCTGTCAGTTTAACTGCGTGAATTAGTTGATAATTCTATACCAATCAAAACACTTATGGCTTGCATTAAAAATATTTATACTTTTGAATAAATGTTTATTATATTGATTGCTTGTATAGAATTCCGCTGACTAAAGATTTGTAAAGTAAACATAAAAAAGAAACAAATTAGGAAAAACTAAATAATATATAAATATTCTCTGTTAACAATAAATATTTGTATTCTTTCTGCCTTTCAGATACTCGAGATGTACACAATGTCGAAGAAAATCAGAAATCTACTATCGATCCCAATCTGTACCTCTATGACGATGATTTGGAGACGAGGCCGCATATTTCAACATTCATTTCATCAATTGCCAATTATGAAAACACGATACCAGCGGCAACCGACCCAGATGCAAAGCCACCACCGCCATCAGCACGCATGGGTATGTTTAATCGAAACTTCAATTCCATTTATTATTCTGTATGCAAATAGCTCGAGATCTGGTAATGTGCGGTTATATCTTTCTTCGTCGAGTAGCTTCTGCGCTGAGACGACAATAAGACAATAGGCTTAAATCAATGCATGAAGTGCTTTGTTTTGTACGCTCCCGACACAAGTATATAAATGAATCGAAAAGAATGTTCAGCGAGGCTCTGAAGCACTTTCCACATATTTGTCGAACACAAAGACATTTTTTGAGCAAGAATATAATATATAATAAAATGATATGTATTATTCAAATATTTATTTAAAAAAATAATTTAATTATATATATTTTTTTTAATAACTCTAAACTCTAAATTTAATTTATTTAAAAAATAATTTAATTATATATTTTTTAAAATTAACTCTAAGCCAAAGCTGTAGCACAATAGAGTTTAGCTAAATTAATTCAACCTGAATTTTTTCTACAGCTTCCAAAGCTGACTTTTAATTTAAAAAATGTTTTTTTAATCGTCAAACAATTCCACTTTGGCCATTATACTTCATTAAAAATAAATGAGAATGAGTTCATCAATTAAAATTAAGCTTTAATGAAATTGAAGAGCCTTACATCAGCTAAGAGGCAATAAAACTGCGCATGTAAAATAATTGCCGAATTTCAGAGACGAAATTTCAGACATAAGATGAACAGAGAAAGTCATTTTATATGCTCATATAAACTAATTTAACACATTACTAGTTTACATTAGCATTGCCGATGGGTTCGGGCTATAGAAAATTAGTATGTGATTCTTTTATGCGCGATTGCGAATCCAATTCATTAATTTCAAAAAGAAGACAAGCTTTCGCGCCAAACAAAAACAAAAAAAGAACAAAGAAGAAAGAAAAAATACTTCGCATTGTTTATCTTAATTAATCAATTAGTTATTCCGAAAAATAAATGCCTTGAGCTGTAGCTTAAATATTGCATAGGGCCTTAAGCACTTGCGAGCGTAGACTGAATAATAGCCGAACCAAGTGTGAAGTTGACTGAAGATGCAAAATATACTCATGATTTTTTTTTTTTATAAAATATATTTAAATATATCCATATATACATATGTATAAATATTTTATAGTTGGAAAAGTTTTCAGATTTTAGTAAATACAAAAATTAATTAATTTTGTTATTTTATTATATTATTTATTTATATTTATTTATTAATTAAATATAAATACAAAAATTAAATTATTTTATTATTTTATTATATTATTTATTTATATTTATTTATTAATTAAATATAAAAACAAAAATTAATTAAGTTAATTATTTTATTATATTATATTATTTATATTTATTTATTAATTAAATATAAGTACAAAAATTAATTTATTTAATTATTTTATTATATTATTTATTTATATTTATTTATTAATTAAATATAAATACGAAAATGAATTAGGTTTATCATTTTATTATATTATATTATTTACATTTATTTAAGTTTATTATTTTATTATATTATATTATTTATATTAAATAATTTTCTACAATAATTTGATTTACGTCAATTAATATTTATAATTAACTATGTTGTAAAAAATAAATAAATAAATAAAATAGAATAAAAGAACAAATTTACATTTAGTCAAATTTATTAAATAATTAATAATTATTATTATAATTTGTGCATTTCAGGAACCCTTATTGGAGTCTTTTTGCCGTGTATTCAGAACATCTTTGGTGTAATATTATTTATTCGATTAACATGGGTTGTTGGCACGGCTGGCGCTGTTTGTGGATTCTTAATTGTGCTCACCTGCTGTTGTGTGGTAATTATATAAAATATATTAACACATTATATTCAAAAATATATATTAATGATAAATATATTTCAATTTAAGACAATGCTAACTGCGATATCTATGTCAGCCATTGCAACGAATGGAGTTGTGCCGGCAGGAGGGAGCTACTTTATGATATCACGGTAAAGATTTATGGATACGATAATAAAATGATAAAAAAAAAACAGAAAAACAAATATATATTTAGTACATGACATCATCAGCTTATCGTATGATTGAGCAACATAAAGCTGATTACAAAACTTTGATTGAGCATAGAAGAAAGTTTTTTTTTTCTCTATAATATGCAAATATGAATGGAATGGGAAGATAATGAATGATAGCAAGGTGGTACAAATAGTTGTATATATATCTGGTCTATTCAGAGAAGGATAAATGAGACTCTGATTTAGTTCGACAATTGCCAATTCCAATGATTCATAGGTCTCTCCTGTACCTTTTCTGATTTGTATATATATTTATTTCATGTGCATTTAGGTCACTTGGTCCTGAATTTGGCGGCGCTGTCGGAATGCTATTTTATACGGGGACAACGTTGGCAGCCGCAATGTACATTGTGGGCGCTGTTGAAATTGTCCTGGTAAGAAATGCTATATATAATACAAATATACAAATTATTCATATAAATATTTTGTGAATGTCTAGACATATATGGCACCCTGGGCATCCATATTTGGGGATTTCACAAAGGACGCCGAAGCCATGTACAATAACTTTAGAGTATATGGCACATTGCTCCTGCTATTCATGGGTAAGTTGGCTATAAAAACCAATTAGATATCATTTGAGTATCGTGTTTTTCTATAAGGTTTAATTGTTTTCCTGGGCGTGAAATTTGTCAACAAATTCGCAACGGTTGCCCTGGCCTGTGTCATATTCTCCATTATCGCTGTCTATGTTGGAATCTTTGATAATATTCATGGCAATGAAAAGCTATAGTGAGTATTGACAAGCTAAATCAAATACATTATCATTAATTTGATTGTTTTCTTTTGCAATAGCATGTGCGTGCTTGGCAAGCGTCTGCTGAAGGATATACCCATTGAGAACTGTACAAAGGAGGATCCGCTGCTATACGATCTCTATTGCCCAGAACACAAATGCGATGAATACTTCCAAAGTAATGTCGCAAACACCAAATTTAGTACTCTCACAATATAAGAGCTTTATTTTGTAGATAACAATGTGAGCAGAGTAAAGGGCATCAAGGGCTTGGCCAGCGGCGTTTTCTATGACAATATAATGCCATCGTTCTTGGAGAGGGGTCAGCTTATATCGTACGGCCGCAACTCGGTGGATGTGGAAAATATTGGCGGTCAAACGTACAATCAGATTATGGCAGATATAACAACGTCCTTTACGCTGCTCATTGGCATCTTTTTCCCATCGGTGACAGGTGAAATGAGGGAATTGCATTTGCAAATTATAAATAATTATGGAAAAAACTCTTCATAGGCATTATGGCTGGCTCGAATCGTTCTGGAGATCTGGCTGATGCCCAGAAGAGCATACCCATTGGCACCATTTGCGCTATCTTAACTACGAGCACCGTTTACTTGAGCAGCGTTTTGTTCTTTGCTGGCACTGTGGATAATTTGTTATTGCGTGATAAGTACGCTTAAGAGATCATTATATATATATATATATATCGTTATAAAATTCTTTTTATTTCAGATTTGGTCAGTCAATTGGTGGAAAGTTGGTTGTGGCCAATATAGCGTGGCCCAATCAATGGGTTATCCTAATTGGTTCGTTCTTATCTACACTGGGCGCTGGGCTGCAGAGCTTGACGGGCGCACCACGTTTGCTGCAGGCAATTGCCAAAGATGAGATTATACCCTTTCTGGCTCCCTTCGCCAAGTCATCCAATAGAGGCGAGCCAGTGCGAGCTCTGCTCCTAACACTTGTCATTTGTCAATGCGGAATTTTGCTAGGTATACGGCTTACTAATACTATAAAGACCTTTGTGAGTTTCTATATGAAATTGTATTGTTTAATAGGAAACGTCGATCTGCTCGCCCCACTGCTCTCCATGTTTTTCCTCATGTGCTATGGCTTTGTGAACTTGGCCTGTGCCGTGCAGACTCTGCTGCGTACGCCGAACTGGAGGCCTCGCTTCAAGTTCTACCACTGGAGCTTGTCCCTGATCGGTCTGACCTTGTGCATATCAGTTATGATTATGACATCGTGGTACTTTGCGCTGATTGCCATTAGCATGGCCATCATTATATACAAATACATCGAATATCGAGGGTAAGCATACATAGACGATATATATATAAATGGAATCGCAAATTTCTCATTGTTATTTACTATCTGCTTGCAGTGCCGAGAAGGAATGGGGCGATGGCATTCGTGGCATGGCCCTAACAGCTGCCAGATACTCACTGCAGCGCCTGGAGGAGGGCCCGCCGCACACAAAGAATTGGCGTCCACAGATTCTGGTCCTGGCCAAGCTCAATGACAACCTCATACCAAAGTATAGGAAAATATTCTCCTTTGCCACGCAGCTGAAGGCTGGCAAGGGCCTAACAATTTGTGTATCTGTGATAAAAGGTGATCACACAAAAATTTCTAACAAAGCAGTTGATGCAAAGAACACGCTGCGCAAGTACATGACGGATGAGAAGGTCAAAGGATTTTGCGATGTTCTAGTGGCTCAGGAAATAAGCGAAGGCCTAAGTTCGGTGTAAGTAGAAAATGCTAAATTATATGAAATATATTTCATTGAAATGTTTTGCAGCATACAAACAATTGGATTGGGTGGCATGAAGCCAAACACGGTCATTATTGGTTGGCCCTACAGCTGGCGACAAGAGGGCAGATATAGCTGGAAGACGTTCATCCAAACCGTGCGAACTGTTGCCGCATGCCACATGGCGCTGATTGTGCCCAAGGGCATTAACTTTTACCCAGAATCGAATCACAAAGTAATTGATGAGAGAGATACATATATTGTGAATAGTTTACTAATTGAGCTATATATTTCTAGATTGGTGGCAACATTGATATTTGGTGGATCGTTCACGATGGTGGCCTGCTAATGCTACTGCCATTCTTGCTTAAGCAGCACCGTACTTGGCGCAATTGCAAGCTACGCATTTTTACTGTTGCTCAAATCGAAGACAATTCGATTCAAATGAAGAAAGATTTGAAGACATTCTTGTATCACTTACGAATCGAGGCAGATGTTGAGGTCGTTGAAATGGTAAAGCGATGTCAGCTTGGCTATTTTCTCTCTCCACTATTATAATAATAAATGTTTTCTTTATTTTTATTTACTTTCTGCCAGAATAATAGCGACATTTCAGCTTATACCTATGAGAGAACTCTCATGATGGAACAGCGCAATCAAATGCTTAAGCAATTAGGCTTAAACAAAAAAGAAAATTCCAAAGTGGTAAGTGAAACATTAAGGGTATTACCAGCTACTCCCAGAGCAATGCAAATATTATGTACGAACCTGAACGAGTTTTACTTTTCCTTGTTTTTCTTTATTAATTTAATTATAAATAGTTTTCCTTAAGTTATGAGTTTTTCATTTTTTTGTCGTTTTTTTCTGTTTGTGAAAATCCTTTGAGAGCTATTAAGATACATTAAAATTTCAAACTTTGTATATTTGATCAAAGGGCCAAACTATAATGGAATTTAAGGAAACACCCAGTGATAATAAGTTATCTTTGGTAAAGCCTCCAAACCAAATTAAGAATTATATCCAGATCAAAAATATTCTCATATACAGTTATATGTACTAAAAAACAAAAATTCAGCTATTATAGTTATATTCAATATTGATGTATATCCATCATTATCATCTCGTTTCTAGCAAGTTCATAATTCATCCATATATCTATATACTATATAACATATTTCATCTATGAATAACTGTACTTAGTACATTTACATTCCAACATATCTCGACTTACATCATTCATTTTCTCCCATAGATGTAAGTTGATGTTTTTCATCCACATCATTTCGCATTGCCTGTCTCCATTTACATATGTGAATGTATGTATTTTGTATATGTTCTGAATGTACGTTTGCCTATGCTTAGACTAAGGATGTTCTTATTATGCTGAAAGAGACTGTTTTTATTTTATTACTCATAATTTTTCTGGCACAATCAACGAAATTTCAAATAGAACCGAGATTTGACTGCTCAAATTTTTACTCCTCTACTTCTACTGCATCTCGTTGACCTACAGCTGCTACTCTTAATTTTACTACCTAATAGCTACTCCTCTTCCTACAGCTACTCCTCTTAATATTACTACCTAATAGCTACTCCTCTTCCTACAGCTACTCCTCTTCCTACAGCTACTCCTCTTCCTACAGCTACTCCTCTTCCTACAGCTACTCCTCTTCCTACAGCTACTCCTCTTGCTACAGCTACTCCTCTTCCTACAGCTACTTCTCTTCCTACAGCTGCACCGCTTAATTTTACTACCTAGTAGATACTCCTCTTCCTACAACTACTCCTCTTCCTACAGCTGCTCCTCTTCCTACAGCTACTCCTCTGCCTACAGCTACTTCTCTTCCTACAGCTGCACCGCTTAATTTTACTACCTAATAGATACTCCTCTGCCTACAGCTACTTCTCTTCCTACAACTACTCCTCTTCCTATAGCTACTCCTCTTCCTACAGCTACTCCTCTTCCTACAGCTACTCCTCTTCCTACAGCTACTCCTCTTGCTACAGCTACTCCTCTTCCTACAGCTACTCCTCTTTCTACAGCTACTCCTCTTCCTACAGCTACTCCTCTTCCTACAGCTACTCCTCTTGCTACAGCTACTCCTCTTCCTACAGCTACTCCTCTTTCTACAGCTACTCCTCTTCCTACAGCTACTCCAATTTACCCTCTGATTTCTACTTCTTCTCCAGCCAAGCCTACTCCTACTCCAATTCCTCTTATTTCTAGTCCCCCTCTTACCTCCTACTCCAATTCACCTTTTTTTTCTCCCCCTCTTACTGCTACTCCTCCTACTCCAATTCCTCGTATTTCTACTCCTCCTCTTACTGCTACTCCTCCCACTGCTACTCATCATTTCACACGTCTACGCTTCCTCCTTCTACTGCTTTTTCTCCTCCTACTTTACTTTTTACTTTTACCTACTCTTACACTCACTCTCAGTCCTCCCTACTACTTCATGGAAGTAATTTGAAAAGGCAGCTTCATTAAAACACTTTGTCAAGATAAAACGATTTATAAATAGATTTTTTATAGGTAAAGAACATTTAATATGAATGTTTTTTTATTACTTGAGTTAACTTCTGCACAACTCTCTAAATTTATGTCTCATTCATCAAAGTTCTTAAAATTTGTTTAAGATTAATCAGATGCGAGGCAGATACAGCTTAAGCTTTGCAGATTATTCTCTTTCATATAAATTGAGAATTGAATAGATATTAGAAATATTTGTAATCTATATATTTGCTTAAATATATAAATTCTCCATGTCAATATGAATATATAATATATATATTAAAATATTTAATGTGCATGCTTTGTAGCACCTGATACTCTATACTATGTAATATATAATATGTCGGGTATAACCGACTACATAATGCTCTTCTTATGCCAGAATCGTTTACCTTTAAACGAGACTTTCTAAAGCGGGACTAAAGCTAATGAATATATTCGAAATGATCTACATTTGTTTAAACAAGAGATCTCTACAGGTTAATCAATATTTGTACTAATAATACAAAGTATAAGGCTACAGACAAGGATTTTTAATTATTATTCCTTTAACAAGTTATTTCTGAGCTAAAGTTTTCTACTTCTAGTTTCGCATTCTTGATAGGCAAATAGAAAAATCTTTTGGTTAAATTGATTAACTAACTCTTAAATGATTGTCAGCTTATAGAAGACAAACTTTGCTTCAAATAAATATAGGAAATTAATGCATTGACTTCATATGGCCAAACATTATTTAGAGGTCGACAACTACAGCTATAATCATATTCAATGTTAAAAGCTGATTAGTTAGTTTTTGGACTGTAAAAAGCTTCATAAGAATTGTTATAAAAATAACCCCATATATATTCTATCCAAAATGTGTAATATTAATATTTAAGGACTACTATGGATTGGCTGTTGGTAGACAAATTAGAGATTTGCCAATATAAGAACTAAGAACCATTTGATTTAGATAAGTATGTAAAAACCTTGTGCATTTCCAGGTACAAACAATTGTAGACCATCATTATGACGCCATAAAAACAGCGTCGCGGGTTCGGTTTAACATTGAAGAAACGCAAAATCACGTATGTATGCTTTCGAATATGAAATTTTAGAATAAACTAGAAACTAGAAACTAGAGACTAGAGCTAAAATAAATAAGTTTTCAAATACAGTTTAAGCATAAATAAAAAGGTCGAATGGTAAAAAATGATATAAAAAAAAAATACATAAAATGATATATACATATATGTACCTAAATTTAAAAAACATTTTCATGTATATTTTTTAAATTTAAGTTTATTTTAGTTAAGTAAACCCAATTTTTAATTTTTATAATTTTGTATATAATATAATTTTCAATCAATAATTTTTTTTTCTTTATAATTTTTTATATTATATATATTTATTAAACTCTAAGCTTGATAGCAATATCCGATAATTATATTTTTTATCATACTCCTCTATAGGATGCTTTAAGCGAAGAGAAACGCAATTCTATAGACTCAGATGGTCCAGAGAGCACGGAGGCGCTTGATATCACATCCAACAAAGATGAGTCAACAGAAAAAGCTGATGATAACGTCAAATCCAGCATTAAGCCGTAAGAATTTCAAAGTCATTCAATATTCTTTGGTTTCTACAACTTCTTCCTTTACAGAGACGAATTCAATGTTCGTCGCATGCACACGGCAATAAAACTAAATGAGGTTATATTAGAAAAGTCTCAAGATGCCCAATTGGTCATCATGAATTTACCGGGTCCTCCGAGGGAAGTCAGAGCGGAACGTGAAAGCAATTGTGAGTGCCAGATCTTAGCCTACGCGTATTTATACTTATGTAAATTTCCTAATTTTTTTTTTCAATTTAGATATGGAATTCCTGGAAGTTTTAACAGAAGGACTTGAAAAAGTATTAATGGTTCGTGGAGGAGGTCGTGAGGTTATAACAATTTACTCTTAAAGGGCATTAATCGCCCGACATTTAAGAGTTCGCAACATTAGACAAGTTTAAGAATCAATCAAATTTTTAAATGAAGGTTATTATTAATTTGTTATATTAAATCATATGTCCAAATATTTTATTTTTACGTAAATAAAATATCAAAAATTGTAACAATAAATCAATCAACTTTGATTATTTACTGGATTTTGGGTACATTATAATGCTACTTCGTGAGTGAACTTTTCTTATATGGATTCTCTAAACGAGGTTTATAAAATATGGAAAATATCGTCTATAAATAAACATTTTGATATATTTCATTTATATATATATTTTATTTTCATTTTCATTCACAAATTGTTCTATGCATTATGACTTAGATTTATAGTCTTATATAGCGGCAAATAGGATCAAATTTAAATAATATAGATAATCTAATAATTTTTGCCAAAAAGTAGTTGCAGCTCTCTTTTGGATAAGTTGTAGGGATAATGTAGGCTTGTGGGAACATAAACTTTGCCAGTTATTTGCCTGCAATTAAATGAAATGCAAATGTACTATATAGGGTATATAGGATATACTTCTTACTTATTGAAATCCTCCTCATATCCCACTGTATAATGATTCGGTATCTTGGCCACTTTGGAGAATGTTAAGCATTCACTGGGAGGCGTGCTCAATGCATAGAATGGATAATCGAAGGTATTTATATAGATGTCGACACACAATCCATGACTGCCCAGATGAGATTGACTTGCGATCGATGGCTGACTAAGTCCACAACTGCCCAACATGATATTCCGATGGCAGGAATAGATGAAAGTTCCCTTATCGCGACTCGAATGAAAGCATTGCACATGCCGTGCGGCCTTCGAGTGATCGACGTCAATGGGATCAAAGCCAGGGCCAGCCATGTCACAGGCTGAAATGATTGAGGTAAATTACTAAACAAAAATATCAGCTATATATATAATCTGACTTATACTATCTATATTTTGCAGCGTAAAATGTGGCTGTAGAACGCGGCCCACAGCTGATGCCAATTGTCCGCCAAAGCTGAAGCCAAACATAAATCCGCGACTCGGATCGAAGCCGTTTTGAAAGAGAGATATTAGAATGGACACAATAACCTCGGTTATGTGATCGAAATTCGAGTATAATCTAAACGAAAGTATAGCAATATTTAGTAATTAATATATTTAAAACTCTTTTACATACCTCATGTAGGATGCGCTGGCGGCCGTACTATAATCGATGCATATGACGCAGCCTCTGCGATAGAAACTTAGCCCTGAAAATAGGTAAGAAAAATCATTACAATGCTTTTCAAATATATTACAACCAAAATCTACTCTCGATCAGCTCAATTGCCCACTCGTCGGAGCAGCTTTGAATCCAGCCATGCAGCACAATAGAGAATTTCTCTGTTGGCAAACATCCAGAATTCGCCAGCTTGAATTCATTCAATGGCACAGAAGTCTCCAAGGTTTTTGTGTTGTTTCTAAGATTGTAAAAGATTTTATATAATTTTGTATAATATATAGTGTATTTAATATAAATATGCTGTCTCTTGCTCTTTTAGTGAAAGAAAAGTTGCCCAATTTTAATATTTAATACATTAATGAATAATTTGTATTAATTTTTACTTACTTGTAAAATTGTACTGTCAAAGTGTTTCGCACCTCAAGCCGTAAAGATCTTTCCTGATAAACTTAAAAATGTATAGCTTATTGGAGAGTTTGTTATGCGAAATATGAAACCATACATACTTAGAGTTTCATTATTTAAGTTGTGAGCATGATCAAAAAATCTCTGAACGATCGTCGAGTGCACTTTAGAGCTATAACAAGTCCAAATCATTATAATAAACAAATATAAATTTGAATTTCGACTAGAATATTTCATTATAAATTTTCTTTCTATTTAACTAGCTTAACGTAAATATAAATAATCTAAAAACAAATAATGTGCAATACAAATAAGAGAAAACTTTCTCTGGGATTTTTTACCTTTTAAAGGGAACTAGTAAGTATAAAGAGTAGCCGAAAATAATCGTGCGTGTCACGGGAGTTACACAGAATCCAAATAAAAGTTAATTCTTTGTGTTAACTTTTTTTTCGATGTTTTAAATCAATCGTAATTTGTTGCAATCATCTTAAGACATAAATGGTCATTGCAAAAATATATACATAGTGTATATTTGAAAAAAGAAAGAATATATATATACATACATATATATACATATATTATGGAAAAATTATTCAATTTGTATTCATTGATGCAAACCATCATATCACCGACGTCAGCACCAAACTCATAATTAAGCTCAGAGAGGCAATTGATTTTAATTAGATATGAGAATCTGTATTGAATTTTTAAATACACATACATATTAAGCTGGT
This sequence comes from Drosophila buzzatii, assembly GCA_035045845.1. Classification (NCBI taxonomy): domain Eukaryota; kingdom Metazoa; phylum Arthropoda; class Insecta; order Diptera; family Drosophilidae; genus Drosophila; species Drosophila buzzatii. Next base: position 9,652,201 of record JAWNOS010000244.1, on the reverse strand, counting down.
ATTTACGCAAAGAGCGGAAGTGATGATCTAATTATAGTTCGTATGGAACTAAGAGATCCATGTTCATATCTTTCTTTAGACAATGGCTTCCTCCCTTTGACTATCTATCGATAAGACAACTAAGGGAAGGGAACGGAACTTTAGTTACTTCCTGAGTTCGTTTTTCAAACCCCATTTATATTTTATAGTAATTAAATAAAACCAAAAGACTTGTTAAATAATACTTTCAATGATAAATACATTTCTCGAAATTTTAATTCACCAAAAATATATTTTAATGTATACTTATTATACACAACTCTTACAGTTGAATATTCATTACTTTCGTTATATTCTACTGATTGGGACAATCATTTGGAGACTGTTTTTTGCTGGGTTTGGATTGACCCTCGTTCTCATCGTCGTCGAATTCATCATCTTCGTTTTCGAACTCCTCTTCATCTTCATCATCCTCGTCATCAACAATGTCACCCGTGAAATAAAGCACAGCTTTTGGAATAATTCTTGCACGCAAAAAGTGACCAATTTCGAAATCAGTTGCCAAAATCTATTGATAAGTAGAAAATTAAAAGGAATTCAGAAAGTAAAGTAAGTAATCGAAAACTTACTTGCTGTGACTCATCATCGATGTCTTCCTTATCTTCAGAAACCTCTGGTGGGTTAAAGAAATTGAAAAACGAGTCTGTGGGAACTTGTTTGACAATGGTGCGGACAGCACCACGCTCCTTGTGCTTCTGTTTCTTGCGGATAGTCTTCACAGTCAAGTTCATTTTCTTCTCCCAGTTAATAACGCAACCCTTGCATTTATAAATCTCTGGACCTTCGAAGGCAAACGGATCTTCAAGATCGACCGTTGACTTCAAGAAGTATTGCTTCGTAAGTACAGAGTTCGAAAAGAATTCATTTTTATCAAAATGAAAAGCTAAAGTGTACGAATGCTGCAAATATAAAAGAAAATCAAATAAAAAAATAGTATATTACATCTTATTGAAGAACTCATGGAAATATGGTAAGATAATTAGATGATTTACGTACTTCATCATCATATTTAATTGTAATGTCGGTTAGATGACGAATAGCTGGCTCATCGTGACTCTGCACCATTTCAGACAGCATTCCTGTGTTTCTAAACACTGTAAGCCAGAAATCTGGGATTCCTTTCACATCCTGGGGCATTGCTTTTATACTTTTCAGAGATTCACGGAATGCATCGCTTGCATCTCCTTCGATGGGTAAAGACTCTGGTTCCTTCCACTTTGGTTTCTCTTCCGCAGGTTCCACTTTACCTGTAATGATCTCTCTACGCTTGTCCAAAAGAGGTTGATAGCTCAATTGATACTTTTTCTCCAAATTGTAAACCTCTTCGAAAAATTTTGCTTCAATTTGCAATTGGTCCAATTGCATATTCTTCAGAACAGTGATTCTCTTCTGAACACTCTCAGGCAACGACTTAACCATTTCTTGCAAAAACTGTCGCCGTAAAACTGAATTCATATATGCTGGCCTGCCATAGAGCACAATTCAAAATGTAAATACCCAGGAATAGTTGATAGAAGAAAAAATAGCTTTTAATTACATGGATTGACAGTCAGAATTCGACTTATCATCGTCGACTTCATTGCATGACTCGGCGTCAACATGTCCTTCCTGTGGTGCATCCATTCTGAGTAAATTTGAGGTTCTGAAACGCGTATACACACATATTTGTTAATATTAAATTGCGTTTTCAGTTTTAAATTCGCTAATATACATAAATAAACATGCACATATTACAAGAATAAAAACATAAAACCAATTAAAGTTGAATAATGATAGAAAACATGTTATAAAATAATAAAACATGAAATTACGACTTGCGTTGAAAAAAAAAGCTTAATGAATATACTATACACAACGCACATTCCTAAGCACAAACACGTGTACTCTGTTCTTAGAATTCCAACCGCAACTCTTTGTCTACTGGTCAATTAAATAGCCATTTATGTAAATTTTTATAAGAAAAAGAATTTTCTCTCTTTCAGCAGACACACAAAACCACTCTTCTTTTAAATATAATACCATTTTTAAACAGACATACCTCAAGATAAAAATTAGAGCGAAGAGCACGCCGCAACGATGTCGATCCAAAAGAATTAACTGCACACCAGAGATGAGCAAGTTGACTGAAAGCATTCATGTAGCAAGTACTCAAAGAGTAACTAGTACTTTTGCAAGCATGCAAAAGTAACTGCGCCAAAATTAAGAGCTTGCTATTTATACCAAAATATTATTTAAGTTGGTTGCCTTGTTAATCATTTTTGACACATCAAAAAAATAGTTACTACTAATTGTTTCATTTTTTTAATTTGCATTTTATTGCTCAATTATTAGTATCTGCTCAATGTTTGTTTTCTTTATAAGTTGTCGAGTAACTATTGTCGAGCTTTAATTTCGCAATTATGGATCTATCAGTTTATATCCGATTAACAATCAAGTCTTCATTAAAACAAATGACCAGAATACTATCTAATATTTAAGCAACCTAGTAAATTCTGGAACCCAAGTGCACAGTAAAAGAAATATATAAAAAAGCTAATTTTAACTTTTTTAATAAGTTTCCGATTTATTGTTGGGTAAGTTATCGATAGAAATATTTTTAATTTTAAATGTATGTTTTTCACTTAGCACGTTTCGCATAATTAAATATCAATAAAACGTTAGATTTAGCTTTATATACAATTTTTTATTGGGATTCTTCACTAAATATATCAATCCCTGAATAATTTGAGAATACATAAATATAAAATAAGTTGATTTTTAAAGTACAACATGTAAAGTTTTAATATAAATTGTAAATAATTGTTATATTTGCTTATTACAACAAACAACATACATATATTGCAATCTTACAAAAAAGAAGGCATTAAGATTAATATAATTTTAAGGGCTAGCAAATGCTATCTGCAATAAATTATAACATTTTTAATAAAATAAGTTGATGGTGTAAATATTGTCTAAGAACAAGAAAATTAATACATGTTCACGTAGAGTTTTTCTCGGTATCGTCGAAGTCCAATGTATTAAGTACATTAACATCGAGTTCTGGATCCGCATACTCCAATATATTAAAATCATCTCCAATTTCTGATGTTAGAGACTTAAGCAAGTCATCATCATCACCCTCACCGAATCCACCTAAAATATCTCCAAACCCAACATTTTCCAGTTCTACTGCCGAAGACGAAATGCCTTCCTGTGACTCCGCTATTTTCATATCGAGCTGAGTTTTTCCGTCATGCTCCAAACCTCTAATGTCTGAATGCTGCGGATTTCCGCTCATGCTCAACATTGGATTATTTTGTGTTAAAGCGGCATTTTGCATCAGGCCAAGTCTCAGAACATCATTTTGCATAAAGTATTCCGAGTTGGAATTCATTAAAACCGCATCGGAATTACTTTTTTGCAAGAGATTTCTCAGCTTCTTGTCTCCAACAGGTTCAGGTTCAAATGCTGCACTATGCTCCATTCGATTGTCAACGGATGTCATTTTTGTTAAGGTTGGTGAAGCTGTATGCATAGTTGTCCTTTGGATCGTAGATTTAACTACCAAATTTTCATTGGAGATTACCATTTGTTGATGGGAATTGGCGGGCGGCATTGAAGATCCAATATAGCAAGGTGCTTCATAGGAGACGCCACCTAAAAAGTATAAAAAAAAATATATTAAATATAGTTTTGAGCTGCAGTATAATAATAATTCATATTTTTTTGACACACTTTAGAATTATGGTTATTAATATATATTTACAATTATTATTATTACCAAACATATTTGATTGATCTTCCTTTGGCTTACAGGGTTGCTGTTTCCAAGCGCGTCCATCATCTTGCTTTTCCAGCTTTGGAGGTTGGGTAACTTTGCACTGTTCACGCCTCTGTCGTAATGCAGACCGATTGTCTTTTGCTTTTTGTAAGAATGGCGCTTTTTTCTCATTGCACAGAGATCGCCACCTCTTTAGAATCTGCTTGCAACGATCAGTCCAATTAGGGTAAGACTCTTTCAGATTTGCATGCTCTGTATTAGCATACAATACAGCCGAAATTGTTGCCATAAGTCCAAGATCTATAAGAAGTTAAATTGTTATTTGTTTTTAAATTTTCTTTTATCAACTATGTATATTTACCTTCATCTTTTCGCATTTTTTCAGCCGTCTTCTGTGTTCCAACATTTAAGCTTTCATTGGGCTCGCTAGGTTTGATATCTTCAACTCTTTTCTCGGTTTGTAGAGGAAGTTGCGTTGTAATAGTTTGCGGCTTTGCCTGATACTGAAGCTGTGGCGGCTTTGTATTTATATTTTGTGGCAAAACCATTTTGCTTTGGAACTTTTGCTCATGACTCAATTGTGGAGCAACCGCATAATTGTCCACTAGAAGTGGCGGCTCACTAAAAGTCAATTTTAAAATAAGAATTTGTAAATTTAAAAAGGGATTTCTTTAGAATTTACCTCATTGCTGTTTTTGTATTCTCGTTTGGCGCCATATAATTTATTGAAGCATTAATTTCATCTAACTCGGGTATGCCCTGTGTTGCCTGAGAAAAATAATTAGAAAAAATAATGTATGCAATTTAATATTTATAAAATATACAAACCATAGAATCCATGGAATGTACAATATTTGGCGCAGCAGTATTCCTTGATATATCTGACATAGGAGAATCTAGATAAAAAGAAAATTAAGTGTTCATTTAATTGAAAAATATTCGTGTATTATCAAAAACATACCAATGATACTTCCACTAGTTGCAAGCTTTTTATTTTGTTGCGGCGCTGTTGAGAATTGATTTGCGTATATGTTTTTATTTTCATTGAAAGTTTTTTCAACCTTCACGCTCTTTACTGACTTCGCTGGACTCTTGTTACCCATTTCACTGTCAGGCATTTTTTCGTTTGAATGTGTAAAGTAGATTTTCATTGTGGAACTGATTTCATCTGAAGATTCTGAATCATATGTAACGACTTCGCCAGATTCCAACAGGGGTTTCCCGAAGAAAGCTTCTTGCAGATATGCTGGATACGTTTCGTTCAATTTGTTTTTCTGCTTTTTGCGTATTATTTTCTTTTTCTTGTCAGCTAACATTGCATTCAGTTGATCGATCGTATCGTCATTATCCTTCTTGAGTGCTCGATTTCGAACCGAAAATCCACCGATACCCAACTTTTGCAGATTGCGCTGTCGTTTTTTGCGCAGCACTTGGACGCCATTGTCATTGGTGGAAATGGAAAAGCCTTCTGGTATTGCAGATTCTGTTCTGTCCCAAATCATGCCATCCTTATATTTATCGCCTTGCACATCATCAGAGATTGCACTTTCGTTTTGTGGATCCTTCGAATTGCCCATGGGTTGACGCATCTTTCTTTTCCGCTTGATTTCGGTTGAAAGTGATTTGATCATGTTCAATCCATTTTCACTCAAGCACACACCATCTATCCAATGAATCGCTTCGGTGCTCTCCAACAGTTCGTTTGCCAAGCGAATATTCCGATCTGCGAGACCTATAGCCTTTCCTTCTTGAGCCATGTCTGGTAAAAGTTTTGATGCCGTTGTAGCGTCTTCATTTGAATTCGTATTTGCATTTGCTGGCAAAATCGCTTTCGTGCTTGCGCGACATTTCATGCACTTGTACACATTTTTATCATAGTATTCCATAGTGAGCTGCGTGTTTATTGAGTCGCACAGGAAATGTGACCATTGCTCGCATTGCTCACACTGAATAATCGTCTCGCCATCGCTGTAGCTCTTCTTGCATACAAAACAATTATTTTGACTAGCGCACGGAGGACATTCAGGCACACTTGGTTCATTGTAGTTGACTTTTTCGGTCGGATTTCGACCACACTTCTGACAAATAGTACAAAACGAACACTTCCAATTGCCATGTGGCACCGTCTCCAGCGGCGGATTGACACAATATATATGGTACGAGATATCACATTCATCGCAAAGTAGCAATCGTGCCTCGTCATTCTTTTTCCCACAGCCTTCGCAGACAGTGCAATCCAGGCAGCGCCAGCCCTTTTGCAGCATGCCTCTTGAGTGCTTAACATTGGCACAGTAAGGATGATAGCATTGGCCACATTGTGCGCACGTTATCAAAACGGCATCGCTTTCAATTCCCAAACTGCCGCACATGACACAAATATCTTGCGAGAGCACGAACTTATCACGTGCCGAGCACAATAACAATTTCTTGTCACTGGAAAGATCTGTGTCCACATTACGTCCAATGTAACGATCACTCGAGCCGCTTTGAAGAACAAGTTGGCGTCCTTTTCCCCTATTGCTGCGCTTCTTCCCTAACTGCGATATAGCCCCCATGCGATGCAACACAAATTTCCCACCTTTGCCACGAATGTTTGTGAGGCAAACTTTTTTCTTAGTGTTCGGCAACTTTAACGGATCTTCACTATTGACTTCCATACAAGGTTTTCCATTTAATGGTTCTAGCTCCACATGTTTGATATTAAACTGCTCTGACGACTGCATATCAGACAGGGATCGTTCAAGCGGGTCAACAATCTGTTTGCTGCTAGCTGAATTACTTTTACAGATGGGGCATACATAATCATAGTCCGGATTGTATTCTTTCGTTTTGTGATATGCAGTCAAATCAGCTTCCTCGTCACATGTGCTATGAACAAATCTGAAGACAACCAGATTATTTAAGGAATAAAGTAAAATATGAAAATTTCATTAATTACTTGTGACAGCAACTGCATTTAACCATTTCCTTGTAGGCAGCAGCTCTGTAAGCCTTTTGGCAAATGGGGCAAGAAAATCCTTTGTTCCTTTGCTGATAGCACGAATCGCAAATTGTATAATGACTGTGCCAGCGAGATGAGCTACCACCTCCTGGCGTTCGAGATCCACAGTCCGTGCAAACGCGACATCGCTGCAATTAAATATTAAGAAAAAATAAGAATTACGTAAAACTGCTAACAAATTTACAAGGTTTGGGCTAACATTTTATTATATAATATTCAATGATATATAATTACACTTTATGTTTAAACTTACATTACATTTCCAGCCATATTTGGGAATCGAAGATATTACAGGCCGTAAGCAGGTGGCATGATATATCTTTTGGCATTGCTCACACTTGATGAATTTAATATCATTTGCTTCTTGTTGTCGACAAATTTGACACTTTGTACATCGTGCACAGCTCCAGCCAGACCTCGTATCTAATAATTTATATTTAAATAAACTAATTTAAACAATTTCTTAGCTGATTCCCGAGAACACAATAGAATTACCAGGTAAATTAGCCAGTCCAATGCATGTGGAATGAAAATGATCTCCACATGAGCAACACATTATTAACTTCGACAGATCGCCCAATGACGAACACGTTAAACAGCCAACATTATTATCCGTACCTACAACAATTATTACCAAAATGTAAACTACTTTTTGTAATTTTATATGCACTCACAATTACTTACAAATCAATGGCACCTGGCTCAAGTGCTCTGTACAGAATACAGTGAAGCTTTCTAAGATGAGAAAACAACCGGCTGCCGTGGCACACGGCCAATGATGCACTTGGCGACAATTCATTTTGCATGTGATGGACGCCCCATAAAGCCCACAAAAACTGCATTTCTGCTCCAAATACTCGTTTAAATTGTTTAAGAATTGCAATACATCCGGATCCTTGATTTGCACCTTTTTACGCAGGGTCCACATTATGCACATGCGATGTACGTAAACAAACTCGTCATCAAAGAACACCGCTGCATTGAGTAGGTCTGGATAACCGATTTTATCCAACTCATAGGTGTTCTCGCTGTTGCCTACATTTTTAGTTTTTAGAGCAGATTTCATTATGCGAAGCATACTCTGATCCTTTTCAGTTTCATTGGGTTTCCTTTCCCGGAGATCCGCAGGAACCTTTAGTTGAAACATGGTCCCTTGACCCAGACCGCTTCGCTCCCCAAGATTACATAAACAACATACTTTGCCAGGAAACTTTTCGGGAAAGTACGGCAGTTCATCGACGCTTGGGACAACAGTCTTTTCATCTATGTTTCCTAACATGTTTAGGCTCATTTTATATTGATTAACATAAGTTTAAATTCTAAATATACAAACTAGAGATGAACAAAACAAACCCGAATTATCGAATTGTATAATAAGTTTTTATCTTACAGTAACGAATAGGTACTTAGAGTCGATAACATTAGCACAACCATTTAGATGCGCGTTTACTTAATTTTAAAATAAAATTAGAGATTTTAACAATTTATTATCTTTTGAACCTCAAATTGTGTAGTTGTGTAGTATAAGAGGAAAATAGTGATATTTTAAATAGTTTATTTTAAGCAAAACTAAGAATGTGGGCTTAATAGCATTCTGATATAAACTTCGACAAATTTAATAACTTAATAATTTAATTTACCTTACATATATTATATATTTAGCATATTTATTTATCTTTTAATAAAATATTTCCATTCGAACCTGTTACTTTTGGTAACAGAAGAATATATGTACTTATCATTTATTTTTTGACGTATAAATAGCGTCGCCATCTGATGTGTGTACGTTTGTATGTACACATATGTTCTAGATAACAGTTATATTAAAAATTGCCTGAAGATAAAGATGTCTTGTTTCTAAAAGGGTATGTAATAAATATAAACTTTGAGCATAACATAAAATGTATGTATGCAATAGTTTAAACAGTTACGATGGCCCTTTATCGACCCAGAGGCACTTTGGCACGTGTTATTTACGCCAAATTTCATAATGACAATTTTTTAGAGAACATAGACACACAACAGGTAAGCATTGTTTATTATTAATATATATTTATTTATTAACATACATTTATTGTTCAGTGGTATTCCTTGAATTGTGAATTACCTCAAAAATTTCAGTCGAAATTTGTGGATCTTAAGCAGCCTGACCCAACAACAGTACGATGGCTGGAACGCACAAAGATGTTGTCCTCGAACATTTGGTTGCATTTGTGGCATGCATTGGCCAGGTCTGTTCTACAGTTTTTTATGACACAGACCGATATCAACGGGCTTTTAAAGCGAGGCTCCATGTTCATTTTGTCAGAGGAGCAATTCTGTAGGCTGCTAGAAGCAGGCGGATTTCGTACAAGGTCTCAAACCGAACCGGTAAATTCAACTGTTATCTCGTATAAACAGAAATGACATTCGCCATGTTTGTTTTAGATAACTCTCTTAGATATTGGTGCCGGTGACGGAGAAGTCTCGTTGCGTGTGGCAAATAGTGTTAATGAACTTAGCGGCAATGCTGTTTTACAAGTATTTGCCACTGAAGCCAGTTGGACAATGCGAAAGAGGCTAAAGAAGCTGAATTTTAATGTAGTCACAGAAATACAAGATGTATATAATGTAGATTTAATTTTATGTCTGAATGTGCTAGACCGCTGCTTCGATTCATTCAAGCTACTTGAAGATATATATACTACATTAGCTCCGACAGGACGAGCTGTAATTGCATTAGTTCTTCCATATATGCATTATGTTGAAACGAATACTTCGCATTTACCATTGAGGCCACTTCTAGATAATTCCAATAAGCGAAATGGCCGCGAGGCAACGTTTGAGGAAGAAGCCGAGATGTTTTTGCAATTATTAGAGAATCGCGGCTTTCGCGTTGAGGCGTGGACGAAAGCTCCATATTTATGTGAAGGTGATCTTCGACAATCATTTTATTGGTTGATTGATCTTATTGTTGTACTTTCCAAAAAGCCTCTAAATTGAGGTATTTTATTTTTATGCTATATATAATAAATTTCCCCAAATATGTCCTATTACTATAACTCCTATTTCACTGCAGTTTTGGTAAATTCGACCAAAGCACTTAAAAAGTCCTATGTTAGCCCTTTTCCCCGCTATAGAAGAAAATGTAGTGACTTTAGTCCTTAATGACTGCAGAAATGGATAACTTATTCGATTACTGACAGCGAATACTAAATTAATATCAATATGACAAGTGATATTGATATAGGAATCGATTTACACTTTCGATACTTCCATTTACCGTAAATACTAATATTGAATTTCGTCTTACAAAAATTAAAAGTCACTTCTTTTTTCTTCTTTTGAACTTTATCGACAAAATATTACAATTTTTATTGATATGTTGTATTAGTATCAATCAATGAATTCGAGCAGCCATTGATGTAGGCTTTATGCAACTTATTAACAAATTCCTTGTCGTTTTGAATAAGGTAAGTAAAGGCCTGCACAAATTGCGCAGAGTTAAGTGGAAAATATGTTTGCTCTGGCTCTGATTTGACACTGGGAACATCAAACATGGTCGGCGGCATTAGCGCCGGCTTGCTCTCAGGCTTATCGCCAACGAGTAGCCTCCTGAGACACTGCTCGGCTTCATCGGTGGCAATTAATGCCGATCCTGATGGTGATTCATCTATATTTTTCTCAAATTTAAGTTCACTTAGGAAGGAGTTCGGTTTTCCTACTGTATTCCGAGCAGCGGTGGACGATGTCGTCGCCGTTAGGAATGGTGAGAGCGGACCTTGCGAAGAGCCTACAAATTCGCCATCTCTTGTAGACGCTTCATTGGGTGTAACAGAGCGCTGCAGCTTCTCCAGCTGATCTACCGAAAGAGGTTGCGGTCGATTCAATCCCGAATCTACTGTTGCCTGCTTAGCCGACTCGAAGAACTTCATAACATTACGCGAAGTCACGTTTTCGGGTTGATTAACTGTGGCTCCTGGCTGCGTTTGGCTGTTTAACTGTGCATTATATTCCTTTTGCGCCTGGCTGAGCATGTTAAATATGCTCGAGCTGCCACTCTTAGAATATGTCGATAAGGATGCCGTTTGCTGCTGCTGCTGCCCGTTACTTGCCTTATTTAGCAACAAACTATTTACAAGGCTACTGATGCGATCACACTCGTCGCTATTGTAGAACCAAAAGCCACGAATACGCGACCGCTCGTTGCGGTATAACAGAAATGGTGGCTGCGATTGCAACTCCAAGCTGCCGGTTATTGGCTCCACGAATGACGTTGTGTTTAGTCGATTGTTAATAAATATGCTGTGAAATGGCTCCGCATTTCGATGGTAAATAAAAAAAGCGCCCTCAACATCCGTTTTCTCCCATTCATTTTGTTCCGAATTAAAGGTGTAAAATGCAACATGTGATGAAGAATCGACTATTTCTTTTGCATATGGATCAATTTTCTTGATAGCTGACAAATTCATACGAGTAATGCTTTCGTCCGCCATTGTATATAATTTAAAACTATTATTGTATTCAAAGATTCAACTAGCCTCTTTTAAACGTTAGAGATGGACAATGCGCGATGAGTTTTAATTAATATTCAAGTACAATGGACTTATACCGTTTATTCTAAAGAGAAAAATCAGCGCAAAAGACAATAAACAAAATGGTATAAATATATAATATAAATTATTTTACAAAAATTATCTTATATTTCATATTTATTTTTGAATTCGTAAGGTGTAACATAATACAACATTTTCTATATATTTTTAAAAAGTGCTCATCTACTAAGTTTAAAAAATATATATACTAATATATAAAGGTTTACCAAGTGAAAATTCTTATATCAATTTATTGGGCCATTTAGTTAATATTGACCGTACAAGTTTTATTATTATCTTTCTAAATCAAAAAGAAATTATTAACCTTGAATAAGAAAGAAATCATTCCGATACTTTCAATATTTGATATGATAGTTTAGTCGTGACTATCGATAGTTCAAAGTCTCCACGTATCTCGGGCATAGCCACACAATTTTTGATTGCGTTGTTGTTTCCAATCGTATAGCATATAATCGATATATTAAGAGAAAAAGGCGCGAATGAACAGATTGTATATATTTATGCACATATATAGATTGTAAAACTATTGTTGTTAGCATGCAGAAGTCGATAACGTAAATATAAACAGAGTAATTATAAATGACACATGATTATAGTTTGTTGTCTTTTTGTTTTCGTTTCACTTAGCTCATTTTTTAAACCAAAAGATGAAACTCAAAGTTCCAAAAACGCGGACGATGCACGGTAAGTACGCAATTGAATTGCAAAAAAGGTAAACATAAAATATATTAAAATTTTTATTATAGCAAAAAAGAATCCAAAAGTGCAATCACTGAGGTAAAGCCGAAAGTGCCAACTCCTGAAAAAATCATAAAGGCTGAAGGCAATGAAAATGCGCAGCCAGCGGTTAATGCTGAGGAGCAGATGGAGGTCGAGGCGCCATCTCCTGTTAAGGTGAAGAAAATGGAGTTAACTTCAGAGCTGCCTGAAGGCGAAGCAAGTGAAACTTACGATCCATCAATGGAATCCTATCATCCCATCAAGGATGCATATTGGAGAGCACAGCGCATGTAAGTTGAGAATGCGAATATATATTCAACTAAATCAAATTTGTAATTTATTTCTGTAGCACGCCCTACTTGGCACTGGCTCGAACGTTTCAAGTTATTGAGGAGACGAAAGGTCGCCTGAAGATGATTGACATATTGAGCAATTTCTTTTGTTCCGTAATGCTGGTTAATCCAGAGGATTTGCTGCCTTGCGTTTACCTGAGCATCAATCAACTGGCGCCCGCTTATGAGGGACTCGAACTGGGCGTTGCCGAAACGACACTTATGAAAGCCATCTGCAAGGCAACCGGACGCAATTTGGCACACATCAAAACACAAACACAATTAACTGGAGATCTGGGCATTGTCGCCGAGCAATCGCGCGTCTCGCAACGCATGATGTTCCGCCCGAAGCCGTTGAATGTGCGCGGCGTGTTCGCAAAATTGAAGGAGATTGCCCACATTTCGGGTCAGGCGAAAATTACATTAGTCTACGATGTCTTCGTTGCCTGTCGCCATGCGGAGGCGCGCTTCTTCATACGTTCGCTCATTGGCAAGTTGCGCATTGGCATTGCCGAACAGAGCCTGCTAACGGCTCTAGCAATAGCTCTTGTCAAACGGAATCACATCAATGATTGCAAAGCCCACAAAGTTTGTGATATTTACAAAGATGAAATAGCAGATGCCACATTGATACTTAAAACAACATATAGGTAAGACTTGTATCTAATATAATTTTAGATTTATAGATTATATAAGTAAAATTATATTATAAAATATATTTATTCATTACTTTGAATTTTTCACTATAATACTTATTTGATCTTTTCAGTCAATGTCCCAACTATGATATCGTTATACCAGCATTATTGAAATACGATATTAATGAGCTGCAAGATCGTTGCCCAATGCATCCTGGCATGCCGCTTAGACCCATGCTTGCGCAGCCGACAAAGGGTGTTTCGGAAGTGCTGGAGCGCTTTAGTGGAATGCAAATAACATGTGAATGGAAATACGATGGTGAACGTGCACAAATCCATTTGAATAAGGATGGGGAAATCAGTATTTTCTCACGAAACTCGGAGAATAATACGCCAAAGTATCCAGATCTGATTGCCAGAAGCAAAACATTTGTCAAGGATACTGTTGAGACCTATATACTTGATAGCGAGATTGTCGCCTGGGACATCGAACGCAAGCAAATTCTTCCATTTCAAATTCTTACGACGCGTAAGAGGAAAAATGTCGATATCGCTGACATTAAAGTTCAAGTGTGCGTTTACATTTTCGATCTACTGTATTTTAATGGAGTTTCGCTTGTGACAAAGCCGCTGTCCGAGCGTCGTAAGATTCTGATGGAGCACTTTCAAGAAGTCGAAGGCGAATGGAAATTTGCCACCGCCCTCGATACGAATGACATGGATGAAGTGCAGCAATTCCTAGAGGAATCCATTAAAGGCAACTGCGAGGGTCTCATGGTCAAAACACTGGACGATGAGGCAACCTACGAAATCGCGAAACGATCAAGAAATTGGCTTAAATTGAAAAAGGATTATTTGTCAAATGTTGGCGATTCCCTAGATCTTGTTGTTATCGGTGGCTATAAGGGCAAAGGGCGACGTACAGGCATCTACGGTGGCTTTCTGCTCGCTTGCTACGATACGGAGAATGAAGAGTATCAAAGCATTTGCAAGATTGGAACAGGTAATTGAAAATCTTTAATTATTATCTTTATGTATGCTAAATTCCCTATTATATGGCAGGCTTTACGGATGAGGATTTGCGACAACATTCCGAGTTCCTAAACGCTCATGTGATTAGCGGTGCCAAATCATACTTTAGATACGATCCGAGCTTGGAGCCAGATGCTTGGTTTGAGCCCGTTCAAGTTTGGGAAGTTAAATGCGCCGATTTATCCCTAAGTCCGATACACAGAGCTGCCATAGGAGCTGTTGATCCAGAACGCGGCATTTCCTTACGGTTTCCGCGCTTCATTCGAATTCGGGACGATAAGAGCCCGGAAAATGCCACCGATGCGAATCAAGTCTCTCTCATGTACAACTCACAGGATCAGGTTAAAAACAATCAAAAGTCCAGCAATCAAATGGACATTGAGAGTGATTTTTATTAATAAATGCGTAAATGTATTTGCAAAACTAGAAATAACAAATTTCATTTGTTATCATTTAACAATCGAATGGGCACTCGCGCTACTCTCTGAGGATTTCGATTCACGACGCATTGCTTCAAAGTTGTCTTTGTTGTCCTGCGGCTTTTGCTTGTTGCGTCTACCAAATCTCTTATTCTTGAGCGTCTCGTCTGGCATAGAAACATCACCTTCACTTGGAAATACGGAAGCATCCTTACAGCTTGGCGAATTATCTTCAGAGCTCACACCGACTCGCACCTTCGGCTGATATATGGCAATTGATGGACGATCCTGTAGAAGAAATGTATTAATTTATTTCATTTAATTCAAATTTATTTATGTTTTGACAAACCTTATTCCTTATCCGCCGTTCGTCCGCTGCACGCTTATTGTTCTTTTGACTAGTTGATGCGCTGACCTGTTCGGCTTTATCAACTTCTTTCGCACTACTTTCAGCTCGTTCACTGCTGACTTCAGGTTTTGTTGCTGTTTCGCTGGACGCTTCGGCAGCTGGATTCGCTTCGGCTGCTGGTTTTTTCTTTAGTATAACAATTTCTTTGTTGCCCTTCTGATTGTCTTTGGAAGTATTGGAGTTCTTGTTGTTTGCTTGCTTTTGATTCGAGTCTTTATCATTTTTCTTCTTATCGCGATTGTCGCGATCTCGCACCAATTTGCGCTGTTCGTGTTCTTCGCGCCGGCGTTGATCGCGTTCGCTGCGTCGCTTGGAGCGAGCATTTTTCACAGTTTCCTCTGAGCCTTGGCCTTCCTTGTTGGCTGCCTTTTTCTGATTATTATTATTATTATTACCCGATTTTTTGTTATTTTCATTTCCAGTTTCTTTGGATTTTGCCGTTTCTGGTTGTTCTGCAGCTTTCAGAAGTTTTTGCTCTTCACGTTGCTTGCGCTTCTCTTCGTTTCGCTTTCGCAGTTCCTCGCGACGCTTTTCCTTTTTATTCGCCAAGTATTGAAGCAATGGCGTTGATTTCACTTTCTCATCGTTTCTGCTGTCAAAATTGAAGTCAATCTTGACATCACCCAAACGACTCGCCTCTTCGCGTTCCTCGGCTAGCTTCTGTAGGAATTCTTGAAAGTGCGGCTCTTTCTCAATGGTGTTTACCTTGTTGTCGTGACTTCGCGCTTTATTTTTTAGAAACCACTGGAACGGCGCATATTCAACAATCGCAACATATTCTGCGCCCTTCGAATCGACAAACACATATCCATCGAACCGATCGCGAAATTGTATAATTTCGTCAATATCTTTGGACGATATATCAATGTAGGCGCGACATGTTGCCTCCTGTCCGAGCGACCAGTCGGCAGGACAATAATAGTAATATTCGTTTTCCGGCAATGGATCCACTTGTTCCAGAAATTCCTTCTCTGTCATTGTCGGTGGCAAATGCCGCACCACAATCTGGGTGAATATTAAAAGAACATTTACTAACATCCATATAAGTTAACTACGAGTATTTACCTTGATTGATTGGCTTGACTTATCCTTTTTATCACGACGTTTATTAACTCGTGGCTTTTCCATT
Organism: Drosophila buzzatii; assembly: GCA_035045845.1. Taxonomy (NCBI): domain Eukaryota; kingdom Metazoa; phylum Arthropoda; class Insecta; order Diptera; family Drosophilidae; genus Drosophila; species Drosophila buzzatii. Next base: position 9,636,124 of record JAWNOS010000244.1, on the reverse strand, counting down.
TTTCAAATAGTTTATTGTTTGTTTTTATACTATTCAGACAACCGCATTAGAGAATGAAGTAAAAATGTTACATATTCGATTAACTCAGTAATCGATTTTTTTGTAGAGGAATGTCGACAAGGTAGCTTCGTATAATTGGAGAAATGGAACAATGAAATGCGGTACATGAGCAAATTAATATTGGTGAGTTTATTATGATGAACATCTGATGTATATATATATTTAGAAGATCCAGTAAGTGTAAAAAAAAATGGAAACATGTTATGAATGAAATGAAACATGTCTTAAAATTATTATATATGAAGAATGAACGTCAATGGCAGAACGGCCGATGCAGAAAACAATCGAATTGCATATCGTCTTATTAATCGAAACAAATGTGTCGGCAGGGCGATATATTTGTTTGTGCTGATGTATTTAAAATAGCAAATAAATTTAATATTATATTACTTAACTGAAAAAAAAAACTGTTGAAATTTGTTAAACGAGCATTTTTATTCAAGTTTCAAAGGCACTCTCGCCAAAGCAAACAACTTCTTCAACAAGAGTTGAATTTAGTATACGCTTCTGCTATAGCATATGATAGGGCTTATTGAAAATTGATTTATCTAGATACAGATACTAAAATACCGGTGAGAGTTTATAGCAAAGTAGGAAAGAAAGGAAGAAGAAAGAGGTTCGGAACAACAAAACGTCGGACTATATAAATTGCCCGTGGTAACTAACATGCTATCCCTTCTAAGCGTGAAGTTATTTACATATACTAGAAAATACTAAGACCATTCATAAAAAAAAAAAAAAAAAAAAAAAAAAATTATAATTAATATTTAATTTGCGACAGTCAATAAGTCTAACATAAAAGCTACTAAGAAGAGGTTACTATAAATAAATTAAATTAAATTAGCTATGTAAAGTAAAAACAAACAAATTAATAAAAATTATAATATATATAATAGGTTATATTTTACGGATATAAATTTATAAATGTATTCTTTTCAAATTTTAATAAAAAACAAGTAAGAAGGCTCTAGTCGAGACGGCTTGACTACGAGATACCCTGAACCTTGCAAAAAAAATTAATACTCTTCTTATTTACGAACGCATGAGCGCGAGCTCTGCTAATCGCGCAGTTGCTGTCGTGGCTTGGGGTGGCTTAGCGTGAACTTTGAACGCTTATAACTATATTTCTAGATGGACGATCTTCATGAAATTTTCAGAGTAGATTAAGAGTATCCAAATGTATCTATTTGCCAAATTGCAAGTCTCTATTATTTTAAATGCGTTTTTTTTTTAATTGTGGGCGAGGGGGCAAAATTAAGAAATCTGCGTATCCATAATATCTATCTAAATATATAAATTTGAAGTCTCTAGCTAAAACGGTGTAGAAGTTATGCCCAACAAACTTAAAAAATGGAAACAAATTTTCGATTTCTTATCGATAATTCGGAAATGGGATGAGTAATCGAAAAAACAAAATAAACTCGTACTGCGTAACTAATATACGAATGTTAAATTGAAATTTCAGCTCTCTCGCTTTTCTAGTTTCCGAAATCTCGACGTTCATACGGACGGACAGACGGACGGACAGACGGACAGACGGACAGACAGACGGACAGGGCTAGATCACCTTATTTTTTCATGCTGATCAAGAATATATATACTTTGTGGGGTCTGCGACGTTTCCTTCTGCCTGTTACAAATATTTTTTTTAAACAAAACCATTATAAAAAATGAAATGATACAGATCAAAAAACTTATGTACTCTATATATTTTTATGTACTCTATACATATTTTTAAATAAAGTTGAAAAAAATCAAAAAGCTATGCATTACCAATTATCTATCTCATGTATTAATAAAGCTTTAAGTTAAAATTAAAATAGTTTTAAGAAAATTGAGCTATAATATTAATTATATTCTATATGCCATTAATATAATTTTATATATTTAATATAATTAATACAAGTATATATTAATATAAGCTTTTTTGCAATGGTTTTTGCGCAGTGTATGGTGTAAATGAAAATATTTCCCACCCCCAAAAAAGCATTGTCAGATTTGAAGCGCCGCCCCCAAAGGCGGTGGATGACATCTTCTCTCTCTTTCGTTTTATGAATCGACTGCATCCTTTTTCGTCCAAAGGATGGATGGATAAGACAATCGTAACAGTAATTTTTTATTTAAGCACAGTTAAAATTTTGTAGTTCCTGTGCGGTTTCGAAATGATTTATTTTATAACAATGTGATGGCTGGCAAGAAATTGAATCTATAATTAGTGTCGCGTTTTCCGGCTTGTGAAAACCCCCGATTCAATGCAATGGAATTTTCATTTTTGAACAAAACAAGCTATGATAAAGATTGTATATATAATTCGAATACCCAATTGCACAACTCGAATACCAGTGCCGGAATTTCGGTGGCTAATCATATGAGTCATTATAATCTGATAATCGACTCCAGCTATAAGCTAAGGGCCAACGAGAATGTCATTAGAAACTCTTTGAATCAAGATACGAATATATTTTTTTCAAAAATAACGAATGTGGCTGAGTTTTATCCCGGAACACATAACATAACGTCCTACAATTCCGGTAAGTAATGAGTCTCAACTTTAACTAAATAAGAGCAGGGCTTACAAATTTGGATCCTCAAGTGTATAAATGATGTTCAAGCTGTTGTGATCTAATGTATATACCCTGTTTCAAAAAACATTTTCCTTTTACTGCGAAGGCGTATTTATTTAACTAAACTTATCTAGGAAAATAAATAAGTGTATATTCTATAAGGTGTTTAAGCATTTTTTATTAGTATACCTCTTCTATAACAGCTGCTTCTGGATGAAACATAAAACCAATATGATGCTTTGCTCGTTAATGCCTGACTACTAAATACCCTTTATCATATACCAAGTTTTTCCTTCAAACAACTTTTTGACTTTTCTACTTTCAAGAACTTCATGCTAAAGAAATTCATATATTAATAGACTTTCTCTCATTCATCTCAAATTGAGCAATCTTTTATAATAATAATTGACGAATCCTACCCATGTTTCTATACATCTATTAAATCTTCATTGTTCTTTTCGCTACTTTTACACTTGAGTGAGATTTTCTTTTCATATCTATCAAGCATTTGTTACGGATATTTGGTGGTTGTTATAGAGCCCCGGCACTTCATCAGCTTGCCTGGTCTCTGTTTAATAGGTGATACGAAAGCTGGTTATACGCCAGATTAAGGGCATAATATCGTGTCAGAAAGTACTTCACTTTACTATCTACGGCAATTGACTCTTTACACTCCGTGCAGTAATTTTACTGAATGTCAGTTTGCACGCCTCTTAACAAGTTGTCTAGTAGACGACTCTATTTAAGGCGCAAGCCATTCGAGTAAGGGATGATCCTGACACAGCATCCGAGAAGGTGGACTGTGCAATACGTTATATTGTAAAGGCAATTAAGTTAATTGAATATGGAAAGAGAAGTAAAAAAAAACAGTTTCATAATTCATATGTACAGCTAGAGAAGGGGAAATTAATTTCTTTGATAGATACGACTTTAGATATCCATTTAAAGGAGAATTCTTAGTTTAAGGAAACCATAAAACATTTACACGATTTCTTTCAGGCTATCAACTGAAATATACAGATGAATGCTCAAGTTTAAATGACAAATCGAAACAGAGACGAATACGCACAACCTTTACATCAAATCAGCTGAATGAACTTGAAAAGATATTTTTGGAGACGCACTACCCAGATATATACACAAGAGAGGAAATTGCATCAAAGCTACATCTAACAGAGGCGCGAGTACAGGTAAATGCACAGCAAACTTCAAATATATATATTTAAAGTGTAAATAAATAAATAAATAATAATACAAATCCAACGGTCAACAGAGGAGCAAATAATATAAATATATTATATCTTTCTATGCAGTCTGTAATCGAATTGTCAAAAAAATTCAATTTTTGTATTGAAAATTTGTTTTAGTTAACAATAATATTAAATCTTTATTATTTCACATTAAATTTAGCTTAATCTGCAATATCCTTTTCAGGTTTGGTTCCAGAATCGTAGAGCCAAGTTTCGCAAACAGGAAAGACACGCTGTCTATATTATGAAAGATAAATGTAGCAAAGTAGACGGACGACACGATACGGTATCTGGGACCCAATGCTATGATTTATCAATTCCCGAAACGCAAAATGTATGCCAAAAAAAATGTTTTTATGATCAAATATAGAACATAAAGTTTATACAAAATATAAGAACAATTTGTATGATATATACAGATATCCTTTTCGTACACAGATCGGCATCAGAAGTAACTGCTCTAGAGAGAGATAATAATAGATATTTTACATATATGTTAGGCTCAATTGCGAACTTTTAAAAACAAACACTCTTGCAACAGTAAAAACAACAAATTTTTATTTTAAGCTAAAATTTTCAGGTAATCGAATAGAAAATACACTAGAAAACTTAGCGTTAATATCCGAAAATCTGTGCCGGCTATACACGAACCCGATGTTATAATGGTAGTTAGATTTTGGGAATATCCCTCAAAGGTAACCACACACTTGTGCGAGTCGAGATCGTCGTCATCGTCATAGATGGCCGCAAAGGTCGTTGCATTATAATATCCATCCTCATTCTGCTGCGGATCGTTGGCAACCACCTTGACAATATCATCGTCTTCCGAACTGCAAGAGTTTGATAAACGTTTATGAAAATTACATTTAAGATCAAATATCTCTAACTGCGTAATACTTACGTAATAGTTATTGTGGGTCTCGGGAAGACATTGGTCACCGTGCACTCCAATTGAGTTTCATTCTGGATCTTATAGCGATACATGTTGAGTGTATAGTTTCGCACGTCTATCACCTGGACGCTCTTATGGATGGTAATCGTCTCCGATCGCGTTTGGACCACACACTTATAGTCGCCAGTGGAGCTGATCGATGGATTTATTAGAGCCAGTGCACTATATTGTTTATTGGGATCTGTTGAGCTCTCATACGAGCTATCCACATCGTTTTTAAATTCAGGCTAATGTCGCACATAAAGAAAATAAATATATATTAATATAAATTGTTGAGTTTTTGATTATTTGAGCACTTACAATTGGCGCCGGATGCGATCCGCGTATCCATTGATAAATGGTTTTCTCATTCCTGAACCATTTTACAGTCAGAAACGAGGCTGTATCATTTACATTATAATCACATTCTAATATAGTCGGCTCCATATCATCGTTTTCCAGAACCAGAAACTTTGTTTCTGCATCGATCTTCACAGGCAGACATAGTATACCTGGGGAAAAAAAAAAAAAACAAGATTGAAAGATTTCAACTTAAATTTTTAAAAACTCAAAGCAATTTAAATAAATACAAAATAAATTTCAATATGTTTTTTAAAGCAAATGGAATTAAAATGAGTTTTGCCTTTCGAGAAAAACCGAGAGAGAGAGGCATAAAGTGAAAGAGAGAGAGAGAGAGAGAGAGAGCGAGAGATAGAGAGACTGAATGCGAATTACTTTTAAAATTCCATAATTTCAAGAAATATTCCCTTTATTCTTTGATTTATTTCCTGTTGCTCATAAATCAGCTAAACTTTTGTTGAATTGCCATCAATTTTGTGACATTTAAAAATCTTGAAATATATATAAATATTTATTATTTTTGGCAAAAATTTAATTGAACTTGTCAAAATTTATGCGCGTTTGTCTTACGTAAAATTCCAAAAATAATACACGCTGATATATTTATTATATAGATTCCAAACATTTGGCCATGTTATTTGTAGAAACTTTTATGTTTGTCATTTACACAGACCAACATAATTTAGTTGACAAGAATTCCCTTAAAGACTTTTTGCTGAAAGTCAAGCAGAATGCGAATCTAAGTTCCGAAGAGCTCAGCTCTATCAGATCAGATACATTTGGGTTTCTTAAATATTTTATTCTTTTTTCTCTATTTTAAAAAAGTTATTTTTCTTAGCTTTCAATAAATTTGTTGGCCTGTGTTATTGACAACATTTTTATGTCGTATACATATTTATTATATATTATAGAACTTTGTTTATTTTCCCATCAAAATTATAAAATGCCATTTTAAGGTCACGCTTTACTCATTCTACAAAATAAAAGAATTCGAAATCTTGCTCAGCCGAAATTTTATGAGTAACATTTTGTAAAACTAAAAAATTAGACTAAATATTTTATATAGAATTTTATTCTTGATTTCTATAACTATATATAATGAAGGAAATAATGCTCAACAGGAATCATTTTTATAAAGAAAACTAGAAAATGTTAGAGAGAAGGAGCCTGAGGATTGCTTATTCTGTGAAATCTGTTTTATTTTATTCTATTTAATCAAAAAGTGATAATAGTTAAAAACTTTGCTCGTGATCAGTTTTATTTTTATTTTGACAAATTTGACAAAATATTTTATATAGAATTTAATTCTTGATTTCTAAAACTATATATAATGAAATAATCCTCAACAGGAATCTTTTTTATAAGAAAAACTAGAAAATGTTACTTCTTATGAGAAAGAGCCTGAGGATTGCTTATTCTGTGAAAGAATTATATCTAAATAACAATTTTCTTTTAAGCCAGAGGGAAAGAGGCCTTCAGACATTCTATTCTATTCTATTCTATCAAAAAGTGAAAATAGTTAAAAACTTTGCTTGTGTTCAGTTTTATTTTTTATTTAATCAGTTTTCCCTATTAGGCAGTTTATTAGATAATATAACTAACCGATCTATAAAAGTTTTCCATTCTTTTTTATTTTCAGTATTTCTATTTTCCCTTTTTCTACTCACAAACATACCTTTGCTTTACTTTAATTTCTGTTACAACTGATTTTTGCCAGCGAACTGTTTAACAACGACTTTCCAAGTAAGTTTCTTGTTGTTTTCATAGTCAAATCTCTAGCTATATGAGTATGGCTGAGTCTAAAAGTCGCTCGAGCGCACCAAAAGTGCTTAAATTAGCAACTTTCGCCCAAAGTTTTCGCCTGGTGTATTCAGCATGAAATCAACATCTTTGAAACATGTGTTTATTTTAATTAAATTGAAAAATGTAAGCAATGAGGGATATACCTAGACCATTTACCACCCACATAGCGAAAATTGAGTAGAAATTTCAATAAAAGAGGAAAACATTTTCGTTCATTTTACATTTTAATATGTAAACAAAACGTTAAGTTTATATATTCAAGAGCAAATGTTCACTTTTGTGTGAAAAGATCCACGAATATTAATATTAATTAAATATAAATTAATAAATGTTACACATGATCAATCAATAGTTATCTTTGATTCATTTAAGTTTTTATTTTGAATTTACTATTATGATTATTAGTTAATTTATTATTATTATTAATATTATAATATATAATATAATCAATAGTTCATATTATCATTGATTCATTTAAGTTTTTAATTTGAATTTATTTTTATTATTATTAATTTATTATTATTATTAATATTATTATAATCAATAGTTCATATTATCATTGATTAATTTAAGTTTTTAATTTGAATTTATTTTTATGATTATTTATTAATAATTTAATTTTTTAATTTTATTAATACTATTATTATTAATTTTGTTATATTTTTTATTTATAATTTTTTTTATTTTACTAATTTTAACTTTTTCGTTTATATATTCATTACTTGCTGGTGTAGTATTATTTATTTTTTATTTTTTATTTTATTTCTTTATTTTTTATTTTATTTCTTTATTTTTTATTTTTTTTATTTTTTATTTTTTATTATTTTTATTTTTATTTTACTAATTTTAACTTTTTTGTTTATATATTCATTACTTGCTGGTGTAGATCACATCACAAAGCGTAGAAAATGTTCCCCAATATTTTAGGTTTTCATATTTTCATGTTTTGTTTGCAAAGCTGCACGAGTCGGTGCACGTCATATAGACACATTAAACTTGCACCAAGATCCTGTTACTATAGCGATCTTTTATATGCATATACACACACATACACACACTCAATCGCGCGTATTAAAGATATATATTTGCAAAGTATATGGGCAAATATATATATGTGTATATATGCAATAATATTTTGTTGTATACGATGAGATGATTTCATTTCTTAATTTATAAATAGTTTCAAGTGCTACACGAGGCGAACGGCACAGCGCGGAGCGTAGCGAGGAGCACACCTGACAGGAACCGTTACCTTTCAAAATCGTCGACGTAACAATAACAAAAGCTAGCAAAAATTGCATTTTCCTAGAGTTGTAACACAGCAAAAAGAGTGGATATATTTTATATTTTATTTATATATATATATTTATCGTATATATATATTTATATTTATTTCACTATTTCAAATACTGCAGCTGAACCGTACTCTGGGCATGGTCAAATACAATTGTCTGATATATCACAACTGAACGTTTGTCGAGCGTGGCATACGCATAGGCAACATACAAATACACATGCACACACATATGCATATACATACGTATGGCTGTGTGTGTAGCGCAAAACCGTCAACAGCTCACAGCGGAGAGCCAAAAAGAAAAACAACCCACCCAACGAACCAACAACGACGAATGGTTTCTATCTGTTCCGGCTTTTGCCTCTTTTTGATCGTGTGCTATGTTATAGCACACTTGTGCATGTGTCCACGTGTGTGTGTGAGAGTGTGTGCGCGCGCGAGCATGTGTATATGGGAGAACGTCTGCTCATTATAAGCATGTGTGTGTGTGTGTATCCGAATGTGCTGCAGCCCGTGCCACTTGTATGCTTGCCGCTAGGTATGTATGTATGTACGTATGTAAGTATGTGTTTCTGCAGCTGGCATATGTGAGCGAGCGAGCGATTGAGTGAGTGAGCGAGGGGTGGAAAGCCTTTCTGCTCCGTTGCTTTTTGGCCTAAGTTAACTACTGTTTAACAGTCGGTTTTTGCTATTTGGTATCTCCTTTGTATTAACATGCAACTAGAACTATGTAGGTATGTATACCAGCTTGTTCAAACAAAACACAATCTAAATTGCATTCAAACATATACTTACATTAGATTATATACATATAAACATACACACATACATACATATATGAAAGTAAGAAAATGCAAAAAGCATCTGCCAAAACCGAATCTGCCTTTGACATACATTTGCTTTTATACATTTTTATGTTATGTTTACAAATGAATAAACATTTGTTTATATATACATCTATAAAGTAAATGTAGTTGGTATATCATTAAATTTCATTTACTGTGAGTCTTTACTATGCTAAAACAGGATGTAGATGAGGAGACTCAGGATCAGCGAACTTAAGTTGCTATATACTACAAAAGTTTTTATTTATTTTGAACTACAAATCAGTCAAGTTAAAATAACTTTATTAGAACTTTTAAAAATCATTTCGGTACAGGCTGCCAAGGTGTGGCTATGAAAAACCTAGAGCGCTGTCCCGTTGGAGAACCGAAGGACAGCACGATCAATTAACCCCCGGAAGGTCAAAATTTGTACACTTAAAATATTCAAATATTTACCCTTTCCAGGACCTTATCACCAGAAACTAAATCGACTAAGGCACGGTAAGCAACGAAGCACCCCCATATCAGTTGGCTGTTTAATAGCAAGTTCTTTCATATATTAAATTCCGTTTTTATAGAATTGTTTAATTAATTTAATAAATTTCATTTATCAATTCAACTCTTACAATTTAATATGCGCTGTTTTCAGTATTAACATGTATTAGTCAAAATAACAAAAAGGAATAATATAATTAAAATTAAATTGGCGCCCAACAATTAAACGATAAGTTCTCGATTAACTTACAATACGAAACATCGATAACAAGCATCGGTAGGCAACATTGCGATGACGTTCGATATATTGTTACATCTCTAATAGTATCTATTGTTATGTAGCAAATAGAGAGCCCGGTTCATTTGCTAAAGGTAATTTGTCAATTAAAAAGATAATATTTACTGGTTATTATTTAAAAAAGACAAGCAGCAGTGTCTGCTATCTTGAACTAAACTCAATCCAAATATTTGTTTATAATTCCAACCATAGATCTGGCCACAACGGGATTCTCACGTGCTTCGTTAATGCTCCGGAATTTGGTATCTAACAAAGCAACAATGCTTAAATCAACTATAAATTGCGTTAATGCGCACAGAAGGTGTTTATCATACTTCTCCAATACATTCAACAACTTGGCCAACCAAAGTCTACAAAGTGCCTCAAGCCAAGCAGTCAAAAATTTGGATTTGGATGTTTTTGTTAACCAGGAACACAAGCAAATGGATTTAGTGGATAAACTTGTGAAGCTGAGGTATTTCGATTTATGAAGGTTAAAAGAAGTAGAAAATACCTATAAATATGTCTTGTTTTTTAGAAAACAAAAGCACTCTACTGCTGTACCTCTTCTGCCGAATATATTGGTTAAACAACTTTTGGACTTGTCTGGCCCGCAAGATGCAGTTACTGTTCTGAGAAACCCATTGCAATATGGCATATTCATTGATCAGTTCACGGGATGCCATTTGATGGATCTGCTGCTGCACAATGGCAGCGTTAAGGAAGCTGCGCAAGTTTCAACGCTCCTTGTGGAGCGCGACTTATGCAACAATGAATTGATTTCTGCCCTCGCACTTAAATCTTTTTACGCTTATCTAAAGATTTACAAACCAAGTCCACCACCAGCAAAGGAGGAGAAGCCAGAAGTGGTATATCTTTAACATATATTTCAGTTAACAAAATACCAAAATTACTAAACAAATTTATGTTGCTTCTAGCAAAAAGTTCGTGTTAAATTTCTGCGCAACATGCCAGAGACTATTGAGAAATCAGAGGAGAAACTTCTCGGCGAAGCTTTAATCAAATTGGGATCGAGTCCCACCCTGGATAAGGACTTGTGCAAAAATATAACACTGCTGGGCCTCATAATGTCCGATAGCTATGCTGAGGCCGAACAGTTGATAGCGCAAAGTGAACAAAGTCTATATAAAGACGTCCTCCAGCTGGGCCTGAACCTGATAGAGAGTTTAGAGGGCAAAAGCAATCCGGAATTTAAAACTCTGCTGGATACGGCGCTGTCGAAGTGTGCCAAGGCGGATTCGTTTGATGATGTTTTGGATAAAGCCATTAAACAGAATGCCATTAACTTTGAGCCACAATTGATATCGGAATACGACAAAAGTTTCAAGGCGTGGCAAACGAACTTCCAACGTGCCGTTGATGAGCAACTGAAAGTTCTCGAAACGAATTCGCGCATTGAGAACATTGAGAGTACGCTAAGTGCCTTGGAAACGAGGCGACAAAATCTATGGTTCTTCGAGAACAAAGAAGCTATCGACATACAAATCTACAAGAAGAAAGTATTCTATCCCAAGCGCTGGTTCGGCAAGAAGAAGAAGCCCAAGGCAGTCGATGAATCCTATGTGCCTCCAACTATATAATTCGTAGACATTGTTTCAATTTTGATTTGTTAAAAACAAAAGAGTGCAACTCCAGTTGATTTTTCGATTTAATTAAAGTACTGGAAAATTTAAACAAAGTTTAAATGTTGTTTCTTTTTGGTTTTTTGTTTTTTGTCTTTTTTTTTGGTTTTTGCTTTCGTTTTTGTCGAACGGTAAAATTTTTAAAATTACCATAACGTAACATTGAGGGTCACAGTTATATTCATTCCATCTCAGGTTACAACATTTTTATAACTTTTTTGAGTTTTCATAAATTTTTGTATTTAGTCATTAAAAGCTAATCGTCTGTCATTTGTGCATGGCCGGAGGCAGAGCTGTTTTTAAAACCCGCTGCCCGGGAGCCGACGGCGACAAATTGATCGGGGATGGTAGATCGTGCCGCTTGTCCTGTATGGTCAATGGTAAGAACTGTTGCTGCTTCTTTTTTCGATTCATGTTCATGGGATGGGTGTTGTCCTGCTTGCCAAACAATATGGTCAGATGCACGGCGCAAAAGATGCCCAAGCTCTGTGAGAGTATAAAGCAAATGCCATGTAGATCATGAATATTTATTGAACTATCATCCGAGTGCCCACCTGAAGTATGGCTATAATTGCAGCTCCAAATGCAGTGATCAGCAGACGACTCTTGATTTGCTCCGAGACAACGGCCAGGCAGCCGCGCTTATAGTGGGTATCACATGCCGATTCGTATGCGTGTTCAGGACGGGAGCAGCAGGACCATGGTAGGGACAGACGTCGATAGTCAAGCGGTCCATCGACACCGCAACATTGCAACTGAAAGAGCGTAAAGAGAAGGGAGATACTTTTCTATTGAAACTATATATATAGATAATATCATGACTATATGATTCTTAAGAGTTTTTTTTTTTAAATTATTTTTTAAAGAGTTCTTTTGACTATAAAATACTCTGTACACTCTATTTATATTTATATATATAGTTCATAAATTTAATTTTTGCAAGTTATTTTTTATTTACTATTTATTTTATTTTTCTTTATTTGAATTTTTAAATTAACCTTTTAATTATTATCATTTTTTGTAATATATTTTTATTTTGTTTTCTTTATTATTATTTTTATTAATTTATTTTTATTTTCTTGTTTTCTTTATCATTTTTATTAATTTATTTTTATTTTCTTGTTTTCTTTATCATTTTTATTAATTTATTTTTATTTTCTTGTTTTCTTTATTATAATTTCTATTAATTTATTTTAATTTTCTTGTTTTTTTTTTATTATCATTTTTATAAATTTATTTTTATTTTCTTGCTTTCTTTATTATAATTTTTATTATTTTTTGTTTTCTTTATCATTTTTTAAATTTATTTTTATTTTCTTGTTTTCTTTATCATTTCTATTTATTTATTTTTATTTTCTTTTTTTATTATTATTGATTTTATTAATTTACTTTTATTTTCTTGTTTTCTTTATTATAATTTTTATTATTTTTTTTTATTTATTTTTTTTTTTTCTTTATTATCATTTTTATTAATTTTTTTTATTTTCTTGTTTTCTTTATAAGCATTGTTATTAATTTATTTTTATTTTCTTTATTAGCATTTTGATTTATTTATTTATTTTTTTTTTCTTGTTTTCTTTATCATTTTTATTAATTTATTTTTATTTTCTTGTTTTCTTTATCATTTTTATTAATTTATTTTTATTTTCTTGTTTGCTTTATTATTATTATTTTTAGTTGAAATTGGTTTATTTTATTAAAGAAATATAATCTAATTTTACATATAATATGAACTATTTTTTGGCTTTATTAAAGCTGCCAAGGCTAAGCTTACCTGAGATTGCATGCGATTCCACAAGTGTAAGTTGTCAACTTTAGTCCGTGAAAACTTGTCTAAAAACTCTACAAAGGAATCATCTATGAATATCTCTACAGAAGTCGGAAGATTCTCACGCATTGCCAAGGACCAACCGCAGATTATGAATTGAACACATATACAAGCCACTAAAAGAGCTGCAAACTACAAAGATCCATTAGCCAATCGAACCAATTTACATATGTATATATGTGTGTGTATATACATCAGATATTCAATATATATATAGAGTGAGAAATGATTTGAATTTACCATGCCTAGCAGGCAGCGCTTCCTTTGATTGGTTGCCTGACAGCCCATCCAGCAGAGGATGAATGTAACTGGCCCGAGGCATAGCAGGATTGCGGCTGGTGCCCACAATTTGTTCTGTACAATGCCATAGTAGACCGAGTGTCCCCATAGTAGAGATGTTCCCAAAAATATTTGAGCTGCTCCGGTTAGCTGCATATGAAATGAAGAAGAGGAAGAGAGAGAAAAATATAGTAAAATTTGTATATGAAAATGAATTTTGTAATTGTTAATGATTTAAGTAATTTTATTTCATATTTTATAATTTGTATAATTTTTTATAATTTTTATAATTTGTATTTGTTTTTTTAATATTTATATATTTATATTTACATATCTAAAGATTGTCTAAAGAGAAGAGCTTTTAGCTCGCTTTCAAGGACTCCCCTGACAGTGATTAAGCGCGAGCATCCTTTATAAATTCCATTACGCATTTGCATTTCAAATTATCGAGCAGCTGTCAAAAGGGAATTACTGCAATGGCCTCGTCGACAAAAAGCCCAATTTTAATAATAAATGTGAGAAAAAAAATTCTATTTATATATTTCTTGATGTGAAGCATTAAATTTGGTGCTTAAAGCAGTTACTTATGCTGTAGTACATCTACAGATTTTCTTTATTTACTTTGACAGCTCTCCTCATAAGCCCAAAAGGTAGATACATACAGTGACACATGTATATATACATGTATATATGTGCTGAGTACATATACATATGTTGCAGCAAATGTAAATTAGCTCAAGGTCATCTGCAATTGCACATAGAAACGCACGCACGCACGCACATACATACATCTATGTATATATACATAATCAGTGTTGCTAGTAAATAGAAGCTGACTCCTACACAAACAACAACAACATGTGTATATACAGGAATGTATATATTCATGGGCTCACAGCGAAATGCGTCAAAGAAGCATGTGCGTTAAATGTATGTATATACCATAAATATAATATATACTTAAGTATAATAATATGCATATACAACTAAAATTAAATGCATGTTAATTCATCAAATTGCAATAGAATATATAAATACTTTCATTTATTAAACATATGTATGTATGTATATGAAATGCATACAAAATCTGCTCGCAGCGAATGTTTACAAGTGTGGAGCAAAAAAGTCATTGCATCACAAATGTATACAGACACACACACACATATGCATATATGCATACACACACATGCTGGAGCTGGGAGCTAGAGCTGCATATGCCTATGTGTGTGTAGCAATATTTCTATGCATTTAACAAATAGTGTCGCTTACTTACCGCCAAGAGGAACACATAACTGTAAACTAAATACTTAAAACATTTTATCTTTTTTGGCAGTGCCATATTCTGCTATCTCACTCGCTCGCTGCTCTGCTCTGCTCTACTCGTTTACTCCTCTGGTGCTTCTTATGTTTTTCAAATACTTTTTAATAGTCTTTTCCTTTGATCCTTTCGCTTAAGCAATCACAAGTTGCAGAGACATCTATATACATGTATATAAGACAGAATTTATGTCAATCATATGCATACCAATGTATATATACATGTGAAGCAACTCTATGTATATATACATGGAATTTGTTGCTAATGCATCAGCCTTTGCAATGCACATGAATCTATATAGATTTATGTATACATAAAAATATATTCATGCATAAATTTGTGTTTATATTTTAAACTTGATTTGATTGAATAATTGTTTTTAATTTTCTCTCTCTCTCTTTGGCTTCACTGAATTTTCGCAACATTCATTGCTTTTAGTTTGTTTTCACAGTTAACTCAATGCAATTCACATGGCACTTGAACATTTTTTAGCTTAGCTATATTTTCTTAGCTGAACTTCACGGTTGTAAATTTTAACTAAATATAACTGTTAAAGTTGACTGGGAGCAACCGAAATCCGTCGACAGCTAACAAAAACCACGCAGTTTACCGTCTGACGCTTTGTTCCTTGTTTTGTTATACTTTTCCAGTTTAACAGTCAAAACATTATCTATAACCTTTTTCGCCTCTGTCGCTGCTGGCAATCGTCGATGACAGCGCTGCGCAGCTCCGCTTGGCGCGCCAATCAGCGCATTTGAAAATCCAATTGGATTTTAATATAACAACGATTTCGCTTGATTTTAAATGAATACTAAATATATAAGTATTTAATGTAATTTAATTGAAGCTCTGCGATTTTTGTGCATTTGCGAATTTTATAATTAAAGAGAATCGATGGAAGTAAACATTTTATATAAATACAAACAAATTAATCATAAATTGCTATTTTATTAGTAATATTGCATTAAATGTTAAAACAGTTTTAATAGTTTTTTTTTTTATTTATTTATTTATTTTTTTAATTATTAATTTATAGTATGATTAACATTTTCTATAAGCTTTTTATTTGAAAAATCAATAATAAAAGCCAAATTCTAATACGAACGTCTATAATATTTTAACTTGCGATTTTATATACATAAGATTACTGTTAATGGTATAATAATGTTAATTTAAATGCTATTTAACATTTATTTATTCTCTTAGCTAACGAGAATTTATGTCTGTTAGACATATTTAAAGAAAATAATTTTGCATTGGACACAGTTGATTCTGGTTAAGTATTTGATATTGTGAAACAAAAAAAATTAAAAATAAATTTTAAAAAATAATAATAATAATAAAAAAAATATATAAAAAAATAAATAAATAAAAAAAAATAATAACATTGCAATTAGCAATAAAAAATAAAAATAAAAAATAAATAAAAAAAATTAAACAAATTAAACAAAAATAAAAATAATAAATAAATAACAAAAATAAAATTAAAATAAAAATAAATAAAAATAAAAAATAAACAAAAATAAAAAATAAATAAAGGTAAAAAATAAATAAAAAATAAATGAATAATAAATAATAATAATAATATTGCAATTAAATAACAAAATAAAAATAAACATTGCAATTAGCAATAAAAAAAATAAAAAAATAAATAAATAAATAACAAAAATAAAATAAAAATAAATAAAAATAAAAAATAAACAAAAATAAAGAATAAACAAAAATAAAAAATAAATAAAAATAAAAATAAATAAATAAAAAATAATAATAATAATAATATTGCAATTAGCATACAAAGCATCAGACCTCGCTTACATTTCTGAGAATCGAGGAGAACGACACCTAAAAAAACGTCACCTACTCTGCACAGCGTCTGAGCGACTTCCATCGGCGCTCAACTGGCAACAAAAACGAAAAGAACCGAAGTCTCCCGATCACTGCCAGAGCGACTGAATGATAAAACAAACTTATGTGCACACACATTCAGGCCGACGTAGAAAAAGAAATTGCATGTATATTTTTAATAATAACAAGAAGGCTCTAGTCGAGACGGCTCGACTACGAGATACCCTGAACCCAGCAAAAAAGAAACTAATATTCTTCTTCTTTACGAACGTATGAGCGCAAGCTCTGCTAACCGCGCAGTTGCAGCCACGGCTTGGGGATGGGTTGGGCTATACTTTGAATGCTTATAACTCCATGGACGATCTTCATGAAATTAAGAGTACATTAAGAGTATCTAAATGTATCTATGTGCCAAATTTCAAGTCTCTAGTATTTGAAATGCGTTTTTTCCAAATTGGGGGCGAAAGGGGCGTGGCATCCTAAATCTGGCAATTACATAAACTGCGTATTCATAATATCTGTCAAAATATACAAACTTGAAGTCTTTAGCTAAAACCAGTATACCCTGAATTCCCATTTTCAATGGGTTCAGGGTATAAAAAAAAAAAAACCTTATTGAATATGAAGCGTCAATGTGTTGACAGATTCACATATACTTACGTTCAATTAACTTATATTATTATAAGCAATTTCATGATAAGCTAAGCTAAATGCCTAATAGGCAAATGCCATGATAACTCCCATTTGATTGTCTCATTTATATTTACACATATCAGCCAGCTTATAGGAGTAAGCTCATATTCTAATAAGTTTATTTCCTAAATGCTCTAATGGGAATGCACGCATTTAGTTGTCTAGATCGCGGCTAATTGGTACTCAAATGGATATAACTTAGAATTAACTAATTAAGTTAACTGATATTCTAATAGATTTAAGTCAAAATGAATCCAAATGATATATAACCCATTCATATTTACAATTGGAACGTGCATATAGACTAATAATCCATCAAGTTGTTCCCAGTTTATTATTATTATTATTATTATTTATATGCACGTTCCTATTGGCAAAGATAAAGTTTTGTTTTTCTTTAATGAAAGCTCATTGACTTTTATTCTAAACAGCAATCTCCCAGTCCCGCCCACATCCAATTAGAATATACAACTGTGATTTCAATTGCATGAATTTATATTCAAAATTCGCAAAAATTACAAAATGTACAATAGAAAGCTTAAGTATTTTGCAATATTACGACATAGAAGAGGAAGCGTAAGGGGAAGGGGAAAGTGAAATAGAAAGAGAAGTTAAAAAAGAAATGCTTTTGCTTGTTTATTACAATCTTGTAAATTTGTTCTGTACAACTTACACTTGCTTATTAACGAATTTCAAAAATGTTTCAAAACTACACATGTAACGTATGCAGAAGAGAGTGTATAAAAATATGTTTGTATATTATTTTTTGTTTTTTTTTTTTTCAGTTTTTGTTTATCAAATGTAAAAAGTAAAATGTAAAATGTGAATCAAGTAGAAAATACAATACAAATTACAATACCTTTCGAAAATATATATATATATGTATATATAAAAAATATGCTTAGACACTATGAATGTTCCACTTAAATGGACCAGCCGGCTAAAAGAGGGACCCCGCTTAGATACCAGACACACACTGAATACATATATGCATACATATGTATATCTGATTAATCTGATCTATACAATAGTGGGCCAATGTGGGTGGCTGCTCGCACCGCTGACTGTCGTCTAGACGTGGTGGATTCGTGGCTTGCCGCAATGAAATGATTGAGTAGAGTGTAAATTGAATGTGTAAATAATAAAATTATGCTCTTTAAATGTACATTTAACATATTATTTTATACAATAGCAATAGCATGCAATTATTGCTGGTTGCTCTTGTTGTACTGTACTGTTTACCGTAAGTTTCTATATATATATAAAAATTCAGGTCTCTTTGCAATTAGGTGTTCGACAATGCCGGGTGTCGGACGCGTGTCGCCGGATCATCGAACAGATCTTTCCTTAGATTTATTCCCGAAGATTCTTGGTGAGCAGAAGGTTGTTGTGATGCCCGGACAGATGACGCACCAGCTCCTGCACGGACTCGAAGCACATTGAGCAGAAGCAGCAGCTGTAGCGATTCTCCGTATCCGTCCCATTGGTCGTTGTTATGACATTCCGATGCACGGAGCACAGATGCTTCAGCAGGTGGGCCTTCTGCTTGAACATGGCCACGCAGAGGCGGCAGGCGAACGGCTTCTCGCCGGTATGGACGCGCAGATGTGTCTTCAGGTTCCAGGACATGCCGAACTGTTTGCCACAGTATTCGCAGCGATATTCGCGCACCGACGACGTCGTGTGCGTGTTGTTGGCGGCGATGCTCGACACGGACGCACTGCTGTTGCGACTCTCCGGATCCAGGTTTAAGTTGATGTGCGACAAGCTCGACAGCCGCGACTGCAGATTGGGCATTGCGGAGAGCGCCGCATTCTGATTGGACTGCCATTGGTAGACGAACTGCTGGCCCAGATGCATGGGCAGCTCGGGGCTTTGAACTCGATTTCGTTGGGATTCGAACAGCTTGCGCTCGGGCGTCATTGTGTCCGGATTGAGTGTGCCGTCTTCCAGTTGCGATAATAGATTCTTCTCGGATGCCGCCAGGCCTGCAATCGGTGACGTCGTCGACTTCACCAGTCGCAGCTCCTCCAGCAGATTGTGCTGATACGTGGTGAAGGGCTGATTGTCGCTCTGGGTATTATGGAAGCCGGGCCGACGCTTCCGATGCGGCGTCACAACATAGTTCTCGGGCGAGCTGTTGATGTCGGCGCCATCGGACAGCGGCTTCATCACATCCTTATGAGTGTCGAAAAAGAGTCCCTTACGCTTTGTGCTTTCGTGTGCGCTGATCGAGTCGAGGTTGCTTTGCTTTAGCAGAAAACTCTTGCTATCAATGCGTGACGAGCTGTTGTCCCCTCCTTTCGTTCGCAGATCCAGCGACAAGTTGACAGGATTTATCGATGAGTTGTTAATATTATTATTATTGTTGTTGTTGTGGGCGGTGGCGGTGGTGGTTGGGACGTTGGTAGTGCTGCTGCTGCTGCTGCTATTGTTGTTGTTATTGTTGTTGTTGGCAAGTCCGCCCGCTGGAATGTCGGAAAGGTTTACAATTTCATCAGTGTCTTTATCGCTCTTATTGTCCTTATTGATGCACTCATCATCGTCCTCATCGTCCTCTTTGCCGTGCGAACACTCATTGCCGGCCTCACAATTCTCGGCTGGGAATGATGAATAATCGGCGGTATTTCTAGTCTCATCCACGCTCTCAACTTCATATTTAAACGATTGTTCTAATGTCTGCGGGGACGGATACTGCTGCGGATGCTGCGGCGTCTGCTGTTGCTGTTGCTGCTGCGGCTGCGGTTGCTGCTGATGTTGCTGCTGATGCTGCTGTTTCCGTGGCCTCTCCCGTATACCGGTGCACTTATTGCTAAGATAGGCAGAGTCTGTTGTCTTCCAGCTGTCCGACTTGATCTGCAGCAACAGCAGCAAGTCGTGCAGATAGTTTACATCCCGCGACGTTATGCACGTCTGTCCCGAGTACAAGAAGTCCAACAGAAACTTGAAGTACGTAGCATTGACATCAGGAAAATAAACCGTTGTCGTGCAATCGCTCAGGTGAGTATCCTCCAGCAAATTCCTACAAATTGAAATTGAAATTGAGCATTTAAATATATAAACTTATGCTTGATTAATCTTATAATACTTACCTTATTAGCGGACTGGCAGCGGCGAGCACTAATTTGTGCGCATGCAATTTCACTTTGTTCTCGCAGACGATCGTCAGGTCGGCTGGATGCTCCCCCCTAAAAGCCGCGCCGATTTCTTTGAGGATGCACTCACCATGCTTGCTGTATTGCAACATCAACATTCTTTGAAACTGGAAAAGTGAGAGAAATAAATCAAAATTCCATTACATTTCCAATATAAATAAAAAGATGCAAGTTATTATTAAATAAATAACCATTTGAAAATTAATATAAAAATATATAATAATTTATAAAATTGCATGTTATTATATCACAATAATAAAATTATAATTTGTATAAACTCAAGCTGTGTTTAGCTTTCAAGAATCTATATTTGAGCTGTATAAGACTCTCTAACTTCCATCTATTGAAAATAATATCAATTTTGTTTTCTCAGCCTAAACTGCCTATATCATCAAAATTATATCTTTAGTTCTCATATGAGTAATGCTAAAAAGCCTGCAAAACTAGATTATAATAACAGCATAGCTAGTTAGCTTAGCCCAGTCATAAGCATATGCATATATATGTATATACTAAATCTTTAACCTCAATTTAGCATAGCAAACTTTCAACTCACTTACACCCACACACTTGGCGAAAAGAAAGCATTATTTCAAGCCATGACTGCATACTATATATGCATGTGTGTATATTATATAATATTAATTTATATATTATTTAACCATTTCCTTA
Organism: Drosophila buzzatii; assembly: GCA_035045845.1. Lineage (NCBI taxonomy): Eukaryota > Metazoa > Arthropoda > Insecta > Diptera > Drosophilidae > Drosophila > Drosophila buzzatii. Next base: position 9,614,830 of record JAWNOS010000244.1, on the reverse strand, counting down.
ATTTATTAACTATGATTCATACCCGGATCCTAGTGGCTTTTATTAACGACTTTTCTACTAAAAGGAACACTAAGCCGAAGTTTTCTTCATATATGTATGTAGATGCATAAAAGAGCTTTCGAAAGCTTTACAATTAAGATTGGAAATTGTTTCGCTGTTGAGCGTAAATATGTATATATATACATATATTTTTTTATATTTTTTTTGTCTTTTCTTTTTTCGTAGAAGGGCAACGAATTTTTTTTAAAACATACTAAATTGTTAAAACCAAATGAGCAAACTCACTTTGTCATCTATACAAACTGTGTATGTGTGTGTGTACGTGTCTGTATGTATATTTAAATACAAATAAAAGGCCATGTGTCATTGTTGTATTGTGCAAGAGCACGGCTTGTCTTGTCTGTCTCTGCATTTTAAAGCTTACATACATATATGTAGGCGCACACACACATGACTGTTAAACTGTGCGTGTGTGTGTGAGCGTACAGGGCCACACATTGAAGCTAAAGTTCACAGATCTCTGAAAACTTTAGAAAGAGATAGTCTTGCTTTTGCCGCGAATGGAGAAGAAACGTTCACTTTCAATAAAACTTGACTGACTGGCTTTGCCCAAGCAGCAAGAGAATGGTACGCTTTGCCGTATTATTTATTATTTTTTCTTTTTTTTTTTTTGTATTTATTTTATAGCTTGAAGCACAACACAAAAAATATTGCCTGTGCTGGCTTAGTAAGCAGTCTAATTTTATTTGTATTTATTTTGCTTAATTTATGGTATTAGAGTTTGAGCTGCAAATCTCTTCTAGACTTTCTAAATTCTTCAATAATTTATACAAGCATATTTATATATATTATATACATATATACATATACATTAGGTAATTCAAACTTGGTAAAAGGTAACAAAGTCGCATTTACTATGAAATGAAAGTCTTAAATACCTTTCTTTCGTTTCTTTTTAACCTCATAAAAAAAGTTCGATTGGAATGCGGAAAAAAAGACTATTTATAAACTATGAATTCATTATTTTAATTAGATAAAATATCTACTGATATTTCTTTGTCTAAAAAATAAAAATAATTATAATATTAATTATTAATAATTATATTTAATTCTTATTTTCAGTATTTTTTATTCATATTTTATTTTTATTTTTTATTTAGTTTATTTATATAAAAATACAAAATGAGACATTTTATTAATTTACTTTGCTTTTATTAATTCCATTTTTAAAGTACCATTAAACTATTCTGAACATAATTTTTTTTTGTCATGTTCTTGTCTTACTATACCAGTTTTATTGTTTATGTTTTTACTTAAGTATCACCATTAAAAAGTACATACATACACATAAATGTATGTACATTTAAAGTACACTCGTCTTAAAGAAAAAATTCATAAAGCTAAAGGCGAAAACTGAACACAGCAGCAGAAACAACAACAGCTACAATAACAGCAGCAAAAACGCGCTTACAATCGACGACGACCAACAACAAAAACAACAGCAAAAAAAAATCACCTTTCACAAAAAGCTTTTCTCTCAATGGTTCAGTTCTCTCTATGCATGTATCTGTGTATCTGTGTATGCATAAATGAGAGTATTAATGACTGTCTGTGTATCACTCATGTCTATTTGTGTTTGTTTGTATTAGATAAAGGCATGTAAAAAGCTTTCGAATTACTCTAAATGAGTCTCAATAGATACATGTGTCTGTGTGTCTGTGCGTGTACACGAAAGCTAAACAAATACTTATGAAAATATGCAGGCCTGTGTGTACAAAACACGATCACTCAGTTACGCTTGGCTTTTCGAATTTGTCGTCGTAGTTTCGATATTATACAGTTTTGCAATCCGCTGTCCGAATGTACATACATACATACATAGAGATATTGATATGTATAAATGAAAGTAGATATTCTGCAATTGTATATGTACATACATACATATATACACTTGCATGTGAGAAAGGAAAGGATGTTTATTAAATTTGAAATTTATATACACATACATATGTATGTAGTTGTATGCATGCAAGTACATCATATTTGTGAAGTGAGCGGATTTAACACGATCAAACTTGTTTTTTTGCTGAAGTTTGTCACGGGCGAACCAATACTAACGTACTGCAAAGTTTCTGCTCATTTTCCCCTTTCACGAAAGCTCTTTTTGGTAAACCAGCCGAAATATCCGAATCGCGCTCTCACACACACTCACAGACACACACAATCGCTCGTCGCGTCGTCGTCGTCGTTGAGCATGTTGTAAATGCCACATTCGTAAAAATGACCCAAATTTGAATTACATAATTATAGCAATGAACAAACTCTTCTTTCCTCATCAATCTCAGTAGAAAACATTTAATTGCTTCTACATAACTTTCTATATTTATTAAATGCATACATTTTTATATTTATTATTATTTATTTTAATATAACAAACTATTTACGTATGTATATACATATGTCTGTATATAATGAACTCTTACATATATATTTATTTGTACATACAAACGATGTTGACGAAGCTTATTAACATTTCTGCGCAACAATAAATGAAATGAAGAGAAAGAGCGACGAGCGTAAGCGACGTGCACAACACAACACAGAGAAGTTGCTTACTCGAATACACATACTAATGGAACTATGCTTGTATATAGATGCACGTACATATATACAGCTCTATACGTACACATACATACTTGCGCCAGTATGAAGACATTTATATGTACGTACGTATGTATGTCTGTATGTATGTATGGTTGTGTATATACATTCATATAAGCACGCTATGAAGGTCACTAAGCCTTTCTTGTCTCTTTTGCTTGGGTGCGCGTTGCGTTGCGATCTTTTATTGCTGTATTTGTTTGTGCTGTCGCTGTTAATCGTGACGATCGGACGGTATACAGAAAACTGGGCTCTGCTGCACATTTACATACAAACATACATACATAAGTATATAAATATGTTTAGTATGCATATGTATTTATATACAAGTGTTTGAATGTATGTGTGCGCAGTTTTGTATTGAAACTTTGTCTGCTTTTCTTTATAACAGTTTTGAATTTTAGCCTTGTAAGTGTTTTTTTTATGTATGCAGACATATATACGTATATGTATATCTACGTGTAAATGTATATACTACCATTTATATTTTAATTAATTTAAGTCATACTCTATTGCTCAATAATGTGAATATGAATGTGAATGGGAATGAATGTGTGTATGTAGATCAGACAGAAATGTATGTTTTCACTTGCAGCTTTCAATATTTTGTATTTTTTTATTGTAAATAAATTATTTGTCTATATACATATATACGTATGTATACGTGCATATGTATATACTCTTTTACCTTAACTCTTTTAATTTAACTCACCTCTTTCATTAAGTCTGTAGCAATTACTCCCTTTCACAAATAGTTGGAAAATCTTCTGTAGACTTTCTGAATGTGCACACACACACTGGCATACATATGTACATATGTAAATACTATAGTATAGTATGCGTACATGTACGTATGTATGTATGTATATTTATGTATTCATATACACTATTGCACATACATACATACAAGTGCGCAACTGAGCAGAGCTTTCCACTTTCACAGTCTAGTTAAAGATTGTGTATACACATACATACAAACGTACATATATACGTGTATTCCTGATTGTGTATGTGTGTTGATGTGAATAACGCGTTCTATTCCTTTTGCATCCAGAGACAGAGTACACAAGCACACACGAACACAAATATACAATTGTGTATTTATTAATTATACATATGTATATATGAATGTATATTTAATTATTACTTTCAGTTTCAGCATCTGCACACGTTCATATACATAGGGCAACTGTTTCTGTTTTTGTTTATCATATTTGTACGAGATTTTGAAACTCAATATTATAGTAGTTGTAGTAGTAGTTGTTGTAGTTATAGTTGTAGTAGAGTAGATTTAATTTCTCTTTTGAGTGTTGGATCTTGTTTTTAAGCAACGCACGTACAGTTCACAGTTTCATTAGCTTTTGCTAATGCCACAAACAACAACACATGCACATACCGATGCCAGTCCACATGCATGTATGTTCCGCACACATATAAAAAGTTCACAACAACAATAACAATAACAGCAACAACAACAGTAACTTTTAACTAGGTTGAAGTTTTGTTATATGTAATACACTATTGCGAAATAAAAAACTTGATTGGTAAAACTTTTTTCCGACTTTGCGAGAGGAGAGATCGGGCTTTTGCCTCTCTCAATCTCTCTCTTACTCTCTCTCACGCTCTCTCGTATAAAAGTAACAAATGGTTTTCTCTTACAGAACGCGCATAAACGACAACACGTCCGACCTACCAAAGCACTATTTGTGCACTAAAACTAAAACCAGTGACGGCCAACGACAACCGACAGCAGCGTAGAGCACAGTAGAGCAGAGCAGAGCAGCGCAGCGCAGCGCAGCTAGCGAGATCACACAGACTTCGTGTGGAAATGGCTTGGTCTCCGTCTTGTTCGGACTTGTTGTTCTCACAGCACTTCGTTTTATGATGTGTGTTATGCCTTTTGCCAAGTAGTAGTTGGATTATTATAACACTGTAACAATTTACATACAAAGTTACATACATGTGTATAAGTGTAAGCACACATATATGTATGTATGTATGCATATTGATGTTCGAATGACTTACATATACAAATGTATGTAACACTTACATACATATTTATGGCGTGTACCGTAAAGTATACTCTTAATTCAAGGAAATTTTTAGAAAGTTTACTAGGTACATTTTTTATAACATTTGTTTGGATGTGTATGTACATACATATGTATGTTTTTATATGTACATACATACATATGTATAGATAAGCTCAGATTTGCACAAACATGTATTTATTTATATGTATGTATGTACATATGTATTTACTTGAATCAGCATCAGCTTTCGATTTAGCATTTCTAACTGTAGACTTGTCCAGCTGTCTGTTAAGATGAATAAACAAGCTAGAAGCATTACTAACATTTCTTGTATGTACATACTTACATACATATGTGGCTACATATTTATATATATGTACATATATTTTGTACTTTACCGTTTATTTTTCAGTTGTATACTCATTATGAGTTAGACAAGTAAATTTAATTTATAATTTTACATAAATGAGTAATGTATATATGTATATGTGTATAACTTATACATACATTTATTTTATATAAAAAAAAAAATTCTTACATATGAAATATATACATATGTACATATGTACTTATAGACATTTAAATTTACCTTTCATAAATAGGATCAGATGAGGAAAAGATTTCTATTTTCTATTTTTGTATCTTTGTGCAGATCAGTTATCTGTCGAGTTATTTCTCAGTTAGTAAATAGAATATCTGATAGATGTTTGTATACTTCTTTAATGGTTTGCTGTTCGACAATGAGAGTCGATCGTTGTTCATGCTCAATTTTCCATTTGCATACGCTGCGCGGCTCAAGGACACCTTTTTATTGCTTTGCTCCTTTTTGAAGGAAAAGGGTACAAAGGCTGCCACAGACAAAAGAAAGTAGTTAACATTTAACATATAACTATGATCAGTAAATATATATGTATTTATCTATTATATATGTACATACATATATAACTATATAATTTATACAAAATAATAAATCATATGTAGTATAAAGAGTACCTATACACTTTCCTTTAAGAGCATAAACCTTGTGTGATTAAACTACTTAAGACTATCTTAAATTTGTACTCTAATTCCTCGTGTTAATACTATATTATATACATACATATATTCATTAACATATTGCCTAATACACAATATAAGGATCCTCGTTAGCAGTCATTTGCATGACCTTGATCCCCAAATCCTTTACGCCTACGCCTACATATGCATACCCTGCACACTATTATACCCTTTCTTTAAAAATAGCACAATTAAATTTGGCCTTGAACTGGACACACGGCAACATTAATTGCGCCCGCTTTCTATTTGTAATTTATTGTTTAGGCTAATTTGAATAAGCGGAAGAAACAGAATACAAAAAGAAGAAGCAATTGAATAAGAAGGATGCTGTAACCCTGTATACATTGAATGGAAAATAAATCTAGAAAGTTTTGGTTGTATATCTATATTGTACATATCTTGGTACAATACAAAACTGCACATATTTCATAGTATTTATTAAAGAAGAGTTTTAATATAAATTTTTGAAGTTATACAAAGAGTACAAATTAAAATAAATAATATAAAATAACTATTGTTTACTAAGAATAGTTATATTCATTCATTTAAATAAAGAAATTGGCAGAAACATCTAATAAGCGAAAATCCAAATCATTCATAATTTGGCAGTTAAATAGCTAAAGCCGCCAACACTATTCTATGTTATTGTAATATCGATATACTCTAATCGATAGTTTAAATAAACATACAATTATCGTTGGGTCAGCCTGTTGCCATCTTTGAGCACCGATGAACTTCAACTGAAACATCGACCATAATTTGTTAAAGATTTGTTAAGCGAAAAGAAATAATAATAATAAAAATGAATGTGCGAATTATTCAAAGCCGAAAAAACTATATAACTTTAACAAACTTTCTGCGAACACGTAAGTTATTTAATTTTATAGCCTATGGGCTTAATTGATGCAGGCAAAGCAATTGATGACAATGAATCTGAGTGATCAAAGTCCAACAAAATATTTTTTTTGTATTTAAGTACAGATGTATATCAATATGATGATGTATTTAACAATTAGATAAGAGTCTGTGCAATCATGTTGGGCTCAAATTCTAAATGTACATTATTTATATATTGATGTGTGTAATCTAATAATGCTAATCGCTCTACATATATTATATATTAAACATACATATAAATGATTTCTCATTCTAATATGTAGATGGATGCCGGCAGTTGTCCGTCCAGGCTGCGCCTCAGCCCAAACGAAACACTCAAAATATAGTGCTTGTCGATGGCGTACGTACGCCATTTCTGACTTCTGGCACATCCTACTCGAATTTAATGCCACATGAATTGGCCAGACATTCCTTGCTGTAAGTTATGATATTATACAAGAGCTATATTTATATATTCATATTAAAATATTCTCTCGCACAGCTCACTGTTGCAAAAGACTCGTCTGGACAAGGAACTTGTTGATTATATTGTCTATGGCAGCGTTATACAGGAGGTGAAAACTTCCAATATTGGCCGCGAGGCGGCGCTTTCGGCTGGCTTCAGCGATAAGACACCTGCGCATACAGTTACAATGGCCTGCATAAGCTCAAATGCGGTAAGCACTTGAAGCATTCGACTTACTGAATATATTTCTTATTAATTGAAAGTATCATTTCAGGCAATTACAACTGGCATGGGTCTGATTGCCACAAATACATATGATGTGATCGTTGCTGGCGGCGTTGAGTTCATGTCCGATGTGCCAATTCGGCATTCGCGCAAAATGCGTTCGCTGATGTTGAAGGCGAACAAGGCCAAGACGCTGGGGCAGCGTTTGGCTTTGCTGTCGACATTCAGACCCGCTTTCTTGGCGCCTGAAGTAGGATAAACAAAAATTTTAATATTTTTATATTCTTATAAGTTTTCTCTTTGAAATGTCCCACAGTTGCCTGCTGTTGCCGAGTTTTCGTCTGGCGAGACTATGGGTCACTCCGCTGATCGTCTGGCCTCTGCATTTAATGTCTCGCGCAAGGAGCAGGATGACTACGCCTTAAGATCCCATATTATGGCAAAGAAGGCTCAGGAAAGTGGTTATTTTACGGATTTGGTGCCATTCAAGGGTAAGTACTTATACAGTAATATAGTGCTCAATCTAAACATTTACGATTTCAGTGCAAGGCGTTGATCAAATCGTCGACAAGGACAATGGCATTCGCGTCTCAAGTCCTGAGAGTTTGGCCAAGCTCAAGCCAGCGTTTGTTAAGCCATACGGCACAATTACTGCGGCCAACGCTTCCTTTTTGGCAAGTTAAGAAAACTTTCATTGTTTTCAATTTTCTAATCTGATTTGCCTTAATTTTAGTCTGACGGCGCCTCAGCTTGTCTCATTATGACCGAGGAGAAGGCAAAGCAATTGGGCCTAAAGCCAAAGGCGTATCTACGAGATTTCTTGTATGTCTCTCAAGATCCTGTTAATCAACTCTTGTTGGGTCCTGCCTATGGCATACCAAAACTCCTGAAGAAAACTGGACTCACACTTAAAGATATTGATAGTTGGGAAATTCATGAAGCTTTCGCTGGTCAAATCGTTGCCAATTTGAAAGCTTTGGATTCCGATTGGTTCTGCAAAACATATATGGGTCTCAGCGAAAAGGTCGGCACTCCCGATTTGTCGAAGTGGAACAACTGGGGTGGATCGCTGTCGATCGGTCATCCATTTGCTGCCACAGGCGTTCGTCTCTGCATGCACACGGCCAATCGTCTGGTTCGGGAGGACGGAAAGCTTGGCGTTGTCGCCGCCTGTGCTGCCGGTGGCCAAGGCGTGGCCATGCTTATTGAGCGTTATCCTGGTGCAACGGCTGACTGAAAATATCATTAGCTAGGTTTCTTTTTTATAAAACATCTAAATAAATAATTTTTAATAAACACATTTATTGGCTGTAAAAACTATGATTTTGTTATACTTCCGATTCAATATATTTAAAAAATGTTTAAAATTATTAATATAACTTAATATTGTTATTGATTGATTAAACTTATTGTTAGTCTCTATTGCCTGTATAGAACAGGACTCAAGCCTTAACTAGTAAATCCTTAAAAGCTTATATTTTCTAGTTATACTTGTGATCTTGTTACATCAAGAACAAGCAATATTTTCCTAGCACATATTCTAATTATATATGTATGTATGAGGCCTTTTATATATGTGTACTTATGTTAGTATAAGGCTATATACAGAAAATATACACATACGAATCGATGTACCCTTCTCTAAATATGCATAGCAAAGCAATTGGCTAAGCCGCTGTTCCGCCCAATTGGAATTTGTTTTTACATGAGGCCCTCCTCCTCGATTCTCAAAAATTCGAGTAGGTCTGCTGCTTATGGCGCCAAAAAAATATATATATTTGTATTTTTAAGTGTTCTTTTTAGTGTTTTTAAAATGTTTAATTACAAGTCGCGTTGTGGGTGTGCAGAAGTATGTGTTCAGCTATATATATGGTATGTATTTATGTCAATATATTAATATGTACGTATATATGTGTATATTATATTATTAAAAGGCGACTCTGCACTCCAATGCCTACCCTGCAACTCCTCACATATATCCTCTTTAGCTTGTAGCTAGTCATAAAAAGAGTAATCATGTTAAGCAACTTAATTATGAATATAGCTCTTTATTCTGTTGCTGCTACATGGCTCTACCTGCCTGTCTTGCATTCCCGCTCTTACGATCTATTCTATTGGGCTTCTAGCTAACTATACACAGAGAGTAAGCAAGGTACAGAGTAATTACAAATATATGTAGCTCTTTATTCTGTCTCATAAAGCTGCTGTTGCCTTAGTTTGCTTTGGAGAACGTCGTTTTCATTGAAAGTGATGTGCAGCGGAGGTATTAGAGCACATGCCGTCATTCTGCCCTCAGCGTTCAGGAAATTAAACGTTGCACAGGCCTATACATAGAGAGAAGAATCATTTCATCATTCAGTCATATTTGAAGCGCCGCAGCATTCATACCTGTTCCGTGCGAAGGATCTCTACATTTATATTGTACTTTTTCATAAATTGAATTACTCGCTTAGTTAGAGCTGCTGTTGGACTCTGGTCCCCAATGCCTATTATAAGTACATCGATTTTCGGTTCCAATGTTGGGAAAAGGGAAAGACTTTCTTCATTTATATCCTCATATGAGTTTATGTTCCAGGATAGCACGGATCTAAAATGTTAAGCATACTTAAATGGAAATTACAATTACATAACAGAGGACTGCATATATCAATTTGTTATACACACCTAGGGAATATAGTAATAGGGCCTAGTAGTACCATATTGTTGTTAAGCCGGAATCCATACTGGCTATATCCTGTAATCATAAGTCCCATGTCCGTTTCGGTGTTGAAGATGGAAACTTTTGTTTTGCCATCATAATCATAAGCTTTGCTAAATTGTGTTCCTATTGTTGATATCCCACGTGGACAGACAGGTGGCTTAAATAAATTTCTCACTGCAGCAGCTTTTAATGCCGCACCACCCAATGCTCGGAAACTCATTTGATAATATTGGTTGCTCAATTCAATTGCGAAATGTTAAAACCAACTTTTATTTGTAAACACGATGTTCGTCTCATCGATAAACAGTTCGATACACTTATGTCACATTTTAAATACTACTTTCGATAGTTAGAATTAAATTGGTACCCAATATAATATATCGATTTCAATCAATCAAAATTATAATTTTAAAGCAGCAGAAAACTGAGAAAACATATTCAAATTATCATTGTTTTTACAAATAATAAAAATATATAATATATATACATAAACTTTTAAAGTTATCTTTTGACGAACATAACAACTTTTCAAAATCCTTCGCCACTCATCATTTACAATCTGTAACCTGTAACAAAAAGAACTATGAAATTAATTATTCTACTTTTACGTACAAAATAAAATATTTATTTTTTATTTTCTTATGTAAACATTTAATGCTGGCTTAACATTGATAGTGGAAATATATATATTTATCGTTTATGCGATAGTTATATAGATTAATAAATACTCATAAAATACTCGTCGTATATATATCGATATAGAACATCGTCACAACACCCGATTAAATTATAGTATAATTAAAATATGAAGACTTTTGCATACCCACTCCTGTGAAATATTAAGAAAATTAAGTTGGTAACAGTTAAATATAAAAGTTGTTAACCGATTTGCAATTGAACAAATATCGCTGCTTGGCTGATGACAAATAAGAATCTAAAGAAAAATGACTGCATGAGCTCTCTCTAACCAGTTGCACACAATAATAATATGTATGATCTGTTTGTATATACAAATGTATGATTAATTGCCATATAAACGAAAATAGTTCAATGAATCAAAGTGAAATGTGTATATTTAAATAATATAGAAGTACGCCACTTTTGTAGTAAGTAGTTAACATTTTTTTCTGTGTATATGCAGTTGGATAATTAATTTACTCGTTGATATTATACATACATACATATGTACATAGTTGGAGCATGTGTGTCTATATATGTGTAAATACGTACGAACATATATATATTAGATAGCCTATAAATATTCAACTACGTATCTGATTGTGTTTATCATCACAACAATCATTGATAAGAAACGTCCAGAGTTTGAAAGCAGAAATTAGTATATATATATATATATACATATGTTATATTCATGACTAATTGGCTTAAATTGGGAGCAAGCCCATAGCTAAATCGCATCACTAACCAATAGGAGCAAAAGGTCAAACACAATAAAAGAAAACACGTATGAAATCATTTCCGAGTGCGCGCTTACGTAGATGTATGTGGAAAGTGTTACGTTTTACGTGTACTTTTGTAATTTGAATTGATTTAGTAGTAACATCAGATGATTTCTTTGTGTAATTGTCAATAATGTGTATGTAGATGCCGAATGAGACTTTTAGAAATATAAATTTTATTTTCTTTCTTAAATCTCAATTTAGATAAGTTAAAAAAAACGAAAAAAAAAAAAAAAAAATGGACAGCTGTCAAACTGTAAGCAGCTATCATTTTTTTTCTATTTCTGCCAGCTTTGATAAGGTGTATTTAATAAACAGAATTGGTGTGACTTACCAAATATGCTTTATACAGCTGCGGTCATAAAAATAGTAGTGTACAATTGAGATATCAAATAATGCCATATCAGCATTATAAACAATATATGTTCATATTAATATTAATTTCAATTTTTTTCAAATATTTATTTTATCACACCTATGTACTATTTTTATTCGCAGTTGTATACATGTACATAAAAAATATCAAATCAAATACTAAATTGCATTATATTTTTGTAAATGTGTTTTATATATAAAATACTAATTAAAATACTAAATCAGACATGCCACAAGCTCATGCTGCGACTGTGCTGGCATTCAGCTCTCATGATTCTAGTATTTCTCTGAAATAGCTCAGAGCTTAAATAGGAAATTGATACTGCTCTATGCCTAACCATATAGTTTAAAGTATTTTCAAAGTCTGCATAGGTATTATTATATTAAATTATTTTTCCTCTAGTGAAATATAGATTGCAATACTGTCAGTAGGCGTCGCTTATCACCGCAAGATAATGGTCGAACTTTTATTGAAATATGGTTGATTATTAAATTTTTATGACAAACTATAGCTGAGTCACATATAATATATGTAACTAAAAGTCCTTAAATATGTATACATTTTTTTTCTTCTATATATTATGAATATCTAATACTTATCAAATATTTGATTTGCTCTCTCATTTTAGCTGTTCACTGAAGATTTCAAGAATTTATAGATGATATCTACCTCACAACAGAGAAAACATGATCGGCCCCAGTTCACAAATAAGCAAGATATTATTAACGCTATTGTTTCTGTTAATAATATTCTATGTCTTTATGGACATTGAGCTATATCTGCGAATACATAACTATGCAATCGATCGAAATTATCACATCAATGATACATCGGCGCCCTTATCGTCGCTGGAGCCATCTAATGTGGCATCGGAATCAAGTAGTGCCCTGAAAATACCCACCGTTGAGAAGGAACCGTCCTACGATAAAAATACCTGGATATCATGCAATTTAAATCCGCTGTGTCATGTAACAGTGAAAGCGATACTGTTAGATCACACCAATCATTATCTCTTCGCACCGCTGGCGACAATCTTCGACGATGTGGTCGGAATCTCGCAATCGACGTTTATTACGCCGAATATGATATCGTTTTTCCATGTAATCGTTGCTTGCATCTCGGGAAAACTGGTGGCATCGGATAGCCTGGGATATAGACGGCTAGGTGTACTCCTCTTTCAAATACGCACGTTTCTGGATGATTTGGATGGGCATGTGGCGCGCGTTAAGAAACATATACGGGGTGAACGCTCTGAGATTGGTACATCCGGTTATTATGTGGACGGACTTTGCGATGGCCTCGGCTGCATTGCTCTACTCTTAGGTATATTCTTTTTCCTGAAGAATAACCCACCTCGGCGAGGCTACTCCATAATTCCAATGAGCGATTCCAAAAATCCGGAACCAACGATTATACCTAAGATGAAGGCAACAACGCGCAAAGTCGCGAAAAATGTTATTAGCTTTACGGGTCAACTGTTGTTAAGTTCGACGGCCTGGAATCGTTATATCGCTGTCTATCAAAATATGCTGGAGCGCGAGGATGTGAGCAGCACTCAGTACCAGTGCCAGAATTATATATTTAAGTCGACATTATTCTTTTGCGTTGCTTGGATGTGGCGCATCGTCAATGTGCACGCCCTGCTTCACTGTGTTTTGCTTAGTATTTTTTGTGACAAACTATGGGATTTTCTAAGAGCGATACGTTACAGTGGATATATTATATTACTCGTTGCCATTTGCTTAACTGAGATGCACATTTTGGAGGCCCAGAACTATATATTTAATTCATCAGCGTGCAGTAACATCTCACTGTGATTTTACACCTATAATATATATACACACACATATATATATTACTGAAATACAATAATATTTTTGTAGCGGAGATCAAAAATGCCTTTTTATACCCTGTAACCATAATTTTAAATTGTGTTTGTGTGCGAAATGCGAAATACATTGTGATTGTGCGACTTAGGGTAATTACTTTAGTATGTATCTGTCAAATATATATATTAATATACAAGTAGTTAACGGACTTGCAAATTTATTCTGGGCTAAATACTGTAAATCAAAAGTGAAGAGAATCTATATCTCGAATGAAAATTCAATCTGGTTGTATTCAAATGTTTATTGGGACAGTTAGCATAGCACTTCTGCATACTTTATCCTTTTTACATTAGGTGCGTTATATGTAACTTTTAATCTGTATCTGGGGTAAGCTTTAACTATCTATATCTGAAAAGTAACGATTTACATTTGAGTCACGCGTATTGCAACTCAATATGTATATTTTCGCTTATCTTAGCTTTAAGCAAACTTGGATTTCTGTATTTGTTATGACCATGAATAAATTTATTTGAAATTATAAATATTTTGTTTACTTCGTATATGCAAACGCATAACAGTATGTCAATTGTATTAATGGATTCTAAACCAACCAATCCTACTCAAAGATACAATCTATCGATAGAATGCCGGCAGGCATCACTGAAATGCTTATCGATATATCGAAAATTCGATTATTTTTGGTACATCACTAGTATACATACACAAAATTTTATCTTACATTTTTTGCAAAGGAGATATGGTGTACTTTACGAATTCAAATTTATTAAAAGCGAAATTGTAAATATTCTTTATATTTATTACGCACTTATTAAAAAGTGGATGTGCATATTGACCTAGCGTGTGTTGTGTTTCGAGATTCGAGCGTGCAAAGAAAAGTGACTTCGATCTGGTTCTGACTGTGTGTGAATCTTGTGAGAGAGCGAGCTTAAAAAGGAAATATACAACATAAAATATTACGTGTGTGAGCTGTACTGAAAACATACATACATATATTGAAGGCATTACATCCTGTAGTGTTACTACTAACCCCTTATTAATAGTGTAAGAATTGTTGTATAACCCCATTTAGGAGGGCCTTATCGCAAACCAACATTTGTGACTACATGCATACATACACACATTTATATGTATGTGTTAGCAGAAGTTGTACATGTGTGTGTACCACATGCACTCATTGGTTAGCATTAAATGTGCGCATATGTATGTAGATATGAAAAAACGTGTAAGGTCGATACCATATTTCTTTACACATTTCGTAAATACATATGTATGCGAGTAAATGCTTCAAATATTGATTAAATAATATATAAGATTTTTAGTTTCAAATTACATCAAGGTTAACAAACAAAAAAAACCCTTCGGCAAGCCGAATATTAAATATCCTTGCAAACATATAACAGATGTACGTTTTATGTAAGCTAAATGAAAATATTCCGTTGTGGGCGAAAAGATGCAGCAGCTGTCATTTATGACAGTAGCTTATGTATCTATGTATATAAGTTTTTTTTGATAGCGTCTACCGGCTTGCTCGATGACTGATCACACACGCATACATACTTGCATACATACATAAGTACTCACTCACACACACACACGCAGATATATACGTGTATATAAATACTTATGTACATACGTGTGGCGCACCTGGTATAATGCAAGGGTATTAAAATTAATAAATTTAATCTAATACAAACAAAATTAAGCAACTATTTTTATTAAATTTATAAATTTGGAATGCTTTATTCTCATTATTTTTAGTTTAGAATTTTTAATAATAATATAATTTAAAATATTCATCCTAAATGATTATAAAAATTAAATATAAATAAGTATAAAAAATAGACTGGAGTCTTTGAGTGTGGCTTAGAATAGTTTAGAGTTGAAGTTGGGGTCTAAAGGTTTAGTAAGAAAATTTGTGTAATATATGCATTTAATTTTGTTAATTGCTAGGAAAATACAATTTTGCAATTAAAAATGTTTAAATGTTAGATAAGGAATTTATTTGAAATTATTAATAGAGCTGATAAATTAATTTCTATTAAATTTAATTTCTATTCAAATAAAATTATTATTTTAGGTAAAATTTAACTTATTGAAAAATATATATATATACTTTTTGAAATGTATATTGTACATGTATTTTTTTGTTATTTAAAAATAACCGTTGCAGATTCCTGTAAAAATATGATCTGATTATATTTACATCTAGTCAGTTCTTACAGAATTTTGCATGGATTTCATAAACTATAGAATATTGTAAAAGCTTTGCTTTTTGCATACACTTCAAGTGAGTCTTCAAAGATAGCCGACATATTTAAGTATTTACTAAATCTAATTAAAGGCAAATGATAAATATTTGACAATTGAATTGTTTATGATCTCCTGATACCAGACTCAGTTTAGAAAATTCACACATTTGTAGGCAATCCTCATATTAGAAATATATTTACTTGCTGGTTTAAAGTCTAAACCATAAATTATGGAATTAGCTTTCAACTAATACCTAGTTCAACTCTTGTCTGTCCAAATGTGAATTAATTGGATTTTGAATGTTTTTATTAGAGTGCGTAAAAGAAGGGTTTGTGAGCTGTCTGTTTGGAGATATGAAATTCGAGTATGTGTTTATGAATGTGCATTTGTATATTTATATGTATTTGTGGATACGTGTGTCTGTACGAGTATGTGTATAAATATTAGTGTATGTACGTGAGTAAATATGTATTTTGCGTTTTTATTGAATGTTGAGATTCATATTTATACAAAATCAAAATGTCCACACAATTCATAAGCAAGACAAGCTAAAAATTAAACATGTTTAAAATCTTGAATTCATATATTTCCTAGAATAATTTTTTTTTAATATATAAAACAAACATGTTACTAAGTAAAGATTTTTAAAAATCTTGAATTAACATTTTTTGCAGAATAATTTCTTTTATACTATATAAAAATAAATATTTTAGAAAATTAAAATTATAGAGATCTTACGAATGGAATAAAATAGTATTTATGGAAAATGTTGCAACCTAATTTTTTCCCATTAAAATTTCTTTCTCTCATGATAAATATGAAATGAATAGAAGTTTTAGAAACATAGATGTCTTTAGAATTGTAATAATTATTTAAAATTCTATAAATTTCTATATTTTAAAGAAAGCAAGGAAATTGAATTCATAATTTTTCTAGTGAATTTAACTATTTTTTCTATAGATAAAACACACACTAAATAGGCAAATACAAGAACAATGTGTGAACAATCTTTTTGTCTGAGTGAGTGAATTTTATTATTTTGTTTAAGGAAAGTTTGTTAAGAATGGGATTACATGTATATGAAGTATATATCAGAATTGATTGAATGATGGCGTAGATAACAATTAAATTATATAAATTAAAGAATCATATAAATTTTATGCAAAATCTTATCTCTTTAGAATTTTGAAAAATTCGCAAAATGGATTTCGTACAAGTATCCGAGGAGGAGGGTGATGAGCCGATTGAACTTCCTGCTGAAGAGGATGGAACCTTGTTAATATCCACACTGCAGGCGCAATTTCCTGGTTCGTGTGGCCTCAAATACAGGAATATTGACTCGAAGGCTGTGCGCGGCGTTCGCTCAAATGAGGGCAGACTTTTTCCACCAAACGTCGAGTCGGGTTGGGGGGAATACGTCTACTTTTGTGTGTTTCCTAAAGGTATTGAAATTAACAGAAGCTCTGCCGAACAGCTCGACAGTCCTTATCGCCCCATATTGCCTCCCATAGAGAACAAACGTAAGAGCGATGATAACTTGGAAAATTCAACGGCAAAAACAAAACGAATTGAAACCCGTTTACGATGCACCGATTTGATTGTCTTGGGACTGGCTTGGAAAACGACTGAAGACAGTTTACGGGAGTACTTTGAGAGCTATGGTGAAGTGCTGATGGCGCAAATAAAGAAAGATGTCAAATCGGGACAGTCAAAGGGATTTGGATTTGTACGTTTCGGCTCTTATGAAGCACAAATGCGTGTTCTAGCAAATAGACATCTGATCGATGGACGATGGTGCGAAGTTAAAGTTCCAAATTCAAAGGTAATGTCAACTCCTTTCAAATTAAACTGAAAACTTTATTAATATATATGCCAATTAATTTTGCAGGGCATGGGTCATCAAGTGCCGTGTAAAGTATTTGTTGGTCGTTGCACAGAGGATATCAACTCAGATGATCTCCGCGAATACTTTTCAAAGTTTGGCGAGGTTACCGACGTTTTTATCCCACGACCATTTCGTGCGTTCAGTTTTGTCACATTTCTTGATCCTGATGTGGCACAATCTCTCTGTGGTGAAGATCATATAATTAAAGGTAAATTATACTTGAATCGCATGTTGAGATTTGTGTAATAATTAATTGAATTCTCTTTTAGGAGTGTCGGTTCACGTCTCAAATGCAGCCCCCAAGGCCGAGCAAAACCGGACCCATCAAGGCCAAAATTACAACTATAACTCTGGGAATAACTATGGAATGCATTCGTACCATCCCCAAGGAAATCACATGAACTCTGGCCGTAGCGGACATCATAGAGGTAATAATCAACACAATCTTCACGGAGGTGATAACACTGCAATCGGCAATAGTCACAGCAACATTGGCAGTGGTGGCTACGGAATGGGTAGCAATAATAATTATGGTGGAAATTTGGGCGGGGGTTACACAAATAGTAGTAATCATAATCATAATAGTGGTGGCAATATGAACCGCCAAGAAGCAGGTATTCCCTATAATAGGCAGAATAATTTTCATGGCATGAACCAGCCACACAATGGCAACGTAGGCAATAGCGGTTGGATGAACAGGGGACATTTGGACATGCCTAACCTACAAGCGTTAGGCATTAATTCCCAAGGATCCAGCTCTTCAAATCAAGGGCAAAACATGAACAACCCTTTAGGCGTCGGACTTAATTTAAACTCATTGCCGATGAACCCTGCTTTGGTTGCTGCTGCGTTGAATCAGTGGAGCCTTCTTGGCAATCAGCTGCAAAATCAAAACCAGGATCAGCAGGCAAGCCTTCTATACAATATGATTGTTTCAAACAAAAAACTCTTTCAGTTACTTCTCAGGGAGGCAACTTTTTATCGTGGATGGCTCAAAACAACGGAGGACATTCTAACTCTAACATTAACTCTGGGAGCCGAAAAGGACCAAATAATCAAAACTCTGGATCTGGCGGCATGATCAAAGGTGATAACTCAGCTTCTAATGATCAGCAGGTAAGCGCATACCTGGTGGATCAATGTCGAGCAGTAATTAATCAATTATTTTACAAATTTTCAGAATGGTAACTCCTGGTCAAATCAAAGCAGTGGCTCTCAAAACTCTGTGGACAAATCAAATTTTCTCTAAATAAACAACTAATTGTAAAGCTTTACCAATATGGTACGATTAATATCGAATTAAATCAGTTTTAATTCAACAATTAAAATATATTTGTTATAATTTGTAATTGAATGGGTGGGAATGACGGGAAATTTGGGAACTATCATATTTGTTATAATTTGTAATTGAATGGGTGGGAATGACGGGAAATTTGGGAACTACCATATTTGCAAATAGAGATGGCAAACAAGGAAATTTTATATCGATTTAGAACAGCTTTGTGCGGGAAGCTCAAATATACCGATGATGCCGATGTTGTTGATCGAGTCTATAATCGAAATTGTTTTGCTAATCTTTTGTGCAATATTCATTATTCAACTAAATGTATTTTGAGAAAGGAAATGAAAGTATTTCACACAATAAACTAGAAAATTTTCAGGAAAAAAAGGCTTGTGGGTATGTAAAATATTTTATTTCATATGAAGCCAGGGAATTATATTCCACAGCTTATAAAAATGTACAAGCATATGCCGACAATTATTTAAATTTTGTCAAATCTTTAATTAGGTCGGTAAATTAATTAAAAATAATCTCATTAAAATTGATTTAAATATTCATAATCAACAGCTAAAAGTTATCGAAAAAGTTGTGCATATATTTTTATGTTTTATTCCGTTGTTCCAAATACAATTTGGCGATTTGACTTTAACGGAAAAGCAAATTATTTACAGTGTGCGGTGGATTTTCGAACGAACGTTTGTAGATCGGCAAATATGGACCAAACGGTAAAAAGTAAATTTATTCTGCAGCAATTATTATATTTTATTGCTGGTCGCCGATGCTGTCAACAATTTTCTTGCACATTCCGAAGAGATGAACACGCTGTACTCATAGATTCAGCGCGTAAGCTGGGTCTGCGTTCACAGTTCGTTTTAAGCCGTGGACAGGGGTGCGTGAAAGTTTTCAAGCAATCATGCAGACATTATTTGGAAGAGCCAAAATTGTTGACCTTGACGCCGTCAACTGAAATGAGTATGTTCACATTATTGGCACAAGCGAACGTCGGGGAAAAAGATGAGGATTATGTGACTAATCGCTGGCCTATTCAACCTCCATCGTTCAACATCTCGATTGCATCTTTCAGTCATTCAACAATAATAAACAAACCCTGTCATCATCAAGCGATGAACGCCTTGAATAGTTTGAATCTCAGCGAAATTCTTCGTCTAATTAATACCTATCGCGTGACCGTGTTCGATGGCAGTCTTTCCTTGGATAAATCAACATTATTTCCGCTAATAATTTTAAAGGACTGCGAAGCGCAGAATAAACCCGTTCGTATAATTTGCATCGAAGGAGAGGAAATTGTAGCGATACACAATTGTGAACGTTTGGCCGAATCTTTGGGCGAAACTATAGGAGAAACTGTGGGAATCGAGGTGCCTCAGCAGAATACCCTAAGTTCTGTAACGCAAGTGGTATACACAACGGCATTTTACTTTCTGCGCACCTTGTTTAACAAGAATGCACATAACAAATTTAAAATGTCACATTTTGTTGTAAGCGATGTACATCTGCATGCTCCATATACTGACATTTTGCTATGGGAATTACGGCAAGCATTAATTATGGAACCCAACTTGAAAATCGTCTTACTATCGCAGACATGCGATGGAACGAAATTTTTGGAATATTTTGGTCAAGGCGCCAAATTCTGTATTAACCCCTCAAATCAATTTAATCTGAAAATATCTTATTTGGAAGACATCCAGCATATTCTTTCCAAGGAACCTATCGATAAAGGTCCACAGATTTACAAAAATCAACAACAACTCTTTAGAAATAAAAATCAGCGAAATTTTCAACTCGATAAATGTCTTGAGGCATACGAGCAAATTGGCACCGATGCGGTTATACGTACATTTCTCTACGCAATCAACTATGAATTGGTGCCGGTGGACTATCAGCATTCAATTACTAGGAAGACAGCTCTTTATATATCCGCCCAACTGGGCAAGGTGCAGCACCTGCGATTGTTGCTATTCATGGGTGCTGATCCACACATTGTGAACGATATTCATGAAAATGCTATATCTATTGCTGTTGCTAAAGGAAATGTCGAATGTGTCGAAATCCTTCGCAATTTCTGTCTCCATAGATACGTTCCGAAAAACGTAAAGCCACAATTTGTAGATTACGATATGATACTGGATTTAATATATCACATTTATGCAAAATGCCGATTTTCACCAGGTAAGTTATTCCTTTTTTTGTATCATATTATTTTATGAGATTGAGTGTATAAAAAATATTGACTATTAGAGTTATGATTATTTTTCATAGTTTTCCGGATAATTTCAACTATGGATTAATCAATCTTATCAGTAGTAACTTAATTCAATTTAAAATATCGATAGCTTTTATTCCAACTCTTTCAACTGCAAGTAATTATTTACATATATGCTTTAATCTATTATCATTGAGCGACTGGCGATAATAATATATTCAATAGCAATTCCTATATTATTTTAGCAATGTTGGCATAGTTTTCATAAACAAAGTTTTGTCAATAAACAAAAATGCACCATTAGTTAAAATATGTGAACTTTTTTAAGTTCAACACGAGTGGTTCACTTTGAGAACATGCATTATTAGTCCATCTCTATGCGCGTATCGATATATTCAGCATTGCTATTAGAATATTGTTTTTTTTTATCAAAACGAGATTTCTGAGTTGGATTGTTTAATAAAAATGAACACAAATGTGGAAAGCAATAAGGGCAAAGTAATTCCTGCAACGAAGCGCCCAGATGGCACTTGGCGCAAGGCACGGCGTGTGAAAGACGGTTACGTGCCACAGGAAGAGGTGCCGCTGTACGAAAGCAAGGGCAAACAGTTTATTGCCCAACGACAAACGGGCGTCCCGCCAGGCATGTGCCCAATTTTGGCCGCCGAGATTAAAAAGGAGCGCGAAAAGAAGGAGAAGGCTATGGAGAAGAAGGCGGAGAAACAACAACTAATTAAAGTTGCTGCCAAACCAACGACAACCGCCACGAAATCGCCCAACTCTGCAACTACGCATAATATCAATAATGAATCTTCAAAAGTTTCGGAAATATCTAAGCTAACGAAAACTTTAGAGAAGAACTTAACAGTTGTCGAAGACCCTGAACTGGATGTAGCGAAACAAATAAAAAAATTAAAAAAGAAAATCAGAGAAATTGAGCAAATAGAGAGTAAAATTAAATCTGGCGAATCCAATAAACTTGACAAAGATCAAATGGAAAAAGTGAAAAAGAAGCCACAAATCTTAAGTCAACTGAAAGCGCTAGAGGAGAAGTCCGACATTAAACATACATAGTTCATATTGCTTGTCCGTGTCTGTTAAATAGTTTTAGTCATTGTAATTTAACAGTAATCTACTCATATGCAGCATACATCTGTTTTAAAAATGTGTGTGTTTCCGTTTAAACTGTTCAATTTTTTGATACGATTAGCAAGAAAGAAAAGTGTTTTATTATTTTAAACTATTTTATAAATAAAAGTGAAGCTATGAAGTTGAAATCTCTATGTGTATTATTACTTATTTTCATATTTCATCACATGTGTTTTTTTGCAGGAAACATTTTGATCATATTGCCGACTTATTATCAGTTAGTTAAACTCAACTATATGTTGTTGAGTAATTTTTTAACAGGAAATTTGCAAGAGTTTTCCATATTTCTGCTGTACAATGACATGGACAAAGATTATTTGCACGCTTTGGTTAAATCTCCCATGAACACAATTAAAATTGTCTTGGCAACGGATATAGTCGAATCATTGCCAATTGCAATGTCCTTCCAATATCTCATAGATACAGCGTGCCAGATGAAGCCTATATATGATGTGATCAGCAATAGCACCGAGAACCGATATCAATGGGCAGCAAAAGATTGCCTTTTGAGGAGGCAATCGATTCTTGATGCTGGCATTAATAAAGGTTGGTTACACGACAAATTTAACCATAATTCAGACATATAACTGATATATAATAATTTGAAAAACATTTTCAGCTCTTGTTGAAAAACATTGTTTTCGTCTTATCCCAAGAGAGTTGATCGATACGCTAAAGGAGTTTAACGAACCGCCGATACACACAATGCAATTGGACAAAATCTGTTTGACTGTTAAATTTTTATGTCCCAATATATACATTAGTGAATATCTGGAAAATACGATTGTTCCGCCTCTACAGTCAAAGGTCCACCAAACAGTGGCGTTTCTGAAGAAGATCGAGGTATTGGACGATTCGGAGGCAGCGACTAGACTTGGCAGCCGTCTAATAGATTTACCCGTCTCTTGTCAGCTGGGCAAAACTTTGATCTTTGGCATTCTACTCCAATGCTTGGATCCAATATTGACAATTGTTAGTTCTTTGTGCACAGGGGATCCATTGAGTCTGCCCTTTTACGAAGACATTGATTCAATGTGGAAAAGATTTACAATCTACATACAAAATTGCATAAAAAATGAACGCAATCGTTTAGCTGAAGAACAATTATCAGATCACATAATCTTCATTCGTCTCTTTCAAGAATGGCAAGCACGATTCATAAATGAAACTTTGTCCTTCTATCTAACCGACGAATATGACTTCATGCTCAATGGTTTCATGGAACAGCTAAATTCCAAGCGCATCAAAATTATTAACTCCTTGCGAGCTGCCAATTTGATTCACAGCACTGGTCTACTGAGTATACAAAGAGTTAGCATGAAGTCGAAGAATTGGACCCTGATTAAAGCTGCTCTGACGGGCGGCATGTATCCCGATATTTGTGCTGTAGATCACAACCATAAAACTCTGCATTCGGGTCAGTCGGCAAATGTTTATTTTCATACAAGTTCGATTTTCCGCAAGTTTTTGGAACCATTTCAAACAACTGTCTCATGGCTCGTATGCACGAAGCAGGAAAATATTATCCGATATGCAACTGCTATCACCCCATTAAGTGTGGCTATGTTTTCGGGTGTGTATACCATATCATCTCTATATATATAAAATGTAATATTGTTCTATCTTTTCAGGATCTGAAAACTTGAGTCTTAACCATAGTACAGAGATTATATCGCCTTCAACTAAAGACAGCATTAATTTTTTTATAGACGAATGGATTTGGATGATCGTATCGAAATATGATTTTGATCTCGTTGTAAAAATGCGTCAGGAATTCTTTAAAGTCTATAATTATTATTTAAAAAATTGCAACGTGTTGGACAAGTGGCGACAAGAACCTAAAGATCCCTGGCAAAATTTATTCTTTGAAACGCTTACTAGAATACTAGAGAATGAAGATGACGCTGCAGGATTTCAAGAGTGTACCAATATTGGTGTTCGACCCACATTCAAATTACAAAATAACCATTTGCTAAGAATCAATTCACACTTCACCTGTCAGCAGACAATATATGAATCGAATGATATGCGTGTGGAGAAACATTTCTTTTTGCTGTACACAAATGAGAGTCCAGGGAGTTTTTATAGAAAATCTGACGCGTTCTATATTGAAAATGTCATTGGCAAATTTGTAAGACCAATTGAATCACCTACTAAACGTATTTTGGTCATTTTATATTCCAAAAATCCGGATGTTGTGACAAGCATTTGTCGAGTGCAAATGCAAAATGATGAATTTTTATTGAATGAATATTTTAGAAATACAATTGCAGTGGCAGATATAATGTAAGTATAAGAACATTTGAATAAATTTTAATTGAGATTTGAGTTTAACATATTTTTTCCACTTATAGACAATCCTGTTCATATTTAAATGTGGTTGCTCCCGATTTTACTGGTTGTCAAGTATTGAGCTTCTTGGATAAGAGAATTGGAAATTTAATTATGAATTTATTTGCATTTCGACATCATTGGATACACACATATAACAATTAATATTAATTATACAATCAGTTAGTATTGCTGGCGCTCAGCTAGTAGAAAGTGTTGAAAGCATTGATTCAAGAGGAAGAATCAACAAGAATATCACTTTTGGATAAATTATTTTACTTAAGCATAGTTACGGAATAGGACAAGTACAACAACTATGTATCATATTATTCTTATATATGTTGAATTGAATTTATTACATACGTAATCTCATATAGAAACTTAATTGTGTATAACTTGCAGACATGAATGTATAGGAAAATGCATTATCATTTCAATTATGTTATTCTTTTTTTTTTCAATACAATAAAAAATATTCTTTTTATAATACATTTGGTTTATATATATGTAAACATATATATGTATATTCGAGATTATTTATGGACGTACATGTAAATGGTAATGTAGATTTACAAACTATATAAATTGATATATTTAATGGCACCCACAGGACTTAACGATCATGTTTCTATACTTTTTTAAATTCACATTCTCATCGTTCAGGTGATAGAGCACAGGTAATGCGCCCAATCGTGTCGGTGCACAGCAGGGCTTGGGCACTCGCTTCGGCTCGATGAGATGGACCAGAGTTTGGACGATCGCATGATTTGTGGCATTCATATGCGCATTCAGTGGGAAATTGCACTCGCCGCTGCAGTAGAAGGCGCCGTAGCCATCGGGCGCAATGATCCAATCGTGCCAGCCCAGATCCTTGAAATCAATGTAAAGTGTTTGCATCTGACAGCTGCGTGTATTCTCGACGGTATTTTCCGCAAACGGATGCACTGTCTCCGATTTGCTCTTCTTGCGCTGATGCACAGTGCTGCGTTTGCTACGCCGCTGCGAGTTGTGCGATGCTGTGGCCTTGATTAGTTCGGGACCCCTGAAAAATCCAATCATAAATGGCTGATTCTCATCATCCATCTTGATCTTGCGATGTATCAATCCAATGTCATCCAATTTAATCTCACGATCTGGCTTATTCATAGCGTGGGCTCCGATATAAATGCCATGATTCTCATTCGAATTGAGGCGCCAATCGTGCAACGCTTCTGTGACATTCAGCTCCAACCAGCCAACATAATCGCCCGTCGTGTTGACCGAGGAGAGTGGCTCCAGTGTATTGTGTGACGAGCCGCTCGACCGAATCTTATAGACGGTAACTGTAAATTGTTTATTAGTCGTCATCCATTTGCCCTCGTTGGAATTCTGATAGATGCGCAATTCGGACATCATGAGATAATTATCATTGGGTATATTGCTGACATCGAACCAGAGACGACGTCCATGCTCGTGCCGCATCTCCTCGACATTATGATTGCGTTTGTTCAAGAATGTCATTATAATATCACTTTCATCTATTGCACGTTTATCGAGATCTGTTATAAAATTCTGCTCATTTTCGCTTAGATCACGCTTGGATCGACTGTGCTCATTGCTAGATTGAATTGTGAGTCCCTCCTCGGCCGTAATGCGGTTATAGACATCAAGTAGGAATTTCGGAGCCGATTTCCTTAGCGACAGACCATGATTGCGATGATGCATGGGACGATCGGCTATTCCCAGGAACTCCAATATTTCATAGGATACATCCAGTTTGTCGTCGTCAGTTAGCACACGTTGCATTACCGTCTGGTCTTTACCATTGTCTACATAAATGCCAGATTGTGTCGATTCGGCTTGAGGCGCAATAAAAATTATGAATATTACTGCGAAAAGCGTTGGTAAAACGCCAATTGATGGGGTCATCGTGTTTTTTTGCACAGTTACTCTATTGTTTTAAGATTCCAACAGTATAGACTGTTTCTTCGATTGTTCTATTGTGATCTTTTCTAATAGTATAGTTTTTAATGTGTACATTAAAAATACATACACACTAGTATTAGATTCGTTGTATGTATCTTAATCTCATGGATGCATTTTTTTTAGTTAGCTATTTTCAAACAAGTTGGCAGCGCTTCCACCACGATCGTCAGTGTGTTGCAATAGCGGAACTAGTTAACTAGCTCTTTTAATCTAAAAATGCGTGAGCCGTGACTATTTGTGTAAATAAAGGTATCGCAGTTTCAAATATCATATATGTGGATTTAAATTTTCAGTCAATTGATTTAATTTATAATATCTTTTGAACGTAAATAATTTTCTGTTTGAATACGAAATAAATATACTTTTTATTATAAAATAATTGCTTTTATACATTCATATTTATGTATTTACCTAATGTATAGAAATGCAAAATGCAAATTCAAATATAAAATTGTTACCCGCTTTTACATCAGGTCAAACATTTGTATGCAAAAGTGACTTCTGCACTATTTTTGCTGAATAGAAAATTATTTAATTATTACATATTATTACATTAACATTCTTATGATTTTACAGGATTTTCTAGTAACGAAAAACGTGGCTTTGTTTTAAGAATTTTCTCTTTTAATTTATTCAAATTAAATCGTTATCGTGACAATATTTTATAATATCGATAATTATTTTAGTATTTTTGACATCAGCTGGTTGCTCATCAACAAACTACTCAAATAGTTGGATGCTCATTCTTAAAGAGAAAGAGTCAGTAACAGTTCGTTGAGTGGAAGCGTAATATACGAATCTTATTTAAGTGAGTAGTTACATAGTGTTTTCTTTTTTTGTTAAATATATATATATTGACATATTTACGCACTTTGTTGTTGAAAAGATTCCACAAGTGTCAAAGGAAATGATTTATTTAATTACAAATACTGTGGTGAATCAAATACATACAAATATATTATAAATAGATGTTTCGATGATTACTAATATAATTATTGACTAGATACTATGTATCAAAATATTTTGTATATGTGTATGTAGTGCATAGACAGACATACGTATTTCCGTAGTTTGTTATTAAACCAGTTTTGCGGCATTGCATAGAAATGTGTATTGTGGTATCAGAGATACTTTCATTTTAGAAAAAATGTTGACAACATTCCCACACATACATACATACATAGAGATGTGTGTACAAACCTACAAACATATACATATGTACATATATATATAGTGTAATCAACCAATAAAAGCGAATTAAAGATATAATTCTATTTATTTGTATGTCGATCAAGAAAGGTTTGTCAAGCTCAACAGTTCTAAAATGAACAAAATTTGTTACACACGTGCAAGCATATGTATATGTCTAGATGTATTTGGATATGTATATGATGTCACCATTAAATTGTATATGTATATGAATGTTTTTTATATGAATGAAGAATTAGAAAATAAATATTTTTGTTTTTTGTTTAGCCAAGCAGCGCAAAAAGGGGCATATCTATGCTATGCGATTGTATAGTATTTTTATTTAAAGAATAACGGGTCTTTGTCTGACAGACATTTAAATTCAGTTACATTTTAAAAAAGGTTTCAACTTATAGAAAAAATATGATTATGTTAATATATTGATTTATTCAAAAAAAAAAAAAAAAAAAAAAAAAAGGTTTTATTTTAATATTATAAATTTTAATTTTAATGAATATAATTAAAATTTAATATTAATATTAATAATAAAGTTTTTTATAAAATGAATTATTAATGTTTTAATAATAGTAAACAGTTTTATACGTTTTATAGTAAAGAAGAACCATATAACGAGTTCCTTTAGATATTGCATAAATTCTTTAAATAATTAAGAATAAAAAAAAATAAAACGAGAAATACCAGTTATCTTTCGATTTCGCCGAATATTATAAACAATTGCAAAGATAACAAATGAGTGGTAGATTCTAGTAAGCCAAATATAAATATTTATATTTGTATTCCACAAAACACATAGCCGAAACATGTCAAGGCCATTTCATTTCCTTTATAATTTCGCTAGCTTTGCATTCTAGTCCAAGCCCTTTTTCTTTATTAAAGATTATTTCCATTATGTTTGTGTTGGAAATGTTATGAGAATGAGGTTGTCTATTAACTAAGTCTCATTGCGTGACTTCATATAATACTATATGTGTAATATGGTTAATATATGCAAAATTCCTGAGTTAATACAGACAAAATAATTACCTTTGGGATAATTTAAAACTTGTCCCAAGCTGTACATTTGTGAAACAAAATTAAGTAAATGTCTAAGTGCGCAAAGAAAACATGCTATTAACACATATAATAGAAAAACCTTTTTGATATTTAGAACAGAATTGAAAGAGCTGTAGTTAAAAGCAGTCATCCAGACAGAGCTGCATATAACATATAAAAATATATATTGTAAAGTCATATATATGGGGTATATGTATATATGCTGTTGCTTAGCTGAAGTTGAAGTCATAATCGATTAAAAACTACTTACCCGTTCCACTCTTCAAAGCATTTTCTCAGCATTACTTGTTGAATTTAATTGACATCAATTAAAAATGGTTATACCTATAGGTACATTAGCAAATTTTTTAAAAATATTATTTGTTATTTAATTGTATTTTTTAATATAATTTTTTAAATTCAAATTCATTATTTTCTTTATGTATTTTTGTTGTTGCAATAAATAAATTCTTTTACATTTACTTTTCAGGTTCTCATTCCAAGATGGATGAACTCAAAGGATTTTTTAAGCAGGCCGGGCAGGAGTTTCTCAATGCCGCTGGCCAGGCAGCAATGGGCGCGGCCAAAGAAGTCGTTGGATCTGTTATTAACGAAATTTTCATTAAAAAAGAAGCGGAGACAAAGCGAATCTTGCCAAGCATTAAGAATATGCGTGTGGTAAGTGATTAATAAAGTGCAATGCATGATCTACTATAACTATATGCTATATACTATAAACATATATATGCTCTCATACATTCACATCATTTATACACTTCTAACATTTCTGTCAATTAACTGTCGAAAAAACAATAAAATTTTAAATTTAGCGTCCATTGAATAGTGAACCTATATTTTATGGTAATGTAAGTAAGGCCAATAAGCTGTCTAAACTATTTGTGTGTTTGTTCGTGTTTTTTAATTGCAATTGTGTCTAGCCCTAAGTTGTCTAAACACACATGTCCATTACTTATTGGTTAAGTTCATTAACATTTTTATTAGCTAAGCTTCACGTTTACACTGTTTTTGATTTATATTATATATACACATATTGATATTAAACTGTCAAAATAAATATATATAAATATAGATATACATTTAGTAATTAAAGATGTGTAGATTCAATTAATCGATAAGCTTAATTTATATTTATAAGATAGTTATAATATATTAATGGAAATTAAATAATTTTAAATAAGTCTTGTTGTATAGGAATTTACAATACAAAACTCAGAAAGTAACAGGTATATTTATTTGTGAGGAAGTGAGAAAGCTCATAAACATTTAACTTATTTTTAGTCTGCAGCAATTTAATTCAAGCTTCAATAATATTAATATTATATTTAATTTTCTACTATGTTATAAATTTGTATATTGTAAAAAGATGTAAGATATCCAACAATATATATATATGTGTACCTCTAAATGTAATATTCTCTTCATATATTTCATATATATATGAGCAAATTAATATAAATTATTTCAACAAGATTATTCAAGATTATTTCCTTCTATTGTGCGCAAAAACAATTCACCAGTAAATCCAACCAAATCGTTTTACTAAAAATTATATATATTTCTAGCTGGGTGAAACACAATCGAATCTTGGTCCCTATTCAGAGGTGCAGGATTATGAGACATTACTGAATAGCTGCTTGACGAGCGGATCGCTGTTTGAAGATCCATTGTTTCCGGCTAGCAATGAGTCGCTCATGTTCTCACGACGTCCCGATCGCTATATAGAATGGTTGCGTCCTCATGTAAATTTTTCAATTTTCCAGAAGAGAAGAAATTTTAATTAATAATTTCTCATTCTAGGAAATCGTTGAAAATCCGCAATTCTTTGTAGAAGGCTATTCGCGCTTTGATGTGCAACAGGGCGAACTTGGCGATTGCTGGCTACTGGCTGCCACTGCGAATTTAACACATGAATCATCCCTGTTCTTCCGTGTAATACCGCCAGAACAGAGTTTCCAAGAGAACTATGCTGGCATATTTCATTTCCGCTTCTGGCAATACGGTAATGCATACTGGGAGATAGAGAACAGATAGATTAGACTTTTTTTTTAAGGGAAAGTAGGAGAAATTTTTGTATCATAACAATTAATTTATTACGTTTATATAATCAGGTAAATGGGTTGATGTAATTATTGATGATCGTTTGCCAACGTATCGAGGAGAGTTGCTCTATATGCATTCAGCAGAGAAAAATGAATTCTGGAGTGCACTGTTGGAGAAAGCCTATGCCAAGTATGTATATATGAATTATAAAATCTGTAGATTATACTAATCTATATTAACATAGACTGCATGGATCTTATGAAGCGCTTAAGGGCGGCACCACATGCGAGGCGATGGAAGATTTCACAGGAGGTGTCAGTGAATGGTTTGACCTTAAAGAGGCACCAGCAAATCTGTTTACTATACTGCAGAAGGCGGCTGAACGTAACTCCATGATGGGTTGCTCAATTGAGGCAGATCCCAATGTGCTGGAAGCTGAAACACCACAAGGTTTAATTCGAGGACATGCGTACTCAATTACCAAGGTGCTGTAGTTATGTTTAATTTTTATTATATTTATATTTATATATATATTTCTGTAAATATACGCAGGTTTGCCTCATTGATATCGTGACACCGAATCGTCAAGGAAAGATTCCAATGATTCGCATGCGGAATCCTTGGGGAAATGAAGCTGAGTGGAATGGTCCATGGAGCGATAGCTCGCCTGAATGGCGTTATATTCCCGAGGAACAGAAGCAAGAAATTGGCCTCAACTTCGACAGAGATGGAGAATTCTGGATGACATTCCAGGATTTCCTAACTCATTTTGATCGTGTTGAGCTTTGCAATTTGTCGCCAGAGTCTTTCTCTAAGTCGTCCGATGATAATCAGCAGGGCGTTAAACGCAAATGGGAGATGTCAATGTTCGAGGGTGAATGGACACCTGGCGTCACAGCTGGTGGCTGCAGAAACTTCTTAGACACATTTTGGCATAATCCACAATACAACATTACTCTGGTGGATCCCGATGAGCAGGATGAGGAGGGCAACTGCACAGTTATTGTTGCTTTAATGCAAAAGAATCGTAGATCCAAACGTAATATGGGAATGGAGTGCCTTACAATCGGTTTCGCTATTTATAGCTTAACCGAACGTGATTTGGAAAACCGTCCACAGGGAATTAACTTCTTCAAGTACAAGTCCTCAGTAGGCCGATCGCCACACTTTATTAACACTCGGGAGGTATGTTGAAGGTAATTAGACAATCTTAAACCAAATTGAACCAATTTTTCATATAGGTGTGTGCTCGATTCAACCTACCTCCGGGTCACTATCTCATTGTGCCCTCAACTTTTGATCCGAACGAGGAAGGAGAGTTCATCATTCGCGTCTTCTCCGAAACTAAAAATAATATGGAGTGCGTATACAATGCAAATGAAGAAGAGTTTGTATATTAGATGTAATTCGGCAGCAGATTTAATTTTCCATTCAGTCTAATTAATGCGAAATGAATTTTACAAGGGGTATGCGGGGTATGTGATTATGTATATAATTAATAATCTGTATGCATGTGTATTGTTCGATCGTAAATTTGTATAGTTATCAGACGAAATAGTTATGGGCAGTCTGATGGCAGCTAGAATGAGCTCGAATTATATGTGTAATACTTACTAACCCTTTTCTTAACAAAGTCCACAGAAAACTTTCAAGTATTAAATTTCTCCCAAGAGTTTAGAATTTCCTAAGTAATGGAGTATTATTTTAATGCATTTCGCTATATCTCTATTTTAACCGTCCACTTAATGCTCAGCTAACCTATATAGAAATATTATGTATTTATTTGATAAGCTCTAAAAATTTATTTTTAATTTAAAATATTTAGCATATTATTGCAAAGACTTTCAAGAAATACAAATTACTATGATCCAAAAAATCCTCTAGTTGTTGAAAAGACATTGAGACCTTAGAATTGTTGCTTGTATTTTATATATATATATATATTCTTTGATTACAAATGTATATAACCTTCAAATAAATCTATTGTGCAGTACAAGTTTGTCTTTATTGTTTTAATTTGAATAAAACTTTTCATTTGCATCGATCATATTTGATTTATACTAGTAGAGTATATTGATAAATTTAGTTAATATTTTCAATCAACAATGAATTTTTTGGTGTCATTCATTACACTTTACCTTGAAAATATAAAATACCTTTGTAAAATATTTATAATAATTCGATAATCATTCTACTTTAATTCTCATCAATCATATAATTTTTCACTTCTGTATAGAGAAAATGATGATCACGTTGGTTACGGCGACGATTCTAATAATGTAAGTCAATATATATCTATAAATAATTTGATGATAAACTGATGAATAAAATCTTAAAAAATAAGGTTGTACCAGGTTTTCCAACACCAAAGCCCGTCGATCCACAAAAGGAAGGCTTACGCAGATTATTTGACAGCATTGCTGGTAAGGATATGGAAGTAGATTGGATGGAGCTGAAGTTAATCTTAGATCACTCGATGCGAGATGGTAAGTTGAATAATAATATTAATTAATATATTAAATAATTTATAATAATTTAATATTTTCGTTTTATAGATTTACCAAAGGCTATTGTCTATAACCGGCAGTCAACTTATAATGCATTTGAAACTCAGGCAGGCGCTCAGGAAGAAACGCCTGGTAATGCTTGTGGCCTACTTTCCTTAATATGTGGACCATTCCTTAAAGGTACTCCGTTTGAGGAGCAGCTGAGCGGGAATGATCAGTCTAACAAAAGACTGATCGATGAGAGGCCAACAGGTAATATAAATATCTTACTACATTATTAAATAAATTATATACATATCATTATATAGATTACAAGCACTCATTAAATATATTCTGCAATTTAACGATTTTAAGCAGCTTCGGATATGTACTGAATATAAATATATTAATTGCTTGTTTTGAAATGTAATTTATTTAATAATAATTAAATTTCTTATTCAAAATTATAGCAGTAGTCGATGAGACACACGGCTTTTCCAAAGATGTTTGCCGCTCAATGGTGGCTATGTTGGATGCAGATAAGTCTGGTAAACTGGGCTTTGAGGAGTTTGAGGCTTTGCTTTCGGATATTGCCAAATGGAAGGCTATTTTCAAAACATACGACACTGAGAATTCGGGCAGAATTTCAGGCTTTCAGCTACGCGAAGCGCTCAACTCAGCGGGTTACCACTTAAACAATCGTGTTCTAAATGCATTGGGTCATCGATATGGATCGAGAGATGGCAAAATTGCATTTGATGATTTCCTTATGTGTGCAGTGAAAATAAAAACATATATTGGTAATTTAAAATGGGCAAATGAAATTATGTACACAATTTTCTAATATATTTCACAAAATTTCAGAAATATTCAGAGAAAGAGACGCCCAAAAGAATGAAACTGCAACGTTTACATTGGAGGAATGGATTGAACAGACAATTTACTCATAGAACATCAATCGCAGATCCATTTAAATATAACTCTAAATACACGTTTCCTCATTATTATATACATATTGAACAAATTTTGTAATGTCATTTCTACTCTGTTTAATTTAAAGGGTAAATCCAAAATCTCTTTGTCTAATCTCAAATTGCCTTCATTAAATTAAAAGCTAAAACTTGAACAAATTTGTAATTTGGGATGCAAACATTTTATTCTTGCTAAATATCTATTTAATTATTTGCTTACATTTTACAACTATTACTATTATACTTTCAAATTAAAATAAATGGATTTAGTTAAAACTTAGTTGTTTGCATGAAATGTTAAGCTATATTTATAAACAAATTCTGTAACTTCTTCGGGAGAACTAACTAATGAATATTATATTTGATTCTGTAAACAGTAGCAATGTAAACACCGATGCGAGATAGAATATCGTTTAGTCGAATGTTTTTCGTATTTATTTATTAATAATTTTTGAGTTACATAAACATATTTAGTACCTTAATGTATTTTTGACTACTTGACGATTTAATAATGCATTCCATTGCGGCCGGCCGACGTTGAGTGTTCGTCATATCTTATGAACATGCAATATTTATGTTATTAATTATGTGTGTTATGAGTTCTTGAGATGAATTCCGTTTTTGTGAAAAGACATATTTACATACGTATTTTGGTTTCTTATATACACAGAATGTTAGCATATACTATCTGTAGACTTATGATTCATGACATATTAATATAAAGTAATAGGATTAGTAATCTATTTCTTTATGCATGCCCATGTACGGTGGATGTGTTGCAATACATGTGCTCGGCTGGATTATTTATTGTGTCTTCTATGATTTTCAAGGGTTCATTCGAGCGCCCATCATGATTCATTTCATGTTCCATATGTAAGCTGCCCTGGCTATTCGCATCAATGATGCTGCCACTATAGCTAGCTGTCTGTAAGTGTTGTGCGTTGTAGCTTTGGTGTAGGTTTTCATTATCGTACAGGCTTATGTCTGCCATACACTTTAATGGCTCGACACCAATAGAAAGGGATGATGAGGCAGATCCGTTATCGCCAGGCGATTGGCTGGTTTCGCAACTTAATGAACCACTTGATGCTTTTCGGTTTGGAATTGCAAAAGTTTGATAACGATTCCTAATTGAGTCGACAACATCAAAAAGATTCTTCGCATCCATGGCCAAGATATGTGCTGCCGATAACATACTCCTGTAAAAGAGAAAATTATATATTAATACAAGAGTTTCTCTTTAATCATATGGCATAATTACTTTCGGTATTCGTTATCCAAAGTAGTATCATTATATTGATGTGCTAATCGCATTGCCGACACCAACTCCTGCATGTCTTTTGAGAGAACTTTGTGCGCCATCTCTACCTCTCTGTGAAACAAAAGCAATTGTTATAAATCATATATTTACGTTAGGTCTAACATGGAAAATTACTTTAAGGCTTGAGGCGGAAAGAGTATGGAAATGTTATCCACCGATTTCAAAAGGTTCCGAAGCTCCACACCAACATTTTTGACTAAATTTAAATAACTATCGACTTGCGCCTTTTCTACACCTTGCGAGAGTACCATTATTGATTTGACGACTGCCGTTGTAGCACAGTAAATCTCGTCATTCGCCCGATTTATTGGTCGTAACGAATCACGATGTTCGTTATTTCTCGACTTTGTGCTATCTTCAGCTGCCTGAGTTACCATGTGATCAGATTGAGAGTTATTTAACTTGAGTGAAAAGGTATTTGGTAATTTTGGCCTTGACTTGGAGTTTGGACAATCCGAGAGGCCTGTTGTGCTATCGAATATCAAGTCAGGCTGGAAGGATCGATGTTTTCCCAGAACATCTGTCTCAACTCCCGATGTTATTGGACTATATCGCTTTCTCTGCAATATCAATATTTAGCGAATAGCCTAATGGTTTATTTTACTCTTAACTTACCACCATTTCCTCCTGATACAGCCATTCACCATCGCTGTTACTGTCCTTACGCTGTTGCCATAGCTTATCCACAATTGGATTTGGAATTGTCTGTAAATTAAAATTTGTTATATTATTGCATAAAAGCGATATGAATTATCTCTGTTAAACATAACTTAAAACAAATCAATTGAATAATATAACCAAAAAGCAGGAAATCAAAAAAGATAAAGAAGTCTTGTCATGTGTCAGGATAATACTTCGTGCAGCCAAACCTGATTTCCCACTTCAGCATTCATTTGCATACAAGCCGCTCCCACTTCGGCATTCATTTGCATACAAGCCGCTCCTTCCAAATTATCGTTTTTGGTCTCAGCCTGAAGTGGATAGGAATGCGTTGTCCATTGCGGCTCTCTATGAATTTCATGTGCATCGCTCGTTAAATTTTCGGTGTATAAAATATTTTGGTTTCCTGCAAAGCACTGTCCTGGACTCTTGAAATCTTGGCTTATTTGGCTAGCATTACTTGGCGATGCATGCGCTAATGATGCTGAGTCGCACTTTTGTTTAACAGATACACAAGTCTTGAGACCGACGCCGCCAAAGTCATATATTTCCTCAGGCAAAGAATCGCATTCAATTGACGTTTTCATTTGCTGGCGATACGCATTGAAGTGACTCTTGCGCTCAATGCTCCTGGAACGGTCAGAATAATTCGTGCCAGGTTTATGAAAGATTAAGTTTTGTGCTGTCATCAATGATTGATGACGCTCCAGGCTGCCGCCCTTTGAATGCATTGGTTTATCCATTTGTGGTTGATGCCTTTCAAGACTTCCATAAAGACTGTATCCTGCGGCTCGAGCTGCTGGGTTGCCACATTTGCTGTCTGCCGGCACTTGATTCGCGTGAAAGTCATTATCCGTATGGGGTGCACTTATTATAAAATTATTCTTAAGTGGCAAATTCTCTGACACAAATCCTGACACCTGCTGTGGTCTAATGTTCGTAGGGGGTAAGTATGACGGCATGTGGGTGGAGTCAAATGAACTTATGACAGATGGAGATGGATAGAGGTTTTGAGAAGAGTTGCTGTTAGTTGGAAGTTGGTTTTGAATTTTTGAATCAGCGACAGGATCGAGTTTAAAGAGCTCCGCTGCGGGGAGTTTAGTAGTTTTAAGCGAATGATTCGATGTACTGGAATCTATGCCTACAGCTAAAGTATTAAATACCGAAGCGGGTGTAGTGTATGCTGCAGGATTAATGCCGCGCTTTTGATTTTCCATCATTAATCTGGCAAGAACTGCTGGATTTTGGGCAATAATATAAGTTTGCGCTACACTCCTGTTCTCCTCCGACGTATTCAACATGCTAGGCATATCTGGAATCAACAATAATTATAATTAAGCCAGTCGTTAAATATGCCATACAATTTTACCAGTATCATTTACTGTTCGAGATGGCTTCAATGGTGGAATATCGTTGTCTTCGTTGCCAATCCAAGAAAGGCCTGCAAGTCGTCGATTCTCACGCCTCAACGTCTCCGTTGAATTCATATCGTCTTCTGATAATATTTCTCTAAAATATAAATTATATATATAATATACCCAGCAAAGCAAAAACGTAAACCATACTCGAGAGTTTCTTTTATCCGTTTGAAATTTGGTCTTTTTAGCGGTTCATATGCCCAACATTGAGACATAAGTGAGTATAATCTAGGTGGACAGTTGGGTGGCAAAGGTAGCCTCTCTCCATTTTCGAGCTTCGTGATTACATCACTGTTCTTAACGCCTTGAAACGGTTTGACGCCCAGCATAAGAATTTCCCAAATGCAAACACCTATAAAACCAGAATTTATATAAATGTAAATTAAGTATAACTATTTAATTATATTATTTACTAACCAAACATCCAAACGTCACTAGCTGTTGTGAACCTTCGAAAGTTGATTGACTCGGGCGACATCCATTTAATAGGCAGTGCAACTGAAATAACAATTTAAGGAAATTGGTTTCAAATGAAAATTTAATAACACTTTAATTTCTCACCTGTGGGTGTTGAATGATAATAGGACTGGTCCGAAACCCATCGTGATAAACCAAAATCAGCCAGCTGCAATTAAGAATAAATATAATTAGCTTAAATTTATTTG
This sequence comes from Drosophila buzzatii, assembly GCA_035045845.1. Classification (NCBI taxonomy): domain Eukaryota; kingdom Metazoa; phylum Arthropoda; class Insecta; order Diptera; family Drosophilidae; genus Drosophila; species Drosophila buzzatii. Next base: position 9,576,214 of record JAWNOS010000244.1, on the reverse strand, counting down.
CCATTTTTATATACTTGGCGTACCTTAACACAAGTTGGGCTGCTCACAAGCACGTTTCTAGCTGCAATATCTCGATGAACGAATTTCTTTGATTCCAAATAGCTAAGCGCGGTTGACAGCTGATAACAATACTGTAACAATGTTCCATGAGTTAACCTGGAAAAGAAATGTTAATGTTAAAATATATAAATATTAAAATTAATCTGAATTATGCTGTGCCTCTTACCTCTCGCTATTAGCTTTTAAGTACGCACGCAATTCACCTAGCTGAGCTAATTCCATTACGATCCAAATGGGCATAACACTGCAGATGCCAATCAATCGAATAATGTGTGGATGATGGAACTTCTGCATTATATCTGAAATGAAGAGTCATAGGATATAAGTAAACGATTCTTTGATCATAAGGGTTGGTTCAACTGCTCCACAGTTCATTTAACTTACATGCTTCGGCAAGAAAATTCTCTGTCTTTTCTGGATCCTCGTTTGCCTTGCATGTCTTAACGGCAACTTGCATTACAGTATATTTGGCATCACTATTATTTTGAGCACCTTCTGGTCTTTTGTTTTTAGCTTTAGCTGATATTGGAACTGTATAGGTGCCAACATAGACGTCTCCGAACTGACCCACGCCAATTTTAGCGCTAAGTACTATTTGAGATCGATCCAGTTCGTAATTGCGCACTAACAAGAGAGAATCAAACATCGACTTTAATATGATGAAATATATTTAATTATTTAACGCTATAACATACCTGTGGGTGTGGAATAATCTCCCTCGCCTTCCAATAAACCGATTTCAGCATAATCATCCGTAAGCATGGGTTTAGTTTTAGTGGGGGATGTCGAATCAATATCGTCTTGCGTAGCGTTTGGTAACTTCGTTGCATTTTTCACAATATTCGTTTCACGTTCCCAAACTGTGAATCCTAAATCTTTCGATAATAGCCTGCAATATCCATCAATAAGATCGGCAATACTTTCAGCGGTCTAAAAATGGATGCATAATTATTGTATGAATTGTAAATATGTTAGCATAAACATTACATTAACTCCATTGCATGTTATGATCAAATCTTCCGTAATATTTGATGCAGATATTTTAATTTGAGTCTTGATCTTTTGACAATTGCATTTCAAATTTTGTAACTCAAGTTCGTTCGTTGATTTTTCCTTGGGAAGAGCGCAGGTTTTAATAGCAACAACATCTTTGAATTGCGCGACATTCCTTAGGCTGGCTTGTGGATGTGTCTGATAAGAGATTCCTGAAATTTATAGATAAGTCTATAATTAATAAACTGCAGTTTTTTATATCATAAAATTCTTACCAATATGCGGACCAACATGCAGAATTCCAGAAATATTCCAAGCAGAGCTCAAGGTGACCGAAAATTGCTCGAAATCGGTTATAAAAAAGTTTTTTAGAAGATCGAAAAACCTGTTTAGAAAAATATTTTTGATGATAACAATTATTCTAATGCTAATAGAGCTCACACGAATACATACTTTGTCAAGTATTCAATGTCGTTGTAGTTGTAGACCTTTTTGTATCCGACCTGTATCATCTTCTTCAGATTCTTTGGCTTTGTAGTGCTTATCACAGATTGCGGAATAAAACATTTAAATCCAATTTCTTTCTCAATGTAATCAATATGTTGCTTTTTATCTGGCGCCTTCAGCGTTATGTTCTTAAAGTAATGCCGTATACCCAAACAACAGAGTTGAACTGCTACATCGGCATCGACGCTAGTTATATTCGATTGAATATAATCGTCTTTTACCTGAAAAATCCAAACACACATTCTCAATTATATTTGCTGCGCAAAGATATTTGTATTTCAATTCTCTTACCTGATCAAAGAAATAGAAGCAAGTCGTTTTATCTTCGTCGAATAACTCTTGAATCTTATGTGGCACATATCGCACGCGTAACTCGACACGCCACACTCCTGTGGTGACAGCTCTGCGACCTTGATGAGTATCTTTGCTTTCAGCAAGTTCAGCTTTCATGGGATCGTTGTTTGGACAATCAACATTCGAGCAACCAGGTGACAGAATGTGAGACAAAACCTTGTCCATTGACGTTGTTCTTGCTAACCATAGTACCTGAAAAGTATTGATATAATTATAATTTTAGTAAGCAAATTCCAATAACACTCTCTTGTTAGACATACTTCTTTGGTTATTACGTTCAACATTCGGCAGGCATATCTCTGAATGCTTGGTGGTGGTTGTCCATCCTTCCCAAACTCCTCGACAGTTTTTCGTATAATATGGAAAACTGTTTCATCTTTATTGAAGACTATTGATTTAAAACTCTTGTTTGGCATATGTACATGAAGAACATAATCTTCAGAATGGGCTAATATATAAATATAAAAACAAAAACAAAACAAAAAAATATATATTTTTGTTTATGTTTACATTCGTTATATTGAATAATTAATTACTTACATTCATTGTTCTTCTGCGGCTGATTGCTTTGGTTCTTGCGCTCTGCGGTGTTCATGTTCCAAATATATCGCACTGTAGGCGATTTTATTCAAAAATTCACCACCTATATATAATATATGCAATCCAGACTTAAATTATTTATGTACATATGTTCAATGCAGACGTCGTCTGAAACAAACTCGATGCATTTTCTAAATCGTAATTATCATTTATTAGAATCAGGTGAACGGGATTTGTTTCATTTTATTCCATTGCAAATCAACACACAAACCTAGAATATCAATTTGAAATTCAATAATCTGTCTATTGTACTGCGGTTGATTGATTCGAAAGTCGAATCTCTCGAAAATAATATATGCGAATGTCTTGTATTAATTTCTATATACACACATACAAACATATATACATGCACACATATAAAACTCTAATATGCAATATATACTCGCTCATTTATTTTTTGCCGTATTGGTTAATGAAATCATCTATGTAGATAATCGATTTGCAAACATAGTGAACCGATTTATCATTAAATAAATTGCTTTAACTACTTAGTTATTTAATATTTGTGGAATATAAAAACAGGTATTACTTCCCCACACACGTTCTTCTTCTTGTCTTTTTAATATTTCTATTCATAGGAGTGTCATCTGCTGTATATGGTCTGAAGTGCCATTCGCACAAAATTAAAAGAAGACAAATATGACGTCACAAATTATAGCAACTATTGTTACATCCAATAAATTCATTTTAAATTTTAATGTGTCAATAATCATATTTTAAATTGATCATATCGTTCATTTTATAGCAATATTTACTTCATTATTATTTATTTGTATACCCTCTCCTTTTAGCTCAAAAAGAAATACAATCAGTGAAAAGCACATTAAGACATGATACAATGAAATATTGATGTTTGGATCACGATGTTACACAGCAAATTAAGCTATCGACTTCCCAGAATCGCTAATTAATATGCTAATTTCTTTGCATTAATATGATATGAACACCAACTTTTAAATTAAAAAAAAATTTTTTTTAATCGATAAGTTAAAGACGTAAACACATCGATATCAAACTTGATTTTGTGTAATCGATAAGTGCATCTGAGAGCAACCTTTTTATTTTCAATGTACATTACATGGTCCATAACTAAGCGTCTATTTAATAGCAACCCTATTGCGTTTCTCTGCAGGAATTACGTTTATTAATATATTGTGCAGATGTATGGCTAATAAATAGCTTGAATACTAAGAAACATGTAAGTACAGCTATTCCAAGACCTGTGCGTATATTCGTTTAATTATATTAACATAACGCGTGGTTTTTGTACACGTTTACAGTGCGAAAAAAAATGTCGGACTCCGAAGTCAGCAATATGTCGGATAGTGGATCTGACGATGGCTCCATATCTAACAAATCGCAGCAAAGTGCTAGATCCAAGTCTGGCCAACGCTCAAGGTCAAGGTCCATTTCCAGATCTAGATCCAGATCCAGATCTCGATCCTCTCGTTCGCGTTCTCATTCTGCCCATTCGGGCTCTGGATCCGATTCTCCACAGCCTCAAGGCGGACGTGGGCATCGTCGCAAATCGGAAGATTCCGAAGATGAGGATCAACAAGGGGAAGAGATAGACTCTGAGGAATACGAAGAGGAGGAAAACGAAGATGATCATCCACGAAAGAAAAAGAAGAAGGAGCGCTTTGGTGGCTTTATTATTGATGAAGCTGAAGTGGATGACGAGGTGAAGTATTAATAGTAAAACAGGTTGAATTTGTTAAAAATTTATGTTTATGATATTTAGGTTGATGAAGACGATGAATGGGAAGAAGGTGCCAATGAAATTGGCATTGTTGGCAACGAAATTGATGAGCTGGGCCCAACTGCCAGAGACATTGAAATCAGAAGGAGGGGCACCAATTTGTGGGAGTAAGTTTCTCTTAGAAAACTCTCATTAACGCATATTCTAATGTACATTTAAATAGTACACAAAAAGAGGATGAAATCGAGGAGTATCTAAGAAAGAAATATGCAGATGAATCGATGGTTAAACGACATTTTGGCGATGGAGGCGAGGAAATGTCTGATGAGATCACTCAACAAACTCTTTTACCTGGCATCAAGTAAGTTTATACCTCTTATTTTTATAGTTGGATATTAACATAAATTATTTATCCAGAGATCCTAATTTGTGGATGGTAAAATGTCGCATTGGAGAAGAGAAAGCGACCGCATTGCTACTGATGAGGAAGTTCTTAACTTATCTGAATACGGATGATCCATTGCAAATCAAATCGATTATCGCACCCGAAGGTGTTAAAGGATATATTTATCTGGAAGCCTATAAGCAAACTCATGTGAAAACTGCTATCGACAATGTGGGAAATCTTCGCATGGGCAAATGGAAACAGGAAATGGTGCCAATTAAAGAAATGACAGATGTTCTTAAAGTAGTTAAAGAGCAAGTGGGACTTAAAGTTAAACAATGGGTACGCTTGAAGCGCGGCTTATACAAGGATGACATTGCCCAAGTAGATTATGTTGATTTGGCACAAAATCAAGTGCATCTTAAGCTTCTACCTCGTATTGACTACACCAGATTGCGCGGAGCATTAAGAACAACAGCAACGGTAAGATATTTACATTATTATATTTATGTCTTATATATTGTTTATTACAAATTATTTATTTCAGGAAAGTGACGATGGCAAGCGCAAGAAAAAGCGCAGGCCCCCAGCAAAACCCTTCGATCCCGAGGCTGTCAGAGCCATTGGCGGCGAAGTTCATTCGGATGGTGATTTCTTGCTATTTGAAGGCAATCGTTATTCGCGTAAAGGTTTTCTTTACAAAAACTTTACTATGTCGGCAATTCTGTCCGAGGGCGTAAAGCCCACTCTGGCCGAGCTTGAGCGTTTTGAAGAGGCGCCCGAGGGTAAGTGGCTATTAAACTTCTACTTATAAGCAATATCACATCTATTATTTACGCTTTACAGAAGTCAACCTGGAAATTATGGCTAACGTTAAAGATGATCCAACTGCTGCCCATTCATTCTCAATGGGTGATAATGTTGAGGTTTGTGTCGGCGACCTGGAGAACTTGCAGGCAAAGATTGTTGCTATCGATGGGACAATGATTACGGTCATGCCAAAACATCAGGATTTAAAGGTAATGTATATGGTTAATTAATTTAATTTATTTTGAATATTAATAAACATTTTCTTTATTGATAGGATCCTCTTATTTTTAAAGCAAGCGAATTGCGCAAGTACTTCAAAACGGGTGATCACGCTAGGGTGTTGGCCGGACGCTATGAAGGCGAAACTGGTCTCATTATACGCGTTGAGCCATCGCGAGTTGTGCTTGTCTCGGATTTAACCAACCATGAACTTGAGGTTTTGCCACGTGACTTACAGCTCTGCTCAGATGTAGCTACCGGAGTTGATTGCCTTGGCCAGTTTCAATGGGGCGATCTGGTGCAGCTTGAGTGAGTTGGTTTTTTTAATAAATTATTTTATTTAACTAAATGTAAACAATTCCTCAGCTCACAAAATGTTGGTGTTATAGTGCGTCTGGAGCGAGAGAATTTCCATGTCTTGGGCATGAATGGAAAGTGCATTGAATGCAAACCAACAGCTTTGCACAAACGTCGTGAAAATCAGAATACTGTCGCCCTGGATGCTGATCAAAATCAAATACGGCGTCGCGATATTGTCAAGGTTATGGAGGGTCCACATGCCGTAAGCAAATATTAACCTTCTCTTTATGAATAAATTTTCTATTGATTAATTCACTCTTATATTTGAAAAGGGACGCTCTGGAGAAATAAAGCATTTATATCGCAGTTTGGCTTTTCTCCATTGTCGCATGTACACCGAAAACGGAGGTATTTTCGTGTGCAAGACGCGCCATTTGCAGCTCGCTGGTGGAAGCAAGTCTAATGTCAGCAATCCTAATACACTTGGAGGATTGGGATTCATGTCACCACGCATCCAATCACCAATGCACCCATCCGGTGGTCGTGGCGCTCGTGGTGGTTCCCGTGGTGGACGAGGTGGATTCCGAGTGACGCGCGATCGTGAGCTTTTGGGAAAAACTATCAAAATTTGTGGTGGGCCCTACAAAGGTATGACTATCAATAAATACGTTAAATATGATATATATATAAATAAATAATATATCATTTGTTACTCTAGGTGCCGTGGGCATTGTTAAAGATGCAACTGAAAGCACAGCTCGTGTCGAGTTGCATACCTCTTGCCAGACGATTTCAGTGGATCGCAATCACATTGTTATTGTTGGCGAGCCTGGCAAAGAAGGCAGCGTGTCCACCTATGGCCGCACACCGGCTCGTACACCTGGTTACGGAGCACAAACGCCCAGCTACACTGCTGCTGGCTCTAAGACTCCATTGGTTGGCAGTCAAACACCCAATTGGGATACAGATACTCGTACACCATATGGTACGATGACGCCGTCGCATGATGGCAGCATGACTCCACGTCATGGCGCATGGGATCCTACAGCAAATACGACACCAGCTCGTAACACAGACTTTGATTATTCGCTGGAGGAGCCAAGTCCAAGCCCAGGCTACAATCCAAGTAATATACTAATTTTATACTTTTATATTATAAATACTAAACAGTCTCTTTGCTCTTAGGCACTCCTGGCTATCAAATGTCGTCACAATTTGCTCCACAAACACCAGGCACTCTTTATGGTTCGGATAGAAGTTACAGTCCATTTAATCCGAGTCCCAGTCCAGCACCGTCGCCATATCCAGTTGGTTATATGAATACGCCATCGCCATCGACCTATTCACCGAATACTCCCGGTGGTGTGCCACAATCTCCTTACAATCCACAAACGCCCGGAGCTAGTCTTGACTCCACTATGGGCGACTGGTGCACAACAGACATTGAGGTTCGGATTCATACGCACGATGATACTGATCTCGTTGGCCAAACTGGAATTATTCGTACAGTATCGAATGGAGTTTGCTCCGTATTTCTTCGTCAAGAAGATCGAAGCGTGTCCATTGTTAGCGAGCACTTGGCACCTGTTCCGCCCAATAGCGGCGATGAATTCAAGGTCATCTATGGAGAGGAGAGAGAATCGGTTGGCAAAGTATTGTCCAAGCAAGAGGGTGATGTGCTCGTTTGTAAGATAAACGACGAAGTGAAAATGTTACCTGTTAATCATTTATGCAAGATGAAGTCCATTGATTAGATAACAAAATATTACCATGATTTGACGTGACAAAAGATAATCCCGCTCTTTTGTAAAATACTTGAGATGTATGTAATAAAACTGTTTTGAATATACCGACAACCGGGCAAGAAGCTATCGGAATCGTTATCTTATTATTTTATTAATATTATTGTCTATACTCGACATCATTTATTTCAGTAACTTATCTACAGATCTAGCTAAGACCCTGGTTAGACGCCTACTGATAGTCAAGCAAAATCGAAAGTGATATCATTCATACTTCTCCAGCTAGCAATTCATAAAGTTTTCTTATATTACTTGTCGGTTGATTTCGTCTACAACCGACCCCATTGAGCGGGTCATTGAAATCTGAATACAGATTATTTCACAGCTGTTTAGCTTGAGTCATCAAATCTAAAGCAAAGCTGAATAAGGAAAATTGTATACATTACTTGGAGCTCGAAATGAAAAAACCATATTAAAATCAAATTTATCTACTCAAGTCTAGTGATAGATGTAGATAATACATATGTATGTATATGTAAATGTATATGGAATTTCGGGTTTTTTAGCAAAAATCAATTTTTTGGTAACCTAGCGGAAAAGTAATTCTTTTGCATACCCTAAAAGAGAAAAATTCAGGTCAAAATTGGTATGGTACACTTATATATATATGTACATAGGTGTGTAATAGGGCGTTGCCTGTAATTTATAGAGGCTTGGTTACTAAAGGGGGTCATGTTTTTTTTTACAATGTTGAAGCTAAACCCAAATTAAATGCATATCATTTTACTAATTTGAATAAAACAGAGGGATTGCTAAGGATAAGCAAAAGTCTATTTACATTCCGCTTTTAAACAAAAGCAGATGAGAGTGGGAGTACTATGTATGTCCTTTCTCATCGCGTTTCCATTGATTTTCCAAATACACTCTTTAACCTTGTAGATAATAAGGAAACTCAGCGGGATATTATTTGGGGTCGTTCAGGGGTTAGTTTAGTCAAAACAGAAAAATACATATACATTTGAATACGTTTGTTTCCTTCGTGACTTGGCGTTACTTCTAGAACCTGCATAACAAAAATTTGAATTTTACTACTCAAGGAAAAGAGAGAGCATGAGAAAGAGTAAAAAGAGGAAGAGTGAGAGAGAGCGTAGGAGCGCGAAAAATAGAGGGAGAAAAGGTCTTGGAATATTATTTTGAGCAGTTTTAATTATATCTCCCTATATTTAATATTACTAAGTAGATTTCTATGTTTCAGCTAGAACTACGTTCATGACTTATTCAATCTCATTATTAATATAAAAGAAATATATCTTGGCCACTATGCAGTTATGACGTATTTGCATAGCGGAACCTTCGCTCTCTTGAATACCATGGTGGTGGTATTTTTCGTGTGCACCGTTTGGTCACACTTGACATCAACGTTATATTATACCGGCGATTTCGCAGAAGAACTCAGACAGTATTCGTCAAGTGAAGCGGGCAGAAGTGTGTTTGTGAATACAAAGCAGGAAATATTTTTTAAGTTAAAAGTCTACAATTTTATATACACAAAAAGAAAATGAGGGAAATTGTACACATCCAAGCTGGTCAGTGCGGCAACCAAATCGGAGCCAAGGTATGTAGTAAGCACTTAAGAAGAATTGCTTTAATTGTGTTTAAGAATGAAGTACAGTTACCAGTCAACATGGCGTCATTTTTGCGCTGCCATGTGGCAAAAATTATTGAGGCCACCGGCATCGGCGCATAAATTTGTATAGCATATAATTACTTATGCATGTATAAACGAAAAAATAATTTCATTCATATGTATACATAGTATAGACCGATAATAAACAGGCTCTTGCAGTTTTTTCTATAATTTTGTATATACACAATTTTACATATAGAATTTTGATTTAGATCTATTAATTTTAGGGCGTGTCTTCAGGTTATTAACTTTTATCTACTTAACCTGGGATTTATTGATATTTCTGCATTTAGTACACACGATATATACATGTTTTCATATACACGTATTTCTAAATGTGTAAATGACTCATATTTTCTTCAAAGCTCTATTTTTTTTTTTTTTTTCAATGAGAAAGTCGTTTTAGATGGTGCGGCACCATACATACTTACATACATACAAATGCAACTAAGAAAAGGTATGTGTATGTATGTGTGTACGTTTGTAATTGGTGAAAGGTATGTTTTTTAGTCGATCAATTAAATGTGTCTTGACTGGGCTAGATTAACATATAATATTCATGTTATTCGAGTCTTTTCTGTTCATATGGTATTTTGCCTTCTGGAGTTTGGTGAAGAGAAAATGTGACGTCATTTTACCTAAAATGGCTGAACCGGTTGTCGACCGGTTCGCAATGACACAAAGTATATACACACACGCATACATGATTGTATATGCACATACGTTCACATCTGTGTAGCGGCATGTACATACCATATGTATGTATACATGTATTGCATGAATGTATAAAAGAAGTTTTCATTTCATTCGCTCATTCGACAAAAATAAAAAAATATTTGTTACTTTATCATAATTATTGTATTGCACATATTTTCTTCCAAGCTGATAAGTAAATAATATTTGTATACACAAATAATTATTTGCATTGTTTGTTTGTTTGCTTGCTTGCTTGTTAAGAACAAGTAGCATTCCTCAATCCCGTAATCGTACAATAATTATTATTATTACACACATACTGTAAAGCGCAGATGTGCTCTAATACATACATGTATGTATGTACATGCACTCATATGCATATACATATTTGTGTACATGTAATTGTGAATATATGTATGTATTTAGACTTACATATGACACACCCAAAGGCGGTGTTGCCAGTTTTCATGCACATGCGTATAAGCTCTAGCCGGCAAACCCATTGCGAACTCGCTTCGTCATCGTCGTCCTTTCGGAGAATCAATACAGCCATTGTTGTCCTCGTGAATACATAGAAAACAACCCCATTTGGCAGCAGCTGCAACAAATTTTATATTTTCTTACGGTATTTACCTACTACATACATACATATGAAGTTATATTTGTAATTGTTGTAGGCGCGCAGACACAATTAAGTTGCTTCTGTTTGTTTGAGGGTAATTTTGGTCATCATAGCAACTGTATTTATTTATTCCCTTAATTTTTTTTTGAGGTGAGGTCTTTTTTATTGTTTACTATAAATAAACAAGCGAAAAGTTGGGCTTGAAAATGACGTAATCCGCTGAAAAAGTACATTTCTAACGCCATATGGCGTACCAGACGAACTAAATTGATGCACTATACGGAGCTTGGCCTCGGCTTACGCCAGTCGCTTTTCGCTGCTCTCTTGTATGTGTGGGCTGGGCTGATGTTGTTGCCGTTGCCGGCGATGATGTAAGCTTGCGAGCATACGCGTATGTATATGTTTATATGTGTGTATCTGATTAAGCGAGAGATTGTCGCTTAAATTTGAGGTAGGCGCATGTCTGCTGACTGCGACTGCGACTCTGACTATTGCTCGCTTGTGCGTGGGGAGTGCGCAGCCTACATACATATACGGGAAAAGCCAAAGACAATTAAGGTGGACAGCTGGTGTGGTGTTATGATCAACCCACATGAGCAACGACAATGACTATAGCGATGACGATGTTTCCGTTGTTGTATGTTTAAGCCCACCATAAGTCTGATAAAATATTTATTTATTGACTCTCTGTCTAAATACAGCTTTCTATTATTAGTGCCCTTTAATGGATACAAAGTTCAATGAACATCTGTTCGAAAAGAATGAAAAAACAGAGGGTCTTTTGAATACAATTGTTTGAAATTGAATTAGTTACTAAAGGGCTGGTATATGTATAGAAATAGATATTAATTTAAATTAATTTTTGATTGAATAAACGTCTTTACTTTCATTTGTGAAAAAAGTACAAATAGAGTTTCGAAAACCATTATTTTAAATTTGATTTAGTATGAAATAAATAATATTAATTTATGACTTTCAGTTTGTAATTAATTAACCATCTCTTTACTTTCATTTCAGTTCTGGGAAATTATTTCCGATGAGCATGGCATTGATGCTACTGGCGCTTACCATGGCGACAGCGACTTACAATTAGAGCGTATCAATGTATACTACAATGAGGCGTCTGGTGGCAAATATGTGCCTCGCGCCGTTCTCGTCGATTTGGAGCCTGGCACCATGGACTCAGTGCGATCGGGTCCTTTCGGCCAGATTTTCAGACCCGACAACTTTGTGTTCGGTCAATCTGGTGCCGGCAACAACTGGGCCAAGGGTCACTACACAGAGGGCGCTGAGCTCGTCGATTCAGTGCTCGATGTTGTTCGTAAAGAGGCTGAATCGTGCGATTGCCTGCAAGGCTTCCAACTTACACACTCGCTTGGAGGCGGCACCGGTTCTGGCATGGGTACCTTGCTGATCTCGAAGATCCGAGAGGAATATCCCGATAGAATCATGAACACATACTCAGTGGTACCCTCGCCAAAGGTGTCGGACACCGTTGTTGAGCCCTACAATGCTACCCTGTCGGTGCACCAGCTGGTCGAAAACACAGATGAGACCTACTGCATCGATAATGAGGCGCTCTATGACATCTGCTTCCGTACCCTCAAGCTGACAACCCCAACCTATGGTGACTTGAACCATCTCGTCTCGTTGACAATGTCTGGTGTAACAACTTGCCTCCGCTTCCCTGGCCAACTGAATGCTGATCTCCGCAAACTGGCAGTTAATATGGTTCCATTCCCACGTCTGCATTTCTTCATGCCTGGCTTTGCACCCCTGACATCCCGAGGCTCCCAGCAATACAGGGCGCTGACAGTGCCTGAGCTCACACAACAGATGTTCGATGCCAAGAACATGATGGCTGCCTGCGATCCTCGTCACGGCCGTTATCTGACCGTTGCTGCCATCTTCCGTGGACGCATGTCCATGAAGGAGGTTGACGAGCAGATGCTGAACATCCAGAACAAGAACAGCTCATACTTTGTTGAATGGATCCCCAACAATGTGAAGACCGCTGTCTGTGACATCCCGCCCCGTGGTCTGAAAATGTCTGCTACTTTCATCGGAAACTCTACTGCCATCCAGGAGCTGTTCAAGCGTATCTCTGAGCAATTCACCGCTATGTTCCGTCGCAAGGCTTTCTTGCATTGGTACACTGGCGAGGGCATGGATGAGATGGAGTTCACTGAGGCCGAGAGCAACATGAACGACTTGGTCTCTGAATATCAGCAATACCAGGAGGCTACCGCCGATGAGGATGCTGAATTCGAGGAAGAACAAGAGGCTGAAGTGGATGAGAACTAAATTCTCTAAAGTTGCGTCAAGTAAAATGAGAACAAAAATTAAGTTTACAGTGATTGTTCTTCTAACGTAACCAATAAAGTCGAAACGATTTCTTCTTACAAAAAAATATCAATAAAACTTGTTTAATTTCTTTATGATTAATTATTTAATGGCATATTCTATAGATCCGTTGGTCTCTTCAGCCAGATTTAGTCATAAGTAAATAAAATGCTGAATGGACCTCCAAAGTATAATTTATATAGATATCATAGTATAGGAAATCATGTTGACAAAGTTTATGCTTATCTTATATATAAACATTTATTATTAGCGAATGCCGCTGATTTTATAGATAGCGAAGAATAGGAAGGAACTATCGGTAATTTGAAATAAACTTTGGTTTGCGCATGTCAGAGCAGAACAGTTAAAGGCCACTGTAGAAGAGGTTAATGAGTTACATTAATTCATAATCATGGATATAAATATATAATTTGTAATATAAGTACACAAAATTTAAGATGGCATTAAGTTATGCGGCTTTTTTACACCTGCTCGTTTTTAGTGTATAGGGGTGAACCGCACATAGGCGTTTGGTTTTTTAAAAAGTTATCGAATGTAACTATCGGAAATATATAATTCATGAATTACATACTTTCTATATTAGCCACTGATGCATTTAGTAATTATCATATTGAAAATTAAATATATTATAAAAAAATATATATAACTATTATTTCTACTCATAGTTTTGCATGATGGCATGAAGAAATTTGAAATGCAGCATTTCATTCGTTACACAACACTGAACAGTATATGTACAATTTTAAGTGTTGTCACAGACTGAATTTTGGCAAGTAAGACAAAAAATAAATAAAATAGTTTATATTGCGAAAAAACGAGTATAGTAGGTAAATATTTCAGATGATAGCAATGGACGAGCAGCGCGGCGATAAGATCTATGGCGGTTGCGAGGGGCCAGACGCCATGTACGTCAAACTGATTTCGTCCGATGGACACGAATTTATTGTAAAACGGGAACATGCTCTCACCTCTGGCACAATTAAGGCAATGTTATCTGGTCCAGGACAATTCGCTGAAAATGAGGCTAACGAAGTGCACTTTCGTGAGATTCCGTAAGTCCCATTTGGCGATACCAATTAACTACGTGCAGTACTTTCCTTTAAATTAAATGTGTGCTAATTGACCGGTCAAGGGAGTGCCAATATTTTTCCATTTACATACATACATACATGCACACAAACGTGCATACATATATTTGACCCATGCAAACATACGTACTTACGGGTTAAATTGCACATACAAACATATATGTATGTATGTGTGTGTGTGTGGTGCATTTGTGTGCATTTAGCCTATGGAAGGGTTAAATTTGTGTAATATTCATGCGATTAGAATAGTAATACTTTTTAAACGTTTTAGTATAATTTTATATATAGATTTAGTATATATACCAGACATAAATAGAAATTAATATACATCATTCGATGTAGATATAGCTATGTATATGTGTCAATTTTCCATAGTTTGCTCATTAGAAATTTGCAAATGCCATAATATAGAAAAATACTTATTAAATATATAATATATAAAACTTACTTAGCACAGTAACAGCTGGAAGTGGAAATTATATCATATTCAAAGTGTTGCTATTTTCTATAATTATTTCTATGCATACATTTTTAATATATTATTGCTATTGTATTCCAATGTTCAAGAGTTGTTGATCGTCATATTTGTTTTTTAAGTTTCAGGCAACTATTATCTATGATTCTCTCTTTCAGTTTTATAGAGATGAAAGAGAATATAGTAGTGATATTGTTAGCTTCTATGCTCTCTTATTAAAGCTGTCTCTGATTATCTTTTTTCAGCTTAATAGAGATGTTATTATTAGCTTTCTACTCTGACGCCTCTCTTTGGAAGCAAATCAGAGACTCTTGAGTCTACTCACTCTACTGTAGAGAGTAGACTCAATAGTTCGCAATTACTGATAAAGCATTATAATATTTTATGAGCCTATAGATTTATGCTATATATTGAATCTAGGCAAGTCTGTATCAAATCGAGCTGTTTGGCACATCTAATATTTTCGATTGAAAGAAACAGAATTAAATTTAAAACTTTTATGCTAGGTTCCTTAAATCATGGTTTCATTACATATATGTCTCTCGCTATATCCTTGTCATTAATATATCAAGGAATAGTGCTAATGTTTACAATAAAAACTATCGTGATTTCTTTTCGTCTTTTAACAAATATTCCAAAATTGATTGATATTCATTAAATTTTCCATTCTTTCATTTTCAGATCGCATGTTCTACAGAAGGTTTGCATGTACTTCACATATAAAGTTCGATATACCAATAGTTCAACTGAAATACCAGAATTTCCGATTGCACCAGAAATTGCCTTAGAACTTTTAATGGCGGCTAATTTTCTAGATTGCTAAGTTATTGGTTAACTTAATAATGTTAAATAAAATTTTCAAAATGAATAAAAGTGTAATATGGTTTTCCTGTAAATGTATATATAACTGTGTTTTCTTATTTATATAAAGGATAGTGTTCGGGTTTTTTTTTTTTGTATTGTTTCAAAGCTTTGGTGTAATCTGTATTTTGCAGCCTGTTATCACAGTGAAAGAATAAAACGCTAATATTGACCTCAGTGGAAGGCGCTATCGTTTCAATAAACAAATACAAGGTCATGCATGGAACTCTGTTAACTTTATAGCGTGACGTCACATTACCGAAAATAAATGAAGGAGGAGCATTGGTCTTTCTTGCAGATAAAATGAATATATTTATAACATACTCTAAATACAAGATTATGCATGAAACTCTGTTAACTTTGTAGCGTGACGTCACATTACCGAAAATAAATGAAGGGGGAGCATTGGTCTTTCTTGCAGATAAAATAAATATATTTACAAATATATAACATACTAAAAAGTTGCATGGACCGGTTACCATTTAACATTATTAATTTATTATTCGTTACCGCAGTTGCAATATGTAAACGAGTTTAAACAATAACCTAAACAGTTTACAGCGAAAATACTCTGCTTATTCTTATAAGAATTCTAACTGAATGTAAACAGCAGAGTAGTGCGGCATTATGAAGTCCCAAGCTTTTCTCTTCATAAACACTCAAAGTAACGGAACTATTTTTTGCATACAAACTTCAGCCATTGAACTGGGCTGCGGCGTCTCGCTCACTCTTCTGTGTTTGAAAAGTAACACTGCAAGACAAAAGTTGCCGCCATTGCAACAAAGCTGTGGTGACGCCACACGCACATCAATTCATAAACAGTCAAAATAACGGAACTGCTCCTGAGAGCAATGGCAGTCATTTAACAACGAACTGACAGAGACAGCGTTACCAGCGGCCTTCATCACTTTTGAAGGACAAAGCGCGCTTCAATAAATCGATGTTTAGTGAATGGGTTTCTATAGTTACCAACTGGACACATTGGCAGGGCCAAACATAGTAAAATTGTTTTCCATTTTCATTTTTGAGTTCTTTAAGTTTACATAGAGTCGCAATATGGGCATGCTGCACAATTTAACGGGCCTGATCAAAGTCAAAAGGGATAAGATGACGATACTCGTCTTGGGCCTAAATAACAGTGGCAAATCGACGATAATTAACCACTTCAAGAAGACAAATGAACAATCGGCTATAATGGTGCCCACAGTTGGCTTTCTAATAGAGCAATTCTACAGTAAGTTTAACTATATAAAGTATATTAATTGTTAATATTTCGCATTTTGCAGATATGGGTGTTTCCATCAAGGCTATAGATATGTCGGGCGCTACGCGTTACAGAAATTTATGGGAGCATCAGTTCAAAAATTGTCAAGGAATTATCTATGTAATCGATTCGAGCGATAGAATGAGATTCGGTATGTTTTTATAGCATAACAATATATATGTATAATTTGTTTATATTTTGCTTTTTAGTGGTTGTCAAAGATGAATTAGATCTGGTGCTGCAACATCCTGATCTGTGCAATCGAATATTACCCATACTATTCTATGGTAACAAATCGGATCTGGAAGACTCACTATCTAATGTTAAAATTGCAGCGGGTATATATAAAATATATAATACTTTATATATTATAATAAATACTCATCTTTTTTAGCTTTGGGCTTGGAGAACATTAAGGATAAACCCTGGCACATCTGTTCCAGCAATGCGGTTTCCGGAGAAGGTCTAGACGAGGGCATACAATGGCTGGTTCAACAAATTCGTTTCGCAATGCTAAGCAATAGAAAGGGCGGCAAATTGAAGATGGTCTCCAAGGAAATTAAGTAATGCCGCATAGAAATCAATTTAAAATTTCTTTTTCTTGCCTATTACTATATGTAGTTGTACTTTACGAGTCAGTTTAATAAGTAGTGTCAAATATTAATATGTATATATAATTATTAAATCATATCACTTTAGTGTATCAACTTTGTATTCTGATCAAATGGAATAAAATCTTGGTGTGGTAAGCCGGAGACATGTAGATGTTATTTAGCTATCTAATTTGTAGTAGTATTTTTGAGTATAGATATTGAAAATTGTGTACATTTTTTGAAGAGCTTTAGGTATTACAGCCCATTGCTGATAAGATTGTGTTTATGCATTGAAAGAAAACTAAAAAAAATACTATAATTTGTTTGGGCAATTTATAGTAAAACTTTAAAATAGGCCTAATTTTTTGTTCTTTCTAGTCAGATATAATAATCCAGTAAATGACTTGCAATAGAGATTTTGTCGACCTGTCGCAACTCTTAATAAAATCACCTCATATCTAATCCAAAGTCCAATTCCAAGGTAGATTCCTAGTAGCAAATCCCAAGAACAATTCTCTTTACAATCTATACAGAACAAAGTTAAAACCAATCACAAATAAAATATTGTCTCGGGCAAGCGAGGACTTTAAAATTAAGAAATTTCTCCGATGACAGGTTTATTACAGAATTCATCTTCATCTTAAAACATCGTCGCATAATGCGTTTATTTCTTGCTATTCAGGATGATACCATCATACTTCTGCTGGAACCACTTCATGGCATCTTCTTTTGTCAGACGATGTTGGAAGCCGACGGTGCCAGCTTTGCGCTTTCTGTGAGCCACGTTATAACCTAAAAAAAAAAAACATCACTCGATTAAAAACTCGATAAACCATTCACAATTGATGCACGATGTAAATAATTTTGTTGCAATTGTACCGTTTGAGTTTGCATTATAACAAATCCATTTGAGCACAGCTTCATTAATATGCGCACAGTTACTGAGCGTCTATTTCGTATTGGAAATAGACACCTAATTATGTGCAGCATCCAGTTGGATTCTGATTGGCATGTAATGCTTACCTGGACGTCCCAGTACAACGTAGAAGTCCAAGCCATAGATACCGATTGAGGGATCGTACTTGATGCCCAAATCAATATGTTCTTGAATACCAAAGCCAAAGTTGCCAGTGGCCGAGAAGTTGTCGCGTCTCAACTCGTACTCGCGCACTTTCAGGCCACGCTCCAAGATTTCCTCGGCCTTAGCGCCGCGCACTGTGCAATGCACTGCGATCTTTTCATTACGACGAATGCCGAAGGAACGCACTGTGTAGCGGGCCTTCGAGAACACTGGCTGTTGTCCCGTCAGCTGCTCCAAAACCTAACAATGACGAGAGTTTTAGCCGTGTTTGGTCAGATTTATTATTGTATTTTGAGGATTCTTACCTTGGCGGCACGGGTAAGCCTATCACCGGATTCACCTACGCAGATGTTGAGGCACAGCTTCCTGATGTGCAGATCGCGCATAGGGTTTTTCGCGGGATCGCGCTTGATTTTAGGTTCCTTCTTAGCAACAGCCTGAAAAAAGTATATTTTGATTTATCAATATATGACTTAAATACAAAATAACATTTCAATCATCAAAACCAATCGAATAACTTCAAGTCTACATTCATTGTTTACAATAATATTGTAAGATTAATGTAGATGTTGAATAATTTACACTTTGCGAGAATTTCAGAAAACCTACCGCCATTATGGTATGTAGGAAAGAAAGGAAAAAGGCGTGTTACAGTTCAGTGTCAGCCTACGCCAACGATATGTGTTATCGCTATTTAATCGATAGTTTTCGAAATCAAATATAGAGGCATTCCCTGTACATATTAATATTTATTTATTTCTCTGTCTCGGTGGTTCAAACCCATATAATGTCAACATGTCTTAAATTTAAATCTATATGAAGACTAGCCTTATAGTTTTCAGTAGATTTGTGAAATATTTGTCAGAAACGAACTATTAAATACAACAATTTAACATGTCTTAAATTTAATATGTAAATATAAACGAGGCTTATAGTTTTTAGTAATTAATAAAAAAAAATTTATTTTTAACAATCAATTTCTAAATAGTTCTAACCCGAGCTTGCGATCATTTAAATATTGTTATACGATAGCACTAGTATATTGGTAGTTCAAATTGATAGATATAACAACGATATACATGTTTTATCGACTAGAGAAGTAGTATCGATAATTGCCTGTAGATTTGTTGTTGTTTATTGATGTTATTGTTATAGATTTTCGAATCGATTAATGTTGTTTTTAAAATACCGATGAATCGATCAACTTTTAGCACCTCTACAATATGGCTGCCTGATTTTAATGTGATTTTTTTGGACGACGTATGCTGCTGCTTTGCCATAGTGTATGTGGTTGAAAAGATTATAACTGTAATCTTCTAAGTGCAACAAATATATAATTTATTCAATTGTTGCAACGTCCGATAACAAAACTAAAACTGACTTAACTTATATAGCGCTATATCAAGTTACTTAGACTGTCTTCTTTCACTGAATTGATTTAATGACAATGTAGCTTTTTAAATACAAACAATATATTTAGACGAAAAAGTCATTGTGAGCCAAATTAGTTTGTAAAAACGCGATAATTTAGTTCCATAACTTGAAAACGGTTTTATCAAAAAAGAAGAAAAAAACGAAAAGAAAAAATCTTATTGAGAAATATATTGCTGCTGTGAGAGTGAGCGAGTGAGAAAGATACATACATGTATGTATGTATGCATTTGCATTTCGTTGTGTAGTGTCGTCGACTGTGGCTGCTCGGTAAAAGTCGGTCTTTCTTTTCCACTACCACTTTGCGTTTGAAAATTCGAAAGAAGGGAAAAAATTAAGTAATAATGTGTTATATGAATGAAATAAGGCATATGGCAATGGAACGCGTCTAACTTTCAAAACTCTCATGCCAATATACTGCAAATTTATGACCTAATATTGTTAATTCAGGAATTATTTTTATTGGTAAGTAACATGGTGAATTCTCTCGTATTGGGCTAAGCGCTATGGGCGAACACACAGAGCAAGAGCAGCAAATCAATATTTTAGGGGGCTGCCATTTCGTTGTTTGCGCTGTGTTTCGCTAGTTTTTCTCTTCCATTCGCTGCCGTTGCGCCGCTGTCGCTGTCGTCTACCTTCGCTTTAGCCCCACGCCCTGTCAGCCCCCGTGGCACAAGAAAATAAACTCTGCGTGCTTTGTAATAACGAGTACAATTTTCTGGGCATATAAAGCAAAAAAAAATGAAAAAAGAAAAAAGCCTGAATAAAGAAATTGACATAAGTAATGTGTGTACATCGGTTTTAATGTAACTGTGTGCGTATATGTGTATGTGTGTGTGTGTGTTAACTTAAATATACATACGTTATTCCCTTTTTGGCAGTAAATGTGTTAATTTTAACAATTTTCATATGCGGAAAATTAGGCAAAAGTTAGCCCAGACCTAAGTCAATTTCAATACAAAAAAAAACTATACATATTTATATATTCTTCGTTTCTCTATATATGAAATTCTTATTCAGTATGTATATATAATATAATTATATATATTTAGTTTTGTTGCAGGAAAAATAGCTAAATAATAAAAGGGTGTGTGACGCAAATATTTTTTGTATATATCTATATATACATATATTTCGATGTATGTGTGTGTATTTATCTAGTGAACCGTTTTTGCTTCAACTAATTTTCAGACTCTTTGTTTGAGTTATGTTTACTTTAAAAAAATGTTTGTTAAATATTATAGCACGAGCTTAGATGCTAATCGAAACTGTTTCATACAAAGATTAACAATTAACAACTTACGAAATATAACAAAAGAAAAACTTTTATCAACAAATATATATTATAAAATTAAAAATTAATAAATCAAATGAAAATACTGCTATTGACAGAATTATATTATTAATAATAAAAAATATTCATAATAAATTTCACAATTTACCCACTTTTAATATATGCAACAGACACAATCAATTTTATTTATATATATTATATATATATATAAATAAAATATAATAATATTATATATTTATTTATATATATACTATTATTAGGAAAAATTGCTATATTTATTCTATTAATATTTAAATAGGGAAATGCATTAGCAAACACAGGAGCAGTCAATTTACACCCTCAATCAATGGGGATGCTTCATTAATTATGCACATCTGCAGACATTATTCATGAGACATTCATTTATATGAATATGATATAGATCTATAGCTCTTTGAATTGGAATTGATACAAATTTATAGGTCGCAGCTCTTATTGTTTATAATTTATTGGGCATTCAACTCGTTTTCAAGGATCTTTTTATTTTTGCTTAAGGCACGATTTCACAAATATTCAAATTACTTTGCTAATATGAAATTCATAGTTGTTTTTTTTTTATTAAATTAAATTAACAGTGGAATTGTTGTTAGGTCATTCATGTATTTTAATAATTATTTGAGCAGCTATTAAATTTGATATTTAATAAATTTAACTGTTTAGAAATTAATTTATAGAAATTAACGTTCAAAGTAATTGCATTAATAACTTTACTATTAACTAATATTCAATGCTCATTCATTCGTTCATTAGCTAAACATTTTTGAAAGATCTATTGCCATTGAAAACGTGCGTAAATTGGAAACTCTGTCAGAAAAAATTGAAATTTGTATGCCTGGTCTATTAATATTTTCATAAACCTCATATGTCTTCTATAACAGAAGATGTCTTCAGATAAAAGTGATTTATTGCGTGCCATTGAGCAGATTGTATTGGATTTGATAACTAGTTTGATGTCCTTTAGGAAAGTTACCTTAGAAATACCAAAGAGCTGTCGGGACTGGTATACGCAAGATAATTATGAAATAATTGGGAAATTTCGTAAGATCACATACAATGTGAAGCGTAGTCGACATCGCTTTTGCATGATTGTCTATCTCCTTGCGGAGATTCATCAATTGCATTTGACCGGAGGTAGTTGCACGATACGTGGTCTATATTATCGGAATACCCAGCTGGTTCGCTCACAGTCATACATTGATGCCGCTAAAATGGATGTTTGTCGCATGCTAAACACGGCACCTGTTAATCTGGGCGTATTGTCAGCGTCGAAGGGACTAATCGCAGGTGTGAAGTATTGCTCATAATGATGTTTTTATTTTGTTGAAGAAAATTTAACTAATGGGCAATTCTCTTAATTGTAGGCAACATACAGCTGGTCATGAGCAATGGCGATGTATTGGATTGCAACGTATATTGCGGAGCGATAACATTGCCAACGGATTTTGAAAATGTGGAACGAATCGTGACAAATGCCGAAATGGTCTTGATCGTTGAAAAAGAGTCGGTTTTTGAGAGCTTGCTGGCGTGTAATGCCTTGAGCACGTTTGGCTTACGTTTCATATTGTTAACGGGCAAGGGATATCCAGATTGCTCGACCCGGCGTATTGTATACCGACTCTCCGTCGAATGCAATTTACCAGCATATATTTTAGTGGATGCCGATCCGTTTGGCATTGAAATAATGCTCGTTTACCGGCTCGGCTCGCAGGCCATGAGTTTCTCGGCCAAGAGTTTGGCCACGCCAACGCTACGTTGGATTGGCCTGCATCCATCCGAAATAGATAGCATTTCCAAATGCTCTGTTCCTCTCACACAGCACGACAATAAGAAGATTATTGATATTCTATCGCGCAGTAATCTTAGTGTGGGCGTCAGGCAGGAGCTGTGCACGTTGCAACAAGTTCAGCTGAAAGCCGAAATCGAGAGTGTTATTGATTTTCTCAGTCCCTACTATATACCAACCAAAATCAATCGAAATTTGTTTATATAAAACATAAACTATTAATATGTAATGCAACTAAAGCGAGTTCTTGCTATATGTCAAGCTGCGTTTATTTGAGCAACATATAATTGCTTGGTTCGCATACAAAAATAATAAATTATATTTAGTAAATATATAAATATTTAGTTGATATCATTTTGTAAAATTTTGAGCCTTAGCTTTTTTACTTGGGCCAGTTGCTTAAACACAAACTATGAATTGTTGTTCATTAAAATAATAGTATTTACATAGATAAAGCAAACAATTTAAATTTTTTTAAAATAAATTTGTTATTCATATACATATGTATTCATTTACAAAGTCTGTTTTGCTATGCATTTAGCCATTTCTTTAAAATCCATAATTAAATATTGTAAGCATTGTTGATATATCCAACTAGTATCTGCGTTAACCGTACAAAAATCAATATATCTTAAAGTTTCATAGCTCTCAATGTATTTTTAGATAACTATTTTCTTTGCGGACTTGTGCACCTGAAAACTAATACCACGAGATGTTGTGCGCCTCATCTTCTTTATTGAAAATCAAATAAATAATTTGACCATTGCTTTAGCTCTTTTGCTACTCACAAGTTAGCGTGACTTAGCCTTTGTTATTCATTCCAGTTCAGTTGTAATTGTTGGTCATTATTAATCTATTTATAAACAACTAAAAAGCGAGACAGAATTAGGCCGTTTAGCTTATTCAAGAACCTTTTTGCTCAACCGATT
This sequence comes from Drosophila buzzatii, assembly GCA_035045845.1. Taxonomy (NCBI): domain Eukaryota; kingdom Metazoa; phylum Arthropoda; class Insecta; order Diptera; family Drosophilidae; genus Drosophila; species Drosophila buzzatii. The sequence continues at coordinate 9,552,338 of JAWNOS010000244.1, read as the reverse complement.
TTTACTCATTTAACAGCTTTAACCATTTGAGAATTACATAGTTCTTTGGCCAAAAAGCAGCTGAGCTGCCTCATTGATTTGGATATATACGCTGATAGCACAGAATATGCTTAATAATTTATTATAATTAACCATTAAAGCCTAAAATATTAAATTGTTGTGGCTTGACCTAATTTCAATTTGTTTTTAATATTGATATGAATATTTTGCCTATATGTATATTATAAAATGTTCACAGTGTATTTAGAAGACCCAAGCAAACTTTCGCCTATATTCCTAGCAAATATTATAAAATTTTCAAGGACGTTTGTGATTGAAAGATAATTTGTATTTTTGTTATATATATTTTTTTAATTAATTTAAAAATTTGTTAAAATAAAACTAATTTCCTCTTCTGTCTATTTCAGATGAAAAGCGGCTGCGGAGCTAAGAAGCGCATAGCTTGTTAGGAAATAAATTTAAAATTTAAGATTATAAGGAAACAAACCACGGCAAGTACTTTGAAGTGAGGCGCAAGAGTTGAAAGCAATCCACTGGAGGAAAAGAGATTAGTTGGCCTCTGTTCTATTGCAGAATATTGCGTCAGAATAGAAAGTGTGAAAGAGAGAGAAAGATATTATATATAAAGTAGAGATTTGGCTAGAAAATATGTCTACAGCAATGCGAACAACTTTGCAACCAGTTCCTGAAGCCCTGCCCGCAGAGAACGTCTCAAATGGGACAGCGACTGCGACGGCTGCAACGCCAACGTCGACGGCATCAAATGCCATAACGACAGCCGCTGCTAGCACAACAACTTATACAACAAACACAATCAATAGCTCGGCGCATTCTGTTAAGGATCAGCAACAGCAACAGCATGACTCAGCCAATGCCAACATTGTCTCACTGCCACAGCCACCAACACCAGCAACACCAGCAGCAACAGCAACAACAACAGCATCAGCAGCAGCAGCAACCACAGCAGCTACGGCAGCTACGACAGCTGCATCAGCTGGAAATACGACAATGTTGCCAATCTCATCCTCGAATTCAGCCAGCAGTAGCAATAATACAACCACTAGCACACCTGTGGCAGCATCAGCAGCAGCAGCAGCAGCAATTACAAATGCCGCACCAACGACAGCAAACACAAACCACGCGTCGCACCACCAGCACAGCCATCAGCATCATCATCATGTCGCCAACAATATGACCACGGACGGTGCACGGCTATCGAGCAATAATGCCAGCACAGTCAACACTGGTCCACCACCATCATCATCAGCGATCAATCACCATCATCATCATCCACCGGGCGGTGGTGTTGGCGGCGTGGGCGGTGTCGGTGCCAGTTCCGTCAACAAGAACGTACTCAGCACACACTCGGCCCATGCGTCTGCCATCAAACAGCGAACATCATCAGCTAAGGTGAGTCGCAAATCCAATATATATATGCATATATATATCTGTAACTGTAATTACGTCCAGATTAAGTTAAGAGCACACATTCCTCAGACATACATTTATATTTATAGGCTATAGGATCGCTTAATGTCCCATGTCCTTTATTACTTATTGTCCAAATATATTCATATATATATATATGTTTATATATATATAAATGTTTATATATATATAAATGTTCATCATGTATTCTTTCTATTGTAACTATTGTAAAAACATTTGCCCATTCTGAAATTTGTTTCATATCAAATTGTCCCAAATTAAAGTGTTTCAAAAATGTCAAAATTGTGGCTAAAGGGTGTTATTAAATATAGTGGAATTATTAAATATAAATATTAATTATTAATAAATAATAATTCAATAAATTGAAATTAAGAAAGCTTTGGAATAAACAGTGTGATTTATATTCCAAATATAAAATGCAATCCAAAATATAATATATATTTTTATTCGTTATCATGCTGTCATTCATCTAAGTTATCAAACTTTATAGATATCATTGAATATAGGAGCAATATGACTTTTTAAAATCTTACTACTTGACATCTAAATAGTCCGAAACTCTCAGCAAAAGTCTCGTCTGAATATGATTAGAAATGAGATACTGTTTGTGAATGAATATAAATAAATCTATATATGGGAAAGCTTTAATGGTTTTTGTACGTCAATCTGACATGAGCTTATAAAGAATAAGATTCAATCGGACAACCACTTCAAATTTCGGTTTCAGACTCTTTCATTTTTTTTAATAAACAATATAATACTTGCATATATACTATATATATGTATATCATATCATTTATACTAAGAATTGATCTGCAGACAAAAATACGTCTAGCAAATATTTTGATTCTTAAAGATTATGAAGTGCTGTAGGTATAGTTACATAAAAATGATATATAACCTGACATTATATAAGAATTATATACATAATTCTTATCTTAAGTATATCCCAGTGGACATATCTAGTACATCTAGGGAAGAGAATTGTGAATTTTCGGATATAAATTGAAATCTTTTATTGAATATATATTATAGATGCTGATGACAAATATGATATATTCAAATAAATAATCAAATAATATATATTTAAAGTTAAAATATGTACGTATGTACATATGTATATTTTCAAAATAGATTTGAATAAAAAACACATTTTAGATAAATTAGTATAATTCGTTAAATAGTTATGAATGAAATTTATTATAGATATTCTATATATACATATCTGTTAAAAACGAGTAAATCCTCCTTTTTTTAATGGGAATCAAAAAGTCGTATATCATAGTACAATGCTTATATACTTGTATATTCTCAAACGATCTCTTGAAGTGTGGGCGCGAGTAACTATCATACATATGTACATACATACATATGTATATATGTATATAAATATACAAGTGCAAGTGTAATCGACAGAAATTGAGTGTGAATGGCAGAATCAAACAGAATACCAATTTAAAATTATCGTTACTTTTCTCCATTCTCACTCGTTTCTTGCTGATTGATGGATCATAAAAGCCTTCAGCTCGGATCTTTTGCTACATACTAAGTTGAAAACTGCTTCGCTCTGCACGCCAGTTAATTTTTCTTTTGATTGTCAAAGCTCTCTCGTTGTCGCTCTCTCGCCGAAAAAGCTTTACATATTACTTGCGTGTATGTGTGTGTCTATCTTCGCCTGTTTGCGTGAGGTACGTCACATGAATAACTACATACATACACACATAAATGCGTACATGCAGTGTCTGCATACATCTGTATGCATGTATATGTATATACATATATTATATATATGTGTGTGTCCACACACACACATACATGTTGGCATTTTTGTTTTTGTTTTGAATCATACTCAGTTTTGAATGACGCCAAAGATCATGTAAATACATACATAAATAAATACAAGTATATATTTACATATGCATGTACATCAAACTTTATGTACGATTCAAATAATTTTATAGGGTGTGTCATTCTTAGCTCTGTTGCTTTCAAGATTAAACTATGCCCGTTCCACAGTATTCAGTACGAGCTGCAAAATTAAAAAAAGAAAAAATTGTCTGAGCGAAGCGCGCGCTAGAACTTATCCAATATACAATGCCGCTCGACCCAGCCAATGGTCGAAAGCTTGTTTTAGTATTAAGTTCCACTTCATTCGTGTGGTCACCGTCGCGTTCGCCGTTGTCGCCGTTGTCGCTGTTATTATTGTTCAACGCTCGCCAACGGTACTGTTGTTATCGACAAACAATAGTTGTTAGCAATGCACATTTTTTCGATTATATTTACTTCAGTGTCATTGCTGCTTTCACTAAGCGCGGCTTAGCTTCTAATACAATAAAAGAAAAAGAACGAAAAACCAAGAAATAAAATTAGTGACCCCATGCATCGACAAATTAGATGTAGTTTAATTCAAGTGCAAAAGTGTGCTGATAAGAATCAAATAATTTTTAAAGCTCGCATTTGATAATTGCTTAATGAAAAATTTAAATTGTTAATTACTCACATACATATGTATGTACATTTTGTATGTATGTATGCCTCCACTTGTGTATGTGTAATACTCATACATACATATACATATGTATAAATATATACATTGTTGAGTAATTTGTGTTAAATTCGTATTTGTTTTGGCTTGATTGTCATTGTACTCTAGTCACAGCAGCGGAGGCAGAAGCAGAAGCTCTCATCTCGCATCCGACTAAGCCAAATCAATTGCGAATGTTAAGTTAATTTAATTATACGCTACTTACATATGCACATGAGTCTATACACACATACACACACATATACAAATGCAAACAACAAAAAATATAGTGTACTGCAATACAAACAGTAAAACAAAAAAAAAAAGAACCGATAAAAATAAAGAAAATCATCACAAATTCCTACACACAGACGCACGCATACACGCACAGTGCACAGACAATGTGCATGTATGTGCGTAACTTTGACTTTGTATGTGTGTGAGTGTGAGTGAGACGCAAGCAGCAAGCAGCAAGTGAAGCTTTAATACAATACAAACGAGCCAACCAGAAGAATAGCAACAGCAGCAACAATATCAAGAGTGATTAAGTAAATGAGCGAAATAAGAGTGAAAAAGCAAAGAAGAAGACGAAGAAAAGAAGAAGAAGAAAAAACAAACGTGCTGAGCTTTTTTAAAACTTGTGTTGTCACAAATGTGGGGCTTCATCGTCTCTGCTTCTATTTCGGTTTTCGCTGTCGTTGTCTCATTTATCTCTGTATTTCGGGCGTGCGCGAGCGCGACTAACGCGTTCCACATTCATAAGTGTGTGGAATGCATTTATGAGTGTGTGCGTGCGTGTGTGGACCTTAAAATCGTTCTTTAAGCTTAAAAGCTTTTTTCCCATACGTACATTCATAATTTATAATGTATAAAAGGTTTAAAATACAATGCATGTGCATGTGTGAGTGTGCGTACGTGTGTGATTGTGCGTGTGTGTGTGTATGTGTTAGAAATGCGATACACGGCAAAAGATAAGACAACGCTGTGTAATTTTTGATAGAGCTCATCCTCATGTGAGACCCAACAGAAATTGCAAACAAAATTAAGTGAAAAGTCTATATAGGAAATACATGTAATATAATGTGACGACGCAAATTAAAATCTGTATAAAATGTGTATGCAAATTACGGTCAGACCTTCAGATTAACTGACAGAAACTGTCTTTAATATTCATTGGACCTAAAAATACGATAAATTAAAAAAAAGCTGCTCTGCAAGATGGATAACAAAGCATCAGCTGGATTGTGAATTTGTTGCCGACATTTGGCACACATACACAAATAAATATACAAATATATGTATATGTATTCCAGCATACATACATACAAACATACATACATATATAGTAGAGAATTAAATGATTGTTCAAATTAAATTTATTTAATTCGTTGTGATATGTGTCGGAGAGTTCGCGACGCGTTTGAATGTCCATAATAAATGAAAATAAAATCCAACAAAATTTTGGTAATTGCGAAAATAAGGCAACAACATGGGTCAGACATCGAGTCACAGGCAAAGCCTGACGTGCAGCCACAATCACAATAACAACAACAACAAGGATGAATCGAGTGCCATTGCCTCAGCTCAATTTGCAAGTCGACGGACATCGACACGCAAGTCGAAAACATCTTCGAAACACTATTCACCGTTACAAAAAGATGAGCTTTCAATATTACGCGACTCTTTACTACGCAATGGCAGTATTATGCGCAAGAGTATGACCGATCCACAACGTCGGCCGGTCACCATAAGCGAGCTTTCAACGACTCAAACTCAGGCTCAAGCATCGAACGTCGGCTCTGAGGATTTGCTTGTGAGAGAGCGCAGAGAGAGCTTTCAGCTGCCCATTGAATGCAGTGCCAAAGTGGAGGATGTGGCAACGGCATCGGCGCCACGCACTGAGAATCGCAATGAATTCTACATTGTCGGCGATGGGTATCATAAAACGGACTATTGCCATTATCGTACAGCCAATGGTCATTTCCATAAGCTACCATCGGATTCGTTTCACAAAATGTCCGAGGGCTGCTTTGTACGCATGCCCGATGGCGTATTCCGTCGCCTTGAGGTACCAAAAGCTCAACAGATATCCCGTCGTGCCTCCAAGCTGGACGATATCTCAGGCACAGAGAGCAATGAGAATGGCCTGGGCGGTGCCACCAGTGTCAAAAAGCAGTTATTAAACTTTCTAAAGAGATCGAAGAGTCATACACCCGCTACAATTGCCAAGCTACAGAAGGACAAAGACGATGCTCGGCTTGAGCGAAAGCAACGTCTGTCGAATGCGATGCGACAGCGGGCACTCGAATTGAAAACATCGTCATCAGCGACAGGTGCTAGGCTCAATAATCCGAACAATAAAATCGTAGTTACTATGATCGAGAACGGAGGTCTACCGATCGTGGCCACCAGCAAACCCGATCGACCCAAAAACAAGGAGAGCGTATCTATTGCTGCTGACAAGGCGCGTACCTCAAGGGTATGTACTGAACAACGTGTAGGGGGACTTTAGACAATATACAAATATGTATAACATCTAATTTATTGCTAGAAAAAAATTTTTAATTCTCTATGAAGACTATTTAATTATTTAAATCATTGACAATTGAGTTTTGACAGTGGTACTACCAAAAAATACGTGTACATAAAGGTATATATGAATAAATGAATTGATATCGAAAATATTGTGCTTTGGTCTTTATACTAAGTAATATAATATATGTGGCGAACTAATTTCGAAGTGCTCCAACTTTCCATTAAGATCATCATGATAATGGAAGTTTTACTTTTATTATAAATGAAATTTAAGTATCTTCGTTATTTTATACTTACTGATGAAGCATACGTTTTCTTATTATTGTAAAAGATAGTTGGAGGTGTGTATATATTACCTCCAGACCAGAATAGAATAGATAACTGCGCACATGGATCTGGGGTCTACTCCATAAAATGTAATTTTATCTCGTAATTATTGTGGTACAATTTCTTCATGGCATATCTAATCGCTTGTAATTTATTTCATATAACGATATCAACAAAGCAAACTGCTTAACAGACAAACTGGAAACATTAAGAATCACCGATTTCATCTGTAGCGAAAATATAGACCTTGGTATTTCTCTAACCAGTTATAAGTTTCTAATCTGAACTTGTTTCAAATTCTTGATTTAGCCATGGCGAATATAGTGCACTAGAGAGTTGTTTCAGTTATTATTGACTTTAATGACTTTTGCAGAAGAATAAAGTTCTCTTGCGTGATGTGCTGTATGTTTATAAATATGTACTATATTATATGCCTTCAATTATAACAATAATCCAAGCATCCTTTTGTTGACTATAGACCACAGATTATTGATCATAGATCATAGATTTTAGTTCATGCGTTCTTGATATAGAATATCAATGTATCATAAAAAAAAAAATAAATATAAAATCTCATAGATATGTTATAGATCAAAGAATCTTTGATTAGGGATCTAGAACATTGATTATAGATCGTCGATCATAAATAGTTAATATGAGTTTATAGATCGTAGATTAAATGATAGTTTGTAGAACATAAATAATAGACAATGTATATAGATATATTATTTATTATTTATATTATTACATGAATCAAAAGAAAAACAAAAACTAAAGATGATCGAATAGCATAGATTAGAACAATTATTTGATTTTATTTATATAATATAAATTTCTTATATATCTTATATTTTTATAAACAATACTTTGTTTGTCTTTGTTATATTTTCACAAGAATTTTATTTATTTAGTTTATATATATATATTCTATGATATCTTCATTTACGCGCCCTTAATATAAATATAAAAATAGTTTTTATTTATCGTAATATATTAAAAGAATTTTCAAGCTAACTCAGTTTTAATTAACAGTGTATTACACTGTAGAAAAGATAAGCGTATAATGCTTATATATATATTCATATGTATTTTAACGATTATAGGGTAAACTGCAAATAATTATAAAATTAAAAATTTTATAAAAAAAAAAAAAATTAAAAAATGTATTGTTAGACTTTCACATAAAAAATCCTTGAAAACAATAATAATAATACAATATTAGAAAAAACACTATATTTTCTAACTATCATAGGTTTTCTCAATTTCGTACTCAAAAACGTCTCTTATAAAATTTATATTCTTATATGCTTATTTTTCTTATATATGTACATAAATATGTATTTGGTTTAATTTCATTGTTGTCTTTTGTTTGGCAGAGTATTCAATGTTCGATTTACGTTTCTTTTATTTATTTATTTATTTATTTTTTTTTTTTTTGATAAAAATTATCATTTTGTGTTGTGCTGCCCACGTATCCGTTTTTGTTTTTATTTATTTTATTTTTTGTAAGTTTTGTTTTTGTCTTGAGCAGTGAAAATATGTTGTGGCTCATCAGCGAATCGCATACCCTATCCAATACGTTTTTGGATATTGTCATCGGTTATGGGCATTATATAACAAGTTTGATTAAGAACCGTGAATTAACCGTGTTTTTGTTTTGATTATTATTTCTATTTTATTTCAGATAATCCCCAAAAAAATAAGAAAAAATATGAAAACCCGATTGCTCTCCATATCCAGCAAAATTATATATATTTTTTTATTTATTAGCAATACGTTAATACGTTTTAAACACAATAAAAATAGGATTTTTTTTTAAATTTAATACATATATTATATATACATATATAATATATATATAAATTCATATATAAAAGATAAGATTTGAAAAGATAATCAGCGGTGTATCTAGAGATGATATTGTTGACAATATGCTTTATAATAACCTCTATTTGACAATCAAGTCTTATCGTAATACACTAACTACGAAAAGACTGAATTCTCTACGTTTGAAGTTGATCGCAATTTATAGAATATTTTCCTTATACATATTCGGACTTATCCTATTAATCCTTCCTTAGCTCAATTGCAAGAATATATATTCTATATATTTACTTAGGTTCGAGGACCCACATTGAGACACGAATATATATGTATTTTTATATGACTAGTCAACCTTAGCCTTCTCATTTTCCCATGTCTAACATTTAGAATCTACAGGGAAACAATGATTTTTTAGAGGTACATTAGCTTCACAATAAGTTTGTCAAACAAAAAGATGTTTATTTAGAAAGATTTTACTGTTTTACTGATCATGAATATATAAAGTTTTTTCTTGTATCTTTCTCTTTTCTCTTCCTGTATTTCTCTCTTTCTTTCTGTGTTTTTCTTTCTCTTTCTGTCTCTTTTCTCTTTCTATCTCGCACTCTTTCTCTTTTCTCTCTAGCACTTTTTCTATCTCTCTTTAGCACTCTAAATAAATATTCAAATTAGCTTAGTTAAACTATTCCAAGGATTTTAAAAATTCCTCTTAAACTTTTCAAGCATATTTTCTAATTCAATTAATTCAATTATTAATTAATTACCTTATTTAAAGTTCAGTATTTATAGAGTATTCTGCTAAAGTACCAAATTTTGCACAAAGCTTGTCTGACACTGTTTCTGTGTCAGGTAAGCTACAAATTTTTTTGTTTCTCAGCGTTACGCTCAGGTGATATCAGTTTGTTCATACACGCATACATGCTTACATGCATCCACACCAGCCTCACACTTACATAAGTATATAACCATGCATACGCCAGAGTTCTTATCTAAAGTGACGACTATAAGATACCACGGGCACTGCTCGTAAAATGCATAATCATTTACACAATTTACTGTGTTACTTGCCTATATATCGTATGTTATTATAATATATTTTTATGTAGTAAATACATTAATTCTTGTTTACAACTCTTCTAGTTGCTATACAATTATTTGTTGGCATTCTAACGAGGGTATGCGCAACGTTCTCAATATAAACCTAAACTCAATATGATTTGCTTAAAAGCCAGGCTGTTAATCGATAATTGTCGATTTGAGTAGATTCTAATTTTAAACGTCTGTAGCTATTAAAGTGTCCGAAATTGGGTCGGAAATGGAGATGACTCCGTCTACCGCTTGAATGAGTTTTCTATACATATCTTGAATGATACAGGGTATAAAAATCAGCGCACCAAACGAGCTCTTTGTCAAGAATAGACAGATATGGTGGAATTGAAAACTGGTGTGTATATGTGTGCGTTTGTGGGTGTGTGTGTTGGTTGCTGTATTTGTAACTGAGCATGTATGTGTGTATGTGTGTGCATTTTGAGTATTTCTTTTATTAGTGTTTGCGTGAGTGCGCGCGGAATACACTAATACTAGTGAGAGAACCCCACTAATAAGCAATATTTGCTTGTGTATGTGTGTGCGTGAGTGTAAATGTGTGTGTGTGTGTATTGAGGCCGACTTTTCTGTCTCTGACTGCTGTTGCTTGGCGTGTGTTGTTGGTGGTATTGATACTGGAAGTACTCGTACTCCAGTTGCTGCTGTTACTGTGGCTAAAGTGGCTGTTTGCTGTGTTAGCTGCTGAGCTGTCGCTGTAGCTGTCACTGCCTGTTGACTGTAGTTGACTGTTGGCTGACGGCGTTTACGTCAGAGTTACAAACTGTGCTTATTTAAGAAATCTAAAGCAGAGTGTACATATACGCATACTTATCTACTTATAATATAAATTCATAACTAACTGTGTTTCTCCCCAAGTGCACACCGCGTACGATTGATAAGATCGCCGATAAAAATGAAATATGAGCATTACAAATATGAAATATCTTCGAATTTCTAATAAAACAGCCAGCGAAATGTTTGCTTTTCCATAAGTGAAAATTTTTTTTTTATTGTCTGAGAGTGGCTTATTTACTATGTTCTTGTGCCCCCATTGTCAGTGTATTGGGATGGAGAAACGTGAGTGTGTGTGTGGATGCTTCAATGTGTGCGCGTTAAGCTTTTCGCTCTCTGAGCAAGAACTGAACGAAAAAAGTACGCTCGCACCCGTAACTATTAAATTTAAACAGATTTAACTACTGCGATTAAACTATTTACATACATACATATGTATGCATAAAATAAAACGAAAATTCCTAATGAATCATAAATAAGGAGAACAAGACGAGAGCGCAACCAAACGTGACGCGGTCATAGAACGCAAAGTGTGTGAGTGTGAGAGAGAGAGAGAGAGAGATTTCCTCTTTACTGAACTTGTGCAACAATCATCTTGCTGAGAGCGAACGCGAACGTGAGCATAAGCCGACGAAGTCTTTAGCAAATACCAAATACACATACATGTGCATATGTACATACAAGTATAAATGAACTTATATGCATTGGTTGCGATAGCAGTTACTTTTGCACAGGTGTATGTGAGCATGACTGTTCCTCTGTGTGTGTGTGTCTGTGCATGTGTACGCTCGCACTCTCCATCCTCTACGCTCTCTCGATTCGTCGCTCTTTCTCGCACTCTGCTGCGTAGAAGTGAGTTTCTTTCAGTGTCACCAAACTCAGATTAGCTCTTGTCTATGAGTTGGCTTTTGTCGTAAATATTACGTTCGCTTTCGCACTCGCCATATGTGTGCGTACATATGTATATATTTGTAACTATATATATATATATATAAACAATTGCATATGAGTTAGTGTAAAAGTATGTCTGTATGAGTGTCTTTTCGAGGTTTAATGCGCAGCAACAGCGACTTGTTGAATTAAATATAAGTATGCTCAATGGCAAAGAGACAACGGTACCAAACAAAGTGCCGTTCATTCAATCTTTTGCGGCGAAAGCAAGAAGAGCTTGCAAGACCAAAAAAATATCAAAACACACACACAAACAGACACATGAACATTGGACAGATTACATATACTAATGCAGCTACCTGTATATCATGTGAAGACTGCAAGTGGATTGCTATTAGATCGACTCGAGAAAAGACGTTTCATTAGGAATTAAGTGAAAATCAAAGAGTAATACTTATATAACTAGAGATACAATAAACAAAAAATATGATAATTTTATGAATGCTGACAAACCAAAAAACAATATATATTTCTATTAATATACCTTATATATAATCGTGTCTGGCTTTAATGTAAATCTGTTAACTGATTGTGCATTGATTAGATGTAGTTCGAGTTGTTTTAAAGGTGTTTAATTGACATTCACTGTATGAAAAAGTTTCGCCGCATTGAAAGTGCTTTCTCTTTGGCATTGTTAATAATAAAAGAATAAAGTTTAATAAAATGTAATTCGGGCGCTGAACTCGTTTTTCGATCAAAATAAAAACTTTAAAGTGAACTTGCAAAAAAATATATTTATATTTATTTTATATGTATTTATTGTATATATAATATATACATATATAATAAATATCACAAAATTATAATTTCCTTAATGCAGAAAGTCTGACTAATCTTCTATGATAAAAAAGAAAAAGAAAAGAAAAGGTAGCTAACTAAAAGCAGTGCAAAGTGCAAATAAAAAAAAAGTGAAACAATTAAGTGATATTCTAAACGGAAAATAAAATAGATAAATGGATCGTGGTGTACAGCCAGAACCAGCGTCATCCAAAATGGAGCCAACGACGCCGGATCTAAATCGGGGCGATGTATCCCGCAAGAGCGTACGCGTCTATGCAGCACGCAAAGGCCTGGCACCAGCGCCGCCCAAATTAGGGTTGTCTACAAGCGCCAGCAGCAGCAGCAGCAACAGCACCACCATCAACAATACCAACAACAATAGTGAAAATAAGAACAACAACAATAGCAGTGATAGCGATAACTTGCCCCAGCAGCAACAGCAGCACAGAAGGCAACAATTTGCCAATAGTAGCTCAGTGACGACTGCTAAGGAAATTGATCTCAGCGATGCACAGCATGTGGACTATGATGCAGTTGTCGAGTTGCGTCGACCAGGTGATATAGCAGTGCCGCCGCCACGAGTTGCCGTTTCAGCAATACCAGCGCTACATCTGCAGAGCCAGAGCCATAGCCAGAGCCGGCCAAAGGTGGCGCCACGTGTTCAAATGTCTGCCGAGGATGATGTGGGCGTTGCTTTTGCATTGGGCTCCATTGAGCAGCACATACTAAATGTGGAGGAGAGCTTCAAGCAGCAACAGCTCAGTGAGCAGCAGCAGCAGCAGCAGGAGCAGTCTCAGTCCTCCATGGACGTGGTCATACGCAAGCAGAGCAAGCGCTATGGCGAGACAGAGAATTTATTGCGACCGGGTATTAGCGATATGTCGTCCGAGAATGACTTTCAGTATCTGGGCGGACATAGATCCCATTTGGATGATAGCAACGAGCAGATGATGACGGAATTTCAGCGCGGCAGCGATGGACGCAATTCAATTGGTGCTTATTCCAAGAACTCCTCGGGCACGGTGAGCGGACGATCAGGCGGCCTGAAGGCCAAGCTCGCACGCACTGCCTCGGATACAAAGAATACGGATACGGTGCTAGCCATGCGTGCTAATCTGAAACAAAAGGAGCAGCAGCATCACGATGCCAAGCAGCAGCAGCAGCTGCAGCAGCCGCCTTGGCGACCGGCGACCAACAGTCAAGATCGTCCGGCTCCGACGCCAGCTGCCAGAACTACGGCGAGCAGAGGCAACAGCAGCTCTAGCGTTGTGGATGGCGGCTCTGCCTCCAAGCTGACATCGACTACGATTTCGGCTAGCAAGCGACGTGAAGAGAATTTACGTCAATTTGAGGCGCTGCTGGCACAAAAATCATCACACCGACATGGAGCAAGTGGAGCGAGTGGCAGTCATGCAGCAGGGACGGCATCATCTGCCGCTGCCCATGCAGCCGCAGTGAAACGTCGTTCGGAACGTCCCGCTGTGGCACCCATACCGCCTTACAACTCTAGCCGCGCTGATGCTGGTCCGCCGCCTGTCGAGCCGCGAGCCACCAGGTCAGGATCAAGCCATCATCGAACGCCAGCTACGAATGCAGCTGTTCCACGTACCAATGTATACGGCAACAGTGTTGCTCAGGTAAACCAATCTAGAGCGCAGCTCAAATGCATTTGCGAACATTTACAATTACTCTTAAGATACATCAGGGGCGGGATCTCGAATATCTCATAATCTATCTATTGAATGATCCAATTGCAAATTGTAATATGAAATTAATTTGTGTTTTGATTTGTCTCGTTCTTGCAGGGATCTCCGAATCTGCAGATGCGAAGCAGTGCTCCGATGCGATGGCGTGCCACTGAAGAGCATATCGGAAAATATAAACTCATCAAGACGATCGGAAAGGGAAACTTTGCCAAAGTCAAACTAGCAAAGCATCTGCCCACTGGAAAGGAAGTAGCAATAAAAATAATTGACAAAACCCAACTAAATCCTGGGTCACTTCAGAAACTTTTTAGAGAGGTAAGTGAGACATCAATACATATACATGATCATTTATAATTTATGCAAAAATATCCATTACATATATACAGGTTAGGATAATGAAAATGCTTGATCACCCCAACATAGTGAAACTTTTTCAAGTTATTGAAACGGAAAAGACGTTGTATCTCATCATGGAGTATGCATCGGGCGGTGAGGTCTTTGACTATTTGGTACTACATGGGCGTATGAAAGAGAAGGAAGCGCGTGTTAAGTTTCGTCAAATTGTATCGGCTGTGCAATACTGTCATCAGAAGAGAATAATACACAGGTGCGTAGTCTATTTAGCTTAAGTCTATATAACTAATTCCTATAAAGAGAATCATAATTATAATTATCATTAATGTGCTTTATGACAAGCGATATCGGAGCTTTTAAATTCTTTTCTAATGGAGTTTATGTTTCCGATTTATCATTCAATTTCCGTCTCTCTTTTTAAACTCAAATGAGTCATAACTCTTCAGTCAACAAACATTGCGAATAGTTTAAATGTGTCAAACATATCCCATCTATATCTTATCTATAAACTTTATCGACTATTATCGACTATATGTGTTTTATTATTTGTTTACTTTTCTTTAACAGGGACTTAAAAGCTGAGAACTTATTATTAGACAGCGAGTTGAATATAAAGATAGCAGATTTTGGATTTTCGAACGAGTTTACGCCCGGTTCAAAGTTGGATACATTTTGCGGCAGCCCACCCTATGCAGCGCCCGAGCTCTTCCAGGGTAAAAAATATGATGGACCGGAGGTGGATGTTTGGTCATTGGGCGTTATATTGTATACGTTAGTGAGCGGATCCCTGCCTTTCGACGGTTCCACATTGAGGGAGCTACGCGAACGTGTACTCAGAGGCAAATATAGGTAATATATATATAATTTTTTTGTATAAATTGACATATATTAATATAAATCTTTTACTCATTAGAATTCCCTTCTATATGTCAACTGATTGCGAAAATTTGCTGCGCAAGTTTCTAGTACTAAATCCTGCTAAACGTGCTAGTCTTGAAACAATCATGGGCGATAAGTGGATGAATATGGGGTTTGAAGACGATGAGCTCAAGCCATACATAGAGCCAAAACAAGATTTAGCCGATCCCAAGCGGATAGGTAAGACGGGTACTGTATACGAAATTCATTACTAATACTATTAACGAATTGTGTGTCAAAAGTTTTGCCTGTTGTTAATTTTTGTATTTTATTACAATTGATGTATACACGATATATCTCAATATATATATATATATATATCGTACTATTGTGATGTGAAACAGTATTTCAATTTGAATATTTTTAATTTAATTTTGTATTCTTTACATAGATATCTATATACCAAAGTATTTCTCCCGTTTGTATACCTTATTATTTCAATTATTATTATGATTATTGTTTCCTTTTTTGCTGTTGTTAGTTTTGCTTGCTACATACATAAATACGTACATATTTGCTTGAAAATTCCTCATACAGCTGCGGGGGCACAAACCGGAGTTAAACACTCAGCATCGGCATCAGCATCAGCATCGATCCGACGCAGTGCATTTGACTTGATGTTAATGATGATCTTTTTAATCGGCGAATGGAAAGTGCCACACCAAAATGTATGCAATCCCTTGCGGAGAAACGTTATTTTGGAATGGCAATAATCATTAAATAAATAAAAACTCTTTGTTTCTCTATCTTTTACAACTTTTTTACTTTTTTATTTGTTTGCTTCAAATGATCAAGATCTGCCGGGAGAAGAAATGAATCAAATCTCAATCAAAATATATATATATATATTTCTATATAATATTTTATTAATCATTATTAATTCGAAACATATCTCCGGTTTGCGTCCTTAAATTCGATATTACAATGATAATTAATATGTACCTATGTATGATGATAAAGCTAAAGATAAAGATATATTTTGTTGTTATTTCAATAAATGCATGGCAATGTTGTAACCTTTTGTTAAAATGTAATTAAACATACTAAATGAAAAGAAATGAAATGAAAATTAATTTGTAACTCTGTGAAAATTAAAGGCTTCTATAGAGCACACAATTCTGGCTGTACTCGAACAATTCGCGAGAATTGTTCAAGCTAAAATATTATGTAATTGTAATGAATTTGCATGTAATGTATACCAATCGACATTTTGTATTAATCAAGCTAAATCGTATTTGCATGTGATCACTAAAGAATATAATTATATTAAATACCTTGGCAACATTTTCTTTTGACAAATTGTATAGAAGCTCTAGTCGCAATGGGCTACAATCGACAAGAAATCGAAGCGTCGCTGGCTCAGGTGCGTTACGATGATGTGTTTGCCACGTATTTGCTACTGGGTCGCAAGAGCACTGATGTAAGTCTATGGCGTTTGACTTTTGGTTTCTAAATACCATGGAATTATATATATTTTGTTTCTTTACCCCTTTTTGTGCTCCAATTCGTTTAGCCTGAAAGTGACGGGTCACGATCCGGATCATCGCTCTCGCTGCGCAACATCTCCGGCACTGAGGCTGGGGCCAATGCGGGCAATGCGATAGTGCAAAGTCCCACACATCGTGGCGTACACAGAAGTATATCGGCGTCGAGTACCAAGCCAAGTCGTCGAGCTTCGTCCGGTGCGGAAACGTTACGTAAGTCCCATAACGGGGCTGCAATTTACTGACAAATAACAAATAACATGTTTGTTAAATTTCCCACAAACCAGGTGTTGGACCCACAAATGCCACAACAACCGTTACGGCTGCTGCAATAGGCGTGGCGCCTGTCAACCCAAGCAATAATTATAATGCTGTTGGATCAGCCGCCGATCGTGCGTCAGTGTAAGTATACTAAAGCTACTGTAGAGATCTAAGGAGAAAAAGAAATCAATTAAAATTGATATATAAATATATTTCATATTCCATTACAATCAATATAAATTTAAAGGAATTTCAAACTAGAGTCATATACATTTTGCGATTTTTTGAGATAGACATTAATATATCAACTATGTAACTTATCATCTCATCTTTCTGAGGATGTGTTAAGTCTTTTGCCAGACAAGTCTAAAGCTGTTGATATAAATTCTTAGCCTATTCCTATTGAAGTCTCAGACTATCTAAGTACATATTTATACAGATTATGTGTGAATAATAACATTTTATGTAAAAAAAATGTATATACTTAATAATTTATCATTTCTATTTGCAGTGGTAGCAATTTTAAGCGTCAAAATACCATAGACTCAGCAACAATTAAGGAGAATACGGCACGGCTGGCCGCACAGAATCAGAGACCAGCGTCTGCAACACAGAAGATGCTAACCACAACAGATACATGTAACTAACAATTGGCATTTAGCTTCTCTCTCTCTCTCGAATTTTGCAATGTATTTAATCTGGTTTGTTTTTATTGCAGCGCTGAACAGTCCAGCTAAGCCGCGTACAACTGCGAAATACGATCCCACTAATGGCAATCGCACAGTTAGCGGTACGAGTGGCATTATACCACGACGTTCGACTACACTCTATGAAAAGACTTCATCGACGGAGAAAACCAATGTTATTCCTGCAGAGACAAAGTACGTGAACGTGGTAATCCATACACTCTTGTTGGCACACCAATCGTGATTTTCTTTTATCATTTGCCTAATTTTCCAATTATGCATTAGTTCTTTGGTATTATCGTTATCGTTATTGTTATCGTTATTGTTATTTCAACTGACATTCGTTGGTCGACTCGCAGAATATTTTTTTAGTTGGACAACCAGACAGACAGTTAGTGCCTCTCGCTCGCTAGTTTTATATATTATCATCAGTATATATCTATAAATATTTATTCTTAGTTTGCACATATTTATGGTTAGTTTAACAAGTATATAAACAGATAATGTTATGCTGTGTATAGAGCATATGTACATATCTAGATTATCAGTATATATTACTATATACGTCTCTCTCTATATATATATATTTCAGCACACATTCAGTTTTTCCTATTTATTTCTAATTTGCAAAACCAAAAATCAATTATCAAATATCTTTTGTTCCCATACATATATATAACTATATATTTTCGTATATCGAGGTGTGTGGGTTATGTTTTTCGAAATGTATATGTTTAGTTTTAAAAACAAACAAGCTCAAAATTATTCAGCTCAATCCATTGCAACTCGAATGACAATGACTACAATATATTTACAATTTTTGCCAATTTTTCGACTAAACATATATGTATAAACAAACGTAACCAGTAGTGGATCTGCAGCTACCGCTGGAAAGGGTCACACAAAAAGCGCCTCTATTTCAAGCCCTAGGCCATCCACTGATGGATGCATATCAGTATCAATTGACCCACTTGGATCGAGGTATACACTTGCATCATACATTAGAAAAAAAAACTACATTTAAAAACTAAATCTAATCCAATTTTTATAAACAATTTATAATTATTGTTAATTTTTCCAAAACATTTTATTTATGCTCTTGTTTAAAAATACCAAATTGGCCGCCTATTTTGTTTAAATATTTTATGATTTAAGTCAATATTTTGCAAAGGTTTTACGTTGTTTATATGCCAGAAGAAATTTGATTCATTTTTGAAATCTCTTAACACACTTAATATTAATATATATTGAAGCAGGAATAGTTAGGCTATTTAGTTAAGTGGGATGTATGACCTAGTCTATATGCGACAGTCGAAATGTTTTTATTTGTATTTTATTTTCTGCGCTCTTGTCCCAAATCTGTTAATTAGTTGTTCCATTTGTACTGCAGCTGAATTGTTGCATGTTTGCCTGCATATCGTATTCATTTAAGTGTGTGTAGTCCTAGATTTAAATTTATTTATAGAATTTGAATATTGAAAATGGGAATATAGAATTATAGAGAAGCTATCGAGGAGTTGTTTTTTTTTTTTGACAAGATCTTCTTGACTTTGACCTTAGTGTCTACAAAAATGCTGAAATATACATATATAAAGCTTCCAAAGATTTTTACCCTACCCAAATCTTTTTAAATCGAAAAGTTATTGTCTATAAATAATTGATTAATCCCAAAGTAATTATATACGAAAGTAAGTTCTACAAATAAATCAAATAGGTGTATTTATGTTCGCCACAAACTCTAATAAAATAATGATGTGATTTATTATTGGAAAGTTGGAGACCTAAGAGAAAAGTAAAATTCTTTTTCTAGTTAAAAAAATAATGGTAAAGATAATTTAGCTAATACATATATTAGCCGAACTACTATACTTTTTCTTAGACTTTTGAGAACAGAGTAATGATGTCTGATTTTGTGAGTCATTTGATTAATTTAGTTTTAGATATAGAATCGCTCAATCAATAGAAATTTCTTTTATTCTTCATCTCAAATATGAATATTACAATATTCATTTGGCCTTCTCGTATAGTCTGCTTTTGTGTTTTGTTTACAATTTGCTATCATATATTCGTTTAGCTGCAGATTTGTTGCGTTGCTTACTAATAAACCAGTTGAATTTCTCGAATAGCAAAATGATGTAGAAATGTGTTCGGTTATAATTTGTTTATCTTCTTTATTATAACACTCTAACAAATTTGATCCATTAAATAATGTAAATTTCTTATCTTTTCATGTTTTATACAATTTTGAACAATAACTGTTTATAAACCAATGTCTAATTTTGATAACTACCACACTACTACTACTACTACATACATCCAATATTTGGGGCGATCAATCGAACAAAACTCTACAACAATCTCCTTCGTATTATCGGTGTTCGTCAACACTTTTATCTTTCACGTTTTTTTTACCAACAACAAAAAAAAAAAAAAATTAAAATTCCGTTAAAAATGTGATTTTCAATTCGAATTGTCGATTCGAACAAATCATAAAAATTAATTTTGGATTCGTAACCCCCGAACCGTACCGATCTGATCCGATCCGATCCGATCCGATCCGATATGATCCGCACCGAACAAACTTTGGTGAGTGAAATTGCAAACAAAAATATATTTTAAGCGAGACAATTATCTAAGTATACTAAATAATTTAGCGTAATTCCATTTTAAATTGCTTTACACATATTGTGGCATGCGCGGTATTAAGTCCAAATAATATATATATTCTTCTTCTGTATTTGTTTTTATTATACTTAAATCTGAATGAGACTATGTCTGTGTAATGCGCTGAAACCAAACTTTATACGAATGTATTTATGTGTCTGCATAACATTTGATGATGACAATGATGTAGGTAGTTCCTAACGAGATTTGCTACTCACATAGACCAACATAGAATCACGTAAATTCTTCATTGTGCATGACTGAGGCTCCAGTTCCCAAAGTAAAACTTCACTTCCGACAATTTGTACTCATCGGTAGATCGAACAATTACTAAATATATAAATATATTAATACCCATAAGTTGATGTTGTAAATTCTTTGTGCAAGAATCATCGATCGTGTCTATATCTCTTTCCACATCTCTGTGTACCTATCTATCTAACTGCCTATCTAATCTATTTGTTATTTTTACTACATCTTTTAGTGGATCTCTTGAAAACATAACTAAATACTAAGTAAAACAGAAGACAAACTAATATTAATTTATATGTTAACTAGGGCCAGCTCTACTATAGCTGCTATGTATGACTATTCAAAGTTAGAGTTAATTAATTATAATGAAAGCAAACAAAGGGTATATGGTTTTCAAGCTAGTCGTGTCCTTATATATACATATGTATATATATATAGTTTGCTTATTGCTTAACGCTTAGTTCCATCCATTTCGTCAATTTTTGAACGTATTATCGAGTACATCCTCATATATATCATCCATTTAAGGACTGTTTTCAGACTTTACAAGATATATCCACTCAAATAATGACTTTGAACTTTTTTTGCTCTCAGTTTTCATCATTAATTCAACTCTATTATATAGTAAATTTCATATATTTAATTTCTATAATATAAGAATGTAATTTTAAGCGCCCGTTTTTGCTTTCGAAAACAAAATTTACATGATTGATTTTTTTTTAATTTCAAATCTTTTCTTTTCATTTTGTTTGTGTGTCTACCAACATGATTACCAAAA
Organism: Drosophila buzzatii; assembly: GCA_035045845.1. Taxonomy (NCBI): domain Eukaryota; kingdom Metazoa; phylum Arthropoda; class Insecta; order Diptera; family Drosophilidae; genus Drosophila; species Drosophila buzzatii. The sequence goes on along the minus strand of JAWNOS010000244.1, from coordinate 9,530,970 downwards.
ATAAACCCAAAATATAAACAATCATCATAAACCGTTGCCAAACCATCACATTAATCAAACAACAAATATATATAATCTGCTTGATTCGCGCTTGATTCTCGTCTGTATATATATTTTGTCATTGCGCCAAATTGAAAATACAAATTCAAATTACAATCGAAAACAACAATAAACATCAACAACAACAAAAACAACGATGATACAATGATACGATGAATCACTATTGAATACACGCCCATCACTGTGGATTGGAAAAATATCGAAATCGAAATCGAATTTGTAATCGAATTCAAACGCTGATTTGATGATGACAAACACACACACACACACACATGAACCGTCTCCCACATACTCACACACATGCCCTTAAAATGAATTTGAATTTGCCTGTCGTCTATATTAACGGTCAAACACACACACATTGCACAAAATATCAAATGATAAAACTATAAACTGTTATATATATATATAATATATATAAAAATACATTCGTTTTCTGATATATGCAATTCATTGGACTTTATATAACAACGAACTGACTGAATGATTCGATCGATATCCATTCATACGTATGTGTGTGCATACATGTATTGTACTTGTAACATATATATATATACATATATTATATATATATAAATATATATATATATAGTCTGTTCGATCGACTTAGAATGGCATCGGCTGTTAAATCAAGCAGACACTTTCCAAGGAATGTTCCATCACGTTCAACCTTTCACTCTGGTGAGTTTTTCTGTTTGAATTATTTTTATTAGTTTTAGTAAAACTTAACTTATTTTTACTCACAATTTAACTAAAAACAAACATTTTATATTAGACTAAATTTATAAATAATATCAAATTATCAAACTATCGAATTTTGTTAAGTTTCTTTTGTCATTCTTGATTTGTTACTCTTTTCATTAAATCATAAAATTAAATGAAAAATGTAAATTTCATTAGCACGTAAAATACAATTTTATATTAAGATCTAATTATACGAATGCTCCATTATTATTAATATAAATATCAATATTAATATTATTATAATCATTATTATTATTATTATAATTATTATTGTAATCGATTTTGTGCTTTGTTGTTGTCTTATGCATCCGTCCAACATCGCTTCTCATCTTTTAGTGGATTACTTTTCCTTAATTTAATGTTCGTTTTGATCATGCACGATTGTCCAAATCGAAGAAGAGATGCATTGTTATATATCAAACATAAGCATTATGATAACCGCACGTAGGTGCTTCAAGCAAACAAATATCTATAGTTCTAATGTACTACAAATTATCGATAAATATATCGTTCTGAATAATTCCTAATTTAATTATTATTAATAATATATAAGACTTGCAATCGGGAGTGACCGAGTGCATAATACTCGTTCACTAGAGAAAGAGAGAGAAAAAGAGATGTGAATAAATAAATTGTTAGTACAATTCTGCAAGACTGGAAGAAATTAGCTCAGAAACTATATATCATTGGAAGTCGAGCAGGTGGACTCTTGATTAGTCAAAGTTGATTGATTTTAGTTATAAATGTAGGAAACGAAAGAGCATGACAAGCATTATAGGTTTGCTCTACTGTGGCTAACGTGTAAACTGTTCCCAAATAGTCGTAACAGTTTATGTGCCTGAGCTGAAAGTGCTATAGTACTTTCTTTTTATACCCTGCAGCCATTGCAAATGGCAATTCAGGGTATAATAGTTTTGTGAAAATGTATGTAACAGGCAGAAGAAGACGTCGCAGACCCCACAAAGTATATATATTCTTGATCAGCATAAAAAAATAAGTTGAATGAGCCCTGCTCGTCTGTCCGTCCGTATGAACATCGAGATTTCGTAGACTACAAAAGCTAGAGAGCTGAAATTCACATGAACACTCGTATGTTAGTTACGCATTACGAGTTTATTTTGTTATTTCGATAATTCATTCTATTTTCAAAATATCGATAAAAAATCGAAGCAATCGAAAATTTGTTTCCTTTTTTTTAACGTTTTTTGGGCATAACTTCTACACCGTTTTAGCTAAAGACTTTAAATTTATATGTTTAGATAGATGTTATGAATATGCAGATTATGTAATTTTTAGATTTTGGATGCCACGCCCCCTTCGCCCACAATTTGAAAAAGAAACGCATTTGAAATACTAGAGACTTGCAATTTGGCACAAAGTTACATTTAGATCTATCTTAATCTCTTAATCTACTCTGAAAATTTCATGAAGATCATCCATCTAGAAATGGAGTTATAAGCGTTCAAAGTATAGCCCAACCCACCTCCAAGCCACGTCAGCAACTGCGCGGTTAGCAGAGCTCGCGCTCATGAGTTCTTAAAGAAGAAGAGCATAACTTTTTTTTGTAGAGTTCAGGGTATCTCGTAGTCGAGCCGTCTCGACTAGAGTCTTCTTACTTGTTATTTTACAGTCGTACCGAAAAAGTTTAAAATCTAAAACATAATTTTTTCTTATCGTGAACGAGTATAGAATTATCTAATGTTTTTTTATTTAAAATACTATATAGAGATGTCAGATAGATTTATTCATTTTATTTATACGACAATGTATATATTTACATACATTTATGTTTCGCAATACGTAACTGTATGTATATTTTAAATTCCTTATTTAATAGACTCAAGTTATGAATAATGAGTATATCAGGATATCAAATTCAAATACTCATAGAATGTCAACTAAAAAGTTTACATGATTATTTTATATTTGAAAAGAAATTGAAATTTAAGATATTTCTACTATGATAAAAATTTCGTTAAATATTTATAAATTGTAATTAAATTAGTTAACTAAATATATGTTTTCAATTTAGAATTAATTATCTGAAATTGTTTGTAGTTCTGTGTGTTTCTAGTAAGCTTAACTATATTATTGAATTAATAATTGATGACTTACGGATTCATGTTTATGTTTGTAGGTCAAACCAGGGCAAGAAACAACACGGCGCTGGAATATTCCGGCACAAGTGGAGCCTCCGGTGACTCGCCACATCCGGGTCGCATGAGCTTCTTTTCGAAACTTTCCTCCCGTTTTAGCAAACGGTAAGTGTGCCATGGCATATCACATCGATTTGATTTGATTTGATTTGATGTATTTATTTTTTTGTCGTTATTTCTTCTCAAAATATTTCAAGAAAAGCAAATGCAGTTAAACAAAATTTTTAAATTTAAACCAATTTTAATTTTTCATATTTTTGTTTTTGTATTTCAAATTTATTTTTTATAAATTTCTTTTTGGATTTCAATATATATTTTTTGTTGTTTCATGTTTCATTCTTGCATATTTGCACATACACATATATGTACATATGTATGTGTTTATGTTTTGTACCATATCCGTTCTATATATATATTTTTTTTATTTGTTTTAAATAATAAATTCCAAAATCTTAGGGCAGTCCCTAGAAATTAAGTTGATTGCAATGTAAACGAAAAATAGCTTAAAGTCTTCCTATTTAATTAGTTACAAAATAGAGAACAAAATATAAAATAAAAACTTTTAAGTAATTTAATTATATTTGAAAAATTGTATATGGAATTTTAAACTTTAAAAATCACAACTTTTAAGTAATTTAATTATATTTGAAAAATTGTAAATGGAATTTAAAACTTTAGAAATTTTTAATCAATTTTTTTATATCAAATTTTGTGGCTAATTAAATGAATTTAAAAATTAGTGGAAATTATTTATGAAATGTCAATTCATGTGCGAACATTTTAAGATCTTTTCAAAATAGCAAAGCTGAACAGAAATTTGTTGTAATTTAGTAAACAAGAAGAAAAAACGAGCGACGATGTGCTGAAGCGGAAATTAAAAATTAAAAATAAAAAAAAAAAGGAATTTCTTTACTGAAAAAAATAGCATAAAGCACAACAATTTAATCATAACAAATTATTTTTAAAAAATATACTATATATATACATATTTATTAATTGATTGTAATAAAAATAAACAAAATATTAATTGAATAAATTAAACAAAAATATTAATTGATTGTCTAAAATGATTTCAAACATTTTATTAAGTTTTTATATATTTATTTAAATGATACATTTTTTTTGAGAAGCTTGTAAAATTTGTATGTATTTTATTAAATTCAAAGTGGAATATATATTGTAGATAATTTTATTTATAGATTGTTTAAGTAGTTGGATTAAATGTTTCAGATTGAAATTCCAATTCAGTGCGTTCAAAATTTCTTGTTTACTACAAACTCTATTTAAATAAATTATTTTTTAAAAATTAAGCTAAAGTTTTGTTAGTAAATGTTTTTATGAAAGGCAAAAATATAATTAATAAATATTAAAGCAGCAATTTTAATCGAAATACAAATTCTATAGGGCTTTCATTTAAAATCGTGGATAAATGCTTCGCATTTGGATTTATTTTTTATTTTTTTGCATGCTTTTCTTTTAAATTGGTTTACAGAATTTTCAAAATTATATTTTTGTTTGCATGCAGAGTGTTTTTATTTCATAATTTTAAACAAATTAATTTATTAATTTTTTGATTTAATTGTAATTATTTTTGAAATTCGTTTTTTCATTTGGTTTCTTTTTTATGCTAATTCATTAAAACTAACAAAATGTTTTAAAATAAAAATATGAGCAAGTATATCTGAATATCATAAATACAAAATACATATGGATTATGTAGACACACACACACACACACACACACACACTGGGGTAATTGGTTAAGAATGAATTCGATTATCTAAAACAAATATATAAGTAAATAAATATATAAATGAAAAATAATAATACAAATAAGCTTCGGTTGATTTGAGAATCTTTTAGACATGATTTGAATTGATATTAAGCAAGCTCAATTCGCGGATACAAAACAAATACAAAACTTCGCATACATACATATGTAACTATATAGATAATGTAGACATATATATACATACATATATATATATATACAGATCGGAATGAACAGCAATCAATTGGGCAAGCCTTGCACTGAGAGATCTGTTTTTTGTTCGATTTGAGATATATCTAATCGCTCTGTCGCGCGCTCTCCGTCACTCTTTTACTTTCTATTTATTGTTATGTGCATAAGTAGGGTATTAAGTCTTCTGTATGTCCTTCACATTTACTCCTGCTCTTCTTCTTTATTTTCCTATACATGTTTCTGTATATACATTATCATGCCACTAATTTAGGAGTTTTACAAATTGTTTATCGTCTGATTTTTTCTTCATTTTCAAACAAAATTCAAAAAGTATAATTTTTTTTTTAACAAAATATGATTATTAAAATTAAAAAATATTAAATTGCGTTTACTTTTCTTTGTCCAAATATATCAATGAAGAGAAAAGAACAAACAAAAGAAAACAAATGAATAAAGAAATAAAAAAAAAATGTTTTATTTTCTATATAAATATATTTAAATTTTGTTTGGTTTTTAACATTTTTTTCCGTTTAATCATTTTTGATTTCGTTTCTCGTATTTGTTTTCTTCTTCTTCTTTTTCTTCTGTGTTTTTTTTTTTTCACCCATTATTAATATTTTTTCCAGCCGTGAATAATTTGTTTAAAATTTTTTCTTTAATTTTAGGCCAAACCAGTAATTAACAAACAAAAAACAAGCATTAACTACTTCTCGTTAATAGTTCTAAACAAACTGAAAACAAACAGAAACAAACGATTCCCCTAAAGTAAACGCTCGTGACGGAGAGATAACAGAGATACAGAGAGAGAGAGAGAGAGAGAGAGAGGGCGAGAGAGGCAGATAACAGAAACAGAGAGAGAGAGAGGGAGAGAGGGACAGAGAGAAAGATACAGTTACGATTGATAACAATCAAAACAGATAATCAGAGATCAGAGATCAGAGCGGTTTTGATTCCTTCCGATTCGATATGCCCCTCCTCCAAAAGAACATCGACAACGTTGAGTTCCGATACCGTTACCGTTACTGTTTACCGTTAATAGAAATTCACAAAAAGAAGCGTCTATGTTTTAATGCAAAATTATTAACTAATTATACTTACACATTTATATTAATTAAAAAACACACACATATATATATAATTAAAGTAAAGAAAAGAACAACAACAAAGAAAAAAAAAAGGAAAAACAGAAAACTTTTTTTTTGCGTTGTTTGTAAATTAAATTTAATTTTAATTTTGATTTGATTTGATATAAAAATAAAAAAAATTAATTTCAAATCAATTATGAAATTATAATAAATAGAACTGTTGCCACAAATGTTCTGCTGCTGCGTCTTCTTTTTTTTTTTTTTGCTAAAAAGAAAGAAATGAAAATAAAGAAAATAAAAATAAAAGTAAAATTATTATATGCGAAACGCAATATTTTAATTATAGATATATAAAGATATATATGTGTGTATATATATGTAGAATAAATTAAATGAAAATAAAAGAGAAAAAATATATATAAAATATATACACACACACACACCAAAAGCAGTTTAAAAAAAAAAGAAAGAAAATAAATTCAAATTGAAATTGATTAAACAACATTTTTTGTATATGTAGTCTATCTATGTATGTATGTATGTACGAAGGTATATGTATTTATAAACTGTTTCCGAGTATCATATGCAATCACCGATCGATAAACGAAAATAAAGTTTGATAAAAAATTATATATATAAAAAAAAAAATACAAATAAACACAAACTGATTATTATGAACCCGAAGTCGAAGTTGGAAGTCGAAGCGCATCAAAGCGAGCGTCATTTTAGTCACTTAAGAGCAATGATTAAATTAGTTAATATAATATATATATATAGTGTATGCTATATATAAATAAACTGAAAATGAAAATGTATTAAATTATGCGCATGTGTGAACATTTTATTTGTACAGCTGATTATTAACTTTAAATCGTGTTAGCTTCGGGCGCCTTCAGTGCTTTGAACTAGTTGTATGTATTACGTTTTAAAGATGAAGAAAAAAGAAAAAGAAAAACAAACAATAATATAATATATAAAATAAATAAATTTAATAAATTAGCAATAAATTATGTGGATTAAAATTTGTTAAAGAAAGCAAAAAGTATTGAAACTTGAAATCAATTTGACATTTTTATTTCTTCATTCCCACCAAACCAAAATCATCTTAATATCATATCGAAATTTCTAATCAAACAGGTTTATTTTTATACTGTGTTTTTGTGCTTGGTAATAAAATAAATTCAAACTAAAATATTTAAATAATAATTAAAAAATTTCGAATTGCAAGATGCTTTTTCAGATATATTGGATTTAGAGTTTAGAGTTTATAAAATATGTTTGTCTATAAAGTATAGAAGCTATAGTAGTCTCTATAGAGCTTAGAGAGCTTATAGAGCTTATAAACTCTAGAGAATCTATGAAAGCAGCAGAGTCATTGTCAGTGTAGAGCGTCTACAGACTCTATAGAGCCAAGAGAGTCTATCGACTATAGAGAGAAAGAATATATAGCGAGTTCTTTATAAAGTAGGGAGTATATAGAGTTTTTTTTTGTAGAGTTAAGCTATGATTGTCAGTGTAGAGCGTCTACAGACTCTATAAGATAGACTCTCCAAGCGAGTCTATCGACTATAGAGAGAGAACATATAGCGAGTACTTTATAAAGCAGAGAGTATATAGAGTTTTTTCTAGAGTTTGTCAGTGTAGAGCGTCTACAGACCCTATAGAGCCAAGAGAGTCTATCGACTGTAGAGAGAGAGAGAGCATATAGCGAGTACTTTATAAAATAGAGAGTATATAGAGTTTTTTCTAGAGTTTGCTATGATTGTCAGTGTAGAGCGTCTACAGACTCTATAAGATAGACTCTCCAAGAGAGTCTAGAGAGAATAGAGACCATATAGCGAGTACTTTATGAAGTAGAGAGAGTTTTTTCTAGAGTTTAGCTATGAATGCTCAGTTATAGAATAGGTTCAACAATTCTAGATTAGTTTCTATATAGTCTAAAAGGACTCAGCTTAGTTCATTTAGCTGTTTGTATGAGCATATATTTGAGACTGGATTTATTTTGAAATTTTACTGGTAGCTCAGTTACAAGTAATTTGTGATTTCGCTTAACAGGAAATAAAATAGATTTAGCTGCTAAGAATGTGTAAATCAATTATGTAAATAATTTCTTGTGATATCTGATTTAGTTTTTTGTTAACAATAAAAATAATATATAGAAATATAAGTTAGGTATTTATAGTTAAAAATAAGTTCAGCTGGAAGCCTCGCTCGCAATATAAAGTCTAAGAAGCATTTAAGTTAAAATTTAAGCACAATTGAAGTCATATTATATATGATTTATTGAATTAATCAATTGACTTTTAGTACATCTACAACGGAAGAGGCAGCCAAGCCAAGGGTTTTGCGTTTCACATGGTCTATGAAGACGACATCGCCGCTGATGCCCGATCAAATTATGCAGAAAATAAGAGAAGTTCTTGATCAAAACAATTGCGACTATGAGCAGCGCGAAAGGTCAGACAATCATGAATATATATACATAAATTTTTATATACATTTTTAAACTTTTACAGATTTGTACTCTGGTGTGTGCATGGCGATCCCAATACTGATTCGTTGGTTCAATGGGAAATCGAAGTTTGCAAATTGCCGCGACTCTCGTTGAACGGCGTTCGCTTTAAGCGTATTTCTGGTCAGCGAAAAATTTGGAATTTTATATAAAAATGTTGATTTATTAATTGGTTTTATTGCACATCTTTCTGCACAGGTACTAGCATTGGCTTCAAAAACATTGCGTCTCGCATTGCTTTTGATCTCCGTCTGTGACTTGACAAAACGACTAAAGAGAGCTGCAGAGCCATCAACACCACGACCACCACCACCACCACCAGCACCAGCAGCAGCACCACCGATGGCAGCGATACGAAAACCACCTCCACTGCCAACAATCAAATGGCTGTTAAATCGTTGCTGCGTCGATCATTTAGTCAACAAGAAAGATCAAATCGATTCAAGTTCCGGAATCGCCCAAAGAAGAAGAGCACAGGCGGAGTTAAGAGCGGTGACGGTGGAGGATTGCTGTCGTTGGCTTTTCAAGGTTACTTGCGTTTCGCTCAGCCTATAACGAAGAAGATGCGAGTGAGGGGCATCTAGTGTCGAATGCCCAGTAACAGTAATATGGAATCTCAATATAAAGACAACCAAATGGCCGAGGCAAATGGTGGTGAGTGTGTGGCAATGTCTGGCAGCAGCAGCACCAGCAGCGGCAAAGGAAATCGATTTAAGAGAAACATCAAGAATACTAAAAGTCTAATTGTGCGCAAACTCAAACTCCAACTCCAACTCAGCAGCGAGTCTAACAACAAAACCAATAGCACATCAAAGCACTCAAATGAGATGGCAGAGAGCAGCATGAGAATGCAAATGTTATGGATAACGATAAACCAAACACCAAACAGAAAAAAGTAGCTATGTTACGCACCACAACTCTCTAAATAATAATAATAATAATGATAATTATAAACAAAAAAGAAAACATGCATAAAAACACATAAAAATTAGAAAGATCTGGGCGCTGCCCATCTCTCTCACTCTATTTCTATATATATATCTTTATATATATATATTTATAATATATGTATTTGGCTCCAATCATAGTATGAACACTTTTAGCATAGAATCTCAAAGTAAAATTAAATGTTTCATTCAACTATCGCATATTTGAATATCTTATAACGAACAGCAGACAAAATTATAACCACAACTTAAGTACATAAGCACCAACAACAACAGCAGCAGCAAAAACAACAACAACAACAACAACAAGAAGAAGAAGCATAAACGCATCCCATATACGAAGCTAATGTCTCTCATATGTAAACACACTTATTATATATTGATATTGATATCGTTAATTGCTAGAAAGCGTAGGTGAGAGCCACACCGTTTTAACTCAATAAAAGATATACATATATATATATATATATGTGAAAGTATATGAAATGAAAAAAGCATTTTCTTACATCAAAGAGGCACACTCAAACAATTTTGTTAATATATATATATATATATATAGAAATTTAAGTAAAATTTTTAATCATATTTTTTCTGTTTGTCAAAATTTACTGATTTGATCCAAAAATTAATATTAATATTGTTGGTTTTTGCATGAGCGTCTACTATCTTTAAAATCTATGCAAATTTCTTAAATTATTTTTCTGTTTGTTTATTTAATTCTTTCTCGACACGAGCTACAAGCGATATGAAAAAAAATAAATAAAATTGTAAATTGTATTTATATAATTATAATTATTTAACCACTTTGAAAATTTAGTGTTTTGCATTCAAATTTATTTAGCTACTATTTAGGTTTTGATAGTTTATTCTGCGTGCATTCTGGTGTCGAATTTCTGCTATATTTTACAATTCTTTTTTATGTCTGGAACTTTACTTTCGTTTACTATCTACATTTTGTTAGCTTGGTTACTTTCCTTCTTAACTGCTTTAAATTATAATTTATTAGGCGATTGCTAAGGTGAGTACATAAATTATTAAAGTGTTAGGCGAAGTTGATCAAGAATATATATAAAATAATTTTTAAATGGAATTCGTAAGGGAATCAAAATTCTTATTTTTTATAATTAAGCTTTTAAAGAAACATTTAAAAGTCGATTTTGTATTTAGTAAGCCTTTATGGGGTGTGGCCAACGAGCTTACGTCGCCCTAAAAATGAGGTCACACAGGATTACCGTTGATATAGTTTATTTTATTCTTTTCCGACGGCCAATGTCTATATATTAAACTTGAATGGAAGGACTTATGTCTTTTTAACAAAGGCGCTTGAATATTACATTACTTATTAAAATGTCTAAAGAAAATATACACTTCTTTATAATTGCATCAGCTGGAATTCTCACATATATATTCAAGTAAATTAAAATATCCATATCTCGACTGTAAATTTTCACAATAAATAGCTGGAATTCTCACATATATATTCAAGTAAATTAAAATATCCATATCTCGACTGTAAATTATCACAATAAATATTATAATTCAATATGAGTAAATTAAGGATTTTAATCATACATAAATAAAAATGGTATCTCTTCAAAAGAAATATGCTTTCGATTAAAGCTCATCGTCAAGATCAAAGGTTTCAGCCGGAAAATCGCCCACTTCAACGGAAAGAGGTGAAACAAAGCCGCCATAATTCGGTTGACAGATGAAATAGGATTTGCCGTCAACGCTGTTATGTAGTATAAAGTTATTAGAAAATGATTTAATTGTATATATAAATATGTTTACCTTCCGTTATTCTTGCCCAATGGCTCATCATACTGCACGCCAATATAAATTCCATTTTTACCCTCAAGTTGCCCATTGTACATGACAACACCACGACGTGTTGGATTTCCAGGCACACTCACCTATAGAGTGCGAGAGAGAGAAGCAGCGAGTGAGTAAGTTTGGCTAAGTAATTTCCCTGCAGGCAATTTTACCTGGCAACGACTGCCTACAACACAAAGATCTGCACGTTTTTTCATCTCTTCAGCCTGCTCGCGCCGCTTGATTTCCATTTGCTTCAGTTCATCCTCATTGTATTTGCCCAGTCGATTTTGTTTTAAGAAATTTCGCACAGAATCAGTCCGCTGTTCATATTGGTCCTTTGACAGCTCAAATTTTTCAACAGTCTCAGTGTCAAATGTGAAGTTCGTAAAGTTATCAACAACATGCATTCGCATGCCATCGCCATTGATATAGAAACCCAGTTTGGCATCGTTGTCGGTTAGCGTCGTTATGAAATTGTCGCCTTTATACAACTCCACTTTCATGGTACCAGCATTTCCGCCGGTTAAGATTTCCAATTTGCTCTGCGAAAGAATTATTTGCACATCTGTTAATTGAATATACGAAAAATTGCTTTAATACCTACCTTCAGCTGGGCGATGGTCAAGTCCTTGGCGAACTTTATTTCAAATGCTACGGTATCATTGTGAGAATTAGAAATATTAACTGTAACAAAGCTTGAATCTGAAATATTTATTTGCTGTATTTCCGACATCTTCAACTTTAGCGTATGTCGTCACTTTAAGAGTTTGCCGATAAGTATCAGTGATGACCGATAATTTCCAATTAGGAATATTGTACGAGTTTTACGATGTATGTGTCGAAGACTTGATAAACATAAGCGGCAGCTGTTGCTATGAATTTAAAAGTTTTTAAATATATAAAATGAATTAAGCTTGACCAAGCATATATTCTGTTATGAAATCAAGTTTTAAAAAGTAAGAGATTTTTGCGTGGCAAGAAAGTATAGTGGAATTTTCCAATTAGAAGACAAACATTACAATTTAAAATCGTCCATGAGCATATCGATATTTGTGTACATCACTAACTAATACACAAAACAGCTGCTTAATATCCTTACAAATCGAGTTTTAGCTATGTGTTTTGATGGCAATGCAAAATAAGTGGCATTTGTGTATAAATATACAAATATATATAGCTAATTATGCTACATGACAAAATGTAAAGCAGTGAACCAATTAACTAAACGAAAAAATGAATAAGTACACGAGTTTATTAGGCATAGAACAGCGCAGCAAAACTATGTATCATCCAAAGGAACAAATATTAAATATCTTGACATACATACTTTTGCTAGTAGTCGCCGTGTGTGCAGTTGTGCTGCTGTGTGATTTAACTAGTCAGCGTGATGGATTTTTCTATTCCAAAAAAGATGCAGCCGTACTCGATCTGTCCGTTTCCCAGACGCAGGAGGTGCTTCTGCGGCCGGACACTGAACACCGTGGACAAAATGCGAATTGCACATTTTGGGATTGCTTAAACATTTACAAGTGCGAGCATGACACGCTCAAAGTATACATTTACCCGTTGCAAGAATTTCTGGACGAAAAAACCGATAAGGTTGCCAGCACGCTGTCAAGCGAATACTTTCAAATCTTGGAGGCAGTGCATCAGAGTCGTTACTATACATCGAATCCGAATGAAGCCTGCCTCTTCCTGCCGAGCCTGGACTTACTGAATCAGGATGTGTTCGACAAGCACTTGGCTGGTCCAGCCTTGGCATCGCTCAACTTCTGGGATCGTGGCGAAAATCACTTAATCTTCAACATGCTGCCGGGCAGCGCACCCAACTATAACACCATCCTGGACGTGAACATCGACAACGCCATTGTTTTGGGCGGCGGTTTTGATAGCTGGACATATCGGCCGGGATTCGATGTTTCGATACCTGTATGGAGTTCGTTGGTGCATCAAACAAACTTGTTGCCAGCTCATGCCGCAGCTCATCGCAAATATTTGCTAGTTTCTGCTCAGCTAAATCTGTTGCCGCAGACTCTGCGCACTCTTGCAGATCTAACGGTGACAGCTAAAAGCGTCGATCAAATTTTAATGCTTGGACTCTGTGATAACAAAGATTTGAAGTCTCGCTGCACCCTGACAAAGGCAAATCCCAAGCGATGGGATTACCCACGCGTGCTAGGGCGAGGCAAGTTTTGCTTTCTCGGCCGCAGCCTGCGAATTGGCCAGCCCGACCTAATAGAGATAATGTCTCAGGGCTGCATTCCAGTCATAGCCATTGACAACTATGTGCTGCCCTTTGAGGACGTCATCGACTGGTCTCTGGCGGCGGTTCGAGTGCGCGAGTCGGAGTTGCATTCGGTCATGCGTAAATTGGAAGCAATTTCGAATGTCAAAGTTGTTGAAATGCAGAAGCAAGTGCAATGGCTCTATAGCAACTATTTTAAGGATTTGAAGACCATTACAATTACAGCGCTGGAGATACTTGAGAGTCGCATATTTCCACTGCTCGCGCGCAGCAGCCGGCAATGGAATGTGGTTAAGAAAAATAGTCATGCTACCTTCAATCCGCTATTTCTTACGACTCTCGCACCAAAGTCTCAAGGCTTTACAGCTGTCATTCTGACCTATGATCGGGTCGAGAGTCTGTTCCTTTTGATACAGAAGCTGGCAGTTGTGCCATCGCTGCAAAGCATTCTGGTCATTTGGAACAATCAGAAGAAAATGCCACCACATTGTAAGCTTATTATGTTAATATTAATTTCAGTTGGCAACCATTAACATGATTATTTTTGTATATTTCTTACAGTATCTACTTTTCCAACAATATCCAAACCATTGAAGATCATACAGACTCGTGAGAATAAACTCTCAAATAGATTTTATCCATATCCTGAAATTGAAACTGAAGCAATACTAACTATAGACGACGATATCATTATGTTAACCAGCGATGAACTTGATTTTGGGTAGGTTAATCAAATATTCTTCGAAAAACGCATGCAATATAATCGTTTCTTTCAGCTATGAAGTTTGGCGCGAATTTCCGGATCATATTGTTGGCTTTCCTAGTCGCATTCATGTCTGGGATAATGCAACAATGCGTTGGCACTATGAATCCGAGTGGACGAATCAAATATCAATGGTGCTTACTGGCGCAGCATTTCATCATAAATACTGGAGTCACATGTATACGTATGCGATGCCAGGCGACATTAAACATTGGGTCGATGATCACATGAATTGTGAGGATATCGCTATGAACTTTCTTGTTGCAAACATCACAAACAATCCGCCAATTAAAGTAACGCCGCGAAAGAAGTTCAAGTGCCCCGAGTGCACAAATACGGAAATGCTGTCAGCCGACTTGAATCATATGCGGGAGCGTTCCGCTTGCATTGATCGATTCTCTAAGATCTATGGGCGAATGCCTCTGCGCACAGTTGAGTTCAGGGCAGATCCTGTGCTATTTAGAGATAACTTCCCAGACAAATTGAAGCGTTACAATGATATTGGAAGCTTGTAAACCTTATATAATTACTATATATAATATAATTTGTAGACGAAATTACTCAAGACTTAACCAAATATGATATATTAATTAATATTATTTGGCATCGTTGTAATGATAATCATGATAATTTCTTAAGCTTTTTGATTTTGTTTTAAGTTGTAAACATTTCCAAATAATTCATAAAGTAAACAAATAGGCATAGCAAATAAGCTAATATGTTCAAGTAGATACTTAACTTTAATTCAAAAAAAAAAAAAAAAAAAAAACAATTAATGTGCACTTTGTAATTGAAGAAGCATGTAACCGTTTTTGGGCATATTTATACATAGAACTCATATCATTTGTTGTATAAGAGGAGAGAGCATTTACTAATAATATGTTTGTTATTCAGAAGTCCTCGTACAGTTTGTTTTATAATTTTAAATAATAATGATTGTAGCATGGGAATGCTATTTGAATGCTGCTATCAGCTGACATTTGCAAAAATCATAAAACATATTTTCTCTTGCTGAGCAGAAATTACATTTTATTAAATATATAAATGTTTTAGGGCCATATTATAAAAATGCAAAAATCTAAGGCTGGATTTCAGTGTTTAGCAGATAAATTAGAATAGTTTATATAATATCAATAAATGTCGATCAATTCTACGCTCCATTAATAGAAGCCAGATACTCTCTGTAGCGCTGCTCTTGCTGCTGTTGTAGCTTTTGTAGTTTCTTGAGTTGTCCTTTGCTAATCTCTTTGCCGTCTTTGTCGTGTGTGGGAAGACCCTAATAAGAGAGTTTGTATGAAATTAAGTAAATGTTCATTCAAATTAATATGTCTATATTATTCAACTTACATCTTCACCGAATGCCGAGTACTTTTCGGTTTCATTGAGAAACATCTCTTTTGGATTAACGCGACGTTGAGCTTCCTTAGCTGCTGCCGCCTCTGCCAAGGCTTGTTTCTTACGCTCTTTTTCCAAAGCTTTTTCCGCTTCAGCTGCCTGCTTGGCCTCGCGTTCACGCAACAGCATATCCCGGTCAACCAATTTGACTGCATATTTACCATCATCTTTATCCTCCAAGCGAACACCCAAATTGGGTAAAACATCATCACGGAGATCATCACATAGTTTCAATATGTCAAACGCTTTCAATGCCTTCGCCTGCTCTCGAACTAAATTACGGAACTCGGCCACTGATTGGACGTAAGGCATTACGACAGCCTCGTGATCATTAGCTGATGAACCGGCATCAGCTCCTCTCAGAGGAAATCCAATGCCACCGCGCGGACCTGCAATAGCTCCAAATATGTGCAACAAGTCCGTAACATAGATGGCTATTTTGCGCAGCAACAGGCTGTTAAGCCTGGATTTATTGTCTCGTATGTAGACATTCGTCGTTGAAACCAACTCTCGAACATAGTCTAAGGCGCTGCGCGTATCAATGTTATCTAGTATAGGAAACAGCAATTAGTGATTGCTGGAGCGCAATTTAAATATCAAATTATACCACAAAGAGCAGCATGAACTTGCGCCTGGGCTTCATTAAATTTGGTTTGTAGGGCCGCCTCCACAGCAGTCCACTCACTAAACTGCTGTATGGGCTCTCCGGATAACACCTGGCGTGTTAGATCCTTGACATTCAAAAAGAATTCCTAAATTCCAATGTAAATGTGTTAATTTGTATATAATATTTGGTTAATTGAAACTTACATTGAGGAATTTTTCATACTGAGTTGCCATTTCCATGGTGTTTTCGGAGTAGTCGAGCGTATCCTTCCAAGAGTGCAACAGGAATGCCAGACGCAATTGCGTTGCGGAGTGCTTTTTTAATGCCTCTTGAATTGTTACAAAATTCTTAAGAGACTTGGACATCTTGCAGCCGGCAATTGTCAGGTGACCGGTGTGCAAAAAATACTTAACCCATTCGGATTCACCGAACGCAGCCTCGGACTGTGCCAGCTCATTGTCATGATGGGGAAACTTTAAATCGACACCGCCAGTGTGTATATCAAATATGGATCCAAATATATCTGAAGCCATGGCTGAGCACTCGATATGCCAGCCAGGGCGTCCTCGACCCCATGGACTATTCCACCAAGGTTCGCCAGCCTTGCTCGCTTTCCACAGAGCAAAATCGTTGGCTGACCGTTTCTCAGAGAGTCGATCCTCAGTGACGGACAAATCACCCTCGCCTTCCTGCAGCGATGCTGTGTCTCCATAAGCTTCGGGTACCAGTTTTGCATAATGATGCTTATCGCGCTTGTCAAAGCCATTCACATCAAAGTAGACAGAACCATTCGCCTCGTAGGCAAGGCCATTGTCAATAATACGCTGTATAAATGCAACAATCTGAGGCACATACTCCGAAACGCGCGTTAATACATCAGGTGGTAGAATCTGAAATAATTTATCCATATTAGCAAAGTTATCAAAGGAGTTATTTAGCTAACATACATTGAGTGATTTCATATCATTGTGAAACTTATCTTCCCAATATCTGGGAAGTGTTTCGAACACGGAATTATCATTAACTTGAGCACCTTGTTTTCCATCTAGCCACTCAGCAATGGGATCCTTTGCTTCAGCCAAATAATGGCTTCGCATTTTAGTGATTTCTTCTGCGTTGCCACTGCTGACAGCTTTTGTTAGACCTTCGACTGCATCATTTAGGCGTTGTAACATCTTTTCCAACATGACTTTCTTATCAGCATCTGTGTTTTTATCACACTTGACTTGTAACAGATTGAGTACTTCCTTCTGTTCGTTTAGCAATTGCTCGAGTGGCAGCTGAGCAGCTGCAGTTGCATACTGCTCAAATAGATGATATTGACGGGCTCGCTTTATAATTTTGTCGTCGATATCGGTGATGTTCATGACATATTGGATGTTATAGCCAAAGTAGTCGGCCAATACGCGGCGCAAGATATCAAAAGAAATGTAAGATCTGTGAAGCAGACAAGCATAACAAGATTAGATACGAAAGACACCGAGCATGCTGATGTGGCTCACCTAGCATGTCCCATGTGCGAGGCATCGTACACTGTAGGCCCGCAGCTATACCACTTAACATTGTTACCGTCCAATGGTACGAATTCCTCCTTTTGTCTGGTTAGACTATTGTACAGTTTTAATTGCGGCCTTGTTGAGGCTTTTGGTGCTTGCCACACCGGTTGCACACGCTTCGACATTTTGAGAATTCCTTTAATAGCGTTCTTAAATTCCAACACGATTAGTAATCGATGAATAATACTCGATGGAGCGTTTTTGAAGTCAGCTGTTTCACTCGTTTTCTTACAGTCGCTAACAAAATATCGATATATGAATCTACCGACAAATTCTTATTGGACACCACATTTTCAAATATTTTGGTTTTGATATCCTCTGTAATTAAAAAAAAAAGACTATTTTTATTTCAGTATTTATTGATATATGGCCCCCAAAAATATTAAATACCAATTCGAAAACAAAATTATTAATTTAGTTAATTATTGTATATAATCTACATGCAGAAAAATGTATATTTTTAGTATAGGAACCAACTATCTAAATATTAAATTTTATATTTGTCATAAATATTATTGCTAATGTTCATGTCTAATTGCAGCCATTGGCTTATGATTTACAGGCAATCATATACACTGGAAAAAGTCCTTTGGGGAAGTTTTGTTGGCGCACTTTTCTAACAATTCGGAAACCAGCTTCTCTTAAAAAGCGCTCATATGATTCTAGTGGACGCGTTATTGATGAATCCTCATCATCCTTTATCACCTCTTTCGACGTACTGACGTTTTCCTTAATGCAAAAGTAAGCACCCGGTTGTAAACCGACTCGCATCCGGCGAAAAAATACCACAAGATCCGGATCTGTCAGGTGTCCTAAAACCCATTGGCTCCAGATTAAGTCATATTTATGAGTGGGTATGAACTCCTGAAGTCCCATATTGTATATTTCACCCAAGCTATTGCGACACACGGACTCTGATGTGCATAGCTCTCGTGCCTTCTCAGCGAATGCGGCGTCTTGTTCAACCAGATCAACCGTCTCGAAAATCGGTATTAACAGATTCCGGGACACTCGTCCAATTCCAGCACCACAATCTAAAGCTAATTTCTTGCCTGGTACTTTAAGTTCGCGCAAAAATATCCTTGAGCCCTGTATATCGATTGCGCTGATGTACCCAAGGCCACCGAGCATGCCATTCACTGTCGCTGGAACTTCTGACCAATATTTTTGTGCTTTGTTATAGAATTCAGGTACAACTTTTCCATTTTCATTATTCAATTTGTTGGAGCTTTGTGCTTCGTGTTTCTCGTCCAGCGCTTCATCTTTATAGTTGTTTACTTCTTTTGGCAAATTTTGTGAGTCCTTGTCACGTTCTGCTGATGGATCTGTATCTAACTTACAATACATTTTCGTTGTTGTATAATTCTGGTCATGAAATTTGTATTTAATTTCAAAGTAGCTAAATTATCCGCATTGCCACTTACCGCATACTTAGATTAATTTATTACAAATAAATGTGAGCAGGGCTGCATCATAAGTTTGTTTTTAACTAGTTCTTAGGAACCAAACAAAGCTACTTAATTAATTAAATATTTAACTGAATCTAATAAATTGTCGTTTACTTCCAATTAAATTTTATTTTGCCCTTCATTTTATATAGTTTTGACATTTGCAAAACGTTTCACAATAATCATCGCACTAATTTTATTTCCATGGGAACTTTTTTAGTTAACTTCAATTACAATAAATATCGATATACAATGTATTCGATACACTAAATAGTTGGAAAATATAATCAACAGGCGTAAATTTCTTTAAGCTGCACAAACTAAATATATATATTTTCGAAAAAATAAATATGACGCTCGACGTCGATGCTCAAAAGAAAGATGATAAGCTATTACTTGCAACAATTCACCAGGAATATAAAATTCTAGCGGAATAGTAAGAATTGAAAGTAAACAGATTTTTCCTTGCAAACAATAACAATCTACTTATTTTTATAGCAAAATGATTGAGTCAGAAAAGATCTCAGGGATATATGTAATTCCAAGCTATGCCAATTCGTTGCGTGAGCATATTATGCTAAATAGTGTATAAATCCATAATATAATAATTATTTAATAATTTTTTTTAGAATGGTTTGGCGTTTTCTTTGGTCGACAAGGCTTCTATGAAAACAGTGTATTCCGTTTTTCTATACTGCTTCCAGATGGTTTTCCAGACGATAAAACTACTCTAGTGAGTGCCTAAATATCTAATATTCTTATGTTTTTGTATTTATTTATTTTTATGATTTGTTTTTTAGGCCATTGTTTTTCAACAAAACGTTGTGCATCCACTTGTTTGTCCTTTCACAAATAGCTTAGACATCAGTCATGCATTTCCGGAATGGAGATGCGGAGAAGATCACCTTTGGCAAGTGCTGAAGTACATGCAAGTAATATTTGCTGATCCCTTGGAATGCATACGTAGTGTGGGCAATATCCAAGAGCTGAGCAACGTGGAAGCAAGCAAGCTATTGAGCACTAACCGAGATGCATTCGCTGCCCTTGTTCAAGAGAGTATTGCAGAGAGTAAAGCCCATATCTATGATACGCCGCCAACAGAGGATCCGCATTATATAGTATTTGAAAAGTTTCAAGAAGACATACACGGGCCAGTGTTAGATCAAATACGAAACAGAAGGGGCACAAATACGCCAACAGAAAGTGTAGGCGGAGGCGCGGCCACTGGACTGTCGTGGGTTAAAGTCAAAGAAGGCGAATTTAAACCGTTAAGCATTGAATAGTCGTAGTAATCGATGTAAATATGTGCGTAAATTATATAACAATATTATATTAGTTAACACCCTGCAGTCTTATGAGATTTATAATTTCGAATTCATGATGAATTTTTCACAGTTTTTGATCCACTCGTGTTCCAGCTTCAGTTCATTGTCATTCCAATGGAAATGAGTTGGCGGCTTGTCATCGTTAGCAAACACGAATCTCTGACTGAGCTCAATGGCCAATTTAGAGCGCACGAGTCCAATGCCACCGACTTGTGGCCAGGCTGGATGATACACTCGTCCGGTAGTTGGGTGCATATAGAGCTTATGTGGTTGAAAGGGAATTGATAGATCTGGACCACCGTGTGCATATGTTAATATATGATTAGTTTGCCCATCTACCTCCTTCTTCAGGTGCTCAGTGAAAACAATGGGCGTATCATCACAGCGAATATAATTCCTCTCACGGCCGCAAGGCGACAAATAGGGAAACATTTCGTAACGCTTTGTTTCATTGACGCGCAGGCGGCTGAAGAAGAATTTTAGAAATTTCTTCTCTTTAAAACAGGATGTGAAGTTTTTCATTTTGGCGTCATCTAAAAAGAGCTGCAAGAGAAAACAACAAGAATAACGGCATATATGCATGCATACATCTCCATACATACACACATACAGCTATATGCATGTATGCGAATCTGTATGTATATACATACACACCATGCCTTCGTGATCGATGTAATAGAAGTATTCTCGAATCCTCGGTTCAGGCGACTGTCCCTGGACATAGAGCGCGACAGTGCGTCCTGGAATCCAATTGAATTTCCAATTTTTAGACATAAGATTCTTCGTATGGAGTACGGCAATACCTTGGACCGAGGAAAGAATTCGATGAGCCGATTGTTTACAATATTAACATACATACATAAATTTATATATTGATGATCAATTGTTACATTAACATGTACAGAACATTTAATTTGCAATTTTTAAATATTACATTATATATATATATTATATGTAGATGATTCCTAATTATTATATGCAAGTCTATTTTTTCTTTTTATCACTCGAACTGCCTCCGGACTTTTGCATGCGACCCACTTGCATGTTCTTTAGCTTTTCATTTAGCTTCTTTTTGGCATTTTTGTGCTCTTCTTCTTGGCGTATGGTCTTCAATGGCTTGGGGTGCAGAAATTCTTTCCGGGCTTCTCGTTTCTTCAGTTCGCCACAGCCATGAACCTCGGGCAGGCCATGTTTGAAACAGAAACGTTTGCTGCAGTGCTCGCAGTCCTGGCCCATTAGGCTCGTTTTGGTCTTGCAGCGTGGATAGTCGCACAGGTTATCTACTGTTTTCACGGCAGTGAGTACTTCGTCCAGCTTGAGATCGACTACTTGACTAGGTATGCGTTCCAAGAGCTCCAGTGTGTTGTTCGTGCCATAATTGGCAGGTTTACCGGGCTTACTTGGTGGGAAAAGTGGTGTATTGTCTACATTGGTTGAAGGCGATGCATCACTACTGGTGGCTTTTTCTGAATTCGCTTTGTCTACATATGTTCCACTTAGTGAAATGTTTTCAAATGATAAAAAAATGATTTTTACCTGCCATTGTAAATTGATAAGCTAAACAAAACTTTCGTCAATTTTAGACTGGCACTATACAACACTGTCATATAGAATATTTACGACAAATATTTTGATATTTTTTAGTGTATTTTGTTAAACCATACAGGGTGCTTTTTACTTGCACATTGCAACTATTAAACGAAAATATTCAAAAAAACAAAACTTGACTTCAAGAATATGCTACAAAAAGCCAGCAATATTTGGTATATTGAATTAATAAATAATAGGAATTTAATAAGCTATTTTCCATTGGTTTGAGAGTTCTAATTAAAATACTTGTTACAAAAAAATAGTTATTAAATAAGAAATCAAATATAGACAATAGAAAATATGAAACATCAATTTGAATATATATTTATTGGATTAAAGTATTCCAGCTGACATTAATTACAAATTTACTATAAAATGCTAAGCAGAGCTATTTAATACACTTGTATAATTCTAGAAAATGCAATCTCCTAATGCATGCGGAAGTTACTCGTAACTCGATCATATTTTTAAAATATTTAAGAGGCCTCTTTTATGAATTGATTTGCGTTTATTTACAGGTTGGCTGGAATTGTGGTCGCAGCTGCATGAATAGCTTTTGCCACATATTCAATATTTCCAGTGTTTAGGCCGCACATATTTATTCTGCCAGTTTTCAGCAAATAAATGTGATAGTCCTTGATCAGCACGGCCACTTGTTTCTCATTGAGACCCGTGTAGGAGAACATGCCAATCTGATTGACAATGTGATCCCAATTGCCAGGCGTTCCCAATTCCACAAGCTTGTCCCGCAGAGATTTACGCATTTCCCGAATCCGACTCGACATGGTTTTGATGCTGTCCATCCACTCTTGACGTAAATCGGGCGTATTCAATACCTTGGATACGATGCGTGCTCCATACGCTGGTGGATTAGAGTACAGACCGCGTATGAGGAGAGTTATCTGCGAATGGATCATGTTTCGGGTGTTGCCGCTTTTCTGTACTATCGTCAAGTTTCCAACTCGCTCGCAGTACAAGCCGAAATTCTTGGCAAACGACTGGCAAACAAATAGTTCAAATCCACGATCTACAAAGTAACGTATCGCCCAGGCATCCCGATCAGGATCACCGCTTGCAAAGCCCTGGTATGCTGAATCAAATAGTGGAAATAGTTTCTTCCGTTCAATAAGATCGGCAATTTGCTTCCATTGGTCCTGGGTGGGATCCATGCCCGTAGGATTGTGTGCACACGCATGCAAGATAATCACAGATCCAGCTGGCGCCTTATCCAAGTCAGCGAGCATGCCCTCCAAATCCAACTGACGTTTGTCTTGGTCCCAATAGCGATACGAGTGCAGACTGGTAAATCCGGTATCGGCAAAAATCTTATGATGATTCTCCCATGTCGGATTTGAGTAGTAAACGGTGTTACGTTTCAATTGACGAAGTAAAAATTCCGAAGCTACACGCAGAGCTCCTGTTCCAGATATGGTTTGCACACCAAAGGCCTAGAATATATATATTATAGAATGAAATTACTACACTAAGTCTTCAAATATCTTTTAGCGTTTAGTATCATATTTAGAGATCATATGGAATACTTACACGATTCTCTTTTAATGCTACTGAATCTGCACCCAAGACCAATTCGGTTGCTGCACGCGTAAACGTATCCAATCCTAAAAAAAAATATAAATATAAATTTAGTTAAGAGCTTATTGGTATTATTTGAATTCTTACCCGTCACAGGCAAATACTCATGATTAATTGTCTCATCGGTCGCGATTGATATTTCTGTTTTCCGCACCACAGGCAAGACCCATGGCTGGCCATCGTCTGTTCGGTAAGCTGTAAATAAAATACAGAATAGATTATATATGAGAATCAAAAATCATATCACATACATTTCACCTACAAAACAAAGAAGCTTAGAAAAATATTTGGAGAAAGATTTATAATTTAATTCTTTTGAGATGTTACCAAGAAAAAATACTCATAAAAATGGCAATCAATATCAATTCGCTCTCATTATGGGGTACCGGAAATATATACATACATATGTATATCTCGGCGCGTTTATTGAAGACAAATCAGCTGATGTTTGATAAGATACGAGTAAATGATTAGGGATTGAAGTTCAATTTATAAAAATTCACTGCAAACAATTATTAAAGATTATTATTTCCCCCAGAGTTCATAATCTGTTACAAAGATTTAAAAAAAGAAAAAAACTATTTCATATTTTGACTAAACAATTGACGTAGTTTATAATATATGCATAGTTCATCAATATAGATTAAACATTTATATATGTAAGTATGTATGCATACACGTATAAACTAATTTAGTTGAATTCTTTCTCAGCTAACAAAACATAAATAGAAATATTATTTGGGCTCATAAATACAGCTATTGCCTATGCTATAAACATATATGTTTTTGTGTAAATGCATGTATGTATAAGCATTAATAAAGATATTTGTATCTATGTATATACATACATATGTATATTGTTAACCAGGTGTTGAAAGGAGTAACAGTTCATTGACTGAGAGATTTGACATCCAAATGCCCTCTGTATGAATAACAAAGCTTACTTGCTTTCTAAGCTCTCTTGAGTACATATATACATAAATATGTACATTCAGACACACAAACATTACAAGCACCCATGTAAACATTCATACATACATGTAAGCACATAATAAATATTTTTTTTTAGCAAAACGCGAACTAGAGACAGGTCGTCATTCAAAATGAATAGCACTTTAATAAGCACATATTCACATACATGCAAACATATGTATGTACATAGATATATGTATATATTTTTTATATTTATAAGTACATTCCATCTGTATCTAATGAGTGTGCATCACAACACATTTATAAATAAGAGAATGTAAAGCAAGGTCAAATTACCGGAATTATATAAATATGAATATATAAATATATGCTTTTATATTTATAATTAAAGTATATTTGTTGTCACAGTACATACCGCCTACGGATAAATTGACCTTCGGCGTGTTAACGTCATCCTTAAATGCTTGAGTCAATGCAAACACTTCAATTGCCGGTCCTTGTTGCACATCGGCATAAATTGATGAAGCCATCGTATGTTGCAATTTCAGGCGAAACTATTGAAACAAATAAACCTTTTACGTCGGCGAAATTTGATTGCGAACCATCTAATTATCGATATACTCGATTAATAAATTTGTTTTATTTGTTATTAAATATCGATATGATAATCTGCAAATTGTTTAAAGCCCATTGTAAATAATAGTATTTATTCACTTGTTTGGTTTAACATTTTACATATTTATATTTTAAAGCCTAATAAATAGTTAATATTGATAAAAAAAATAATTTAAAATATTTCTAATACGCAACAAGTGTTTAAGAGCCACACATGTTCTTGATATGTATTTTTATTTGGATTTATGTTTTACATCACAATGGTCACACCTAAATTAAAAAGGCGCTAACAATATAAATGCAAACGTTAGAATAGATAATATATTAAAATACCATGGCGAAAACTGTATTATACATTTAAATTTTAAATAAATTTGCAACTACAGAATGATTATTTATTATTTGATATGATTTGATTATTTGATTATAGTAATAATGTATATCAACTTTTGGTTTGCATTTTATTTTTTACTTTTCCAACAATAATTTAACAATTTTTGAATAATTTTAGCTCTCGTAATAATATTTCTACTGAAATGTGCACTTATAAAATATTTCAACGAGCGTCGCTCCAACGGATTCACATAATGCGTATTTAAAAATAAAGCGATATCGGAATTTAAGGTAAGATTAAGCAATTTTGAATACATCGTGATTTTTTTTTTTTAGTATTTTATCTATTCCGCAAAATCTAATTCGATTTAATTGAGGCACGTGAAATACGAATGGCAGGTGTAAAATCCAATGGACTGACGCACCACAAAGTTTTCTGTTCATATTTTGAATAAATATCTTAAGTTAAAAGTAAATTTAATTAATATGAAAGTAGTTGAATTGATCAATATATTATCGTCTTTATAACGAATGTTTAATGTACATATTGAAAGAGTATTTTGAATTAGGCATCTCAACGAAGGTCACGAATTTAGCGAATCATTCAAGATAAATATAATATTATAATACCCTACAGTCGATTGCTGATGCCAAATTTATTATTCCAACAGGATAATGTTAATACGTTAATTTAAATTAGAGTAACCAGTGTACTGGTATAATAATAATTGTAAAACCAAAACAAATCTTTGTTATTTTTATTTTTAATTTGCTGTAATTGTCGGTAAAGTAAAGTACGTTATCTGTTTTGTTTATGCGCATTTAACCTGTTCCAGCTCAGCTCAATGACCTTACAGCCTTGTAGAGTTTTTTAACCCACTAACTGATCAACGCTTTTAGGCCAGCATGCGATTCTCTTCCCCATTTCTGACTTTCACACATTGTGAACTGCGCATTTTAGGACGAAGTTGTTGTTCTTCCCTATTTTGCTCAGTTTGCAAGTTAAATGAAACAAATTAAATAAATAAAACAAGTATGCGCTATTCTCACTTTATTAACAATAAAATTGTTCACAAATTGACTAAAAATAGAAGTAATTTAATAAAAAGTGCTAAGTTTAGTTAAATACTTATGTAAGTCATTCGATAGACTTCGGCCAAATATTTGAAGTTTCTTCTCTCATCCTTCACTTATTAACCCAACATGCTTCAGAGATCAGACGTGTGCGAATAGTACTCACATTTACAGCAAATAAATTCTTTTCTTTATCAGCGCTTTATTACTCTTTCCCAAAATGCTCGTGCAAAAACGAAAACTTTGAAATGAGTGTGACGAGCCCTTTAACAATGTAGCAATACTTCTTCTCTCTTAGAACGAAAGTGTTCACGTTTATGCATTGTTGTGCGCTTGCATACACAGATACATATGCAAATTTGAGAGAGCGGTGAAGAGTAAGCAGCAAGTGTCGTAGTGCAACTGGTAAAGAGATAGCGGGCATCTCGTTCGATCGCACTATCTTAATGGCTGTCATGTTTGTTGGGAGTATAAGATTCTTAGAGTATAAGAGTATAAGAAATAAGTAGAAAGTAGTGGAAGTGGTGAGCGGGATCTGCTTCATCTGCTTTTCTCTCTCGTTTTGTAACTGCTTCAACTAGTTCTATCATCTGGGTATGCATGTGTTGCTTTATTAGTGATTCTATACACATACATACATATAAGTGCATACATATGTATGTGCAAAGCCCTTTTACATAAATACAAATATTGCTTATACTTAGGGCTGAAAGGTTTTCTCTGATTTTGCTACTACTAGAAACTTGAGACTCTGAATGTTTGTTCAGGTAAAACAAAGTCGAATTAAAATATGTATAGAATATTATGTAATATGAAAATCGTATATCTATCAATATCTAGTTAATCTTCTCCCGCTTTCGAATAACAGCAATAAATAGTCAAGCTACTTAGTGTTGCTATTGGCAACACAATTTTGTTTATGCTAAATGTTTCAGCATTTATAGTACATCTTTTGATAGAAGTCAGTTCGATTACAAAAATGTCAAAGGCAACAACAATTAAGGAGGCGCTGAAACGTTGGGAAGATCGGGAGCAACAAAATTCGCTGACTGCCAAGAATATAGATTTGCAATTTCAATGGCCACCAATTGAGAAAATGGATAATACATTAGGAACTCTAGTTTGCTGCGAGTAATATAACAATCAAAAATTATTTATGCAGCAAGTTGCAAATATTATATTATATATTTGCAGAAGAATCAGCTTGTCCACAAACATGATTGAGAAAATCTTTGGTTTGTCGGGCATGAAATGCTTGAAGGTTTTATCCTTATCTCGGAATTATATAAAACAAATATCTGGTTTGGTAGGATATTAAAAAAATTATTATATATTAGTTAATTTCTAAAGCTATTTATTTGCATATATAATAATTAGGAAGCTGTTGCGGAAACATTGGAAGAACTCTGGCTAAGCTACAATCTTATAGAGAAACTGAAAGGTTTGAGTGGTCTGAAGTGTCTGAAGGTGCTTTACATCAGTAATAATTTAATCAAGGATTGGTCGGAGTTTAATCGTTTGGCGGAAATTGAATCTCTGGAAGACTTAGTGGTAGTTGGCAATCCACTTTCGGAGGGCTTGGATGAGCCCACTTGGAGAGCTGAGTGCACCAAACGCCTGCCAACTATACGAAAACTAGATGGCGAGCCTGTTGTTCTCAAGGAGGAACCAATATTATAAAAAAGTTAAACTAAATTATTTCTAATAAGTGTTGAATAAAAGCCAGCAACAAATATTATATAATATATGAAAGATACGTATCTGTCTGATCATCATCTGCAACTAAACCTAGATTAGGTTTATAATTTAAGCATCAGCTTAACAAAGAGCTAAAGGTATCTGCATGTCGATCATACCCGAGCACGCGCTGATTAAATATCTGTTCAACAAGGTTGTGAACTTCGAAGCTTCACTATATTAACGCCATGCATTAGCAAAATCTTATCAACATCGGATGACTATATTATATAGCTATAGCTAGAAACAGTCACTCAGAAATCAAATGATTCTACAAAATTCAAAAATAATACTCATTTTTATGTTCGCATAGGTATTTAATCTCTGTGATACCTTTTCGTATTCCTAATATTACCTAATTCCGCTAAGAAACCAAGTTCAAAATAATAACATTAATCATTTGATTGTGGACAATTTAGCTTTGGCATTTCCCAGTAATACCCATTTAATATATATAAATATGATATTTTATAGAGCTGTACGTGGTCGCAGACCACATCAGATAAAATTTGACCCAAGTTCTGTCTCACCTTGCCACGCCTCGCCTTTAATGAATTATTTCGTTATCTGTCTAAGATTGAGGTAGGAATATTTCTGTTAATCACAAACACTTTAGTAGATAGCAAGCAGAGTAGGCTGTAGGCGAGACTAGTCAGCCATAGCCAAATATATATGTGTTTATATAGATAAGTTAAGGTTATTTTAGATAAGATTATTTATATTAGCGAATACACCCAGGCGCCGTTTTATTTCAAATATAACATTATCTTATTATTATAAATGGAAGTCTTTGCGGAATCCACCGCTTTGATTAACGGCACGTGCTATGTGAATATAAGCGACAGACGGCGACCGAAATATATTTATAAAGAAAAAAGCGATTTATCCCGTCAGCTGGCACTGCAGATGCCCTACAATGTATAGCTGATATTTATATATTTTATATAATTTAATTTACAAATGTATTTCTTAAATGTTATATATAAATATTACAAATGTATTTCTTAAATGTCATATATAAATTTCTTTTTTTTTTTTCATATTCGTAATTAAAGTTTAGTGCACCCAACTAACATTTTTAATTTTTTTTTTTTATAATTTGAGTATTTATTTACCCAAGTTTATTTTAGATTTCATTATAAATATATGCATAAAAATATGAATATCAAAAAACTTTGAATAGGGCCAGTTGATAGTTTAAATGCCCTACACATTCTTACCAAATACCTTGAATTCCTACTGTATGAAAATTTAAAAAAAGTTTATCAGCTGCATTTTAGCTAATCAAATTTTATAAACATAGACAACGAAAGAAATACTGCTGATCTGCAATTGGCATGCCCTTGCTAATAAATAATTTTAAATTTAATTAATAGTAATATTGAATTTATATACAAATTTGAATAAAAGAAAAACGCAATTGTATATAATAAATTTATAAATAAATATATATAATATATGTATGTATGTCATTATCCTCTCCTCGTAGGTGATTCAAAATGATCAAGACTAGCAGCAATCACAATACATATATAAAATTGAAACGCTTTGATTGTGCGCGTGCGTCGTAGACGTTCGAATTTTGTTGTTTAACAACCTGTCTGGATGTCGTATATACAATAATCGTACGACATGTTTGGTCATTTGGTCGATTTGATACTGAACCTGATTCGCACTTTCGCTGACCTTCGTCAGAGTCGACAATGACAGCTGCGGCTCGGCTATCGGCCCAGTTATCAGGGCCTTGGCAAATATCTTTAAGCTCTCTGTGTGGCATCAAAGTTTTTTATTATTTTAATTAATTAATTATGCCAATGCGACGGCAGACCTGAAATGAAGTTTTTAATAACAGAAATTTTCTTATCAAAAACTATAAATATTTTATATAGTATTGTATAGTTAAGAGTGAATGTAAGAGTAAGAAAGATAAAGAGAGAGAGAGAGAGAGAGAGAGAGAGAGAGAGAGAGAGATTAGATGATATGCAAAAAGAGTCTATTGAATTATTCAAATAAATATAATTAAATGATTAAATAATATATAATTAAAGTATTATATATATTTGAATAATTAACTATTATTAGTAATGAGTGTGTGTTAAGTATTTATACGTAATTTTATCTATAATTTATTAATTTCACACCTAATTGAAATGCAACTGCTAATTTTGTTTATTCTCATTGAATAGAGTATAAAATTAAATGAAATCTGTGACTCTCTCTAACACTATAATTGTATAATATGTATGCATATATAAAATTTATAAATATTCCGATCTTAACAAACAGGCAAGTCAATCTACTGATTTCTGTCTATCTATCAGTTCAACGAATAGTCTGTCTATGCTCTATACATGTACATATATATATAATATATATATGTATGTATGTCTACTTTTCGCTCTTATCTACAAGAACTGTAGACACTAAATACAAATTGACAAAAGTTTCTTATACTATCAAGAGCTAGAAAAGTTGTATACTTTGAGTCTTATACTTATGTAACATACATACATAAATATATGCACATATATGCTCATTTATGAGTATATCAGAAAAAAATATATTTTTTTTTGTAACTATTCAAGTTAACGTACTAATTAATACATATTGCTACATTTGGTCACCAGAGAAATGAATATAATTAAATTTAGTTTTATTCCTTGCACATGTTTATTTATATATACAGTATATTTAAATGTACACATACTGATGTACATCTACAACAATGTCGAAAATGCAAGTAAAATTATAGGTACATATACCTAGGTAACTGCAAAACAGCTGTTTCTCTCCTTGGAGCTTAACTAGTTTACTCTTAGCCGGCCTCAGACTCTCACAAACATAGCACAATTCTACGCTTGTATTTGTTGTTGTTGCTTTTGGGACAAAGTACACATTATTGTTGCTATTGTTGCCGCTCTAATGGCTATTAGACGCACGCATAGACTATTCGAAAGTGCGAGAGGCATCCACGAAAAATCGAAGCGAAAGAGCGAAAAGCTGACACAGGGAGCGAGAGAGTGAGTGCAGAGAGTGAGAGAGAGAGCGAGAGAAAGAGAGAGCGGTCGCGGGACCGACTGTGGGCAGCCGCCACCGGCAATACAGTGTAAACTTTCAAGTTTTTTAGACAGCGTCCGTCAGTTGAATGTTAAGCTTTGGTGCCGCCAGCCGTACGCAGTGCTCGAGCTCCCGGGCAGAAACAGTTGTGAAATATTCAACGTAAATTGTACCGAGGTGGTCTACCTTCCCAAACAGAAATTCAACGCACATACAAATACAAATACATATGTATGTATTACAAGCACATACATAGCATGTATGTAAAGAGACAGACAGACACACACACAAACACACACATAGAAGTATATACATGTGTAGATTTGCGTGTTAGCTACTTGCTAATTCTAAAGAGTAATTTGTTAATTCCTTGTGTTTTTTTATCTGCGCTGAAGTTTATTTTGTCGAATTCAATTTCGATTTCAAAACCACGCTAGTTTATATAACAGTTATGTGATTTATACATATTGCTAAATTGTACCACATAAATAGCTACATACATTATAACTGTACAATCGTCTTGTATTATTTCAACTGTTTTTAGTTATCAAAGCGAGTGCTAACCGTGCGGGAAAGTTGAATTGAAAGTGTGCACGAAAGATTCTATCCAGGGATAACAGGGAGCAGCTGGACATATTGTGATTTAAAGGGTAAGTACGTACATTTATACATATGTAAGCGGCTCTACGTATACACATATGTAAATACATGTATATAAGTATGCATGTATGCATTTTGTTGCGTGCATAAAATAAAATTTAATTGACTGCGTAACAGCCGCTTATGTATAAATGTAACTGCACTTTTACAAATTTGCATACATAGACAAACACACACACACATATATATATATGTATGTGTGTATGTAAAAGTTCTACCTCCTACTCCCTTCAATTTCTACGCGTAATACTGTCAGCCTGCTGTTCGGGTCCATTTTATTATGCCCCATATATCTAGCCTTCTTATGGTTTCGCTGCCAGCCAAAACGTGCTTGACAAAATGAAGGCATGTGCCATCACTTACGTTAATAAAATATATACATATGTATATTCGCTTAAGTCTACATATACATATTGTGACGTATGTATAAATACAACGAATCAACAGCAAGCGGCAATGTGGATAAAGAAAAAATGAAATATTTGTATTATGAATTTCGTAGCCTGAAAGTCAAGCATCGTGGAGCAAATCAAAGTTTAGCTATTTAATTTAATTGCTTTCATTGCTATCGCATTCAAAGACACTTTGTGTGACAATCAATCAAAATGGACGTACATACATATGTACATTGAGCAAATGTTTATTTATTTGCATGTGCGAATACTTTTTCGATTCACTGTGCTGTCTGCGAACTAGTCCTAGTTCCTTTTTTGCGACGCAAACGTATATGTGTGTGTGTGCGACTATGTCAAAAGATATACATACGTATATTATGTGCAAGTGTATATACATATATTTATTTATATGTATGTATGCATATAGGCTTTCTTTTCGTTTGCCACTTTATCATTTTAACGGATAATCAATGTGTCCAGAGCAGGCGCGACCTGTGCCGCAGTGGAAACGTCTTTGACCTTAGCAACGTGTGCTCAAGATCGCGCAAAAGTGAGCACACACATACGAATAGGCGCAATTCTATATATATGTACATACGTACGTAAATGCTTATGTGCGTGTGAGCGAATATAGAGTAAAAGTGAGCGGCAATCAACAAGCAGCAAGCGTAATCACCAAATCATTCGACCAAACCGAACGACCGACTAACCTAACCGTCTGACCGTCTGACTGCTGTGCACATTCTAAGGCGGCTCGTCTCTCCGTCTTATTATTGCAATAATCATTACATAATCGGTCATTGCGGCAAGCAAACATTCAAGCACACATAATGTGTGTGGATGTACACACATACATACACACATTTAAATCATTATATTGACATTACATTGACACTCTTACACGTGTAAACAAAGAAAAAGGTCTCCCATCAAATTGCGTACTCCTTGACTCCCAGTCGCCAAATAGTGGCCCTATGAACGGGGTGTGTTAATTTGTTGCTTCAAGGGTTGGCAATATGGAATGTTGGGGCGTTAATTGACAAGTTTCTATTTGTAATTGTTGGGTTTTAGCTTGTTTTGATCTTAAAGCGAATGTGGCATAAAAAATTATAAAATGTCTGTACCCGAATAACAGATACTCTTTTTGCAAAAACTTGTTTGAAATTTAAATATGTATGTATGTATTATATGTTAATATATTAATAGGCATATCTATATATACAACACATGTGGATATACAATACGTGCAGACGGCTTTCCACATTAATGAATTGCTTTTTATATTGTGAGCGTAAAAATAAACAACAAGATTACAATAAAATAGTATTATCAATGAATTCGATTGCTTCTATCGGCAGCAATATATTTTATATGGATTGCGAGTTCCGTTTTTTAAGTGTTCGTAAAGAATTTCTTGTCTGGATCTTGCTAGGCAAACAATTCTCTTAGCACTTAATATTTTATGACAAAACTTTGTTAAGACTTTTCATTGTGGTGATTAAACGGCTGTTAAAAGTTTTTTAAAATAATATAAAAATTAGTCATTTCATTAAATATACTAAATTATTTCGTTTTTGCTTCGATTTCCAAAACTCAAAATGTTATCCGAATTTTACTTGCCTTAGTTATAACCCCCCCCCCCCCCCCCCCCCCCCCCCCCCCCCCCCCCCCTCCACCCCTTCCCAACCAAAAAAAACCAAAAACCCCCCTAAAACACACAACCCCCCCCCCCACCCACCCCAAAAAAACTCCCCCCTTTCCCCGCCCCCCCCCCCCCCCACTTCCCCCCCCCAACGGCCCCCCCCCCCCCCCCTTTAAAAACCCTTACCCCCTTCCCTTCCAGGCCCAGGGTATAAAAAGTTTTAGTAAAACTATTTATAACTTGTTGACCCATAAACCCATTTTGGAATACTTGTACTAATTTTTTGTAACAAAAGAAAATTAGTTAATCTATTTCCCTTTGTTTTGAGTTTTTTTTTTTTTGTTATGAATGGAAAATTTAAATGTGTTAAATAACAAAAAACGTCATTCACTCTGTATATGTTTATGCCAGAAAAATGTCACTTATTAATAGACTTGCAATAATAATACTTACCTTAAGAAACTAAAAATCAAAAACTTTCCATGATCAATTCAGCGATAATTATGTAAAAACTTAAAAATTATTTTTATAAACTTTTAATTAAATATAAATATATATGGTTTAAGCTATTATCATTGATCAATGATCATTGATCAATGATCAATCTGTTAGTATTGCAAGAGACAAACTATTTTATTTGTCGACAGTTTTTGTTATTTTTTATTACAATAAAATTATTAAAGTTCTTGAAGTTATGTTAATGGCTTGAGTATATTTTTAGATAATAAAAATACCAAAAATGTTTTAAATATATTTGCAAAATAATCACAGCAATTACTAAGCCAATATTTGCACAAACGTGATGAAAGTAAAGAATAAATGATCTAAAGGCAAACGCAAACGTGATATGAAGGTTTCATATGGTAAACATAGATTTAAATATATCGTATATTAAAGATAAATAATTCTTTCGTTGAAATATATTTAAAATGAAAGGTAAACATTTTTTTTAGATTAAATAAATTATATATAATATAAATTTTAGTAGAATGAAGCTTAAAGGAACGTTAAATTCCTATTATTAAACATTTACAATTTAAATTAAAAATTTTATTGAAAATTATATATATATAATATATTCTTTCACACTTACGTACAATTATAAAATTTTGATAATTAAAGAAAATTAATTTGTGGTTTTTTAATCGGCTTTTCTAACATCAAAAAATGACGATGTAAATTATTCTGGCCTTAAACAAATATATCGAATTTGTAGAGTAACAATAAAAAAAAAGAAACGTGATTCTAAAGTTAGAAATATTATCTCAGGACTGTCTATTGTTGTTTATATACTATAAATGCTTATGAAGCATACTCATTTATTGACGAAATCTAGAAATAATTCGTGTTAATTTTAACTATGCAATAAATAAAAATCTCTTATAGTCAAACAAACACTATAGAATCCAAGAGAAGCCACATAGGAAATCAAACATTTATATAAAAAAAAAAAAAACTGAATCCGTCAATATTATATATACATGTATACAACTATTAATATATGTATTTAGTGTTAATAAATAATCGAATACATAGGCATGCACATGTTAACTGTAGTTAACTATAGAGATAGGAGTATAAAGATAATGGGAAAGATAAGCAACTTTATTAACACCATCATCAGGCCCATTCGAATAATAAAGTTGACAATAATGACAATGTTGATCTTTGATAAATCATATATTGCTGCATGAATGGAACCATCAATTTAGTTGGTCAACTGCATATGGGCGGAGTTGAGATGAGATTTAAGTTAATTGAGGCAGAGAAGCAAAGAAGACCTCTCAATAGATGTACATCAATATATATAGCACCAATTTTGAATATGAATTCATTTTCTCTTTCACAGCGATAATTGAATAAGTACTAAAAATGTTTCTGCCGGAATCTCAAGCTGCATTCAGGACGCTGCGCAAGGCGATTCCTCGTGTGAGACTTTACTTCATCAATAAAAATGCCTATTCCACTCAGGTAAGTTCTCACATTCCCACTTGAAATCACCTCTCTATAATATATTTTGTTTTGCAGGTTGAATACAAACCCATACGTTCGGTGTTGGTGGCCAACCGTGGCGAGATTGCAATTCGTGTATTTCGTGCCTGTACTGAGCTAGGCATCAAGTCCGTTGCCGTATACTCGGAGCAGGATAAAATGCACATGCATCGCCAGAAGGCCGACGAGTCATATATGGTCGGCAAGGGCCTGGCACCAGTAGAGGCCTACCTTAACATTCCAGAGATTATTCGCGTTTGCAAGGAGAATGACATTGATGCTGTGCATCCCGGTTATGGTTTCCTCTCCGAGCGCAGTGACTTTGCTCAGGCCGTTATCGATGCTGGACTTCGCTTTATCGGCCCCTCGCCCAAGGTGGTGCAGAACATGGGTGACAAGGTGGCTGCACGTATTGCGGCTATTGAGGCGGGAGTTCCCATTGTCCCCGGTACAGATGGTCCAGTTACTACTAAGGACGAGGCATTGTCATTTTGCCAGAAGCATGGTCTGCCCGTCATCTTCAAGGCAGCCTATGGCGGCGGCGGCCGTGGCATGCGTGTGGTTCGTAAAATGGAAGAAGTAGAAGAGAACTTCGAACGTGCCAGCTCCGAGGCCAAGGCAGCCTTTGGCAACGGTGCCATGTTCATTGAGAAGTTCATTGAGCGACCCCGCCACATTGAAGTCCAGCTGTTGGGCGATAAGGCAGGAAATGTTGTACATTTATATGAGCGCGATTGCTCTGTGCAGCGTCGCCACCAGAAAGTGGTTGAGATTGCACCTGCTCCACGACTGCCTGCTGAAATTCGCGACAAGATGACCGAGGCAGCAGTGCGGCTAGCCAAGCATGTGGGATACGAGAATGCTGGCACTGTGGAGTTCCTGTGCGATGAATCTGGAAACTTCTACTTCATCGAAGTGAACGCCAGGTTGCAGGTGGAGCACACTGTGACTGAGGAGATTACTGGCATTGATTTGGTCCAGTCTCAGATACGTATTGCCGAGGGTATGACCCTTAAGGAGCTGGGACTCACCCAGGAAAATATTGTGCCACGTGGCTTTGCCATTCAGTGCCGTGTCACAACCGAGGATCCCGCCAATGACTTCCAGCCCAACACCGGGCGTCTAGAGGTCTTCCGTTCCGGCGAGGGCATGGGCATTCGTCTAGACAGTGCCTCGACCTATGCTGGAGCTATAATCTCACCCTACTACGACTCGTTGCTTGTCAAAGTGATATCCCATGCAAGTGATCTGCAGAGCTCAGCGTCCAAGATGAATCGCGCACTGCGCGAGTTCCGTATTCGTGGCGTCAAGACGAATATTCCTTTCCTGCTGAACGTGCTCGAGAACCAGAAGTTCCTGCACGGCGTACTGGACACCTACTTTATCGACGAGCATCCACAGCTGTTCAAATTCTCTACCACCCAGAATCGTGCTCAGAAGCTGCTCAACTATTTGGGCGAAGTGTTGGTCAATGGACCACAGACGCCATTGGCGACAACGCTGAAGCCCGCTGAGGTGAATCCTCATGTGCCGCAGGTGCCACTGGGTAAGTGAAAGGGTTTAGAAGGCTTAAGGCATGCGCTTTTCGGATTTGTGGCTATCAAATGGCTGTCGCTTTAATTATTGTTTCAGCTTTTAGTCTTGATAACTTTACCTTTCAGATTTTGTTGTCTATCAAATTGGTTCATATAATTGGAATACCTTCTATGTTTTTTTTCCTACTTCTTTTCTCTCAATGTAAAGCTTGCTTGAGAAATCCATTGAAATTTCTAAATTATTACGTAAAAAAATGTTTGAAATGTAGAAAATATAACTAAATTATTTTTAATACAGTTTTTTAGATACAGTTTTTTAAATTGGCATGAAATTTAAAATTATATAAAAATAGTTTGAAAAATAGATAAAATCAGCGTGAATTAAGTTTTTTTATATTTTTACAGAAATTTTTAATGAATATATTTTAATATTTGATTTTGTTTGAAATATTTAAACTTCTGATTAAAAGTTAAAGCAAAATTCTTCTAAATCAAATTTAATGAAACTTTATCAATGCCACTTAAAGTAGCTTGGAAATTTATCAAACAAATCTGTAAAATTCAATTTAAAAACTTTAACTTTTATTAGAAGTCTTATTCCTTACGTGGAAGGTTAACAGCACTTGTCTCATTGAATATATGCGTTCATTAATATGTTTAATTTATGTTTTGCATTTCTTTTTACTTTATTCTTAAAAAAAAACAAACTTTGCTTTTGCAACAATTACCATATGCAAAAACAATTGTTCTACACACACAAACACCTACACACACACACCAACACCTTGTTCATAAACGAAATGTTGTCATGATATAATCATTCCACTGAAGATCTGTCCCCGGAAGCCTTAGAACGTGAAAAGAGCGGCGGGGCAAAAGGTACGTTTAACGCTGCACTTCTTAATATCTCATCTCAGACCCAATCGAATCTGATCCAGTTCATATGTATATACATGGTCCTGTACAAAATTTATATCCCAAAATATATACATATATAATGTCATCTATATGGGTAATGATACGTATAAATAGTTTGTTGAACTCACTCAATTCATGGGCAGGTTAACAGCTTCGGCTTTAGCTTTAGCTTGGCGTACAGTATCAAAAATCTATCAAGGTATCAAGTAAATATATATCTCATTTAGCTAATATACATAAAGCTAACGCTCGATTTGTTGACATCTTAATATCGAAACTTTTTATACCCTGAGCCCATTGAAAATGGGAAATCAGGGTATAATGGTTTTGTTAAAAGTATGTAACAGGCAGAAGGAGGCGTGGCAGACCCCATAAAGTATATATATTCTTGATCAGGGTGACGAGAAAAGTTGATATAGCCATGTCCGTCTGTCTGTCCGTCCGTCTGTCCGTCTGTCCGTCTGTCCGTCTGTCCGTCTGTCCGTCTGTCCGTCTGTCCGTATGTTTGAACGCGTCGATTTCCGAAGATACAAAAGCTAGAGAGTTCATTCTTTTTGTGTTAGGTTCGTATATTGCACGCGCAGTACGAGTTTGTTTCAGAAATTCGATAACTTGTATATTTGGCAAGTTATCGATAAACGAATTTATCGGGAACCAGTTTTAAAATTCTAGCTAATTCATCTTTAGAGTTAGAGTCTCCAAGTCTTCTGCATATATATAGATACTAATTTAATACAATTTCGGTTTTTGTCAGATTTTGGATTCCGGTCCCCAATTAGCCCCACCACCCCCAAATGTGTAAAAAATGCATTTCAAATACTAGAGACATACAGTTTGGTTTGGCATATAGATATGAATATCATAATCTTAATCTGAACATATCAATATGATTGTCCATCTAGAAACAGAATTATTAGTCCATAAAGTTTTCTATTCAAAACCCATGTGGCGCAGCAAGCAAGGCAACGACACAGCAAGACGCATTGCGGGCGCACATACATACATACATACATACATACATACCTATGTATGTATGTATGTATGTATATGTGTGCAAGCGTAGATCAGCGTGTGGCTGCAATCATACATACATACATACATATGTACATATTTGTGCATGTAAAGCTAATTGTAAGAGTTATGATTTCTAAAAAAACCTAAAATGTTAAATAGAATATGTAGATCATATGCTGAACTCTCATTACATTCCATAATATATTTAAAAATTTTAAAACAATTAAAATAACAATGGAAATGCAAGCAACGTTGAGCAATGCAAATCAATTTTCGTATGCGTGTGCACATATGTATGTATGTATGTATGTATACACACAAAAAGTCTTGGGCTGTTTTCTATGTTGCTATGCGTGTATATTCTAAGAATCACAATTGTTTTTGAATTCCGTTAGAATTGTCTTTGAATTGTATTTGTATTTTCAGCCACTGCTTTAGTGTTTCTTTCGTATATGGCGAATTTCATTCGTTTTCGCTACTCTGCCGTTTAAGTGAGCCGTGGTGTAGATGGCTAGAAAGACGCAACGAATGTTAGGGTGTCGGAGGTTCTAGCCTCGCCTAAGCCCTTCATAATTTATTATTTTTATTTTTATTTTTTTTATTATTTCTTTCTTTTTTATTATTATTTATTCTTTTCTATTTGATTTTCGAAGATACAAGAGCAACTGCGCGGTTAGCAGAGCGCGTGCTTATACGTGCGTAAAGAAGAAGAGTGTCACTTTTTTGCAGGGTTCAGGGTATCTCGTAGTCGAGCCGTCTCGACTAGAGCTTTCTTACTTGTTTTGAATAGAAAATGATTAGAAAGAAAATAGTTTTATATATACTTAGTGGAATATATGGTATGCAATCTTATAATATATAAATTAATATTAATTAAAAATATCTATAATTATCAATTTTGCTATAAAATAGGCAAGCTAGTTGAAAATTGTTGTTTAATATGGTTCTTCTGCATAATTTTATATATTAATTATACTTTAATAAATTTGTTGTAAGTGCTGAGGAAAATTATTTAACAAAAAAAAAACTTTTTTAAATATTAGAAAATAATCAAAAATAGTTAATATCATT
Source organism: Drosophila buzzatii (assembly GCA_035045845.1). Classification (NCBI taxonomy): domain Eukaryota; kingdom Metazoa; phylum Arthropoda; class Insecta; order Diptera; family Drosophilidae; genus Drosophila; species Drosophila buzzatii. The sequence continues at coordinate 9,490,190 of JAWNOS010000244.1, read as the reverse complement.
AATCATTCTTTAACAACTTTTCAGGTACCTTTTAGGTACACTTAGGTACCCTTAGGTACCTTAGGTACCCTTAGGTACATTTAGGTACATATTGTATGTAAACAAACACAAGCACATTATATATATGGGTTTTATTGGTTTTTGCATAAAACACACACATAAACACATAGTTATTTTCGGTGGCTTTAATTACAACTTGTTTGTTTGTATTTTCGTACAGCTTTATACTTACCTTTCTAAGTGCATGTGTCTATTGTTTATAACCCAATTCTAATTTTTAATAAAAACCTCTGCGCCACAGTCACGGAGCCGCCACAGGGTCTGCGTGACATCATTGTGCGTGAAGGTCCCGCAGCGTTCGCCAAGGAGGTGCGCTCCCGAAAGAACCTACTCCTCATGGACACCACTTTCCGTGATGCCCATCAATCTCTGATGGCCACACGTGTGCGCACTCACGACTTGCTCAAAATATCGCCATATGTGGCTCACAAATTTAACAATCTGTACTCGCTCGAGAACTGGGGTGGAGCCACTTTCGATGTAGCTCTACGCTTTCTGCACGAGTGCCCATGGGAGCGCCTGGAGGAGATGCGCAAGCGCATTCCCAACATTCCATTCCAAATGCTGTTGCGCGGTGCCAATGCCGTTGGCTACACCAGTTACCCAGACAACGTGGTCTACAAGTTCTGCGAACTAGCGGTAAGCCATTGAAGCATTCAAATGGCGACATCAATACCAATGATACCTGTCGCTCTTAGGTGCAAACTGGCATGGATATTTTCCGAGTGTTTGACTCCCTGAACTACTTGCCGAACTTGATCCTCGGCATGGAGGCGGCAGGTAAGGCAGGCGGTGTTGTAGAGGCGGCCATCTCCTATACAGGAGATGTGGGTGATCCCAAGAGAACTAAATACGATCTCAAGTACTACACAAACTTGGCCGACGAGCTCGTCAAGGCGGGAACTCACGTTCTCTGCATCAAGGATATGGCGGGTCTATTGAAGCCAGAGTCGGCTAGGTATGTATGAGCATTTGATTGATATGCTAGGTATATATTTCATATATATGTATAGGTTACTGATTACTGCCATTCGTGACAAGCATCCCGACGTTCCTATTCATGTTCACACTCATGACACTTCGGGAGCTGGTGTTGCATCTATGCTCTCCTGCGCTCAAGCCGGAGCTGATGTTGTTGACGTGGCTGTCGACTCGATGTCTGGAATGACCTCGCAGCCAAGCATGGGAGCGGTAGTTGCCTCCCTGCAGGGCACTCCCTTGGATACACAGCTGGACTTAGCCGATGTTTCCGAGTATTCGGCATACTGGGAGCAAACTCGTACACTCTACGGACCGTTCGAGTGTACCACCACAATGAGATCTGGAAATGCCGATGTCTACCTGAACGAAATACCCGGTGGCCAATATACCAATCTGCAGTTCCAAGCGTTCTCCCTTGGTCTGGGCGATATGTTTGAGGATGTGAAGAAGGCGTACCGCGAAGCCAATTTCGTGTTGGGCGACATCATTAAAGTCACTCCATCATCCAAGGTTGTCGGTGACTTGGCTCAGTTCATGGTACAGAACAATCTGAATGGTGCTCAAGTGGTTGAGAAGGCTGAAGAGCTCTCCTTCCCCAAATCTGTGATTGAGTACCTGCAGGGCTATATCGGTATTCCATATGGCGGTTTCCCAGAACCATTCCGTACACGTGTTCTGAAGGACATGCCACGCATCGAGGGCCGACCTGGGGCTGAGATGGCGCCACTGGACTTTGACAAGCTGAAGGCCGAGCTGAGCGAATCTCATGTAAATGTTTCCGAGCGTGATGTTGTATCGGCAGCGCTCTATCCACAAGTGACCAATGAGTTCTTGCACTACCGCGAGCAATACGGTCCCGTCGATAAGCTCGATACGCGCATATTCCTCTCAGGCCCCAAAGTGGGCGAAGAGTTCGAAGTCACCTTGGAGCGCGGCAAGACTCTGAGCATGAAGGCCTTGGCCATGGCTGCCGATCTCAAACCGAATGGTAAACGCGAGGTATTCTTCGAATTGAACGGCCAGCTGCGCTCTGTCCACATTCCCGACAAGGAGGCTATGAAGGTACATTAATTATAAATCATTTCCCTGTAAGCAGTATTTTATAAATTTTGGTTTTCGTTTCTTCAGGAAATCCGCATTCATCCCAAGGCTGACAAGACGGTGAAGGGTCAAGTGGGTGCCCCCATGCCCGGCGATGTTATCGACGTACGTGTGACTATTGGCGATAAGGTGGAGAAGGGTCAGCCACTCGTTGTGCTCTCGGCCATGAAAATGGAAATGGTTGTCCAGGCGCCACAGAATGGCGTTGTCAAGAAGGTGGAGGTCAAGAAGGGCATGAAATTAGACGGCGATGACTTAATTTTGATCATCGAATAAGTGCAACCATCCAATGGAGACAAACAAACAATAGCAACTTTTCTAGATGTGAGGATCGTGCTGCCAGCAAACTTCGATTACTATATTAGGCTTAAGTCTTTTTTATTTTTATGTATTTATGTTAGCATGAGTACATCTGTATATACGTATGTATGTATTGGCATTACTTTTTGAAAAAGTTTACAATCTTGTGAGAGTTACAAAGTCACGCACAAATCACAAATGCTGTTATACCCCTACAATCCCTGATGTTATATCTGTAAAGCCTTTGCCAAATTTTGTATCAATGTTCGAAAATATTTTATATCATGTAAAAGTGTGAATAAACCAAGGAATTTCCTATAAATATATATACAAAAGGAATTCATTTTATAAATCACAAGATGTATTATAGCGACCTATGAGGCGATATACACATTTGCGTTGTTTTTTCTACATTTATTTATAAATTGAAGCAATCTTTGGCTTTTGAGTCGGAAAAACTGCCAACTGATCATGTTTAAATTTTATGTTATTTAAAATATTTCGATATTATTTTTTACCTGAAAATTTTTGTTAGCCCGCTTAACCTCATTTTGTTTAATATTCGAAGTCAATATTCTTTCAGGTACGTAATATTACTGATCATATGATTGAGAGCTGCACTGAAATACATTGAATTTGTAGATGGCTCTGCGAGAGTGCAATTTAGCCATCAGGATTTAACGATTTAGTAGCTCAGATAAGGAATATATATTTATGTTTAATATTACTTATGGCTAGTTTTAAAACTAAAGCTATAGATATTTATATATTTAGCTATCTAATGTGCATGAATATGAGCGAGTATAAAAACACAGAGCTACAATAATAATAATCATGATATGATATATAATAATAATAATCATGATAATAACATAAATAATAATCTATTATCCTTTATTTAAATAGTATTTCTGAAAGAAGAACAGAATATAACAGAATATAATTTAATATAAGTCCAAATTAATAGTATTATGATGTTGCGATTCGAAGAAACGGCCAGATTTGGTTTTTAGCAATGACAAACTTGAAAAACTCTCCGCCGGCGATTCGGACGCTGCACCAAGCCTTTCCCCGGTTGAAATATTGCTTCGTCAGTAAAAGATGGTGTTCTTCTAAGGTGAGTAAAGAAAGTGAAGCTGAGTGAATCTGAGATAGAATATTCATTTCACAGGTGAAACGCAAAGCGATACGATCGGTTCTAGTAGCCAATAGAGGGGAAATCGCCATTCGCGTGTTTCGCGCCTGCAATGAGCTGGGCATCAAGTCGGTCGCCATATACTCAGAGCAGGACAAAATGCAAATGCATCGCCAGAAGGCCGACGAGTCATATATGGTTGGCAAGGGCCTGGCACCGGTAGAGGCTTATCTTAGCATTCCAGAGATTATTCGCATTTGCAAGGAGAACGACATTGATGCTGTGCATCCCGGCTATGGCTTCCTCTCCGAGCGCAGCGACTTTGTCCAGGCCGTTAACGATGCTGGAATTTGTTTTATCGGACCCTCGCCCAAGGTTGTGCAGAACATGGGTGACAAGGTGGCTGCACGCATTGCGGCTAAAGCAGCGAAAGTTCCCATTGTACCTGGTACAGATGACCCAATTACTTCCAAGGAGGAAGCCGTGGCCTTTTGCGAAAAGCATGGTCTTCCTATCATGCTGAAGGCAGCTCATGGTGGTGGCGGACGAGGTATGCGAGTGATTCGAAAAATGGAGGAACTGACAGAGAATTACGATCGTGCCAGCTCCGAGGCCAAGGCAGCCTTTGGCAATGGCGAAATGTTCATTGAGAAGTATATTGAACGTCCACGTCATCTTGAAGTCCAGATATTAGGAGACAAGGCTGGCAATGTAGTGCATGTATATGAACGTGACTGCTCCATTCAGCGTCGTCATCAGAAAGTCGTTGAAATTGCACCTGCTCCTCACTTAGCTGTCGAGGTCCGCGACAAGATGACCGAGGCAGCAGTGCGGCTGGCCAAGCATGTGGGATACGAGAATGCTGGCACTGTGGAGTTCCTGTGCGATGATTCGGGAAACTTCTACTTCATCGAAGTGAACGCCAGGTTGCAGGTGGAGCACACTGTGACTGAGGAGATTACTGGCATTGATTTGGTGCGGACGCAGATACGTATTGCCGAGGGTATGACCCTTGAGGAGCTGGGAATCACCCAAGAAAGCATTTGTCCACGTGGGTTTGCTATTCAATGCCGCATAACCAGTGAAAATCCTGAACAGGGTTTTCAGCCTGACATGGGACGCATCGAAGTTTTCCGTTCTGCCGAGGGCATGGGTATACGAATAGACGGCTCTTCAACCTATCCTGGAACGATCATATCGCCCTACTACGATTCGCTGCTTGTCAAAGTGATATCCCATGCCAATGATCTAGAAAGCGCAGCATCTAAAATGAGCCGAGCATTGCGTGAATTCCGTATTCGTGGCATCAAGACGAATATTCCATTTCTCCTAAATGTTTTTAACAACGAGAAGTTCTTGCGCTGTGCATTGGATACGCACTTCATTGATGAGAATCCAGATCTCATCAAACCCTCAACTATTATCCATAACCGAGCGCAAAAGATTTTAATGTATTTGGGTGAAGTTTTGGTCAACGGACCCATTACGCCATTGGGTACATCATTATTGCCATTGAAGGCCCATCCACATGTTCCCGAAATCCCGAAAGGTAGGTTTAAGCAAACAATTGCAACGATATACGAGTCGAATCTATGTGGTTATCACAGGTCAGGAGCCGCCAACGGGTCTACGCGAGATCTTTACGTGTGATGGTCCCGAAGCATTCGCCAAGGAAGTGCGCTCCCGAAAGAATCTACTCTTGATGGACACCACTTTCCGTGATGCCCATCAATCTCTGATGGCCACACGTGTGCGCACTCACGACTTGCTTAAAATATCGCCTTACGTAGCGCACAAATTTCATAATCTGTACTCGCTCGAGAACTGGGGTGGAGCCACTTTCGATGTAGCTCTACGGTTTCTGCACGAGTGCCCATGGGAGCGCCTGGAGGAGATGCGCAAGCGCATTCCCAACATTCCATTCCAAATGCTGTTGCGCGGTGCCAATGCCGTTGGCTACACCAGTTACCCAGACAACGTGGTCTACAAGTTCTGCGAACTAGCGGTAAGCCATTGAAGCATTCAGATGGCGACTACAATACCAATGATACCTGTCGCTCTTAGGTGCAAACTGGCATGGATATTTTCCGAGTGTTTGACTCCCTTAACTACTTGCCGAACTTGATCCTCGGCATGGAGGCGGCAGGCAAGGCAGGCGGTGTTGTAGAGGCGGCCATCTCCTACACAGGAGATGTGGGTGATCCCAAGAGAACTAAATACGATCTCAAGTACTACACAAACTTGGCCGACGAGCTCGTCAAGGCGGGAACTCACGTTCTCTGCATCAAGGATATGGCGGGTCTATTGAAGCCAGAGTCGGCTAAGTATGTATGAGCATTCGATTGATATACCAAGTATATATTTCATATATATGTATAGGTTACTGATTACTGCCATTCGTGACAAGCATCCCGACGTTCCTATTCATGTTCACACTCATGACACTTCGGGAGCTGGTGTTGCGTGTATGATCGCCTGTGCTCAGGCTGGAGCAGATATTGTAGACGTGGCTGTCGACTCGATGTCTGGAATGACCTCGCAGCCAAGCATGGGAGCGGTAGTTGCCTCCCTGCAGGGCACTCCCTTGGATACACAGCTGAACTTGGCCGATGTTTCCGAGTATTCGGCATATTGGGAGCAAACTCGAACACTCTACGGACCATTCGAGTGTACCACCACAATGAGATCAGGAAATGCCGATGTCTACCTGAACGAAATACCCGGTGGCCAATATACCAATCTGCAGTTCCAATCGTTCTCTCTTGGCTTAGGCGATTTATTTGAGGAAGTGAAGAAAGCGTACAGAGAAGCCAATTTTATTCTGGGTGACATCATTAAGGTCACTCCATCATCCAAGGTTGTTGGTGATTTGGCTCAGTTTATGGTACAGAATAAACTTAGTCGCGCTCAAGTTTTGGAAAAGGCCAAGGAGTTATCGTTTCCTAAATCGGTGATTGAGTACCTACAAGGATATATGGGCATTCCTCATGGCGGCTTCCCAGAGCCATTTCGATCAGATGTTCTTAAAGATATGCCTCGAATTGATGAAAGGCCAGGTAGCAAGCTTGAGCCATTGGATTTCGACAAGTTAAAAGAAGAACTGCTTAAGAGTAATGGACAAATTTCTGACAGAGATATTATGTCGTCAGCTCTTTATCCGCAAGTGACCAAACAGTTCCTGCAAAACCGGCAAAAATTTGGATGTATCGATAAGCTCGATACGCGTATCTTTTTCGTAGGTCCCGAACTGGGGGAAGAGTTCGAAGTTAACATAGAGCGTGGCAAGGTGTTGATCATAAAGCCGTTGGCTATAGCCAACGACCTCAGGCCGAATGGTACTCGCGAGGTGTTCTTTGAAATGAACGGTGAAATGCGTGCAGTCCACATTCCGGATGTGGAGGCTCTTAAGGTAGATGCCGTTGAGTTTATATCAGTTGCAATTCAATTATATTAACTAATTATAATTATAAGGTAATCCGAGTGCATCCAAAGGCAAGATCGGATGTAAAAGGCGAAGTGGGTGCTCCAATGCCGGGCGACGTTCTCGACATACGTGTCAAAGAAGGCGACAAGGTCGAGAAGGGCCAGCCCCTTGTCGTACTATCAGCGATGAAAATGGAAATGATCGTTCAATCCCCACATTCTGGGACTGTTAAAAAAATTGAAGTGAAAGTTGGCATGAAATTGGCAGGCGATGATCTACTCCTGGTTCTTGAATGATCAAATATAGAGATTACTGGCACGTTCAAGCGTCTAAATTATGTTTAGCTATGCCTCACGTGAAATATGTGCAAGGTTTCCAGAATTCTATTCCATAGCAGCTCAGACGATGTGGTATAGATTCATATAAACAGATTTCATTATTAAACAATATTTTAGATATAGATATGAATTACAACTGATAAGACATTTCAAGTGTTTTCTAAATTATTTGTTGCATAAAAAGAAAATATTGAGTTCTACATGCATTTGACGATAAATTCCATAAAAGCCAAATCCTTTTTGAGTTCGGAGACTCTTTTAAAGTGCCGTTGCACATAGGGAGTAAGCACTTCGACCAGATTTCCTTTGTTGTAGAACTTCTGTGTGGTGTGCAGCAGAGCGTCGCCCAGCAAATGCTGCAGAATCAGGTTGGCAATGTACGAGTGGCGTGAGTTGGTGCCCCACGCCTTTACGTGCTGCAAGAGGACCAGTCTCTGGTCCAAATTTAGCTGATCAACCAGTTGGCGCACTGCAACGGCATCCCGTTTGCGCACAAAGCTGCTGATGACGTCGTATGTGGCCTTTGGCTTGTCTAACAACAGGGCCAGTTTGAAGGCCTTTTCAAGCTGCTCTTGAGCATGTAGCAAGCACTGGAGTGTTTGCTCTTGCTCAAGCATGGATTGTCGCTGGTCCAGGGCTTCATTTCGCACAGTTTCCGTAACGTCAGCAAAGCGAATCAGCTTGGAGTCCGCACCGCCTGTATAGAAGTAGCGATTGCTGCAGGCGGATACTGCCACAGACCAGACGCGATCGCTGTGCTCGTCAATGGACTGGACACAGATGTTGGTTTTGATGTTCCACAGTTTGAGCAGGCCATCCGAGGCGGCAGATAGTATAAATTTGCCGTGATCCAGGAACTCTACACGCAGTATCGTGCACTCCTGCTCCACGCGCTTAAGGCAACTAAAATTGGCTATAGACCAAAGGCGTAGGCTACAATCCGACGAAGAGGTGACCACAATCTGATCAACGGGCGAGAAGCGCACGCACCATACGCCTCGCGTGTGACCACGCAGCACGCCAAGGAGCGAATTTGAGTCTGTCGCCCAGAGCTTTGCCGTTTTATCCTGTGATGCGGTGGCCAGGATTTTGTTATTGAGTGCATACGTAACGCAGTTGACTTCCTTGTCGTGGGCGAGCGCTGCATAGCGCAGCGAGAAAGCATAGTTGTTGCGATCCTGTTTGTCGCGCGACAATTGCCACACCTTCATGCTGCCATCCTGGCATGCAGAGGCGAAGCCCTTGGCCCCATTATGTGTTATGGCCACAGAGCCAATAGTCGCCGTATGGCAATTGCTTTGGTGTGTCAGCGGCAGTAAGCAGCAATCAATCTCGTGGGATAGTTTCCACAGGTGTATGCCACAATCCTTGCCCACGGAGATCAACAGATTGTGGGACGCAGCCAGCGACATGACTGTATCCGAATGTCCGCAAATCAGACGACAATTCATGTTCTGCTCGGTGTCGTACAGCTTAAAGTGTTTGCTGTTGGTGGCCACGGCCAGGTAGCGATCCTTGTCTCCCAGAAAGCACATATCCAAAATCTCATCATTGTAGCCAACCAGCTGCTTAACAAGCTGCAGCTCAACTCTCTCGTTCTCGGTGCTCACATTATATATGATAATATTTTGCTCTGTTGTAATCAGGGTCAGTTGTTGTCTGATGTTGCAGTAGAGCAGACGACTTATTTCAAAATCTGTCTCCACCAGTAGATCGCGTATCTTCCATGATTTCGTGTCAATTTGCTGAAGCTTGCCCGAGCGACAGGCGACCAGCACTTGTGCACCATCTGCAATATGCGCGACTCCCTCAAGTTCGACGTATAAGGGAATCACTTTCGACTGGCTCCAGGTGGTGCTGCTCGAGTCTGCATTCAATTGCCAAGCAATCAGCACCTTATCGCGACTCACTGAGACTAACTGATCGCAATTAGCAGCTGCGCTCTTGAAGCTGAGCCCAGTCACCTGAGAGATGTGTCCACGCATTTTATACAGCAGTGTCTTGGTTCCGTAATCCCAACAGTATATCGTATTGTCAGCGCCGGCCGCATAAATTTCACTCTTTAATGGACTCGGATGGAAACGCAGCAGCAGCGCAGGGCCGGGAAATTCTTTCAAAGCGCACAGACAGCTATTGTTGGCGAAATCCCAAACTCGTATTGTGGCATCTGCTCCGCCGCTAGTACATATAAAATTGCCACACGCACTGAACTCGATGCGAACGACAGGTCCCTTGTGCTGGCTCTTCCACAGTTTAACCAACTTTAGCGTACTCAGTTCCCAAAGGCGTAGCAATCCGCTTCCATGTGCGACCACTAAGTGTTCACTTGACATTGCAAAGCAATAAATGTTGTCCTCGTCCACGTTGGAATCGTCCAATCGATCAGAGATCTTGGATTTCTCACTGCCATCGAATACATTTACTCCAAAGCTGCACACAATTTGCGATGTTTCCACATTTACTTTATTTACAACGTCCCCATTCAAACAGTAAATGTGCTCTCCATTTTCACTCCAGGCAATATCATGTCCAGCATAAAAGTTTGTGTAGCGAGCATCTGCTGCATATCTATAATTATTTTATTCAATAATGGTAATCCATATGATTGCAGTTTTACTTACTGTTTTTCACTCACGCTTGCCAGCATGCTTTTATTTACAAAATTGAAATTGCTACCGCGTGCACATTGGAACTATTCCAAAAGAACTGGTTCACGTAAACCATTATCAGAGTTTGCAAGCATTGACACAAATACTAAACATTTAAATAAATATATAATTACTAAAAAATAACAATCAAATTAACGTTATTTCTATACTCAAAATATTGAATAGGTATTGTATAATTTCGAAAGCCAACAAAATCAAAAAAGAACTTGAAACTACAACTGTTTTGGTGTATATTTCGATTGAACTTAAGTAAACGAATTTAATAAATTATAATAATCTTCGGATTTTCATAGATATTCTAGATTTTGGACCGTATTGATTGCATTATATTTTGAAGCATTTGGTTTATTATATTTTGGTTTATTATAATTATTCTTTATAAATAAAGCATTACTCAACACTTAGCCACATTTGCAAAGGCTGGTCACACGGGGCATGATTTGCAGCTGTCAAATAAAAAGCCGTCAAATCATCGTCTTTATTTGCGAGTTTAATTCACGTTGATTCTAATTCATATTAACAACAAAAAATGAGTACAATTGGTACCGGTGTAAGTATATTAATATTCGATTTACAACGGACGTTACAATATAATCAATATTTGCTTGCAGTATGATCTGTCGGCTTCGCAGTTCTCTCCTGATGGTCGCGTCTTTCAGATTGACTATGCCTCTAAAGCAGTTGAGAGGAGCGGAACCGTTATTGGTCTTAGAGGCAAGGACTGTGTTGTGCTAGCAGTAGAAAAAATTATTGCAGATCAGCTCTATGAACCTGATGCAGCCAGTCGCATTTTTACTATTGAAAGCAATATTGGCATGGCCATTGCTGGACTGATGGCCGATGGCAATTATGTGGCCGACATTGCCCGACAAGAAGCAGCGAATTTCCGTAAACAATTCGAACGCACCATTCCCCTGCAACATTTATGCGAACGTGTTTCCGGCTATCTGCACGCCTACACTCTGTACAGTGCAGTGCGTCCTTTTGGATTGTCTGTAATACTCGCATCGTGGGATGAATCCGAAGGACCTCAATTGTTTAAAATTGAGCCGTCTGGTAATTCGTTTGGCTACTATGCTTGTGCCAGTGGAAAGGCCAAGCAACAGGCCAAAACAGAGATGGAAAAGTTCAAGTTTTCCGAAATGAACACCGAAGAATTGGTCAAAAGTGGTGGCAAAATGTATGTTAAGTCGGTTCACGGTTGAGCTTTCGATTAACTAATTTATGTATTTGCAGCATCTATCAAGTGCACGACGAACTGAAGGACAAAGATTTCCGTTTTGAAATGAGCATCGTTGGCAAGGAAACACAGGGCGTACATTTGATAAATAACACAACGTGGCTCCAAAAGGCCGTTGAAGCTGGAGAAGCAGCCAAAAACGCGGATGATAGTGAAAATGAGATATAATTTAAATTCGGAATATGTTCAACTGATTATAAATCGGCTAAGCATTCTTTTAAATGTAATTCACACACATGTTCGGTTCATGGCCCATTTTCTACCTGTGCCCACTAAAATTCAAAACAAAAATAAAATGAATACAAAAACTACAAATGGGAAATGGAAATGATGTTTTAATAGTTTTTTTCAGTTTAATAGACATTAATAATTTGAAACTTGTTTTGTAAGCTGATATGTACTTTTACATTTTAATTGACACTGCCTGCCGAACTGACAAATTTGATACCCTGTGTTTTACCGGCGATAGCAACCTCAGGCTCTTTAACTATCGATAGTTTGTGATGCCTGTATTATTGCATTCATATTATAAATAAAATTTATTAATATAAAGTAACTCAGTTTGAATAATAGAAATTGATTGTTATATATTTAGAGCGCATAAATTTTGATATTTATGTATTGATTTATAAATTACCATATTATGAGCAATCCTTTTAATTCTTAAGTCTGGCAATACTATACCCCACATCTGATATTCTGATATTCGCGCCAAAAAAGGAAAACAATTAAATAAAAGTAAACAATTTATGCGGTAAAATGGCAACATTGGTTGAACAGCTAATTTCGAAAATGGGGCTTGGTGAAGAGCCTAATGTATTGGAGTGAGTTTTAGTAATACTTAAGTTCCTGTATATATGTATGTGTAACCAACATTAATTATAACTAGGAAAACAACAGAGCTCTTAAGACTTCTGGAGCTACGCTCGACGAATGTTCCCTTACAAATAAATGAATATGGAAAAATTGTATTGTGCGCAGATATTGCATGCAACGTGCTAGATGTTGGCTTTGACAAAGAGCAGGCGCTTAAGCTCTCCGCATTGCGTAAAACTCACTATGCGAATAACAAGCGAATGTTTGAGAAATTGCTTGAGCTGAACAAGTTGGCTAGCATCAAAGATATTTGTGTGCAGCTTAGCTTGAACGAGGTCGCACATAAGGCTGAAGAAATCCTCGCTATCTTCAAGAAGGTTTCACATGACGATGTGGATCCAGAGCATCCACAATATGCCGCCATGGCCGTCTTCCACGCCTGTCGCCTAATGAAGAAGAAACTATCCAAGCCGAAACTAATGGCATTTAGCAATTTGCGACCCACACAGTGGCAACAGCTCGAGCAGCATTTTGAGCGCATGATCGCAAAGCACTTAAAGGATACCAATGTGACGGCAACGGCGGACTTAAAGAATAAACTCACATTGCAGCAGGGGCAGAATGTGTTGAGCAAAAAGGCAAAGTGTAGCGAAAAGACTGAAATCGAAGAATATGAAAAATGGAAAAGTCGAATGCTAGCAACAGCCGAGGCTAAACTCAAAGAACTGGAAAGCGTTGTTTAACAATATCAAAAGAAATTCATTTTTATTTTATATTAAAAGATTAGACTTTAAGCCTATGTATTCAATTGTTGCATGCTGTCCTATCTAAACTAAGTTATTCGAGTCAAAATTTCTTCTTCCTCTCAATGTTAGCCAAAACGTGTTCGATTAGCACATCGCCAACATCTTGCAGTTCTCCGTTAAGCTTGTGAGCTGGAAGTTAAATTAAATTTGTATTGCATATTATATTTTTATAAAACAGGTACACACAATTATATATAATCAGTTGAACTTCTCGACGTGTTTCCGGCCAGCTGTTCAGGAGATCTTGCAAATGTTTACAGAACTTCAGCCATATCTCGCGTTTCATTTCACGCATTTGCCAAGTAGCTGACAATTGGAAGTTCATTGAATCGAAAAATGATAACATTGGCGTTGCGCCCTCCATCGCAAAATAATATGTGGTGCCGTTGATTTCCTTAGTGAGCCTATAGACGGCATGCTTGAAGGGACGATTTACGCCGGCCCGATTGATAAAGTGTGTCTCCAATGGCTATAGGCGAGAGTTTTTCAATTAGACACGTTTCTAACCTTGCATTGATACTTACCTGGGCCTCCTGCAGCCAGTCGCTACGTATAACGCCATTTACAAACATCTCATCTGGAACTAGTATAATTAAACGATTTATCCCGAATTTCACATTATACGAATCCTCATATATTTGCATTCGCTTCTGCAGACCGTCATTGTCACGTTCTGGTAGCGAGAGTTTTAGATAACCATGGAAATAGTTGGAGGCCATGCCGGCTGCATAATCCAATCCATGCGAGTCCCGTATCCAGTGGGCATAGCTCAATGAACTATGGCTGAGTTGTACAAAGGTAAAAATCCAATATAGTGGAATAAGTAGAAGCGTTTGGCCTCTGGGCAGCAAAAGAGTTAAATTATTAATGCTTCCAAAGCGCGTCAGTCCCGTGAATATCAAAAATAACATTAGATATACTGTTTTGTTATTGTACGTATAGGCGCGCTTTATAATTGTTGTGAGACGATCCTCAGGTAAATAATAATTGCTGTGCAACAGATATTCCTTAGATACAGAGAACAATCGCTGCAGAAAGTCGGCAACAAATATCGCTATACATATTCGAATGACGTAGTCTGTGTAGCAATATATGTATATTCATATACATAAATATAAATGTATCGTAATTTACATATAGAGTTGCAATGATAAATAAAATAGGTTAACACATGTGTGTAGGTAAATCTGTTTTGATATTATCTCACCAACATTCGACCACACCATGTTTATCGACGCAATCTTCTTATCACTCCTTTGATCCTCCTCATTTGGAACTGCCATAACCCGTATTCAATATCAGCGCTGCCAGACACTCGATACTCATGTTGCAGGTATTCCCTTAAAGGCGCTAATCTTTTATGCTATGTTAATGCATTTAAAAAAATTGAAATGAAAGCACGGAAAGATCAGAAGCTAACAGTGGATATGCAAAAATACATAAATAAAGTTATTATCTTAAAATTATTAAATTAGTACTCTTATCAAACATCGTATACAGACAAAGCTCTCATCGATAATTGTAAACTAACTGGCCTATCGGACAAACTCACATCCATAAATTAAGTGCAAGTGCATTTATCAAAATACAAAGACCTTTTTTGTCTGGAAGTTATTTGACTAAACCAATTGAAATCGCTTTAAACTTCACTCGGTATCCCCACAATAATTTGGCTTAATATGATCTAACCATTTTATTTGCCAATATACAAAAGACGAATGTTACCATTTAAATATTGGATAAACAATATACTACAGTCTTACATGTTTACGTTGGCTGTGTGTAAGTAACCAGATAAAAAGGAAAAGAAAGGAAATGTGAAAACATTTAAGAAGTGAAGAAAACTATTTACTATCAATTATTATTAATTCTTTGCTTTAACAGGAAAACGGCACCAAAGACAACGAAACACAATTGTTTGTTGTTGTGCTGATAAAATTCAGTAAGCGAGAAGTATAAAGACGTATTAGTCACCACGCCTTTGCGGTCGCATATAATAACTAGGGCTTGAGACGCAGCAATACTCACATAATGCCGATATTATATAGTGTTATAGCCCGTGGCACGACGGTGCTGGCAAAGTTCGCAGAATGTGTAGGAAATTTTGCAGAAGTAACGGAACAAATTATGGGAAGAATCGGCGTGCATAATCATAAAATGACATACACACACGGCGATTATTTGATACATTATACTTGTGAAAATAAACTAATCTATATGTGCATAACCGACAATGTAAGTTGAATTTTTAATTTAATAAATTAATTAACATAATATTATATTTATTTTCTTTTTTATGTAAAGGAATTTGAACGCTCTCGCGCCTTTCTCTTTTTGGCGGACATCAAGCAGAAATTTATACAGACTTATGGGCTACAGGTTGCCACTGCAATTGCCTATGCCATGAACACGGAGTTCTCGAAGATTTTGTCGCAGCAAATGGTCTACTTTAGTCAATCGCGAGAAGTAGATACTATATCGCGAGTTCACGGCCAAATTGATGAACTCAAAGATATAATGATTAAAAATATAGGTAAGAAATCAAGATATTTTGGATTTCTCAATTGTTTCAACTATCAATTTCCACTCACAGATAGTCTGCGCGATCGCGGCGAGAAACTGGAGCTGTTGGTTAATAAAACAGAGAACTTAAGCAATAATGTAAGTTGATATTCAAATTTGTTAAGAATTAATAGCAATTATATCTTCATCTCTTAGTCAGTTGCATTCCGCAAGGCCTCTCGTAATTTGGCGCGACAAATGTTTTGGAAGAACATTCGGATCTATGTTGTCGTCGGCCTAGTAATCATATTTGTTATCTACGTAGTTGTAAGCATGGCATGCGGCGGCTTCGCTTGGCAGTCGTGCATTCAATAATAATTCGGCAATGCAAAACAAATGTTGTAGCTCATAGCGATGTTTATTATTATGGTTATCATATTCAAACTTTCGTACTATCAATAATCTCTGTTATATGGAATAAAAAATATATGTATATAAAGTGTATGTCCACATAAGACGGTTCCATTTTCACTTGTCTTCCACGTAAATAACATCATCAACCTTGACGTTTCCCGCTTGCCGTAGACCCAAATGTATACCAATTGCTGGAGACGCATAGTTAAACAGTCGATAGCTGTATAAAGTGAGCGTTAAGCATTAAATTTAGTAATTAATAATAATATATTGTATTGAAATAATTTACTGGATGTGACTTAGACCTACCTGCGCAGTGTTTTTAGCGGCTCACCGTCGGCATTGCGCTCAGCCGTTTTAGTATTAATGTTTGGCAAAATGCATCTGGTGCAAGGTGCAACTATACGAAAAGTGGCATCGTTGCCAATGCGAATCCATTGCCAGTGATCTTCACTGTACGGTTTATCAACATCCATTTTCAGCTCAAAGTTGCCACGGAATTGCAATGGATCCACAGGAGTCTTCAGTCGAGTGTTTAACTCATCGATTGAAGCTAAATTCATAAGCATATAGCTGGTAGCATCATTGAGTGTACCCTGAAATATATTTATATATAATATATATAAATGTTAATAGTAATATTTTAAACCGATATATAGAGGATTTATATTTATAAAGTCTATATATTTTCCAGAGTTTTAAATATAGTAGTATATCTTTAAAGATAAGATAAACTTAATTTGATAATTGAAAAAGTCAAGTCGTCATCAAAGAAAAGTTATAGATAAAACTCCAATGTTCTTACAAATTGAGCAGATAATGCTGTACTTACAGAATCATCCTGTCTTATGTAAGGCATATTCTTAAGTCGTGGATTAGTGGCTCGCACTGGTCCTGGATATGGATAGTAAACAAGCTTTACGCCCGAATCCTCTTTAAGGATAAACTGTGAGAACCATTTGTCAAAGCGGGTGCCGCACAGCATCACATCTATTGCGACGCCCCAGACGGAGGTGTGGATGTCCTTAGAGGGCGATTCCAAATGCCGGAAATCCAGCTCCAACTCGGGCATTCCAGGTGCACTGAACACCAACCCATTAGCCAGCGCCTTTGGCTGAATCAGTACCATGTGCGGATAACCTCTGGCGGTTATCATTTCATTATTATCATTGACCAACATGAATTTGCGATCTCGTACATTGCCAATGCCAATGCCAAGGACATCGCAATCGTATTCCTGCTGCCTGCCAACCTCCAGTGGAGCACACGATTTCACTGGAAACACATTCACTCGCTGCAGGGTTCCCACTCGCCTCCATTTTGATGGCATCACATCCCGATTCAGATGGCGATATATTAGGTAGCCGGCTCCACCTACAGCGACGAGGCTGACGCCTACGCCGATCAACATTTTGTTGGAGAAACCATAGCCGTTCACTGTGAAGATATTACATAGATTTATACTGAGTATATTGTTAAATATTTGAACTTGCATGAAATATTTGCGCTCATCTTATGTCCGTTCACTTATCAATTGAAAGACGCAATGTCACACTTGTTACTTTCGCTCAATAAAAAAGTTCTTAAAAGCTCTATTAAGAGCTATAGTAAATAAAAGAAAATATGATAATGGAGCTTTGTAGATTTCTGTGTGTATGCATGTGTGAACATACGTGCAAGGCATAAGAAAAATAAACACTTCTATTTAGGCTGTGAAATGTGCAACAGGTCTAACAAGTTAAATCATGTGTTGAGCTCGACTAGAACCCTGGGCTCCATAATACATGATCATTTTAAAATGTTCGGTATTTTTTAATAATTTAGGATTTTCTCTAGTTCATAAATTATTAAAAAATACCGACCATTTTTAAATGATCATGTATGGAGCCAAAATGTGTATTACATATAAAAATTAATAAATCAATTATAAAATTTACACTAATACAAATAAATATGCATCAAGATTCTAATATGCGCATACAATCTTAAAATTGTGCACGATAACAATTCAAATCATAATCGAATAGTAACATTCAAATTTGTATTGCAATATAAGAGATGGAGTAGCATTATTATTTTTAACCAGAACTAACGGAACAGTTTGTACGAAGAATTGACGAGCGAAGATTATTTTTATTTATTAATTAATTATAGTTCGAATATAAACTAAGTACTTTTTATTAAATATAAAATTAATGAATGTGTACAAAATGCATATATACACTAGGTAGATACAGTTTCACTTGTCTCCGACGTAAATAACATCATTAACCTTGACGTTTCCAGGAAGCCGTAGGCCCATGTGAACACCCAATGCTGGAGATGGATAGTTAAACAGTCGGTAGCTGGGACGAGTGAAATTTAAGAAGAAAAATAAATATACTATAAATAATCATTTCCATGTAAACTCGACCCACCTTCGCAGAGTTTTCAGCGGCTCACCGTCTGCATTGCGCTCAGCCGTTTTAGAATTGATGTTTGGCAAAATG
This sequence comes from Drosophila buzzatii, assembly GCA_035045845.1. Lineage (NCBI taxonomy): Eukaryota > Metazoa > Arthropoda > Insecta > Diptera > Drosophilidae > Drosophila > Drosophila buzzatii. The sequence goes on along the minus strand of JAWNOS010000244.1, from coordinate 9,471,915 downwards.
CATCTGGTGCAAGGTGCAACTATACGAAAAGTGGCATCGTTGCCAATGCGAATCCATTGCCAGTGATCTTCACTGTACGGTTTATCAACATCCATTTTCAGCTCAAAGTTGCCACGGAATTGCAATGGATCGACAGGAGTTTTCAGTCGGGTGTTTAAATCATCGATTGAAGCCAAATTCATGAGCATATAGCTAGTAGCATCATTGAGTGTGCCCTGAAATGTATTTTGTAATTTGTATTGTCTATGTCTATGTGTAGGATTTAATCTCGTATAGCAGCTACCAATGAAGAAAATAAGTTTAGAATTTGAATTGCCAAGCTCTAAGGCATTCAACTTGATTGGCAGAGATTCACTAATTATATAGAGCATAAAGGTTACAAAGTTTAAGTATAGTTGAGATGGCCAACTTCATGCAGATCTTGATTTTGCTAAAGTAAATAAAGGCGGCTTATCAAAGTTGAAGCACAAATCTATACTTACAGAATCTTGCTGTATTATGTAAGGCATATGCTTAAGCTCTGGACTAGTCTTGCGAACTGGTCCTGGATATGGATAGTAAACAAGCCTTATGCCGGTATCCTTTTTAAGGATAAACTCTGAGAACCATTTGTCAAAACGGGTGCCGCACAGCATCACATCTATTGCCACGCCCCAGACGGATGTGCGTACGTCCTTAGAAAGTGATTCCAGTTCCTTGAAATTCAGTTCCAAGTCGGGCATACCAGGTGCACTGAACACCAACCCATTAGCCAGCGCCTTTGGCTGAATCAGTACCATGTGCGGATAACCTCTGGCGGTTATCATTTCATTATTATCATTGACCAACATGAATTTGCGATCTCGTACATTGCCAATGCCAATGCCAAGGACATCGCAATCGTATTCCTGCTGCCTGCCAACCTCCAGTGGAGCACACGATTTCACTGGAAACACATTCACTCGCTGCAGGGTTCCCACTCGCCTCCATTTTGATGGCATCACATCCCGATGCAAATGGCGATAAATTAGGTAGCCGGCTCCACCTACAGCTACGAGGCTGACGCCTACGCCGATCAACATTTTGTTGGAGAGCCCATAGCCGTTCACTGTGGACATTTATATACATATACATACATACATATGTATATATTTATTGCACTCAATTACAAGTATATCTTGTAATATTGTAATATACATACATGATATATTTGTACTCATCGTATGTCCGTCCAGTTAGCAATTGAAAGACGCAATGCCACACTTGTTGCTCTTTTCGCTCAATAGAGAAAGTTCCAAAAAAGCTCTAGAAAAGAGCTGGAGCAACAAAGAAGAGGGAAATGATGATAATAGAGCTTTGTAATCTTGTATGTGTGTGACATGGTGCGTGCATATTTACAGTAGAGAGTTGAGAGCAAGTGTTCTAGGCAAGAGTACCCGATAAGGTGATACCCTGAACTCAGCTGTTGTACTGCATTTTCATGTTCATGTTCATGTTCATGTTCATGTTCATGTTCAACCATGTTAATGGCTCTTAAGATTATTTGCCAATGCAAGCAAATCTTTATAAATTTGTATGTGGGCTGAAAGTTACTTCCACCTGTTACAAACCCATTATACCCCGTGCAGTGAAATATGTACATATGTATGTAGATCGAGGCTTTGTCACAACAACCCTGCATAGCCTACATACCTACATATATGCATGCAAACCTACACATACATACAATTTCAGCATCAGCTGTTAATTTTTCGCGATGGCCATTCAAATCATAATCGAATAATTGAACTCAAATGTCGGTCAGAGTATAAGAGAGGGAATATCACTCTTACTATGTTGTTTACAGTAAGATCATAAACATGTCCGATACAAATAAAGAAGCTGATTTCGACAATGCGCACGAGGAGCTGGATGTGGGCAGCGACAACTTTAATGCTCTACGTGCGCTGTACACAACCGAGTTCAAGGTCACGGATAGGCCGCCAAAAGTCCTCTATCAAAATTTAGCGGCATTAGAAAGTGCGCTTGTAAAAGTGGGCATTTGGCAGCTAAATAAACGACTCAAACCCAATGATGAACAACCGAAGGCATCAAATTCCAAAAATCCATTTAGCTCAACTTCGAATGTGGATGCGTTGGGTGAAAGACGTTTTCAGCCGCACCAAATGCCCGTGGAAGGAGGGGCGAAAGTAAAATACCACAGGAATCTTTTCACGCATATGGCCAGTGCAGAAGGCCCCTTGGCACATCTGCAAAAATATTTGCCCGGCGAGAAGCAGGATGTAACGCGGCTACGGGTTCACCTGCGCAATGAGCATGCCATTGGTGGCCACATCGAGGGCGACCTTGTCGCTTTCGACAAGCAATGGAACATATTACTGAAAAATGCCGTTGAGGTCTGGCAGCGACGCAAATTTAAGTTTGGCAAGCAAAACATTTGTGGCACAGAAGCAACAGGCGAATGCATCGATCGACTTCAAAGACTGGGAATCACATTGCCAAAAGTTCACGTGAAAAGCCTAAATCGTAAGAACGTGCAGCTGCGGCGTGAATTGTCGCAATTGCTGGTTCGAGGCGAGAACATAGCTTTAATTACATTTATTAGCAAGTCGAAAGAGTAAAATTTTAATTATTACATAAGTATATTATATTGAGTTTGTAATACATCAGTTTGTGTATACCATGGGCACACATTCCTCGGCAGCCACGTGAGATGGCGAGTCGTCCTCCATGAGATGCTGTAAGCTTTCGTTGGGATAGCTGAAAGTAAATTGAGACTTGTATCAGTTGGGTTTATTTAATTATTAGCCATGCATACATTTTTGATGGACTTTCGTCGCTGAGCATCGTAGCCGGCACAGTGGCGGAGGCACACTCCGGACTCATAAACTCAATGGGGGTCGGTCTGCGTTCTTGTAGCTGTCGCGTTATCTCTGCTGTACTCAGATTGCCAGGGCCATCCTTAGTCACTATCTGCTGATGTTGTTGCACCGACGGCGAGACAGTTGCTGTGGCCATTAGCAGTTTTTTCGCAGGTGGCTGTTGAACATGCCCGCCGGTCATAATCTTACGTCTACGTCCTCGAGTTGCCCCACCGACGGCAGCTGGGTGAGCTGGATGCACAGGCCCACTAACAGCAGGCTTTTCCTTATGCTTGCGCCGCATAGCCACAGTCTCCTTCGATTGGTCGAAGCTCGGTTGAGCTTGGGCTACCGTTGAAGTCATTGGCTCTGTATCTGAATTTGAGCTATCAGTGACATCACTGTCACTGGAGTCTTTAGCAGGCTTTTCATATAACAAAAGGCGATCGATCAAGAATGATCGGTCACGCGATACTTTCAATAGGCGTCTTTGATTCGTATGTAGCAAGTCTTGGAAATATTCATTTTCCTGTCAATACAGAAATTCGGAAATTAAGTGAATTGCCTGCTCCCACACATCAATTATTACTACTTACATAGATGAGAAATTTCAGTTTTCGCTTCAAGTTTCTGTAGCGTTCCTTATAATCTATATTTTCATTTGCTGTGCCAGTCGATGCTGAACTAGATGCTGCAGTTGTTCCATCTGCTGCTGCTGTTCCTGATGCAGTTGTCCCAGGCATTGTTCTTGATTGTTTTGAGTGTGCTTCTTCATCACTTTCAAGACGCTCCTGCTCTGCTTTATTTGATGTTTTTTGATTTGCCAAAGACCGACAATACCATCCGTCTAGCATATTAAATAAGGGTTATTTTAGATTTATTCTAATAATCATAAAATTGTTTGCAAATGATTTAGTGAGGCTGAACGTACTCGATAATTTACAGCACTATTTAAGAAGTATCGATAGATATGTCCAGCATTCGTGTACTCGATCTATTATATTTTTTGTATAGGTATCGAATACTTTATATGTTGATTTCGATATTAAACATTTAGAAAAGCTTGCGAACGAGCGGCACGTGTTGCATTTGTTTATATTTGAAATGAACAAGAAAATAGTTATAAATAAACGTGTGAAGGGCCAGTCGCGCGAAGAGCTGTGCCTGCTAAGCAGAACAGAGCTAATTGATAAAATTGTACAGCTTGAAGCGTACAATTTTCAGTTAAAAAATCTACTGCAAAAGAAACTGTCCGAGACGGACAAAAACAATTCTGAATATGGAACTATATTGCGAGGACCTGATGGGGATGCAGTACCAATCGTAATGGATTTGGAAACCGATAAAAGTGCACCTAAAAATAAAGAAAAACAACGTAAGTTTAATTGGGCCAGGTTAGTAAGTCCTTCACATCTGAAGCATGTAATATTTTTATTAATATTGATTCGAATCTAGTGCGCACCAGAGGCATGTTTTGATGAAAATAACTTACTTTGGCTGGGACTATCAGGGTTTTGCTTGTCAGGAGGATTCCGCGGATACAATTGGTAAGGTTGCCAAATTTCTATTGGTACTTCTACTGATTGCTGATGTATTCCTTGCAGAGGGACATTTGTTTCGCGCTTTGGAGCGCACCTGTCTCATCGAATCCCGTGCTACTTCTAACTATCATCGGTGCGGTCGCACCGACAAGGAAGTGAGCGCCTTCTGCCAAGTGATATCAATTAATTTGCGTAGCAAGTATTCGCCTGATACCCAAATGGAGCCTGAGTCGCTAATTAGCGAAATTGATTATTGTAGTCTATTGAATCGTGTACTGCCCAAAAATATTCAATGCGTATCGTGGATGCCATTGCGAAATCCCGAATATAGCGCACGATTTGATTGTATCTCACGCACCTATCGCTACTATTTTCCCAAGGGCGATCTGGACATTGAGGCAATGCAGCAGGCCTGCCAGTTACTAGTGTGTCATGGAGACTTTAGGAATTTTTGTAAAATGGATGTGCACAATGGCGTTACGAATTATATGCGTAATTTGCAGAGCGCCGAAATAAAGCCATGTGACAATAAAGAAATAGAGTTAGAATCAGGTAAGAATTTGTATATATATTTTAGAGTTTAACTAACTTCCATTTCTTCAACAGGCTACAACATGTATTATCTGGAAATACAAGCAAATGCTTTTCTATGGCATCAAATACGTTGCATCATGGCAGTGCTGCTGCTAGTTGGACAGAGGCACGAGCTGCCATCCATCATTACAAATTTGCTCGATGTGGACAGCAATCCTTGTAAGCCTCAGTATTCACCTGCCATTGGATTACCACTGAATCTGTTCCATTGCGAATTTCGAGTACACAGCACGCGTAAATCCAGTTCTTCAGCTTCGACTGGCGAAACCGCAGATTTGTCACAGATTGCGATTGTTGAAAGCGAAAGCCAAAGTGATTTAACCAATTGGGTTTACAGCGAAGAAAATCTACAGAAGCTTATCGAGAACGTTCAGAGTGAGTGGACGCAGTTCAGTGTCAAATGCACTATGATACGTAATGTATTAGTGCAACTGGAGGCACTACTTGAACAGAACTTCAAGGCCCAGCAGATCCAAGCACAGGCGCTGCTGCTGCAGGATGCGGCCAAGCCGCGTCAGTATCAACCATTGCTGCAGCGCAAACGATGTGGTTAGTATTTGTCTGTCTAATATAATGCCTAAAAATTAATTTTTATCCAATCTTCATTTAGAGAGTCTGGAAAATCGCATTGACCATTTTGTGAAAAAGCAAAGACTGCTTGTAAAAAGTGACACCCCCACGGAGACATGTAAAAGTCAACCTGAATGCTAAAAATGAATTAATTTGTTAACAACGTTATACGATAAGCAAATAATTTGAATAAAAATATCACATGGTTTAGTTGCCTTTGCTCATAATTCGTAATTAATCTTGACTTGTAAATGAAACGATTCCTTTTTACATCATTAATAACTAGCTCAAAGCAAATACCTTACTTTAGGTACTCATTTTATTGTAGGTATTATTTTATTTTCGGAAAATTGTACAACATTTTGGAAGCTTAGCTTATATTATGTAAATAATTTAAAATGCTTAATTCCATTAAATTACTTCAAGTATAGCTTGCAATTAAATTAGAGTTCAATGTGTGTTTTTTGTGTATTCATGTTCATACAAATAGCTTTGTATTGGTAATTTCATATAAATATAGTGATATACATACATATGTTATCTATGTATGTAAGTAAAGGTACATATATGAAGGCAGGGGTAATTAATATTACATTCAATTGATCTATGTACATTTATGGATGGGTTAAAGAAATGATGAGCTGCCGCTCAGGTCAATGATTTATCCATAAATAGTGCGAACATTTATAGTTGTGCTTATTTATAAGTATATATATTTGTATTTTGCCTTTATGTGCCCATTGACTTTGCTTTTTGCAGTCTGAAATGAAAGAGATGTTAATATATGTATTTAATTTATATACCCAGTCTCTTTCTCTCTGTTTTCACTTACTTTCTTCTCAAGATCTTAAGCACAATTGTGCCCTCGCGCACATTTTTAAATAGCCCAATTGTCTCAGCATGACTCATGCCCTGCACAGAGAGTCCATTGATTTCCACAATCTCATCGCCTGCATTGAGAATTGTTTAAGCATCAAAGAACTCATAATAATGCCTGTTAAAGAACTCACCCGCTTGTAGCGTGCCATCATCGGCAGCTTGGCCAGAGGGAAAGACAGTTTTAACAAATATGCCCATATTGCCTTTGGGTGAGTCTCGTCCGCCCACAATGCTGAAGCCCAAAGACTTTAGGCCGGGTCCTTTGAAAAACGTAATTGTCTTTTGTGTGCAGCGTCCGTTGCCTAGACAATGAATTAAAATTTAATAATTGCTTAGTCAGTGTAAGCTTAGTTAATTGTTTATTGTGTTACTCGTGTTAAGCTCACCCTCACACATTGAGGCGCGAATGACTTCTGCCATTTCCTCATCGCGTATTGTTAGCTTCGCCACTGGCAGCGATGGACGATGATGCATTAGCGAAGCAGCTGGTGGAGCCAAGGTGCTGGTTACAGCTGCTGTTGCTGTTGCCGCTGTTGATGATGATGTGGATGAGGATGGTATAAATGGATTAGGCGCGAACAGTGAAACGTTTTTTGGCGAGTGCTTGATATATAATGAATGGTGTTGTTGCTGTTGTTGTTCTTGTTGCGTATTATTAGTGAGATCAGTTGTTGTTGTTGTTGTTGTTGGTGTATCAGTGGTTGTAGCTGCTGTTGTTGCTGGCGTCTGCATGAACAAACTAAGACGCGATGAACTGAGACGCGAATGCGCAAATCTCAGCGAGCGATAATGTGAATTGGTTAGATTAATTGAATTGCGCGCATAGTGAGTACGCTGGCCAAACTGCTGGCTGGAGCCTGACAGTGAGCCTGAGCCTGGATCTGTGGACAGTGCAGCACCTTCGGAGCAGCGCTTACGTGCAAGCAGCCGCCACTTCTCATCATCCGCCAGCGAAGAAGCCACACAGACACTGGCCGCACGATTCGTATACACAGGTGTGTACGAGTCGTTGTTATTGGTGTTAAGATTGGTTGTTGACAAGGAGAAGGTTTCATTGTTTGGTTGTTGGTTAAAGAGCGGTGTTGGTGTTAGAGCCAAGCTACGCTGACCTGAAGAGCTGCGCGCTCTGCGCCGTAACAGCTCGTGCTCCGATGCACTCACATCGAGTGAGTGCCGAGGCGTTGAGCTGCGCCGATGCTGCATCAATGGCATGGGTGTGGGTAGCGTACTGACGCTGGCCAGCGAACGTGCATCGCACTGATCTTCATCCAGCTCGGTTTCCTCCTGCGCCCGCACCCGATCCTGTTCCTGGTCCGCATGCAGCTGCAGGCTCTGAAGGCTGTTCAGACTGTCCGTGCGCTGTGCATAACTAAGCCGTTGGCGCTGCGTGCTCATGCCATCAATGCGTATTTTGGTATAGAAATCAGTTACAGTGGCTATCTCATCGTGCGCTATGACCAGATCAATACAATTCTCCACAAAGCAGCTGAGCAGGCGCTGCACCTCGGAAAACGATTGTATGCCACGCAAATGTTTGCCATTTACATTGACAATCTCATCGCCAAGACGCAGGCGTCCGTCCCTAAGAAAGGATAGAGATGTACATTTAAATTGGGTTTATTAAAACTTAAGTTATTTCTTTGGGATTAATTAGATGGTTTTCAAATACTTTGGCCAGGAGTATAAGATATATATATGAAATATAATCTATATATAATTTAATTTAGAGAATAAAAGACTATATTTAAAAAACAAATTTGATATTCAAAAATGGGGCGTATGCATAATATTTTATCCTAAAACACAGAACTGGTTCTGGTTCATTTCTAATACTTTTATGTACAATAATCGACTATTTAGTCGATACTTACTTTTGCGCCATGCCGTATGGTTCCAGCTCAACAATCAAATATCGATATTGCTGCTCATTGTTGTTGGTTACAACCATTTTGGGTGATAGAACCAGGCCAATGTAATCCTCTTGGCACTTTCGCTCTAATTTCAGTTGGCGGAATCGTCTCCGAATTGTCTCCGTTTCATAGTCATAATTATAGCCGCCCAGGGAGACGGGTGCACTACAAATGCTATTGCGTACAGAGGATCCCGAGCCGAGGCCCATGCCCATGCCTACGCCCTCCGAGGAGCTTAGTGAGATTAGCGAATTGCGCTTAAGTGTGCCCGAAGCAATAGATTCTGTATCTCCGGCCGAGATGCTAAGATTATTGCACAGACGGGCACCAGCGATGCCGCCACCGCCACCATCGCTGTCATAGCCCGACTCATTTGAACTTAGACAACTACTTAATCTTTGGTAAAGTGGTTCCCAGTCCTTGGACGTGATGCTGTCATTGCGCGAAACATTCGCCATCTGTTGGTCCGGCGAGTGACGCTGCGGCAACGGCGACCCACCTTGAGCTGCAATTCCATCTCGCTGAAATTGTTGATGTTGCTGTTGTTGCTGCTGCTGCTGCTGTTGCTGCTGTTGTTGCTGATGCTTCAACAACACAGAGCCACCATTCTCCTCGGGCAGCACCGAAAGTCGTGAGCGCAAAAATGCATAGGGAAAGGCATTGCGTCGGCTGGCATCCTGTTGACTGCTGTTATTGCTGCCGTTGCTGTTGCTGCTGTTAGCTCCGCCTACGCCTACGCCTACGCTGTCATTGCCATTGCTACCGCTGCTATTACTGGTGATAAGACAGCTGGTCACCTTTGCAATATCGTCGCAGCTGCTCGACTTCAGATTGGAAATGCGTGGCGCGCGCTGTTGCTGCTGCTGCTGCTGGTGCTGCTGCAGTAAATGTTGTCGCTGCTGCTGCTGCTGTTGGCTGTGCAGATTTAAGCCTTCGGTGGGATCATCGCATTTTATGTATGAGCAGCTGGACAATTGGCTAGTGGAGCTGCTGCGATAGAGCGTTTGGCTAGTTGGCGTCGACTGCTGCGACGCTTCGGAAGCCTTCAGCAGATTGTGCGAACGATGATTCAGCATGCCCGTGGAGCCAATGCGATGAAAGAAATTCTTCAATGCCTTCTGTGGGCGTGTCACTGGTCCATGCTGATACTGATGCGTCGGCGTTGACTGTGCGCTCTGGCTCTGGCCCTGGCCCCTGTTGCCAGAATCCTGCAAATGTTGTTGTTGCTGCTGCTGCTGCTGCTGCTGTTGCTCATGTTGATGTTGCTGTTGATGCTGATGACGCTGCTTGATCGTTTCAATTGGTCCCGACTTGCACTTTTTAAGCGTACTGCTTTGATAAGCTCCGGTAGGCGTTGCTGATGTCTTCACATTGCTAGACTTGTGCGTTGGCGAGTGAAACAAGCTGCGCAGATCTGTGTGCGATTTGTGGGCGGCGGCGGGGGATTCGCTGCGCTTCAGCAAATCCAGTTTGCGGCTCATGCGCTTGCCCCACGTGAACACTGCAATGGGAAAGGGCATAGCAGAAGAACTCAATCAGAATGTGATTTCTAAATTAATTACAATGCTTCAATAAATCTTAACACCTCTGGGGCATTTGCCGCCGCTGACAGCCGCCAGAGTCATACAAATCACAAATTTCCATACATCGATAAAGAAAAGAAAGAAAGAAATAAATATATACATATATATATTGAAAGACAGAGAGAGAGAGAGAGAGAGAGAGAGAGATCGAACATAAGCAAGCTTGGGCCATGTCTGTTCCTTAAGCCTGCTTTTCCTTTGTGGTTGATAGCCTGTCACGTGCTTGTGAAAGGCATCAGCTTATACACACACATACATTCATACATACATATGTATGTATGCAGCCGACGAAACCACAACAAAGGTCGGCTTGAAGAACGTGTTGATTGCTGCAGTTTGTTGTAACCACAATTTCAATGATAGATTGCACATGCAAATCGCATCGGTAACCTAAAGCTTTCTCCTTTTGCTGCATTTTCTGCGCTGTTTCAGTTCAACATTCATGAAAATACTTAAATAGAAATATAAAGAGTGAAATTAAATGTTCTTTGTTTAAATGTGCCATGCGCGCGCTTTGAAAGCTCAACTATCGCAAAAGATTATCGATATATTACCCAAACAACATACCTATATATATATATTTTTTAGTATTTTTTATCTATTGTCTTTTGCGGCTAATACGCCTACAGTCACACTGCTCACGTAAACAACAATTGATTTTTCGCAAGCTAAAAACATGTCTGTGGCTGCGAAAAAAATTGCCGAGGCCGAACAATTAGTGCAAACAGCTGAAAAAAGTTTGAAAACATCGCTATTGAAATGGGTACCTGACTATGACAGCGCTGCCGATGAGTACGCGAAGGCAGCAACTGCCTATCGAATTGCGAAATCATTCGACAAAAGCAAGGAGTGTTTGCTGAAGGCTATTGAGTGCTACAAAAACAACAAATCTTGGTTCCATGCTGCAAAATCGTACGAGCAGATCATATTGCTGTGCAAAGACCTGGACAAACTGACGGACGTTGAGGAATATGCCAACAAGGCGTGTAGCTTGTATCAACAACATGGTTCACCAGAAGCTGCCGCCTCCGCCTTGGACAAAGCGGCCAAACTAACGGAGCAAAAGCATCCGGAGATGGCGTTGCGTTTCTATCAGCATGCAGTGGAGGTCATTATGATTGAGGACTCGACACGTCAAGCATCCGAATACTCTTCGAAAGTGTCCAGAATCTTGGTGAAACTGCAGCGATATGAAGAGGCGACAAAGGCGCTTAAAAAAGAAATTGGATTCTATCAGCAAACGGAATCGTATGGTCAGATAGGACGTTTGGTTGTGGCGCTTGTTCTAGTGCAATTGGCGTTGGGTGACTCCGTGGAGGCCGAAAAGACCTTCAAAGAATGGGGCACTTGCTGTGAGGCCGAAGAGGTCTCCACGCTGCAGACACTGCTGCAAGCTTTCGACGATGAGGACGGTGAGCTGGCAGCTAAAATGTTAGCATCTCCATTCATCCGGCACATGGACGTGGAGTATGCCATTCTAGCCAAGAACATTCCATTGCCAAAGGGTATCGAGATGGCGAAGAAATCTGATGGCGCCACTGAGGCGAACAGCACCGGAGAACTCGGAGAGGAGGATGATGGCGAGGGTTTGTGTTGAGAACTCGTCCATAATTGTTATTTATCTGCTAATCAACAAATTATTCAATTAATGACATTTACAACTTAATCGTTATCATAATATATTGCCTAATAAAATAATATTTAAAGTCTTCTTGCTCATATTTGAATGAATATTGATTGTATACTTCTATTTGCAATTATATAAGCAAGGTTTGGTAGATTGTAAAAGACAAGATGAATAGGTAATCATTGTATAAGACTTTCTCGTTTAGCTTGTATGTATAAGACAAGAATATGTCATTGTGTATAATACGCTTTTTTGGTATTTATAATATATGTTTGGTATTTGGTATATTCTCTGGAGCAAATCATGGCTTAAGAGATTTTGCCTCGTATAAGATGACAAATACCTAATTAGCTTTGCTTGTGTATATATAAAATTTGTATAATAGACGGGGGAAGAACGAATTTATGCATAATTATTATGGTCGCATATCATATAACCATTTTAGGTAGCATCAACTGATAATTTAATCAATTTTTTTTGTTATGAACACATGGATCTTGATTAAATTTGCTAGCTGTGAACTTGAATAAAAGCTATCTAATTACTAATATCTACATCAATAACAGTCGTAAATTCTTTGCTTTTATTAGATATAAAATTGACCCTAGCTATATTCCTGAGTCACATACAACTATCGAAATCCTTTAGGAAGTGTATGTTAAATGGTTGTATCATTTAACGATCTGCCTTAATAACAATTGCCAAACACTTAAAAAAACATTTATGACTGGAGTTTCTAGTTGCGCTAGAAGACTTGGTATGTTTATAATCAAATTTATGCGCTTGTCCCATATTTCCATAACAAATGAAGCGAAGAGGAGAGCTAGTACATAGAGAGAGATAAAGAGAGAGGGTGGGATGAAGTTGCATCAACAATTAGTATAAAAGGTGATTATTAGGATTAGCTGAAGCAAATCTCTTGTTGTTCGTCGAGCATCGCTAACACATTATGGGCTCAATAAAATTTTGCAAACTATTTTCATCTATGACATTAAGTGCGCTATGCGCCCATCCAGTGAGTCTTCTTGGCTCGGACTTCGATTCCAACTGCATCTGCATTGCCATCTGCATCGGCCTCTTCCTCTAACTTCAACTGCAACTTCAACTCCAACTCCAGCTTCGACTCTGACTCGTGCCAAAGATGTTTAATAGCCTCGGCGCAGCTGCGGGCCAAATGTGTGGGCGCGCAGCCTCAATTCGGGTTGACAGTTGAAACAACTGCGACTATCGACTACGTATAGCTGTAGCTCAGCCACTAACAGCTCCACCCAGGCCTGACCGACTTTGTTCCGCAATTCTGTTCTCTTCTGTAGACGGACAATGGACGACGGACGAAAGCCGACGGCTCTGTCCATTTGCATTTGATTAAAATTTCAACACGCGAAGCCGTTTGCCAATCAGAGTTTTGCCGGCGAATCGAGGAGGATGGGTGTTAAACAATAATAGCAAATGGTCCGGCATCAATTATATGACAGCCCCTGCCACGCGGCACACACTCAACTCATCGCTGTATCAAAAACGACCGCCGGCCACATGCCACAAATTCTACACCCACTTATCTTTTAAGACGGTGTCAAGTGCCCGCCAGCTCTAAGCCGGCTTTGTTGCAACTCTCTGGCTGGCATCAAGCCAGCTAACAGCTGAACTGAGGGGCTAATGGGCATGTGAGAGCCACAGAAAAGTTGGACTGCAATAGTCAAACTGCACGACTAGTAAATACCCTATGATGCCAATTTGTCTGACAGACGGCGTATGGGAGAGAAAGTTTTAAATGGAATGTGTAGATGATTTTGAATAGGAATGTATGTATATCAATATTTTTAAGGGCTTGCCAAAGACTCTGTTTACAAAATATAAATGAATGATGATCAGTTACTTATAGCATTTAAATTTACCTTTAATTTGACTTTTAGATTATATAAACCGCTGTCAATCATTGTATTTAAGCCTTTAACAAATATTCAATTATTTAACAACAGAATTAAAATCTCTTCAAAGATTCTTTGTGTTTTCAAAGCTCTCGCACAATGTCACGGACGCGCAATAACGATTGCAAAAATAATAATAGTTCGATAAACACAAACGAGCGATAACCCGAATAGTTCGATAACCTCAATCGCTAAGTGCTGGCATTCTCATTCCCTTAATTGCGATCGAAGCTCAACGCAGCTCAGCTCTAGCTGCTGTTGTCACAATGCATCAAAATTGTTGGCCATTTGCCGATTGCCAATTTGTATTGCGTGTCAAAGGCAATTTAAATGCATGTTCATTATGCCGCAGTCTCCGCTTTGTCAGCTGTTGTGTGCGTCATTCTAATGGCAATCTTAATTGATTCTAATTAGCGACGCCTCAAGGTCAGAGCTGCCACATCAATAGCTGTAAATGACTTTCTGCAGGGCTTCAATTATAGCCATTATTGGCCAGGGCTCAGATTTCCACGAGCAAACATCATGAGAAATCAATAAGCTCCATGGCTCAAGATCGCTTCTCGCCCAGCTGTCGACAGCTGACGACGGCAAAAAAAAAGAGATAAAAAACATAAATGCTATAATTTGGCATCTGCGCTGAATTCCATCTTCATCTCCCAACTTCATATCCATCTCCCATCTTCATCTCCAACGAAACTATTCGATCTGCATTGCACGCATGCGCATTTATACTGGATTATCGCTTATTACATGTTTCTACCTCGACTTGATTTATTTCGCTGCTCGATTATCGATCTCTCAGCTCAGTCCAAAGCATTCACTTCGCATTTCCACCTACCTGCCGACCCCCTCTTGCCTTTCAACTTCAGCGCCTTCTCCGTTATGCGACGATCTAGATCGAAGAAGAATTGAAGCGCGTACGTGAGATATTATTGTATGCCGCATGCATTTTGGTTGCTTCGTTTTTGCCTCATTTTGAATATTTGTTATTGGCCTCGCTTCACTCTTCCACCCCATCTCCCATCCCATAGCTGCGCTGGTTCTCGCTCTGAGTCGGTGATTTCGATTCGGCTCGACGGTTCAGTTCAACATTATGCAAATGTTTCTGATCGTATATTTCCCATGACATGGTTATTAAACTTGTTGGCCAGTGTAATTTCGTTCAGTAGCCTGAATCTAACAGCTGCACTTTAGCTTTGCTCACATTTTAATGGGCAGCAGCCTAACTGAAGTCGATAATGTTTACATATCTACAGAATTTTATACTCTTCTGTCAGCTATACGAAATTATGCTTTCTCCTCTATACCAATACCTTGCAATCTCTAACATAAATGTCTCTTACTTCTTTGCTTCTTTCGCAGTTTGTTGCCATTTGACTGCAAATCCAATCAGTTATATCATTCTCTCTGCATGGCAAACAAACCGCAGCACAAGTCACATACAGTATGTAGTCTTGCATTGCGAATCATCAGTCAAATGGATCACATAATGCCACGCTTTGTCACACTTGGTCGCTTATGGGATTTAGGGCCTCCGACCGAAACCACAGTCCAGACCATAAAAGTACCATCCGACCAGACCCGACCCAGTCCGACGCAGTCTTAGTCGCTTTGGATCGCATTACGCACAGTGGAGACCAGGTTTGAAGTGAGTTGTATAAAGTTTACAAGACAAGTTTGGTTTGTGCCACGCTAAATTGGCCAATTTTGTCCACTGTGCGGAGCAAAATCGGGTCAAAACGGTATTTCAGGGCGTGCTTTATACTTTTATACATAAAGCCATGCCCACATGCGAGTATCGATGACAATCGCTAGTGTGCTTGATGATGCGTTGACACATGCGGAAATCTTTTCATTCAACGAACCAAATAACTCGAACTGAGTCCAATTGATTTTATTGTATATTGTGTGCGAACTGTTTGCTATTGAATGAACTGCAAATAACTGAACTAGTTCCGCAAAGCCTTTGTTATGTTAAAGGAATTGTCTGATTGGTTTAAATCTGCTCGTGTGCTTACGCATTCATGTGCATGTGTGCATTTGACTTGTGTTATGAATTACGTATGTTAGAGCGAGATGACCCAATTAACATATACAGAGTGGGGTGGCCACGAATTGCTGTAAGTATGCATGTTGTAGGTGCGTTTGTTTTTATTTCGCTTTGCTTTGCTTTCTTTTTTTTGTTGTCAAATTTCAGGTAATTGAAATATATTGGATTTATATTAATATATGGCTGTGAAGGTAGATAATCTTGGCACCAATTAAATAACACTCAAATTGTCGGCCACTTATAGTCGCCATTTAATTTATAGCCCGCCACTAGTAGAAAGAGAGATTAGAGATAAGTTATGCTGTCGTCATCATATTCATCCATATACAACCAGCATAAATATAGACATAGATATCATTCCACTCTAGGCAGCACTTAAAAATCAATTTCAGCGCATTTAAGGCTTTGGGGCTTGTCTTCTATTTTCGTCACTTGTTTGCTTTTAATCTAATCGGAGTGAGAGCAGGCGCACAGTGGGGGCGCGTTACTCACCATTTCGAGTGGTGCTAGCCAATGAGGTGGCGCTTCCTGTGCTAATGCTGCTGCCAGCATCGCTATTTGTGTCAGCAGCAGCTGTCGATACCAATTTCTGTTCATCATCCAGGACAACGACGGGCACGGCCGTCACCAGCTTGTAGTCGGGCATATGTCCTTGAAAAGTTGAAATTGCAAAGTGCATGCATTATTATTTATTGTGTATTTTATTTATTCACATTTAGAACAAAAGTATATTCCCCTCATTATCGAACAAGGAATTACAAAATAAAATAACATAAATTTCGTCTGATAGCAGTGAATTGCACGGTTCCTGAGATAAGATTGAAATATTTCGGAAAGTCGAAGGCGTAAATACTCTACACACTTTAATAAACAAATGTTTATTTAATATATTTAATATTAATAATAATTGATAATTTTAATAAAGGCCTTAAATTAAAAATTTGCTTATATTTGTATTTTGAATTTGTAAAATAATTATTATATGTAAAAATACAAATAAAATAGAAATAATTTATACTAAATATCTTAGTATTAATTATATATAAATTATAAATATTATGCATTTTTTATAATATATATTTTAATATATTTAATACACTCAGTATGAAGTGTAACAAGTACCCTATATACCCTTCCCACTTCATTCATTTTTTTGGTCTTTATAAATTTAAACAAAAGTGAAAGTTGCAGCCACTTGTCGACACGATGTGTTGGCGATGGGTTCTAATTTTGCTTTTGCTGATTTTGCTGTTCCATTTAGCAATATTGTGGGCGCAAACGCAGGCAACTTATTTAAATTTGGACAAATCGTTGCAGCAGCAGCTGAACGACTCGACTGGCCAATTCGAAGCCTGGTCTAGACAGCTCAGCGAAGAGCAGCAGCAACGCTTGGCCTGGAATTTTAACTTCTTGGAGTACTCGCCACTGGAGCTGAGGGAACTGCAGCAGCGGCTCAGCAACAATGGCAGCATTCATAATCCATTGAAGCGTCGCCTATGGCTCCGTCTCTATTGGCAATTGCGTCGCACGCATCGCTTGGACAACAACAATATGTTGCTGTTGGAGTTTGCATTGAGTTTGCGGCGACTGAAAGCGGATCCGGAGTGGAACAGCCAATTGCAGAATATGTTGCAGAGTTTGCCAAAAGCATTGCAGATCGTGGTGCGGAGTCGTTGGCTCTGCTTGGAGCATGACAGAGATTTGCTGTATCTATTGCCAGCTGGCGCACTGCAGCTGGGCGCCAACAGTCGCTGCAGCATGTGGCAGCTGGCGTTGCTGGCGCAGCCCATCGATGGCTGGCTTCGCTTGGAGAATCTATGCGAAGCCCAAGACATTTGGTTCATCAATTTGCTGCAGAAATTGGAGTCTGGATTCTACCTAGTGCAGCGTGAGCCTAACAGCAATGCCAGCAACTATTGCAGTCACCAGGGATCGGGCTATTATAAAGATCTTGCTACGAATGCTGGGCAAGTGGCAAAGGATTGTCATTGGCAGCTCAATGATTGCAGTGGACTGCCAATGCTGCTGCAGAGGTTTTACGGGGTGTAGATCAAATTGTGTCGATATCTAGGCCCTTACCTACCCCAATATCCATATACATATACCCTTATAATATATGTAAATGAGCACAATTTTTTCAATAATGTTTTACTTACCATTTGATGTCAGCGAGATGTTGATGCTGTTGCTATTTGAACCATTTAGGCAGCCGTTGGAGGCCAAATTGCCGGCAGGATGCAGACGTTGTGCCACATATTGCTGATAGTGTTGTTGCTGCTGTTGGTGCTGCTGCTGTTGCTGTTGCTGCTGTTGCTGTTGGATGCTGTTGATGTTGCTGTTGCTAGCGTAGCTAAGCAAAAAGTTAGCTGAGCTGACATTGTTGCTCAGTTTTTTGGGCACAAAAATTGTTGGTTGCTGTTGCTGCTGTTGCTGCTGTTGCCTGTGCAATGTATTGGACTCTTGCAAGGAGTGCATCGATAGCCCTGATGGTGTCTGGCGTCCACTTAATAAGCACGTGGGCGTGGCCGTGCGTAGGGGCTGCACACTATTGCTGCCATTTGTTGCTGCTGTTGCTGATGCGGCAGCAACTGTTGTCGCTGCTGTTGCTGTGGCAGCAGCGCCATTGCTTGTTAGCGTTGTGCAACTAAGTATCATGACGGGCGACTTATCGTGCAGATCAGGCAACGATGAGGATATCGCTGTGCTGCTGACAATGCTCTTGCTGAATCTGTTGCTGCATATTGTTTTTCGATTGCTGTTGTTACAGTTGCTGCTGCTGCTGCTGCTGCTGTTATATTGCTTGCTGCTGTTGGCACAAGTGTTGCTCGTCTGCTGTTGCTGTTGCTGAGCGGCGCTTAAAGTGCTGTAAGTGTCCGTGGATTTGCGCGCTTTAAAGAGACGCATACTATGAATTGTAGCTACCGGTTGCTGCTGTCGATGTTGCTGCTGCTGTCACAGTTTGCTGTAATTATACATGTACTCTATTTGAATATTGAAATATATTGGCATTTACAAACAATACTAATGCTGAAAATTTAAAAAATCCTGCCTTCTGAGCATTTTTTTGGATGTAGTACACATTTAGGAACTACTGTTGCTGTTGCTGCTGCCAGAAGGCCTCACACTTTCTTCCATTCTCTAATAAGTTTTTGTATTTTTAGTAAATAAAAGTAAGGATTGATCATTTTTATGGTTCTTACTATTCGAATTCATTGCAAAACAACTTATTTTTGGCTGCTTATGAGCACTAGGAGGATCCGTGCCCGCCAAGTATCCAATTGAATAACAGAGCACACTTAGGACCGTGTGACGTCACACGGGCTCTGTTAGTTAACATCAAAAGTCGCGGAACTGCTCTTTGCATAACCTACAGAGTCTTTTAACAGTGGGACACCATGAGACGTTACTGGGGGTCTGTTAGTTAACATCAACAGTAGCGGAACTGCTCTTTGCATAACCTACAGAGTCTTTTAACAGTGGGCAATCGAGTCAAACACAAATTAGTTAAGGCCTAAAAACCCAATTTCAATACCATTTTCATTTTACATTTCAGTTTTTCACTTTTCGCCCAACGGAGCATATAATTAACATAATTCACAAATCTGCGAGCCCTCGAAATTTTCAGCGCTGAATTTTGTAGGCAAATCTAAAGTGTTAATGCTCTGCAGTTGTTGTTGTTGTTGTTGGAGTTTACATTCAAAAGATTTACGCTGCTCTTTAGCTTTTTAAACTATTTCCGTTTAGGTCAAACCAACTTAAAGTAGTTTTTGGGTCAGTTTTTAATGCAATTTAGATAATGCTAAGATTATCAATGTTAATTGATTGATTTTTTATGTGGCATGATTATTTGAAAAATGATAAAGCAAACAAATGGAAAATTTGATATTTATTGAATTAGGCTTTGAGCCCATTGCGAAATTCGAATTCATTGTAAATGATAGCCAACATTAATATATATATGTATATCTATAGATCTGCCGTAGATATTTACGACACTTCAAATACATACATATATAGACTTTACTTTATTTCTCTTAACTAGATCGTGGAACTCTAATAACTTGTCACAAATGAGTTTGCAAGTTATACTGAAACAAATTTGCTATTGTTCGGGTTTAATATACCCGAATTCTCAGATGCTATACATATATATTTTCTCAGCCGGCAATAGTGTATTTAAAGGAAAACCAATAAAAACCCCATAAAAATATCGTTATATTGTTTGCTATATTTAAATCTATTTGTTGCTGATTGCAGCTGTGCTGCAGATTGCACGAGACGCCTTATCAGTAAATATGAGTAATCCAGGAAAAGCAAAGAAAAAGGTGAATTCAGTTCAATAGACGCGTATCTATGTATATATATAACATGGTTATCAGACTATATTATTAATAAACACATGCTAGCACACATTATTTTTATTTGCTTATATGTCTCGTTGTTTCATAATATTTATGTTTTTATTTGCACTTCACTTCAGCTGCTCGGCACTCGCAGGCCAAGGAAAGGCATTTGAATGAAGGTCGTCTAACGGCTGCTGTTGCGACATGTGGGTGGACGGGCCAATGAACCAGACAACCTAGACAACCCAGACAACCAGACGAGCTAACAAGAGCCAACAGCAACAAGTATGGCAAATAACAGATGTTAACACGCAACTTAACATAGCCTGATTTATCGATAATTTACTCAACTGACTGCCTCTCACATTTGAAAGTGGGCAAACGTACTTGAAAGTAGTCAATGCTAATTTGAGACTTAATGCTAATCAAACAACCAATCAAGCGAGCCACTCGCTCTACAAGTCGCCAGCATCTGCCCCAGCCAAAGTGGGCGCCTCTGCTGCGCAGCTAATTGATGTGACATTTGCGTGTGCATCTATGAATGCATTTACTTAGATACGATTATGTTGCACTCTGGGCGTAATCGTATGTTGGGCGCTCAAAAATTCTAGGAAATTCATCAATTTCGTGATTAAACACTTATTTATCTTTTGCACAGTGCGAAAATGCGATAAACATTGATAAGATTAGCGACGTGTATAATTTGCCGATAGTAATCGATTCGCTGCCATTCGATGACTGAATTGTCTTTGGCTTTTGCACTTGTTGCATGTATAGAAACTTAGTTATTACGACAAGTTTCACTGCGTTTATTATATGGCCCAGCCCACTGTGCAAAGCCACTTAGTCAAATCGAATGACGTCCCATGGCGCTCTGACCCGTTCAGCGTCTGCCGTGTGCCGTGTGCCTTGGCCAGGGCTACTGTGTGGCAATAATTTTGCTAATTTTATCAGACGTCGAGCCTGCCTGATTTTTATAGACGCTTTTAAGCGTTGCCCGGCCCAACTTCCCCCTCTCTGTCCCTCTCTCCCTCTCTCTCTCTGACTAGACAATGCCAATGTGCATTTAAATGGCCTGCGAGTATCAGTGCTATATATTTTCGCCAACTTTTAATTAATAGAGTATTAGTAAAATTTGTAATATTATTTGCAGTTGCGACCTGCTTAGAACCACTTTCGAAGACACAGTCAGAGTCGCAGTGCTGGCCGTTGCCCGTCTTGTTTATGGGCGAAACCTGTTTCAAGGACGCGGCGTTGGCGCAGTTCCAAGAACTCTTGGCTCGTCTCATTAACGTAGCGTACCGCACGACGGGGCTGGCCGAGTGACTGGAGCAACAACAACAACAACAAAAAAACGTGACTCTGATTCTGCGACTGCTAAACTATTTCTTTAAGCTGCATCGCAGTCGCATAGGACCTATAATATTGCCCGCGCCTCAACCTCAATGTCTCCTCAGCCCTTTTACATTTTTTAAGCTTAATATTTTTTTAATTTGCCTGCTCACAAATCCATGCGAATAGAGCTTGCTGCAATACCCTATGCCCTCATTGAAAATGATTAATTGTGATGATTGTACGATATTAATGTAACAGCTAGTCGAACATACTAGATCAGAGCATAGCTTTTGCATACCTTTCCACAGACAACAAGTTTAATTATTTCCAATTCTCGTTATGTTAGTGCCAATTAGGGTATCTCTTGGTCGAGTCACTTTAAATCGGAGCACTCTTGCTTATTTTTATGTACATATATATTTGTATATATACATATATTTTACACTTATTAAATTTACTAACTGCTTTTTTGCACATATCTCTCTCTTGAATCGCGTCTTGTGGCTTTTGCTCCTGGCAACAAATCAGAGCCGGCTGCATAGTTGTAAAATTCCTGTAAACAAGCCGTGGCTGCCGCTGCAGCTGTGGCATGTACATAGTAGAAGAACTTGTGCCCCGATACCCATGCCACTAAGCACGCTGCTCAACACACACACACACACACACACACGCACTCAAATATCAGACAGACAACAATTGCGGCATTGGATTTGTTCCATGGGTAGTCATTAAAGTTAACGACTGGAAAGTCCACAAATAACAGCAGAGACTGAGAGAGAGCGAGAGAGAGGGAGAGTCTGCAGTTTGTAAAAGAATTATACATCTAGTGCCATGTGAAATTCTTCAAATAGATTCTCAAAGAAGTAGAAGCAGAGAAAAAAACAAATAAATCATAAAAGCAAAATAGATTCAACTGATATATAAAACGAGCTTTTGCTTCAAGTTGCATCGATTTGATGCAATCAGCAATAAGTTATTGATTACTTGATCTGAACTTGCTATAGGGCAAGTCTAAATAGTAGTGATGTAAAAAATCATTGATGCATCGAGCATCGAGCATCGAGCATCGATGTTTATTTTACCAATTTTCACCGATGTTTTTCGATGTTTTCGCTGATATCGATGTTGAGCGATGCATCGATATTTTGCAAAACATCAAAGGTTTAATTTCATAATAACTGTAATAACATAACAAAAGTGAACAGCAAGCTTTGAAATGTCGAAGAGCGTAAATATATTTTTTTTTCAAAATGAATTTAATTTACTATAGCTGGTATATATTTGTTTGTCCTCTTCTGTTCCCTCTGAAAGGATGTTTTCAGCGGCTGCCACAAACGTAATAGATTTACGCCTGAACAATTAAGCCGCAGAGCATTAACGAAAAGGAATACTTTTAAGTTTTGTTTTGACTACTTTTAAGTTTTATTTTTTATAATAATAACGCCATGAAAGCAGTTTAAGAAACATGAAATATTCGTTTTATTGTCAAACGGCAATGTTTTAAAACATTGATCATACATCGATGCATCGCATTTTCAATACGATGTATCAACCCAACATCGATGTTTGCTTTTTGAACACATAGATGGACATCGACATCGATGTATTCATTCAAATTTACATCACTACTAAATAGACTCGGTTTTGATTTCTGAATATGTTTGAAAGAAGAGATCTTCTGCTGTCGTTATCAAAGGGTATTCGATTGGCTAGATTTCACTACCCTATAACGTATAAGTAAAGGGTATTAAAATGTTTTGTCACTGCTTAGCTCAGATCTAACACATATTTGAGCTATAAACGCGACTTATGATTTGATGGCCTAATAATAAATGTATTTGAAGTCAAAGCCATGTTTCACAATTCTTTAAATTGTTTGATTTTACGAGCGTTTTAAATAACGGTTTATGAACTATTTCCCTATTGATTTTGTAATCCATCTAAACCATAAACTTTTCGTTCCACCAACGAGTCCATTATGGACCACAACAACAACAACAACAGCAGCCACATTAAAAGGCATCCAGCCGAGTTTGCCTTTTGTTGCCACAAACTTTTGAGTTATTTTTTTTTTTTCTCCTTCGTTTTCTTTGCGTTATGTATGCGCCTATGCGCCTACATCTACCTAAGAGCGTGTGCGTGTGTGTGTGTATGTGTACTTCTGGCAAGTCCGCATTCTTTTAAAGGTTGGCAAGTTGGCCATAAGCATGCGCCGCCTAAGTAGCCGCAGTCGAACCCGCCACAGCCACAGCCGCAGTCACAGCCGCAGTCACAGCCTTGCAGACCAGTTCGAATATGAAGCGAAACATAAACAAAAATAAAACCAAATTGAAAACCAGAAACAATCAAATAAACAAATAACATTTGCCCAGCAATTTCAGTTCAGTTTTCATTTTTGTTAGGCGCCCACAACGACAACTGTTGCTGCTGCAGCAACATGTTGCTGTCGGCGAGCTCTGAGTTTACTTTTTGGGCGCTTTTGCTGTTTTTGGCTACCAAAATGAATTCTAATTGCAGCAGCAGCAGCAGACATATAAATAAATCGCTGCTGTTGCTGCTGCCGGCAGTTGGAACTAGATATTGGCAGTGCATTTGTTGTTGTCGCTTGAAAAGCTGCTGACCTTCAGCGATACAGTGCGAAATGCTGCCACCTGTTTGCCCAGTCCACATGAGAGAGCTGGAGATATTTAGGCATTCCTTTTGCATTCGCTAATTAGGCATATCAATATAATTATGTTGCTATACGGCGCATGAGTCATTGAGCAGGTTGCTGTTGCTGCTATTTCTTTGCTGATTGCTGTTGTGTTGTGCATATGTTGCTGGCAGGAATGCCAGGCAACGCGCATCGCAGCGCGTTCTATTAATAGTTAACCTAATCAAAATGCAGGCGTGTAAGCAAAAGCATTTGCATAGTTGTTGCTTCGGTTGCTGTTGTTGTTGCCTTTGTTGTTGCTGTTGCTTCTGCAGCTGGCAATTAACTTTGGCATGCGCAGACATTGGTCTAAATGTCAAGGCAAATTATGATGCATTCAGCTATTACGTCTAATAGTCAAAAATGCACACGTGCAACTATTTTTAGTTGTTGCTGCTGCTGTTGCTGCTGTTGCTGTTGCTGCTGCTGCTGCCAACGACAGTTTGTTAAACCTGCCCAAGCAAATGTTGCTGATGTATCTCTGTGGCTGCGCCCTTTTCTACGCTAATTAACCAGATGCGCTGCCCGGCAATCGGCACAAAAGAAAAGCGAATCCAGCCTGCAGCGTTTTTGCAACATTTAATCATTACATTGCGGCAAAAATCGTATCATTAGCGTTTTAACGATTACGCGCTTTATCAAAATAGCAGCGACAACAACAGCAGTAGCAACAGCAACAGCAATTGCTATTGCTTTGCTGCTGCAGCAACAGTTGCCAGCTAGTTTTTAGTTGCCTGCTGGGCTATCGATCGACGGCTGCGTGGACCAACGTTATATGCAATATTTACAGTGGGCTACATTGAGATACAAATGTATCTCAATAAAATGTAACTTTAGGTTATTAAGATACAATTTAGTTGTAGGATATTTGTAATATCATGGAAATATATATTTGAAACATCTTAAAAATTAAAGTTAAAGAATTAAATTGATTTTGTATTAAAAAAAATAAAATACATAAATAAAAAACAATAAATTAGAAAATTTTAATTTTAAAATAAATAAATAAAAAACAATAATTTAGAAAATTTAAATTTAAA
This sequence comes from Drosophila buzzatii, assembly GCA_035045845.1. NCBI lineage: Eukaryota > Metazoa > Arthropoda > Insecta > Diptera > Drosophilidae > Drosophila > Drosophila buzzatii. Next base: position 9,446,983 of record JAWNOS010000244.1, on the reverse strand, counting down.
AAAATCTTAGCGTAGTAAATTTAATTTTTGAAAATCTAAACTAGAAAAAGATATTTAAGTAAAAAAAAGAATTCAATTTATTTGTTATTATAATTTAAATAATAAATTAAAAATAAAAAACAATAAATTAGAAAATTTTAAGTTACAAAAATCTTAGCAAATTTATTTATTTTTTTTTAATGTAAACTGCAAACAGAAAATTAGGTAAAAAAAAAAGAATTCAATTTATTTGTTATTAAAAAAATAAAAAACAATAAATTAGAAAAATTTTAAGTTAAAAAAATTTTAGAGCAGCAAATTTATATTTTTTAAAATCTAAACTGTAAAAAAAAAATTAAGTAAAAAAAAGAATTCAATTTATTTGTTATTAAAAAAAAAAAAAATAAATAAATAAATAAAAAACAATAAATTAGAAAATTATAAATTAAAAGAAATCTTAGAGCAGAAAATTTAATTTTTTAAATCTAAACTGTAAAAAAAATTTAAGTAAAAAAAAAGAATTCAATTTATTTGGTATTAAAAAAAATAAAAAACCATAAATTAGAAAATTTAAAATTAAAAAAAATCTTAGCGCAGCAATTATATATTTTTTAAAATCTAAACTGGAAAAAGAAATTTAAGTAAAAAAAAAAGAATTCAATTTATTTGTTATTAAAAAATAAAAAAAAAAATTAAGAAAATTTTAAATTTTAAAAAATCTTACCGCAGCAAATTTTAAAAATCTAAACTGCAAAAAGAAATTTAAATAAAAAAAAGTCAATCTAAACATTTTTTTTTTTTTTTTTTTTAGTGTTTTAAATGGTTAAACATTAAACCTTAAAATTCTTAATATTTCGCTAAAAATTCTAAATTCAGAATTCAAACTTTAAATATTACTTAAAAGTGTTTTAAATGTTTTACTATAATTCTGACTGCAATTTTTTCATTTTTAGCCACTGTGCAGCAATTGATAAAAAATATTTTGAGACATTTCTATAGCAAATTGCAGAGCTGCAGACACTAAACTGCACACACATACAGACACACACATAAAACACACATACACACGTACATACACACACACACACATGAGCAGGCTGAATAAAGATGAAAATCAATGCTATCACTGAGCAAGTGCAGTTTGCTATTGCTGTTGCTGTTGCTACTGTTGCTACTGTTGCCGTTGCTGCTGTTGCCGCTGCGGCAGCACGTACATGTAATTTTTTTAATTGCATACAACAATTTAGAAATTGGTGTGTAGCAGCAGCAGCAGCAGCGATTTGATTCTTGTCATGAAAATATAGAAAAAACAGCCAGATCAAGTCGAGCAACTGTCTCAACTCTCGTTGACAATTATAAATTGAATGGCTGCTCAAAGCACACCTACAACACGTTTCATGCATGTTGCATAAAGTGAGCAACTGTTGCCGGTAAGTTTATACTTTCACTGCTGTTGCTGTTGCTGTTATTGCTGCTGCTGCATATGTTGCTTGCTGCAAGGATGGCATATCCTCAACATGGGTAACTTAATACCAATAACAGATGAGGCCAACAGACAATGCTGTTGTTTATACTGCTGCTGCTGTTGTTGTTGTTGCTGCTTCAGTCTTAATCAGGTGTAGCGTCTGATCCGCAACGACAATTACACACAAGCTGTTGCTGTTGCCGCTTGTGGCAATTATGCCATGAACTTGTTCTGACTGCGCAACTGCAACACGCTCTGAAATGACAGTTTCATTTCAAGTTAGTGCTGCTTCACAGTGTTTGGGGTTGTTCAACTCCAACTCCAACTCCAACTTCAACTTCAGCAACAACAACCAGCTAGCTTCATTCCTAGTTCAACTTTAAATGTAACTGCCATAGTTTCATGACTTGTCATTAGCTAATGCTAAGGCAACTTCCACTCTCTCCCTGCCAACTCCAGCTGCCAGCTGCCATCTGCGTCTGGTAATCACTAACCTCTGGAGCCACAATTACATGCACATCAGTTAAGTTTCGGCCTGAGTAATCACTGATCTTTGATAGTAGCTGACAATGTGGCTCTGTTCATATTTATGGTAACGTCAGTAGAAATAGACGAAAGCTGGCCAAATGCAGTCATAAATCAATTTTCCTACCAATCAGGTGTGAAATGTCTATAGCAATTTGCTTTAAGCTGTTAGTTCAAGTTCATATATGATTTATAATACTTAATAATCATTATAATAACTAATTTAATAATATTTGTATTATGACTCATGGAACAAGCATTAAATGATGTGGAAAGTGAGTCTTAGAAAACATAAAGCAAGGCTTTGATTCTAGCTCAAATAAAGAATATTGTTCATAAGTTGTTGCTGTTGCTGCGCTGGCTTTGACAGCTCAATGGTTTTGTGTGTCAGACTGCAATCGAACAAGAATGACAATGAAGCGAAAAATCAACAACAGCAATACTTTAATCATAAATGCGAACATTTAAAGACTCAATGATGGCTTCAACACGGTTTTATGAGAGGCTTCCAAGCAGCAGTAAAAGACATTTCGATAGATGACACTTTTCACTTTTTGCCATTGGCTGCTGCTGCTGTCAACTATTTGAAATCTTTTCACATGAGCCAACTGCTGGAACTGAAGACGCACAACTTAGAAGCTTGTCATTCTGCTGTCATTGCTGGTGTTGTTTACTAATTGGTGCCACTGAGCGTTGCCTTGCAATATAACAAGTGAGACGAAAAGTACTTCAGACTAACTAGCAGTTTGCTGAAGATGTGCATAGTAAGCGAATATTTTTAATAAAAAAAAAAAAAGAAATACTTCACGGGGATTTGAACCTCGAACCTCTCAACTTTCATGTCAATAACCAACCCACTGGACTACTCTAATTAATGATTTAATTATTATTTCCTTATTGGCAGCGCACATTTTAAATACATATTATCGATGAATATAGTTGCATTCATTGCATATATATACTATATTAAAAAAAAAAAAAAATAAAAAAAAAATACTTCACGGGGATTTGAACCTCGGACCTCTCAACTTGCATGTCAACAACCCACCCACTGGACTACGCTAATTAACTGGTTCCGATTATTTTCTTATTGGCAGCGCACATTTTAAATACATTTTATCGATGAATATAGTTGCATTCATTGCATATATATACTAAATTTTAATAAAAAAAAAAAAAAAGAAATACTTCACGGGGATTTGAACCTCGGACCTCTCAACTTGCATGTCAACAGCTAACCCACTGGACTACCCTAATTAACTGGTTCCGATTATTTCCTTATTGGCAGCGCACATTTTAAATACATCTTATCGATGAATATTGTTATCGATGTCGTTTGATTTGCCAGCATTTGCCCAACGCAAACACGAATCAAGCTAACAAGCAAAATAAGTCAACATAGTTCAAGTCAAGACAACGCAGTGAGCAGTACCAGCAACAGCAACAACAGCAGCAACAACAACAATAACAGTAACAGTAACAATAATAATAACGACAACAACATACACACGTGCGTCATTCTGCGTTCATTGCTCGTTTGTTTGGCACTCGAGGCGAAAGCAATTTCCTTGGAAAATTGCTGGCCCAGGCCAACGCCATCGTCGCCATGGCCATTGCCAGCGTCATCCCAAAGTTGCCTCGAGTTCTACGCAGCTGAAGAAGCGCTTCATCAATTTTTATCGATGAAGACCCATTTGGTTGATAACTCCATTTGTGGCAAATGTTGAGCACGCGCGTTTTGTAGTTGCTGTTGCTGTTGTTGTTGTTGGTGATTCTACTACTGCAGTTATTGCTGTTGTGCAGTTGTTGTTGCCGTTAGTAAATTTCGCGCGAAAAACGCCAAAGTTGTTTGGCCTTTGATTGTTTTTGTTGTTGTATATTGTAAAAGGCAAACGCACGTGTTGCTATGCACGCTATGAGGATGTTGCTGCCGTAACAGTTGTTGTTGCTGTTGCTGCTTGCTGCCGTTGGCACTGTCACCGACAAGTTGGCTGGCCGGGGCTGCTTTGACCGTTTAGGCCAAACTTGGTAAATTGTTTTGTTGAGCGCTGAACGTTTTTGTCCGCTGAGGCCTTTCTTTTCTTGCTGCTGCTGCTGCTGCTGCTAGTGCTGATTATGGGCCTGCGAGTAAGAGCTGCATACTAATGTGTGTGGCATTGTTTATTTATTTATTTTCATTATAAACATGTGTGTATATATATATTTTTTAGCAATTTTAATTACTACATGCTTGAACGTCAAGAAATTAGCATTGATTTGGAACAATTTACATATCAAAGTCGGCAACAACGGGCGATACAAACTTCCTGTCATATCAATTGCAACAGCAACATCAGCAACAGCAGCAGCCGTTGCTTTATCTTTTGCCGGTTTGCAGCAGATGTTTTTCATGGGTCAAGCATTGCTCCAAGTCTCTGCTCTAACCAACAAGCTGTCATTTACAGAGCGTTGCGCCCACCGGGCCGCAGTTGCCGTTGCTGCTGCAGTTGAGGCAGTTGAGTCCATTGGCCTCATGCTGTTTACTTGCACCACTTTTTGCTGTTACTGTGTAGCATTACGTGTTGCTGTCGTGCTGCTGCTGTTGCTGTTGTTGATGTTGTTGATGTTGTGCTGCATCTGCTGTGCGAGTGCTCATTGCACTGCCACTTTTTTCTTCCACTGAGTATTCAAATTACTTGGCATGTAATTAGTTTGCTTTTTGTACCCTTTGCCAAGATTGCGCGCTGCGTGTGTGGCCCCAAAATGTTTGAGGGCTTGTATAATGTGTGGATGCGACATATTGCTGTTGCTCTTGCTCTTGCTCTTGCTCTTGGTCTTGCTCTTGGAATTGCATTTGCTGTTGCTGTTGCTGTTGTTGCTCTTGTCTGCACGCTAGAGGTGTTATTTTTATGGCTTTATAATGTGACTCGGTTTTTTTTCTGTTCTCTGTTCGAAACTTCCTTACATGGCATGTCAATCACTTGACCCGCTGGGCACGAAAAGCAACGACGTCAATGCCAATTCTGATTAATTCAGATGCAAGAAATAAGAAAGGCATATGCATATAATGACAGTGAGAGTGGAAAGTCGCCAAGAATGTGTAATGTTGCTGAAGTAAGTGGCGTTAAGATGGCGTTACGATGGGCAGTTTGAGAATGTTACATAGACATGCTGTAAGAGGCAATGATTGATTCTAAAGCTAATCAAGTACATTTATATGTAATATAGCAATTATACATGGAAATATTGAAGTAGGTATGGAGTGAAAATATTAAATTACTAAGAAAGAACTCTTTGTTTGAATGAATGCATTAATATTTCGATTCACTTGATATTCTCTCGATATTATAATGTTAATTTAGAGAATTAATAGATATTAATATGTTAACATTAGTTAACATTACTTTAACATTACTTTATGCATTTTTGTTGATGCGTCTTAATTTCTCGCTTCCGTCCTGAACAACTAGACATTATCGTCCGCTACATTTACCTATATGCACTATGGATTATTCTTTGCATAGTGCGTTTCATGTTTGATGTGTTAATTTTAATAAATATTATCACGTATTTTCCTTAGAGCTCTCTCTTTCTAAAATTAAATCGTTGCTTTAGGGAAATCGCTCGCAATGCTTAGGCTTAAGCTACATTGTGTTGCTATTGTTGCTTGCAGTGTTTTCTCAATCCTATCAAATATTCTATATTATAGCTCGTATTTTAATCTATTTTACAATATTGTTAATATCTTCCTTGCTTCTTTACTAATTTTTTTTTTACTTCACTTTATTTATTTTTTAATTTTAAGAATTATTAAATTGTAATTATATTAATTATATTTAATCTATTATAATCTATATTTTAAATTTTCATTTAACACTTTCTTTGCATAGTTTCAATAGTTATCACTGACCACATTTGGCTGTGAATTGGGGCATAGCTTGCCGGACTGGCAAATAAAACACCCCCATCGGGTTGGTAATTCTATTGTAAAAATTGTTATTTTTTAGGCTATTTTGACTCTCGTTATGTCAATATTTGTTAAATATTTTATTATTATTATTTTTTAATACAAATTTATTATTATAATTTTGTATCAAAAATATCTCGACAATATCTCAGCTTTGACCTTTCTTAATCTCAGCTTTATGCGAACATAATATATAAGCAAAATGCTGTGCACTATGGAACTACTCTGTGTAAGGCATCTTCCAAGAAACTGTAGACTCTCAGTTTCTTATATATAAATATTTATATATATATATATATATATCCATCTATCTATGGATCAACTTCCGTTTGTCTTAACACACTTTTTCCATCTCTTTGTGTGCACACAAATTGCAATGTCAGTTGAGTTTGTTTCTTCTTTCCATTTGTGCCACATTTTCTTTTGCAATTCGTTGCTTCATTTGAGTTGAAAATTATTGTGATTATGTGTAAGACCTGTTGCTTTGGATTGTTTCTTCCATGCAGCTCTGCAGCTCTGCAGCTGTCGCACCTGTTGCTGCTCTCCATGCAGATTCTATTTATAACGTTTTTTCTTTTCTTTCTTTTTTAATAAATTATATATCTAGGCAAGAGAACAAGTCTGTTAACTGTAACGGCTACAATAAGACATTTCTAATTTATTTAATTTAATTATATATAATATACTTTACTTGTTTTGTGCAAGACAAAGCATTTTAATGGGATTGTGACTAATCCAAGTAGCGCAAAGAGAACAGCTTTTGCCACTTACTAAAATTATATTCCCTAAATCAGGCAACTAATAATTATTAAAATTATTGAAATTTATTCTCATTTTAGTCAAAAATATATTTTATATTTTCATAGCAAAGTTTAGTTCTCTAAAATTTTCTATATATTTAACTGCTGTGCTCTGCTCTTGCTCTGTTGAAATGATTCTTTATTTGTATAATAATTGTAGTTAGATCCACTTCTCATATTGTTGCTAATGAGCAAATGCAGCTGCATTGCGTAGCCAGATGCGTGACTAAATGATTTTCTTTAGCAAACATGCAACGAATTTTTATTATCAAGTTCGTTGCCTAAGTCTTTCTTTTTTTTGGCAGCGCCTCTATTTTTGTTGCTGTTGTAAAAGTGTGCCACTATTTGAGGCAATGCCCAATGTCAACAGCTCGCAGCTCAGCTTTATTATCAGCTCGTCGTCTGGCACGCCCAAACAATTCAGAGATTTTCCCTCGCCAGCAGTTGCAATGCTAACAAAACTCTGGCACTGTGCTCGCTTCAACAATTTTGGCTTATGATTTTTCTGACAGTCTTACATAAAGTGCGCGCACTCAAGTGAGTGTGGGGGTCTATAAATAACAAAAAAGGCCTACAGCCTGCAGTCGTTAATGAGCGTGTTTCGGCTGAGTCGCTGTCTGTCTGGTCTTTAGTTGCCTAACGTTTTGACTGACCTTCAAAACGTGCAAAGAGATCAAATTTTTATGTCTTGTGTCTGCCACATGAAATACGCCCAAAAAGCTGGCCAAAAAAAAGAAAAAAGTATAACAAAAAAGTAGCTGCCATTTCACAGTCGTTGCAGACATTTGACGTTGCTCACGACAGACCTGCAATCCATCAAAAATGTTGTCGTCGTCGTCGTTGTTGCTGCAGTGGCCCAAAGGCAACATCAGCAGCAATAATATTTGTGCAAAGTGTTAAGGCAACAAAACAGCATACAGTAGCCGACACAGCCAGCAACACAGTAGCAACAGCAACAACAGCAGCAACAGCAGCAACATAAAAAAACAGCAGCAACATCTACTTAAGCAGAGGACAGGATCAGGCAGGCGGCGGTAGCTTAGAGCATAGCCATAGACGACAACGTTTTGTTTTAATTTTCTCAATGTTGCTGCCGTCGTCGCCGTTGCCTCCTCCACTGCCAGTTGTTGTTGTTGTTGCAGGGTTTCCTGTTTAGATAGTTTTTGCGATTTTGTATGATACACCTTCATGTTCAGGCCTAGTGGCTGAAGTTGGCTCTGGCATCCACTTTGATGTACGTTCACTTTGAAATGTTGTTGATGAGTACGCGAGATTTTTAAAGATTGCAGCAACAAACGCTGCGACAGCGTCGGTGGCGAGCGCGACTGGCCAACTGGACAACTGGGCGACTAGGCGACTGGGAGGCTGTGACTCTGTGCTTGCTTGTTGCTTGTGGCATAGACTGTGTGGCTTACATAATAAATTTAAATGCACGCCTGCCCGGACACCTGAATGGACGCCTGGACATGCTAACAGAGCGCAACACTACACTAGTCGAACCCAGCCCAGCCCAGCCCAGCCTAGCCTAGCTCAGCTCAGCTTTGAGCCGACTAAATAACCGACCGACTGCCTGACTGCCTGGCCTGACTGCTGGCCTGGCTGACTGGCCTGCATTGCGATGCGTCTGCCAGCTGAATGCGGCAGCGCGCACAGTGGTTAGAAAGTGAACAATATAACAACAATTTAGAGGTAGAGGTCTAGAGTATTGGAGAGTAAGTCAGATCGGCGCTAAGCATGAAAGCTTAAAATTATTCACATTTGAATTTTTAAGAAATAAAAATAAAGAAAATTAATAACTTTTGAACTTATTTCAAGCGAATTCTTACATATGGATAATTCTTCAGAAAAATCAACTTTTATCATAATATATTTAACTATTTGTCAAAATAAAGAAGCTGTTGGCCATTTTCACTAATATTGATGCATTTTCAAGCTAATTACAAAAAACCAAAGTGTCGAAATGTGACAAAAAGTTGACTTTTCTGGCCATATACAAAAATATTTCCTTGCCTTTATGGAAAGATGTTTAAATAGGTAGCTATATTAATACATATAATATTAATACATATATATCTATAATATCTATGTTAACAATATATACAAGTAATTTAAAATAATTTTTAATTCAATGATTGTCTCTAACTAGTTAATTTTTTAATAAATTTTAATTCAATTTTTGTCTCTAACTAGTTAATTTTTTAATAAATTTTACTAATAAAGATTTTATTTATTTTTTTTTATTTTTTTATTTTTGTTAATAGCTGCGCTGTTGAGCTGCCTTCTTTATCTAAGTTTTTTGCCTTTTGAAAACTAGTTTTTTTTATAAACTATTTTCATTTGTAGTTTTTAGAATAATCCAATGAAAATTAACATTTGTATTAAAGCCCAGTTGAGTGCTGAGGGTCAAAGTAATTTTTGCTATCTGCATATAATACATATAATGATATTCATTAAAATAAAATTTATATAAATAACAGAGCAGCTGATCGACTGAGCCTTCAGCTGCAGCATTTTGTATAGCAAACAAATATTCCATTGACTTTATACAATTTTGTTTCTTTATGCTATTTATGACTGACCACATTCAATTAAATTTAATTGATATTGATTAAAGTTAACAATATAAACCACAAAAAACACTTGTTGAGTTTTTTTTTATTCATGCCAAAATTTTAAAAAATATTGCGCAATTAAATAAAGCTCTGAGGCGACTCAAAATAATTCTAAGGTAAAAGCAAATGAGTGCAACAATAAATTAAATATTATTTATGAGCTTAAAAAAACTGCAGAGAACAAGTCTTAATGAGTTTTTTATTATTCAATAAATAATTTATATATTATTAAAATATTTTAAAATATTAAAAAAATATATATATAATTATAAATATTATTTGAAGCACGCTTAATAATATTTATGAGTTTTTAGTTTTGCAAATAATATAAATATTTTATAAACAATATTTTATAAACAAATTTATATTGTATACAAATTGTAATATTATTTATAATTAATTACAAGATTTTGTTTTATGTTATGTCTATGTTTATTTGTTATTTCATAATTATTTTAAATTTGTAAATATTAAAAACGATTTATATTTTATGTAAATGTGTTTTTTTTTTTTTTATTTATTTTATTATTATTATTATTTTTTTTTATAAATGTAATATAGTACATCTTTATATAAACATGTGTGTGTGTGTTTTTTTAAATTTTATGTATTTATTAATTTTTTATTTTTATAAATGTAATATAAGTACATCTTTATATGTAAATGTGTTTTTTTTTAATTTTATTTATTTATTTATTTTTTTTTTATAAATGTAATATAATACATCTTTATAAATTATATATAATTTTTTAATTTCACATAACTTTGCAACTAAACTGATTTGGCTCAAGGCGTAAAAGATATAGTTTTTATAGGAATTTTTCACGCTGTCTGACAGTTGAGGCTATAGTTAAATATCAACACAACTTCCGACTTTGACAATTTTTTGATGAAGCATAAAGAATGTCTAGAGCAGCCTTGGGCAGCCGCAAAAGTCTGAGTTGAATCGGTGTTATTTTTGTTAATGCTGAAGCTGCTGTTGAGTGGATTCAATTTGACTTGGCTCGCAGCCACTGTGCTTGGCTGGTGGCTCGTGTTAAGCTGACTTTTAGCCAGGCGACTTAGATATATATAATTATTGCTAAGAGCGATTGCATAAGCATATTCGTAACATACGTAACCAATACAAAATCCAATATAAGAAACACATGTATACAGAGCTCGAACTTAGTCTTGGCTTGACAATTAAAACACTTTGGCTTGGCCAAGAGACGGCCTAGTTTTTGGGGCTGGACACAGCAGCCCAGAAGACCCAAGTCACGGCAGCCAACGGCAATTATAGAGCATAAAACATTGATAATCATAATAATTAAGCATGACTGGACAGAATGTTCAGAGGCGGCGAGGTTGACAACGGCACACAGACCAGAGAGAACTGAGCACCGAGAACAGGCAACAGTAGCTGGCGATTATAGAGCTAAGAATCGATGCGAAGACTGGCGGGCAACGGATGATGATGATGAGGCATCAAATTGAGGACTTGACGTTGCCAGTGTATATACATATATATAATAACTAAATACCGGGCTGCGCATAAATTGTTAATTAAAGCCATTTTGATTTGGAAAATGCGAACGTGATGCACTACAAAGAGAATATACCTGCGTCAAGCGCAATGATTTTCGATATTTAAAAGATGCTTAGAAAGTGCTCAATGACGTTGATTCAATATAATGAGTCAACTAGAACCTTTTCCTAGCGCAGAGCTGCTTACACAATCTCTCTCGCAGCAAACACTGAATTGCCGTGTGAGACGCCTACTAAGAGCTCTGTTCATTGATCCATAAATTCCGATAGAAAACCTTTCGAAATACCTGCGAGATTTGCATTTTTCAATAAACCTGCGGGCCACGCACTAAAAATAATCATAAAAACACTAAAAGCGAAAAGAAAAAAAAACTGTAACAAATTTATTTATGATTTTACCAAATTTGTTTGTTGTTTGCTCTACAGAAAAGGTGTTGGACAACAATTGGCAATTTGCTTTAATTGTGTTGACAACATAAAGAGAAAAATGAATGCGAAAAAAAAAAATAGAAATAAGAAAAACACGCATTCGAATCGAACAAAGCCTGTGGCAAACAATGAAAATTCAGACACTTCAATAAAGCTGGCCAAAATAATGATTGAGAATGGAACTGAGGTCGCCCGGGGCAAGACTAAGATAAATAGCAACAAGAATAATGATTATGATAGTGCCACAAAGGCCTCAGAGTGGGCAAAGAGGAACACTAAAGAGCTATTTAAGTTCACCAAAACCAAAGGGAGAGGGAGAGAGAGAGAGGGAGAGATAGAGTGAGAAGTAATATCATTTGAGAATTAATTTCTTTCGACATTTGTTTTGCTTGTTGAAAGTCTGCGCACGACTCGACGACTTGACTCATGGGACGGTAGGAATACTGAATGAAAATTGTTGACTCATTCCATTTAAATGTCCCTTTTTCTCGTTTTTTAATGAAAGTCAATGAAACAAGGTAGCAGACTGCAGACAGAAGTTAATCAGAGCATCTTACTCAAAGAAATGCTGACTGTGCTGAGGCAGATGTAACAGCCAAAGAGGGGGAATTTGAGTTTTCAAATATTTTGTCATCATTTTTTTTCTTTTTTTTTCATATAAAACATTTTCAAATTTATTTATAGATGTGCATATTCAAGAATATTTATATTAAATATTTTAAAATTTATTTTCAGGTATTATGAGTATGCCATAATTTTATTTTTATATTAAATATTTATATGGTAATGCAGGCCCGATAATAAATACAAAATAGTGCTTATAATTCCTCGAGTTTATTTGGGTTCACACTGTGTCTTTTCTTAGTCTTAGCTGGCGTAGTATGAAAAGAATGTAGGAAGAATATCCTAAACGCCGATTGCGAACCACTAAAAGAACTAAAGTGGTATTTTTGCTATTAACAGCGCATAATACTGTTAATAACATAGCATGACGATGTGAGGGAGAAGCAGTTCTGTTAATGGAATTTGGCATTAACATTAAGTATTAATGAATTTATAAAATTGAGAAATTGAGCTTTGAACACATATTTCACATAGCATTTTGAGTATGCAAAATATATATAAAATATAAAATAATTAAGTAGTTTTGAAGCATGCTCTCCCATATTTACTTAAACATAAAGAACATATTTTTAAATTACTGATAAATATCGAAACACAAATACTTGAATTCTCAACAGAAAGAACAGTTAAATAACAATTTCTTTCTCATGGTCAGCAAAGTTTAGTGAAATATATGACTACAGAAACAAGTATAAATTTTTGTTTTTTTACGTACTAAATCTAAATATAAAACTAGAATTAAATAGCAATCTAGCAAGCTATACTTGTGCACAAAATAAACGCGTTTTTCTAGTACTTTTCTGTTCCAAAGAACTGAACTTAGCCAAAATGTAGAGCTAAACTCGGTATTTTTGCTGTGCCAATTCTGTGTTATTATAATCTCAAAAGCATTCATCGATTTCACTTGACGGCTATTTCAAGCTTGATTTAATAATGATGTTTTTATTAAGTTTTCTCAACACTTTTTAATTTTCGCAAATTTTCACTTTTCTTTTGCTGTTTCTTGGCAGCAATTTTCCATTCGCTTTAACCGCTCACTGTTGCTTCTCGCTTTTACATTTTCTTTGCTTTTCTTTTTTGCTAAATTTGTCATTTGTCAAGTTTTCTCAACTTTTAATAACCAACACGTTCAACTGGCCCAAGTTGTTTATGTGCATTTGAGCAGAACCACAAATGATAGAGTGCAGGGGTAGGAGATAGGGCCAGACCAGAACAGTTAAACCAAGAGTGAAGTGAAATAGTGTAAAGAGACTTGGGAAAGTCATGTCAACAGTCCCTAACCATTCAAGCTTTAATAATTTGGTTTGGCCATAACTGGAGCATGACAGACAACTAAAATTAAAAGCCAAAACTCGTGTGTTCAACTAAATCAAATATTTCCGCCAATCATTAAGCAGCCAAGTTTATTGATCATATTTTCCACATTTGAAGACTTCCCCATTCAGCTTGTCCCAAATGCGGAAGGCGAAAAATATTTATTTAAGCTTTTTGCTATTTATTTGCCGGCTAATGGCTGCACGCTGAGTGAAATCAAATATTAACATTAACAATTGCCTTCAAATGTTGCTTTAATTGCTTCATAAACAAAAAACCAAAAAAAAAAAAAAGAATTGTTTTGCTTACCTCTTAGGCGATTATGATGTTCGGATTCAATTAGCATAGCACAAACTGAAAGAGAAGAAAAGAAAATAAATTATTACAAAATATTTGCAGAATTTGCATGGCAAAAGCTTGGTCTAAAAAAAGAAGTATTTTTAGATCTTCTACATTCTCTTATATGTTGAATTCGATTTACATTATGCTAATGACCGTGGCACCTGTTCAATAGGCCAAATACAATAGACGAGTTTACACAATTTATTGAGAGCGTGAAATGTTGATGCTGTAATCAAACAACAGACTGAACGAATCGCCAGCCCGTTATACTGAATTTGCCATACGAACTTAACAGAAACACTTTTTACAGTTAACGAATCTGTGCAGATGAACTGGCGAGCGGAACTTTGAACCGAACTGCGCGCCTGTGTGTCAAATGCGCTTAAAATGCAAACAAAATATTTCACAAAATACAAAAACACAAAAACAAAATATTTTAAACGCAGAGAATGAAATTTAAAAAAAAAAAAAACAAGAGAAGATATATATATGCGGCACGCAAACCGGTTACAGCATAATAATATCGGCCCGAGAAGCCAAGAACCGGTTGGATTTAAGCAATATATAAATATATATACAAATTTATATATGTATTACATATATATATATTTCATATTGGCACACTTGCTGGTAACGAAACTCAGCTAACAGAACGTGCATCCAAATCGGAATCAGCTCAGATTTACACGAACATATATCACGTGTCAATCGAGCTGGCTATATGTTCAAGCGCCAGATATATGCTATAAATTGGAAGCAGTAAAGAAGAAGAGAGGAGAGAGAGAAATATCTTAGTAAGAGGAATAGTAGAAGTCAGCTGAGAGAAGCATAGAAGAACACTTACATTAATGAGAACAAAAGAACTAAATGTGAATCAGTTTAGAGTTCATACCAAAATATAACAGATTTGAATAGAGCTGTTATATTTCTTGAATATTGAGGGTTTTTTCTTTTGAAAAGAACCAGAAAATGAATAAAAAGTTTTAACTAGAATCTGAATTCCTGTAAAACAGTTCCGAACTAGCTGCGGAATCAGTCTAAACACAATTGGTCCAGCAATGTCAAGTGCGATTTGCATAACCAGAAACTGAATCGGCATCAAGTTACGCCAATGCGCGTATAACAGTTCCGAGCAAGGGCTAAACAGTTATTTAAATGAAGGCTAGTGGCCTGCGCCATATAAATGCTGGCATCTCTGACAACTCGGACAATTACACATTCATTTCAATCAAAATTTTAATTGAAGTTTATTTGTAAAATCATGGAGCGTCGGGCGTCGTGTGATTCTCGATAAACATCTGCGTTTCGCGACTGTGACAGGCGTGAAGTGAGCCAAATTATTTTGACAGCGCTGAGAAAAAACGACAACAGCAAATTAAAATAAAAGAAACAACAGACGGCCGAGGAGCTGCAGGAGAAGGAACTATAAAGTCAGGCAAAAAAAAAAAAATCACCGAGTTTATTGTCTGTCAGCCCCAAGTGACGGCTGCCCAATCTTGAAGCTTGGTTGGTGTTTTGCGATTTTGGCCAGGCTTATTGAAAAGTCTTCCGCTTTTCAAAACATAACTCGCGCCGAGTCGGGCAGAGCATTTAAGGAGTTGCCCGTAGATTAGCAATCGCCTGGCTTCGGCTTCGGCTGCTAATCACAAGGTGCCAGGCCTTGCCATGCTGCCCGGCCTGAGCCATTGATTTATTGGCAAATTTCAAGTTAACACTTTTTCCTAAATTGAGTTATTTATTTCGCTGGCTGCCAGCTGCCAGCTGCCAGTTGCCAGTTGCCAGTTGCCAGTTGCCCACTTGGCCAGCTTAGCTGCTGCCAGTTGCCGTTGTTTTTCCCATTTTGCTATAATTTCAGCACATGGGGTCGTCACGTAGTTGGCATTGGCTTTAACAAGGAGGCGCATGAAGCGCGCCGATTGGACATTGCATTTAGATTTATATTCATAGATTTTGGCAGTTGTCTTAATGAACTTTTCTGATTTATGTGTGCTCCCAGCAAATGTGGACAACCAAATGCAATTGCAAACAAAATGCAAAAAAAAAAAAAATCCGAGTAAAGGAAAATTCTTCTACAATTTAGATTTCTAACAGTTGCTTCAATAATGTTTACGGACAACTAAAAACTATTTTTGTATATCTGATGATTTTGATATTAAAAAAAAAAATATATTTTGAATATTTTATATTTTATTTTTTTATAATTTGACTAAATAAATAAATTCTTCGTCTAATTATAATATTATATAAAATTTTTTTTTTTTTTTGTTATTTAAAAATATTTATATTTTGCATATAAATATTTATTTTTACACTTGTATTAATTTACTTTTCTGTTTTGTTATATTTAAAAAATATGTACAACATTTATAGACTTGAAAATATTTCTTGTGCATTTATGCATCATTTCCTAATGCCATTAATCAAATGCAATTCGAATTATATAATTTAACAGTTCGTAAAACGGAAAACTTGTATACGGAAACTGAAGGTTAAGCTTAATATATGGGTAACTGTAGTTAATGTTATATGCATGTTTATTTGTTTGTTCGTTTGGCTATTGTCTGCATTTGTCGCTTTTCCTTAACGCGTTTTCCCATTTCCCATAGCAGCAGAAAACCGTTAGGCGTGAACCCAGCAAACGGCGTCATTGCCAAGTGCGAAAATTAACGCAAAAAAGAAATCAAATAAAAACGAACGAAACATTCATAGAAATGCAGCTGTAAAGTAAATGTTCACACCATGAATTGCGTGGAAACTAAATCGAAGAAGACGAAGCAGCAGCAGCAGCAGCAGCAACGGCAAAAATCAACTGAATTAATAATGGGAATATAATGTTTTAATTAATGCTGTCTATCGATAAACAGCTAGACAGACAGGTAGTGAGACGTCTCTCACTCTAGCGAGTGAAAGTTAAGAAAAAAAAATCACATTTAACAGCAAAATCGTCATGATTGAGAGAAATACGCGTAATACTTATGAATCAAATGGAATGCTCAAGTGAATAAGCTGCCTAAACACTTGAGCAACCCAGCATCATCTGCGTGTTTGTCTGCAACTGTTAATAGTTTATATGCATATCCAAGTGGGCGTGTACTTTCAGTGATAAGTGTTTTGCGAAGATGCGCAAGTGAAAATGTTGCGAATGAAAGTGCGTAAATGAGTTGAGCTGTAGCTAAAGCTGTGGGTGGATTAAGTAGTTGGAGTTGCCTTTTCTGGATATAGATATAGACATAGAAATATATGTACATAGATATGGGAAAAACATACAAAGAAATGTTGCTTTTAATTCATTATTATATATTTGAAATATTTAAATAAATAAATACATTTTGCGTGTCCATTCTCTAAATGTCTTTCTTATTAAAATTAACATTGCCTGAAGGCCTCTGTCGCTCTGGCTTAAAAGAAAAATTGTTATTTAGAATTAATTCTTAGTAACAATAAATAAATATACAAATATATAAACAAATAAATAAATAAATAAATAAATAAATAAATGAATAAATAAATAAATAAATAAATAAATAAATAAATAAAAAAATATATAAATAAATAAATAAACAAATAAATAAACAAATAAATAAATAAATAAACAAATAAATAAATAAAAAAATAAATAAATAAACAAATAAATAAATAAATAAATATATAAATATAAATAAATAAATAAACAAATAAATAAATATACAAATAAATAAATAAATAAATATATAAATAAATAAATTAATAAATAAACAAATAAATAAATAAATAAACAAATAAATAAATAAACAAATAAATAAATAAAAAAATAAATAAATAAGCAAATAAATAAATAAATATATATATAAATATAAATAAATAAATAAACAAATAAATAAATATACAAATAAATAAATAAATAAATATATAGATAAATAAATTAATAAATAAATAAATAAATATGTAAATAAATAAATTAATAAATAAACAAATAAATAAATAAATAAACAAATAAATAAATAAACAAATAAAAAAATAAAAAAATAAATAAATAAGCAAATAAATAAATAAATATATATATAAATATAAATAAATAAATAAACAAATAAATAAATATACAAATAAATAAATAAATAAATATATAGATAAATAAATTAATAAATAAACAAATAAATAAACAAATAAATAAATAAATAAATAAATAAATATATAAATAAATAAATTAATAAATAAACAAATAAATAAATAAATAAACAAATAAATAAATAAACCAATAAACAATTAAATAATTAAATAAATAAATATATAAATATAAATAAATAAATAAACAAATAAATAAATAAATATATAAATATTAAAAATATAAATAAATAAATATACAAATAAATAAATAAATATATAAATATTATAAATATAAATAAACAAATAACTAAATAAATAAAAATATTATAAAAATAAATAAATATATAAATAATTAAATAAATAAATAAAAAAATAAATAAACAAATAAATAAAAAATAAAATTAACATAAATTAACATAACATAACAATCAACATTTCTATTTTAATTATTATTATTTTCCTTCATTTTTTTTTCAATATTTATTATAATTGCCTAATTAGCTTCTTCCATTGTTTATATTCAAAATAAGCCCACTCTGCATATAATAAAAACATCAAACATTTCAAATTTCCTATATGCCAAAACGAACTTGATTTAATAAAAGAAACAAAATTTGTCACGGTCAACGGCTTAAGATCTTAATTGTTGTTTTATTAATCAAAAATAAACAATCATAAACCTATGCCATATTTGCTTTTTATAGATATAAATTTAAAAGATGAGTAGCTGAAAAATATTTAAAAATAATTATATGTTATTTATATTAAATATATGTCCTATCGCTGTGACATTATGACGTTGTGTTAGTTATTCTGTTGTAACAGTTGCAGTAGTATTAAAGAGAAATCGAATGAGTTAGGATTTTAGTGAGAATTAAAGGATATAGGAAAGAGATAACTATAGCTTTCGCTGAATGTGGGCTCGGATGTCGCAGAGTAAGAGCGAGAGGGCTATGTCCTTCGCACAGAGTTGCTATGATATTGATGAACGAGAATATGCAAGCAAGAGACAGTTTGACAGTAGAGCTGAGAAGGGTGAGTCAATCAGATCAATCAATCAATCAGGCAGTCAGATAGAAGTCGGCGACACCGAGACCTCGTTATTAGCCAAACTTATAACGCAAGGCGAGAGTATTAATTTGAAAGCTACGACATATATTATATAAGTTAATTTTATTGAATTTATATTAACGATCTTTATTCATTCAGTTGAAACTTCAGACATGATGATGATGAAGCTTAAAAGTCTCCTGATGCTGCCGTTAGGAAGCAGCATCGCCTGATACTGCCGTTGCATTATGCTTAAAGCTGCTGAGAGCTGCGGAGCAACACAGTCTCAGCTACAGGGTGTTTTTCTTCTATCTTTCTTTTATAGTTATCAATAACTTGTCTAATAATCTATTAAGAATATTTACCAATAGTTTTAACGCTTTTGCTTGACCCAATAAAATCAAACCTCAAAAAACTTCATACTTAGTCCAGCAATAATTATGAAATCAAACTATTCAAGTCTTAATTATGCCCGCCCATTGTTTGCCATAAAAGGATCGCTAAATACATATATAGATACTATATATGCACACAGTGCATAAATCAGTTGATCAGTTGATCAGTTGCTCAAATTATGAATTCGCAATTTGAATAGCGCCATAAGTTAAAGTTGGTTTATGGCGTTTCGCTTATATAACTTTAGCCGAGAGTTGCGAATTTCTATCAACGGCTCTCCACAGCTTAATGACAGCTCTTTATGGACCACTTGCCAGGCAGTTGCTTGTTTTTGTTTTTGTTTTTTTTTTTATAGTTGAGGGGGTTTCGCTTTTTTCCAAAGTACAAATTTCATACTTTCGCTTTCATAAGAGCTGTCAAGCACACACAGAGAGGCTGAGAGAGGTAGGGAGAGGGAGAGGGAGAGAGATATAGTCTACAGGTTTTTCATGGTATCTCAAAGATTTGCAATAAAAATTTTCTAACGGCCACTTACAACATTTTTCATATGCTCTGTGCAGGATTGGCTGGAAAGGGTATATTGGTTATTAAGAAGAAGATGCAAAAGAAGAGGGGGAGGACAGCAATTAAAATTGCAGTGATTAAACTTGAGAAGAGGTGAAAAGAGGGCAGAAAGTCTGGGGAGCAGAAAAAGTTAGAGAGATAAAAGCTTGGATAAAGAAAGTGACAAACTAAGCATTAGATTGAGAGAGGAGAGATATAGAGGAAGATTTAAGAATAGGTGAACAGAGAGAGAGATGGGAGATGGGAGCTGAAGAAATATATATAGAGAGATAAATAGAGAGACTATGTAAGTATTAAAGAATAGAAAGAGAGAGAGAGAGAGATGGTAGATGAAGAAATATAAATAGAGAGAATATGTAAGTATTAAAGAATTGAAAGAGAGAGAGAGAGAGAGAGAGAGAGAGAGAGAGAGAGAGAGAGAGAGAGAGGGAGAGAGAGAGAGAGAGAGAGAGAGATGGGAGATGGGAGCTGAAGAAATATAAATAGAGAGACTATGTAAGTACTAAGGAATAGAAAGAGAGAGAGAGAGAGATATGGGAGCTGAAGAAATATAAATATAGAGATAAATAGAGAGACTATGATAATAATACTAAAGAATAAAAAGAGAGAGCGAGAGAGAGAGAGAGAGAGTTAGAAAGACAGAGTGAGTGAAAAAGAGCTCGGGTTAGTCCCGCCAAATATGGAGAGAAAGAAAAAGAGACAGACAATAAAAAATATATGAAAAAGAGACAGAGCAGCTAATGAATAAAGTATAAAAAGGCAAAAAGAGCTGCATTGCAGATCAAGCTATAATATTTCCAGCTAAAATGCAGTTACTTATGTACAGCTTAAACACCTTTATGCATCTGTCTTCAATTTTACACAGAGTATTGCCAAGTTGGCATTGGCAGCGTTCTTATTTTGGATTTTTCCTGTGGCAGCCAATTAGCAGCGAAACCGCCAAAGATACACAAATAATAAATCCAAAACTAATAAAAATAATACAAATATGCAATGGCAGCAATAGGACTGCAACAACAGCAACCAGCAATGGCAACAGCTTATTGCATTTGCGCTAATGCAACCGGTTGCTGCCCAGCCGAAAAAATCAACGAAATCAACAGCAACAACAACTGCTGCAGCAACAACTGCTGCAACAACGACTTTCCATTTTCAAATGCTTTTTGCTGGCATTGCAGCCTTCAGTGCTAGCCGGCAAGCTGGCCACGGCTGCAACATCGACAACAACAACAGCAACAACTATAACAGCAACTGCAACAACGGCAAACGGCAGCAACAAACATCGACAACTTTTCATTTCGTTTTTCACGCGGCGCATGCCAAAAACAAAAATAACAAAAAAGACGCGACCAAAAAGCTGCAATGATTTTTTGTGATAGCCATTAGCAGGGTACATTAACTATGTCATTTCGTTTGCATTGTTGTTGCTTGTAAATCAGAAAAAAGATAGAGTTGTATGATCTATATAATATGAAAAGATCTGAATAAATAAATAAGAAATCTTTAAAAAAAAACTATTAAATTTACAAGCCAAGCATCCAATTTAATTTTAATTAATTTAATTTTAGTAAAATAATTTAGTAGATAAATAAATCAATAAATAAATAAAAAATAAAAAATTAAAACTATTAAATTTACAAAGCCTTCAAATCATCAAAATTTTAGTAAAATGATTTAGTAGATAAATAAATAAATTTTGACTAAATGAAAATCAAATAAAATTTGTTAAGAATTTCATTTGATTTCTTTTAAAATTTATATTTTATATTTAAATTATTATGAATAAAATAAATAAATAAATAAAACTGAAAGATTACAAGCATATAAAAATATAACTAACAAAACAGGTTACATTAACTATGTCATTTCGTTTTCATTGTTGTTGCGTGTAAATCAGAAAAAAATTCAGAGAAAACATTGAGTTGTTATGTATATAAAAATATCTGGTTAAATAAATAAAAAATCTTAAAATAAAAATAATAATATTTAAATTTACAAAGCCTTGCAATCATCATAATTTTAGTAAAATGATTGTAAATCAGAAAAAAAAATCAGAAAAAAGATAGAGTTGATATGTATCTCTAATGATCTATATAATATGAAAATATCTGGTTAAATAAATAAAAAAAAAAAAAAACTATTAAATTTACAAAGCTTTCTAATCATCATAATTTTAGTAAAATAATTTAGTAGATAAATAAATAAATGTTGAGTAAATGAAAATTAAATAAAATTTGTTAAGAATTTGTTTTGATTTCTTTGATAGTTTATATTTAAAAAATAATCAATTATTATGAATAAAATAAATAAACTGAAAGATTACAAGCATACAAAATTAGAAAGAATTTGTTAAGAATTTCTTTTAATTTCTTTTAAAATTTATATTTTATATTTAATAAATAATCAATAAATATGAATAAAAAATAAAAATAAATAAATAAACTGAAAGATTACAAGCATACAAAAATATAACTAACAAAATTATTATATTTTTCTAGTTGCAACTAGTTGCTCGATCATGTTGCAGCGCATGCGTGCTGCGGCTCGAACTAACATTAGCTTTGCATTTGGTTATTTTGCTTTTTGGAGAACTGCAAACGCGCTGGAGAACTGCAAACGCTGGCGATGTCTGCGCGCTGTCTACGCAGCTGGAAGTCCCCCACAAACCAAATCCCAATGCGAGCCACAAGAGTCATAGACGCAGGCGCAGGCGCAGGCCGTAGACCTCGCCTCGCCGAGGAAGGCATTGAGTTTGATGTTCAAGTCGTGGCAAGTGTTGCTGCAGTGTTGACAATTTGAAGTTGCATGTTATTGCTGTTGTTGTCTGTTGCATTTGCTATTGCTGCTATTGACCGGTCTTTGCCTTTCACAAGAGACCGGCCCATGGATATTAGTGGGCGCAATATAAACACAATGTTGTTGTAGTTATTGCTGCTGCTGGGTCTACTAATGCTGCTATTGCCTTTTGCTTTTGCTTTTGCTTTTGCTTTGGCTTTTGCTTTTCATAGCCACAGCAATAATTGCTCAATGCCTTTTTTGGGGTCTGCCAGCGGAAACGAGACTTGATTGCGACTTGCACTTGGCTGCGAAAGGCTAACAATGATGTGTTCGCTGTGCCACGAGTTGGTCTTTTTGACTATTTGACTTGCCACTGCAGTTGCCCCCATGGCTGACACCGGCAAACGGAAGCGCGTCGCACAAGCCAAACAAATATTGAGGAAAACCGAGCCCAGCGCTCAATCCAATCCAATCCAAAGATGAGTCAAGCATATAAATTCTATAAACGCGCGCAACTTGATTGATGTCTTGAGGCAAGACTTGTTAAAAGCTACAGCGAATCTATGTACTTCCGTTCAATTAAGCATGATTGCAGAGAGCTAACCAACAGTTTGTTTGCTTTTCAATTTCATAGATATACAATTATCACTGCTGAATGCTGAAGAAGCGTAAACAAAATATGCTCGAAGGTAAATCAGAGTTGCACTGGCTCAGCTATGAAATAGCAACGGCAATCATTTGTTTTACATTACACTCAATAATGAACTCATATAATTAATCTTAAATAAACTCTAAAACGAAGTCAATTAGACAAGCAAACGCATGCTCTGGCACTGCCTTAAACAATTGCCCTAACATTAGATTCATTTATCATGCATTTGACACGCGCTCCAGTTCCAGTTCCAGTTCCACTTTTAGTTCTTGGGGCTCCCTTTTGACCTGACCTTAGTTTCCATTAACATAACATTAGCATTAACATTTATCAATTAACCGTTAACATTAATAGCAGCAACTGCAACAGCAGCAACAACAGCAGCAAACACACTTAACATGCGCTGCCTGAAGTTGACGCCTTTCAAAGTTGTCAACGTCATGAAGTCAAGCTAAGCTGAGGCTAATGTTGTTTGTAGTTTGTTATTATTGTTGTTAGAGCTGTTGTTGCTGCTGCTGCTGCTGCTGCTGTTGGCCACATTTTTACCGTTTGTCAACTGTCATATTTCTGTTTCGTGTGTGTTTATTTATGTTTCTTATGCATACATATATATATTTCCATCTCTCTCTCTCTCTCTCGCAGTTAATTTGTTATTATTTTGACATTAATTTGTTGATGATTTTTGAATGGGTTTCTCGCCGCGGGCTCTGAATAATTTGTAACTGTTATTATTAAATTTATACACCATAAACAGAAAAAAAGAAATCATAGTGGGCAGCCTGAAGCTTTGAATATGAATAAATCTGCCTGGAGTGTACAAAAAAAAAACTTGACTAAATTTATGAAAATATGAGTGGAAAATAAAAAGAAATTTCCATAATTCTAAAGAATTTTTTAGGTAAAATAATAATAAATTAAAATAATAATAAATTAACAAATTAAAATAATTAAATAATAATAAATTAAAAATAAAAAGAAATTTCCATAATTCTAAAGAATTTTTTAGGTAAAATAATAATAAATTAAAATAATAATATAATAATAAATTAACAAATTAAAATAATTAAATGAATTAAAAATAAAAAGAAATTTCCATAATTCTAAAGAATTTTTTAGGTAAAATAATAATAAATTAAAATAATAAAATAATAATGAATTTACAAATTAATTTCAATGTAAACTAGAATTTTAAAGCTGACTGCAAATTGTCTTGGTTGGCATATTTTATAAATTCTTTTTGCTAAATTAAAAAAGAAATTTCAATTGAATTTGAAATTGTTTGTATTTATATATTTGAAATTAATTTTATTTATAAATTTATATATTTTTTTATTAACTTATATATTTTTATATATATATTTTTTTTTATAGTATTCCCCTGCATTTATAATTAGTTTGTTGCCACATTTAGCTTGTGGCATTTTTGCGATCTCCTGCGCATACCATGTCACGTATTCCTGCTATTTCCTCTAGTTGCTCTCGCAATGCTCAGCAGAATGGTAGATACGTTTTCGGGCATGCGATTCGCATTTAAAATGTAAAGAGAAAAATTTCTGGTTAATTACGCCATTCACTATCATTAACACATTTCCTTGTCATCATTCTGCTGACCCAATTGCTCTGGCCAAAGCCACTAACTCAACGAACTGGCCAAAGAAATTAAATAGTTTTTTTGTTGTTTTTTTTTTTGCTGTTGCTGTTTTTGACTTACGCGTTACGTTTACCCGCAAACGCTGACAGCTGCAATTAAGCCGCGGGGGAAACAAAGCCAACGACGACGACTAGCATTGCAATTAAATGGATTCGTTTTCTGGAGCATTGAGCAGCGAGAAGCAACTTGTTGCAGCAGCACATTTGGGCAATGGGTCAGAGTGCTCGACTAGCAGATACTGCGAAGAGCGCATTGGGCCCTTAAGAAATGAAATTTCTCTTGATTTTAACGGAATGGTAATGATCTGCATGAGGTAGAGGAATCTTTATATCTACTTAAATATTTTACTTTATAATATATGTACATATATCAATGTGCTCAAGTAAAATTAAAATTATTTTAAATTAATATGTGATAAATAATAAATTTAAATTTAAAATTGAATAATTCTGCCTCTAATACTCATTTTAACAAAAATATTAAAAATAAAGTATAAAATATTACTCAAAAGCAAAAACTGCAATTGCTATAAATAAATCACAATTATTGCAAAAATGTTGTCTTAATAAGAATTTATAAATTTATATTTATTTATTTATTTATTTATTTATATATTTATTTATTTATTTATTAATTAATATATTTATTTATTTATTTATTGTTACTAAGAACTAAGAACAAGACGCAAGACGCTTGCCATGCTCACACATACAGGCGCACAAGCATAGATCAGCGTGTGTGTGTGCTCTTGTTTTTGCATGTATAGTTTCTTAGGCGTGGAGAATCGAAACGAAGCATACTTGGAATATGATTCGTTCGATGAAGGGCTCAGGGGATTTCATTGTCGAGCAGTCTCGACTACAGCTTTCTTACTTGTTCAAAAATATTTAAGTTATCAAAAAAAAGCTAGATAACACATATTCGTTAGATATGAAGTCTAATCGAATTTGTATATATATTAAACTAGATATACATTACATAATAATTCACTTTAGCTACAGTTATTAATATGCATCCAGCGATGGCCATCAAAGAAGTATTTCTAACATGAACTTGACCTCGCCCAGCTGTTCCAGCTATTTCACCTGGCTAACTCTAACAGGTAAAGCGTAGCACGTGAGTTCTTTTTTTCCGCTTCTCTCGTTTTTGGTTTTATTTTGTAACGAAGTTCACACGCTCGTTGTGGTCACATTAACGTGACCATTAGCTGGACAGCAGCTGAAGCTGAGCGAAGCATTTGGTAATGTGACTGGGCATCATAAATAACAAACATCATTATCATATACACGCATCATGATTAGCTTAAGCAGGCGGCAATTAAAGCAAGAGCGAAAGTAAAACATTTAGCAAGAAAATAAGTATAAGCCGCCGTCGACTCGAAAAAACAATAACAATTGTATATTTAAAACCCATTTAAAAGCCACAAAACAATAATAAAGCCAAAACATGATTATATTTAGCTTCTTCATATTTTTCGTCTGAGCTTTCGCTAAGCAGAGCTCTGAGGGAATTTAATAAAATTGTACGTGTTGCATTTGTACTAAACGAAAATGAAGTGAAAATTATGATAGCTAAGTAACGCTGAGCAAAACAAGCTTCCATTAGCAGAAGCAGCAAATGAGAGCAGTGCAGACTGAGTAATAATCGCTTAAAGAGTCAACACTGATCAAATTGATAGGAATCAATATAGATATGAGAGTGTATCAGAGAATAATTATAATAGTTTCTCAGTCTCGCAGCTTGCTCAACAACTAATATACTCTCATAAGCAGTGACTGCCTTCACTCACAGTCAAAAAACTCTGCCAGGCCATAAAAAATCGAGCGGTGTCATGACTTTAATTACTTTATTAGCCCCCACTGAAGAGGTCTGCATTTTAATATATTTTTTTTAATTCTTACTCTTATTCTTACTTTTGCATTACTTTTTATTTTCTTTTGGCCCACACAGCCAGCCGTCTGATATATGGAGGCCAGGACCTGTGGGCAGCTATCTGAGTCGGCGGCCTTAGCGGTACTTCGAGGCTTAAGCAGCGGCGCAGCAGAAATTAACCAAAGACAAATCGCTGACGCCCCCAGGGCGGCCACCGGACCAACATAACAATTTAATGTTACAATTTATTAATTCTTTTATGTATATTTGACATACATACTACTACACGAGCATATCGGCTAACTGGCAGCGCAAAAAAGCATATTGCATTTATCACAAAGTTGCACAGTGGGTCGAAAATAAGTTTGCCATAGATATATAAATATATATTTTTAATTTAATGAGAACTTAATTTTGGGAAAATAATAAAGAGTTGTTTACACATTCGGTAGGTGAGTTGAGTATATCTGCATAAGGAAATAAATTATAATTTTTGTTTTTTTTTTTTTTATATTGCAGAGCGTAAATTGATCAATTGATATTTATTTATTTATTTATTTTTTTATACATTTTATAATTTTATATACATTTTAGTTGTGTTTTATTTATTTTAGATATATGGATAAAGAATTTTAAATATTTATTTTATTATTTTTTACTTATTATTATTTACTTATTTTCTTTAATGAAATCGTTTTTTATTTATATGCATAAATATATAATTTATTAATAAATTATATAAATTTATTATAAATATAAATATATAATTTATTAATAAAAATATTATTATATTATAATTTATTAATTAATTATATATTTATAATTAATATAAATAAATATTCAAATATTTTTTTTGCAAACATTCTTTGAATTTTTTGGAATTATTTATATATAATTTATTAAAAAAAAATATTATTATATATGATAATTTATTAATCAATTATATATTTATAATTAATATAAATAAATATTTATAGTTTATATAAATAAATCTTTAAATATTTTTTGGCAAACATTCTTTGGAATTTTTTTGGAATTATTTACATAAATATTTGTTTTTAGCATTTATAGCTTGACAACCACTGTAGACGTCTGTATATATAAAGAAAATAAAAAAATAAATTTGATGATGGCCAGCCAAGAAATTGGACAAAAGGCAACTCGAGCCAGAGGCCCCTCGGCCGTTGTGGTCACACATTCCAGCTAAAGGCGTGCAAGGCCCGAAACAAAACGAAACAAAAACAAAAACAAAAATGATGAAGGAAAATTAATAATGAATGCGCCGAGGTAGCTGATGGGCCAGCTGAGAGAGTCAATGTGCGCGAGTGTATTAAAAATTAATTAAAAACTCACAAAGTCAACTCGAGTCGAGGCGCAACTAGAGAAATGCTCATTATCATGAAAACAACTTGAGTCAGAGCTCTGTAGCGGGACGTGCTACGTGTTGGGCATTTCAAGTGCAACACCAAGAATCAAATCAAATCAGTTAGCAAAATTGATTGCGTAGCTGGCGAGAATAGCGGGTTGACCCACTGCGGCGCGTCTATCTACCAGATACAAATGAAAGAAGCAAAACGTTAGAACAGAATTGCTATAACTGCGCTCTCTTTACCTCAATATCAATAGAGCTCAGCTCTTTGGCACGCTTCAGCTTCAGCTTCAGCCTCTGCTTCAGCTTTGTCTAGTTCGACATTTGCAGCGCCTCGGGGCAAACATTTCTTGATGTTGCTATTCTTGTTGTTGTTGCTTAATTTGCATAATTAGCGCACATTTTTCGACCATTAAACATATTGTTAACAGCGCTTCTCTAATCACTTTAAGTGAGAGTTTACAAAAAATACATAAATAAAATATGCTTCAAATCTTTTCAGGGCAGTCTGGCGAAAGTCTAAAACATTTTCATTGCTCTAGGGGGTGCTCATTATGAAATAAGAATCTTAAGTTGCTCAAAATTTGATTCTGCATATTAAATACTTTTAGTTAATATATTAGAGAGATACATTGCCTATTTCATATTCTTTCCATGAAAGTATTTCAATTTTAGCCTTCCTTTCCAACTTTCAAGTTATATTTCTAACTCTTAAACTACGAATCGGTCCATAAACCACTCATTTACCCGTCTTTTCACCAATAATAAAAGTATTTCTAGTTATTTTTAGCTATTTTAGTTATTTGTAGCTATTTTTAGCTTTTTAAAGCCGTTTGTAGCTATTTTAAAAAATTTTAAATGCTATTTTGGCAAATTTGTCTATATTTCTGGATATATTGCCAACTATCTTTCACCTTCATTCCAACCTTTTCCATTTTCTAGCTGTTACTAGCAATTTTCTAGCTATTTTTGGCTATATTTCTGGATAGCTTGCCAACAATCATTCCACCTTCATTACAACCTTTCAATCATACTTTCTAGCTATATTTCTATCTCTTAATCGACAAATCTGCCCATCAACCATCTATCTATCCATCTTTCCACCAATCTAACTTTCTAGCAATCCTATTCTATTTTCTGGTTATATATCATTTATTAATCGACGAATCTATCCATTAGCCATTTATATACCCATCTACCCGCCAATCTACCTTTCTAACTACTTTCTAGCTATTTTCTAGTTTATTTGCAGCCATTTGCTAGCCTTTTCAAGCTGTTCTCAGCCATTTTCCAGCTAGTTTTTTAAAGAAATTTTCTAGTTTTTATCAGCTATATTTCTAGATATCTTGCCAACTAGCATTTCACCTTCATTCCAACCTTCCAATCATACTTTCTAGTTATATTTCTATCTCTTAATATACGAATCTGGCTATCAACTAGGTGTCTATCTACCAATCTAATTTTCTAACATTCCTATTCTATTTTCTAGTTATATATCATTTATTAATCGATTATATACCCATCTTTCCGCCAATCTACCTTTCTAACTACTTTTAGCTATTTTCTAGTTAATTTCAGCTATTTTCTAGCCATGTCAAGCTGTTTTAAGCCATTTTATAGCTTTTATCAGCCAATTTCTAGCTATTTTTGTCTATATTTCTGGATAGCTTGCCAACTATCATTCTACCTTCATTGCAAGCATCCAATAATACTTTCTAGTTATATTTTTATCTCTTAATCTACGAATCTGGCTATCAACCATCTATACGTATCTTTCCACCAATCTAACACTCTGGCCTTCCTATTCATCTTTCAAGTTATATTTCTATGTCTTAATAAACGAATCTGACTATCGACCATCTATCTATCCATCTTTCCATCAATCTCACTTTCTAGCATGCTAGCATTCCTATTCCACTTACTAGTTATATTTCTTATCCCACTTACTAGTTATATTTCTATCCATTTATCGACGAATCTGTTCATATCCATCTTTTCACCTACCTACTTTTCTAGCTATTTTGTAGCTATTTAAACTATATTTGTCTATATTTCCAGCTATTTTTCATGTTCAGTCAATACAATGAATTCTTTTTAGAATTACCAAATATAGCTCTAGCATCTATATCTATAGATGTTATATGCAAAATGACAACTTACAAAAAAATATATGCAGCCGCAATTAGAATCGAGCAGCTGATAACTTAAATGGAAGTGATTAGTGATTGCAATTGAATAGAGCGAAGGGAAAAATAATATTTGCTTGCTTAACTGACACAGTGCCATAGAGACTTCTTTTCAGGAAACGGAAATGCTGCTAGAAAGAACACACAAAGACATTGGTCCACTTACAATCAGCCGACCCAGATCTTAGATTTAGTTAATAAATCATACAAAGTCTTAAGAGTATATAAAAGAAATACATGTCTCATTTTTCATAGGAATCAAATCGCTTTACAAATAAACTCTAAATTAAAATAACTTACAGAGTAGAAAAATTACACTTGTTGCTGCCCTGGCGTCAGCTGCTGTCGGAGCATTTATGGAATGCGGCACAGATGGATAAATAGAAACAACACTAACAATAACAATAAACAAAGACGATTCATTGAATAATAAATGTAGTCCAGATGCAATTATCAAACCAAAACATTTCTTTGTCAGTCGAGTGAGCCGTTCTCTGTTGTCGTACTGAAATGCATCAGCCAACAGCTCACCTCTTACGAGTTGAAGGTGTGCAGCATTCATCGTTATCAGTTATCAGCAACAATGACAACATAATAAACACCCATAACAGCCACCGATGCAAATATTAACATGTAGCCGCTGAGATAAGAGAAAGATAAGAGCTGCATGCTGTAAGCCACATTCAATGTGAACCAAAAAGAGTGAGAAAACTTTTGGGCATGACAACGAGACAAAGCGACCTCTTTACCCGGAAGTTTTAGGTTGGCTGTTGCAATGCGCTGGGCTGGGCTGGGCTGGGTTGCACTGGGCAGCTACTTTTACTTTAAACTGACTGTTTACTGGCTTGCATAATAGCTTTAATAGATTCAGTTCAAGTCAAGATGTGTGAGATATGCTTTAATAAGCATACATATTTGATACAAATAGAGAGAGAGAGAGAGAGATATGAATACAGATGAAGATGCAGTTAGAGAGTCAGATACTAATGCAAATACTAGATACATTACATAGATACAAATGGAGATACAGATACAGATACAGATACAGATACAGATACAGATACAGATACAGATACAGATACATATACAGATACAGATACAGATACAGATACAGATACAGATACAGATACAGATACAGATACAGATACAGATACAGATACAGATACAGATACAGATACAGATACAGATATAGATACAGATACAGATACAGATACAGATACAGATACAGCGCCAACGAGGCGCACACGCCCCAAATAAAGCAACTCGAGTCTCGCTAACCGCTCACGATCCGAGCGCTAATTCAAACAAATTGCAGCATAAATGCATTATAAAAGGCAGAGGAGCAAACACGACCGACATCCAATGCGACACAGCACACACACACACACACACACACACACACACACACACACACTCTCTTAGTATATGTGTGAGTATTAAAAGGCAACGGATTCTGGATTCTGGATACTCGAATACTCCTCATAGAAAACGAATATGATAAATTACACAAAAAGCTAGTTTCAAGCACATGGCTGCTGTAAAAGTGGCCAGAGTGCACAGTGGTTGAACAATAGTTCATAATTGTAAACAAAATGTTAAATCAATGTTAAATAATTGATTTGAGATTGAATAAAAATTGAAAATCCAAGATTTCTGAATAGAAGTTGAATAGTCGTATTATTATAAATGAGATATATTAATATACATATATAAATAATCAGTTTATTCACATCTTATATAATGTCAGATTATGAGGCTATCTTAAGCATATTTATGATTTGTGTTCTACACTAAAGGAAAAACTCTTTCAAATTAAAATTTGAAGCTAGAAAGTGAGATACAAAACTGGATTCAGGCAATTCGTTTACATCAGTCTCAAATCATTTAATGTTACGCTTTAATTCACATGCCGAGTACATTTGCCGCTCCATTTTATGGAGGCCCAAATAGAATCGTTTTTTATTTCACATTAATGATGATGAGCGCCCACTGTGCAGCAGGCATCGGGCAGCAGCAAGTGCTTTGTTGTTGTTGTTGGTGCAGCTAATTTGATTAATGATAAGCCGAGCTTAACTGACGACGATTGTGATTCATTATGTGCGCACATCCAGCACACTTAGCGCAAAAGATATAGATTCAGCTATAGCCTCAACTCCAGAGCTCCAGTAACCGAAGCTAAATGCAGTTGCAGTTGCAGTTGCACTTGCAGTAGCTGCTGCGAATTGCATTTAATAGATTGTTGGCATAGAACGACGAGAGACAGCGCATTATTTTATTAGCTTGACAACATGTGTCCGTTGCTGGGCAATTGCCATAGACTAGATCTTTCACTCGCCCTCTCTCTTTCTCTCTTACATTCACCAATTGATTTGAATCATCATAATATGCGAAATATGCTTTCGTTATCTATGAAATACAATTTAGTTGGCTGATTGCATGCAATGAGCCATTTCCTTTGTTGTGTCGACTCGAAAGCTAATGCCATAGTAGAATCCGTTGTTGCCACTATCTATCCATCTATCTAGCTATATATGAATGTATATCCACATATATACATATATGCCTCGTCACAGCTGTTGGCCACTTGCATCTACCCATTTGGGTCAGAACAGAGCGGACTATTGAAAGAAAGGCGGTCAGAGCGCATTTCAGTTTGATTTGCTTGAAGCCATCGACTCACAAATGAAGAATTCGTATAAGCACGAGTATAAGTGAGAATAGAAGTATAAGATAAATAACGAATAGAACTATAAGCTC
This sequence comes from Drosophila buzzatii, assembly GCA_035045845.1. NCBI lineage: Eukaryota > Metazoa > Arthropoda > Insecta > Diptera > Drosophilidae > Drosophila > Drosophila buzzatii. The sequence goes on along the minus strand of JAWNOS010000244.1, from coordinate 9,414,062 downwards.
TAGTATAAGTATACTATAAATAAATTCACTCAGAATTGGCAACAACAATAAATACAATATTTATTTTTGAACATTTTGCCAATGCTTCTGCAGCTGTTGCATCAATCTAAATATATTATTAATTTTGCTATCTATGTTGCTCTTCTCAGGGTTTCCTTTCTCAGTGCTCCGGGGTTTCTCTGTGCTGTTATTGGTGTTTGTTTGTGTGTTTTGGAAGCAAGTGGACATTAATAATATATAATGTGTTAACATTGAATAGATAACATTTTTGTGGTTGCTGTTGCTGTTGGTTTATCCATTGGCTTTCTCGCGCTCTTTGCGTTCCTTTTCGCGCTGCTTCTGTTGCTCCTGTCTGGCCTTCTCCTTTTCCTTTCTGATCTTTTCGCGCTCCTTCTCCTGTTCGGCGATGCGTTTCAGTTCCTCCTTTTCATAGGCTTCGAACTCCTCGCGATCCTGGGTCAGCTGAATGAGTTCGGCCATCTCAGCTTCATCGAGATCGCCCTCATCCAGATCCTTTTGCATTAGCTCCACCTCACGACTCATGGCCTCCTTGGCCTTGCGACGTCGCACTTTCAGCTCCTTGGCATCCAGTCTATCTTGGCGGCGCTGTTCGCGTTCCTCCTTCTCCTCCTCTCGGCGCTCCTCCTCCCTGGCGAACTCCTCCATCTCATCCTCAGTATAGGGATAATCCGGAATATCGTAATATAATCGGAAATCATCCGATGAAATGCATAGGAAAAGTGTACCAACGAACGCTGCAATTCCGCTCACCAAGGCCATATTGTATCTGGAGTTCTTGGCCTTCCAAGCCTTCATGAAATCACCCTGCGGCTTCGGCAAATCATCGAACACGGCATGAGTGCCACCACTAGGAAAATAGCCAGGCTTCGGCGGCGATGACTTCTCCTGTCCACATTTGCCTGCCGATTTGGCAGCCAATTGCCGATTGAAAATCACAAACTTGCTCAATCGACCAATGCATACTGATGCGAACAGCTCCGATTAATATATATATATATAGTTAAGAGACCCATAAAATTATATCCTAAGTGTACTTACGCTCACGCGACAGCCGCGACGGAGCGGCCATCAGAAGTCTGGACATGTTTGCCGTTCGTCCCTTCGTTGTACTCTGATAGCAAATGCGGATTTGTTTATTTGATGTGTGACTGAAAAAAGTATAATTGTCCAGACTGACAAATGACTTTCTCAAAAGCTGCTACGTTTTCGTTGTATTATTATTATTTTTGTATATTTTTTTTTTCTTACTGTTTTCTGAAAGCTAAGGCAACAATGTCAATGGCAGCTGTAAAAAGTGCAATTGATACGAATTCTTTGAAGCCACTCAGCAATTTGCTTTCTTTAAGTGAAAAGTAGATTAAAGCGTTGATTTTTGTATTATTATTAATATGCTACACGATATGGATTTTTATGAATTTCTTTTCTTTTTCTTTTCTTGACTAAAAGGCTACTTGATATTGCTTGGGTTTTATATTATTTTGAATTAAAACGAAAAGACGATTTACGATTTCAATATTATTTGATAGATAAATTCAAGAAAGCGTACAGAAACAAAATTGCAGTGATTACTGTAGACATTTTAACTATATTATTAATTTATATATTTATATATTATATATATTTATATTTTTATATAATTTATATATTAGAAATTACTTGTAAAATTATAAACAAAATGTACGTTTTTCTAATAATTATTTTTTTTTTTAATATTTTATGAATTTAGTAAACAAGATTATAATTTAAAAATATTTTAAAAATGTATTCATAATTATTAATTTTTTAAAAAGCAATTTTATTTTTTATAATTTTATTAATTTTTTATTTTTTTATTTTTTATTTCAAATATATCATAATCAATTTAAAAATATATAAAAAAAATAGTTTTTCATAATTATTAATTATTCAAAATTTTATTCATTAATTCATTATTTAATTAATTTTATTTATAATAAATTTTTTAATATTTCAAATATATAATAATCAATATAAAAATATATAAAAAATAGTTTTTCATAATTATTAATTATTCAAAATGAATTTTTTGATTTAATCATAATGATAATAATTTAATTTATTAAAAAAATTTTTAAATATTTTAATTATATAATAAAAAATTAATTAATTATTTTAAAAAAGTTTTTCATAATTATTAATTATTCAAAATGAATTTTTGGATTTAATAATTTGTACAATTCTTGAATTTATTTTAAAAATATTCCAAGTTTATTAAATTATTTTTATTTACTTATTTTATTTTTTTAACAGTAATTTCTTAAAACATTCTAAGTAAATATTCAATAATCATTTACAATTTTTATATCTTTTTCTTTACAATAAATTTACAGAATATTACAAAGTTTTTACAAGCGCGCCTCAAAAGCTCTTATTTTTGGAGCTCAATACACCCAAAATGCCATAAATCACACTACAAAGTAAAATTAGTTGTAAACTTTGTAGGTTTTTTGGAGTAACAAATTTGGTTAGTAGTCTGAGAGGGCAGCGTCCATTTGCTGTGATAACAAAGAAACATAACTGCGCGACAAAATGGATAGTGATAACGGTCGACAGATACAGAGGCAGGGCTTATCTGTGCTAGAGAGATACCTGAAGAGCAGCAGAGACGTTGAAGATACCCAGAAGAGACCACAAGCAAGCCAAAGCACAGCGCATTAGCATGTTAGAGAGCATCAGAAAAAGATTTCATGGAAATTTATGACGCCCAAAAGAACGAAATCTACTACAAAGGTGTCACGTGCGTGTTGCCAGCCCACAACAGACGCTAGAAAACTTGTCAAAAATTTGTGTATAGTTGACGATGTGGAAAGATTGGAGAAATGTAGTTCGTCTCGTTTGTAGTTTAAACAGATAAAGAAGCTAAAGAGAAGCTAATCACGTCAGTTGCCCCAACGAGACATCGAGAATGCGGTCAACAAACTTGTTCCCGTTGCAGTTGCAGTTGCAGTAGACTGAGTAGAGGGTGCGGGCGTGGGTGATACGATATTTTGTTTATTGTATTACTGTGGGTAGGTGAAAATAACTTGATCAGCAATATGCAATGCTGGAGTATGTTGCTTTACAATGTCAATATAAGTTGGGTATATAGATTTATGACAGGCTACTTCTTCAATTGTGCTTTACTTGATTTTAATCTCTGTCTGTCTATGCTTCTCTTCATTCGCTTCTTTCTTGTGCAGAAACAGATGTACGAGCAGACGGCAAATAAGGCATAGAGCACGGCTGTTATATAGCAACGTACTGCCAAATGTCTATACCAGTGATCAGCCTCAGCACGAAACTGCTTCAGATTCGCATGGGTCTCCTTCAATGGCAGCGTCTCCAGCAGAGATAGCGAGTTGATCGAATAGCATATGCCCATCAGGAGCAACTGAATTGTGCCCCAAATGCTCATGAACAGACAGAAGAGCGAACACTTCTTGCCGCAAATCATTCCAAGTGTTTCCTATTCCCTTCACACATCAAAACAAAAACAAATCTGTATAATTTGTTGTATGTATAATTGTTAGATCGTGTGACGGCTAAAGCAAAACCACATCAAGAATCGCCCCCTCTCCTCTCTCTCTCTCTCTCTCTCTCTCTCTCTCTCTGTTTAACTACGACAGGTGCAAAGCCCACATGAAATGAAAAGTTTCCGCCACATGAACCAATTGCTCCAGCTCCAGCTCTTGCGCTTGCTCTTGCTCTTGCTCTTGCTCTTGCTCTTACCTGTTGCCTCTAACCTTGTGCGATTTTAATGACATTAGATCTTGCCGGCCAGATTGTGAAGGTTAGACCCAGCCCCAACTGTATGTACATACATATAGACACATGTATATAGCTATATATCGCATATATAGCTTTGACTCTTTACATCGACTCTAGCCAACACTCGCTTTCAGTTGCTTTTGCTTTTGCGGTTGCCGTTGCGGTTGCGTTTCGTGTCGGGTTGTTCAACTAGCTCACACATTTTGCATAAATTTTATTTCGGTTTCGGATTCTGTGTGCCACAGCAGTGGTTTGACAGCTGCAGTTAGTGACAGTTCAGCTATTTTAAAGAGTTCACAAACTGAATCCCTCACCTGTCTTGACAAGGCTTTCCTCAAAAGTTTTATATACCCTGCATACATTTGAGCATATGTCGAGCATATATGACTAAGTTTTTTATATACGATATGATATGATTTATCAAATTTCCATATATATATATAATTTCTTATATTTATATATAAGTTTTAATAATTGTTTTTCAAATAATTGAACGTATCTTTAACTAGAAATAAAATTGTATATTTAAAATATTAAAAAAAAAAATTCTTTTATTTATTTTAAATAGAAATAAAAACTTGTTATGAAACTTATACTTTATAAGTATATAAGTTTTCATAATTTTTGTTTTTTTTTTTTTCAAATAATTTAACGTATCTTTAACCAGAAATAAAATTGTATATTTAAAATTTTTTTTTTTTTTAATTCTTTTAATTTATTTTTAATAGAAATAAAAACTTGTTATGAAACTTATACTTTATAAGTATTTAAAATATGAATAAAATATATAATTAAATATTCATATATATATATTTATTTTAAATAGAAATAAAAACTTGTTATGAAAGTAATAATTTATAAGTATTTAAAATATGAATAAAATATATAATTAAATATTCATATATATATATATTTTTTTTTATATTTATAAATATATATTAAGCCTATATTAAGTAACTACGCATCATCATTACGTGGAAAAATCAGCCCATAGTTAAATATATAAATATAACTTGAACTATTTTTAGTTCACATGTAATCAGCTTACGTTTTTTTATAGCATGCACTGTAGCCTGAGAGCTTTAGCATATTTATATTTATTTTTCCCTTTATGCACTATACAATAATCATAAAAGAAGGGAAAATAGCAACAACTACTCACCGATTTTCCAAATAACGCATTAAACGGTACTTCGTTTCGAAAACAAAAAAACGAGTAGCAAAATGCGAAAAAATTGCTATAAAAATGTTAGCCAAGTGCCTTGAAAATCCGTTAGACGGGTTCAACTTGCGAAAATTCGTAAGACGGTTTAATGTTTTACTTCTTTACTTGTTTACTTGTTTATTTTTTATTTATTTTTATTTTCTTCGTTTTGTTGTTGTTGTTGTTGCTTTGTTTTGCTTGTTTACACCACGTTTTGTGCAGTCGTTAGTTTTATGGGTGCACAAAGCCTTAAATTGTTCTTCTTCTCTTTGCTCTTCTTTATTTGCTGCAATGTGCAAAAGGCTTTCAATTAGGAATTGCCATTAATCGTTTATATTGAATGCTCTTAACTTTTACGATACGCGCTCTTACCTTAACAACTGAACAAAGCTAAAAGACATGAAAATGCTTTTATGCTATAGTTTTCTTTTTTTTATAGACAAGCAACATTTATTGAGACATTTATGAAGTTAACTATTTATGAATGAAAAGATATATATTTTTAAAAATATATTATATATATAATTGTATTTTATGAAAATATTTGCAACTTGATTACTAATTGAATAAAAAAAGAATCAAAATAAATATATATCGAAATATATTTATTATTACATTCATTCAAAACTGTGAAACTTGATCATAATTTTAATTACAAAAATAAAAAAAAAATGTAAAAAAAATAATGGGTGCTCAGACACCGAAAATTGATTCAAAGAAAACCTTGACATTAGCTTGTTTATGCTCGAGCGGCTCAGTTTACATGATTCGTAATCGCCTATCAATCAAGTTACAGTAGCTACTCTAATGAAGGACAGACACATTAAGGTATTTAATTGCATAAGCTGCATTAGCTTTAATTATGTTTGACATGAGTTCAGCATTAGCAGAAAAACACTATGCACTTATTTTGTTGGAATTTTATAATAGATGTATATAATGTAAATATTCCTATATATACAAATATTTATATTTATATTAATTGTTATTCAGTTTCTCGGCAATTATATCTGCTTTGAAATGCCTTTGGCTATCGTTTGGCGTCTGTCGAGAGAGAAATTCCGCAACAGTCAACAAATTATCAAAACAAATAATTCTTAGCGGAACGCAAAGCACAGCACAGCATTTTCTTTTCCTTTTCAACGCAATTTATGCATGCATACAGTTATTTATATTTATTTATTTTCTGCATATTATTGTTATTATTATTATATTTTGTGATAAGATGCCATAGCAAATATACAATTGATTTGCGTTTGTTGTTGTTGTTGTTGTTGTCGTTGTCAATTGCTTTCTTTCATTTGTTTTGCATTCTTGAAGTAAAACACTTGTTGAAACACACACACATACACACACACACACACGCACACACACGCACGCAAATGCCGCTTTGAATCAGAGCTTGGCGTATGTACCGTATAAAGCAGGCTGGGCTGCACAAGAGCCAAAACAAACACGAAACTGAACCAGTAGCGCAAAAGAGACAGCGAGAGTGAGAAAGACCGTAACGAAGCGCGACACAACCAACTTGCTCCACGTTCGCTGCTGGAATGAAACTAGTGAGCGTAGCCGCCAAACACATTGGAGAGACGTCGTGTCGCGTCGCGTCGTTTTTATGTTTAGCTGTTGGCGCTTGCTTGCATGTTAGCAAAGTATTTGGAGGAGTTCTGGACTACAGTATAAGCGATTTGCAAGACATTATAGATGTAATAATAAAATTAGTAACTAGTTTATTTCAAAAACAATAACTTGTTTAGTATTTAAACGGTTGCATTTTAAATTTATGTAAATTATATTGCTATATGTTACTTTTAATTGCTGTCTAAATTTGCTTAATTGCTTCTTAATTAACAAACACTCATTTTTATTATAAATAAAACATATAAATAAAATTGTTTCATTCAACCAACTGTTGATTGAAATTAATGTTTGATAAACGAACAGTTTGCTGTTAACCTTACATTAAAAATGATTTAACTCTCAGAGAAAGAGAGTAACAGAACTCTGTTATACAAGCGTCGCTGCCAGACACAAAGCTGACTGCTGTGACGCAGCTGCACAATGTTATAATTGAAATCAATTCAATGCAATGCAGAGTAGAATATTTATTTTAAACTTAATAATTTTGATTTAATAATGTTAATTTTTAGTACAATAAAGATTTATTATGAACTCAAACATAATGTTAAATTTTTATTAATTTTTCTAAATACCAATTTTACAAAAATCTTGTTCTTAAATAGAAAGTTTATGAATATATTTTTAAAGAAAGATATATTAACGAAAATTTGTTTAAATAGATAACTTTACTCTTTAATGATAAATTTAATATTATTAATTATTTGTTTTTTGTGTGTGTGTGTGTTTTTTTTTTTTTTTTTTTTAATTTGTAGTTAAAAAACGGATTTAATCAACTTGAAAGCCTATTTACAAGACTCTATATATGTCTAAAACCCACAAACAAAAATAAAACAAATAAATAGTTTTATATATTCAAAATATTTTGCTAAATTTTTTAGCTGCTTGTCCATATAATCTGAGGAAAAGATTTCCTGTTTTGAGCAATTCAAGCTCAGCTTTTATGGCAATTTAATCGGTAGCGCTTAGAAGTATTTTGCGATCATTAAAAGCAGATCTCTGTCTGCTAATTTTGGCCAGCAGCAACGGCAACTGAGCAATGCCATAAAAAAGCAGGTGTGATCGAAGTTACGCCCATGCCCAGTTAGCAAATTCATTTTTTGATTACTGGCCATATGCATATGGATAGATAGAATGATCGTTAGATCGATATGAAGTTGACTCTGATCGCCTTAAAAGGCCACAGCCAGATACTTTCGCAGCTGTTGGCGGATTTCCGCTCCCAAGCTACTAGAATTTCCAGCCACCCAAATGACAAAAATGTGCCCATGATTAGAGAGCCTCGAAGTGGTCTTAAAGCCAAAGTTTGTCATTTGATACTGCAGCAGAAGGAGTGATGACGAAGAGGAGGAGGAGCAGGTGGAGTGGCAGGAGGCCTAAGCACTCGAGCGATTAGCATGTTAAACAGCGGCTGCTTAAAGACTATAATTAAGCGACATAAACTTGGGTATTAGGCGCTAAATACACACACACACGCACACAGTCAAAAAAGCTCCACACACACGCACACACACATTTGGACACTGTTGAGGGGAAACTGAGTAAAACGGGGGCCCCGCTCTCTTGATTTGCATAACTGTTTGGCTGGGGCACGCACTCGACGTCTCGATCATCTGGGTGTGAGTCTGGCCCATGGGCCTGGCTTGCATTCGAAACAGACAGCAGACGGCATGGCAAACGAAAAACGGAGGCAAACAGACACAAGCACACAGACACACATGAACACACACCAACACATTGATATGCACCTGTCCACATATGCGACACGTTGGGCTTTCATTTGCTGCCTAAGAAAGAGTCAACAGTCCCCAGTCGCATATTCTATGAATACACTCGACTCGACGAGGCATTCTCAATTTTATGATGCAACTTGAGTTAGAGCAACGAAAAGTCTGAGCAGCTGCTGAGAGTTTTACATTTCAATGTTCTCTTTAATATTGATAAAAATATACATTCTTTTTTTGTAGACTCTTATTAACTTTAATTAACTCTTTCTTTATACACTTTCTAAATAAATAAATAAAAGAAATAAAAATAAATAAATAAAAATTTATAATTATAAATTACTTTATAAATTAGTAATTTATTAATAAAATTTAAATCAAAATAAATAAATAAAAAATTATAATTATAATTATAAATTACTTTATAAATTAGTAATAAAGGTTATGCTAATAACATCACATGTTATTAGCATAACAGGTTGTGCGGATGAGGAGGAGCAACTCTGTTAACGCCAGATCTGGCGTGAACAATAATTATAATTTTTAATATATAAATTACTTTATAAATTAGTAATTTATAATTATAATTTTGCATTTATTTATTTTTATTTCTTTTATTTATTTATTTATATATTTTTATTAAATTTTAATTATTTGGACTTTTAATTTGTATTAAATATTTATTTTATTTTATTCGAGTATATAAAATAAATTTTATGTATGCCTGAAGGCCTCTGTCGCTCTGGCTTAAAAGAAAATTGTTATTTCGCATTAATTCTTGGTAACAATAAATAAATAAATAAATAAATTTTATGTAAAAAATTATAAATTACAAAAATCCAAATTATATGTTTTTAAATTTTAAATTATAAATATTCTAATAAACCTCTTTTTTTGGTATGCCTACGATATATAGTATTTTCATTTTATACTATAAATATTTTTTTATATTATCATTATTATTATTATAATTATTATTATTATTATTATTATTATTATTATTATTATTATTATTATTATTATTATATTAATATGATATTTTCTGCCTATGTTTTGTATTTCAGATTAATTCTCAGGGTATTCATGCAGCCAATGCATGTAACTCAATTTGCTTTTGCTTTCTTTTTGTTGTTTTTTATTTATATTATTTTTTTTCGTAACACAAAAGAATTTCCATCAATAATGTCAATAGTACTGCAACAACAACAGCGACAACGACAATAAGTACTTACAACAACAACAACAACAACAACAACAAGGCAAGACGACACTCCTTTTGAGCTGAGGCTTTTGGCTGAAGGCAGTTTCTATGCGCGTTTGCCAAAGCAGAAAATGGGCATATGGGTTTTGTGAGAAGACAAAGTAGATATAAACCAGAAATTACGAATATTATATATGACAATATAAAAATAATAATATATAATAATATATAATATATAATAATAATAATAATAATAATATATCAATTGAAGAAGATTCATTTTCTATAACTAAGCAGCTTTTGTGACTTGATAAATCGGAATAAATTATATATATTTATTTAAGCACTTAAACCAATTATATACAGGCAAATAATTTACTATTAAGCTACTCTAGAGACTGACCAAAAACTCTATATGTTATACGCCTCACAGAGGTCTGGCTAAACAGAAAAAAGAACTCCAACTGTCACAGCTCTTAAGCAGATGCTCAAAGCTGCTCTTTGGATACATACATATATGTATACTTTGATATATACAAATTGAGTCGACGCTGAGCGAGTATGCTGCAGTCGGCTGCAACGTTCTTAGTTGTTCTTGTTGTTGTTGCTGCTCGGGCTGACAGCGACGCGTCGATGATGGGGCCAACGTCACGACGAATTATGACCACAAAAGCTGCTTGGGGTTTTAAGTTATTAGGTAACCCAACACAACCACAAGCATTATTAGTAAAGCAAGTACATATATGTACATATATAAATATATATACATGCATATTCATTGTTCTACAACTTTTAATTCAATCTAATATTACATATGTATGTAAAAAATCAATAGTCCAATCAATCGACCAGCTTATGAGCCTCCCTCGCTCGTCTAAAAATGTATTTTAAGGTCAGTGCACACTCACCTGGGCGCATCCCTCAGGTGCGCCCCAACTGAAAGTTGCCTGCGTCACGATGTTGGCTGCTTTGGCTAAATGCTTTGATCTAAATATAAATTTCGCCAACCGCTCTGCAAATGCAAACAAATTAACGTTAAACGGACTGAATACAAATTCAAATTCCAATTTGATGAAATTATAGAAAAGACATTTTGGTTATCCACTACGTACATGTATTTATAATAAGAATAAACATGCATACGCATGTTGTAGCCGTGGCAGATTAGAAAACTCTATCAGATACCCTCTAAAAGTCAGCATCTCTTAAGTCTTCAAGCTCACTTGCTGCTGAGTTAGATTTCTAAATTAATTGTATTCTCTTTCAGCTGCTATATTCAATTTAATTTAAAGCTTATTTTTGATTAAGAGAAAAGTATTTAAAACAAAAGTTTTTAACTTTATTTTTATTTAAGAAATTAATCTATAATAAAGAAGCGCTTAAATTAAGAATAAATAATTTTATAAGACAAATTTTGTAATAAATAAATAAAAAATAAATATATAAAATAAATAAATAAAATATAGAAAAATAAAAAAATAAAATACCTAATACGTATACTACAAATTATGTAATAAATAAATAAAAAATATAGAAAAATAAAATAAATTAAGTAATAAATAAATAAAAAATATAGAAAAAAATAAGTAATAAAATAAATAAATTTTTAATTTTAAATTTTAAATAGAAACCCCTTACTATGGTACTATGGTATTTGTTTTTTTTTTTTTTAATTTTTGCAGCTTATTGTCTGTGACTCTGTAGCGCAGATATAACTAATCCTTAACCTATATATGGGCTAGAAGCCAGTATTTACATATTATTTTACATATTTTTATATTTATTTACATAATTATTTAATTGTATTAAGTCAATTATATTCTGCATAAGATGCTATTAGCACTTCATCATCAGCAGCTTCATAGACGACTATGGTAATTTATTTAATGCGAATTATCCATATTAACATTAACGTCTAAAAGTATGCACACATCTGTCATTCATGCTCACAAATCTTGCATACTTTTAAGCTTTTGCATTTTATAATTTTATTTAATAGTATATGTCAGTTCAAATGTCCGTTTGTGTGTTTACTTAGGATTTCGCGAATAATTATAAAAAATTATTAAGTGGAGCGTTTTTATTTTTATTATAAAATTATAAAATAACTATAATTAATTCTTTTATTTTTAAATACAGAAATTATAGAACAAATGTACATAAAAAATAAAAAAATTTTTACAAAAAATTCCAATTGGAATATTAATGCAAATTAATAATAATAATAATAATAATAATAATAATAATAATAAAAATAAAAAAACGTTTTTGTTATTATTTTTTAAGAACTTTTATACTTTAAATACGTACTTTTTTTTTTTAATAAAAAAATATAATAAAAAAAAAATTTCATTAAAATAAATAACAATAATTTTTTACACATGATGTAATTTCAGTTTGGCCAGCGCCAAAAAATATTCATAAAACTTCAAACCTTACTTTACGTTCAGTTAGCCACGCCCATTGAAAGGATGACAACCTCCACGCATAGGCACACTCGTATAATGTATAAATTTACAATATGCAGCATTTCGGACAAGTCTGTGCGATAACCATAAACTGATTCTTGACGTGGCCAGTTGACAGTATTGGCCCACTTGTGCCGGGTAATGTGCGCCGCATAAAGTATCGAGCGAGCCGGACTGGACCATCAACTCGTGATGGAAACTATCACTGGGACCAGTCACGGATTGCCAAATGCCAAATTGTCGATGTCTTTGGCAACACTTTTGACTTTGTCTTGGCCAGCTGCAGTTAACCAATTAACAGCAGCAGCGGCAGCTCCATTTCATTGATTCATTCATTAATTCCTGCCTCATAAAAGCTACACGAGTCTCTCTTTTTTTGTACTTTAACTTTTGTATTCATAGACGAAACTATAATTGTGGATAACTTTTAAAATATGACATGGCTTTTGTACCCTGTAGCAATGCAATGTATCTGAAGTGGGCATAATGATGTTGATCTGCGCTATGTAACAGATGGAAAGGAAGTGAAGTTTTGGTTGTTTACTCAACTTGCAGCGGGTTTCATTTATAGAAATACGCATTTTTTGGTTCGAAATTGCTAGATTGAGACTTTTTGTTTCTCCATCCTTATGCACGGAAGTTATATTCAAGTTGAAATATAAAATAAGAAACCGCGCCTGCGTTTATTTGTGACTAACTTAGAGATGATACCTATCACATAGAGATGGTAAACGCTGTAATCGATACATATCGCATTGCAACAGATGATATTTTCAACAGAAAATTACATTGACAAAAATTTAGTTTAGTGCAAAATGCCTTATAAGACAAAAAGCTATTTGTTAAAATATGTCTATCTCTTTTCTAACATTCTGTTCTGTAAATTATAACGGACATTCTTTCGTTTTTGCTTTAAGTTCATTTTCGGCTGCCTGCGCTGCAGCATACATTCATTATGTATTTCAGTCTGTAAAAAAACAAAAAATTTAAATCATTTATAATAAGCAAAATATGTATCAAATTTAAAAAATATTTTTAATATATTTTTATTTATTTATTTTTTTTTATAAAAATTCAAACTTCTGAAAGATTTATAATTTATTAAAAAAATAAAAAAGGGCGTCCTGCGAATATAAATTGTTTATATATAATTAAACTTATTAAAATAAATCCAAATTAATTTTATTTAAATAAATCCTTATCAAAATAAATACTTATTAATTTTAAAGCAAAAAAAAAATAAATGTATTCAAAATTAAATAAAAAATTGCTGCCTTCCTAAAATCTGATATAATTAATTACAATTTTTGTGTGTAATATTTTAATTAATTATATTAAATTTTTTAAATGTTAATTATGTTATGTAAATTATTGCTTTTATACAAACTATTGTAATTGATTTAATAATAAATAAAATGAATAATAAATAAAATGATTTAATAATAAATTAATAAAAATGATTAATACATGCTATTTATTTTAGCAACAACCATTTAACAAACCAAGTCACATACTCTCTTTTATCTGAATTTCCAGGGTATTTTGCCGGCAGCAACTACTGTGAATGATCCATGAGCACCATTCACAATGACTATTTCTGTTCAATCAAACTAAATGCAACTTTGTTTTTGTTTTTGGTCATCGTCGTCATCGTCGCCAACGTCGTCGCTTCATTTTGCAGCTTTGCAAAATTGAAATTCAAATTCGGGCGCTGCGTTAATTAATTGAAAATCAACAGAGTACGAGAAATACGCATACGCCGCGTGAAACATGCGCCTGCGCTTGGGCATGCGATGCGGCCCGTCGCTGATGCATGCATGGCATTCACCGCAAAACCAAATGCATAAAAAAGAATTCTTCGCATTGAGCAATGGCCAGCGTGGCACAGCACCTTGGATTTGCTGTTAGCTGTTGGCTGTTTTCTGTTAGCTGTTCGTATTGCATTGGTTAATTAGGCACTGCGACGTCCGTCCGAATCGCTGTCGCCTGTGGCTCGGCCTAAAGCATTTTGCACTAATTTGGAGCTCGCTGGCGTGCGCGCGCTCGCACACCCTCTCCCTCGCTATCTCTCCCTCTCTCTCTCTCTCTCTCTCTGTATCTCGCTCCCCGCCCGATTGCCAAATGCGTCGCGCATTTGCTGTCACTAAATAAAGCAAACGTTTGGGAGGCGACCGATGCCAATTTGGCATCAGATTTTATAACCCTTCTCCGAGCAGTTGAATAGTTGATCAAATGAACGTTGGAGCAGTTGATCAATTGAGCATAAATTGAAATTGAAATTGAAATGATTTTATGCTTGCCGGAAAATAAGCGCGACTATTGAAAACAATTTTCACGCTGTCCAAGAAACTGGAGCAGGCATAAAATCTTTTATTTATAAACTGCTCACACGCACACACACACACACACACACACACGCAATTGTTATATTGACTTTAATGTTTGCTAATAGATTTCACATAAATCACATTCTTGTGGCATGATTTATGCACAGCCAGCAGCCAGCCAAGCACAGGTGTCTCAGCTGTCTTATGGCCATAATGTGGACTGTCAAGAGGAGGCTTTAGGCAGTCTCAGCTGCTACAAACTAAATACGCTGCGTCATCAACGATGCTCGATCCTTAACACTTGCGTTTCATTTGGCCAAAAGTCAAACGAACTACAATAACTCCATGTGCAAATTGTAGATTGAACATAAATTAAATTGCTGAAAATTAAATGTTTGTGAATTGTTATAATTATTAATTTTTTTAAATTTTTGCTTGTTTAATGTGTAAGACGAATTACAATTACAATTCTCGCAGAGTAAGCCTGCGACTTTGAGTTTTCAGTAATTTTTTAAGTGCTTCAGGCCAATCCAGAAGCAGATTAACCTTTGATAAATCTCTGCGGAGATATTTTAAACTAAATACTACTAAATAATACTAAATACTAGTAAATACTAAAATAAAGAAAACTAATTACTAAATACTTTGATGAACCTCTGCGGAGATATTCTAAACTAAATACTACTAAATAATACTAAATACTAAATACTAGTAAATACTAAAATAAAGAAAACTAATTACTAAATATTCTAAATTTAAATGCAATTTAAATGAAAAAAGAAAGAACTATATATATAGATATATATATAGAGAAAGTCTAAAGCAAAGATTAAAGATTTCAAATGACATAATATAATTAAATATATATATTTAAAAAAAGATTAAGAAGGCTTTAGGTAATAACAATAGAAATTTAAATTGCGACAATCGAAAAGTTTTATATATATATACAGCGCTCAAGAATTTTAACTATACATAATCTATTTAAGACCAAATTTATAAATTTAATAACAATTCACATTTAGCTGCAGAAAAAATCCATATCGTATCGTAAACCCACAAGGGTTAAATAGACAACCAAAAAATCCCACGAGCTGCGTTAGGTCCGCTCACGTAGAGCAAAGGTGTACGGCGTGGCTGGGCACTACTTTGTAAAATGCAATAATAATAACAACCATTACAACAACAACAACAACAAATAACAATTTTTAGCATTTTTAGCAAACAGACAACAGACAAATATGGTCAAATGTGGCACGCAGCAGTATTTTGGCGCGACAGCAGCAAAAGTGTAGCTGAAATCTAAAAAAGATTGTTTTAGAAATTTGTTGTAATTTTTCGTTTTTGTTAGCAATGATAATTATGCAATTGTTGGTCGTGTCGTGTCAAATAGTCGAGCAGCTGGCGAATAATTAGACAACATTCTCGCCAGAATTCCTCAAATACACAAACTATGTATGCCAAACACTGTGTATTCTAAGCTAATTAAGTGGTTAGGCGCGAGGTTACAAAAGCCAACCAATTTGGTTACAATCAAAAACATGTAGAATTCTCCAATGAATGCTGCTTTCTAATTAGAAATCCCGAGCGAGCCGCGCCGCTGACCCGGCTGCCAAAAAAAATAAAATAAAAATAATACAAAAACTCCCAGCCTGCCAGC
Organism: Drosophila buzzatii; assembly: GCA_035045845.1. Taxonomy (NCBI): domain Eukaryota; kingdom Metazoa; phylum Arthropoda; class Insecta; order Diptera; family Drosophilidae; genus Drosophila; species Drosophila buzzatii. The sequence goes on along the minus strand of JAWNOS010000244.1, from coordinate 9,398,054 downwards.
CTGCGTGCCTGCCCGCCTGACGACAAGTGGTCTGCCTTGCCAGCCAATCCAAAGCTGTTGCGTCATCCGCAATGGCAACGACAACAACAACAACAAGAATCGCATTCGGACGTTGTCGCTGTCGTTGTCTACTTCAAAGATACTTCACAAATTGGTGCTGCTCTGACGCTGAACGACGAGATCGAAATCGAAATAGAAATCGAATTCGAATTCGCCTGGCCTAGGCCCGGCCTGGCCTGACTATCTAGCTAGTCATCTGTCCAACGGCCAACGTCCGCTGTCCGCGTTGACTGCGTGCGTCGCATTGCAGTATAAAAGTAACTGAGTGCACGCATTGAATTTACAGTTGCAGTTCTCAGTTAAAAGCCTAAACATGAAACTTTTGGTAAGCTAGAGATATATACACAGATATGGTCTATCCTTACTGATTATTGTTGTGCCTGTGACAGATTCTATCCACTTTGCTGGCCGTCGCAAGCGCTGCACCCGGCTTGCTGGACTATGGTTTGGGACACACTGCACCCGCCATTAGTTATGGACATGCTGAGCCTGCGATTACTTATGCACATGCAGCGCCTGCCATCACCTATGCTGCACCTGCTCCAGTCATCAAGTCGTACGCGCCCGCCATCAGCTATGCTGCAGCTGCTCCAGTCATCAAGTCGTACGCGCCCGCCATCAGCTATGCTGCACCTGCTCCGATCATCAAGTCGTATGCGCCAGCCATCAGCTATGCTGCACCTGCTCCGGTCATTAAATCGTATGCGCCAGCCATTAGCTATGCTGCTCCTACGTTGGTCAAGTCGTATGCCGCTCCAGTTGCTGTTAAAGCCGTTGCTGCTCCGGCCACCAGTTACTCTCATTTCAGTTCGGTAAGATGATTTAAAATGTGATCCAGTTCATTTAGAACATTTGTAGTTCTATCACATCAGATTATCGATACTTATTAGTACATATGTACTTTAGACGATATTTCATCCATTTTGAATCATATCAAACCGTTATTTCCTTGTCAGGTTGTTTCCCACGGCACGCCAGTCATCAAGTCATATGCTGCCGCACCTATTGTTAAATCATATGCCGCACCAGCCATTAGCTACGCTGCCCCAACCGTAGTCAAGTCCTATGCTGCCCCAGCGATCAGCTATCAGCCAACACTGCTAAAATCATATGCTGCTGCACCAGCTCTGACACTGGGTGGATACGATGATCACTATGGCTATCACTAAACAGTTTGCCAGCCAGTCATCTCCAGCGCATGTGTTGAACAGAGTTGGCCACAATGAGGCGTACAAGTCAAGGAAGGAAGTAAGCAGAGATTGAATCAGAGAGAGAATTAGTAAGAAGTTGACAGCCGCACGTTTTCCAAAACTAATATTTTTCAACACATTCCCGTATTTCGTATATTCTGTATTTATTTAAGGCCCCAATCATTGCAAATAAAGAAAAATTATATTTTTCAAAATGCTGCTATTGTTGAATTACAGTTTGGTTGTAGCACTAACCATACAACACATGGTTAGTGGTTATAGCTTATGAACGATCTCTAATTGCGTCACATTTGCACTTTTTTGCAACCTGCGGTATTATATACTCTGCAAGCATTAGCTAGCCTGGGGTCATTTGAAAAATCGATCATTTAATTTATAACTATCGATAGTTGTCAAAGCGGAAGAGGGCGAGAAACAAAGAAGCTGATCATTTCAATAGAGGCTTCTTTTTGATTAACATTCTGATTTTATTAAGTATCAAATATTCATTTTAATTTGCGGATAAATCTATCGAATTTAGTATAATATAGAAAATATTAATACCAATAAAACTGCCATTGTTTAGAACTTTGGCCAATTGACGCCAGGGTTGAGCCTGAACATCGCAGAATTCTGTTGACTATGGAAAAAATAAGATTTAATTTGTATTAGTATTTTTTTAAATCTATAAACATGATATTATTATAAAACTTACATCGGAAATTCGAAGTCCTAGTAATAAACGCAGTGGACTCCAATTGATCAGGGACACAAGCCAGGCTGGCGCCTTGGCGCGAGGTGGATAACATTCCAGCCACATGATAGCAATATGCAGCAGATAACAATAAACGGAAGCGCGCATAATGTGCTGATAGGCTGACACTGAAATAGATGAATTTAGTACTATTCATTCTGAATAGAAAGTATTATGTACTTACTGAGTGGCGGCACATAGTGCGGCGAGGCATGGCGCGTGAGAAACATCAAACCCCACGCGGTTAGCATCAGAACAATGAGTATCAAAGCGCCTCGTCGATAGCCGCGCAAGAGAAATGAGAGTCCCAAAAAGATTTCACAGGCTGCCAAACGAAGATTAAATAAACTAGCCACAGAAATCACTTACGACTCACCAAACAATGGCATTGCAAAGACCAGTCTATAGAAGGTACCATTCCGATGCAAGGTAAATCCTATGGCCACATCGCCAGACATTGTCTGCAGTATACCCTTGGGTGTGTAGCGCAGGGTAGTTGCATTCTCTACATGCACCACGGCTATTTTCACAAACGTCCAACCAGAGGGCGTATTAACATGTTCATTGGGTATCAACGGTCGTCGTTCATTATCATGGGTTAAAGCAATCTTCGCCAAATTCTGATCTATGCCCATTTGTATGTCACAATTAATGCGCTCATCGGGCCAATTGCGAGCCGTGTCCACACACCAGCTCGTCACTTCCCAATTGTTAGCCATGAGGCTGACATTACCATTGCTATAAACCCGCAGTTCATAGTCTTTTAATGCGTCACCTAGCGACTCCAATGCGCCACTGAAAGACAAATTAAATAATTGTAAATTCTAAATTCTTATTTTTTAATATTCTTATTGGCTATTCGATTGCATTTGATCAAATTTAAGTTTATCGGCGCCTCACTCATCCGATAGTTGCCTGCACTAGTGCTTTTCTACTCCTAGCTTATCGATCATCCGATAGAAATGCATCCGATTTTTAAGCTGCTAGTAAAATATTTGCTTATCGTTTTTTAACGTATCGGTTATCCGATAGTAGCTGATTAAATCTTGGCTTATCGGTGATTTGATAGTGGGATGCACTTTGTGATCCACCGATTCAAACGATGTGGTTTAAATAAACTCTATTAATATTTAAAAAATATACATACTTCAGTATTACTAATTGAGGTATCCATATTTGCAGTTGCGGATGCTCAAACGATGGGAGTCTCCCAAAGCTCTCCGGCTGCCAGCGCAGGCGAGCATCTTGCCAGTGCATCATCAACTGCATACGTGCATGCAGGTGAGCACTAGATGGATCGTAGGCTAGCGATTGCATTTGAAAATTGAACTGAATCTCAGTTAGATTAATGGGCAAGCTACTGTTCTGAGCCTGATAAATTAAAGCTCCGAGCAAACGCTCTTCTACAGATTCCGCATGCTGTTCCCGCTCCATTTCATTAGCTGCGGCGATAAGAAAATTTAAAATATACATATTCCTCAAGCGTCATTCGCTTACTAAATCCGTCAAAGGCGCAATCATAGAACCAACGTGCGGAATTCGTTCCAAATGTGCTAAAACTAATATAATTGATATTAAGAGGCGAAGGATCGATATAATGCAGCAATGGCTCCTTCTTAAAGCCGGGAATATAGACATACAAGTCGCCATCTACAAATAGAGAAATATTATATTAATATAAGCTTAATTTCATTTAGCTTTCTCTTACCTTTAGTTTGCACGATTTCGATTGGCGTTGGCTCATAGACTGAAAGTAAATCAGCATCCTGATTGGTTGAGACTCGTTTCATGCCCATGTTGGTGCGAATGGTGGAAAATGTATCTGCGCCAGCTCCAATGACTGCAATTAGATATATATGTTACAAATATGCAAAAATTTACATGAAAATTTCTCTGACTTACCAATTTCATATACTCTATCTTCGGGACGCGGATGATTAGTTACAGAAAGTAATATATGTGCATCCATGGTAGTCAGCACATAAAATTTCAAATGCAGACGCTCATTGGCCAGGACATTATTATTATCCAAAGTCTGCAGCGTAAAGAAATCTCTATATGCATATCCAGCGAATTTATCAATTTCAATGCTGTCACATGTATCCAATTGTGCAAAGCTGATATTATAACGGCCCTTCGCATTGGCCGGATGCAGCGCCAGTGCCAGATATAAGAAAACACTGATAAGCAGCTTTCCGTATAACACCATGTTTATCCGAACTGCACAGCAATCGTTATGGGGTCTAAAAACAACTGAAACTTACGCGCCTCAGGCATCATATCTAACTAGTAACTATCGAATCTGAGCTACTTTGCATTGAGGTATCGGTAAATTTGATCATGTATCGAAATCTGTTATGTTGTTTTATAGCTGTTAGCTCTTGCCAGCTCGCAATAAAGGAGAAAAGCGATTCGTCTTCGTTGGCGTGAAGAAAATATTCAAATTGAACAACAGTAAAAAGAAGCAATTTTTATTTTAGCCTCAACTATTTCTATAAAATTAATAATTAATCGTTTGTTTACGAATCTCCTCTTCGTTGGACTACTTTTTCAATTTGTTTTTTGTAAACATGTATATTATAAGTTAAATAGATTCATACATTTATATTTATACAATTTTAGTTCTTCTAGTTTAATAAAATTAGCTAATTATATGATATTGCAAATTGATTTTTGCTAGCTAAGCTAAAGAACTAGTTTTATGTAACTGAACTTAATAAAATTATACATTTCGATATATCGATAATGATTGGCCATTCCTAACATATCGATACGATAGACAGTCTGTCGCATTGAGTTAAATTTTCATTTAAATTTGATTTGCATTAATTCCGCACTTGGGCGTTGCAAAGGCGAACTTCTAGAGTTTCCCCATTGGCCATGCCGGACGACACACAAGATGTCAAAGCCCAGAAACTGGCAGCGGCGCGTAAAAAGGTAAAACGAAAAAACATCATGACGTGGACACCAACACACATTGCCTTGTATTGATTTTGGTGATTGCTTTCTAGCTGAAAGAGTATCAGCAACGCAACAACAACAACATTGAGGAGAACATTGGTACCAATACAAATTCGTCAACAGTAAGCATTGCCAGCAATTTGTCTGAGCGCTCCGACTGCGAATTAAGTTCAAGCAATGGCGTCGGTAGCGGCAGCGGCAACGGTATTGGAGCGGCACAACCGCAGCAAACGCTGGAACAGCCAATGGCAGCACCCTCGGCAGCTGTGTATTTTTCCGAGAAAAAAATGCCGACAATAGAGCCAGCTGCAGAAGCGCAATCAGTTTGGCCTTTGAACGGACAACAAAGCGATACAAATTTGCAAACAATTCAAGTATTAATTGCAGAAAAGGCTCAATTGAATACAGAGTTGACAAAGAGTCGGCACTTGTGTCGTGAGCGGGAATTGGAGCTGGAGGAGCTCCGCACAGAGCATGGCCAGACCATGGAGCGGCTTGAGCAAATGCAGCAACATTGCCAGGAGCAGCAACGTATCGCCGGACAGCAACGCAATCAAAACGCTGAACTGCAACACAAGCTGGCGGTGGCAAATGCTCAAATCGAAGATCAGCAGGCGCATCTCAGGGAGCTGGAAGCTCAGGTGCAGCAGCTCAAAACGAAACAGGAGGAACTGCAACAGCAGCATGTCGAAAAATGCAATGAACTCGAAATGGCACAATTGCGCATTCGCCAGCTCTCGGACGAGTCGAATGTGAATGCGGACAACCGCGTGGAGACACTCACCCAAACACAGTATATGTATGAGCAGCAAATACGCGATCTGCAGCAAATGGTGTCACAGCTAACGCAGGACAAGGAGCAGGCGGCCATTCAGTATCAGAACTATGTGGCTAGCCTAAAGGAACGCAACGTCGAGCTTACCGAGGAGACGGCCGAGCTCAAGGAGCGTGAGCGCCAGCTAGTCGAACATGTAAGCGGCCTCGAGCGTGATATACAAAAAAATTTGGCACTACAAGCACAATACAAGGAAGCAGCCAAGAAGGAGGCCGAACCAGTCCAACCAATACAGACCGAAGTGAGTGAGAGAGAATTTTCCAGCTGCCCATAACTACTAAGCTATATTTATTTCAGACTGTGTCGAGTGCGGAGTTAGTAGCGCTGAAAGAGCATATTGGAGATTTAGAGTTTGAGCGTCACGAGTTCCAGTTGAAAATCAAATCACAGGATGATCAATTGCAATTGAAAGAGAGCAAACTAGCTGAACTGGAACAGGAGTTGTTGCGATTGCAGACCGAACAGCCGGATCAGGTGAAGCTATTGGCCACAATGGAGTCCGATAAAGTGGCCGCGTCACGAGCGCTCAGCCAGAACATGGATATGAAACAGCAATTGGATGAGCTGCAGCAACGTTTTGTTCAGCTGACCAACGATAAGCTGGAGCTGGTCAATAAGCTAGATGCCGAAGAATTTGCCAATCGTGAGATGCGCCAGAACTATGCCAGTATGGAGCAGAAGCTGCAGGCGAACGAAGAGCGCTTTAAATTCAAGGACGAGGAAATGATACGACTCTCGCATGAGAATGTCGAGCTGCAGCGCACACAGCTAATGCTGCAACAGCAATTGGATCGATTGAGGCATTATGAAGTGAGTGGAGAGTGATTCACGGGAGTCATATAAATAATTATTTCTGTACTTAATTACAGGCTAAGGTTTATCATAGCAGCAATATAAGCGAAATGTCTTCGGCTGAAACTGATACAGCTGAGGGCGCTGTGCAGGTGAACGAGCAGGATCATCATGAACACAAGCACGATGACGATCATCATCATCATCATCATGAGCACAAGCACGATGACGATCATCATCATCATCATGAGCACAAACATAACGACGATCATCACCATCATCACGATCATTCCCAAGGCGACCATTGCCAGACACCTTTGCTGCCCACAGCCGAAGCTGTGGAAAAGCTGCAATCGCGCTTCACCTCACTCATCAGCAAAGTCGCAGATCTGACCGAGGAGAAGCATAGTCTGGAGCATCTAGTGCTGCAGCTGCAGAGCGAAACCGAAACCATTGGCGAATACATTGCTCTCTATCAGACGCAGCGGCGCATGCTGAAGCAGCGGGAATACGAGAAGGCCGCACAGATGCGTCTGCTCAAGGCGGAACGTGAGCAGTTGCGTGAAAAGATCGATGCGCTTAACAAGCTCGTGGGCAGCTTAGGCCTAGCCGTGGATCTTCCAGCTGCATCAGCTGTTGATAATAATGGCACAACGCAGTCGCAGCAACAGCAACAATCGGTTGCAGATGATAACGTAGCCGAGAATGAGAACTCTCAGCAGATTATACACAAGATACAGGACATTATAACGGAAATCAAAGTTAATACCGAAGAGTCGCCCAATGCGTCACTCTCCAGCACCGGACAGTCCGGCCAGGCCGTGGACCATCTCAACTGCTGCCTGGGCAAATTCGAGGTTGTCTAAAGGCAGCCAACAGAGAAACAGCAAATGTTAACATATTGTATTCAAAGTGCAATTATTTGTTAAGCGTAATCGCGTTTTCGCTTCGACCAGCCTCCGTTTAGGCTATACACTCTTTTTTTGTATATGTTTCAAAAATAACGTTTAATCAAGGGAAAAAAAAAACTTTGGCTTAACTATATATAGCTCTAAAAAACGAATGAAAAAAATAAAATAAAATATATTTAAAATTTATGTATATGCTATAGAAATGTTTAATATATGTGTTCTGGTGTCTAATTGTGATTCTTATAATTATTTATATAATTTTATTTTTATTTTATTACAATCATTTATATATTTTATAATTATTCATTTCTGCATTTGCTTATGATTTTTTTTATCACTTCGTTAATATTTTGAATGGGTTAAGCATTAAAATGCAATCGCAAACAAAATTGTCCAGATGAATATGAAAGTTGAAGATGTTTTCTTTATAATACTTAACTATTAGTTTTATATTTAAATTTTATATTCAAATTTATATCTATATAGGAGTCCAATTTTTTATGGTCAGTCTGAAACTATGGATTAATTAATCATATAGGCCGAAATCTTTTGCATATTATATATGGTGTCATAATGGTAGACAATTTTATAGAATGATTCTTCATAAAATCTCTCAAATCTGAGGTAATAGCCGCAGCAAAATCAATAGACGATATAAGCAATTAGCCAAATTAAGCAAAATCCAACTCAAGTATAATTATAAATGAATTGAAGAACAGATTCAAATACGAAATATAATTACATGCTATTTAATTAGTCAATACAGTAATTCCAAGACCCAAACAAACTCTTATTTAGTTTGTGCTTCGTTGCGCAGTTTGGTGCGTAGGCTGGCTTCCTTCAGTGAGCTAGGCCGACAATTGCGCCTCGCACGACTGGCGACAGAGCATTCGGTAGTGCTGGTTTCGTCTGCTCGATTCAGACTGAAGCCAGTCGTGGCATTGCTTCTCGTACGTTTTCCTTTTCCTTTAGTCGAAGAGCGTTTAAAATTTGTAGTTAAAGTAGTTTCGTCTTGGCGTGGAGTGCTGCAATCTCCTGGTCGATTGACGATGCCATTGAAACTGCTAAAGTTCAATTGACTGCGCCGCGGCGTGAGTTGAGGTCCAGCATTTAGAGACGAACATGGCAGTGTAACCTGCGTCGGTGAACTAACTTGAGCAGCTCGTACATGCTCTATGCTCGCCTCCTGAATGCCGATGACACTCTCAGTCTCTCCCATCATCGTCTTAGTTATATCGAGTGAAGTTTTCTTCTCAGTCTCACTTAGACTCATTTCCGATTGGTTCTGCTCTTTGGTGATCTTTACACTGGGAACAAGCATGGCTCTTCTCTTCTGGACATTTGTCATATCACGCAAAGGCAATGGTGATATCTCCATGCCACTTCTTGAGACGGAGGGTTTCTGCAGTGTCTCATTCGAATCAACGGACGCAGACATGGTATTCTCTTCATTATCGCTCTCTTCAATGATGGAATACATATAGCCAGCTGCAGTCGTCGAAGTCGGCGTTCCCTGCGCTGGCTCGGGTGATTCTTGTACCTGTGGAGAGCTCATATTTGCCTCCAGTTCCACCAAATGTCGTGGCTCTGGTGTTCTCCTTACGGTTGTCGCTTTTTCATTCTAAAACTCAAAGCTTATGTATTTATTTCTCAAATATTTACTGATATGTACTTACGCAGGGACTCATTGTAGTTCTGCTCTTTTCGTTCTCCTCATCTTGTGATTGGTTGCAGCTTGAGGCGCTACTCCGACTCCTTCTGATGGGTGATACGGGCAGTGCTCTTTGCAGTATTTCACTCGAACGACGAAACTCCGAGCAAATTTGTCCATTGTTATATGTGCTGGATCTGACATTTTCTGTTTCTGCCTTTGATGATTGCGATGAAATGGAGCATTCGCGACTGTCTAAATTTATGTCTAAGGAATTCAGCAATGTCCTAATAGCGCATTTCAGTTTCTGTTCATTGTATTGAGCGTCGGCTAGGCGTATTTCACGTTCTTCCAGTAATTGCCTTTTGAGTAAAACCTCAGTTTTCAGCATTTCACCAATAGTTATACGCTGCTTTTGGACTTGATCCATCAATTCAGCATTTATTATTTTGTACTGTTCCATTTTTCACATTTGTTTTTATAATTTACAACGCGACGAAGTTAGTTTTGAGTTTGGCGTCGATGCTTGAAATTGTATCGATTATTACACAACATAAAAATGTAGAATCGATAATTAATCTGAAAAGTCCGAAAATCCGCCATCGATACCTTAGGTTAATACATTTTTGGATATTTGGCTATTAATTAAATCATTTAACTCTAAAACGCGAAGTAGTTGTTTTATTTTTTCATTGAAAAAATACTTATTGTATGCTGCGCTGTAAGTAAAATAAATTAAATAAAATTTTTTACCGAAATTATCGAAATTATTTTTGCCATTCTTAAGACTTCTTTTGTAATTTTGCTGTTTTATTGTTATCGATAAAATTCCAGGAATCCAACCATCCATTCCATGTCAAATTAAAAATATTGAAAGTGCCTGAAATGGAGCAATATAAGCTGATAAATGCTGAATTAATGGATCAAGTGCAAATTCAGCGTATAACTATTGCTGAAATGCTAAAAACTGAAGTTTCACTTAAAAGGCAGCTGCTGGAGGAACGCGAATTACGCCTAGCCGACGCTCAATACAATGAACAGAAACTGAAATGCGCTATTAGGACATTGCTGAATTCCTTAGACATAAATTTAGATAGTCGTGAATATTCCACTTCACCGCACTCATCAAAGACATCAGAAGATTTCAGGTCTAGCCCATTTAATAATGGACAAGTTTGCACGGAACTGCGTCGTTCGAGTGGAATGCTTAAGAGAGCTCTGCCCGTATCACCCATCAGAAGGAGTCGGAGTAGCGTCTCAAGCTTCAACCAATCACAGGGTGAGGATAGAGAAAAGAGTACGACTGCAATGAGTCCCTGCGTAAGTAATTATCTACATAAATAAGGGAAATAAAATATAGAAACTTTGTGTTCTAGACTGAAGACGAGTCCCTCGTAAGTAAAACACCTGAATCACGGCATATGGTAGAGATGCAGACAAACATAAGCTCTCCAGAGGTCGACGAACGAGAGTCAGCTGAGCAGCTGTCGATTTCTGCTACTCAAATATATTCTATTATTGAAGAAAGCGATAGTGAATATAGCAACCTTTCTTTTTCAATGGAATCAAATGAAACAATGAAGTCACCGGGCTACGGCAATACCATGGAGATATCCCCATTGCCCCTGAACAATGTGACGAATAACCAAAAGACAGTTCGGCTAATTCCTAGTTTAAAAATCACAAAAGAACGCAGCCCATCGGAAAGAACTGAGAATAAGGCTGAAAAATATAATTTGAGGCAAAGAAAGAGCAACAAAATGTTTCGGGAGACTAGGCTAGACCTTGTCGTTCCAACAAGGTCACCGCTACAGATTAGATTGCCATGTACGTCCATGAATACGGATGCACTCACACCGCGTAGGGCCTTGAACGACATGACCAATCGACCCCGAGATTTCAGTACTCCGCATAAGGAGAAACAAAATTTAAATGCGAAGCAAAGCCCCGCTTCCATTAGGGCAGAAATAAAACCAAAAACAATCATCAGTTCAAGCCGGTCAGACGAATCTAGTATGGAAGACTCCACTGTGGGTCGTCCCAGACGTAGTTGTCGACCAAGCTCACTCAAGGAACCCAGTTGTCGTTCCAAACTTCGATGCGAAACCAAATCCAAATGAGAATTTTAATGCTGTGTTATATACTTAAAAGCTTATATGTTAATGTACTATTTATATTGAGCCTTTACACTCAAAACCATGCATGTTAAACAATTTAATAGAAATCTATAGAATAATATCCGTTTGTACCCATGTGAATAGATTAAGTTAAAGAAGCAAATCCAAATGCCTAGCCAAAAGTTTGCGTTGCACGTTAAAACTATATTAAACTAGAATAATTTATAATTCATTATGTGAAAATGTACCAAAAATGTAAATTTATAACTAAATAGAGTGAGAAGAAAGTAGATTCCTTATATTTATTTATTTTTTAAATCAAATCTGTGTTAACATGAATCAGTTCTGTTAAGTTTAATATACAGTTTATCAACACTTATTCAAGAATCTTAATGTTAAAGTCTATCGAAATATATCGCGTAACCGCCACAGAAATTAGTGCTACATGGTTGTATTTACTTTATAATCTATCTTGTTTTTTAACATTCGCCTGCAAAAACAAATGTAAAGCAATAGCACCAATACGGATTAGAAGTGCGATGTCCAGCAACTGGCCGAAGATGAAAAATGCATAAAAAGCGTAAAATGCAGTCAGCTTAATGTCATCTAATATAATGTGCGCTTAATTATTAACGAAGCTGGCGGAGAAAGCACAAATATCGCAGTCCCAAATTCGCTCGCGTGTGTGTGTTCGTGCGTGCGTGTGTGTGTGTCTATTAGTCAAACTTAGTTTCGTTCGTTTTGGCACATTGGTTGAACAAAATTGTAATTCTGATTTATAATTTGAATTCTGGAATATTTTAAATTGATGTAGTAAATTTCGGACACACCAAAAATTAACAAAATTTGCTGGCCTAGCGCACCTGCGACAACAAAACGTTGGGCAATGTATGCGTTCGCAACGTTTCATCATTGCACCGCAATTGTTTCATTTATAGCTTCTTTGTTTGCATTAATAGAAATTTAAGACCGAAAGTGACGACAAAAGCCAAACGCCAAGTGTAAGTGGAAGGCTTTCGCCTCGCGCTAACAGCACCAACAACAACCACAACATCGAGAATAATCATTGCAATAACAACAACGAATCAGCTGTCAAACCGCTTCAAGGTGAGTTTGTTTGTAAATTAACCTGTTTTTTAGATTTGATTTTTTTTATTATTTTTATATATAAGCTCAGACTTAAATCGAGCGGATTAAGAAAAATACAAAAATTTATCTTGCCAGTTCATATCGATAACGTATTGCCTGATCTCAGCTCCTTTACGAAATATCGATATATATTTGCTTACATCTTCGTCCAATTTCTTAAAGAAATCATAATGTGAAATGGGAATAATTCATATTATTATGTAAACCCTTTTATATTCGTAGGGAATTTATTACGTACACATGTCTATTGGGGCGCTGTAAATTGATCGCTGTTGCTGTTTCTGGGCAGTCTGTGCCCATGATATCTTATCTGCAAGTGGACGGCAGTATTTTGGCCTAATATTTTTTATTCACATGCAAACTTTTCGACTAGGCATATCAGTTAAAGAGGTTTTGTTTTCATTTTGGATAAGGCATACTTTGTATATATAAAAAAAATGTTTGTGTACCTATGTTTACCCATTATCAATTATTTTATTCTAACGGCATTTTGAATTTCTACAAAATCTTCGAACTTAGTAATTGTAATTAATAATACATAGAAGCTCTGTTGATGCAGTACGTTCAGCCGGCAATTGTTTGTAGTGCAATAAACTTTGATGTGCTTTGATTTTTATCATCTTGCCATTTGTCGTTTTGTTTTAATCACATTAAGGCAAAACATTGCACGCGTCGCATGACGAAAGCAGCTCCAACAACAACAAGAACTAATACTTACAAAAACAAAAATGGCCCAGCACTGACCTACAAAAAGTGCAATGCGCCCCATCACTAACTAGCAAATGTGCCGTTGCGCAGGGGTGGGTTTTAAGTTGGGTTAGGCGCGAAAAAACTTGCACAAAAGTAAATACTCACACATGCACACACATACGCACATGTAACGTGCATGTATGTGTGCATGCATAAAAGTACGTTAAGTATTATGGCAGAGAGCGTTGAACCGAATAAACAGCACGAAACAACAATGAACACATCTCACAAATCTACTGAATCCATCTAACAACAATAACAATTAACAGGTTAACTATAATATGCAAGCTATTATATACATACATATATACATATAGTATGAGTATGTATGTAAGAATGTAAGAATTCTTCTCCTTGATTACGCGGCTGATTATTGATATTGTGAAAAATTGTTGAGTTGGCTTTGGGTTATCTTTTACTCAAGCAGAGATTACCATAGAGTTTTATTTATATTTTAAGGTCATACATACATACATATATATAAATATAAGACTGCAGTCATAGACGAGTTCAATGTCATTTAGTAGAGCAATTCATGGTGGGAGGCCTATTGCGGCACACGCAGCACTTGATGCAAGCACCGTAAACGTTTTCTATTGTTAGCTAACAAAAAAACAGACCGACACACACACACACACATGCACACGCATACGTAAAAGCACTCACATTCAACTTATTTCAGCATGTTGTGCGTGCGAGTGAGACAGCATGTCTGCAGTCTGCAGCTATGACAATTGACAGTCCTTTCCCATTTGCATGGCAACCTTGCCTATGGCCATTCGTCAAGTGTTGTAAAATACGAAAACATTAAATATGTTAAGTTTCATTGGCACGTCCGTGCGCATTGCCTAGGTTAGTAAATACTGCACTTCCTTATGCGAACTGCTCTGAATCATAGTCATGTAAAACGCCCGCATCTTAGGTTTATAAATTAAGTGCTGAAAATTTGTATATTGACGTGAACATACCCTAGAATGATGCTGATAAAATGCAGTATTTACAAACGTGTTCTTTATGATCTTTATAGTATATTGTATTTTTTATAGCTAAATATTACTCTCACGTATTTTCGAGGGTATCAAATAAATAATAAAAAAATAAAAATAAATAAACAGTTTTGTGCCTTTCGCTTCCTCAATTTGAATAGAGGTTGGAGTATGACTCATTGCAACGATGATTGTTTACATCATGCTGTTGTCATTGTTGTTACTGCTGTTGCTGTTGTTGTTGTTGTGATACTCGCTAAACCCAACCCCGGCCAGAGTTAACTCAACACCGTTGTTGTCATTGGGCTCATGTCAACGCTGCAATTTTTTTTTTCATATTTTGCATTAGTTATTTAAGTAGTATTATTGTGCGACGGTGTTGGAAACCGCACATTAATAAAACCAACAATAAGCCCCATTTATTGCTATTGTTGTTGTTGTTGTTGTTGTTGTATGTGAATAGGTTAGAGCATAATGTATTCTGATACGTGGCAGATAACTTACAATTACTTAATGAGTATAAATGAAAATGAGAGCAACCGAACTTGAAATACACTAATGCTAATAAGAAAGTATTCGATTCAGAGGCTTATTAGAGACTAAAATACATAACGAATATATGCTGCACCGCAGGCAGCCGAAAATGAACTTAAAGCATAAACGAAAGAATGTCCGTTATAGTTTACAGAACAGAACATGCGAATAATGTTAGAAAAGAAATAGACATTCAGCGGTGTTTACATACATATTTTTAACAGAAAGTGAATTGCATTGGTATATAAGATGAGATATGCCTCTAAACTGATGCTTAAAAAATTTTAGAATTTGCATAAAAGACTTTTATTTATTAAGTTTAAACTTGATTGGCTTTAATTCGATTTCAAACTTATTTCCAGTTTCTTATTCTAATTTTTTCCCTGACTCAGACAGTTCGAATCAGCGCTTGCTCATCAAGATTTCAATTTTCATTTGTATTATTATTATACTCCGCCTCTCTCTTGAGGCTGTTTGCTCAATGATCTCAGATACAATATTGTAAACAAATTTCTGTTGCTTTTGCGTACGTGTTTAGCATTTAAACATTTCGATCCCTACGTATGTACATGCAGCATATACGTTCATATAAAAATGTATATACACATATATATGTACATTCCTCTGATGTCATAACAGTTTCATCTGTGTAAAATGTTTTGCACTGCAGTCACATATTATTATCATTCGCACAGCATTTGGAATTTCAATTAAAAGCGAACGCCGTTCAGTTCGGCTTTTTTTTTAGACATTGAAATGCTAATTTACACGCCGAGCAACGGTCGCTCGACTATTTGGCTGGAGCAGCCAATGCCAATGGCCAATGGCCAATGAATGAGCGCTGATGGCTGATGGCCAAGTCTGTTCAACAAGAGCAAGTAAAGCACGAAATGAAAAAGAAATTGAAAGCGAAAGTTTAATGTTGCGATGTTATGATTTTATTATTTAATCCATATTAAAATAAGTAAGAGCACTCTAGTTGGGCATGGTCGACTATGAAATGCCCTAAACGAATGAGAGATATGAGAAGAGTAAAGTTTAGAAATATCTATATATAAAATTTAGAAAAAACGTAGCATATATATTTACAAAAAATTATAGTTAAACATCGTTTTTAATAAATTTCTCTAAATAATATATAATTATCGATAGCTTGAAGCTATTGAATTTGAATCAAGGCTCTAACGAAGAGACTGATATTAAGCTTAATCGACACGTCTTTTAAATGGGATTGAAAATATATATGTATACCTTATAGGGATTGTTCGCAGCAGTCTATACTATACATATATATATGTATACCTTATAGGAATTGTCCAGTCCCAGTCTATAGTATATATAGTACATCATAAAAAACAATAGATTGCGATTGCTAATTCGTATTTGTATGAATAATACAATTATTTGAATTATTTTATATTTATGAGCAATCAAGAAAGCCACAAAACCAATCAAAGTTATTTATATATAATTTAGGAAATCAAGAATGCCTCAAATGCAATAAAAGTTTTTTAGGATATCAAGAATACCGCAAATCCAATAAAAGTTATTTTGATATACATATATATGATTTCTTTATTATTTCAGAAATATCTTTAGCGCCATATGACAATAAAAACTTATCGTTGAGAGTCTGAGTCGTGAGCACTACCTGACTAGGTTATACCTAGAACTCTGTATCGATTGTATACAAAAAGATCTTTTAAAGCAATTACAAATTTAAATTAAATGTTAAATGTATTACGAATTTACTTTGTCATTTGATTGTTCATTAAATACGCAAGAACCAAACCGATCTCTCATTCTATGTGCGTAAAC
The DNA here is from genome assembly GCA_035045845.1 of Drosophila buzzatii. Classification (NCBI taxonomy): domain Eukaryota; kingdom Metazoa; phylum Arthropoda; class Insecta; order Diptera; family Drosophilidae; genus Drosophila; species Drosophila buzzatii. The sequence continues at coordinate 9,381,546 of JAWNOS010000244.1, read as the reverse complement.
TTACATACGTCAACACTTACCACATCGAGTTTATATATATATCGAGTTACACATTTGTAGAACATGCAAACTAGGTTATGGCTCATCTGTCCGCTAAGTAGTATGACTTGTTTGCTCTGAATTAGTAGATGTCGTAAATCGGTTCTATTGTTCAGAGAACTGATTCAGTATGAACAATACATTTACTGAAGTTACATAATAGCAATGCTATAATTACACCGTTTTATAAGATGCAGACTAGTTAACCAATCATATCGAGGATATTTATTCATTTAAAGTGCATTATTCATCTAGTTTGTCGCTTAAGTTTAGCGAATGCATGTAAAACTTGTTTAGGGTTTTTTGGGTTTTTCGTTTGAGCGCATGAATCACGTTGAATAATAATTTGCTGAAAATTTTAAGGCATTAAGCTTCAGGCATTTGTATAGTCAGTATATCTTATCTAGAACTCGGCAAACTTATCGTAAACTTTCACGGTAAAGAAATACCATGGGTAATATACAAAATGAGCATTTACATATATATAAATTTTATATATATATATATGTGCATATATAAATTTGAACAACAAACTGAAAAATTGACAGGCTTCGTCTGTGTATAAGTTTATTATTGGATTAAATCAATCCAGATAACGCCTTAAATTCAAGTTCATTGACTGGCTTCTAAATTGCAACTGATTGATATCGTCATTTTATGTTTTTTTTGTATTCTTGGCTCAATAAGTTTGAGATGTGACTAATGCTGTAAAGAGGCGGCGGTAGTTGCTGTACAGCAGAACTGACCGACTGCATAATACTCTGTTCATGCTATAAATATATTGTAAATATATAAGATATACTAAAATATCTAGCTTAACAACAAAATATACATTATCTATCTAAAATCCTAAACCACTCCAATCAGTAGTTCATACACTAACTTTGTGGCTAGAGTTTATTGCTGTTTTATCCTGGATTTCGAGTCCCGCCCATTCAATTAATTCAAGGTGTGTTCTTTGTATGTGATAAAAAAAAAAAATACGGCAACAACTTCGCCCTTCCCCATTTTGAACTTCTCGATTGCGCTAAACTGTCATCAGCTTAATTGCCCCAAATTTGTGTCAGTTTTTCTTTTTTTTTTACTGGGCGTGTATATGTGTAGTATGTCCACATAGACATAAAATCAAATTGAATTTCAAGAAATCATTAGATCACGCATTCGTTTGTTTTGGCCACATTTAATGGATTCTCCTCCACTACGGAAACGATTCCCGAAACGTGTGCGCAAATTGATTTGCCCTGTCAAAAACTAATATCCAATGTCCGTTATGCAAGTCAAATGGTATGATGTGTGTTGTATGTTATATTATGTTAACACGCCTATTTGAAATGCACGCCCAGTCCGCAGTCCGCAGTCCCCGGCCCAGGTCTTGTGGTTTGTCTGTAAGACAATACAAAGCAAATATTGCGTAAGTTGTCAAGCCACAAAACGCCGCCCGCCCACAACATAAAAATTAACAATGTGGCAACGCCTTGAAAGGCTCGCTTTAATTGATGTAACTAACTAGGCTTCAGGTGAAGCTTGCTCAACTAGAAGAAACTGGCCAATATTATTCCTAGAACATGTATACCCACATTTTCCCTTTGATATGAGCTTAGTTCTTATCTTCATGTATAAACATATGGAGGTGATATGAGAATTAATGTAAATATGTACACAGATATGCATATTTCTGGACAATTTAGTATGTAAATACATTGCAATAAATGAGTTTGTGTGACAGTGAGTTGTGTTGTCAGTGCATTCGTAGAATTCATAGCAGCTGTTCAATTAAACGACATCCCGTCTGCCACTTATAGACGGAATTAATCCGAAGCCTGAATCATGCCTGATCGTATCTCAATGTTAAGAAGTTTACTGTGCTCGACAGTTTGCACCACTGTGCTCAAGCTAATGACTCAAGCTTAAGTCTGAAGCAAGACTGCAAATATTTCGCACGTTTCTCACACGCATTGACACACAAACACACAAAGAGAGAGAAGGAGAGAGACACACAGTCACTCATATACGCACAGCCCAGAGTTACAGTTAAGTTGTTTTTGCTTTGACCGATCAACATCGTTTTGTCAACAGAGACAGGTGCTGAAATGCGGTTGGTGCAGCGCCTTACATTGACTTCATCGCTGCGGCTACTCTTTGCAATTTTGTTTTAACTTCGTCTTTTTCTTTATCTATGTGTGTTCGTCTGTCTATGCATCCATGTGGCTTGCGCTCGCTCATTGCATTCGATGCCTGACGTCACAGCGCTGTTGAGTCGCCGCTGATTTTGTCGTTTGCCGTTTCTAGCTGCGTCCGCGTCGACCTTAACAGCTAATTTTATGAATTGCTTTGACTCTCTTCGCCGCTCTTCACTCTGCTCTGCTCTGTTGTTATTGCTGCTTCTGTTGCTCCCCCTCAAAGTTAGCGTTGGCTTGCTCACGCTCTCCCTCTACGTAGGCTTGCTCACGCTCTCCCACCTCGCTCTCCTGCTGTGTGACTCGGCCATGCACGCTCTCTCTCTCTCTATATATATATATCTTCCTCTCCCTTTCCCTCTCTGATTTGGCGTCGCATGCGCGACCGTTGCTGTTCTTCAGTTGATTTTCGACTCGCGAACGGAGCGCAACGCACATTTTTCGATTGCGTTTTCATTTGTTATTGTTGTGAAAAATTAAAAACATAAAACAAAAGCAAACGTCGTGCAAACAACAATAGCTATAACAACAACAAAACCAGCAGCGCAAAATATAATCAAAACGTAAATAAGTTTTTATTTGTTGATAACAAACCACCAAAAACAAAAAAAGTGCTGAAAAAGCTTGAAAACTGATCAAGATTTCCGACGCGATGATTCAGCGACAAATCGATCGCTCTTTTTGTTGTTTTTATTTTATATTGAATGTGTTTAATGAAATTTAATAAATATGAATTAGCTTTAAGTGAAGCTGCTCCTACACCTTGGCCTTATCATCATTTGTGTACGCTTGTAGCCGTAATCATAGCCACGCCAGGTCTTCCAGCAAATACCACGACCCGTTAGCTTCTTCTCATATTTGCCGCCGGCGACATACTGTCCATTCAAATTGCTGTAATCGAAATACAAAGATATATTTTAATATAAAAGTGGATGAAAAAAAAAGGGATATTAACTCCTCACCTATGTTGACATTGATTATACCACCAGGCGCCGACATTAGTCAGGGCACAGTTCTTGCCGCTCTTATCGTTATCAAATGTCGAAAACGGTTTGCCCACATGATATCTCAGCGAATCTCCAGCATCCCCAGTGAATTTACCCAATTGACTCAGCGCATATGATTCAGATTCATTTGCCACCACGAATCTATCGTATTTCGCATAATGTGTTTCCCCATCAAAATCCTCCAGATATATATAGAGTTCATAGGGCTCGGCATTCGTTATGTGGTGCAGCTTCTCGAGACCAATGAAGAATTCGGCATTTAGTTGGCCAAATCCCGCCTGGTACTCCGACCAGCTGCGATAAAAGTTCTCACTGCCATCCTGACGTCTCTGGATCACTGTCCAGCCGGCGCCCGCTGTCCTTGTGTCACAAGCCACAGGGAAAGGCTTTAGGCCCGGCACCCAGATAGTGTATATACCATCTGTATTGATCATAGCCGCCAGACATGATGGAGGATGATCTAAATGATCAGATATGCGAGTGATGTATAGAATATAAAACTTTATATCCTCTAACATTACCTGATTCTTCAGTTTTTTGTGTTTCTTTTAAATCTGCTCTCAGTTTAGTTATTTCTTTCTTCAAACTAAATATATAGAAAAGTTAAATCTCTATTTGTTGTTGGAAAATTCCAAATTAACTAAAATACCTTGAAATTAGTTGTTCAGCATTTTCGTATATATTTGTTGAACTTGAACTGTTGACATAATTTGCGAGCTCTACGAGAAGGAAAAACACTATATAGTATATAGCTCTGTTGCAATTCATGTTTACAGCTGATCTGTTATATGATATTCTCCCAGCATCTCATAATTAAGACTGAATTATAATAAATGCACTTACATTTAAATAAAGCGTGAGATCTGATTATAATTATACCCTGTACTTTGTGGGATTATGAGGTATTTTGAGATCCAGGCAGATGATATAGAAAAAAAATTCAGATTATAATAAACGTAAATGAAAAAGAAATTAAATGCAACTAATTTCAAATATAACAAAATACAATAAATTAATTAAAATCTGAACAGTGCAGTATATACCAAAAAATAATATTTATATTAAATACTGAATTGTGTATATTGAAATAGTATTATATATCAAAAATATATTGTTTATTAATATACAAAAATATATATTTTTTTAAAATTAATAATTTTAAAATTAAATAAATTAATAAATATAAATTGAGTTTATTAATATTTTAAAAAAATTATTTTATTTTGTTGCATTTATTAAATTAATTAAACCAAATTTAATACAAAGAAAATATGTTTAAAATTAATAATTTTTAAATTTAGTAAATTAATAAAAATAAATTGAGTTTATTAAAATTTAAAAAAAATTTTTTTTGGTTGCATTTATTAAATTAATTAAACCAAATTTAATACAACAATATATTTTTTTGTTGCATTTATTAATTTAATTAAACCAAATTTAATACAAAAATATGTATATTTATAATTCATAATTTTTAAATTTAATAAATTAATAAATATAAATTGAGTTTATTAAAATTAAAAAAAAAAAAAAAAAAAAAAACAATTTTGTTTGTTGCATTTATTAAATTAATTAAACCAAATTTAATACAAAAATGTTTTTTTTTTTTTTTTTTAAATTAATAATTTTTAAATTTTATAAATTAATAAATATAAATTGAGTTTATTAAAATAAAAAAAAATTTTTTTGTTGCATTTATCAAATTAATTAAACCAAATTTAATACAAAAATATATATTTTTAAAATTAATAATTTTTAAATTTTATAAATTAATAAATATAAATTAAGTTTATTAAAATTAAAAAAAAAAAATATTTTTTTTTTTTGTTGCGTTTATTAAATTAATTAAACCGAATTTTTTAAAGATTAACTTCATTTTGCATGTACATAAAAAATTGATCGAGCTCATATACATAACAAAAATATAGTTTATTGAAAAGGAAACATGATTGAGTTTTATTAAAAAAAAAATATATATATATATATCAATAGACCTTGTTACAGAGAATTACCTTGCGCATTCCGATTTGCGAGTGTCTAGAATTTCTTATCAGCAGCAAACTGAAAAAAAGCAAATTATGCACATAGATATGGATCTATATACCTATGCATATATAATATATATTTATTTGTAGAGAATAATATACTTGAAAGTCAGGAATATACTTGAAGTAAATTAAGCTGATAGAAATATAGATATATATATATTTATGGCTTATTAATCGAGTACATTAGAAGATCTCACACTACATTAACATAACACAATATATGTATATTGCATGTAGGCATATCGAAATGTCTAAGATAATGCTTCGCAGTGCTGTCTCGTATTGTTGTTGTTCCTGAAGTGCGCTGGAAATTGTCGACATTTGGGGCGTATCATCATTTGAGTAAATCTGTAGCCATAGTTGTGACCACGCCAAGCTCTCCAGCACATGCCGCGAGCAAAGAGATTCTCTTCATATGTGCCGCCTTCGATGTACTGTCCATTGAGATTGCTAAAGTTGAGAGTAAACTATATAAAAACTATATACAGCTCGCAGCATCAGTAGTTCTTGTACCTGTCCACACAACTATTGTACCACCAGGCACCCACATGCAGAAAAGCACAATTTCTGTGGAACTCTCGATCGTTGTCACGATCGTAGGTGGAGAATTTCATTTTCTGATGACTTTTCAGCGAATCTCCCGCATTACCCGAATAGGCACCCAAGATATTGAGCGCATAATCATCCTCTTCATTGCCAATGGCAAACTCATCAAATCTCGCCGATCGCGTTGTCCCATTGAAATCCTCCAAAGCGATATACAACTCGAAGGGCTCCAATGCAGTTATGGCACGCAGTTTCTCGAGTCCAATGAAAAACTCGCCATTGAGAGCTCCGAAGCCCTGTTTGTACTCCTCCCAGTCTCGATAGAAATTCAGACTGCCATTGAAACGCCTTTGTATTACCAACCAGCCATATCCAGCCAAACAGTTATCGCATGCTACGGCAAATGGAGCCATGCCTGGTACTTGAATCGTATGAATTTCACTTTCAATTTTACTGGCATTGAAAGAGGACGTCAAACAGGATGTGGGATAGTGGTTCTCTATATATTATATTTATGAAAATATCATAATATTTGTAAAATATGTATTATATCTTACGATTTTTTAAAGATGTAGCACTACCTGGATTTACGATTGCTTTCAGAGCCGATAATTTTTCCTCTAGGCTGTAAGAGGTTTTTAAATTTTAGTAGATTCGAATAGCGAAACTATTCTATGATTATGACTTACCTAAGAACCAGCTCGTGCAGCGTTTCTATGGGCTGTCCTAGATCCTGACACTATTGAAGATTGTATATAGTTCATTTTTGTATATAATTGATATAATTTGGCAATATTTTTACCCGCGCATAGCATACAAAATATATGCATATTAGTTTTATAAACTGTTCTACGTTCGTTCGAATGAGCTTCATCTTTGCAACTGAGACAACTGTATTATATGTAAATAAATATATATATTATCAACCCCTATTATCAGCTAGCTTATAAATCATAGATTAGCGTTCAAGATCTGGCATAATATTGAATACAAACATTCGATTAAATTAGTTAAAGGGCTGTTGGAATACCCCTATTTACTCCTTCAAAAATCACATTCTCTAAAATACTAGATTAAGTATTTTTAATGGACATGAAGTCAGGTCACACTTAATATTCTTTGTGCTACTTTGAATTTACATTTTGTGCGGTTGTGTGTGTTGCCGATCAATTAAAACTATAAACGAAATACAAAGTTCATAAAATCATATAAAAGCCGTGTTTCATTAGGAATTAAATATTCAGTTTTTCAACAAGGGCTTTATAAAGTATCTGTAGAGCAGAGTATGGCTTTTATAGATATATATTATTATATTATTTAGAAGATTTTAACACTAATTTATTTGTTAAATGTCAAGATATTAAACTTTTTCATAGATATATATTATTATATTATTTAAAAGATTTTAATTCATTTGTTAAATGCCTAGATTTTAAACTCTAGATAATATAGAGTTTTCCGCTAAGTTTAACCATTTAGCCTTGACATTTTTAGAAGAAGAGAAGACTTTATATGCATATTAAAATATAGCAACTCTATAGCTGCTACATTAATGTCATAAATATGAACGTTTGTGTGGTAAAAGATATAGATACCAGAGTGGACGAGGTTGCAAATGAATATATATATAAATATTGTATATACGATGTTTCTTTTTGTTTAGGTGCCATTTTTTAGAAAATTTAAAATATGAGCTCAATTCTCACAAAATGTAATATCTTTTAATGCAAATGTGCTCAGTTTTAAATAACGGAATATTACAGATGGGAAATTTGCCAAAACGGTGTTGCCCAATCGGTCAAATTGTTGAAAAAAGAAAAAAAATACCAAGTGTGAAATTGACGTATTTTTGTCGTTATTTAATTTTAGTTAATTCTACGTTGAAGATTTTTACAAAATTTTTTTGGTTTCATTTAACAAATACTCTAATCTATTTAAGTAATTTTTTGTTTTATAAAAAAATCTTTTCAAAAGACTTGAAAAGTTGCTATAAAGCTTAAAAAGCATACTGTGCCAATAATTATGTTCGTCACTGTATATACATAGGTATGTGACAAATATATGTATAAGAAATCTCTAACTCGAAGAGTAAGTAGCCAGACAAATATTGTAGAAAGCCAATATACTCTGTTTAACTTTGTGAACGAGCATACATAAGTTGTTTATTTCTAAAACAAGAGCATATTTGTTGTTCAAGTAAAACGAAAAAGCCTATATAGATCTCGGGAATTATTTATAAATAAATCTCGATCTCGATATATAAGCAATCGAGATTTATGTATAATTAATTACTGATATCTATATATATATATATATATATATATATATATACTACATATATGTATATGTACTTAAATATATCAATCTGAATACATGCACAGTGGATTTATGTATCTATGTGTATGTATGTATATATGTAGTTCTGTTCATATATGCGCCGGCACGTGGGTTTTATTTCATAGATTCTGTGGGAGCTGCGCGTCCAATGGCTCTCAAACTGTGCAGCGTCTGGCATTCATTTTACGGACTGTTTGCGTTTGGTCGATTGTTGTTGTTGTTTTTATTTTTTTTATCGAGGCGTCAATCTAAAAAAGAAAAAAACAAAGAAACAAGACAAGACATAAATATATATATATACATATATAATAACATATATATATATATATAATAGTTATAGAAACTGAGTTATTAAAGCGTGTGGGTGGCGACAGTTGCTGCTGGCTTGAGCGCGTCTTGAGTCTGTGGCTTCAGTCTTGGTCTAGAGTCTGTGCCGCAAAGTTAAGCTTGAAATGCGTCTAATGCGACGCGCTCAGAGCCAGAAAGTAAACTAAGCTTTAATAGATTTTAGCCAGTTTAATAATTTTGTGGCTTTTTCAATTGTCTTGCAGATGGCCATACCGCCACCACCGGGTCCGCCGCCACCGCCAGGACCGCCACCGCCACCGGCCATGGGCGGCCTTAAGCTGGGCGGCGGTGGAGGAGCGGATCAACGTTCAGCTCTGCTCAGCTCCATACAGAAGGGCACCAAGCTGCGCAAGACGGCCACCGTGGACAAGAGTGGACCAGCTCTGTCGGGACGTGTTTGTGATGCTGATGCTGGAGCTGCACCGAAGCGCACGCTCAATAACAACAACAACAGCAGCAGCAACAACAACAACAGCATGGGAAATGGAGCACCCAAATTGGGTGGCCTTTTCGAAGGCCTGTCACAGATGCCAAAGCTGAAGCCAGTCAATGGTGTTCGTGGTAAGTTTTGAAACTGTGAAACAAATATCAAATATATATATCATTTATGCAAATGTTGTTGCTCAATTGATTTCCGCTTTGCACCCACACAACAACAGCGACACCAGCGCCAGCAACGGCAACAGCATCGCCAGCAACACGCAGCAATAGCCCCCCCACAGCCACAGCAGCCAGCAATGGACCCATGGACTTTAATACGGAGCTCACCAAGCATTTAACATTGAAGCGTCAAAAGCAACAACAGCAACAGCAACAACCACAAGCGAGCAACAGCAGCAACAGCAACAACACACATATCAATGCAACCGAAGCAAATCTGAGAACAAATCGCGGACCACCACCGCAGCCGCCAAAGGTGAGCGTGCAGCAGGCGCGCAGCAGACCCACACAAAGCCAAAGAAAAACTATTTTAATTTATATATAAATAGACAAGCGAGCGATTACTAATAGAGCAATTAAAGTAGAGCTCTTAGAGAATTAAATGTGAAGAGAGATTTGAAAATTAGAGCTGTTAAATGTAGAACAATTGCTGAGCGAGCTGAATGTTAGTTAGTTGAAACTGAAATTGTATTCGTAGAAATATCAATTGAGCTTAATCTATAGTATATTTAGAGAGGAAACTCAGTTGATACCATAAGCCTTTTCTATGTCTATATTGAGCAGCAAAATCAGGCTAGTTTTAGTTTTCTACAGAAGCTGAACTATTAGCAAGAAATTTCATTATTCTAATGCCAAAAGTCTTTGCTGATTATAATTATAAATTGATCAATTTATAGATTTGTCTATATATTATTGCTCATACTAGTTGTATAACCTTTCGCTATGCCTGTTCTGCACATAACTAATTAATTGCTGCTCTCAACTATTCCATTAGAACTCCAGCGAATCCATATTGGAACGCATGAACATACCTCGCACAGCTGCAACGCCCACAACAACATCAACGACGTCGGCATCACCGCCAGCGAGTGCCATTGGCAATGGCAAGGTAAAAGCAGCATCGCCCACGCTCTCCGAGAGCGGCAGCAACAGCAGCGGCAGCGTGAAGAGCAAAGCGGCTAATCTTAGGTAAGTCTCGAAGAGCTCGCCAAACTGTCGATCTGTCAGCCTGCTTGGGTGCGGGCTAAAATGAAATGTTTGTAATTATATTTTATTCTATTTGAATTTTACATTTTTTATCTGATTTTATTTGTTGTATAATTTTTTGTGAAAATTTTAAATTATTTGTATATTTTATTTATTTATTCCTTTTTTGGTTTCTTTGCCGGGACATTTTTTTCTGGTTAACTCCTGGTCCAAACAAACACACACACACACACCTGAACACCTGAACACACGTCCACAGTATCTCGTTAGGCAATAGTTTTGTAAATAGTTCAATTACAAAAACAACAACTAGCGCAACAACAACCGCCGCCGCAACAAACTCAAATCGAACAGCGACAACAACAACAACAACCACAATGGGAACGGGCATGGGCACGGGCATGGGCACGGGCACGGGAAGTGGCCTGCGCAATTTGGCGCCGAATAAGTCAACGCTGTTTGGTGGTGGAAGTGGCAGTGGTGCTGGCAGTGGTGCGTGTGGTACTGGTTCTTTTGTTGGTGGTGGTAATATTTCGCCAACATCCACGCCCACACCGCCCACATCGCAACAGAAGCCGACAATTGGCTTCGGCAAGCCAAATTTTGCGCCAAAGCCGCCGGGGCTGCAGCAACTGGCGTTCGCCAATGGGCATCAGCGTCCAGCGGTGGCGCGACATCACAGCATGAAGTCACCCAGGTATAGCATTCATCCACTCTCACTCTCTATCTCCTAACATCATACTGGCCTCAGTGCCACGCACCGCTTAATGCTGCCTTATATGCGCGCTCATCTTCGCCTATGGTTCAGAGTTCGGCTACAGCTTTAATCCTGCACGCTAATTGCTCAATGCTCACATAACTCCAATCTCACTCATTATGTTCACGCTCTCTCTCTCTCTATCTTCCTTATCACTCAGATCGCCACCGGCTGCTGGAGGCGTTAATGGACCCGTTTTCTCAACGCAACAACATTTTGGCACAATGCGCGCGCCGCTTCAGCAGACGCTGCTGCTGCAGTCCAGTGAGGGCATCAGTGGCAGCACCAATAGTATCACGGGCAGCATGCGAACTGCACCAAATCCACCAAAGAGTAAGTCCCTCTTTATGTTTATGTTTATGTTTGTCCTGAAATAATTTAATTAGCGCAATGTGAGCTTATCTTAGTTACGCCAAGTTACCTACTCCAAATTTCTTTTATGCTAATTCCTGATTCCCTCTTCTTGCAGCACGTCCTTCGGTGAAGCCACCGCCGCCGCCGACACCATCGCGCAGCATTTCAAACAGCAATCTGAGCAGCCTTGCGGCGCCATTCAGTGCGGTGAATACAGCGTTGGTGCAGAGTGCGTCTATTACGACACCAGCGCCATCACCGCCGCCGTTGCAGCAGCCACCCTCCACTTCGAGCAGCTGCAGCAGCGTGGCCGCGTTGCGCGACCAGTTTCGCATTAATGGCAACGGAACACCACCAACTCCGCCCAGCGGCATCACAGCCAGTCCAAAGTCGTCGACAATGCGTGAGAGGGTCAATCCCATTATACTTAATGGAGGCCCCATCAATCCGCCAGCACTGCCACCCCATCGCAGCTGCCCGCCGCCCCCGCCACCGATGCGACAGTCGAGCAACGTAAGTAGAGTCAACAACAAGTTGGCGCATATGCCAAAGGTAACAGCATCCAGCTGAGCACAAATGTTGTACTAGGTTAAGCTAATATACACTGCAAAAATAATTATTAGAGTTTGTGGTTTAAAATTGAAGCGAAAAATTTACTCGTTGCAATAAATTAATTGAGAGCAGGGAATTCTGTATATCGATATTTTAATTCAATATATTAGCTCCTTTATCTGTTCATGAACGATTAAACATTCTTATTGGTCAGTTATTCACTCATGAGTGACAGATGAACAGCTTAATATAAATTATCGAACGACTTGCTCTTCACTGTCTCCATAAAAAAGCAAAGTTCATGAACAAGTGAACTGAATCAGTAAATAAATTCTGCAGTTCATTTTAATGAGCCGTTCAATTGAAATCAATGTAAATAATAAACAACAAATAATAAGAGAAATGAATACAAAATTACGTATGCCAGCTAATTTCTTGCAGTGCACAAACTTAACATTGAGGCTGCTCCCTCTCTAACTTGCTCTGTCTCATTCTCTCCCACTGTATAAGTTGCTCTCATTTTGGTTCCTTTGCGTTGCGCTCTGCGCGTTCGCTCTTTGCTCTTTGCTCTCCGCTGCGCACAAACCGTTAGCTTTTTACAACCTTTATGGATTTTCCAACAATACGTGACCCAAACAGCTTCGATACAGATTGTCGCTCATCGCACGCTTGTTTTGTTGTGCTGTTTGTGTGCGCTAAAAGTGCAATATATACATAGTTTGCTGATCCTTCACTAAACTCGGTGACTTCGCGTATTATGTGAAGCTGTGCAGGATTAGGCAACTGTCCGAACTCAAAGCAAAGCATAGCAAAGAAACTCAAGGCTATTCAGAACAATGTTGATGCTCAATCAAAAGCGCAGTGTAATGGAATTTCATCTTATCTAACTGCAATTTGGCAGGCAACTTAATGCATCCTGTTTTTTTTTTCTATTGCAGAGTGGAACACAGCAACAGCAGCAGGCACCAGTGCCGCCTCAACGCCATTCATCTATACGGGCCAATGCCCCGCTGACGCCGCCCACGCACATGGCCAATTCGACGCACAATTTTGGCAGCAACGGTGGCCTGGCAACAGGAGCTGGTGCTGGTGCTGGAGCTGGAGCTGGAACTGGAACTGGAGTTGGAGCGAGTGCATCAGTTGGTCGACTTGTCATCGATTTGGAGGCAAAGTTTGGCAAGAGATTTCACAATGTTACTGAGTTCCCGAAACCGCCTCCGTTTTTAAATATACAAAAAGTCTATCCTAGTCGCACGCTTAAGGCTACCAATGGTATGTAAAGGATAAATATATATATGTATATGTGTACATGAGTGTGATTCTGTATGTGTGTGTGTGTTTAAATATGTGTGTGTATTTTTTGGGTGTGTGGGTAGGTTCTACTGTTAAAGCAAACTCACTCCACGCGCCGTGTTAATAACATAATTATGATTATGTTCTGATTATTATTATTATTATTATTATTATTGTTATATGCACACCTGGAACGCTGTTACATAATGAATACATATATACATTAGTATTGCAAAAGTTGCATAATATTATTATTATTTTTATTATTTATAAGTCAAAAAAAAAATTATAATTTTAGTTTGATGTGAAAGATTGAAACAAAATCCAACTATGCAATTTTAAATTGTCTTTTATACACACTCATACACACACACACATGCCACATACACATACAAACACACATAGAGAGATGAAACATATGCTATCAAATGTAACGTTACAATTTATGAATGTTTAAAAATGTTAAAATATATTTATAATTATGAAAAGTTGATAGCTTTATTCCATATAATTTTGTTAATATGCATATAAATATTTATATACATATATATTTAACTATATATTATGCATACATATGTTTATTTTATTTAACAAAGAAACAGCGATATTATTACTAAGCACACGCATATTATGTATTATTTTTAGTAAAACATATTTAAATATTAAAAAATGCCTCTTATCTATGTTCATGCCACGATTCGCATTACGTTCAAGTCCTCAAGCATTATTTCTATACATTTTCGTAGCACATGGTTTTTACTTTGATGTATTTGTCTACGATCGGCTTTGCATATATATATTTATATATAAATAATACTTATATATTCAGATATTTTTTGTACTTGTACTTTTATATCTAATCTACAACGCATGTACAACTGTACAAATATGTATGTTTTATTTTATATATATATATACTCTATATTTTATGAATATTAAATTTTAGCACATTATTGTTTTATTTGAAGTTATGAACCAATAAACAAGGCAAAGATGAAATTGAATTTGATATGCATTGAACATTTTTACATTTTATTACATTTTTACACGCATTTGTACACGTATGTATCTGTCTTCCATATTCTGCTGTTCCTCTTCTACTCCCCTTCTTGATTCTTAAACATTTGTGTTTGTTGCTTGCTTATACAAATTTCCATTGCCTAAGTGACGGGCGCAGCTTTAAATACAAAAAAAAAACAAAATAAATAAAACTGTTTTTGTATCTATACATATATAAATATATCATTCCCTCTCTCTCTCTCCCTACGTAAATGCCTGTCTGTCTCTCTCTCTCTAACGCTTGAAATGCAGAAGCCCCTTTGGCGCCCAACAGCAATAACAACAATAATAATAACAACAACAGTACCGCTACATGCAACAACAATGCAAAGCCCACAACGGGATTGAAGCCCGCCTATGCGCCACTCAAAAAACATCGCGCTCCCGCACCACCTCCACAGGCAGGCGTGGCAGCCGCTACAGTGTCTGTGATAAGACAATCCAGCTTTTTATATGGCGGCAATGGCGCAGCAGGCGGCGGCGTCGGTGTCGTCAGCGGCAGCGTTGCAACGGCTGTTAGTGTGCGGCCGAAGTCACAGCCGGCAACATCCAGTGTGCCGCAGAATTCGACGGTCTATTAATTGTAAACATAACTGTAAATTTCAATCCCTGTTTAAGCTTTGTATATATGTATACATATTTGTATGTGTGTGTAGTAAGTGTAAGTGTGCAAGTCCTTGCTATTTTTATTTTTATCGACTTTGTACTTGTGTGAGTGTGCGTGTTTGTGCAAATGCAAATGTTACAAGTGTCCCTGTAAAGTGTATAAAATAGAAACAGAACAATAATGACATAAAACAAATGCAGATGCACAGAAGTGGTTTTTGTATGTATGTAACAGACACATAAGTACATATGTATATATGTATGTGTGTGTAGCACTAAGATGAAATGGCAACGGTTGATTTAAGAAATGTACTAAAAGATGTCATACTTAAGAATATTCAATTGAGAAGCAACTTACTGAGCAAAATGGGTGGCTTTAAAAATGTACTAGAAAATGTCAGATATGGAAAATGTTCAATTGAATCAGTTTTAAATTTGAACGGCCACAATCAGCCCTCTTTCTGCTGCTTATTTTAAGTTTAGAGTCTTCCCAGGTTAACACAAATATACTTACGTGCATACATAGATTTATATACATATATACACATTATTAACTATATTTAATCTGTACATAAAACTTAGCGGCATTTGAATCTAGACCAAAGTTAGTCAAATTATTCAAAAGGCAACACCAACAGAGAATACCCTTTAATATATATATAAATAAATGTACATGTAAGTACTTATGCGCATATTTACGAGCGTTTTTGTCGCTCTCCCTATCTAAACTAGACTGAAAAATTGTTGAACCGAAATTCAAATTTTATTATTAAATCACAAAGCAAACACACAAATGTTAATGCAAACAAAAACTGTAGCACAAACCAAAGGTTTTCCAACGAAAAGTAAAAAAAAAAAAAAAACTTAAGCAACATTTACACATAGTCGGAATGCATCATGTTACGTCAATACCGTTATTTAAACGTATTATTTTCCCTGTGTGATACAATTCGAACAATTCCTGTATCCAGTTTTCAATATTTATTCTAATGAATATATATAAATATAAATTTGTTAAAACCCCTAGGGCAATATTATTCACTTACATCAAATTAATTACGTATTATGATTATTATTATTATTAAATTCATTGTTGTTGGACCATTGCCGTCATTAGTAGTAATTCAAAAATCAACATTCTATTTCAATATCATTCCATTTGAAGTTCACATAAATAAATAAACCGAAAAAACATTGGAAATACCTAATGCAAATGATTTTTAATGGTGGGGCGAGCTGATGTATTTAAAATATATGATAAATTGAGGAGTTTTCTAGAAATATAAATAAAAACCTAAAGTATATTAGTCTTTAAAATAATAAGGTAATTTGCAGCTGATTTAAAGAATTAATAAACCTTAAAAAAAGGCTGTATTAATGGATATATAAAAATCTCTTACACTCTTTATAATAAGCAATATAATATATTTTTTCAATTATCGTAGCATATATTAAAATATATATTGTTAGCACAGATCCATTTTACTAAAACTATCCAAAGGTTGTTATTGTGTATATCAATTTCAACAAGAATTTCATATTTAAATGCATATTGCTCTCTAGAGTATATGTATATATAATTGCAAGCAGTTATTTACAAAATAGTGAGAGTAACATTGATTGGCTAAAAGCGATTTGCCAAAGCAATAGCCAAAATAACTATAACAAGCTTAGACATAGTGTGTAAATACAAAATAGAATCGAATTCCGTAAACAATAAACAATTGGACTTTGTTGCTTATAAACTAAATGGCAATCTAAGCTGCGTGTGAGCTATGCTTGAGCTTTAGATCTTCAATGGCCTCCTGCAGCGGCTGGTCCTCGCGTAGACGCCGTCGCTCGCATTTGGGACATGGCTGATGCTCTTTGAGGCATTCAGCATGGAACACGGCACCACAAGTGACGCACTGCAAATAAGAATACAAATTTAATAACAGTTATGATAATAAACAATGAGCTTACCCGAAAAGTGGTGGCAATGTGAAAGGGGTAGAGCACACGCGGACTCTGACAGATTTCGCAGATGAATCCCTTCAGCTGGCACAGGCAGCACTTGAGCACGTGTGCCTCGCCCAGCTTGAAGGCCTTTTGCAGCTGCTGGCAAAGCGCTCCGCGTTGTATTAATGCCAAATCTGCTATGGAATATTGATGTATGTGCTCGTAGAGATACTCCTGGCCACCGAAATGGTTTTGCAACAGCTTCAGGCTGCTCGGTGCACAGGTATAGAGATAGGCACGTATGAAGTTCAAGCGAATGCGCAGCGACTGTAGCTCAGCCATGGCATCGGATGCATCGTAAATGCTCGGATTGAGCAGCTGCATGTCCAGGAACGGCTGTGCCCGGAACTCGGCTAGAAAAAGGGCAGCTCGCTTGCTAACGCTATATTTGCGAAAGTCCCAATTGTAGATGATGCGCGCCGGAATGAGTTGAGCCTCCGACTCCATGCAATCGTTGCAATAGTAATAGCCACTAAATGCGCAAACTCTGTGGAAATAGATGAAAGAGATTGAAAGATTAGGCAAGATCCCAATTGGTAGTTTAGCTCAACGCACTGGAAATTGTTGTCGCCAATGCCTAGCGGATGCTGGCAGCCCTTGCACAGAAAGCCCTGTGCATTCAGTCCCGGCTCGCGTGGCAGCTGACACAGTTGAGCAACCATTTGCTGCAGCTCACCCATTTCGAAACTGGAATTGAGCAGCTCAAAGTCCGAGTTGGTCTGTGAATAGGGAAAGAGTTGCTTTAATATGAAATAAAATGCTCTAATAAAATAACAACTCACGTCAATTGATTGCAGCTCGCTCAAATCATCTGTTGGATTCGAATCGGCATCTTGCGGCGTTTGCTGCTGCGCCAAGCTCAAGGTCGAGGGATTAGCGCGAAACTTCTCCCAGATCTGCGACCAGCCGGAGCCATCCTCACGATTGTTCTCATGCTTGCGTAGCAGCGCATTGTAACTATAGCGATCTGCTGTGGGTGTGCGCAAGCTCGAGGTGCTGCTCATGCTAACCGAGCGCTGAAAGAAACGCGCTCCAGACTCTTCGGTGGGCGTGTGCACATCCAAATCAGCGGACCATGAGGTTTGCATGAGATTAGTCAAAGAATTGCTGCCCTGAGGTAGCACAGCGAAAGGCTCTTCAATGTGACGAATGGAACGCTTTCGAATCCGCTGACCACCACTGTCACCACTCGACTCAGCTTGTGCGGCTTTAGTGGAGACTGCATGATCATTCTCTGTGTCTCCCGAAGGGTTTGTCTGCTCTTCATCGATAATATCCATTTCGTCAACCTTTTGCAAGAAGAAGTCCAACATCTCATGTTGGTTTAGATCCGCATTTCCAAGTAGCCCTCCGCGACTGAATGGACTATTCGAAATGGACTCCGAGAAGAGTTCATTTGTGTGGAGTGGCTGTGGCGTGGGAATAGCAATGATTTCAGTTGCCAAAGAACTGGCCACATCTACTCCGCTGGTTATCTGAAAAAGAAATAATTGTAGTTCAATATGCGCTACAAATATATATATATCTCTTAGACGCACTGGACAAGATTTGAGTGCCGGTGTCCATAGATCAGATAGTTGCAGCGCATAGTCGGGCCATTGATTGAGAAGGCTTGAGTTCACGGGCAAATCGAATGTTACATATGCCTCCAGGCTCTCCATAATCTTGGCTGCCGTCTCCAGACCTTCGCTATCCTTAAGCAGCGCATCCTTCTTGTAGTACGGACGCAATGCTGAGCCATTCTTACGCATATTATTCAAATAGGACGAGAATATGGAATCGTTCAGAGACTGTCGCACCCACGCTCGACACTGGCCCGTCTCGGAGGTGATCTGGCTCAGCCGTTGTATCTGTTCAATCACCTGCTTGTGCATGAACACCATGGCAGGTGACCAAAAGCTGGGCTCCGGTCGTCGCTCCACATCTCCAGATATCACGTTGATGGTGGCCCACAGAAAGGAGTCTTTCAGACCGTGCAGGAATACAGCTTCTAAAGTGGTGCATAAAGCACTTGTCTGTTCGCACAGTCCAATGACTTCTATGGGAATTTTTTTTATGAGTCATGCAATTCGGTTAATTGAATGTGAATTGAGAGGAATTACCAAGTCCTTTTTGTTTAACTTCAAACTCGATTTCTCTCGCATTTTCGTTAAGTGTATTTATCAACGCCTCCTTAATGGCATTTTCACGTTTTGTGGAAAAATGATTTAGGCTGCGAAAGAGGGAGCTCATTTGTTTGTATTTAAGGTTTATTATTTATTTTCGTATTTCGATTTATTTATTGTTCTCTTTTGCTTAGACCCAATCAGCTGTTTACTAGGGCTGCATGAGGTTACTTTTATTTCTTAGATTAACTAAATTTAAATTATTTGTTTGATTCATAGATTTTAATACATTATTCACAAATTATAAACATTAAGCTTAACATAAATCCACAGCATTCAGTAGAGTACTGAATTGATTTCTTAAAATTAAATGAAATAGCTTGCGGAACTTTTAAGCTAGCTCACGCAATCGAACCAAAAGTGAACCGATAGTGCAACGATATTGAATGTTATCGATAGTTGGTCTTCAATGACGTCACAAGAGCTCTCCCGTTTCTTAACGGCTTTTTATATTTCTAAAATGTCAACTTAATAACATTAAAGTAAACAATTTGAAGTGCGTAAAATAAATAACGTAAACAGTATTAAGTTTCCGTTTGGAATTATGGGTTTTAATACCAGTTCTTATTATTGCTCACTTGCTTTCTTTCTATGTGGGATCGGTCGATTATAAGAATGAAAAAAAAAAACCCACGCAAATAAATAACCACAAATTCCGCGTGTTCGTTAACAAGACAAAGCTTTAATGACTTTTGATGCCTTGGGGTTTTATTTCAACGAAACAAACAACATTTATGACTCAACTCATCAAGGAATAGAAATTAAGTCTTAATAATAAATATTGTTAACCCAACAGTTCACATTTCTTGCAGTTATAAATACATAAGCACACACATATTTATTTATTTATTTTTGTTTATTTACATATGAATGGAGTTGAGTTAAGTGTCAGCCTCAATCCCGGCTTGTCCATAGGCTGTGCACGTATCCATTCAGCAAGTCGCCACTTGATATTAAGACGAAATTTGTGTTAAGGTCAGGGTGACCAACAAAGTTTATGCTGTCATTGTTCAACTTGTTGTTGTTGTTAATTTGGTTGTTGTTGTCTTAACGCATTTTTCAATATTTTTGCAATAAAATCGTATAGCCGCTGATATATCGTACAGAAGATGCGCTCCAACTGGTTCAGAAACTGGTCTCACTCATATGGAAAAAAAAGATTTTAAAGTTGTTTTTTTCATTCAGTTTTATTGTTGTATTTTTACGAAACAATTTTTATGTGGGCTGACAACGCTTGCATTCAACAATTGCACTGAAATTGGTCGCTAATATCTTAATATTTTTTTTTTATTTATAAAAAAATATTTATGTATGTATTTTTAGTATTATATTACAAACATCATATAGTCATGTTTTTTCAGCTGCGAATTTATTTAATGAATTTTACTTTTATTTATGAAGATGAGTTCAAAAGGTAAGGCTAATGAGTGTGAAATTAAAACAACAACATAAAACCCAAATGATAACAATTAATAAAATAATAAAAAAAAAAAGATATAAATAAACATAAAGCTGAAGGTGAAGGGTCACTTAACAATTTTTACGCACGCGCAGCTGAGCGCCGTGTCATTTTCATTTCCATTTTCATTTCCCAACTGCAAGAGACTTGGACTAAGCGGCATAGACTCTATTAAAGTAAATAATATACAGCATGAATGCTGTCACTGCATCGCTGTGATGCTGACTTGACTTTTTTTCCTGAGCTCCACTCAAAAAGTTTGACTTGAACGTCGACTTCACGCTGCCAGCGGCAACTGTTTGGGCCATTGTTATAAGTAGCAGGAGAAGAAGAAGAAGCAGAAGCAGAAGAAAAAAAAAGCAACAACATTTTTATAAAAACGTTTGTTTTCGTAATACAATTTTGATTACTTCTTCGACGCCGACTGAGCCGCAGCGTCGCGACGTCCCATTGATGGCTTTGTCTGTTGTTTGCCTTATGCAGCGACGCGATGCCAAACGCCCGACGCTGTGACGCTCAGCTTTGATTTATTAACGCTGGGCGCCCCACAACAACAACAACAACAACAACAACAACAACAACAAAAGCAGCAACACGGGCCAAATTGCGCGCCTTTTTAGAGTTAAGTCCATTTGGTAATATCTGTGCTGTTAATTGTAACAATAATTTTAACGCCCAATGATTCCATTCGCAGCGTTTGGCTCCAATCATTACGTTGCATAGGAAGCACAGGCAGAGGCATACAAAGCCAAAGATTCGAAGTCGAAGTCAAATTCGAGCTCGAAGACGCGGCAAACATACCAAATGCTGCTTGATGGAAGAAAAAAGTCCCAACGCGGAACCAACGCGCAAATGGCTGACATAATTTGTAAGATAAAAGCCGCCTGGACCTTGCCTCTGACAATTATGAAGTAAACCAAAAAATATATAAGTACATGCACATATGTACATAAATAAAACGCAATTGCAAAGCCTTCACATTTAAGCAAATTCACAAACAAAATTGTGCAATCATCAGATTGCAAAAGAGATCAATGTACGCAAATGTTAATATGACTTCAAAGAAGGCTTTGCACAATGCTCTCCCACAATGTGATCTAATATAAGCTGACTAAGCATCGTAAATCTCAAATTAATGCACATTGATGAGTAAAGAATTTAATTTGCTTAACAAAAGAATTTGCCGCACAATAAAATGTCGAAATTAATGAATCCACATATCGAATGCCAGTCAAGAATCACTGTTCTGCCAGAGAACAGGATCTAGTTCTGTGAACAAATTCATGCATGGATTTTAAATATATGTATGTATGAATGTATGTATTTGAGTGGCATAAATTATGCATTGTTAGTAACTGCTGACTGTGATGTTCCCTGATAGACAATCTATTGAGTTTAGTCTTCAAAATCCAAACCTGTCTATCTAAATAAACAAATAAAAAATAGATACAAATGCTTCTAACAGTTTAACACATTCATTTTCATTATGAATTTGCATAATATTTATAAATACATCAATACAAACATATGCAAAACTGTTGAAACGTGTGCGCGTTTGGCAATAACAGAATGTTAAGCATATGTTGGGCGAATGTTAAGCTTGACCTTGAGCGACATTGGGAATGCAACGCCTGCACCAAGTATGGGAAAATACACGATATTTATATATATACATATATACGATATATGTAAGGTCATTGCAGCAATTAAATGTACAGTTTCCCGGTTTGAAAATACGCTACAAATTACGAATCTTTGAGCTCATATACATATACACCTACACCCACACATGCAATCACATGCAAATGCATGTGAAACGAGCTGAGAGATGCTAAAGCTAAAAATGTTCTAAATAAGAACGAAAGCGATAGTTGCAGTTTTTTTTTTGCTAAATAATTTCCTTTGCTTAGGGAAATTTGTGCAGTATGTTAATATTTGCATTGACGTCGCTGCTGCTGGGAATGAGATATACATTGGTGTAAGAGCTAATTTTCTTAGTCAAAATAATGCAACTGTAAATGTTACTTAGCCGAGATTAAATTAAAAGTAAATATTTCTCATAAACACTTATACATGCACATTTTCTTTAGGTCCATAATGTTATTGTTATTAATATTAATGCTGCTGTAACATTTGAACATAGCCAACATTACATATGGACCACTGTGAGCCGTCAGCGTCAACTTGATGCCAATGCGAAAGCCAAGCTTCATTCGTTGTCGCTGTTGGCAGCGTTGTTTATTAAAAGCGCAGAACTCGTGAGCTACGGACGTGTTTCTGCTACGCTCGAGCGCCTCGCTCATCTAATCTTCAGTTAACTTCGTCTCCGTCACCGTCTTCGGCACTGTCTCCGGCGCATCTCTCCCACAGTGACTGCGAGTCGTGAAATCGTGTCACAATTGATTGAATTTTGTGTGCAAGAGCTACAAGCTAAAATAAATACGAGAAAAAAAATTAATATTACATATTATTTGTATTTGGCAATAAGGTTTATTTCTGTGTGCACGCCGGTGCAGATTGCGTCGCTCGCGTCGTCGTCGTCGCCGTTGCGGATTTTGTCATCCCTGACAGCATCAATTCGACCTGGTGGCTTTAGTTGTTGTTGTTGTTGTCGTCAGAGCATTGTTATTCTGCCTACGCGCTAATTATTCCTCGCGGATTTCGACTCGAATGTGACTTTTGGGCAATGCCCAATTCTAAATCGACGGTTGCGTGACAAATTCGAAAAAAAAAACAACTCCAAACATCTTAAGGCAAGAACAACAACAATAAGAAATTTAACGTTATTCCGAATTGCCAAAATCGAAATGCAAACGCGCAGTTTGAAATTCGGGCTACGCAGTCGCAGAGCTGCCGGCGTTACCGTTACGCTGCTTTTAGCTCTGGCGTTACTGAGGATCGACGCAGCAGCTGGAAGGCCTGGTATACATGCACCACATACACACATATAATTCATTTCGAATTCCAATTGGAAGCCTATTGGATTTACGAGTTTGATACCAATTCGAATTCGTAACCAATTTGCATAGACATACGATATTTAATTAGTGTTTGCTTTTTAATTTCCTTTTCGCCTCTCGTCTATTTGTGTTTCTTCAATTACGTCTTTACACGCATGTTATTTCAAACTGGATATTTATTTATCCAGCATCTGATATCTATTTCAGTTGTAAATCTATGTTATTTCGTGTTGAATCATTCAAATATGTGCAACAAAAAATGATTGATTTTACATCATTAAAAAGATAATTAATCAATATTTGGGTTTATCAATTTAGGCTAGACAATAACAAAATAATTTGATAATTAAACAAATTATTTAATTATGAAAATTAATTACAAAATTTACAATTTTTATATTTAAAAAAAAGAAAATTGTTAAATAAACACTAATTTATCTTTACAATTAATTATATTTGGCTTTTAATAAATCTTTTGATTTTTTTGTTGTTAACTTAAACGTGAAAATTATAAATTTTATAGTTAAAATATTTATACAATTATAGTTTTTTTTATGAATCTTAATGTAATGTTAAAAATCATTTTTAATGCACATATTTACAAGTTTTTAATATTCTTTGTGCAATAATGAATCTGTGTTTTTCTATTTGTAACTAAGTTTATTTTTAAATACTTAACCAACTTTTATTTTATTTACTTAATAATTAAGTCTACAAATCTATTTATTGTTGTCCTTTGAGTCTCTGTTTGAACTGTCCCTTAACTTATTTACCAATTGTTACTAATTCCCCTCACATGCACCAACTCATCTAACTGAATGAATGATCAATCGTCATTTGTATGCTAATCAGCCTAAATGCTATTGATATTATGTATTTGTAATGCATTCAAACTCTTTCAACATTGAATAGGAGCTTTATCCATTCAGGCTGTAGTAAATAAGTATATGAAGGGTTTCCCTGTGCTGAAGTCGAATCTGAGATCAGAATAAATCTATCCCTATCTCTATCTATTTATCTATTTATCTATTTCTATCTCTATCTCTATCTCGATCTCTACCTCGATCTCTATCTCTATATCTACCTCTATCTCTATCTCTATCTCTATCTCTATCTCTATCTCTATCTCTATCTCTATCTCTATCTCTATCTCTATCTCTATCTCTATCTCTATCTCTATCTCTATCTCTATCTCTATCTCTATCTCTATCTCTATCTCTATCTCTATCTCTATCTCTATCTCTATCTCTATCTCTATCTCTATCTCTATCTCTATCTCTATCTCTATCTCTATCTCTATCTCTATCTCTATCTCTATCTCTATCTCTATCTCTATCTCTATCTCTATCTCTATCTCTATCTCTATCTCTATCTCTATCTCTATCTCTATCTCTATCTCTATCTCTATCTCTATCTCTATCTCTATCTCTATCTCTATTTCTATCTCTATCTCTATCTCTATCTCTATCTCTATCTCTATCTCTATCTCTATCTCTATCTCTATCTCTATCTCTATCTCTATCTCTATCTCTATCTCTATCTCTATCTCTATCTCTATCTCTATCTCTATCTCTATCTCTATCTCTATCTCTATCTCTATCTCTATCTCTATCTCTATCTCTATCTCTATCTCTATTTCTATCTCTATCTCTATCTCTATCTCTATCTCTATCTCTATCTCTATCTCTATCTCTATTTCTATCTCTATCTCTATCTCTATCTCTATCTCTATCTCTATCTATCTATCTCCATCTATCTATTTCTATCTATCTATCTAAATATTTAATTTCTTCGCCTTATTTTCTCTATTTTTGCTTTCATAAACTCTCCATCTCAAGATTCTTCTACTTATCTGCATTTTTTTAAAGATCTGCTTCAGCCCTTCGACTCACATACAGGAAGTTTCAAATATCTCTCAAATATGTATAGTCTAATACTTGATTACTAAACTTCGTAGATGGTGTTGTCCGCCTGTGTTTAATTTCCATGAGTTTCCCTGCATCATGCAGTGAATCGGGGAACTTGCCGGACACTCAAATACACCGGTCATCAAATTAGAGTTAATAAATAACCGCAATTCATGAAACTTAAGATGCTTTCGAGCTTTCAATATATCAAATGAAATGTGTTAGTCACAAACTGGACAAATCTCATCGAACACGGCAAAATAAGGCGTCAGCAGCTTTAAAATTGAAACCCAAAGCAAATAAATAAATAAACTGCGTCGCCAATGGCGACAAAAACGTCCCATTCCCAAAGGCAACAAAGGGTAAATGAAACTCGAGATGAGGCGCAAGAAGCCGCCGGCTCAAAACAAACAACAGCCAGAAAAAAAGCTAAAAGACAGCAACAATAACAAGAGTTATGTAAGAGCCAGATGACATGACTGGCAAGGCTTCATCAGCTTCAGCCTCAGCCTCCTCTTCAGTTGCATCTCTGGGGTTTTTGATTTCCACTTTTTCTTCTTCATTTTCGGCTTCACTTTGAGCTGAGGACGACCTCTGGGATGCGTCTATCATTATCTCAGCAGCTATTTTAAAAGGCTGTTCATCTTCAGCCGCTGGCCGGGATGGCTGCAACTCGACAAGTTCATAAATTGTTATGACAATTTGTTAAGCTTGTTTGCAACTGTTCAGACTTTTTTTTCTCAAACTTTTTTTTTTCTGTTTTGTGGGTCATGGAGCGCCCCAAAGAAAGAGGTTAATTGCATTTAAGACAAGTTATGGGACTTATAGCTAAATAAGTTTAAGCTGATTATTTAAAAGCGGCTGCGTGTTGAGTAAATAAAAAAATATCTATAAATTCTATGTATTAGAAACCCGCTTTGAGCCAAGATTTATGTAGATTTGCTGAGGTGTTTATAAGCTGGGCTAGACTTGGATCATAGTTAGATAAGACAAGATTAGACTAAATTATTGTTATTGCTATGAAATGAAGTTGTAGAAAATGAGAATTTAGTTTGTTGTTGTTGAAAAGGTTTGTGAGAAGGCAAAAGCTATTTCTATAAAATATTTCATCTAACTGAGAAGTTAAAAAACTCTTGCAGCTCAAGCTAAAAGCTATAACTTTGCTTGTTTACTATAAAATTTGATAACAAATCTAGGCTTATCTCGAGTATTTAGCAAATTTGGCATAATATTGGTCTATTAAATAAATCCTGTCTTTAAAATACCTACAAAACTTCTCATATTAAAATGGAGCAAGATTTGTTTTCGTCTATTTAAACTTGAATGTTTGGCAGCCCTGGTTACCACCCAGCATATCACTGCAACTTCCTTATCGCCTCTATAACAAATAGAGAGAGAGAGAGAGAGAGAGTCATTAATTGTTTAACAATATCTCAAAGACAATGCATCGCTGACCCATTGTATTGGCATCTTTTTTCTGGCTTTATGGCCATAATCAATTAAATGTTAACGATTTTCTTTAGCTGCTATTCACACGATCAGCTCGAGCAGCTATATATCGTTAAAGACTCTGCACTGTACGTGATAATTAACAAATTCGCATAGATTTTATTGCTAGCTGTTGTTGTTGTTGTTGGGCACAATTAGTTAGCCTCATAATGAAAACTTTGCCTTAGTTGCTGTTTTTTCCAACTGCTTTCGTGATTTATGTTGGCTTTTGTGTTTTTTTTTACTATAATTTTTTTCTATATATATGCCCAAAGTTTCGTAATGTCTTAATAGCCCAGCACAATAAGCTCAGTTATAGATTTGGGCCGTTTATTATAATTGATAATCTGCGACGTATCTCAAGAGACGTTTCTTACGTCACTAATGGGTTTTTTTCTCTCTCATGCTATGGGATTAATAAGTGCAAATTACCACACATTAATGGGGGAAAAACGAAATTAAAAGCAAAATCAATATCAAAATCAAAATCAAATTTATATTGAAAATCAAAAGCAGTTGCTTAAGTATTGGAAATCCAAGTAATTATGATATATTGCTGAATTGATGGCAGTTTTGTTGACAGCTGCATGTGAAAAGTTTCATTAATTAGTATATTTCAGTTTGAATAACCTAATTTGAATATAATTAAATATTGTGATTAGGTTGTTCTAGTATACGTACATTGATAATGGAACTTTGAAATATATTGAGTAAATATAAAGAGTATATATTCTTGAATAGCATGAATAACGGAAGCCAATCATCAATCTTCTTCAAAATAAAAAGCAGCTCTTAAAGCAAATAATATTCAGGACTCAGGTTATACATCAATTGATCCTTTTTATTTATTTATTTATTCATTCAAATAGCCTACAAAAAATATCAAAATTATTACTATAGTATCACCAACCCAATGAAGGTATTTTATTTGCCAGTCCGGCGAGCTATGCCCCCATTCAGTGATAACTATGGAAACTATGAAAAGATAGTATTAAATGAAAAATTACAAAGAGATTAAATATAATTAATATAATTACAAGTATAATCATTCTTAAGATTTAAAAAAAAAATAAATAAATAAATAAATAAATAAAATAAAATAAAATATATACAATAAAATAAATAAATAAAATAAAATACAATAAAAAATAAATAAAATAAAATAAAATATATAAAATAAAATAAATAAAAATAAATAAATAAAATAAAATAAAACATGTAAAATAAAATAAGTAAATAAATAAAATAAATAAATAAAATAAAATAGAATAAAATATATAAAATAAAATAAATAAAAATAAATAAATAAAATAAAATAAAATAAAATTAGTAAAGAACAGGGAAAGTATTGATGAACAATATAATAAATAAATAAACAATAAAAATAAATAAATAAAATAAAATGAAATATGTAAAATAAAATAAATAAATAAAATAAAATAAATAAAAATAAATAAATAAAATAAAATAAATAAAAATAAATAAATAAAATAAATAAAAATAAATAAATAAAATAAAATAAAAAAAAATTAGTAAAGAACAGGGAAAGTATTGATTAAGATAGTTAAAATAACAATAAGAAATAAAAAGAAAAGAATAAAAGAGTTGATAGTATTAAAGTCGTCTACACCCAAGTGTATTCTTGTAGTTTCTGTACCTTGATTGAGGCAATTAATTATTGACTATCATATAGAATCACAGCAAAAGTCAAAGCTGACAATCAAATATTATATACAAGCGCAAATTATTGTTTTTTGCCTTTGATCAGCTTGGGCTGTGCGTGGGCAGTGTGATTTTCAACAGCTAAATAAGTCGATAATTCAAGGCCCCAGATAAAATGATGAGCGCGAGCTGAGCTTAATGAAATTTGATTTTTATCAAGCCAAAGCGAAGGCTGCAAAAGCAAAAAACTTGTCAAAAAAGTGTAAAACATAAAATTGCAAAAAAAATAAAAATAAATAAAAAATGAGAAAATAAAAAACGAAAAACAGTTGGAATTATGACATTGTCTTTGTTTATAGTGGGTGCAGATGTCGTGAAGTTGCCAATCAATTAAAACTTCAATTCCAAATGATGTTCACAATGGAAAAAAAATAAATAAAAGAAAAAAAAAAATAAAATAAAATAAACAATAAAAAATTAATTGGCACTGAACTTGATGGGCACAAGCTGAATTTGACTAGTTTTGCGAATATTTTGATTGACAATAAAACAAAGGGTTTCACAGCTGCACCAATACTAGGATCGTAGCATATTCAATTTTCTATATACCTATTCTATATATCTACAAATTTGTTCATTAGAATTTTTTATATCTCTGTTTCTGCTAATTACAAGCAGATGAAATCTGTGAATAAATTAAACAACGCGTTAGCAACACTTTCCCAGCTGCTGCTGTGGGAGAAGAACAATAAAACACTCAAGTTGCCAGATGTTGCTATGATAGAGATATGTGTATAGTAGACATTAGACAGAACTCTAGTGAATTCATATTTATGCGCTGCGAAGGTTCAGGGTTTGCCTGATAAAAGCTGAGCATCATCATTTGTCATTTGACGCTTGATAAGCCTAGCTGGAAAATCCCATTGTTTACTTACAAGCCAACTCAAGCCATGGCAATATGAATGCAAAATTAAGCATAAACTTTATAAAATAATATACAAATAGTTGAATTGATATGCACATATGTTTAGCAGCCGGAACTTGTCTGGAATATGAGAAAGCGGCGCGCCTATTGAGATCTCACAGCTTGAGCTCTGTATTTGTTTGTAGCCAGCTAAAATCAAACACTAAATAATTTATTTGTTTATTATTTATCTAAACTCGAATAAAGTCTTTTATTTAGTATTTCTCCTGGTTCTAATTAAATTAAAAATAGTTTGCAGTAGAATTTTTTATGATCTGCAATCAAAAATGGTTGAGAAAAAAGTTGTTTGGCTGGTTGTAGACGTATTTTATGGCAGATATGTGATATAGATATATAAAACTGACGGAATTAATGCAAATATGTTGACTATTAATACCTATGCTCTATTAGAACGCGATGCGTATAAGTTCTAGGCGGCTGCGAGCACAGAAAGTTTAACAGCAGAACGATTAAGTTGTCAAAAAGAAGGTATAGAATTTCTATACCTTCCTGCCTAATTAGGCAGATATATATATTATATTATTAATGTTTAGTTAAATCTAGATTTTATATTATATATAACTCTTATATTTAAGCATATTTATTTCAAATCATTTCTGCCAGATTCCAACTAAAAAAGAAGTAAACTCTTATGAGATATATTCAGATATATTTTGATTTCATATTAAATAGGGATACAAATAATCAAAATATATATGATACATCATAACAGATCATCATATATAAATTACACTCTTTAAAGGACGCTAAATCACTTCGCGATATATATCCTATATATTCATAAAGAAATCTATCTATTTATCACTTTCATAACAAGTTTTCAAAAGCAATACTACTTCGTTTCCCTCGTGGCATGACGCATGAATAAGCGGACATGCTAGATCGCATCTAGACCTCGTGCTGATTGAAAGATATTCAATAACGTCAGTAAGTTTTCTATGAATCTATTGAAGAATCGCTGCAAGATCATGCTAATAAGTTAGCTAGTTACTTAGTTCGCCAGTCAGCTCGTCAGTTGAGGTTAGTTCTAGGTGGGCGCGGCTTGTGATGGATAAGGTTAGACTGATCAAGTTTTACTGGTTTAGTTCGTGAGTTCAAGCAGACAACAAAATCTCCAGGTTAAATCAAATGTGAACCAGCTATGCGTCAGATGAGCTTTTGCAACAGGTTCTCTCTGGAATCTAGTTCTCAAAATGTTTCATAAATTTTAATGACTTCTAAGTGATCTAAATGACGGAAATTAAAAAACGAGTATTTATGGGCTCTAGTTGGGGATATTATAGATTAGATTGAAAGAAACGATATCAGAAGTTTAAGGGAAAATTATGTAGAATTGTAGTCAAGTATTTTCTAAATATAGAAATACAAATTATAAAAAATTAATTTAAAAATTAATAAAAATCAAAGTTGTTCTTTTTGAATAAAAATAACAAAATAAAATTGAAAATTAAAATATATTAAAAAAAAAAAAAATAAACAAGTAAAAAATAAAAAATACTATAATATCTACCTTTTTCAATAAAAATACCAAAATAAAACTTAAAATAAAAACATGAAAAAAAATTTTAATTTAAATATATTAAAAATTAAAAAAATAAACAAGTAAAAAATAAAAAATTAAAAATAAAATATTTACCTTTTTAGATAAAAATGCCAAAATTAAATTTAAAATTAAATGATGAATAATATGAAAAAAAAAAAATTAAAATTAAAATATATTGAAAGTTAAAAAAAAAATAAACAAGTAAAAAATACAAAATAATATAATGGTCAACATTTTTTTAATAAAAATACCAAAATAATATTTAAAATTAAAATATGAAAAAAAAAAATAATAAAAATATTTAAAATAAACAAGTAATAAATAAAAAATAATATAATGTTGACCTTTTTAAATAAAAATACCAAAATATGAAAAAATTAAATAAAATTAAAATATATTATAAATTAAAAAAATAAACAAGTACAAATATAAAATAAATAATAATATAATGTTGACCTTTTAAATAAAAAATAATCAAGTAAGAAATAAAAAGTAATATAATGTTTACCTTTTTCAATAAAAATACCAAAATTAAATTTAAAATTAAAAATATGAAAAAAAAAGTAAATTAAAATATATAAAAAATAAATAATGTAAAAATAAAAAATAATTAAATGATTTATTATCCCGTTGGATTCTTTTAAAGCAGTTAAAGTAACAAATAATATTTATTGCTGTTTGTTTCTACATCTGTTCATTATGAGGTATTTTAATGTATCTCTCTACAGACATAATAAACAGTAATTGCAACAATTTGTTATTTTTGCTTTAAAATAATTTTTACTGCTTCTTCAAGCTGCAATAGGCATTGCTATGTGATATTATATACATCTATAATATTTGAAGTCTCTTAAAAAAATATATTTGATTGAATGCCAAAGAAAGTTTCCGATTAGCTACGCCTGTTCCCAGTGGGCTGCTCACATACTATAAAGATAATTCTAGACATAAAATACTATTAAAAGGGCGCACTCAGAAGCTTAAATTAAAAAAGAAAACTTTTAATTTATTTAATTGATTAACCTATTGGCACCTGATAGTCATATGATTTAGCTACGTCCAGCCCTTTAAAAACATTTTCAAAAATATTTATTTCGCAAAAGCTTTAATTGCTCAATTGCCACGCCCATTCTCCTCTGAGCTACGCATGTTAATTTAAAACACATGTCAACTTGTATAGGTTTACACATATTTGTTTTGAATACCAAATTCCTGCAGTTACACTCGAGTGAAGACAGAGATAGAGATAACCGTGGCGCAAGACCAAAATACTTTCTTCATTATTACTTTTTACTTATTTTTTTTGACTATGTAAGCGCATCAATTGATAAAACAGACAAATTACATGAAATAGAAAACAATTTGGGATACCTGATTGAGACACATTTGTGTTTGGGGCCAACACTGGGCAAACATTTAGCTCAAGCTCAACCAAAACAAAAGACTCAGGCAACAAACTTGATTGACTGTCAGAGCTAGAGACAGCGCAACGAAACAGTAAAAATCTTAATTTACTTATTGACCTACCTGGCCTAACTAAAGCTACAGGCTATGAGAGTGTGAGTGTGTGTGTGAGTGTGTGTGTGTGTGTGTGTGAGTGACTGTGTGTGTGTGTGTGTGTGTGTGTGTGTATAAGTGTGTTATGTGTCAACCGAAAAGCTGCATTGCAATAGCAATAGCAACAGCAGCTGGCAGCTGGAAGCCACAGCCAGTAATTGTACTTTTAATTGAAAATGCATGACTGATAGATACCCTGTGATGGACTGTCTGCATGACACATGACACACTTTCACACCTATACACACACACTTTCATAAAGGTTATATGAAAAGTTCTAGTCCAAAATAAAGCCAAGTCCAATACAATTGCTCATTCCATTTTGACTACTTATGTTTGGAATTTCAAGAGAATTTCATTTGCTCTTTAGCAATTTGTGGTTGCAGCTTTCTCATCAATATGCTATTTCTGTAAAGCAAATTCCATGAATTATAATATTATTTAAGTTAAAAAATTTACAAGAAATCAACATGTTGTTGATGTAAAATGATTGGAATATGAGTGAATATGAGTGAATATGAATATGGGTGGATACAGAGTAGTTTCTAGTCAATTGAGAAGAAGTTAAGTTTCTCTATGGCATATCGATACATCCCATATAAATAATAATAATAAATATCTATATATCTCTTATAAATAAAGATTTCTTCATTTTAAAGGCAGCCAAAACATAGCTAGATCGAACATCTACTCAGTTTGTTCAAGAAGTGATATACTTGAAGGGTTTTAATGCTACAGACGCCGCCTCTTACATGCATACGCTTAAAAACAATATACCCTGCATTAGCATTTAGTGCAGGGTATATAAAAATGCAAGCAGCGCTTAGAGGCAAAACAGACAAAGCCACAGCATATACATATATATTTATAGACCATTTAAGCCAATGTCAATCAATCAGCGACAGCGATGGCAGCCAAATTGCCCAAGAGCCACCCAAGGGGCTGCCACATCAGTTTCATCTTCGCTCTTCCACTGTTTCTAACATTCTTCTCGCTTTTTGGTGAATTGCAGGCAAATTGCGACGCTTGTAGCATTTGTCACTCACATCAAACCACCTCATACCCACACCCACACACACACACATACATGCAAGCACTAGAAACCACAAGAAGCAACCACAACAAAAACCAAATTTCCCCCCTTCTCTGCAGATGTGCGGCAATCGCCGTTTTCATTAGAATTGCAGCCGCCATTGGCTGAGGCCGCTGTGGGCGATGCCTTCAATGCTGGCAGCGAGCGGGCCATTGATAGCTATGGCAATCCAATTGATGCACTGCGTCCGATCGATACGCCCGATGGGCGCAAGGTGGTCAGCGCGCAGGGCCTGCAGTTTGAGATACCCAATTATGCCTCGGGCATCACTGAAATACGAAAGCCATCCGATGATCTCCTGCCACCGCATATTGGTGAGTTCACAACAACGACAAAGGGTAAAGCTGCAACTGGAGCAACAGCAGCAACAGCAGCAGCAGCAACAGCAACGGCAGCAACAACAACAGCAGCAGCAACAATTGCATCCACATTACGCAATAGCATTAATCAAAAGCGAAATATTCAAGCAGCCTTAGTAGATTCAACTAGTTTAAGTACCACGCCCTCATCCACACCCACACCCCCACCCACTCGCACGCCCACATATGTAGCACCACTAACAGTATCCGAATCCCACATAGATTCAGCTCATGCCAGGCGCGAATCATCTGGTCAGCAATACAAGATTACAGCAGCCAGTGCCCAGCATGCCCCGCCCGCATTCACCCTGCTCACCCTCAATCCCGAATTTATGCCCCGACCCAAGCAGTCAGCCAGCCTCAGACCCAGACCCAGACCCAAAGCAAACAATGATAGCCTTGCCATCGCATACTCAACTCCAACTCCGACTCCTTCCCACTTAGATGCCATTGCAGTGGCGCTGCCCACTACGGACATCGATAGCACCGACAGCACCTCATTCGCACCAGCACCAGCACCAGCCACATCACTAACACCACCCAAGCATGAATCATCAACATCAGCGGATGTCTCTGTGGAGGTGGAGCAGGCGCAGCTAGTGCAGCAGCCGTCGGAGAGTGTTCAGGCGCCGTTGCAAACGGACGGCACTCTGCCCGACTATCTGCTGGAGCTGCAGCAGCAGGATAAGGATATTGCTGGTCCCGTGCCCTGGACGCCGGCACCGAATGCTGCGCCACTCAGCGTGATTGCCTGGGATCTGCTGCCGCCGCTGTTGGCTCAGCAGGAGACGGAGCCACACATCATCACCGAGCAGCAGCCCACGAAGTATGTGGTTGGCGTGGAGCAGCCAGGCAGCCATAATATACGCGTCAGCCTGAGCAGTGGCCAGGGCCTGTCGCCAGTGGCGCCTGCACCACTCACACCAGGTCAAGTGGCTGTCGTGCCCGTTCCAGTGCATGACGGACCCGAGGCTCACGGCACGAATGCGCATGTTGGCAGCACCACACCACGCAACGGCTCCAGATTTCCCAATCGTCATCGCGGCACAGTTCATTACAGCACCACCTCAGTCACGCAGCGGCCACGCAGCACCACAACCACAACCACACCTGCACCAACAACAACTACAACGACTAGAAAAGTAACAACAACAAGGACAACAACGACCAGCACGACGCCAGCCACAACCACCACAAGCAGCCCGCCACGCTCCACGACGCCCTTGGATCCGTCCAGCTTCTATAAGCTGGAAAATGAGGAGGCCTATGCTTACACCTTGCCGCCCTGGTTGCAGGAGGTAACCGATCCGGATCTGGATGTTGCCGTCACCTTCATAGTGCCCACCGACAATGATCAGTATAACCACACGGTGCCCGAGGATCTGGAGCCGCCTTTTGAGCCATTTGAAGATCTCAGCAATATACAGCTGACACCGCCGCCTGTGAGCAGCAGCAGCACCACCACGACTAGCACCACCAGCAGACCCAGCACAACAACAACAACAAGAGCGACAACTAGAACAACAACAACAACGACGACTACAAGACGTCCGTCGACCACAAGCACAACCCAAGCACCAGCACCAACAGCAGCGCGCACCACTCAAGCACCCATTTTCAGAGCACAAACCACTCAATGGCCGCATGGCAAAAACCAATTGATAACCACAACCACAACAACATCCACAGCTCCACCGGCCGTTGAGCCCAATCCCTTTGATTCGTCCACGTTGCCGCCCTGGTTGCAAGACTTTGACTATCCCGATGTCGGTCCCGGCGTGCCCTATGATCCGGAGAACTTTAAGGATGTGCCGGAGAGCAAGCCGGCAGGTATTAAACCTAATGATTTTCAGCCTCAGGGCTTTGCCAGTAGATCTCAGTCAAGCGATGCAGCAACAACCATAGCAACATATGCAACAACAACCTATGCGCCAACAACAACAACAACAACAACAAATGCTAACACTGCTTTTCCATCCAAAGTCACGCTTACGCTTCCAACCAGCAGCAGCGATGGCCATGAGTTGAACACTGTGGAGCCGCCGCTGGTGCTGATACCGCCCGTTGCTAACAGCAACGATTCATCCACATTAAGCAGTCCTGCGGCGACTGGCCTCACACACGATCCAACTACAAACTCATTAACACCTTTTGCAGCACGCTTCGATGCGGCAACAGTTGGCCAGGCGACGAACACGAAAAGCGCCGCCGAGGAGCAGTTCCCACCGTTGAGTGCGGCCAATGCGATCGACAGCCAGAAGGTGGAGTACACCAAGAGCGATGGTGGCAAGGTCATAAGTACGCCCATCAACGTGCAGCGTCCGGGTGAGTCTCTGCCTGAAATTCGATCAAACTCTAAACTAATTCCGATTGTTTGACAGAGCCAGCCGCAGTTAGCTCCACAGCTGCGCCCGCAGTCAATTCGGGCAAATATACGGGTGGATTTGGTGGTCCGTCGGGTCTGTTGCGTCCACAGACCAGCGCGAAGCCCGACATCTATGTGGCTGGCAACCATCACGAGTTCAGCAGCAGCGTCAAGGCCAACCGCGTGCGTCCAGGTGCCGCAGTCAATGCCAATGCCAATGCCGGCAATGGTGGGCGCTACACAGGCGGCTTTAATGCACCCAGCGGCGTGCTGAGTCCTCAGACTGCGCCTAGACCCTTCCAGCACTCGCAGTCGTTCGGCTCACAGCCATCCCAGCTGGCTGGCGCCGCTTCAAGCCATCACCAGAGCCGCTTCGGCGGACCACCTGGCATCCTTGTGCCCTTCGACAATGTGCAGCGCACTGGAGCCAAGTAGTAGGCGTCGGCCTGAACCTGGGGGCGTGTCACATGGTCACATTGCAACTACTGCAAGTACTTTAAATTATTTATAAAGCATGTATGTATGTTGATGGTCTTGCATTGAACTCGATCTATACGTAATTCAAGAAAGCAACAAATCTGTACGAATTTTGTGTCGCAACAAAAATTGAGATATATATAAATATATATATATGTACATATCACGTTAAATATTATTTACTTAATAAATATTTAGAAAGATAATCAAAGCATTTTCTATATTTCTCTTTGGGTAAAATTATTATTTCTATCATTGGATTTTCTAGCTACTTTATGCCGAAGATGCTAAATGAATACAAAATTTTCCATACAATTTACAATTCTTATGTAAGCTCTGAATTTGAAAAATTATAATTATTTTGTAATTAAATTAATCATTGCTAATTTGTTGGCTACATCATTTAATGAACTTTAGGCTTATTTTTGAAGTTTATTACAAAGTTATTTGTTTTGTAACACATTACACATTTGATCATCAAAAATACATTAGGCCTATCAACTGAAATAGGCGTAAAGTACATTTTATTGGATTTTTTACGCATTGAATTACAGAAAAAATAATCGAAAGCAGGTGAATTGATTTAGTCACATGTGCGTAACTTTAATTTTGTAATATTTTTATGCCACATCATTTTTAATGCTAAATAAAATAATACAAATTTTACATGTGATTGTGAAAAGCTAGTTTTTTTTTTCTTATACCAGCAACGACTGCCAATCTATTAAAAAACGAACGCTAGATGGCTCTAAAAACGCTTTTTGGACTTTAGCACCTAGCGGAAGCTTTTTGTAGTTTTAATGCTGAAGAGCTAATTTATTTTGTTTATATAAATTAATACATATTTCAATGCTAAGTTTTTTGATTAAGATCAATTTTTATTAAAATCAAAAAAACTTTTAATAATAATTTTATGCAGTTCAAAACACACATAAAGCGTTATATTTATGATGGTGCAGTATTTAACCATGTATTAATGTCAATAACGCAAAGCTTTTCTAGCTTAAAGAATATTTAAATAAATAACAATTGATGGCGCGCTTTTGTTTGCGTGTAAACTCGAAGAGTTGCTATTCAAATATCTTACAGTTGTACCGCGTGAAGTTGGTGGCATACAAATGCGCGTGCGTCGTATAGCATTCAGCTTTCTAATGCACTAATTTTGCTCAAACTTGCGTAGTGGGGTGGGCGTGACGTAAACGTCCTTCATTTGACTTTGAACTCAGCTAAACGCGAACGCTCTATCTGAAGACTATTTAGCCAGAGCAGTTGCAGTTGATTCCTGACGGGTGAACTGAGCGAAAGTAAAAGTGTGATCCAGGCAAAGTAAAAAAAAAAGAAAAAATTAATCATGTCGAAGATTGGTATTAATGGATTTGGCCGCATTGGTCGTCTGGTGCTGCGTGCCGCCATCGACAAAGGCGCCAGCGTCGTTGCTGTAAGTAAACCCAAAGCCGCTAAAATATGAATTGCGAAAGAAAAAATGTGAAAATTGTGTGGATTTGTGTAATTTGCAGGTTAACGATCCCTTCATCGATGTGAACTACATGGTCTACTTGTTCAAGTTCGATTCCACTCACGGCCGTTTCAAGGGCACCGTCTCCGCCGAGGGCGGCTTCCTGGTCGTCAATGGCCAGAAGATCACCGTGTTCAGTGAACGCGACCCCGCTAACATCAACTGGGCCAGCGCTGGCGCTGAGTACGTTGTTGAGTCCACCGGTGTCTTCACCACCACCGAGAAGGCCTCCACTCACTTGAAGGGCGGTGCCAAGAAGGTTGTCATCTCGGCTCCATCCGCCGATGCTCCCATGTTCGTGTGTGGCGTGAACTTGGATGCTTACAGCCCCGACATGAAGGTCGTGTCGAACGCCTCTTGCACCACCAACTGCTTGGCCCCCTTGGCTAAGGTTATCAACGATAACTTCGAGATTGTGGAGGGTCTGATGACCACTGTGCACGCCACCACAGCCACCCAGAAGACCGTCGATGGCCCATCCGGCAAGTTGTGGCGCGATGGCCGTGGTGCTGCCCAAAACATCATTCCAGCATCCACTGGCGCCGCCAAGGCCGTCGGCAAAGTCATTCCAGCTCTGAATGGCAAACTGACTGGCATGGCCTTCCGTGTGCCCACACCAAATGTGTCCGTTGTCGATTTGACTGTCCGCCTGGGCAAGGGCGCCACCTACGATGAAATTAAGGCTAAGGTTCAGGAGGCTGCCAACGGTCCATTGAAGGGCATTCTGGGCTACACCGATGAGGAGGTCGTCTCCACTGACTTCCTCAGCGACACTCACTCGTCTGTGTTCGACGCCAAGGCTGGCATCTCGTTGAACGACAAGTTCGTGAAGCTGATTTCCTGGTACGACAACGAGTTCGGTTACTCCAACCGTGTCATTGACTTGATCAAGTACATGCAGAGCAAGGATTAAATCAACAAATAGCAGATCCCAGCTAATACAATGTTAACTTCTCAATACGCACAAACAGGAGGTGTAGCATTTACATAACTATATAGATGAGAAGGCTCCGATATTCGCCCACATGAACACACAGTTACCCAATAAATACATATACATACACAAAAAGACACACGCTTATAAGATTATTGTGACATATGTAAATACATACATATGTATGTATGTAGATATGTATTTGCATATGTTTTGTATTGTATTTCCAACAGATCTTCTCTCTCCTGTTTGATGAACCGCGCAAATACAGTTACATCAATTATATAACCTAATCTCGTTACAAATAAATAAAAATAAAAACAAAACCCAAACATTACAGCATTTTCATTCAAGTTATGAAATTGAGTGGGGTCAAAAGGTCTATTGATTTTTCGCCCAGCTGAGAGTGAGGGAATCAAAGATCTCTCTAGTAGCTCAGTTGACTTGGCAACTATGAAACACACAAATGAAATAAATGCATAATAATGCGTACAAATACATACATATGTATACATATAAGAAGAACATAGACGACCAACTTGATTATAAAAATACATGTATATATGTATTTATTTGTATATATTGAGATTTATATGCACGTAAATACATATGTGAGCTCGTCCCCTCAGCCAAAAGCTCTTTGCTCTGAAACTGCCGGCCTACGAGCATAATGCCCTTGACATTGAACTTCACAGTTACTGCTCAGATATAATAAGAATATGCATAAATATTTGTTTAATATAACAGTTGCTGTCAATCAATGTGAATAATATTTCAAAATATAATTAGAATAGAGTCTGGCATATATGTCTTTCGCTTTTTGTTGTACGTGTAAAAACTGATGTACCCTAACAGTGCCATTTTGAGTATAATGTTATCAAAATAGCTTTTTTGCAATAGTTAACAGATAAATGAAATAGAAATGATTAATAGAAACTTTATAACTAGTTTGCCGATGATTAACAAACGCAACATATTCGTAGTAAACCTAAAATATACAATTTCAAAATTATTCATATTATTACAACTATTTTTCATCATACCAGTCGAATTTAAGCTATATCAACGATTTAGTTATTATATATGTATATATTTTTTGGCATATTTCTATAATTTCACATTATTATTATAATAAATGGAAGTACAAGTACAAGTACAAG
The DNA here is from genome assembly GCA_035045845.1 of Drosophila buzzatii. Lineage (NCBI taxonomy): Eukaryota > Metazoa > Arthropoda > Insecta > Diptera > Drosophilidae > Drosophila > Drosophila buzzatii. Next base: position 9,341,148 of record JAWNOS010000244.1, on the reverse strand, counting down.
CATTACAAATTTCATCATAATCATATTAATGAGAAACGAGCATTAATTTATATTTTCCCAACCTTTATACAAATTAAATTAATTATAGCTCTCGTAATCTATAATTTGCGTTTAACCATGATCTTATGCTAATGCTCATTATCTTAGTTGATATTACACTAATGACCATTTAGTTAAAAATGATTACTAGCATAAAGATATTTATGTTTATTAAAGTTATTATACAAAAGAATTTCTTAAAACTTAAATATATCTCTTGCAATTCTCTTAATATATTAAATAAATTAGGCTGCACCAGCTATTCTTTATATAGGAAAACTTCCATTACATAACATAATCGAGCTCAGCTGTTGAGCCTTGGTATGATGGTATGATGAAGTTACGTTCGAACTCGAATTTTGAGTGATAATAAAAAATATTACTACACATAGAGAGGCAGCTGAACTGCGTTGCTCTTCATCATAGTCTTCTTTGAGCATGTGTGGGTCTGAGTAACATTTGCAGTCCGATCAAGCATGATAGATGATATACTGACACAGGAGTCACTCATAGTTGCTCTTCTTCCTAGTATGCAATAGCAAGAGCTCTGAGTTATGTTTGATGTCCAATCAAACAAAACATAGAGACCGACAGAGACGAGAACGTCAAGGTCAAGATATAAGCAACGCATATATATGCATATGGATATGTATCGGTATAGCGTATATATTATAAAGAGTAGCTCATTGCTATTGTCTACAGACTAACTAATATTCTTAATCAACCAGAATTCTCATATAGATTAGAGTGAACAAGTATTTTGGACAGAATTGAAAGCTTTGATAAAGCTTCAATTAATTCAATTGAAATTATGTATGTTTTTCAGCATATAAATCAACAAAACAATTTAAATTTTTCCAGCGTTTATGGTTATCAACTGGTGTTTTAAAAAAATTGTTAAAAATGTATATTCCATTGGCAAAAAGTGTGCCGCTCAACTGAATAGATTAAATATTTTTGAAAGCTTTAGTTGAATTAATAAAAATGAATAAATTTTCTGATCTGAAACTAATCTTCATCATAACTGATATTTTGTTTACCAATAATAAATAAATAAATATTATAGAAAAAAGCATTTAATAAACATATATATTTTATATATATAAATGATTTAATTGTGGTACATATGTATATATTATAAAATATATATATACATGTACATATATTTATATACTTATATAAACCATATTCAACAGGTACGCCCAATATTTTTTTAAGGACAATCTGATTGCATGCAGCGCGAGTTGCTGGTTGCACCCAGAACAATCAAGCAATTGAAACGATTAGAACGCTGCTCCCTTTAGAAACGCCTCAATTTGTCAACAGAATTGGAAATGTCGTAAATACAAATAAACATGTATTAAACTCTAACCCACATACAATATTTTCGATTATGGCCAAGAAGAAGAAGAGGAGAGATAAATAGCAGACATCGAGTGCAGGGCAGACAGAGAATTCAGACAATTCAGACGATTCAGACTCTCGACTTGAACGTATGCAAATATCATAATTCTTCTATCATGTCTACAACGTCGTAAAGCGAGTAAGCAGGAGGCAGAGGGGGCAGTAGGCAGTAAGGTAGATGTCAGGTCGACACAAGACACAACATTTCAATAGGCCACAAATATGACTTGGCTCTGTCTTGGCCTGGTCTGGGCTGTCCTGGCCTGTCCTGGTCTCTGGTGGCGCATGTAAGGCAACACTGCAGCCGATTGCTTATGAGGGCAACCGAAACAAAAATTGTTTCGGCATGCCGCGAAGGTTGCTGCCACAACTAAATGAGTGGGTAACACGCAACGTTTTGGGGGTCGACTCTAGCCCAGAGAGCGGGATCGGTGGCGGGACGTATGTATGTGTCTCAGACATCAAACTTATTTATTTACTCTAAAAACAATACAAGAAAATTAATAGCAATTTGCATAGTTTCATAAATATGTTGCAATAAATGTTCTTAACAAGTGAACGCTATTCGGGCTACAATAAATGGGGAATAATACCTTTCGCATTAATAAGGCCTCACCTTAGCTCATATATTGATTGTCCTAAACGTGTTGTCTGTCTGGGTCGTCCTATCAGCCGTCATTTAATTGACTTTGTTTGTTGCTTCATCAGAGCTCTTTTTTTACCCCCTTTTTAGCCAATGTGCGTGCTGCCAATTAAAGTTTGTTAGCGAAACATTCATTGTCTTTAATTAAGCATTGGCTGCGGCTTTAGAAGGTGTATATGTTGCATAAAGATTGGCTGCAGTTATTAATTTTCCAGGGAAGGGAAAACTCAATTTTTGTTCTTTTGGGAATATGAAAGTAAATTGTTGAGATATTAAGACGAGTTTATTGAAGTTTATTGGGACTTGTCAGCACATGCAAACCAAGTTACAAAAGCCACAACAACCGACAGCAGCAACAACAGCAAAGCAACAACAGGAAGCCAAGAGAAGGCAGCCTAGAAAAATATGAAAGAAGAGTAAACGGTTTAGTTTGAAATTGACGATTGAGGCGAGCAGACGACGGTCGAGGAATTATTATTTGACTCTTTTTATTTTTGTATATAAATTCCGTACATATATAATAATAGCAACACTATATTATAGTTAAATAACTAAACAGAGTTTAATGTCTACTTTGTATATGAATAAGATAAATAATAAAATAAATAAATATTTCAAAAAGCAAATAAAAAGAACTTAAAAACTAACTTAAAAATAAAACGAGTTCTATGCTTATTGAAATTTTGAATAAAATAAAAAGAAAACAATAAATAAAAATAAATAATAAAAAAAAATAAAAATAATGTGGGCTTAAATAAAAGTTACATAAAAAAAAAAAAATAATAATAATAATAATAAAATAAAAAGAAAACAATAAATAAAAAAATATATATATAAATAATAAATAATAAAAAATAAATAAAAATAAAAATAATGTGTGCTTAAATGTCTTAAATGAATTTTACATAAAAAAAAAAAAATAATAATAATAATAATATAATAATAAGTACATTAAAATCATATGAAGTCAATAATTTCCTTGCAGACAATAAATTTAAATTATAAATACATTTGAAATTTATTTTGAATATCTCAATTAATAAGAAACTCTTAAAATGCCACGAAAAAAGCAAAAAGTAGATACGCTTGAAGAAATTGAAACCACAATTAAATTACTCTGCGATCAATCCAATAATCATATGAAAGTGCGCGAATATTATAAAGCATTGAAAGGCTATAATAAGGTAAGTAGAAAACCATTGCATTTGATTTGAGTAATATTTCAAGTGCAACGGAAATGAACACGAACTGTAGATGGCGCTAGTTTGCTGTTTGGAAAGCTACATTAGCAAGCGCTTAAAAGTTTTGCTTTGGTATATTCGTAAGCTTTGAGTGCTTTGATTAACAATTGGGAAATTTCCTTAAGGACGAGTATACACCAGTAGAGAAATACTCTATAAATTGAATGTGGAAATGTCAAAGCAGTATTTATAATAGACAAAACGATATGGCCTTCATACATAAAGCATAATTAATTATTTTAAATTACCTTGACATAAGCAAATTCATTCCAAAATTTGTATTTGAGCTGATCGTACTTTTGCCAGTTATATGCTAAAGAAATTCCAAATTAACCAATAGAAAGATATTTCTTTATATATTTAGAAATATATTAATAGAAGACTATATAGCTAAAATGATTGGAATAAGAATAAAGGCATATATGGACATGTAAGACATACCCGTTTCATGTATGTATATCAGTTGACAATCACAATCATTTCAATGTCATCATCATGTCATCAATGTTGACTTCTATTTTACGCCACGTGTTACTTCTTGTATTTGTTTGGTTATCGATTGTTAGCCCATATTTATGGCTGGCTTCAGTTTCCTGGCAACTGAGCAAATGGCAAATCAATTACCATTTGTTTGGAACTGTCAGGAAAGGTGTGAATTTTTCACACTTGCACTGCGGCTCGAGTTGTTCAATCATTTGGCAAATTCATTTCGGTCACCATGTCCACGAGTGTGCTGAACACGATTTTGGCCGTTGACAAGGAGCAGGAGTTGCTGCAGAGTTTCATACGCACTGGCGCCACTGCAGACGAGGAATCATTAGATGAGTCAAACAAAAGGTCAAAGGGTCGCAGTCGTGCCTCGCACAAGCCACCCATCTGGGAGAGACGTGACTCGTATGGCGCTGGCGGCGGTGGTGGCAAATCCTCTTCAGATCGTGCTGCTCGCCGAGCTAGCAAGCATCCAGATGATTTGGATGCTGGCGGCTCCAAGCGAGGCAATCGCATCGAAGCCGAACTGCGTGCGGCACGCAAACGCATCGAGGAGCAAATGCTGAAGAAAAAGAAGCCCAAGGAGAATTTCGTGGACTTTTACACGGACAAAGATCGTGCGGCAGCTGTCAGTGCGGGAGCCTTTGACATCAAGCAAAGTCTGCAGATCAAACAGAAACAAGATCGCAATGAGGCGCTGCTCATACCTGACGAGGCCGACATCAGTTCTATCATAGCGCTGGGTTTGAAGGAGATCAAAAATGCGAATCCCGAAAATGCAATACACTTTTTTTGCAAGGTCATAAATGAATAAAGAAAATATAGATAGAAATAGATTAAAATAAATACTAAAACTTTAATTTCTCTCTCCCTCTCTCTCTCTCTCTCTCTTCTTACAGGCCCTGGAGCTGAATAGCACGGATATCAATGCCTTAATTTCGCGCAGCAAATGCTATTTGCTGCTGGGTGAGGCCTCGAAGGCGCTGCAGGATGCTGAGACGGCGCTAGCTGAGGATAAGAACAACATACGCGCCATCTACCAAAAGGCCGAGTCTCTCTACTACCTTGGCCAGTTCGAGCAGAGTCTCATGTTCTTTCATCGCGGATTGCGTGCACGTCCAGAGCTCGCGCTCTTTCGTTTGGGCGTGCAGAAAACTCAGGAGGCCATTGAGAATACAATTGGCACCAAGACACGCGCCAATCAGCCGGCGACCACGACCAAGAGCGGCGTCTCACGCAAGTCGGGTGAGAATACGCCCAAGTCGCAGGCTCAGTCACAGCCGCAGCGCCAGAAGGCCTCAAAGGCGGATCTGGAGCGGCGCAATGCACGCAAGCTGCTGGGCGAGTTATGCGTGGACAAGGAATATCTGGAGAAGCTGCTACTGCATCCAGATCTGATGCGCGCCGACACCAACACTGAGAATATATCTGCACTGGCCAAAGAGGCCGTTTGTTTCCTCAACAAACGTCAGGAATTCTGGCGACAGCAAAGACCGTGCACAGCGCTGCCAAACCACAAGAATCTGCCCAATGATGCCATTCCCAAATGGTTCTAGACCTTAGAGAGAGAAGCCTTTAAGTGCTATAGTAGTTGTTTAACTTGCTTAAAATATTAATAATATTAACTATGTTGGCATTCCATGACAAAGATCTTTTCCAGACTCCTTCAATCGGCAAGATATTGCACATTGATTTCTATTGCTAAATAGTTGTAGATAAAATCTTATAAAAATAACAATATATATAAAAAAAAATATATATATATATATAAATAATATAATAAGTGTTACGTTTTCCTTAATTAAAATATTAATAATAAATAATAAATAATTTCCAGGGCGACTCTATTAAAACTCGAGCTTCTGACCAATGATTTCTAATTCTAGCCGAAATCTATTATACATTATTATATATAATAAGTTAATTTTTTTTTTTAATTAATAAATTATTAAATAATTAATAAAATAAACTTTATTTGAGCCTCCCAAAAAAAACTATGAAGCAATTTTTTAAATATTTTTTTATATGTTTTATTTCATATTTATTTATCTTTCTTTTCGCTTGGATGATTAAACATTTATACAATTTGCACATTTTGTGTAACATTAACATTTAAATATAGCATTTGCATTTGCATTTTCTTTGATATTGTTTTCGTATATGTTTGTGTGGTTTTTGCCGTTACCCAACTAAAGTCTAGTGCAATAAATATATGTTCTAGTTGTACAGTTCAACTAATTGTAGATATCAACATATTAACTTTACATGAAAGAATTTCTTTAATAGTTATTATTATTGTTTCATTTATTTTTGCTTTGCTCTTTTGTTGAGGCAAAGTTTGATAACAGAATTTAGGTATCTAGTTAGAGCATTGCGTGGTTAAAGCTAAGGCTTTAAAACTGCAACTGACAAAAGTATTATTTAGTTGTTCATTTTAGTATGTTAATACTTTTGGCTACTACATTTTGTTTATTTCATAATTTGACTAGTACGTAGTGTAAATTAAATTTAATACTTTATATTTATATATGTTTAGTTTGTTCATTTTGCTTGCTCCGCGCAACATAAATATGCATATAATTAGTTATTTGGTGCTTCAGTGAGTACGTTCGGCAGGTGTTGGTTAAATAATCAAGCCCTTATTCAACAACAAAAAAGAGTGAACATTTAACATTTTCAATTTAAATGAACGAAAACAGTTTTGATTCATAATCAGCTTTGTATGCCTCATCTATGCATACCAATTTCGTTTTAGTATTCATTTCAATTCAATTCATGCCAGGAATCTTCAAATGATATCTACAATTCAATTGGCAAAATACATAATAATTATATTTATAACATATCTCTTTATATTTAGTTATGCGATTTCCAACGATAAATACAACTCGGAATGTAATATAGTAGACTCCCATTATATTAAGTATTAATGCTGCACACAGATCTGCAAATAAATTAATAGGGAATAATTAAATATGATTTTATTAATTTAAAGAAAAAAATGTATATTCTTCAAAGGCAGACAAATATTATTTAAATTATTTATTTATTAATTAATGCATATATAAATTATTTACTTATTTAAGCAACAAATATTTTTCCTAACATTTTTGGCAATTTCAATTTGTAGCCACCTTCAAATAAGCATTTTGCTTCGACATACCCAGCCTCCCATATGGTCTAGTGGCTAGGATATCTGGCTTTCACCCAGAAGGCCCGGGTTCGATTCCCGGTATGGGAAGTAATTTTTTTTATTTATTTTTTATTTTTAAATTTAAATATATATATTTTTTTAATGTATTATAATAATATGTAAGTGTATTCTTGCACATATGTATATAAAAACATACATTTCTTTATACAAATTTTGCGTATATTAATATTTGTGTAAATAATTGCCAAAAGTGTGCATGTTTAGTACATATATGCGGGCATTCGCAAATTTAGTACATATGCATACATTTGCTCGTTTAAAGAGATTAAAAAATTAATGTTGTTTAATTTGATTATATAAACATCAACCATTTTTAGTTTAAACGAATCTAATCTCAACACCAATGCAAAAAGCTGGAATATGTTTTACTTACTCTGTGCCATCCTGTTTTTAGTTATTTGTTGGGCGTGTTGGAAGCGGAGGCGCGTTTCCGCTACGATTTGGTATTGGTGGTGGTCCACGGCCGCGGTTAGGCAACGGTGGTGGCGGACCCAATGGAGCAGCGCCTGTGGGCACGGGCGGCTGTCGCCGCGGACTATCAACGGCACACATAACTGGCGGCGGTGCCGAGGGTGGCGGATGGCGGGGTGCCGGTATATCATCCTGTATCTCCTCGTAGATATTGCTAGTTGTTTCATAGACGCTATCTGGTGGCAATGCTTGCTCCAGCGATGCTTGCTTCGATTGCCGCGTGGGTGTTGAGACTGGCGTCGACTGCTTGCTCTGCATTTGGCGAGGTGGCGTAGGTGGTCCAGAGGCCACAGGCATTGTAGGCGAAGCCTTGCCAGAGGAGGAGCTCGAAGAGCTGGCGGACGTGGCGTGCAACGGCGAACCCAGCTCTGTGGGCGACTGAGATTTGGATGAGGGCGTAGTATCACCCACCATATTGGGTGGTCGCGGTGGCGGCACCTGCACCGGCTGCAACGGCACCTGCATTGGCTGTGGCGGCATCGGGGGCTTATTCGGCTTGGGCACAATGCTGATGACACCAGCGTGCGGCAAGTGGCGAGGCGAGTTCTTTGGTGACATGGGCATGGGCGGACGCGCTGGCGCCGGTCGAGTTGGTGGCTGCTTGGGTCGCTGTGGCACCTCTGGTGTCAGCTGCAGCAGCTGTGCCTGCTCCGCCGGATTCGAGCACAACGGTATGGTATTGGAGGTGCATAGCTCGATCTCTCTGTCCACCTGCTTTGGCCAGTCGGGCGTCTTCAGCTCAAAGACCAGCTCCAAGCCGCAGACCTGAGTGCTGCGCTTGGCGACTGCATTAAGAGCCGACTCACCGTTGCGGAATGTCACCCACATGGTGTCCTCCACATAGCGAACCAACGTCACTTCACCCATTTTAGAGAGCTCGGCTATGAGGGCTGACATCACATGCTCATCATAGATAGTGGGTCCATCCTCATCTGGATCCGCCGACTGCTCATGCACATGAACCACAATGGTTGAGTCGGGTGGTCCCAGATCCCGAATGACCTGATCGAAGACTGCTCGTCGGCGCTGTTGATCGATTTCCATGATCTCGGCATCGATGATGGCGATGACGGGCCGATGATCGCTCTGCTTCAGCTCTGAGCGTCCATAGTGTATGAGCTTGCCTGGATTCCATGTGGCTGTACCGACGCCACCAAAGTCGCTCTCGGCCAATGCCTTGCGGCGACGCCAGAGCACGCGATCTGTCCAGGCTGGCGCACGCTGCTTCTCGGACGTGTCATAATCATCGCTGAACACATCGTATTTGTAAGTCGGATCGAAGGTGATCTCGCCCTCTAGAAACTCGGAGAATACATTGCCAGCTTCCTGTTCCTTGCGCAGCTGATCAAACTCCAATACCGTACTAAGCTCTCCATTTCGGACGCATTCCTTCAGCTCATCCTTGTCCATATCGATGCGATAGTTGAAATCACCGCACCAGAATACCCAATCATGGGATTTGAGTGTGCGGCCCATGGGAAAAGCTAGTTTGCGCGTGATTTCCGCATAGTCGGCATTACGTTCCGCCACCTGCGATTGGCCGGCTGCAAAATGGGCGCACACAAAGCACATAGAACTGCCATGCAGCACGAAGCGTATCGCACAGGCGCCCTTATTGCCCGTGGCACCGCCCAGGCCCGTCTTCACACAGTCAATGGCCACGTCGCGTATGTGCGGAGCATGCTCCGGCCGTATGTAGATGTACAGACAGACGCCCACCAGCTGCTGGTAGGTGAGCAGCACGTAGTCATTGTCTCTCGAAATGGTCTTCTGCAGTTCCTCGGCCCAGAGCTTAGCGTTGTCTGTGCTGGCTGCCATTATATTCGATGCATTTAAATCCACAATTTCTTCGAAGCCAATAGCATAAATATCGACGGGATGATCGGCATGTTCCGAAGGATTGTTGATATCCACCAGCGCCTTCGAGCGCGCCAAAGCGTGACAGTCGAGCAGCCAATCGGCCAGCGAATCCTTGAATACAATGCTCTTAAAGTGCTTGCCGCCATTCACATTGTAAGTGCCCACAGCGACGCGCGCTAAGCGTGGGCGCACATACTCTGTATACCGCTTGCAGAGCTCTCGCAGCGTTGTGGTCGGCGCATGCAACATGTTCGAAGGCAGCAGAATACGCGCTCGATCTGCCAGCTCCGAACTGAGTGTGGAGCCCACGAGCAGAATATCAATTGCTTCCTGTGGAGTTGAGAGACAATTATAAAGTGGAAATAGAACACTCGAACTATATATCTCACCACTTACCTGCTTGGAATTGTCCAATAGATTATTCTGTATGGTGCGCGCTGCAGATCGCGCGCCATCCATGAGCTTGGAACCGCCTTGAATAGCGCCAGTGCCGGCATAGATTTTGCTCACCTCGTTGCCATTGTTGATCCACATTTGGCGAAAGATTTCCTCGAAACGCGAGACGTTCTGCTGCTTGCCACCCATTTTGAGCGCCTCCAGCTGCAAGTTGAGCGTGTCCAGACCCAAATAGGTCTGCACGCAATTGGTTCGATCCAAGCAATCGAGGCAATTGGTGCGCACAACGCCAAATTGTTCGCTCAGTATTTGGCCGTTGGAGGCATGGAAGATGCCATAGTTCGCGCCACAGGCGACCATGCGCTCTTTGAGCTTGGCCAGCGCCGAGAAGTTGCCGCCACGGCACTCTTGATGATAGTCGAAGACCACATGCGGCACATCTTTGTGAGCGGACATGCCATGGTGTCGTTGGAACTCGTTGCTGAGCATGGCTTCGCCCTCTTTGCTGCCAATAAGAGAGCTGCCGAGCAGATTGACTATGGTCTGGTAGCCATAACGCTGACGCATCATGCTCATGTGACGATCGAAGGCTGCGGCAGAGGTCTCAAAGCCGCGTGAGAGCTTCACCTTATGAGAGCCCACCTGAACGCCGGGCTGCTCCCAGAAGAGCGGCACAGAGCCACGCGTCTGCACATGACTGGTTATTTCTCCATCCACATAGATTACCTGCTCCGTCTCCACAAAGTTGGCCACATAGCCCTCGTCGTTGGTGCCTCGAACATTGAAGCGCGTTCCAGCGCGCTCACAGCTCAGCCGAGAAATTATGGCGGCTCGCGCCTGCTTAGCGCCTATGTAAACGGTGCGCACCTCCACAGAGCCGCACATGGTCTGCAGCAGCCACGACTGGCAATCGATGCCGAAGCGCATCAAGTGAATGTGCATCATGCGGTTCCAGAAGAAACGATTATCCGTTTCCGATGTCTGATGACGCCGCTGCGCGCACAGCGTAATGTCAAACTTGCTGTTGGACGAAGTGGAGCCACTGGCTGCGCCCGAGCCCGACGCCGATGGATTTGTGTGTGCGAAATAGAAAGTGCCCGAATTGAGCAGCTTGCGCACTTCGCTAATCTTATCCTCGTTCAGCACCGCATTCTGCAGCGATACGAATGTGGTTTGCGTTATTCGAAATATTTCCACATCGCCAATTTTGCCCATCGATACGCAGCCCGTGACGAGCACCAGAAAGAGCACAGTGCTCTCGCCCGCATTCAGCTGCAGTGCGCCCAAACAGCCATAGGCATCGCATACCTGTTGGCGAGTGTTTAAATATAGATTTTGATTGTTATGATTAATAAGTATGGCATGTTATACATATATATAAATAACTACATAATTGCTGTTGGAATCACACTCAAGAGGCTTAAATTAACATTTTTTTTAAATAAAAATCTTAAAATAAAATAATAATATATATTAAGTGCATATAAATAAATAAACTTAGTTGGCATTTGAAAATAATAAAACATATTAATAATTTTTCACTATATCTTGAATTTATCGTGTTGATCTTTAATTTAAATTTAATCATTATTTTTAATTTTTTTTTTAAACATAAATTTAAAAAAAATTAATTAAGGAATTTAAATAATTCCATCAAATATGCATAAATAAATATTCTAATAAATTATATAATAATTTCATACTTATATAATTTATAAATTCTTATAAAAATTCCTACTTCAATCATTTTCAAGAGTAATTAAAAATAATTAATCAGATAAAATATAAATAAAAATAATACAAAAATCAATATACTTATACGTAATGCAATTATTATATAAAATTCCCATTGTTAAATAAATAGAATATATTTGTTTGGGCAGACAAAACTTTATACTTCTATTCAACTTTAAAAATAAATCAAAATTAATCATGAATATCGTCTAAATATAGTTTATATATAATATATAATTTTACATGTTAGTCATACGAAATGACATATTTAATTGGATACACATGAATGGACTGTCTTTGTAATTAAAGCTTATCAAAATCAGCATTTATATGGGAATCAGGCATGTGTGCATGTGTATATATATACATGTATATACTGTATACAGGCTATTACAGCATTTGATATATGTACATACCTTTGTATACTGTTTACGTATGACATTTTCCTGCTGCGTCAGCAATGCACAGACATGTGATTCGAAGAGGATGCAGTCGGTCTTGTTGCGATGCTCCAGCAGAACGCTATGGGGCGAAGGCGGAATTGACTTTTCCAGCACGCGTATCACCTTGGACATCGCCATCGTATCGTTCTAGTGCCAATCAACGTTGTGGATGAACTAAAATTTTACTGGTTTGTGCCACTTCAACGTTGCTTGAGCAGCGGCCAAAGCATCTGCAAGTAAACATATACACACACATGCATACAGACGGAAGCAGGAGAATTGGTATCGTGAGACTTTTTGTGTACATTAATAAAGACAAATATGCATAGAATAATTATCCAAAACTGATGAGCCGTGGAAAAAGCCAAGAGGCAAACATTAAATCTACGATAAACAAATGCAAACAGACATTGGCAAAGAATTTTTTCCAATACGCCCCCGTTACAATAGCCGCCAGCTGGTGTGCACACACACAGACGCATCACATCATATTTACATGTATTTGCCGTTGGCTGATAAAACTGTATAGATTTTTCACATTCCACAACTGTGCATGAGCTTTTGGCAATTGTTAAATCGAAATGCATTACAGCAAGTAACTGTTACTTAATGCCACTTTACAGAGTCGTCAACACTAGATAATAAATATTAATGGAGCTCTGCAGATATTTAATACCTTTTTCCAACAATTTAATTGCAATTTTAGAACTTGTATTCAAGCAGCTAAGCCAAATGACTCCATGAACTGGAGAAATGAATAAATGAACGTAGCCCTGGATTACGCTCAACTGGTTCAAGTTCGCATAGGCGAACCTCTGTTACTGTTACGTTAGCTTTCAAATACCACCGAAGCAAGCTGTTAAGCTTTTAAAATATATATGACGAATAGCTAACAGCTGAGAACAATGTAAACAAAAATGTAAACAAAATTAGTGAGAGGAAGTCAAATATTTTACGTTTAGATGTACTTTAAAGTTTAAACGTAACAGAGACTTAAAACCTAACTTTACTGATTTTAAACTTTCATAAAATCTATATAAAATCAAGTATGAATGTTAAGTGCTAGTCGAAAGTAATCGATTGAATAATTTTGCAATTTGTGATCGCTAACAAATTTTTTAAGTTTTCATTTTTATTATTTCAGATTAGAATGTGCACTTGAGATAGTATATACCATTATAAAACTTATTAATCTGTAAGACATTGTTTTATGCACGAGCAGAACGAACATGAACTTTGCTCAGCTTGTAATAGTCATGCCAACATATATGATAGTTTGATAAAATATTTCAAAATTCGTAGTTGTATTCATTTAGACTGTTATCTAAGTCCCAACGATTTTTGCTCAAATCACAAAGCCATTTACTTTTTTCTTCATAGATAAGAGCAATGCACGCAATTTTCAGTACATGATGAGTTCGTTAAGGGTCGAACCCTTTATTATAATTTCATTTTGTATAATTATGTTTTTGTTTCTCTAATAATTTGGCATGTGGACATGTCGTTGTCATAAATATTACTTTGATAATTTCAACAAATTTGATAGCTGTTAATTGAGGAGCCAACGAAAAGCTCCATCAAAATGTGTTTGAGTCCAGCCACAAGACACAAATCGAACGATCCACAGCAACGCAGATGACTCACTAAAATAATCAGCGCGTCTTATCATAAAAACAAAAATAAATAAAAATATACATATGCAAACAATTGCACGCAGTCTTGAATGAAAATAAAAGCTACTATAGCAATGCGTAATGTGGGTATATATAAATATATATCTATATCCGAGTACTTTTTATATTGTTCAATTTTCATTGGCTGTTTATTGAATGCACTAAGTCTAGATTACAAATACTTTTAGAAAATACTTATATTAACTTTTGCTTCAAAGAAATTTCCAAAAAATAAAATAATCAAAATATTTTCTTTTATTTTTTGAACACACGGCAATAACTCATTTTTTTATTTGTATTTAAAAGCTACAAAAAATTAAATAAAAATATTTAAAGCATATTTTATATGGATTTATATGTATAGCTATTGCATAACTGCCTAATTAACTGTATTTTAAACTAAATTGATTTGATTTTAGTATTTGGTTTTACAAAAACCCTCAGTTTATCATTGATCTTATTTGGTAAGTAATTGCGCTTGATTATTGATCATCATATCATATATATTATATATATTTATGTGTGCTTAAGTATGTACGTACTATGTATATCCTAGCACCAAATTATGTGTGCTTAATTTTTGCAGCTCTTCCAAACCTGCTCTCATATCAGACACATACAATTTGATAAGAAATTAAAGCATTTAGATATCAATAAACTAATTTATACACATACATATTTATACTTATATATGTATAGTATAAATATGTATGATCACAAAGAGTGTAATTCGAACTGTCCAGGTTCGGGAAATAGAGTAGCACAAGGTAGAGCTAACAATTTTTATGTGGCGCCGCCTCGTGACCATTGATAAAAAGCCAAAAGTAAAAATAATACAAATAATACACATTCAATGCCACAGATACTCACTCCTATATGAGCATGTAATATATGTGCATATGTATGTGCACATGTACTAATATAGTTTCTGCTATTAATCTCTTATTTCAATAGCTCTCTCATTGACAGTGAGCATTCCCAGTCACAGTTCCCATCCCAGACCCCTTCCCATTCTGTGTGCTTTGCAACTGATATGGCTCTCTAATCTCTTCATACGTTCAATTTATAAATATGTTCTCGAATCGCTTTAGCTGTTGCTGTTGCTGTTTCTGTTGCTGAGCTCGTTTCGTCTGCTTGTTTATTTATTATTTCACTTTATTGTATGCATGCTCTGATATAGCCAATACTTATAGTATATATTCAATACTGTAGATAAGCTTAATGCCCATCTACTGCAATAACAGAAAAATACGCTGGCCTCTCAAGGAATATTCAGATGTTATTCTTGTCAGATCTTGATCTTCTAGATCAGAATGTAATATTGTAATATTGTAAGCATAGATAATAAAAGAAACATTAGTGTAGGTGTGATTCCCGATCGATTTTTAAGCCCATGTCAAATGCTTTGCCCCGCCCACCCGTTCAGTTCAAATTCTCTAATGTGCGATAAGAAATACGCATTATAATGAGTCAGCTGAGAGTTTTTTCCCAGACATGACAGAGCTTGTAGTACTAGAACCTGCCGATCACAAACTTGTATAGACCTGCAAACATAGCTAATTGCGCTGACTCATCCAATTCAGAATCATTTTTATCATCTAACAAAGGGAATGCGAGTACAAATTAAATGACAAACGATTGGCAAATAAATAAAAACGAAAGTAAATCAACTCATTTCTAATGTAAATTACATTTATTCGATGGCGTTTTTAGCGAAGCATATTTACAGAGCGTGAAGCGGGTAGAAATTAATAGAATAAAGACAGTTCGTTAGAGTTAAAGTAAATCAAACAAAAAAATATCTGTGTGTGTGTATATTGTTTTGCTAGGCAAATAATAATAATAATAATAAATAGCAAATCGCGTTAATTACGATTATCGAATTACAAAATAGCAATAACAAAATCTAACTAACTTATGCAGCTCTATCTATCTCTCTTTCTGTCGCTCTCCCCCTCATTCTCTCTCTCTCACTCAATCTACAACTAAAGAAACTACAAAATGTACAAACCGGCGCAACTTGGATTAATTATATCTTACAGAACTCTACAGCATAGATGTCTAAAGATAGATGGTCAACTTAATATTAAGTTTGGTTCTATAAATCAACAAAATTTTGCATGTTGCTACCGTTAAAGCTTCTTATTGTTGTTGTCAGTTTAAGAGTGTGACTGTGTGTGTGTGTGTGTGTGTGGGTGTGAGAGCAAATCTCATTCTGAACTTTGAATGCTGAATGCTTCTCGCCTCATTGTTGTTGCTGCGGTTTAGCCTAGGGCGCACAACAGCAGAGAGCTAGCAGCTCATTTAACTCGCTTAACTTTAGACTTACTTAATTAAAGTGTATGTAGTGACTAAGGGGTTTCTGTTTAGGCTAGTAATAATACTACTAACATTGACTGTAGCTCCACAGTGTCGCAGTCCGCTGAGTCCCTAACGAAAGTACAATTACGCATATAACAAACAAATTTGAACTAGCTGCTGCTACGAGATCAGCAATCGCTGTTTGGCTGCTGCGGTAAGCGTGCCCAGTCCCGCGCCCATTGTCGTATTTGTTGCTGCCGCTGCTGATGCTGCCGCTGCTGCTGATGCCAATAACGTGGGCGCTGGCTGCAGTGGCGCTGTTAGCGCATCTGTTGCAGGTGAATTGAGCGGCAATTCGTATGCCATGCCGCCCCAATGCAGCTTAAAGGTGCGCGTTCGCCAGCGTATGGCCGGATTCCAGAGGGCGTGCAGAAAGAGATATGGCCCGGTGAGCTCCCGAAATAGCCAGCCGATGACAAACTCGAACTTGTGGAACGGCATCGAGCCGTGCTGCACAATGGACAACAGCAGCCAGTCGGACAGAAACCAGCACAGCACGTGCACCAAGTAAAACACCAGCGGATCCCATTCGAAGAGCAGCGATGCTGACCACGCGGCCAGTGCACCCAGTATCATGCACTCGGACAGCGGCTCCAGAAGAATTGTTGTCGGCACCATGGCGACGCGCAGCTTGGCCCAGCGTATCAATCGTGCCTAAAATAAAGTACAAATAATTATGTATTTATTAGTTAAAAAGACCATTAATAAAAGCATGCTAAATAAATGCTACGTGATTAACTTTCCACGAGTGCACCAGCTAATCAGCTGAATTATTGTTAAACAAAATCAAGAGATAAGCTCCAAGAGTGCGCGCAATAAAATAAAATACCTAAGATAGGCTAGACTACTATTTTAGTACTCTCCCTTTTTGGGAGAGATCGAGAGCCTAGTTTTTAATATCGAAAATTAAAATTTATATTTATGGTTTATGTGGAATCTAATCAGTTGTATTATAGTTATACGGAAATGGGACATAATGCTCAAAGATTAGATGTAATTAGAGAAATTCAAGTTAAGACAGGTCGAGAACTAGAATACCCTTTCGAAAGTTTTCATTTTCTACTACAACTTGAATGAAGTTACTTAATATAGCTTATATGAATATCGCAAATATAGAATATCGTAAATGTCAAGCACGCACTCGACTTGAACAAATGAAGATCGTAAATATAGTGCGAAGCTAACTACTACGAACTGAGTCAACTTTGAAGTTATTCGATACATTATAGGTTCGTCGGCCTCATTGTTGATATATGATATATGAGACTTTTATGGGTTCCAATTTGTTTAGTTATGTATGTCGAGAAAATGAAGGCCTGTCTCCATTAATCAAATGAATAAGTGATATAAAATGATGTATTAAGGGTATGCAAATGTTGTACATATTATAAAATTCCTCATTAAATATTATATAGTCTTAGATTCTCAATTCTGAAGAGCACAACTAGCAATCGATTGAATAACTTATATAAGATGATATATTAAGAGTATGTAAATGTCGTTTATACTATATATGCACTACCTCATTAGATATTATATAGCCTTAGGCATCTGAACTTTGTAGTTGAAATTATATTGCTCAAACAGAAGGAAAGAGTCAAAGTAGTAAATATTTAAGAGCACGCTCTATATGGTGTATTAGCGTAAACTTTTAATAAAATTAGTCAGGTATATTAACGTAAACTGCAAATATAATTAGTCAGACCCCCTTTAAAATGTGTATAATATTTAAAAGTGCTGTTTATCTTTATATAGATAAAAAAATATGTAAATGTTATGAATGTCGACACGAGATAACATTTGTCAAAATCGGTTCAGGAATTAGTGAAGGTTTATTAAGCATTTTTTGTATATATGCCAAGCCGAGACATGACGAATGCTACGTTTTTATGGCCAACTAGAGTGTTTTATATTTTGTTTTAGTATTTTTGCCTAGATGTGCTCACAATTTTTAAAATTCTCTCAGGCTTTACTGAACCTTAACGTTAATGGAATTTCCGCTAGGGCAAGTGTTTTGATTTTCTAATTTGCAAATAGCAATGCGAAAATATTTAGTTAATTTCTGATTAGTTATGGCAGTTAGCTATAATGAACTCTTCATATGCTTCAATAGCGCTTATCGTGAACGCTTGAGAATTTTAGGAAGGTATATATAAATATTATAAGAATCAGATGATAAGAAACGAACTTACCTGAAAGCTGACTATGTCGCACACGCCGCTGTTTTGTAGGGCTGGCTGATTCGAGATGCGCATCTTCCAGCCCAGCTCCATGACGCGTTTGGCAATGAAGAAGTCCTCGGCCAGGTAACAGCCGAAGGTGCGCAATCCGCCCAGCTGATCGATGACCGCCTTGCGCAGCAGACATGACATGCCCGTGTGGCAATTGATGCCTAGCGCATCGGCTGATAGGTAAATCCTGGACTGCACCGTGCCAAAGTAGACCTTCTCGAAGGTGGCCGCAAATCCCTCACGATCGCTGGTGAAGGGCATTTGGTGGACGAGTGCATGTCGCTCGGACATGTTCTGCACCATATCTAGCAGCGTGTCGTTCTTCATCTTGATGCCGCTGTCTGAGATCATGACAAAGTCGTATTTGGCCGCCATGTAGCCAGGATGGATATTGTTGATTTTGGGATTGACGCCCACATTGGAGCCACCCACGAAGAGCTGGGCGTCTATTTGAGGATACTTTTCGATCAGTTGCTCCACCAGCTTAATGGCCGGATCGTGTTTCTCCTCCACGCAAAACAATAGCTCGTACAGCGGATAATCCATGGTGAAGAATGTCTCCAGATTATGTTGCAAATTCGGATCGACGCCCATTAATGGCTTCAGTATGGATACGCCCGGCAGCGGGGAGGACTCTGTGGGTAGCTTGCACGACTTCTTGTGCAATTTGTATTTGCCATAGCAGATCGCGATCAAATGTACGCACCATGTACCGAACCAAAAAATCATAAAAAATGCTGTGAAGCCATACACTGCCAATGGCAAATGTGACATTGTGTGTGTGTGTGTACGGGCGTGTGTCTCTCTATGTGTGTGTATTTGTGGTGTTGGGTGTTGTAGGAGGTGCTGTCTGGCCCGTGTGTGCGTAAACTAATCTGCGTGTGACTGTATGTGTGTGTGTGTGTGTGTACGTGTGTGTAGTGGATGGATGTCACTGCGGTTTAATTGGTATACATCTGTACGTGCGGCTGCTCTTGTTAACGCCTTTCGCCTTTGTGGGGGAGGTAGAGTAGCAGCAAATGTTAAAATGAGTGCCGCTGCCGGACTTTATCTCGTTCCCGTATCTGCCTTTGTCGTTCGCCGTGGCTGACTCAGCATGCCCCGCACACAGTCAACAATTGGTTACGTTGTTGACTATTTAACTTTAACACTATGTCGTCATAGGCGTTTCATGGATTATTTTTTTGTTGCTAATTGATCACTAATTTGCGCGTGATAAACATCTCGAAGTCTTCGCGTCGCGTTCCATGTCCAAATAAAAACTGCAGTGAAGAATAGGGAACGCGGAAGTGAAAATATACCAAAAATGCACATAGTATCTATAAGTAAAAAATACTGACAAAATTCAACTTTGCGCTAAATAACACCGTTAGTAATTTAAAAGTTTTATTATATTATTTTCTTAAAGCGTACGTTAATTACATTTACATTTTTGAGACTTGCAAAAATCTAATATAAAATAATTAAAAAGTTTCGGAAATTATGAAAAAAATAAATATATATATAAATAAAATTTTAAGTTCTTCGCTCTGCCGCCAGAGATTTTGCTTGAACAGCATATTCGTCACAACTTGTTGATAATTTGGTCACACTGAATAGCGCAAAAAGACATGCATATAAATAAAACAATGTATATAATGTTCAATACGCTTCTCAATTTGTTTTAAAATATGTAAGTAGGCTTTCAATATGCTTTAGGACAGTTTAATAATTTAGTTATGAAAGCCTAAGAACATTAAAATTTTAGTTAAATTTGACGAAGATGGAGCCCGCGGTGGAGGAGCGCATCCTTAACGATGGAACGGCTGATCGAGAGACGGTTGGCCAACAAAATATTACCAAAGTGCTAAAGTCGGATTTTGATGCCAAATACAACATACTTGATATCAATACGCCACTAAATAATTTTATATCCGCTCACTATAAGCGCAGCCACGCTTATTACTCGCTACTCAATATCCTTCCCGTTGTTCTTACCAAAGTTATTGACTCGATTACAAAGGACAAGAACGAATTAGTCACACAATTTGGTGAGGTGTGTATAAGTTAAAGCCGTTGTTCCCTAATTATAATATACAGCGCCCACAACATTTGTGCAGAATGCGCGTGAAGAGCTGAAGATCATCATTGGACTCATTTCGCGGCTCAAGTATGAGCTCCAAACGGACAAGCCCTTCCAAAAGTTTACAGGCGATGGCAAGTAATTTGCTCTTGAATGAATCCCACAACTAATTTTTGTATCTTCGCCCACAGAGCCAGATCGCGATGCATGGAACAACTTTATTGCAACTCTCCCAGCCAAAGAAAGTTCGTTTTATCAGGCGTGTTGGATGCATACGGAGTGCTACATGTACCGCAAGCTCTACTCCTTCGTGGAAAACAGCATACTTCTGAAACAGTTTGATTACTTTGCCAAGGTCAAGCAGGATACACTGAATAGGTGCCAGGATGATATAGTATCATTGGCCAAGTACACAAGGCGCACAGAGAACACATTTGAGATATTTAATGAACTCTTAAAGATTAACTTGTGGAGCACACGCAATGATCTCTCCAAAGGCGAAAACGGAATCACATTCAACATGAATGTGCTGGAGGATGTGACTGCAACCGACAGCCATATTCTCGTTAACGATGCCTTGGATATATGGCATTGGTTGACAAGCCTTCGATCTAAGAAACCATATGTTGACTTTGTGCTGGGCGATGTCGGCTATGAATTATTCGCCGACTTTATTTTGGCCGAGTATATAATTGAGAAGGGCTTCGCTTCCAAGGTACGATTCCATGTAAAGGCCTGTCCTTGGTTTATTACCAATACAACTGAACGTGATTTCCGAATGATGCTGCAATTTCTGAGCAATCACTCTGACTACAACCTCAGTCTGGTGGGGAATAAGTTTTTGCAATTTATGAATGAGGGCAAATTTGAGCTGGCACCTGTTTCAACTTTCTGGACCGGCCCTCATGCCTATCATTGGTACGTATATAGCTCAGTGCCCCAGCAGAATTTGTTTTATATCACTCGCTTTTCATTTTTAGCATGAAGACCGTTGATCCCGAGCTTTATAAACTAGTGCAACACTCAAAGCTAATCATCTTTAAAGGTGATCTAAACTATCGCAAGCTCTTGAGCGATGTCAACTGGCAACCCACACAGGATATGAAAACATGTTCGGGCGCATTTGTACCCAATAGCTTTTGCACAATACGAACAGCCAAGGCGGAGATAATTTGTGGTCTCCCGGAGGACACATATGAAAGGCTTACAGCAATTGATCCACAATGGATGGTGACTGGAAATTATGGCACAATTCAATTTGTGCTTGGCACTGGAGAGTATGGCTACTAAACTCTGTATTAAAGCAACTATATCAAACTGTTTGCAATTTATGTTACAACAATAATTACATACATCTAAAAAGCTTTATATTTTTTACTGCAGTGATTTTAGTTTAATTAATTTTTAAGCCAAAAATCTAAAGCTGAACAGAGCGACAAATATATTATTTTGTTGTAAAACTTAATTTTGCTAAGTGCATGATCAGCTGTTCATCAGCTGCTCAATATATTGCACATTTACTTTTACGATACTTTTTATTATAGTTTTCATTCGATTAACTTGATAACGAATGTCAACAAATAAAATGATTGCTGCCATCTTCAAGAAATTTGAATGCTCATGCTATCGATAAAAACTATCGAGTGTAAACCATCCCTAGCGATTCACTTCCAAAGTAACTTGCATTGATGTTGTCTGCATGCAAGGCGCCAACACAAATAAATACGTTGTACTTTGTAACAGTTGCAGTATTGTTGATTGGAAATTGTACGCCGCAAACAAGCAAGATGGCTTCAGTGGATGACAATGCTGACTTCGATGCTGCAAATGGAATTATTGACAGTGAAACACCTCCGCACACAGATCTAGCAGCCCAATACAAGCAGTAAGTAAACTCTAGCTATATATAGCATATCGAAATTTCCCATACGCATATGAATATGTGCATATACATATAAGTATATATAGTATATGCTTATGTCTATATGATATGCATGTATGGAACCATACTGATGTAATTTGATTGGCTGACCTCTAAATGCGACCCTCTCTTGTAGGAGCTTCGCCTATTACACGTTCCGCGTGCGTTTGCCTGCAACGCTGGCCACGATTGCCAATTCCCTCGCGAATAAGGATGAACTGCTGCCTATATATGGAACTGTGAGTTAGCTTTAGATTACATAATTCTCAAATAAACAACTTTTTTTTTCTATATAGGATGCAGCTTCAGATATTGATCAAACAGCTGCAGCTGTGCTTGAGCTACGTGCGACGATTCTAAAAAATGGACCATTAGAACCCTTCAATGATACAGGTAGTTAAATGCAGAGAGAGACTCTGTAAGTCTAGTGATAACTTTGTATATTATAAACATAAATAATTAATCTTCTGAACTAGACAGTATTACAATGGATTATAAATAGAAGAAATATATAGATGTCATCATCTTTGTAGAGCTATTTCTAGAACATGCTCCATTTCCTCATCATCTATAATTATATTTAGATATATATTCTCCCACAAGAGTTTTGATATAGGTATATTTATATCTAACTTTAAATTTATTTATAAATTACGTCAATTTATTTGCGTTTTATCAATATTATCTTTGACTATAAATGTTCTTAAATAAGAGTTTTAATTTAGTTAAATATTGCTTGAAATTAATTTCTAAAATATTTAAATTAAATATTCATCTATGTATTACAATATAGAATGTTCTTGAATCATAATCATCTATAATTAAACTAAATCAAAATATTAATTAAAATTCTTTCATTTCAGAGGCCGACGCTGCCACATGGAATGCCTTTCTGGAGAAATTGGACAAGGAGAAGCGCACTTACTTCAGCGCCTGCTGGCTCTATGCTGAGTGCTATATGTACCGCAAAATCTGGTCTATATTTAGCTTATCGCGCCTCGCTGGCTTCGATTACTTTCGCAAGCAGAAGCAAACGGCGGCACAGCTCAGTCTGGATGCGATGGTGGCCGTGGCGAATGCCACACGTCGCAATGAGCGTAATTTGAGCACGTTTCAGCAATTGCTGAAGCTCAACTTGTGGGGCAATCGCTGTGATCTGTCAATTACGTCGGGCAAACAGGTGAAGCCAACGGGCAATGCTTTCGATCAAGTTGTCCAGCTGGATAGCAATTTGCTGGTGGACGGAAGTGCAGCCATTTGGCAAACTCTGGATGGCGCCGATGGCAATGGCACCGTGGAGATAGTTTTCGATAATGCCGGCTATGAGCTGTACACAGATCTCATACTGGCCGAGTATATTATCGACAAGGGATTGGCGCAAAAGGTGCGCTTCAATGCCAAAGCCATACCCTGGTTCATCTCCGATGTTCGGGCCGACGATTTCCACTGGATTCTGGAGTTCCTCAGCGGCCAATCGTTGCCTGTGCTCAGCGAGCTGGGCAAAAAGTTTAAGCGTTTCCTTGACGAGGGAAAATTCGAGCTGGCACCGCTGGAGCACTTCTGGACCAGTCCGTATGAGTTCTATCGCATGGCCGAAGTGCGCCCGGCGCTGCACGAGCGCCTCTCACAGGCGCAGCTAATCATATTCAAGGGCGATCTCAACTATCGTAAGCTGCTGGGCGACTACAGTTGGAACGACACCGAATCATTCGTTACCTGTTTGCGCGGTAAGCAGAGTTTGATACACGAATTTTGTATATTGATTAATTAATCGAATTAATCTTTGCTTTTGCAGGCTTCAAGCCTTCAAATCTGTGCACACTGCGCACTATCAAAGCTGATTTGGTCTGTGGCCTGCCCGCTGGCATATCCGAGCAATTGTTTGCCAAGAACAAGGAATGGATGCTCACTGGCGAATACGGGCTCATTCAATTTGCCAGCAAGTGAAGTCACTCAGCATTCGATGCGATCATCGATGGCCATAGCTCAAATGTTGCGTTAGGCATAGGCGTAGCTAAATTATTCAATTCGACTTGTTAATGTTTATGAAATGCTAAATTATTTCAATCAAATTAGTTAGATTCTTTTGCAGCACGCTGAGCAATCAATTCCTTAATATTAAATATTTGTTCAACTCAATTTCTGGCTTGTAAAAAATATGTGAAATTTTAAGTATGTAATTTTAAGTATATTAATGTGCCGATATGTCTTGCAATTATGCTTATTTTTTGATGTAATATAATAAATAATATTCTCTTTTTCTTTAATAAGAAAAACTATTCATTTCAATTTAATAGTAAAATATTTATAAACAACAATAAATTGAAAAAAAGTTTCTTTTTTTATTATGAATTTTTAGTTTTTTTTTTATCCTTAAATAAAAAATAATTAAGAGTCTTCCAAAAATTTGAAAGTGAAATGCAAAAAAATTAGACAAAATCCAAATAAAAAATGCATAATAAAATAAATTAAAAAATAATCAAATAATAAAATAAAATAATAAATAATTATAATTATAAAAAAAATTATAAAAAATTATAATTATTTAATAAAAAATTAAATTTGATTTTTTAAATTAACGTTATTTAAAAAATACATAATAGAATAAATTAAAAAATAATCAAATTATAAAATAACATAATAAATAACTATACATAATTAAATTTACAAAATATCAACTTTCCAATTTGATTTTGATTTTTTAAAATAAAGCTATTTAATAACTTCAAAATTTTAATTTATATTTTGCATTTATATTTTTAATTTTAATTCAGAATTTAGAACACATTAACAAATTTTCATTTAAAAATTTAAAAAAAAAATGTAAGAAAAGAACTAAGATGATTATATAATGAATTAAAAATATATATAATATTTATGTTTTTAATTTTGATTCAGAATTTGGAACACATAAAGTAAATTTTCATTTAAAAATAAAAAAATAAAAAATTAAGAAAAGAACTAAGATGATTATACAATTATATAATGAATTAAAAATATATATAATATTTATATTTTCAATTTGAAATCAGAATTTGGAACACATTAACAAATTTGTATTTAAAAATTAAAAAAAATATGTAAGAAAAGAACTAAGATGAATATATAATTATATATTGAATTAAAAATTTATATAATAATAATATTTGTTTTTAATTTTAATTCAGAATTTGGAACACATTAAGTAAATTTTTATTTAAAAATAAAAAAAAAAAAAATTAAGAAAAGAACTAAAATGATTATATAATATATAACAAGTAAGAAGGCTCTAGTCGAGACGGCTCGACTACGAGATACCCTGAGCCCTTCTTCGAACGAATAATATTCCAAATATTATTCAATTCGTTTCTGCACGCATGCAAAACCACACGCACACATAGACTTTGATCTACGCTTTTAGGCATGTATGTGTGGATGCATGTGTGTAAGCATTGCAAGCGTCTTGCTGTCTCGCTGCTTTGCAGCTGCGCCGCATGGATTTTGATGAGAAAACTTTGATGATTAATAATTCTGTTTCTAGATGGACAATCGTATTGATATCTTTAGATTATGATTATGAGATTCATATCTACATGCTAAACCAAACTGCATGTCTCTAGTATTTGAAATGCATTTTTTTCACATTTGGGGGTGGTGGGACGAAGTGGGGAACGGAATCCAAAATCTGACAAAAACCGAAATTGTATTAAATTAGTATCTATATATATGCAAAAGACTTGGAGACTCTAACTCTAAAGATGAATTAGCTAGTATTTTATAACTGGTTCCCGATAAATTCGTTTATCGATAACTTTTCAAATATACAAGTTATCGAATTTCTGAAACAAACTCGTACTGCGCGTGCAATATACGGACCTAACACAAAAAGAATGAACTCTCTAGCTTTTGTATCTTCGGAAATCGACGCGTTCATACATACGGACGGACGGACGGACGGACGGACGGACGGACGGACAGACGGACAGGGCTCAATCAACTTTTCTCGTCACCCTGATCAAGAATATATATACTTTATGGGGTCTGCCACGCCTCCTTCTGCATGTTACATACTTTTAACAAAACCATTATACCCTGATTTCCCATTTTCAATGGGCTCAGGGTATAAAAAGAAAGAAATAATAAAAAAAATAAAAATAACAAGTAAGAAAGCTGTTTTCGAGACTGCTCGACTACGAAATCCCCTGAGCCCTTCTTCGATCGAATAATATTCCAAGAATTATTCGATTCGTTTCTACACGCATGCAAAACCACACGCACACATAGACACTGATCTACATGTGTATGCATGTATGTGTGTATGCATGTGTGTAAGCATTGCAAGCGTTTCGCTGTCTCTCTCTCTGCCTTTGTTGCTGCGCCGCATGGATTTTGATGAGAAAACTTTGATGATTAATAATTCGGTTTCTAGATGGACAATCGTATTGATATCTTCAGATTATGATTATGATATTCATATCTATATGCTAAACCAAACTGCATATCTCTAGTATTTGAAATGCATTTTTTTCACATTTGGGGGTGGTGGGGCGAAGTGGGGACCGGAATCCAAAATCTGACAAAAACCGAAATTGTATTAAATTAGTATCTATATATATGCAGAAGACTTGGAGACTCTAACTCTAAAGATGAATTAGCTAGAATTTTATAACTGGTTCCCGATAAATTCGTTTATCGATAACTTTCCCAATATACAAGTTATCGAATTTCTGAAACAAACTCGTACTGCGCGTGCAATATACGAACCTAACACAAAAAGAATGAACTCTCTAGCTTCTGTATCTTCGGAAATCGACGCGTTCATACATACGGACGGACGGACGGACGGACGGACGGACGGACGGACGGACGGACAGACGGACATGGCTATATCAACTTTTCTCGTCACCCTGATCAAGAATATATATACTTTGTGGGGTCTGCCACGCCTCCTTCTGCCTGTTACATACTTTTAACAAAACCATTATACCCTGATTTCCCATTTTCAATGGGCTCAGGGTATAAAAATAATAAATTATGAAGGGCTTAGGTGAGGCTAGAACCTCCGACACCCTAACATTCGTTGCATCTGTCTAGCCACCTACACCACGGCTCACTTGAACGGCAGAGTAGCTAAAACGAATGAAATTCGCCATATACGAAAGAAACACTAAAGCAGTGGCTGAAAATACAAATACAATTCAAAGACAAATCTAACGGAATTCAAAAACAATTGTGATTCTTAGAATATACACGCATAGCAACATAGAAAACAGCACAACACTTTTTGTGTGTATACATACATACATACATACATATGTGCACACGCATACGAAAATTGATTTGCATTGCTCAACGTTGCTTGCATTTCCATTGTTATTTTAATTGTTTTAAAATTTTTAAATACATATGTATGTATATAATGGAATGTAATGAGAGTTCAGCATATGATCTACATATTCTATTTAACATTTTAGGTTTTTTTTTTAGAAATCATAACTCTTTTACAATTAGCTTTACATGCACAAATATGTACATACATATGTATGTACGATTGCAGCCACACGCTGATCTACGCTTGCACACATATACATACATACATACATATGTATGTATGTATGTATGTATGTATGTATGTATGTATGTGCGCCCGCAATGCGTCTTGCTGTATCGCTGCCTTGCTTGCTGCGCCACATGGGTTTTGAATAGAAAACTTTATGGACTAATAATTCTGTTTCTAGATGGACAATCATATTGATATGTTCAGATTAAGATTATGATATTCATATCTATATTCCAAACCAAACTGTATGTCTCTAGTATTTGAAATGCATTTTTTACACATTTGGGGGTGGTGGGGCTAATTGGGGACCGGAATCCAAAATCTGACAAAAACCGAAATTGTATTAAATTAGTATCTATATATATGCAGAAGACTTGGAGACTCTAACTCTAAAGATGAATTAGCTAGAATTTTAAAACTGGTTCCCGATAAATTCGTTTATCGATAACTTGCCAAATATACAAGTTATCGAATTTCTGAAACAAACTCGTACTGCGCGTGCAATATACGAACCTAACACAAAAAGAATGAACTCTCTAGCTTTTGTATCTTCGGAAATCGACGCGTTCAAACATACGGACAGACGGACAGACGGACAGACGGACAGACGGACAGACGGACAGACGGACGGACAGACAGACGGACATGGCTATATCAACTTTTCTCGTCACCCTGATCAAGAATATATATACTTTATGGGGTCTGCCACGCCTCCTTCTGCCTGTTACATACTTTTAACAAAACCATTATACCCTGATTTCCCATTTTCAATGGGCTCAGGGTATAAAAATATGAAGTTATGTTAAATAATTAAAATACAAGAAAATCAGATTAAGATGAAATGAATATGAATGAAAAATAATTAAATGTAATTTTAAACCAATTAAAAAAAATGACCGCTTATGGAAACAGAAATATATATTTCGATATTTATTTATTAATAAATAAATTACACTTAAATATATTTGAAAATTCAAAATTATTTTTTTGGGAAACTGTCAAAATTGATTTAGGCTAAAAAAAACGATAGAAAGCAAGGGAACCACATCGGTGCCAAAAGCTGAAACGAGATAATGCTAGATGATGTGTCAATTATGGTTGCCGAGACACCCTCGGACGGCGGGTCCTTCTCGACGGGCTTCAGTAAGGCAACGATGTCGAGCTATACCAGCCTGTTTGATGAAATCCACAATATATCGGAGCTGCCGGTGCCGTTGCGTGAGCCGCTGTCGGCCAAGTACAAGCACAGCTTTGCCTATGCCACGTTCAAGGAGCGCGTGCCCAGAATTCTCGACGAGCTGATGCAAAGTCTGAATGAGCAGGAAGATCGCATTATGGAAAGGTATGGCGCGTATGCGCACTACGAGCTGCGTCGCATCATCTGGAGTCTGGAGATCTTGCGTAGCGAGGTGCAGGAGAACAAGCCGTTCAAGTACTTCTATGACAAATCGCCCGACTCCCTGGAGTGGAATAGCTTCATCAAGCATCTCATTAGTCGCGAGCGGAATCAATGGTTCTCCTCTCAATGGCTGCACGCCGAATGCTATTTGTACCGACGCATCTGGAGGGCCTTTCAGCGCTCCGAACTACTCAAGGATTTCGATTACTTTGGTCAGAAGAAGATCTGCGCCTCCCGCAACATTGTCTATGTGTTCCGTGCCGTGCTGAAGGATGTGAAGTCGTTGCAGCGCAATCCCAAGGATTTTGTGGCAATGCTGAAGCTATCGCTGTGGGCCAATCGCTCTGATCTCTCGATCACCAGCGATAATCCCGCTGAAAACATTATGCAAACTCTAAAACTCTACAATAAGCATTTGCTCGTCGATCAATCGATGGATATTTATCGCCTGCTAACCAAGAACCTGCACTCATCTGTATCACCTGCCATGGTCGACATCGTCCTGGACAATGCTGGCTTCGAGCTCTTCGCCGATCTGCTGCTGGGCGTCTACCTTATCGACTCCCAGCTGGCCGTCAAGGTGCGCTACCATGTCAAGGCCATTCCGTATTACGTGTCGGACGTAACAGCCGCAGACTTTAACTGGATGCTGAATTTCTTGCTGCACCACGAGATACCGGACTTTGCCTACCTGGGCCGCAAGCTGCGCTACTTCATGAAGCAGGACATCTTTGCTCTCTACGAGACCTGCAAGTTCTGGACGCGTCCGCAGGGCTTTCGCTGCATGCGCCAATTCGCGCCCTGCCTGTACGTGCAGCTGAGCTTCAGTGCTCTGGTCATCTTCAAGGGCGATCTCAACTATCGCAAGCTCCTCGACGACATCAACTGGAACCCCACAACGCCTTTTCCCGATTGCCTCGGCGGCTTTCTGCCCACCAGCATCTGTGCCCTGCGCTGCATCAAATCGGATCTCTATTGTGGCCTGCCTAACTGTCAGGTAGAGCTGCTCTCCCTGAATAATCCCACCTGGATGTGCACGGGCGAAAAGGCTGTCATTCAGCTGGCATTCAAGCAGCGACCCTAAGGCGTATTGCTTTCATCTCTTCTGATTCTTCATTCAGTCTCTGCTATAAATGGGTCGACAGTTCAATAAATTGTGTTCGTAAAGACATTTTGCTCTATTTTCATTTAAAATTTCAATTTATGTAAATTTCTTAAGCGAGCTAAGTTTATCTGACCCTTTGACTTGCTTCTATTCTTTGCTTCTGCTTTTGCTCACATTTTTTAAAAATATTTCTTTTTCTGCTGCTCATATTTTTTTTTTTTTTATATTCTCTTTATGATCTTTTATCTTTCCATTTCATTTTTTGTTTTCTTCTCTTATTTATGTTTTAGATTTTTTTTAGTACTCTCCCTTTTCTTATTTCTTATCAGGCACACTGATCTTTCCTACTTAAGATATTTCTTTCTTTCTCTGCTATACTCTTCACTTTCTTTCTTTATTTCTTTCCAGATTTTTTCTACCTACATTTTCTCTTCTTTTTTTTCATCTAATTCTAATCTGCTCTCTTGTTCTCATCTTATATAATTTCCCTTTTCTTTTCTCAAGATTACATCGAGCACTCTCTCAACTCTTCTTACATTTCCATTGCCATCTCTTACAGTCCAACGAAATCGCAAATCAATAAACATTTATCTCTAGTTTTAGTTTCTTTCTGAGTATATCTATTGTCGTTTTATTAGTAATGCTGCTTAAAGCTAAATGTTGTAGGCCGTGTTTAGACAATGAACATAAGTATGATATTCCATATACGCAGTATAGACTATATTAACTAGGCATTATTAAATATGAATAGTAGAAAAAATATGCTCTATGGCCATATGTATGTGTATATATAAATATATTAAGTGCTGCATCACCCACGACCAGATGTGGTAGCCTGAGCGGGGGCCATGCAGCATCATTTGAAACAATTCGTCGAATTTTATCAAGTCTTATCAATTGCCTTTGCAGAACTCATCTCGGAATTTGCCACACGCACACGAATATTTTGCAGGCTGTTCTCACATTATGAACTGTCGATCTATCATCGCCAGCTACGTAATATTAATTGTTTATTAAAAGTCAGTAACTAAGTGCAATTTGTTTTTCGTTTCTGGTTTTTCTGTTTGGATATCGCGCTTGGAGGGAGCATTTTGGATTTCTCTCGCTCGAGTGGCTGGCTAGCTGCTGGCTGGCTCACAATATACAATTGGGATTCAGCGTCTGATATGGCGTCAGATCCTTGGTGATGGAGAAGAGTGCACCATCTCTGACCATTTTGTACATGAGTGCGCCCAGATTCTTCGCATCATCGATTCCCGAGTGCGCACGACCCTCAAAGGCCAAGCCCACATGGGCGAGGGCATCACTGAAGTTGCACGGCCGATACTTGTACCACTCACGGTAGATGGCGCGCACATCGACCCACTGATTGAAATAGGGCGCTTTGCGCATGCGCTTGCGCGAGCACTCCTTGTGCAGACAGATGCCAAAGTCCCAGTCGGTCCAGGTGACAAAGGCGCAATTGCCCAGCAGATTCGATTTGCTCGTCTTGGGCAGCACTAGACTCCGGGAGCGCAGCTCCTTGCGCAGCCATTCGTGGAACATCATGAGCGCCGTCTGCAGCGGCACACCCGTATCCACAGTCTTCTGCTCGATGCCCGTCAGCTCCGTGCAATAGGTGCTCAAACGTGGCGACTCAATGGGCATGACATACTTGTGGAACTCCGACTCGATCTTGCCCGTCTTCAGATTGACGAGCACCGCTGGAAACTCTGCGATGGAATGGAGATTCGATTAACATATTGCACGATTCATGCTCAGTCGACTCACCTATGATCTCTGCTTCGCGCCACTGGGGCGGCGCCTGCTTCTCCCAGCACGTGGCCTCAAAGTCAACGGCAATCACATAGCTGAATGGCTGCATTGCCAACTGTTTGGATTTGCGTGATTTCTTCTGTTTGATGCCGGCTGTGGCTGCTGTGGTTGCTCCCGCGTCACCGGCTATGCTGATATCGGCTTCGTTCTGCAGTTCGTCCAAGGCGTTGGCTGGATCTGGTCGTCCGCCCTCCACATACAACGTATCGATTAGGCCCAATTGTCTACCGTCGAAAGCAAACAAACCGGATAAAAATGGAGAGGATGAAAATAAAAACGTTAGCGAAAAAATATATATGTAAATGTTTTCTATTCTTTTTTTTGGCAATTTTTTTTTTTTTGTTATGTATTTTTTTTAGAAAAATATATATGAAATATTATGTGAGATCTTGGCAACTTGTAGTTACACTCTAGCACTGACACTATACAAACTATTCCGGCTGGACTTTCGTACGATGCCAACGAAGCTGCTACTGCGATTACACAAATTACAAAACTAAACAAATTACGTTTGTCGAACTTTTAAATCGCATCTCGCTTTGCGCTCTACTTCATTAGATTAATATTAGCAAAATCTAGTAAATACATTGCGAGCTTTTCGATTAGTTTGTCTTATATCAAATACATTTAGAGTTTTACAATTTACATTTAATTTAATTTAACAAATGTTTATTATAAACAATCAATCAGTCTTTCACAGCTTTATGGAATTTATAAATACTTCATAATACATGCAAACTATATAGCAACCAATTTCAATTCAATAATTAAATAATTCAATTCAGTCATATTCTGTTGCACCTGCTCTCGCTCTCTCTCTCTCTCTATAGCTGCTGCTGCTTTCCATAGCACACGATCATGGGCTTTTGATGCCAGAGCAGGCCATTCGTTTCACTCAATGCTTTGGCCACCACCGCCGCCAATGCTTCCGCCGCCCCATCCGAATTGAGCTGCTTAAATGTGACGAATGCTTGTCCCTTCATGCGTCCCTGCTGCATGACCTTGATGTCCAGACTCTCGCCCGGCGCATAGCGTGCATAGAGCGCGCTCAGCTGTGCCTCAGTGACGCTCTTGTCGAGATTCTTGATGTAGAGCTTATGGCTCGGTTCGCCCAGCTTGTAATTCTTGTAGACGGGCAGCTCTTGCAGCTGTTCCTGCGACAAACGCTCTTCGGGCAGCTGCAGCGCAGCGGGCAATACCGTTGGCAGCTTCAGCTCTATTTTACGTTGCAGTGGAGCAATGGGCACATCAATACGCTCTGATTTCTCTTTGCTTGTCGCTGCCATCTCTACCTGCAGCATTTGGCGTGCTCGCTTACGATATTGTTCCAGTATTAAGCTATCAGCAGGCCTCTTCGCTCGCAGCTGCAGCTGCGGCTGATTGGTTTGCTTGTGCTGCTGCTCCTGCTCCTTGTCGCTCTCCAGCTCGCTCTCTGTTTCACTCTCAACCGTTTCGGTTTGTGTGGCAACGCTCTCTGACTGCTTGGGCGGCAATATGACGCCCTTGGGTCGCGCGCCAAATGGAGGCGGCAAATTCATGCGATTCATTAGGTGCAGCACCTGCACATAGAAGCGCTTATCGCTCTTCAGTGTCTCTCCGATGGCGCTGAGAATGTCGGCATTGATGGGCGGATAGGCATAGCGTAGATACGGCGGTGGTGGCTGCATAAAATCATATTGATTATTGCAGGCATACAACTTTTGCACATACTTGTTGATCTCCGCGTTCGGAGTTGAACTGGAGTCTGGATTCAAGCGAGCTCTTGTCTGCGTTGATTTGTTTGCGATCTTCTGATTGGTTGCATCGCCGGCATTGGCACGCGGCCCAAAGTTGCTCACACGCAGCGGCTTGTCCAGTATTTCGCTGAGACCCAACAGCTGTTCCAGGGCTCGCCGCGCCTCCTCGACATCGGCATATTCAATGAGCGCCCGCTTTCGGCCAAAGGCGTTGAGTGAACGCGGTATTATCAGTTTTAGCTCCTGTATTAGTTGCGAGAATTCGCTCATGCTACAGGGCATGTTTTTTAGCAACAATTTACTCGTCTCTACACACATTCTTCTCTTAAATTTCAGTAACAACTAAACATGTGCTAGTTTTCGATTTCAAGTCGATAAATTTTACTCAAATGACAATGCTAATAAGAGTATGCCCAGCTTTCGTGGAGGAGCACACATGTTATATTGTTATGATGTTAAGTGTGACCAGTCGCATTTTATAAAGCTTAGCGCATGTTTTTAAATTTGTGGTTCGGGCTTAAATACATTTTGTTTGGTCGATATGTTTGTAAAACACTCCCATTATTGCCTAAAGATATAATCTGTAGTTATATTTAAGCATTTGACTTTCACTAATTGAAGCCAACGACTCGGGCCAATATGAACACGTTTGACAACTTTTTGACCGGCTAACTAACTAGCTTTGACCGGTTTTGTTTACCAGCGAAATTGCAAAAAATTAAAAACAAATACCTATTATACAAGAAATGTATTTATATATGTATGAGCCATGCACATATTAGCAAATCTTGATTACGTGCCTTCAAATGTGTAAATCGCGTGCAATCACAATTATGGGTGTGTGCACTGTAATCGCAAATGCAAGGGCAACAAACAATTAATGCAGATAAATAAAGTGAATCTTTTAATAGAAGCAAGAAGAAAACAAAGATTAAGCTCGTTCGGTTTGCGTCTTTTGCAAAAGTCAATGCACTTTCATTATGAAAATGTTAAGAATGTATGAATATAGCAAATGCCTGACATAAACCGTTATGTTTTTTTGATTTATAGCACACACACCCACACACACACACATAGCCTAACACAATGGCTTTATAAAAAGAGATCAAGACACACACACACACACGCACGCACGCACGCACACACACATCGTGCAAAAACACTCAAAAGACAGATTGCATAAAATTTGCAATGATTGAATGGACAACGGCAGCAACAACAAAAAGAACAACAAGCGCAATAATGACAAAGTCGACGACACACTCTCACTTTCGTTCGGCTTGGCAGCTGCTCGTTCGTGGCGTGGGCGGAGTGGAAGCGCACACTAACGATGTCCACTGCAAATGCGGAAGCGGAGATATACTTAGTTCGGCAAACAGCGGACAGCGCAAACATGCAAAAATTGGATTAATGAACTCACTCAGTGCCTCTCGTTCTCTCTGTACAGTGAGTGAAATTGATCGTTGCCCTTCCAGGCAAGCCGAAGGGGTAATGCTGTTATTATTTACATAATGAACAGCTGCAACGGCTGGAGAGAGCAATGTCCTAATGGAGAGTTAATTGTGAATGAAATGAAAGCATTTACTAGCTTAAGTGCTTATAGCTCTCTCTCTGCTCTCACTCTCACTCTCTCTCTTGCTGTTTTCTGTATACTCAGCAGAGGCAAAAGTTAGAACGACATTGCAATGAGTGGAATTGTTATTTTTTTTCTCAGGCATTTGAGTTATTACAGCTATTTATAGAATAGGCATGGCTGGAGTGAGTGTAAGGTGCATTGTTTAAATGGAATGTAAAGTGTTAGATAAATTGCCTGTTCTCTTTGTCACCGTAGTGCTAACAGAAGAGTGTTGTGCAAGGAGTGAAATTGTGCTTTGACTAGAGAATTAAAGCAGATGTATTGTTTTTTAGACAAACTTAAAGTAAATTAACTAAGTTTTAATATAAGCAAGAGTTGGTATTCATTTTAATCTGTAAAATTCTAGCTTTTTTTATAAACGTTTAAATAATTGACTTAGCTAATGACCAGCTGCAAATTCTCAAAAGAAAGGTCTAATTAGAATTACGTCTATTAAAAACTTTTGTTGTTTCTTTTGTTTATTATCGAGTTAATCATGCTTTTTTTAGTTACGAATTGACGTAATTTATAGAACAAATAAACAAAATGGCATTTCTTATCTAGTCATGCTCTCAAAGATTGTATAAAAGATTTGCATCTTTATCTGACATAAACTTCCAAAAAAAACACTCAGGTGAACATTACCTAGTAGTGCTAATATCATTTCACTTAAGCAAACATTTTCTATGATTCACATTCGACATTAAAGATAATCGCCCATCAATATAGACTTTAAGCCACTTTGTGAATGGCCAAAGTGCAACAGGTTGAGCTTAGATATGTGCTAAACATTACTTTTATTGTTTACGTTTATATTACGTGATGTCGCCAAGCCCCCAAAAAAAATTTGTGTTTTTTTATGTCAATCAAATGGGCGGCTCGTGCTGCTAACAATGCGTGCCTCAGGTACACAGCATGTGCGACTCTCCACTAATTATCTGGCAAA
The DNA here is from genome assembly GCA_035045845.1 of Drosophila buzzatii. Taxonomy (NCBI): domain Eukaryota; kingdom Metazoa; phylum Arthropoda; class Insecta; order Diptera; family Drosophilidae; genus Drosophila; species Drosophila buzzatii. Next base: position 9,304,811 of record JAWNOS010000244.1, on the reverse strand, counting down.
CATTGTCAATGGGCCACAACTCGATAGCCGTGCACACGGTAGTTGACATTTCGTTGATGGCAGCGCGGTAAACACCTGTTTACACACACAAACACACACACAGTAAATACTATATTATAACTGTATTTCAATTGAGCTTTTTCTATATTATTAGTTAAGGAAGCTAGTTATTAGGGTGCTTGGAATTTCAGGCAGTTGAGTTATCGTAGTTAATGCTATTTAAAAATATTGCTAGTTATTTTGGGAGTGGTTTTTCTATTCTTAATAGTTGTTTCAATATATTTGAATATTTGATGTAAGCTGAATCTATGGGAATTTCAAGTTTTACATAGTCTTTTTAGACTAAGCCAAAAGAGACGGATTCTAAAACGAATGTACATATATTATTGATCTAAGTCAACAGCTGAGAGATTTCCTATTTATACAGCTGCGAAAAAAAATAGCACCACTTTGAATTTCAAAGTTTAATAAGTTCTCCTGCCTAAATTTATCAATGGATTGGTCTGCTAATTACTTTTGTTAAAGCAGAAAAATATTAATTATTGCTACAAAAAAGAATTTTCATTAAAATATTCAACGTTTTTATGTAATTCAAAAAATGTTGAAAACAGTCGAAAAATCGACGAAAAATAAAATAGCTAAAAATTATTAAAAAATAAAAGTAGTTGCAGAAGTGAGTGAGTACAATATTTGTCTCGTTGCTACACGTTGCACATCATATACAATTATGAGAACAGCATTTCTGTCATGTCTAACAGCTGTGCAGATGAGTTTATTGTTTTTCTAGGCATAGACATGGCTGGTAAAGAGAACGACGTAAAAACACTGTACACTACTTTTAGTGTACTCATACGGTGCTGTACAGCATGGGAGTGAGTGAGACGGCAAGCTGCCGATACAACATTCACTAACAGCCATTTAAACTGTACACAAAAAAGTTGTACAGGTTTTTTATAATGAATGATTCATTTGCCCATTTGAATGCATTCATGCAGATGTCGATTCGGTAAGTTCTGCTCGCTGCTTGCGCAGGCATTGAGCCCAGCAGATATTTGAAGTTTATAACTTCTTTAGGTTAACTACAAATTTATTGCATGTTTAAGTATATATTCTAGAGTCAGGCATATGCAGCAGCACAGGATTTCGTCTACAACTTTAAACTCGTGCTCTGCCCTTAAATTATGCCCATAGAATTTCGCTCAATTTGCGAGGTATTAAATTAGTCGTGAACTTCGACTTGAACTAAGCAAAAAACATAAATAAAGAATAACAAATCATTGGCTATATATATATATATATATACATGTCTGTGAACAGCACGTGAAACTCGATAAAAGTGCACAAACAAATTGTACAAGTTGTGTGTAGCTAGCCAAAAATAGCGCAATTGACTGAATCAATCAATGAACTTCAAGTCTCAAGAGTGAGAGACAAGCGCAGCTATAGATATGTATATATATGCATACTATATATATATATATATATATATATATATATTCTGTACATGTCAGTTGGGATGACATATACAAACCTAATTGATATCAGTTATAATGGGCCCATTTGGCCATACTAATTGCCACTCTGGCCAATTGATAATTATATTCAAGGTCCTTGGGCAGCGCACCTTATATGGATATATATACATATATATATATATATATATCTATATTATGTAATTGATATTGAAATTAGCAATTACGAGCTTAAGCTATGAACAGGTCGCGCTGCATTGTAAGCGTTGCTGTGCATATCGTATATGCGATCTACATTTATGGGCATGCACTTTGCATATATTGCGCATACGCCGCGTGCAACGTTTGAATTGGAGGCGCGTGCATGAAATTTGCTGGGCCAAATGCTCGCTCACTCACTCACGCTAGCGCTGTCTCCCTCTTGCGCGCTGTCTCCCTCTTGCACGCTGCCTCCCTCTTGCACGCTGCCTCCCTTTACTTCTCTCGCTCACACTTAAATATAAATTCGATTGCATTTGTTTTGCTACTGCTGCTGCTGCTTTTTGCTCTTCATTTTCAATTATTTTTCTTTGTCATAAATATATTTACTTGCTTGCATATGGCTATGGCGTGCCGCATATATATTTATGGCCTGGTCTGTGCGCGTATTTGCTCTTGACTTTGGATAAGTTTGGTAAAAACTGCTTTCAGCCGGATTTCCCGCTGAATTCACACAAGCCCAATAACTGCCAGCAATATGATGGGCATACCGTGGTACATTTTCATTATTTTCTATGCAAAAATATCAATTTTTTAACACGTAATATAATTGATATGTCAAGTAAATAATTACAAAAGTAATTCATTTAAAATTCGATTATAAATTACACAAAATTTGTTTGTATTAAAAATATTTCAGCAAAAAAAAAATCTATAAACTGTTTAAGGTAACTGATTTTTCTATATTTTATTATTATTTTCTATGCAAAAAAATCAATTTTTTAATAATGTTATTACATTAAATATAAATTATATTTAATTGGTATGTAAAGTAAATAATTGCAAAAGTAATTCATTTAAAATTCGATTATAAGTTGCACAAAATCTTCAAGAAGACTTTTTAATAAAAATATTTCAGCAAAAAAAAATCTATAAACTTATTAAATTAAATATTTATTCAAATTATTATTTCTTTGTTTAACTGAGTTTGCTTAATTTTCTTTTGTGCTCATAAACTTTAATACAAATTTATTGAAAATCTTTGAGCTCTCAACATTTTCTGTAAATTTTGCTTATTACTCTATGCTGAGCGTCCCACTGTGCTGAGCTTTTGTTGGATGCGCAAGATCGATTCCAACATGTTTTGGTTTCTTCAATCACGATTTTCATTATAGAATCCTATTGTGATGGCTATATAGCCTATGGGTACATGAATGCCTCACATGCACAAAATTGATTATCTTACATTTTTGTGTTAAATAAACATTTATATTGGAATTAAATTTATACTTCTCAAATTCTATTCCACTTGTTATGTATCTAATATATAAATATGTATATATATTTATAAGTATCTAGAAGCGAGCTGGCTTTGTTGATTTAATAGTCCATTTCAGTTTTTAATGATCTGTGAACGAGCATTGCGCAGCTGATGTCAGCCGACTGAACAACTGAATTGGTCAAAATATTTCACTTGGAAATGCGTCTTAAAATCTTATTTTTACTGTTAATTGTGTTATTTCATTATCGAGCACTTTCAAAAAAAATATGTGTGCGAAATTCGAATATTATGATGATGATTTTACAATTATTTTACAATTTTCCTTTTTTAATTAGATTAAATTTATTTAGGTGGTTGAGAAAATTCTTTATTAAAAATTTATAAAGATTTTTTTTTAAAGATTTTATAATGAAAATATTTAATAATAATTAATAATAAAAATAATAAAAAATTTACAATTTTATTATTTATTAAATAATATATTATATCATTTATTTATTTTTTTTTATTCAGAGAAAACTGAGAAAACTCTTATTACAAATTTATAAAGATTTTTTAAAAAGATTTTATAATATATTATTCAAGATTTTTTAATAAATAATTCAATGATAATATTAATAATAATTTATTAAATAATATATAATATTATCATTGAATTATTTACAATTTTCTTATTTATTAAATAATATATTATATTATTTATTTTTATTTATTTTTTTTATTCATAGAAAACTGAGAAAACTCTTATTACAAATTTATGAAGATTTTTCAAGATTTTGTAAGGCAAATATTTAATAATAATTTATTAAAAAATATATAATATTATTATTATTAAATTTTATTATTTATCAAATAATATATTATATTATTTATTTCTTTATTTTTTTATTATTCGCAAACTTTTATTAACTTACAAATGCGTTGCTAAGGTTTCCCATTGATCTATTAAATGCAACATTTTGTTCTTGTTTATTTCACTTATTTATTAATATACAAACAATTTTTTTATTTATTTATTTTAATAAAACATTAATTACAAAATGTGAATTTTCAATTGAAACTAAATTCGATTCAATTCGGCACGCTGACAAATCTCGACTGAATCAAACAATTTAAAACGTGGCCATTTGTCAAGAGGGAGAGAAAGAGAATTAATAGTTGATCAAAAGCTTTGTTTCAAATGACAAAGCGAACAAAAACAATAGTTAAACAAAGAGCTGAATATAAAAAAATTCATTTATAGAATATGCTATACAATGTCAATTAATAAAATATTCATAATTAAATTAGTAGTGTGAGCAAAACAGGCAGTGTAAAGCCTTAACATATATCAAGTGAATCTATCAAGAAATATATGTAAATATATATATGTATATGAGCATGAAGAATTAGTGTGACTATAGATTTGCAATCATACATATATGTATATGATTTATATAGTTTACTAAATCGATTGACTGATTGATGTAACTGAAGATGAACTGAAGATTTGTTGAGTGATAGATTGATGAATTCGCTTAGATATCTGATTGACTAGCTGATTGATATATTATGCTGATTGATTATGAGGCTGATTGACTGACTGCTTCACTAACTGCATGATTGATTACCTGAGAGTGATTGCCTAACTATATATAGACTAATAGATTGATAGACTGGCTGATTGACTAACTGCTTCACTGATTGCCTGATTGACTGCCTGACAGTTTAGTGATTGCCTAACTATATATAGACTAATAGATTGATAGACTGGATGATAGACTAACTGCTTCACTGATTGCCTGATTGATTGTCTTACATTTTAGTGATTGCCTAACTTACTGACAGAGCAAGAGATTTGCGTGATCCACTGATTGATTATGAGGCGGTCTAATAGATTGATTGACTAACTGCTTCACTAACTGCACGATTGATTGCCTGACAGTTTAGTGATTGATTGACTTACTGACAGACCTAGAGATTTGCTGATCCACTGATTGATTATGAGGCGGTCTAATAGATTAATAGACAGGCTGATTGACTGACTGCTTCACTGATTGCCTGATTGATTGCCTAACTTACTGACAGACCTAGAGATTTGCGTGATTGCATGATGTATTAATGATTGATAACCTGATACTTGAAGTGACTAATTGCTCAACTGAGTAACTAGAAGACAGGCTGATAGCTTGTAGGACAGAATGACAGATTGATGCACTGTTTGATTGATAAAGTGAAAGCGAAATGATTGACTGATTAATTGACTAATTATCTGGCGGGTGGGCGGTTTGATTGATTGACTGACGGAGTGGAAGATAATACTAATAATTACTATTATTATTATCTCTTTTCGTAATTAAATAAATAAATAAATAAATAGCTCAAGGCTTATAATTAAGATATGCAGAATAGAGATGTACAGCGAAATAAATGTGGCATGAAAAAAGTCTCGAGAATTATTATTATATATACATGTATATGATATGGAATGAGTTTACAATGTATGAATGGGTTAGTATATGCATATATGTTTATAGAGCGCAGATTAAGTTGCTATTTAGATTACAATAATTATCAGCATGCACTTGTATTTGCTTTTGCAATTCCAATTGTTGTGCAAAAACTCTAAAACTTTTCCATGTGCTCTATAAATATCAACATCAAAGGCCACAACGGGCCATCGGACGTATTGGGGCCACACAAGCAACAACAACAACAACAATCGAAACTATACTAGATGCAAGCTCAGCTATATAGTATATAGATACAGATAAAGATACAGATACAAATGCAGCTATAGATACATCTAGAGATACTGCTGCTGATACAGATGCAGATACATTCCGAGATATATGAACTGCACTTTTGCAGCTTCGTTTTCAATTGCTTTGGCAAATGCACTTGAGAGTTGGCCACAGAGCTGCGCAGATTGTCGGCGTTCGGCTCCAATTACATTCAATTACAATTACAATTACAATTACAATTACAATTACAACCCGGAGATGTATAAAATGGCACGCCGTTGCTATTTTTGGAGTGACAAACTCCAAAGTGGACCTAATTGAACTGTCGCCATTTATTTATGGGTTCAAATTGTGCAATGGGAAAATCACACACACACACGCACACACACACATAGCTATAAGGCCAGACGCTGCACGAGATCCTAAGTCTGAGCTGCACTGTAAAAAATAATGCTATCATTTGACTATATGTAAGTGTAATAGCATTTTCTTTTGTGAACCTTTCAAGTAGTCGTAGAAATGATTTCAAAAAGTACTAAATAGTTAATGCGATTGTTGTTCAGTGAAAGTGAAAGGAATGAAATAGAGTTTTTAGAAATTTAGCGTTATTAAGTTGTTAAGATTTAGCAGAAGCGTGGCAAATCCGCAATTAGCATAAATAAATGATTAGTTAAGGCTATTGACATATTGAAACTGTAGTCTGGCTATAATAAAATCTCAGCTAAATATATAATCTATACTACGATTTATATATATTTATGCTCTCTATACTCGCTATACTTACTCTCCCTATTGCCTACAACTGTTTTAATGCTGACTCAATCAAACTTTTACAAGCATCAATTAAATTTGTTAACATCCTAAGCTGTTTTTAGAGTATTACACAGTCGTTGACTCAATGCCCAGCTTGTTAAGTTGGAAAACTATTTTTCCATATAAACAATGAATAATCTAACAATAGTAGCATTATTAAGGAAACAATGAAGTGAACAACAATAGTTTGTTATTGTAAACATTATAAACATTATTAAGAACGTTATTAGAAATATACTATTGTTGGTTTATTCATTGTATTCTATTATATAAAGTATAGAAATTGTAAATAATTATTAATCTATTAAACTAAAAACCGCAAGCTTATTAGATTGATAATTAATTAAAGAATGCAACTTAAGCCTCCCATATATACTATATAGCGCAAAGGCAATTGATATCTATTGACAAGAAGCATGGAATTCAAAAGCAAAATGGCATGACGAAGTGGCAATGCTCTGCCAGGCATATTTTATATTATGCTCTATAAAATAATAAGCAAAACAGATGAAAAGCAGCTTTAAATACAATTTGTAATTTTAAGAATAATATATAAAATATATAAAAATAAAACATTTAACAGTTTAAACAACTGAGATGACAATGAAGTAAAATTAACTTTGAAGCATAAATATTTACTAAACCAACAACAAAGCTGTAGCACATTCAGAATGTCAACGCACGTGTAGGGTATTTGCCAATGGAGGGACGCTTGACGCGCTCAGGGCCAGGCCGCAGTAAAGTGCAATGACCAATAAAGCAATTGTAAACAGTTGCAACAACAACAACAACAGTATTAATAACAATAGCAATCATAAAATGAAAACAAGAACAATGTAGCGAATATTTGCACAAAACTTACAAAAATCTTGTTTAAAGCTTAAAGCTTCGTTTACAGTTCAATTCAGTTGAGCAGAGCAAGCGGGACGCCAGCCCAATCGCCAATTGCGCCTTACCCAAAGAGAAACACCAACAACAAGAGCAACAACCAGCGCTCACACCAGTTAACTACAACAACAACTACCGCAATCTGCATGCTAAATGTTAAGGTAAACATTGGGCGAGCGACACACAAGAAATGAAAAGAGCAAAACGAAATCAAAAGCAGCGAAAATGTCGGCGACGTCAACGTCGACGCAGGGCGACTCAAGTTTTTGAAAACAAAAAGAAAATATATATATTTAAATTAAATTAATTATTAATATTTCAATTTTACGCACAATTTTGTGCAAAAATAATTTAATTATCTAAAAATTAACAAATGATTATGATTGTTGTTTGAATAACATATTTTGGCAACACAGTCTGTGAGTCACTTTAAGGAATTTCAGACTTCTATTCTACAGTTCCACATTCACTGTCTGTTTTTGGCTTGGCGCATATAAACAAAAATATTTCACATATCTGAATTCATGTTATTTAAATTTTAACAAAAATTATTTAAAATTATTAAATAGTTATTAATGAAGAAACAGAACAAAAATCATTACAGACAAGCCAAGTACAAAATCATTTCTACAGTTTTACAGTAACTGTCGGCACTATACAGTTTGAGATCCCTTTGCCAAAACAAAAGGCACAAAAGTCTAAGACCGTCTCTTCCACAGTTTTACATTGACAGCGCTCGCGTTACAGTTTTACACGCACAAATGCAGGCAAGATCCGCCCTTTTTACAGTTTTAGATTCAATGCTGGTGTTTTGCAGTTTTGCAGTCAGCAGAGCAATAATTAAGTAGTCTCCAAAAAGTAATTTTAATATGCATAAGTATAAGAGTATCTTATATTCGCTTGAATACCATGAATGAATTTTTGATTTACTTCTTTCGGTTTATTGCACAGACTTGTCATTTGCAATGCACATAAATGTGTGTGTGTGTGTATGTGAATAGAGTATGTTTCATTTCTTGGACTTTCCTCTCACAGCACTTGCAAATCGATAAAAACAATTTTCAACCTACAATAGTCATAGCACGTGCCCGTTGTATACTACGTAAATACCTATACAAACACACATTCATACATATGTACATATATGCAATGCATATTATAATATACCTACATTCATATTGATATATCAATTGGTGAAAGAAAAGTAGTTTTTGGCATTGCCGACATGACAAAGGGGCTTTCGCTTAAGAGTTTCCAACATTTCTTATTGGATTTCCGTTGTATCTGTTTTAGATATACTATTTAGTTGCCTTTAGGCACACTTACCTTGCCAGTCTTATCAACGCCATTATTGTGCGAAATTTGTTGGTCCAATTTATAATATAGAAACGTTTAGCGAGTTGAGTTGTAAAGTATTCAACTTGTATGCGAAAAAAATTCGATTGGTTATTTTGGCAGTGCGAATAACGGCATTGGGCAAGGGCAAGGAAGCGCTGAAGGTGGACCGGTAAATTTTCTTTTGTTGTCTGCGCGCTTCCACACAGACACTGATGCACATATGCACTCAACACGCACACACAGGCAAACGCCCACTCACACACATATGCAGGCGGCGCACGGCCGGCACGTAACACAAAAAACGAGACGAATATCGCAAGCGACGAAAACTAAACAACAATTGCGCGCGCACACAAAACTTCACTCAATTCTCGAGCGTTCGTCTACAGCGAAGATCTGAGTCTGCCGACCGGCACAGATGGATAAAAACAAACTAGCGACAATTGGCAGCGACGACGACAACGACGGCGACAGCGACAGCGACGGCATTTGCGGCAGCAGCAGAAACATATGACCGAGTATCGAGGTGTGACCAGTTGCAAAAACATAAATAAAGTTGCAAGCAAATGTATATTACAAAATATAAATATATGAAATTATATATAATTACAGTTTATATTATTCAAATGAATAGCTAAAAGTAAGTTAAGTTGTGGATAGATAATTTTAGTATTTTCATGCAATGTTAACTTACAGTGGTCAAAGTCTGGCAGCACTTAAAGTATAGGCGCCAAAATAAAAGCCGTTGATGTATGAAAATGAATTCAAAGCATATTTCATTTAAAAATGTTTTCGTAGTTAAATTGTTGCTTATATCGTTTGTTTTGATGCCTATAATAGAGTCAAAAACCATTAGCCTTTATTAATTTAATGAGAGTTCATCACGCTTGCTACACTCAGTCATTTTAGCTTGTTTTTAGTATTTTTATTATAAATCTGGCAGCGCTGTTAACATTGGCGCCATCTAGAGAGCCGTTAGCATTTGGAAATAATTCAAACATATTTTCCTTGAGAGCATTACAGGCCCAACAATTTATTTTATATATTCTATACTTTTTTCTTTATTCGACTGTCATTCAAAATGTGGGAACAACTTGCACGATATCGCAATCATTTTCTGCAACACGAAATGAAAGATGTGATGAAGTCAAGCACTGTCAACTGTCTGCAGAACTCAGGTAAAGTACAATAGCTACAGCAGTAAGGCCATTTATTTACCCTATTCCTCATGCAGAATGGGACAAATTCAGAAAGAAGCGCGATTGCTGCCAAAGATTCCAACAACAATGCGCCAAGAGCTCCAGCTACTTTTTTGATCGCGCTCAGCTCGCCTACGGCTACTTTGCATTGCCCAAACTGATGAAGGAAATTGACAGCGACGTGAATCTCACCCATTGGCGTGCCATCGTTTCGCTAACCGAATTTCTGCTTAATCCACAGAATCTGCAGCGCGCTGTGCTCGAGATGGATATTGTTAGAAAGTGAGCGGGTCGAACGGGCAGAAAAACTAGACTTCAGAATATTGAAAGGAGTATATTCGTATATTCTCGTATATTCGATTTTACATCTACCTTATTTGCCTATCTGCCTATCAGACTTTTCTTTTCCATTATCCTTTTCGCCTAATCCTTTAATCCTCCTCTTTTCGCGTCTTTCCTTTTCATCATCGTTCTCAGCTTCCCATCTATATTCTCATATTCCAAATTTGTAAATATTCCAATCTTTTCAGTCTCTTAATCCTCCCATCTTTTCGTTTTCTATATTCCAATCCCATTACATTCCTCTTCCCATACTTCCCTTCTTCCAATTCTCTCAATTTACTATTCTCCTAACATTCCAAATTTGTAAATATATCAATATTCCAGTCTAAAAGAATCCTCCTCTCTTCCCACCTTGTCGTTTTCTATATTCCAATCCCATTACATTCCTCTTCTCGTGCTTTAAATCTTCCAATTCTTTCAATTTTCCATTCTCCCAATATTCCAAATTTGCAAATATTCCAATCTTCCCAGTCTCAATCCTCCCATCCTCCCATCTTCCCATCGTTTCATTTTCTATATTCCAATCCCATTACATTCCTCCTCCCATACTTCCCATCTTCCAATTCTCTCAATTTACCATTCTCCCAATATTCCAAATTTGTAAATATTCCAATCTTTCAAGTCTCTTAATCTTCCTATCTTTCCGTTATATATATTCCAATCCCATTACATTCCTTTTCCCATATTCCAATCCCATTACATTCCTCTTCCTATGTTCCAATCCAATTACATTCCTCCTCCCCTACTTCCCATCTTCCAATTCTTTCAATTTACCATTCTCCCAATATTCCAAATTTGCAAATATTCCAATCTTTCCAGTCTCTTAATCTTTCCATCTTCCCATCGTTTCGTTTTCTATATTCCAATCCCATTACATTCCTCTTTCCATACGTTCCTCTTCCCATTCGCTCATCTTTGTCTCCCATTCTATCTCTCTCTCTCTCTCTTTTGCAGACTCAAGAATGCATTTATGCGAAAACGTTTGAAGTATCACGCGGAGCACTTTGAGGAGATTGAGACCTATTTGAAGATATTTAGTAGGTTTTCCATACATTTTCCTCCCCTTACCTTTACTTGACCTCTCTCACCCCCTCTCGCCCAGACATAATTTCTCGCAATTTGAATGGCGCTGAGCAAATCGCAAATCGCAAATGTTTAATGATTGAGTTCTATAAAATTCTGCGGGACATGGAACCACGCAAGGAGGATCTCGCCGCCGAGATCTTGCGCAATCTAACGGGCAAGCCAAAGGGTAAATGCATTCAATTCCAAGCGAGAGAGTGTTCTCTTAATGTTCCCCCCTCGCCACACTTAGTGCTCGGCATTGTCTTAGCGGATGGCGAAAACCTGAGCTCGATTGCCGATTACCTGAAGCAGGATCCGTGCAAACCTCTATATCCACTCGACATGTGGCATCATCTGTGCCACATGCTGGAAGTGGCGCCAGAGCAGGGCATCGCATTGGGTCTCTTCCAGCTGCTGCACTCGCGTATTGTGAATCGTCTGGCCAAGTTCTGGGAGATGAATTGCAAGGCATTCGCGCTGCTGCTGCGCTGCGCCGAGGGGCAGCGTCTGTTCGACGAGGTCGATGGCATTAAGCTGATCTTCGACATCTTCGAGGACCAGCACATCTCGCCCGACAAGCAGCTGCACCATCAGCAGGTGCTCAACTACGAGTACATTGTGCTCGCTCTGCTCAACGGACTCCACAGCAAGCGCGCCCTGTGGCGCATGCGCGAATTCACGCCGCTGATCTGCCACGTCGGCCGTGCCATGCACACCATGACGAACGCGCGCCAGCAGCTCTACTGCCTGAAGGCGTTGCGTGCGATGGGCGTGATGCCGTGCAACAAGCGCTACATCATCGGCAACTGGCTGGAGGAGATCAGCGAATTGGTGTGCCACAGCGCCGATGCGGAGTGCGCTCGTGATGCGCTCATCGATTGGCTGCGTCGCGACATTGCCGACAATAGCTAAAGGAAAGGGAATCGTTTATCTATATCTTTGAATCTGCTTTGGATTGCTGTTGAAACTAATTACAGTTGCTTAAATTGCTTTGTGATTGGATATTTGACGTTTTTTCTGATTGGAAAAGAACAAGGGAAATACCCATAAGAAAGTGGTATATTTATATATATTTAGTTGGTATATTTAGTTGGTATTTTATGGTATATTTGTATATAGCAGCTAGTATTTACACATTTCACACTCTTAAAAACATCGCCAGCCCCAGCTGAGCATCACAGGCATTACCCCTACTTAACGGTTAACCGTTTTGCATTTCCCCTTTCTGTGTGTGCGCTGTCCCAAGCACAGTGCCAAAGCTTTGAGAGCGAAACGGTTATGCCTCTCTCGCTCTCTGTGCTCTCCACATCTCAGCTGTTTTCTTAAGCTTGTTAAAACTACTTTAATTCCTTGAAATAAATCTAATAAAAATCAGAGAGATGACAATAAATTAATACATATTTATTTACTATAATTCATATTTATTTATATAAATTAATACATATTTACAGAGTCAAGTAAAAGTAATGAAATACCTAGTGAAATTCTTGCACGTTAAAAAAAAAAAACTTTACAAAACTGTAAATCAGTTCAAGTGCGAAAATTAATAAATTTATATTAAGTTCTGAAAAGCTTTAACCTTAGCTATAATATTTTTGTTTTGTAATTGCTTTTTATATAAGTGTTTAAATATGTCTGATGTGTAATAAATTTTTCTTGGAAATTATTCTTATACTTAAAATATTAATATTAATTATTAATATTCAATACTAAAATATTTTATTTAATAAATATTTTCCTAAATATTTACGTTCTCATATATATCTAGTATATAATGCTTTATTTTTATTTTTTAAATATGTATTAGAAAAAAATATATATATTTGTATTTTTTAATTTATCTCAATATTTAAGTATTTAAATATGCGTTTTATATAATGCTAAATTTCTTAGATATTAAGTAAAATATTTCTTTTCTAATATTTTCTTATATGATATTTAATATTATTATATATATGTTTAAATATGTCTGGTGTGTAATAAATTCTTCTTGGATATAAAATATGTTTAAAATATTAATATAAATATTTAATATTAAAATATTTTATTTAATACATTTTTTCCTCAATATTTTCAATATTTTCTTCAATATGTCTAGTATATAATGTCTTCTTCTTAAAATATTTGTAATATTTATTTATTTAAGTATTTATTATTTAAGTATTTTGTATTTATTTATTTAAGTATTTAAATATGCCTTTTATATAATCCTAAATTTCTTAGATATTAAGTAAAATATTTCTTTTCTAATATTTTCTTATATTATATCTAACATATTATATTTAAAACTAAATTTCTTAGAAGAAAAGTAAAAAATATTTCTTTTGTTATATTTTCTTATATTATATTTAATATATTATATTTAAAATTAAATTTCTTGGCAGAAAACTAAAATATTTCTCTTATTATATTTTCTTATATTAAATCTTCTTTTAAGTTATATAAAATATTTAAAAAATAGTTCTTTTTTATATATAATTATTTGATTTAACATTTCTGCTATTTTTCTTATATTTTTTAAAAATATATATTTTTTAGTTCAACTTCTTTGCTTCAAATTGAACTGGAAGATGTCTCTGAGAACTTTTCCAATTTCCGCTGCTGGCGCGCTTGTCGCCAATGGCATCAATAATGACCAGGAGCTGCAGCAGCAGCAACAACAACAACAACAACAACAACAACAACAACAACAACAACAACAACATTAGTGGCAACGCTGACCAACCGAAGCCCGACCGCAGCTCGTTGGTGTCTGCGGTTAGCCAAGGCCTTCGCAGTGTTTTATGCATCTGTATTTTTTTAGTATTTTGCAAGTTTTTTTTTTACATTTTTATTTTCGTTTCGATTTTTTATTATTTTTTATTTTTTGTTGTGTGGCGACAAACTTGGCAGCGAGTTGCAAATTTTTTCAACTTGTTTTGCAGCAGCGCGAACTCGTAAACATTTTGTGCCTTTGCTTGCCTTTGCCTGAATTCGTTGAGGCAACCAGAACCAATTCCCGACCCAATCGCAAAGTTTTCTCTGCTGTCATCGCTCGGCGGTCGGTCCTTTGAGCTGTCAACGATCCCTGCTTTCAGACTGCGGATTCCTTTTTAGCCAACTTTTTAATTACCACAACTACTCCCCGCCTCCTGCTCCTGCTCCTGCTGCTGCTGCTGCCTACCTCAACTCGTCTTTCTTATGAAATATTTTATGGAAATTTTTGCATAATTCGCAAGCGCTAGCAAAATCATAATTTTTGTCACAAAAACTTGTCACTTTTTGCCAATTAAATTAATTATATAACAAATTATGATCTAACAGACAATATTTTCAAGGTTTCTTTTGACAAAAGTTTTGCACATCAGCATTTGATAAAGAAAAAAAGAAAAAATTAAAAAAAAAAAATTAAAAAGAAAATATATATACACAAAAAATTTTTTTTTAAATATATATATTAAAAAAAAAATGTAAAAAAATATATATGCAAAAAAAAAAAAAAAAAAAAGTAAAAGAAATATATATATACAAAATTTATTCATTTAATCAAATTTTTATTAATAATAAATTTTTTAATCACTAATGATATAAAGGAAAAAAATTAAAAAGAAATTTTAGATTTTTTAATAAATATATAAAAAAAATAATAATATTTATTTATATACGGAATAGTTCAAGAATATATACATAAGTCAAATACAAACAACGATTTAGCGGGGTACGAATTATCGAGACTCGACTGTATATATAAAAAAAAAAAAAAATAAATAAATAAATAAAAAAAAATAAAAAAAAAATTAAAAAAAATATATATAAAATTTATTCATTTAACCAATTTTTTATTAAGACTATTTTCTAATTAAATTTAATTTTTTTTAATAATACATTTTTTAATCACTAATGATGTAAAGGAAATCAATCAAAAAGAAATTTTTTGAATTTTTTAATAAATATTTAATGAAAATAATAATAGTTATTTGTATACGGAATAGTTCAAGATTATATACATAAGTTAAATACAATCAATAATCTCCATATATATATAAAAAAAAAAAAAAATTCTTAAAATGAAAAATGACAAAATGTATTCATTTTATCTATTTTTTATTAAGACTGCTAATTAAATTTCTTTTTTTTTTAAATAATACATTTTTTAATCACTAATAATATAAAGGAAAAATTAAAAAGAAATTTGAGATTTGTAATAAATATTTAATGAAAATAATAATAGTTATATCTAGACAAAATAGTTCAAGAATTTACACATAAATTAAATACAATCAAGTATCTCCCAGGGTATTCCCATAATCATAAAAGCCTAACCAAGAAAAAAAAGTATTTCCTCTTAATGGCCACATTAGTCAAGTCATTTGCCAAGCATTAGCAGGAAAATTAACAAATTTACTTTGGCAATTATTTGAACCGTTGCAGCTCAGTGCGTTCGTGTCAGTCCGAGAGGTGCCATGGCATTCCTGCGCTCCTTTCGCATCAGCAATCGTTATATACGCTTCTCGGCGCTGCTGCTGCTGCGCTTCTACCTGGCGCAGTTCTACTACCTGGGTTTGCTGCGTCTGCGCTACCGGCGTGCTGGCAATGCGGTGCATCTGACGCACTACAGCGTGACGGTGTCGCGGCTGGTGGCGCTGCCGTACGCCTACTTCCTCAGCCTGGCGGTGCTCAGTCCGTACGCCTCGCTGCTGTACATGCAACCGTATCTGTTCCTCTGCTACTTTCTGTGGCAGCCGCGCCGTGTGCACGAGCAGCGGGTGCGCCTGATCAATGGATTCCTGCGGCTGGCACCGGCGCTCTACCGGCTGACACGTCGCCAGCTGAAGGTGTCCTGGCTGCTGGTAGTGCAGTTGGCTCTCAAGCTGTTGACCATGAAAATCTATCTGCACATTTACCAGCTGCACTCAGAGACGGTGCTGAAGTTCGGCTATCTGCTGGTCTTTGCCCTGCCCGGTAGCTTCTCCGTGTGGTGCCTGGACATGGCGGCGCATCTGATTAGCATTAGTCTGTATCTTCTGCTCACATCCTTCGAGCAGCTGAACACGGAGCTGCAGCGACAGCTGGAGCAGCTGCACATGAAGACACTTCATGCGGACTACCGAGCCGTGAAGCGACTGCAGCGCCGTCTGCTCTACACGCAGCGCCTCTATGTGGCCTATGCTCGGCTCACGCAGCAGCTCCTGGACACGTTGGCGCCGCAGCTGCTCCAGATTGTTGTCTACAATCTGACGATGATCTATGCCCTGTCCTTCGCCCACTGGCGTCGTCTGCTCGACATCATGATGCTGGCGAATGGCTTGCGCATGTTATTCCAATCGCTTGACTCACTTGTTGTGGCCACCAGCTCGCCGCAGGACACCACGTGGATGCATCTCGCCCAGCTGCTGCAGCTCAACCAGGCGCTGGCCATGCACGGCTGGCTGCATCGCCACTGCTCCACTGCGAGTCACATGTACAGCTCGGGGCAGAGTATGCGACGTGTTTTGCTGCAGCCACGCCTACAAATACTTGGCCTCTTCACGCCCAATCGTCGTTTCTTCTTTCGCCTGCTGTTCTGCTACTGCAGCTACCTCTATGTGAGCTACGCCTGGCACAAGCGTTTGCCAGTCCACAAGGGCGAAATATTTAATTTTCTTATACTCTGAAGTGGACTCGAAATGAAGCATGAATATATATTATATATTGTAGAAAATGTATAATAATAATATATATTTTGTACTACATTAGCTCAATTATTCTTTGCTCTACGAGGGCTCTCTTGAGCCTTGTAATTTACCCAACTTGCTGGCAATTTCTACTTTATATTTAAATTGATATATTTTATATGTAAAATTAAATTTTAAATTAAAATTGATAAGCTATAAAAAAATATATATTCTAAAATAAAATTATATGTAATTCATATTTAAAAAAAAAAAAAGTATTTATATAAGTTTTATTTAATATTTTTTAAATATATATAAACAATAAAAAAAATGTTACAGTCAGTAAATATATATATTTTAAATGTAAAATTAAATTTTAAATTAAAATTAATAAATAATATATAAATATATATATTTTAAATATAAACTATAAAAAAATGAATATTCTAAAATAAAATTATTATATAAAATTATTATAAATTAATTAATTATAAAATTATTATTATATTATCATATAAAATTATATGTAATTAGTATTTAAAAAAAAAATTATTTATTCATACAATTTTTATTTTATATTTTTTAAATATATATAAATAATAAAAAAAATGTTATCATATTTAATTTAAATTTTATTTTACTTACATTTTAATTTTTTTATTGTAAATCTTACTTTACCTAAATTTTAATTTTATTTGAAATGTATTTTAGGATATTTTGTTTAAGCTCGAAGATTAATATTAATAAATTTTAAATTAGTTTAAATAAATGTTTGCTTTTATTATTTGTGTTTTTTTTTATTTTTTTTTTATTATTATTATTTATTAATTTTTTTAATTTTTGTCAGTCAATAAAAAAATATATAGAAAATAAATTGATCAAAAATACAAATAAATCAAAAATTGCATTAATTGAGCCAAACTTTAATTATAATAATTTGTGCAAATTTATTAAGATTTATTTCGCTCAGTGTACAGTGCGAAATAATTCGCAAAATAAATCTATGAAAATTGCAAATAAATTAAACTTTAGCTCAAACAAATCAAACTTCAATTCTAAATCATTTATCAAATTGAATCATATTTATTTCGCTCAGTGTACTTTGGCATGCTGATATAGAGTGCAAATCGATGTACAATAAATCAAAGTTTGCCCCTAAAATGTGGCAACAAGTTTCTATCATTCGATGCCATCTGCAGGCGTTGAGCGTCTGAGCTCAGTTTGCAGCAGCAGAAAGTCAAATTCGCTAGTCAATTGAAGTATATATAGATATAGACGTGTATAGATTTTGGGGAATTCACTTTGCAGGCAAATATCAGAATTTTAGATTAGAATATTAATAAGTAATTGCTAGAGTGAAAGAGTTAAAACCTTTCTCCAAAAGGTCAATGAAAGTTTAGCAGTAAAACACTTTCGAGCTGTAAAATACATTAAAAAAAGATGCGAAATTTATATATATATAACGGTATGCATATATAAAGTATATATCTTGTATCTGCGCAGGCAAAGTGGGCAACTGAAGGCCAGCGCTGCGTGGGTAATTTAACACAATTTATGCATTCGCCTTTTGAGACTGAAATAACAAGCCACTGTGGGTGCCAGCCAAACTGTTTTCACTTAGAGTATATATATGTTTATATATGAATAATCTGTATGTATATATGTTTCAGTGTAATTGCAATTGAAGGTAGCAAAGTGTTGACTCCTTTGACTCCTGCTGCTGCTGCTGCTCCTACTTCTCTTTCAAGTCTTTTCGCACATGCTCATCCTTCCGTTGCCCCCAGCCAAAGTGTTCATAAATCATTTTAAAAAGCTTTGCCCCAGCCGCGTGCGTATGTGTAATACTCGCTGCATGCACCTTATATATATTATGTTAAGATTTATAGCCAACTTGCCTAAGAGATTTAGCCCAGTTAACGCTGCTGCTGCTGCTGTTGCTTTTTCGCTTTGCGCTTCTCGCTCTTTGATTAAATTTACACGAATTTATTGTTGCTTTTTTATTGTTATTATTATTTTTTATTTATATTTGAGCTACACGAATCCATAGTCAATTTGACTTTTTCACATGCATCGAAATCTAATACATTTTATATATAGAATTTATATATAGAAATATTGCAAAATGAATATAAATTCTTTATTTTTCATATACTCTCTCTCCTTCTCTCTCTCTTTCATTTTGCTTTAAATCTGCACAGAAATTGCAAATCAATTAAATTCCCATTTTTATTTACAGTTGCAACGTTTTCTCTTTCATTTAGAGTATATTAGCTTGAGCCTGACTGCACTCTCTTAAAAATTGTTTAGCTATAGCTTAGCACGAGTTAAAGAAAATATGGCCACCAAAGCAAAGAGTATTGATAAAGTTGCAGGAAAGTTAAGTTAATTCAGCAAAGATCAACAAACATCAAAATTAAGCACATTGAAATCTCTTTCTTCATTTGGAATCTTTTGCTTAAGCCAAGATAGCTCACAAATAACGAGCGACCTCAGCTGACATGAATCATAATCTGTTGCTTCCGCTCTCTTCTCTTTCTCTTATTTTCGGCTGAGCGTCTGCTCGTGAACTGTTCGTGTGAAGCGCTTTGCACGAACTTCGTATGCGGAGAAATACGATTGATGTTCGTACAATGAGTGTCAGCAAGTGAGTGAAGAACTGCCAATGCAAACGATCTCATTGCTCACATGCACACATTCAATTGAAGTTGCTTAGCAAACACAACTCTCGCTGGAAATACATACACAAAAGACTGTGTAAGTCACTCAAATGAACACCAATGAATATGAGCCGCTTGCGAGCTAGCTCGTCGATGAACCGTTGCAATTGGTTGCTCTCTGCGTCTTTTCTTTGAGTGTTCGTAAAAAACTCTCATTTGCAGACATCGAGTAAAGGTCAGCAGTTATTTGAGTGCTTTGTTTAATTCATATATAATGACATAGAGGCAGCTTGAAAATAGCTAGAAGCTAGAATGTATTATTTGTTTTAGTACAATTACTTAAGCACTCTTATTTGGTTAAGGCTACAAAATTGCGCTCTTTAGCAACCTGACTTGAGCTGAAAGAGATGTGACAGCTTCCATATACATAGATAAACTATTGTATATGTATATATACATATATAGTATGTAGTATATCAACCAATAAAAGAGATTTGATAAAGAGGCGAGAGCTAAGGGAGTTGAGAGCCAAAGTTCTGTACTTTAGCATTCTCTTCACTGTATTGATAAGAATTCTCTTTATTTAATTTGTTTGTTTAAGTTCAGAGCAACTGTATCTATCGCTCTGAACTCTCTTTTGATTATGATCTTGCCTTAAGACTAAAGCTTGCAAATCGCGCTGGCGTTGATGGCATTCTCTTAAGCGTGGCCTGACACTGCCGTTAGAAAGCTGCAGCATCGCCTGATGCTGACATTGCATTATGCTCAAAAGCTTCTACATCAGCTTGTACAGAAAGCTTCGAAGCTGCAGTTACAGGGTGTTTTTCTTATGTTGTCTTATGTAGCTTATCTATAAATAAGTACAGTGAGCATTCGATATATGAACATGCTACATCATATTTGGTCTGCTCCATATATATGTATACCTCAAAATTATATAATCTTGTCTAGCTGTGATTGAAATAAATTCAGCTAGCTGGGAATGAATAAAACTTTTACATTAACATAATAAATATGTTACCTATAGAGCTTGAGCAAGAGCATTAGACAATCCCCTATGCCTCAGAGCTGAATACAAACTTATTTAAAATTCCTTCACAAGCTATCGTTAAAGGTGTTCCTAATTGATTGAGCTGCTGAGAACTTAAAGCTAACAATTTATAAGCAACATTTTAATGTATCGCTTGCTTGGCCAGTTTTGATCTTAATTTATAAAAGTTCAGCCCTTTGATGCTACTCAACTCAATTCAGCTGAATTGAAGTGAACTTTATTGTTGGCACAATCTAATCTTTTCCATCTTTGATCTCGGACAACGGCAAACAAAGGCGCACAGAAACGGAGTTTTCACAGCTAACGGCAAAAGTTTCAAGATATTTTCCAGCCAAGGACTTGACCATCATCCACTTGTTGAAATTTACGGCTCTCAATGCATTGGCTGGCTGGCTGCCTGCCTACATGCGACCGTAATAAGTTATGCGACCAGAATTAAGCCGCTGGCTCAGTTTGTGGTGTGGGCCAAGCCAAGTCTTGGAAGCCCGTGGGCCATGCTTTTATAAATCTCTTTAATTTATTAGATTTCATTAGACATTTGGCGCCGACGACGACGCCAGGCGCGAAGTGAGAAGCCAACGAAACACATTTTCAGCAGCAACAACAACAAATTTAATATTAACAAGCTCTAAACAGGGCAACGGCAGCGCACCTCAAATGAGAAAATAAAATGGAAAAAACGTTGCATACTTTTCAGCGTTGCCAAGTCTGAACTGCGAGTGGGGCAATTGCAATGGATATATCGAAATTTAGCGCTGATATTTAGCAATGGATATTTTTAGATGTATATAGATTTGATATTTTTGTTGGAGATATATCTAAAGAATATATAAATATAAATATAAATATAAATTTATAACATTTTTAAAGGTGTAAAAGGGTATAGATTGTTATATGTCATTATTATTAATTAATTTCATATATTAAAAAATTCATTAATTTTCAAAAAAAAAAAAAATAAATAAATAAAAATAAATAAATAAATCGATAGAAATTAAATTAACATCAAAATTAATTTGCGTAATATTATTTAATTTATATTTTTAAATTGCATCGTTCTTTATTTCTTGTCAGAAAAATTATATATAAAAATATTCTATATTAATCAATAACAATATCTGATTATAAATTAATCCAATTAAAAATTTATGTAAATAGAAGAAATATCAGCAAATCAATTTAGCGTAAAAATTTATACAAAACTTAATTTCATTATTTTTCTTTTGTATTTCTCTTGTGTGTAAGTGTGTGTGCTTGGAATAGATGCATTAAGGATCACTCTAAATAAATTGCACACTCAGCAATGTCTCATCTACACACACACACGCACTGGTGTATATGTATCTAAATAAAAAACGACGCCAAACAAAGGCAACAGCGCTGTAATCAACAAAATTACACAAAAATACAAAAATAAATTTGACACGAATGCGACGATGACACAAAAGGGCCACACCACACACGCACACACACACAGTCACCCTCTCTCTCTCTCTCTGTGCCTCTCTTTGTCTGTCTCTCGCACGCTCTTTGGGTAAGTGCGAGCAGCTCGAACCACAACCAAAGTAAAATGGCACAGCGCTCCAAGCGAACATACTGAAGTTGCTTGCCAGCAGCGCAGCTGCTTTCAATGTGTGCGTGTGTGTCGCGTGTGTGTGTGTGTGTTGCGTGTGTGTGTGTAGCGTGTGTGTGACCATGTGCGACACTTTGTAACATATTTTTTGTCATTTGTTTGCTGTGTGTTTGCCTCTTTTTCGGCGTCACTCGTCAGCGACTCGTGCTCCTCCTGCTCTTGCTCTTTGGCCACATTGCATGTTGCTTCACACACGCATGTAACTCGGTGTGTGTGTGTGTGCCAGAAAAATGTTACATTGTTTTTGGCACGCAAGGCGACACTGCAGCAATCACACCTATGCTAAAGCTCAACCACCCTAACCACCCACACACACATATCAATCAGTTTCAAAGGGGGCGGCGTTGCCATCCCAATGTCTTTTTGGCCACCCAGTGTTGCCACACTTGTTGTAAATTTTATGGCAACATTTATAACATTTATTCGCATTTTTACGACCTGTATTGTCTTTGTTGCTTTATTATTATTATGTCTCACTTGGGAATTTTATGCGTCCCCGCCCCCACCTGCCCTCACCAGCCACCCACCCGCACCTACTATGTATTTTTAAATGTTGTCTGCAAAGTGATAAAGCTGCCAGTAAACAACAAACAAATATGAATTATGCTCAATCAATTGAAAAAATCTAAAATTATTATTACCATTTGATTGCAAATGCGTGCGAGCACTTTTTTCAGAGACTGTCTTATGTTTGGGCTAACAAGAATCGTGTTAGATATGTCGCTTGTGGCTCTTGGCATTTAGTAGAACATTTTATACTTTTAAACTATTTAAGAGTTTTAAAGTTTTATTAAAATTTAGCTTATTTAGAGAGAGCGGCGAAATTTTGTTTAGAAATTTAGCTTTTATTATATAATAGCTAAATGTGTTGTGGATTTATATATAATTTAGAAATTATTGTTTTTATTTTTTAATTTTTTTTTTTTTAAACAGAATTTTTAAATATATTTATTTATTTAATAAATATGAAAATTTTAAAAAAATTGTATAATAATTTAAATTTAAATTTTTAATTTCTATTTAAATTTTTTATTTAACAATATTTTTAACAATATTTTTAAATATATTTACTTATTTAATAAATATTAAAATTAAAAAAAAAAAACTTGTATAATAATTTAAATTTATAATTTTTAATTTCTATATAAATTTGTTTATTTAACAATATATTTATTTATTTATTTAATAAATATGAAAAGTAAAAAAAAACTTGTATAATAATTTAAATTTACAATTTTTAATTTGTATTGAAAAACTTTTTTTTCCATTTTATAAATTTGAAAAAAAAAATTATACCTAAATTTCTATAAATCATTTTTTAATATTAATTGCAATACTTCATGAAATATTTAAATACAATATGATTTAGATTTTCATAAATTGTTCATTAAAGATTGTAATGAAAATAATCTATATTCTTTTTGTTTAAAATATGAAATTCTCTTTTCCTTTTTATTTTAAAAATATCTTTTGTTATTTGAACTTTTGCAGAAAATATTTTAAATTCTTTATTTTTCTACTTTTAGCTTGCTTCGAATATTTTAATAAAATTGTTGAAAATAAATAAAGTTGAAAGCTCACAATGGCTGCCTTCAAATATATATATGTATATACACATATATACACACTTATATATACACACTTGTATATACACACTTATATATATAATATTCGCCCACAATGAGATATTTTGCATGCACGCTTAGACAATAGATGTCCAGCAGTTTATGAGCGTCGTCCACTTTAGAAAATGAACTGAATTCCTATTGAGAAAACGACAAAAAAAAAAGAATACAAAAATAGATGCAAGAGGAAAAGAAAAGAATTTCTATAATAAGTTGGCAACAATGGCTCGAGCGCATTGTTTTCATTTTGATTAAAAAAAATTTCGTATATTGTGAATAAATTGTAATATTGTGTTCCATGGAAGCAGAGCAAAAAGAAATACTAAAAAAAAGGCGCCCAGTTATAAAACAAATTATGCATTATTAAAAGCAGACAAAAAGATGGCACAAGGCTGACAATGAAGCCGCAAAAAACTTTTGGAATAGAAAAACGCAAAGAAGGAAATATAAAATTGTGAATGAAATGCATTTCGCAAGCAATGTCTGACTGAAAAGAGAGAAGGAGAGAGAGAGAGAGAGAGAGAGAGAGCAAGTGTTAGAGACAGAGAGCGGGAGTGGGAGAGGCAGAGGCAGTCAGAGCTGTAGCAAAGATTGAAGTGCCAGCGAATTTATGGAATACAAAAATTCTACTTTTTATTCAGTTTTCTTGCTCTCTCTCTATCTCTCTCTCGCTCTCTTTCATTTTCCTATGCTCAAACGCAAATTGAATAAAACACAATGACGCTGGCCAGCAGCTGAAAAGTTGTGAGCCGAGCTGGGCCGCCGGCCAAGGAAGTTACAAGAGGTGTGAAGATCTAGCATCAGCATTATCCCAGCACTCAAACCTAGTTGCTGCATAGCTTGTAGAAGGCAGTAAATTTAAAAAGTATACGCTTGAAAAAAAAGAGGAATTTTTAAGCTGTATTTAGTACAATGCAGAGCTGTTGTTGATAAATATTATATTTAATAAAACGTATTTAATTATAGCTTAATTTCATTGCTTAATTCAGCAGACTAGTAGATGTAGCGCTGAAGAAGATAATTTTTAATTTGTAATATTTAGTTCATCAAATCGCTAATTCTTTGGCACGAGATCGAGACGGCTAGAGCAAGAGAATTCTGTTTACTTTTTTTATACCCTGAGCCCATTGAAAATGGGAAATCAGGGTATAATGGTTTTGTTAAAAGTATGTAACAGGCAGAAGGAGGCGTGGCAGACCCCACAAAGTATATATATTCTTGATCAGGATGACGAGAAAAGTTGATATAGCCATGTCCGTCTGTCCGTCCGTCCGTCCGTCCGTCCGTCCGTCCGTCCGTCCGTCCGTATGTATGAACGCGTCGATTTCCGAAGATACAAAAGCTAGAGAGTTCATTCTTTTTGTGTTAGGTTCGTATATTGCACGCGCAGTACGAGTTTGTTTCAGAAATTCGATAACTTGTATATTGGGAAAGTTATCGATAAACGAATTTATCGGGAACCAGTTATAAAATTCTAGCTAATTCATCTTTAGAGTTAGAGTCTCCAAGTCTTCAGCATATATATAGATACTAATTTAATACAATTTCGGTTTTTGTCAGATTTTGGATTCCGGTCCCCACTTCGCCCCACCACCCCCAAATATGAAAAAAATGCATTTCAAATACTAGAGACATGCAGTTTGGTTTAGCATATAGATATTAATATCGTAATCATAATCTGAAGATATCAATACGATTGTCCATCTAGAAACAGAATTATTGATCATCAAAGTTTTCTCATCAAAACCCATGTGGCGCAGCAGCAAAGCAGCGAGACAGCAAGACGCTTGCAATGCTTACCCACATGCATACACACATACATGCATACAACTGTAGATCAGTGTCTATGTGTGGTTTTGCATGCGTGCAGAAACGAATCGAATAATTCTTGGAATATTATTCGTTCGAAGAAGGGCTCAGGGGATTTCGTAGTCGAGCAGTCTCGACTACAGCTTTCTTACTTGTTTATTCTTCTGTTGATCTATTCGTTCATTTATATGCTCTTGACACGAACATCGTTTAACGACACGATTGATGTTCGTACAAGAGAGTTAGCAGTGCGCTCTTCTCACCTCTCTCACCAACGCAATCGATGTGTTTAGCGAATGCAGCGTCGCTCACATACCAATACATACACAAAACACGTTTGCTTCATTTAACTCTCAAACAGTTGAGGAACAACGAGGACAAAACAAAACAAATGAAAACGATTTCTTACTTTTTTTTGTTTCTTCTGTTGATCTATTCGTTCATCTAAATGCTCTTGCCACGAACATCGTTTAACGACACGATTGATGTTCGTATAAGGAGAGTCAGCAGGTAAGCAAATAACACATAAAATCAATGCAAGCGCTCTTCCCATTCACACACAAATGCAGAAAACATAATTCACCTACGCAATCGATGTGTTTGTGAGAGCAGCGTTCGCTCTCGTTTATATACCAATACATACATAAATCGGGTTTGCTTCATTTCATTTTTAAACAGTTGAACGACGAGAACGAGAGAGAAAACGATTGCGAACGGATCGCGAACAAAGCATTGCAATCGGTTGCTCTCTGAGTCTGTTCTCAGAGTATGCTTAAAATACAGTTATTTGCAGCCATCGAGAAATGTTCAAAGAATATTAGAGTACTGTGTATGCGTGTGTGTATGTATATAGAATTACTCTTATACTATGCATATATCTCTCTACTTTAGCTATGCTCCTATTGCTGAACTGCTCTGCAGATAAATCTATCAATTTTATTCCATATCCATGAATAAACAACAATTTCTTAATAAATAAAATGGTTTTTTTTCTTTTTCAACTTCAACTAGTTTCAAATTCCAATGAATTTATACCAATTTCATAACTCTAAGCTCAGTTAATAAAATGAGATTTGCAATTTGTGTTCAGTTGCCAACCAAAAACTAAATATTTAAACAATTTGTAAACTGTTTCTGGTTTCTGGCCGAGTTGTGCATGATTTAAGCTGAACTTAAATTCGCATTACAAATGGCCAAATGGTTTATTTTAAAAATGCAGCTGACCATGCATGACCCCCCCGAACAACTGTTAAGCTCCAATCATGTACAGCTCAGTTTCAACAACTATGGAATGGTTAGAACACACACACACACACACATACACTTACATGCATGCATGCAGCTGCAACGGCAACAAATCGCAGCATGCAACGTGTCATTTAACATTTTGGCTAATAGTCCGCACATTGTTTCGGTGCTTTTGCTAAATGGAAACCAAAAAAAATAAAGGGCAAAAGAGAGCTAGAGAGTGAGCGAGATGTGTATATATACAAACGGAAACTCAACTTATTTTGTTAGATACGAAGTGCAGCGGACAGCGGTCAGCGGTCAGCGGGCAGTTAAAGCCGCGGTAATTTTGGTCAACAGCTGAATGAACTGTAAAATCAACTCGCTCAAATGTGAACCAGCATGTCAATGTGTGTACATGTGTGTGTGTGTGTGTGTGTGTGTGTGTGTGTGTGTGTGCAGCAACTAAAACCGAAAAACTCGCTCGCAACTAAAAATCAGTTTGCACCACATTACGTATACGTTGCATACGACGTTATGCGAGCTGTATTACGATATAACGTAAGCGCCGCGTGCAACGCTAAGCGAGAATTAACATTTAGCTGGTGTATAATGGCGGTTGGTTTTACTGCGGGAAGGCGGCGGTCGCGAGCGGCCCGGGGGGCGTGGTCATTGTACAATATTGCAAGCATACATGTGTGAGCTCTCTCTCTGTGTGTGTGTGTGTGTCTCGATTTTGCTGCATTAAATGCGCATTTTGTAGATTGTTTTTTTATTTTTCTATTTTTTTTTTTTGGGCAAATACTTATTTTGCCATTGTGCGGGCACATTACAAAGCATTTGTGAATTTGATTAGATAAATGTAACGTGAAATACTTTGTTTTTCTCTCTTTTCTTTTTAGTAAATTTTGTGAAATGTTGCAAATGCTAATTGAGAGCTAGTTAAAGTTGACAATGCAAAAGCGAGCTCAGATTTTCGTTATAAAGCTCATCAGCTTAAAGGGGCTTAAGATTATAAATAGAGTTTTTTTTTTACATATACATATGAAATATTGAATATTCTAGCCTTTAAACAGACAGATGTGGAAATAGATGTATAAGCTATATGTATCTTAAACATTCGCTAAAATATATTAATACTAAATACTATTAATACTAAAAAATAAATAAATATAAGTTATATTTAAAATTTAAAGTACTTTCATTTTGACAATTAAAAAGAATATTTAAAAATATAACAACTTCTTTTTGCTGTATTTATACAACAATTTTCCTTGGGCCTAAAGCGTAAGCGAATTCACAATATAATTTAGTTAGTTAATATGTTTATTTTTGTTGTTAATAGTTTTGTGTATTTTTAAATAAAATATGTATTTTCAATTTAAAAATTATTTGATTAATATTTGCATTTTTTACAGATTATCATTATTATGATTATTATTTTTTTTTTTAATTTTTTTTAAGTAATTTCTTATTACTATTTGAATTTTTCAAACATTATTTATTTATTTTTTTTATTATTTTTTACTATTAGTATTTTTTAAATATATTTTAAATATTTTTATTTTCTTATATTTCAATATTTTAATGAAGTATTATTTTATTACTATTGGTATTTTTAAATATTTTAATTTATTTATATTGTATTATTTTCTACTATTTGTATTTTGTAAATTTTTTTATTTTTTATTATTTTATTTATGCATTATTTTTTTATTATTATTTATTACGATTTGTATTTTGTATATATTTTTATTTATTTTCGAAATAAAAATTTTTGAAATAACGTAAAATATTTCATTTCAGTTTTATTTTGTACTGTTCGTATTTTTGTAGATTGTGAATTATTTATTTGCTTTTATTTTATTTAAGTATCAGTTTTTACTCTCTGTATTTTTAAAATATTTTTATTATTTTATTTATGTTTTTTTTTTATTGTTTTCTACTATTTGTATTTCTTTTATAATTTTAATCATTTTTAAGTTTTAATTTGTACTGTTTATATTTTTGTATATTTTTAATTATTTGTATTTCTTGTATATTTTTTATTATTTATTTTTTATTATTATATTACTAAAATATTTTTTAAATATTTTAAAATTTTTTATTATTTTAGTTAAGTATTATTTATTTATTTTTGTTATTTTACTTAAGTTTTATTACTGTTTGTATTTTGATATATTTTTAATTATTTATTTTTTATTATTATATTACTGTCATATTTTAAAATATATTTTATTTTTTGCTCTGGTTATTTTATTACTATTACTATTATTACTATTTGTACTTTATAAATTTTTTTATTCTATTTAAGTATTATTTTATATTTTTTGTATATTTTTAATTATTTATTTTTATTATTTTATTTAAGTATTAGCTTTAACTATTTGTATTTGTTAAATATTTGTATATATTAATTTTTTATATTTTATAATTATGCCCACAATATCAAGATATACAGCTATGCAAATAAATTTAAATCAACAACCTTAGAAAAGTAATTTATTTGCTTAATGGCAATTTCTTTCCAAATAACTCTGCTGCAGTCAGCCAACAGTAAAGAGTCGCATATGAAAGTCTCACAAGATTCTATTTAGAATCTAAATTCTCTTTGATACTTGCTGCTGCCAATGACTATTGACTATTGTGTGCCTGCCTTTAGTTCATCCATCACCTGTGGCAATTGTCACGTGAGAAACGCAATCTGCGCAATTTTCTATCGAATCATAAGGCGAGTGGCAAACGCATTGTTTGGATTCATTGGCAAAGCACACAAATTAAATAGAACTTAATGGCAAAGATGCTGAAGCTGGTGCTGTCGTTGCCTCTGGCTATGGTTGTCATGGAGCAGCTGCCACATGCCACATGCCACATGCTGTTGCAACGCACACACACATCTACGTATTATTAAATTTTCATGCAGCTTTGCCGATAATCCAGCTGAAACGAAACAAACGAAAAGTGAGATGCAAGTGCAAGGGCAGCAAATTGAATGTCTGAATGGCGCCTCAGGAGTTAAGCTCAATGATGACACTAATGATGATAATAATAATGATGATGCAGCTAGCCAGAGAGCCAATCCCAGTGCTGCTGCTGTAACAGCCAGAGCCAGAGCAGCTCAGACGAACACATATGTGTCCCCGAGCTGGCTCAGCTTTGGCTTTAGCCTTGGCTCCTGCTGCTCCAGCTGGGGTTGCTTATTATGTATCCTGCGTGCTTATTGTGGCTGCTGCTTGGGCTGTTGCTTTGTCCAGCTAAGTTATCCATCAGGGCATTCATTTCTTTATGTCTGCGTGTAAATTTCAATTTGACTTGCCGTGCAAGCGACTTTGAAAGCAGCTTAAAACAAATCATAAATCATGCTTAACGCCAGGCCAGGACACTGCGACTGCGACGCAACCAAACGTGGCCAATGGCAAAATTTTCTTGGCACCCAAGCAGCGAGCAAATTCCGAAACATTGAAATAGTTGCTTTCGCTGGGTATATTGGTTTTGCGAGGATGTATGTAACAGGCAGGCTTTATATTGTGTCGAGTCGATCTAGTTACTCTTATCTAGTTATGTTCTTTCTTTTCCATAGATCCCTTCCTCCATTCCATCTTTTCTCTGGTTGTCTGTCTACATTTTGCTCTTTCTTATGTACAAAATTCATCTTCCCGTTCGTTGATCTATTCCTCTATTCGTTTGTCTATCCATTTGTCTGCCCGACGATTTATCCGATCATCTTCTCAGTTATCCTTTCAAATATCTACATGTCTGTACTCCGTCTGTCTCTCCGTCTACTCGTTCGACCGTCCATTCATACGTCTTATCCGATCGTCTATCCATTCGTTTATCCAACCGTTTATCTAGCTGACTATCTGTCCCTTTGTCTACCCGTAAGTCCGTCCGCTCTGTCTATTCATTTATCCATCCATACATCTTATCCGATCGTCTATACATTCGTTTATCCGACCGTTTGTCTAGCTGACTATCTGTCCCTTCGTCTACCCGTAAGTCCGTCGGCTATGTCTGTTCATTTATCCATCCGTACGTCCTATCCGATCGTCTCTCCATTCGTTTATCCGACCGTTTGTCTAGCTGACTATCTGTCCCTTTATCTACCCGTAAGTCCGTTCGCTCTGTCTATTCATTTATCCATCCATACATCTTATCCGATCGTCTATCCATTCGTTTATCCGACCGTTTGTCTAGCTGACTATCTGTCCCTTTGTCTACCCGTAAGTCCGTTCGCTCTGTCTATTCATTTATCCATCCATACGTCTTATCCGATCGTCTATCCATTCGTTTATCCGACCGTTTGTCTAGCTGACTATCTGTCTCTTTGTCTACCCGTAAGTCTATACGCTCTGTCTATTCATTTATCCATCCATACGTCTTATCCGAGCGTCTATACATTCGTTTATCCGACCGTTTGTCTAGCTGACTATCTGTCCTTTTGACTACCCATACTTTAGTTCAATCCGTCATCTGT
The DNA here is from genome assembly GCA_035045845.1 of Drosophila buzzatii. Taxonomy (NCBI): domain Eukaryota; kingdom Metazoa; phylum Arthropoda; class Insecta; order Diptera; family Drosophilidae; genus Drosophila; species Drosophila buzzatii. The sequence goes on along the minus strand of JAWNOS010000244.1, from coordinate 9,273,382 downwards.
TAGTCTATAGCCAAAAGCAATAAGTATCATGGTGTTCAGTGTATATTCAGGGTATTCTCTAGTCGCACTAACGCTCTCTTAGTTGCTTTTCTTTTGGCTTCGTACTTAGAAAATTGGTCGTAAACATTTTCACTTTAGTCACGCGCCGTTTGCAAGTTTCGTAATGAATTATGCGCTGCTGCCACTGAAGGTGTTGCTTCGCGAATATATTCCAACTACCCCAGACGACAACCGACACCCCTCGTAACGCCCATTTTATGATGAGAAATGATAATGCTGTTGATCCATAAACATTGCCAGAAATAGTTCAATTCCTTTATTCCCATTTGCATTCAGCTCTTAAACAGCTCTTTAAGCCAAGTCAACAAATGCTGCCCGCAGACGTCTTAATTGCTGTTTGCCTTTTGCTGGCCATAAACTTGGACGTGGACTTTGACTTGAACAATAAAAGCTGGAAACAATATAATTAAGTGGCTTCTTATCTGAGTTTGTGATGACCATCAAACAGCTTGGCAAATAATTGCAAATCGCAACACTACAAACAGCTATAAAATCCCAAAAAAAAAATGTCGCTTAGAAATTATTCCTTATTGTGAACGTAATGAGAGCTTTTATGGGCCCTAGCTTCAGCTTGAGTAGGTGTTGGAGCTACGGCTGGATTAGTTGCCAGATGACAAAGATTAAATATCCATAAGGATTTTATGTGCAATATAGATATAAATATATTAAATCTTTTTATTATAAGCGCGAAACGAAAAGAATGTTGTCATAAAAATTTAGATGCGCCTTGAGTTTGTGCAATTTGAATAGAAATTAAGTGAAAATTCTGTTAAATAAATTAAGATAGCTTCTAGGAAAATTATAAGGGGCTAAGAGTATATTAATGTATATGTCGGAGTTTCGTTCTCGTTCAGTTCCAATATTGTTTCTTCAGCAGCGCGTGCCTTGCGTTTTCTCATGCCGGACACAATGCAACCTTCTTCTTTTTTATGTTTTTATGCGCATCACTTCTCTTTCTCTTTACTAAATCAATGGACACATCCCACGCTCAATACTAATACAATTTACTACAAGTTATTGTTATCTCACTCTATTGCATTGCCGAGACTACGCAGAACAGAAAGATCTGTTGGGCTCGCAAGAGAATCATATGATTTTGTGAGACAGAAACACATAGAAAGGGATAGAAACCAATAACGGTACATATTTTGGTTCTCTTTCGTTCTCTTTACTAGAGATGATACATTATATCAGAGATGATACAATAATTATTAAAATAATAATAATAAATAATAATTATCGGTTGTACAAATTAATAAAGAAATAAAATAAAAATATCGATCCGACATATATATACAAATTTTATTTAAATTTTGTACATTTTATTTATATTTTATAATGTCCATGCCCAATGTGCATCAATCGCACCTCTACAGCTTTTTAGCCGTCTTTAGTTTTATATTAAATTTTATGTATATTTCATATTATATATTCTTAATATATAATATTAAGTATATACTTTATTAATTCTATATATTATCTGTTCATAATTAAATCAAAACATCTTGTTGTCTCTTGCGTTGCCTGTTGCATAAAGCTTAAGAGCACTTGCCTTGCCTATGGCTTACGAGCAACGGCGACGTCGACGACGACAGCGACCGCAAGGGCGACAGTGACTATAACAATAACAGCTGTTGCCCACATTTAGTACCAACAGCAACAACAACTTAACCGACATAAAAGTCAACAAAACGTAACGAAGATGCGACTACGAGCCACAGAGGAGGTGACTATGATATGGTTTTTTTTTTCTGACATGTGTGGGTTAAGAGCTTGTTGAGTGAAAGGTGAGGAGAGACAGACACAGAGAGAGCGGGTAAGGCAATGAGAGCGAGGCAGAGGTCACCATAGCAAAGCAACTGATAAGTGCGATAGCTACTCGTTAAATTGAAGTGTCTACGTTTAGGCGACGTGTCTATGCGAGTGTGTGTGTGTTTAAGAGTGGGGGAGAGCATTTGCTGTGTGTCAGTGTATGTGTGCGCACCATTAAAATCATGCACAGCCGGTCAGAGGCAAAGTCATTTGCTTTATCAACAGTGCAGCGCAATTTTTCTATGTCATATTGCAGCAGCTTGAGCTAATGGTTAAAAATAAAAAAAGGAAGTAGTTCAGTTGTGTAATAATAATAATATTTTATTAGTATCTTGATTCTAAAATTTAAAAAACAGAAATGTGGTAGAGTGAACTTGATCTTTGAAGCAGAGCTCAAATGAATTTATAAAGGAAGAAAAAAAAATATATATAAAATAAAATAAAAATTATACTATTAGAAAAGTAGCCCAGCAAGAAAGAAAAATATTCTAACTAATTCTCTTATATCTGATTAAATCATTGGTTGCTCTTTATATGCATCAAGAGCCAAAATATCTCTGCTCATAACTCTAATGGATGCAACAAGTTATATGTAACCCCAAATGAATGGTGTAGATATCCCGTAACTTTTTTTTTGCAGGTTTCTTTATGTGTCCCCATGAGAACAATAACATTTCGCAGTAGTATAAGACACACCACACTCCTAACCTCTCACTCTCCCTCTCATTCTCTTTCTAACTTTCCCCATACACACACACTTGTCAGTTGCTTTCAGGCTGTGCTGGCAATGCGTTAAACCTAACTGTTCAGCCATTGTCCAGTTGTTTCAGCAAAGTTGTCACCCACCATTCTTTTCGCATGCCTGCTACAGCACTTAGCTGTGGAGAGCGACTTTTAACTAAGTTAGAGCGAGCAACAATAAACCGCCGAATAGAACAGGAGTAGAACCGTTAGACACGTGCCAGAGCCGCTGGCCGCTGGAGGCGCAGCTGTTCGCTTATCGCTTATCTACGTTCTCTTTGCACTACGTCTCTTCCAAACTGCTTTTATCTAGTTTGTTCGCAACTCGCACTCACTCTCCCTCTCTCCCTCACTCATGCTGACTCTGTACGCTGGTGCTCCCTTTTTAAATGAAGTAAGGCAATATAAAAGCTGCTTATATGGCAGCGCACTTTTTGCTGACCGTTGTCAACGTTGTATGTGACTGTTTGAATACCCTATAATAAAATATCAAATAATTGGGCTAAATATGAATTAGTTATATTAATATGGTTAAAATATTAAAATATTATTTAATACTTAATGAATTCCATTTATAAAATACAATATTCATTCATAAAATATATAGATATTTATAGCTAACATTTGACATTGGGTATAAGCTAGTCTATCATCTTGTAATTTTTCTTCCATTTCTTATTCCATTGTGCCCGTTATCACTGTTAAAAGACTCAGTAGGTTACGCAAAGAGCAGTTCCGTTACTTTTGATGTTAACTAACAGACCCCCTGTGACGTCACAGGGTCCTAAGTGTGCGCTGTTATTCAATTGGATACTCCGCGGGCACTGATGCAGAGATCCTCCTAGTGCTCATAAGCAGCCAAAATAAGTTGTTTTGTAACGAATTCGAATAGTAAGAACCATAATAATTATCAATACTTACTTTTATTTACTTAAAATACAAAAACTTATTAGATAATGAAAGACAGTGTGAGGCCTTCTGGCAGCAGTAACAGCAGTTCCTAAATGGGTACTACGTCCGAAAAAATGATCCGAAGGCATGATTCTTTTAATTTTCGTCATTAGTATTGTTTATAAATGCCAATATATTTAAATATTCAAATAGAGTACATGTTGAAGTCATATCAGGTAAGCTGCTGCTCACACCTGCTTCCATGTCGAAAAAAAGCCCAAAGACCGAAATAAAATGTATGTATTAATTAAAAAATCCAAAAAGGATTGAGAGTATAAGTAGTCAAACATAAAGAAACAGATAATATGGTTCAACCAGCCATCAGATATCTTGGTAGAAGCTAACAATGCCGCACCCAATCTTTGGCCAACAGATTTCTAATATGATGAATGAATATGATAGATATAATGATGTGGATTGATGGGAAATGATTAGTATATGTTATTACTAGTTACTTCTGTAAAATAAAGTCGTTTAAAATAAACTTTAAGTTATATAAGATGAAGGTATTGGCGGTTGATCGCATTATCTTCAGCAATAACTGCCTAGAAAGAGGCTTAGAGTACAAAATTTTCAAAAACCCTTAAATTGTCAGATTCGTGAATCTATATAGAACTTAAAATTGGCAACTTGAATCGCCTTAATTAAGTCTACTAGTTTTAAGATAGTTAACAGTGCCAAAATTGCCTAATTTTCATACAAACTTAAGCGCGCCAGACCCCCTGTGACGTTTCACTGTTAACTTAACAGACCGCTTTGCATAACCTAGTGTTACTCAATCGTGGCCCGTTATGTGGTTGTTGTTGTCCATTGCAGCAGCTGTTACTGGCTGCTACTTAAGAAGCTCTGTTTTTGTATAAGTGTGCATGACAGCGTGCACGAGTGAGTGTGTGTCTGTGTGTGTGTGTGCGGCTAGTGAAATATACTAGGATCTTTAGTAAACGTTTAAATGCTTTTAATAGCTCCCTTATACAGGGGCACTCACGCAGACAGACAGCAAGCAGTGAGCAGCGCCTGCTACCTACTACGTGTTTGTTATTATCTCTCTTTTATTCTTGGCAACTGCCCTGGCCAGACATTTCTTTAATTATCCAATTACAAAGGCACAAAAAAAGTAAGAACGATAGACAGAGTTAGAAAGAGAGAGCCAAGCAGAAGGAGAGGGCAACATCTAATGTCCTTGCACATTTATTTTCTGGCTCTGTGCACTTAAGCATTTCTTTGCCATCGTTTTGTTGTTATGTTTGTGCCTCAAGTGTTTGCAATTTCTGTCAGGATTATCTGCAGCAGGTTAAGCGGATTTCAATAACCGATTTGCTGTCGCTTGGCACAGCTTACGGCTAATACACTTTGTCGACCCATAAACTCTGGGCCTGGCTAATAAATGAACCAGCCTCAAAACGAAATTAGTTTTATGCTGCTGCTGCTGCTGCTGCTGGTGCAATCATCTTCATCAGCAGCAGAGCAGCGTGTGGCAAGCTGAAAGCTCGTTAAACTCTTATGGCAACACATCGTAATACACTCGCTCGCTATCTCTCTCTCTCTCTATCTTTCTCGCTCTGTGCTGGGTCAGAAGTCAACTGCAGAACAGAACGCCGCACTGAGAGAATTTAATGCTGTAAATTGACTGCGTGAAATGAGGTTAATGCTCAATAATGCATGCGAGTAAATGCTGAAAGCCGCCTGAGCTTTGAGTCAGCCGACACAGTCAACAGTCAGCGACTCTCGCTCCACGCTCCACGCTTCCAATGCTGGCCAGATTCTGATCCTTTGACTGCAGCAACTGTGGTTGCTATCGATGCAGCCGTTGCTGCTGCCTGCTGCTTGCCTGTGTGAGGCGTGTCACGATATCGAAGCATTGACACAAATGCTTGCAATTCCACATTCTTCATTTGCATTCTTGCAAAGCTATGAATATGAAAAATATAAGTATATGCATATAATAAATATATACATATATCAATATATCTTCTCAGGCATTTATACCTTTTGCCGTGCAAAAGAATTATTGCATAACTCACTTTCGCCTGATGACAAGCCCAACAGACCGTAAGCTATTTTCATGCTGTGCTATGCAGTTGAAGTATTTGCAGTTCATAAAGCCCATCAATTGATTTCCAAACATTCGACATGCAATTATTGTACGTCAACTACCTTTAATCCTTATACATTTCGCATGCTTTTCCAATTAACAACACCTCGTAACAGCAATGAAAATATTAAATATTAAATATTATTAATTAAATATTCATTTCATTCAATTCTCTCACGTAATTAACGACATATTAACAATCTATCTGGACACAAAATAACTTTATTTAAGAATATTCTAATACATATCTAATAATTATTTTAGATATTATAATGTATAAAATATAAAATCTGTTTTCATATTTATATTTTTTTAAATTTATTTAATTTTTTCATATTATTTCTTAGCCCTATTCAGATATATAATATTAAACATTAAATATTATTAATTAAATATTCATTTCATTAAATTCTTTCACGTAATTAACGACAAATTAACAATGTATCTAGACACTGCATAACTTTATTTAAAAATATTCTGATTCATTTCTAGTAGATATTTTAGATAATATAATAATATCTGTTTTCATATATATTTTTACACCCTGAGCCCATTGAAAATGGGAAATCAGGGTATAATGGTTTTGTTAAAAGTATGTAACAGGCAGAAGGAGGCGTGGCAGACCACATAAAGTATATATATTCTTGATCAGGGTGACGAGAAAAGTTGATATAGCCATGTCCGTATGTATGAACGCCTTGATTTCCGAAGATACAAAAGCTAGAGAGTTTATACTTTTTGTGTTAGCTTCGTATATTGCACGCGCAGTACGAGTTTGTTTCAGAAATTCGATAACTTGTATATTTGCAAAGTTATCGATAAACGAATTTATCGGGAACCAGTTATAAAATTCTAGCTAATTCATCTTTAGAGTTAGAGTCTCCAAGTCTTCTGCATATATATAGATACTAATTTAATACAATTTCAGTTTTTGTCAGATTTTTTTTTCCGGTCCCCACTTCGCCCCACCACCCCCAAATATGAAAAAAAAATGCATTTCAAATACTAGAGACACGCAATTTGGTTTAGCATATAGATATGAATATCATAATCATAATCTGAAGATATCAATACGATTGTCCATCTAGAAACTGAATTATTAATCATCAAAGTTTTCTCAGCAAAATCCATGCGGCGCAGCAACAAAGGCAGAGAGAGACAGCAAGACGCTTGCAATGCTTACACACATGTATACACACATACATGCATATAAGCGTAGATCAAAGTTTGCATGTGTGCAGAAACGAATTGAATAATTCTTGGAATATTATTCGTTCGAAGAAGGGGTCAGGGTATCTCGTAGTCGAGCCGTCTCGACTAGAGCCTTCTTACTTGTTTTTTATACATTATATCTTTCCATAAACGTATCGATATCCGTATCATTATCCACATTCAGCCCACTGTTCAGTCAGCTGCTCGGAATGCATAAATGTGACTGCAGGAGTAAATCATGAAAAATGATTAATAAAGCAGCTTAAAATTGCATTAACACTGCAAATTTATATTGGCTTTTGAATGCGGACGACGAACAGATCGACTGAGAGTGAGAGAGGAAGAGAGGAAGAGAGAGAGAGAGAGAGAGAGAGAGAGAGAGAGAGACGAACAGACTGTGTTGGCAGCAAATGTAAAGGAGAGATAAATTAAACAATTTGCAAGGCTGGGACCGCACTCGCTGCATACTGAAACATATAGACGTATAGCTCAGTGTGTGTGTGTGTGTGTGTGGGTGTGTGTGTGTGTGTGCATTAGAAGGGACATAATGTTCTGCAAATTGTGAACATTTTTCAATTTAATGAGGTGCTTATTTTGAATTTACACATGCATGCACAGACCAGGAAAAATATATGTATAGAGGGAGACCGAGAGAGAGAGAGAGAGTAAGAGCCTGGCAAGAGCTGGACCAAGCTGAATTCAAGGCAAAAGGATCCAAGGATAAGCAGCTCATCGAAATAGCAACGATGTCCGGGCGGGCTCCGTCCGTCCATTCGTCTGTCTGGCTGTCATTTCGTGCGTCCAGCAGGGTCATTAAAATGCTAAATTGTTGCCCAGCTGACGTTGCCTAGAAATAGCTTCATTTCTTAGTCAGCTGTTTGGGTCTGATTTAGTCTTTAGCATTGCCAGATTACTCATACGCAGCGTGTTGCAACAGTCACGCTCCACATGCAGCACTATGGCCGCTGTCAGTCTGCAGCACTGGCTTAATTTCCCAGCTAACACATCATCAGGCGTCGAGGGCTCGCAACTCGCGCTGTCCTTCTCCCCACTTCACAAAGATATCTCTGCGGCTGTCTCGCTCGGCATATGTCAAGCGCCAGCTAAATGCCACACAGCGACTGCCGCAAAAAGTATGCAAAAACTTTCACACCAAACAGTTGCTCAAGTGGGTCTCAAGGGGGCAATGGCAACGGCAAAGGCAAAGGCAGCGACGACAGTGACGGCAAGCCTAAATAAAGTGAGATTTTTGGTTGAAACTCTGGCTGAAGGATGTGCCAAGTCTGAGCTTGTGCGAAAAATTTGAGTTTATGTTTAAGATTATTTTAACTAGTCTCAACTGGAGGCACTTTTTGCATAAGTTTTGAATCTGAAATGCGAATTTAGGGTATACTGATTTCTATGAAATTTATGCAACGGATGAACATTTGCTGATATATAAAAATGAATAATTTAAAGTATTTAAAGTAGATTATCCAAGTCAATTGAGCAATGATTATCTGTCTATTTGTTTTTCATTTATAGACAAAGATGTGAAATTTGATCATAGTTGATCAGTTGAACGTAAAGCTCTTTTTTAAAGCTCTTTTCGTGAGCTCAACATACTTTCTCGCTCTCACTCACATTAAAAGACTTCGGCTGTTTTCGTTGAGCGCCTTGAGTTGAACTGTTCGTGTGCACGAACATCGTGTGGTACGAGATACGACACGACGTTCACGCAATGAGGCTTAGGTAAATGAGCAACGATTTCAAACTTCCCATTCACACACACACACACATGCACAAAACTAAATTTACCTGCTCAATTGATGTGCTTAGCGAATGCAGCGCTCGCTTACATACCAATACATACACAAATGCCTCTTTGCTTTATTTAACTCAACCAAACGGTCGGCGAATAATGAGAGCAAAACAAATGAAGAGAGAGAGAGAGCAAGTGTGAGCCGATCACGAACGAATTTGCTTTTGTTGTTTTTTTTTCAGATTATGAGTAAAACACATGCAGAAATGCTCAATAGTTATTTGAGAGCTATGCATTTTATACATATGTATGTATGTATGTAAATTTATGATTGAGCTTGAATATGCAGCTGTTTCGTAAGGCATGCATTTGTCTTGAGTTGAGCCGAAGTTTTATAATTATTAATTAATTCATTTTTTAATGATATTAATAATAACTATTTTTTTAAATTAATTATTTCATTTCTTTTTTATTCATTTTTTTAAATTTTTAGTTGTGATACAGTTGTAGCGTAATGTCATTTCTCTAAGTCGGCTACAATTGACTCTCATCCGCTTGCTTACTTGACACTTATTTATGTAAACTTTGTAGCTCAAATATGTACATGTACGTATGTATGTATATCAGTCTGTTTAAAGAATTATGCTCATGTATTTGACTATGGCACACTCATTATAGTCGAACTTTGGTTGCATTTCACGCACAAGTGAGAAAGAGAGAGAGAGAGGGAGAGAGAGAGCAAACACTTTTTTTCAGCAGTCAGTCGATGGGAAAAACCTCAACCAAAGCGTTGTCTGGCAACAATGTGTTAATGAGTGCAACAGCGACGGGGTGCGACAGCAACGGACTGTGGCACCTCTTAAATATATGTATGTATGTACATATGTCTGTACAATATAACGAGCTTGGGTTGGCGGACATGTTGTCTGGCCACAGTGCGTATGCGTAATTTTTCACTTATGCTGCTTGTAATGACAACAGCTCGTTTCGTTTCGGTTACGTTGTCTGCGCCGTAATGATTTTTTATTTGGGCCACTTGATGTCTGCAGCAGACTCACTCCCCTCTCTCTCCCTCCCTCCCTCACTCACGCTTGTTATGTGAAAAGAAATTAAATTAAAATTTTAATTAAAACAAGCACTTGCTGAGGTCTTTGCATGTGGAGGCGAACGCAACTTGAAGCCAAACAACAGCTTTAAATATGTTCGCCGCCCCTCCGAACATTAAGCCTAAGTTTTGGCACTCTCTTCAGGCAGCGGCTCAGATGTCAACTGGGGAAAAGTTTTCGCAATGGATGCGACGAACAATGTCGGCGCTGCGCCTTTGCTTGCCAACCAGTTGGCATTGTGTTCGAGTTGGGGCTGTGGCTGGGGCGGGGGTTAGGTTTGAGTGGGGGTCGTATAACTATATGGTTTTCACTCTCGCCTGTCGCTGACGTTGAAGTGTTGCGAGTGCAAAATGAGTTGCAAAAGGTAATTTATAAAAGTGGCGAACAGCAAACAGCAGCAGCAGCAGCAACAGAGGCAGAGGCAACAGCAGCTACGACAATACAAAGTGCAACATAAAACAAAAGAAAATTCAGTGGAATGCCAAAAAAAGGGGTCACAATTTTACACCTCATCTCGTAAATGAAAGCCTTAACGAAATGCTGAGCGAGCGTGAGACACTATGATAGAGAGCGAGTGAGAGAGAGACAAAGAAGAGTTATTTCTGTGCTTTGTGGAAAGAGTAAATGCCAAGCTTGAGTTATAAGCAAGTAATATAAATATAAAATACATAAAATATGTAAAATATAAATTAAATTAGCTAAAATTCGTTTACAGCTTACTTGATAATATATAGATGAAATATTCAAGCTATATTAACTTGAGTTCAATTAGAAATATGAACTAAAGGCAAATAAAATTGTATAAGAGAAGCAATTCAGATTCTGAGTGCAAGCGCAGTTAAGAGCACAAACTGAGAAGAGAACGTTGAAGATCATGCAGGCTTACATTTTGGCAATTTCTATTGCGCATGTATTGGTATAGCGCACATGAGTGTGAGTGTGTTCATGTGTGAGTGCATGCAAGTTTGCATTGTCTCTTTGATTTACCTGCTCACTTGCTGAGCTTCATTGAGCGAACGTCAATCTTGTCGCTCTCTCTACACACGAACATTGTTCGGGCAAAGAGCAGCACACGAATAGTTGAAACGAAAACAAAAACGAAAATAACCGAAATTCCTTGCTTAGAGCGAGAGCGACTGAGTATGAATTTTTTTCGCTTGTGAACAGATCGAGAGAGCTCAAACGGTTCCGAATTTAAATGTAAATGTAAATTTTTCTCTTACTTTGGCCATAGGAATTTGAGTTCTGCTTTCCAATTAAATTACTTAAAATTGAAGCATAATTGTCGAATATGTTAATGTATATGCGCTTATGCTTATGTTTTATACTTTATGCATGTATTAAGCCTTCATCAGCTAAGATTACACAATATTTTTTAGATTTTCATTCATTTTGCTTTATCAATTTTACTATTTTATATATTGCCTGAAGGCCTCTCTCGCTCTGGCTTAAAATTAAATTGTTATTTAAAATTAAATCTTAGTAACAGTAAATAAATAAATAATATATATTTATATATATACATTTATTGTTCATTAGCTGACTTCACTTAATTTATTAAATTTCCATTAATTAAATTTCTCAAAATTCTTCATTTTCCTTTTTAAATTTTACTATATTATATATTTTTATATATACATTTATCCCTCATCCGTTGCCTTCACACATTTTATTTTTTAAATATTCATTCATTTGCCATTTTTTCTTTTTCAATTTTCCAGCAACAGCTCTTCTAACAACTTTGCATTGTGTATCCAGTCAGACTGTTACAATTATTATTATCATAATAAATTATGATTATCTTTGGCGAAATCAACGCCATCTGCAGCTGTTAATGACCCGAGCAGTTCGGCTTCACAGCAGGCTCCAGCTCCGGCTCCAGCTCCGGTTCCAGTTCCAGCCACAAATACTTTGCACAGTCATAAATTATATTACAATAAATGTTGCTGGGCTGAGTGGAGAGGCATGAATGTCTAGCTTAGAATTGCATGAATGAAAATGTTCTGTAAATTTTCCATTATGATTATATGGAATTGAGTGCGTCGAGTCGACCTCAATAGATCAAGCAGAAAAGGAAAATAAAGAAAAAAAGAAAAGAAAAAGAAATGGAAAATAACAAAATAATTGAATTGATTTCGTTCGATGCTTGGCGCTTAGCAGATTTTTTCATCTTTTGTTTTCGCTTGCCAATTCTGGCCAGCGAAATGAAAATTGAAAATTGAATATTTCCGGCGACACACACAATGCAAGGCAGTCTATCTCCCTCTCTCTCGCTCTCTGCCTGAATTGCATTGGCAAGGTACAGATTGGAACGGGCATTGCCAGGGGAATGCGAGCGCCACAATATGGCAACAAGCGGAAACGGAAATAAGCCAAGCGCCTTTTGTGCTTTTCAGATTTGCAGCGCATCAAGCTAAAAAGACGTTGCTGCGGCTTGGGTCAAGTAGTTTGAGCAGTTCGACTTCGACAACGAGTTCGACTGCGAGTTCGAGTTCGCGCTTGAGTTGTACTCCATTAAATTCACAATCAGGTTCAAGATGTTGTCAATAATGCGTAAACTTTAAGGTTTGCAAAATGTTTGCGAATCGGAATGCGAAATGTATTTATGAGCGAAATGTAAACGACGTAAAGGCAGGCATTTAGCTAGTTTTAGTAAGCATTCTGTATTTACAATCAAATCAATTTTGTTAATAATTTATATTTATATTTATATGTATTTTTGGGCATAACTTTTTCCAGACAGCAATTTAAGCCTAGCAGATTTTTAAATTGTATTAAAATAGTTCAATATGTCATATCGGTGTGACATTATGACGTTGTGTTAGTTATTATGTTGTGATTGAGTATTAAAGAGAAACTGACAATTAGCGCTAATCGAATGAGCTAGCATTTAAGTGACATTTAAAGTATGTAGGAAAGAGATAACCATAGGTTTTGCTGAATGTTGTCGCGGATGTCGCAGAGTGAGAGTGAGAGCGAGAACCTATGTTCTTCGCACAGAGCTGCTATCACATTGAAGAGCGAGAATATGCAAGCAAGAGGCAGTTTGACAGAAGAGCTGAAAAGGAGCAGCCAATCAGAGTTCATTGAGAAAGAAAGACGTTTTGGTAATAGAAGTAGGCGACTCCGAGCACTCGTATTAGGCAAACATATAACGGAAGGCCAGAACAATAATTTCAACGCTACGACAAATATTTATTATTATTCATATTGATTGATTGATATTCATATTCATATTCATATTCATTTATATATGTGATGTTTACTATATAATCTAGAGAGAATGTGAAAATGAATATGAATATGAATATGAATATGAATATGAATATTAATATCAATACGAATATATATATGAATATTGAATTAATGGATGTTGAGGATTTTCTTAAAACAAATCAAAACGCAGTTTAAATGTAGGTGCAACACGATAAGTTTATTTAAAAAAAATCAAATTATAAGTATCAAGTACACAACGCGACGTCTTCAACCGACACTTTCACAACTGATCTTACACAATACAATGATACAATGAACACTGACTCGAATGCAGCATGCTTTTATACATAATTATTCCTATACATGTAGAATGTTCTGGATATCTCCTTCGTATGCTTTTATGCTTGCTTCTCTGTATGTACATTCGTTTTCTTATTCTAGAGAAAGTGTTCGAACAGCCAACGACTGTCTTTACCGTTACGTCAAATGCTTACGTATTACTACAAAAGATGATGATGATGATGATGAGTCGATGAGTCGCTCGAGATCATTTCCACAACAATTGAAATTAAGTATTTATTATTCAGCAAATAAATTTCCTCCTTACGAATTAAGCATACATAAATAATCATTTCAACATTATGTTATTATTAATTATTATTATTTTTTACAATTTTTAAAAGTATTTTCTTTTAAAAATTTAATTAAAATCTTTAATTTTAATTTTTTATTTATTTTTTTAAATTTTATATATTTATATTAAAGAAGTATTTCATTTCATTTAATATGCATAATTTTCAACGTTATGTTATTATTATTTACTATTTTTTTTTTTACAATTTTTAAAAGTATTTTCTTTAAAAAAATTTAAATATAATGTTTAATTTTAATTTTTTAATTTTTGTTTTTTAAATTTTTATGTTTATTTTAAAGAAGTATTTCATTTCATTTAATATGCATAATTTTCAACATTATGTTATTATTATTTACTATTTTTTTTTTAAATTTTTTAAAGTATTTTCTTTAACAAAATTTAAATATAATCTTTAATTTTTTTTTTATTTTATTTATTTTATTTTTTTAATTTTATATATTTATATTAAAGAAGTATTTCATGATTTTATTTTACATTTGATACTTTGCTCACCTTGACTTTCTCTGCTCACTTCAGCTTTCTCATAATAATATTGGCGCTTATCTCGCTCTCTCTCTCTCTCTCGATCCCTCTCTCTCTCTCTCTCATTCATTGAGCATTTCAATTATCAGGCAGCTGAGCGATAAATTTGCTTGGCCCATTCAAATGAAGCTCGCGTGCTCGACTCGATAACACGAAAAGCGCCACAAAGTCCCTTGTTTACACTCGCATGTTGCCCGCCCGACGGCTCGCCCCACGGCTCCCTCAGGACTCCCTCAGGGCAGCACAGTTTCGTGGCTCCTGCGGGGGTGAGGGCTGCTGCAATACACATCCAATCAGAGCTGGACCGAGCCGAGCCGGTCGGTGCCCAGCTGCGCTTTTCGCTTGTAATCCGTGCGCCGTTCGCTGCACTTGTAATGCGGCTTAAAAGGGAATACCAACATTTTATAGCTGGCCCCATCTAGGATTCTGGACCTGTGTCCCCCTGCTCAACCCCCTCTCTTCACTCTCTTCGGCACTCTCTGTTTTTCTGGCCACTTTTCGCGCGCATTTTGAATACATTTTTGAATCAGTGTCGAGGCTGTTTACTTTTTATGCCTTTCTACGTTTTATGCTCGTTTTGCAGTGGTGAAATGGGGTATATTAATTCAAGCATCATGTTTGCCAGTTAAGACTTGAATTTTAGCTAGAAAATTTCCTAAATTATGTAGAATCTGGGATGGGAAATTTGTTGCGAGAAATGTGAAAATACTAAGATCAGCAGTAAAAAAATAAATAACAAATATACATATATAATTTCTAATAATACAGCTGCGAAAAAAGAAAAAAAAACACCACTTCGAAATTCAAAGTTTAAGAAGTTCTCCTGGATACATTTATCAATGGATTGGTCTGCAGATTACTTTTATTAAAGCAGAAAACTATTAATTATTGCTACAAAAAAGAATTTTCATTAAAATATTCAACGTTTTTATGTAAATCAAAAAATGCTGAAAAAAGTCGAAAAATCGACGAAAAATAAAAAAAAATTTTTAAATAAAAGTAAATTACAAACTTTAACTTATATTTAATAATTAATGAAAATATTAATATTCCTTAAGTTTAGTATTTAGTTGTGTTGCCCTAAAATGGAAATTATGCAAATTATGACTGCACAACGCCTGGCCATAGAATCAACCATGTCCTGGCATCGTTTAAGGAGAATTTGACGTCTTAAACTTTGAATTTTTCGCAGCTCTAAATAGAAATAAATAGAGCTTGTTTAAGATATTAATTTTTGTATATATTGTATTTTATTTATTTTTTATTATTTTATATAAAATGTCACAAAATTTATCTGACAATCTTATGATATTTAATCTTACTTAACACAGATCTGCAAGAATACATTCATTTCTTACAGCATAGTACTGGAAAACTGTTCTTAAAATACTGCACCCATTTCATTTCTGTACAGTATTGTCCAGTGTAGAGAAGAATCGAATACATTTCTACTGGTCTCAGCTAGAGTGTTCTCAACTAGAGAGAGAACAGTAAAATGTAGTATACTTCGTGAGGGAGTATACAGTATAAGGCAAAATTTAATTTTATTTTTAAAAAGTAGCTTGAACCCATTGAAAATGGGAAATCGGGGTATAATGGTTTTGTTAAATATATGTAACTGGCAGAAGGAGACGTCGCGGACCTCATCAAGTATATTTATTCTTGATCAGCACAAAAAAAAAGGTTAATTTAGCCCTGTCCGTCTGTCCGTCCGTCCGTATGAACGTCGAGCTTTCGGAAACTACAAAAGCTAGAGAGCTGAAATTTTACATGA